>JAWNKV010000187.1:1195000-2588750 GCA_035041805.1 Amiota mariae
TGTTCACCATCTCACTTTAGCATTTGTTAAGTATTGACCCCATTTAAAATGTTTAGCCCAGTGGTTCTTAAACTAGATTTTTAGATTAGATTAATTTAATATTAAAGTTAGGGCAGGAACTAAATACACCTTATCACTGCGGCCATCAGTGGGCCTATTGAGACAATTCCCGCAATTATAGTTCCTCCGATATTCTGGTATTCATCAAAAATTCCTTCCTGCAATTTCATTTGGTTCCAAGTACTGAAAACCCAGATGGCGAAGTCAAATTTAGGCCCACACTGCGGCATAGCACATGCTTTCCTATCCCCTCCTCTTCATTACATATTCTAGATGTTTAACACTCAGCAATGACCAGTTAAGAAACCCAAGACTATCTATATATTTTTAAGTGTTAGTCCCAGTAGTTCTTGAGTTCTTTTGCGAGTTATGGTCACCATGAATGTTTTTGCTACTATAATATTTTCTGTATTAAATCAATATTTATGCGATTTATCAAAAAGTCACTTTACAAGTTTAGCCCTTGTAGAACTCCATGGCAGCCTGCAGAATGGTTTTCGTCCAATGAGGACATTAGAAGCTCCTTATCTGGAAAGTTCATCTGCCTCTTTGTTCCCAAAATACCCACTATGACCAGGTATATAGATAAGATTGAAGTTATTAAAAGTTAATCTCTTATGAAATACTAAGCAGTCCCAAACAATCTTTGATTTGCAATCTAATTCTTCTCTAATACATAGTATTGCATGTACTTCTGCCTGAAAAACTGAGATCTTTTGGCACATGCTTCTTAAACTAACCAGAACATATATTGGTCTACATAAATATGTACAATAAATATTTGTAATAGAAATAAATATTGTTCTTTGACCTTTTAGTTTTAATCATAGGTAAGTCAGACAATGTAACCATGTAATTCTTCCTTTATAATTAAACATAATGGGTTAAAAATTGAAGATAAGATAAACTCTGCTAATATATAGTTTAAGAACCACTATTATAGACATTTTAAACTTGGCTTGGCCATTCTCATTCTACTGTACTCAGTTTCTTCTCATTTGTAGCGTTTCAATAGTGCAGTGTTTTATAGTAGCATACATTTGGGCGTTAAGCATTACTAAACCAACAATGTTATTGTATTGCTCCTTTTCTTTTTATTATTATCTGCTCCTAAAATTACTTTTGCTGCTTTGCGCCTAAAAGGCGACATCTCTCGACTCAACTGAGCTTTCCGCGCACATTCTCATGAGTATTTTCATATTTAGTTTCGTTTTTATTCATACAATTTTATTTTCTTTTCTCTTATGTCACTTGCATCGTGTCACACTCTGTTATAAAACCAACTACAACTACAATAATATGGAAACTCTCTCACTCACAACATAACATCAGATGAAATATGTTTCCTGTGTTTGCGCTTCTTTGCTTTGCTTTGTTTGGTTTTGTTATGTTTTGTTTTGTTTCTTTCAATTTGTGCCTTAGATAAAGACACAATGACGCACCTGTAAACATGTGTCCTGTGGCATTCTTTATCATTCATTCCTTTATGCCTTCTTCTCTTTATTTCACAATTTTTTTTTGCTTTTTTGTTTTGCTGTCAAATGCATTGCAGTTTTATTTAAACTTTTAGATTTGCATGTTGATGCATGCAACTTCTGTAAGGATGATTATGATGAGAAATGTTACTGCTGCTTGCTTAGACACACATTTTTAATAATTAATGTTGCCATGTACTTCTGTTTTAACACTTTGTTGACATTTTAGTTGAGTAGCTATACTGATATAGAAAGCAAGTCAAATGTATGTTTGAATGAATGAACAAAAGTTCAAAGTTCATTATTTTATAGAGTTTCAATCTGAATATTTACATGCCATACATGCAGATATGTGATTTTCAATGAAAAATAATCGAAATGGGATGAGGGTGCCAATTTCAATACAAATAATATTGATATGCTAAGACATTCGATGCCTGTGGGCTACTATAAATAATTCGCACTAATTACAAAAGCAAAATAAAAAAATAGCAAAAAAATAAGACATCAATCATAATTAATGCTTCAAAAGGCTTGCGCCCCGTAGGCAATAAGCCAAAGCTAAGGTTGACTTTGTATTCAGGATTAAAACAACTGGGTTTGATTTGTTGCTTAATTAAAAATCGGTTCTTTAACTCAATTGATTTTTAAGAAAATTTTTGACGATTATGAAAATTCTTTAATGTACGATCTTCTACGAAGGATTGTAGGTGCGCAGTGGTTTGTCCGGAACTCTGTTATCCGAACCAAGATTTGTAGACACCAATGATAAAAGAAGAAATAATGAAGCAAAGCAACAGGTTAGGAACTGGAAAATCGATTTATTGGACATGAGCAGACAAACGCGACGCCTCAAAAGCCAACACCCCCTAGATCTTTAATTTCGAGTGACTAACTCATCCAAATCTACTTAGGTGACTAACAACTTCTGATAAAATTTGGTGGTTGTTGTCGAACGACTATAGCAAATAATGAAAAAAGTGTATGGTATGTATTTTGATTTGATTTCCAGATTGAATATCGAGCAGAATAATACAACATATAAATTTCAATTATGTCTGAAGAAGTTAACTACAAGCTGAACCCTGTGATAATTCAAAGTTTTAAAGACCTTCGTACACCAAAGGTTCCATGAAATTTTATTGACATTTTCTTTACATCTCCAGTTTATTAATATTTATTTTTCAAAACCAATTATTTTATTATAAGTATAATAGATAAAAGCTTAGAAAAAAATAAGATCAAAACAACTTTTTTGTCTTCAGAAAATATTTTTGTTGAGAATAATGAATTCATAGATCAATATCGATCGGCTGATCGGGTCTACGTTTAAGAACCGATATTTTAAGAAGTGTCATTTAGGATTAGAATAGGATTTCTTTAATAAGATAGTAAGAAAAACATTATAGAAATTGATGAAAACCTTAATTGCTGCAATCGCAAAAATATATATAAATACATAGAAGTCTTCATATGTAATAACAACTCATATTTACTCATATGAACAATTAGAATGTTGTTGTGCATGGCAACAACGATAACAACAAAAACAATAAACAACAACAATAATAAATATTTAATAATATTTTATTGCACGAATTTCATATAAAATATGCATATTTGGTCAATGAATTATTCATAAAATAATGTTGAGAATACACACAGATACTTTGAGGACACCAATACATGTGATATACATATGTACATATCTACATTCTACGTGTACACTATAAAATAATTGAAGAAGCAAAAGAAACATTTTCGTTTCATATGTATAAGTAATGTTACAAAAAAAAAAAAAAAAAAAAAATTGAAGAAAAAATTGAAGAAAAATGAAATGGAATAAAAAAGGAAAAGAGTGAAACAAATAATTGTGTTTCCACAAAAAAGAAGTAGGAGTCCGCAATAACAACAACAACAATAAAACTTGAATGAAATAATAATAATGAAATAGGAGCAACAGCAACAACAACAAATTCTATGTACTACAATGAATAATAATAATGAGTGTTGCCAAGTGTTGTTGCACCTTAATTTTCTTAATGTTGTTGCAACAATAGCAACAACAACAATAATAACATTTGCAACAAACAATTTCAATACAATAATAAATAATTATACTGTAAGCAACATTTGTATATCAATGTGAGCGCGTATATGTGTATTTGTGCCTCTATGTATTTATGACAATCATATACATGCGCAACTAGCATTTGCCACTTTCTTCTTTTATGTACAGTAAAACATCCATTATTCGGGTTGCTCGGAACTGGACCCGACATTTTGTAGCATCGAAAATCTCATGTATTAAAAGATTTCTGGGACTTGTACTGAGCAATTGAAGTTTTCTAGGAAACCCTAAGAAGACATTACCGTCATTTATTGCCTAAGTTGTTGTCATTTGTTTTTTTTCCAATTATTTTCATTTAATTTTGGATTCTGCTTTCACTGATAATAGCAGACGCTGCGACATTTGCGTCTAAACTGCGTTTAAGTTTGTAATTTTTAAACTTGTGAGATACACAAATTTCCGGCTGCCTACATGTTAAAAAGATATACCGAAATTACATCTATTATTTGGTAAGAATAATTAAAATTTTGAATGATTCATTGAACCATAGCTATGCTGGGTTCAGATACCATTATATCACTCACTTCCGGTTGTGCCTGACAGTATCCTAATAACAAAACAAGTTTACACTTCTTTGAGACCAAATATAAAATCAACCACTTGGCATCCCTTTTAACAGATTTACCTGGTTGCTAGATAGGTTTACATAATCGAAATTTGACTGTATTTCTGTTTGTCTTTACATCCTTCCCTCTCTATCGACCACTCTTTAAATCGCTATTCGCGGGGTCACTTGTGACTTGAGGAGGAGTGTTCTTAGATTGCAGTTGTTCTTGTTGTCTATCCTTGTCATGGCACATCATGTTTACTATTTGTTATTGTTGGTCGAGTTGTTGAAATTCCAATTTTTTTTATTTAATAACATTTTCTTCTTTTCCTTCCTTCCTTAATTTTTTTTATGGTGTTCTTTTTAACTTTTTCTTTGTGGCTTTTGGTTGTTGTTATTATTATGGTTTTCCAACACTGTAGTATAATTTATTATTGTTGTTGCTGTTGTGTTTATAGAGCAAAGTATAAATTAACCTTTAATAAATAGTAATTTATAATAGTTTCAGTGTTTCTCTAGCGTCTTTTAATAACATGTTTGTTGTTGTGGCGAAGAAGGAAGCAGCAAATGAGAATTTATCGTTATTTTTCTTTTAATGTCTGTTCTTATATAAAGGATAATCCTGATAATAAGTGGTATATGTGTGTTTGTTAGTTATGGAGAAAACTTATATTCTGAAAATTAAAAAATCTTGTGAGTTTAAGGTGATCAGCGAAATGAGGAATTATATGATATATAAGTGTTGGGTGTGAGCTTTTTGGAAAATGAATCAGGCAAGTTTTTCTATACAAAAAATGTGCAATTTGCATTTCAACAGTTTGTTCATTGTTGCCTATTATCAATGACTCATTAAACTGACTCTCATAGTCCTAAGAGGATTGAATTGATTAAATTTGGATGATTCATGGTTAATATTTTATATTTGTTCAAATAATCTATCACTACAGAAATTACTCCTGTTTTTACCATTTTGATCATAGTTGGATTTAGTCATCAGTCTCCTCTGTGTGAGCATATAATAGTAACAAATGATAGATATTATTTGACTAAGATAAAGTCCTCGAAGGCATATTTTCCCATTCGGAATAGTTTTTACCTTTACTTTCCAATTTAACTAGCTTGTGGCAGTCAGAGCTTATTGTATATAAACTTTAATGAATATTGCAAAATTGTATATTACTTAAAGTAATTCAGTAAATTGGGTAAATCAATATTATAAATTTTCACAACAAAATCCGAAAAAATCTTCCTTTATTTCCTATACTATATTTAATAAGAATATAATATAATATTCCTGAATATATTGTGCAATAATTTTAATTGTTTCCATAATCCGAAGAAGACAAAATTTGATGATTATTTTTTATTATAAAATCCAAGAAGAACAATAAGAATAATAATAATAATAATGATGATGATGACGACAGCAACTTAATACAATTTTTATATACATATAGTCAAGATACATACTACAATATACTCGAAACTATTTAATATATTTTATCGTAGTGACGACAACGTTGCAAGAACATAAAAAATATCACAAAAAAAAAAAAAAAAAAATAAAAAAAATAAAAAAAAAAATAATAATAAAACAAAAAATAAAGGAAAGGAAAAACTACATTCTTTATACATTTTCCATTTTAACGGTGCCGTTTAAATTAATTATTTATTATGCGATACAATTCTTCTTATAAAATTAATGAATGGAATGAGCACAAAAACTATAAAGTTGCTTGAGACGACGGCGACGATGGTGATGACGCCAACGACGACGACGTTGAAGACGCCAAGACTTTGGCAATGGCGTTGGTGATGGTGATGGTGATGGTGATGGCGACGACAGTAAAAGGAAATTTCAACAAAAAGAAGATGGCGGAATAGAGTAACGTTTCGGAGTGAAGTAAAAGAATAGTAAATGGAGAAGATGAGTGAATTGAGAAGGCAAACGATTGCAACAAAGCAAAGACAAAAACGTATGAAGAGGCTCAAGCAGCAAGTTAAGACCTTCTTCTTCTTTAAAAATGGGGTGGGGGTTATGTCTTTATGTCTTGGGGTCTGTCTTTTGGTCTTTGGGTCTGTAGAAGTAATAAGAGGTAGAGAATAGTTTTGAGGGGGCGTTGGTTATGCCAGCTACGTGGTTTACTGAGTAAAATAAATAAATAAATAAATGAATGAATGAATAAAAAGTTTCACAACCTAGTAAATGGAGAAGATTCAGTTGGGATGGAGGGTGAATAGAATAAGTGAGTAAAGCATACGTGAAATGTGTGTGTGGCGAACAGGCAAACAGAAATAAGAAATGCATGAATGAATGACTGGGTAAATGAATGAATGAGTGCAAAGATACTGAAAAATGGTATTGAATGAGAAGAAGTACAAAAGGGGAAAAACTAGGTAAAGTGACAAGGGAAGGAAGTACATACTTGCATCGCGGATTGCGAAGCAAACTGAGAAATAGTAAAATAAAAACGTTTACTAAAATGGCAAGGAAAATATGAATAGGAAAGCAGATACAAGTAGTCGAAAAGGTAGTTCCAGTAGTAGAAGTACATGAAGTGACGTAGCAGTTTAAGAACTGAAGAACTTAGGAAAATGAAGGATGTGAAATGTTAAGGGCACGAAAGAACGAATGAAGTGGTGCTACTAGGAGGCTTCTTCTAGTTAAGGCTGCAAGTTTGTAGTTTTGCCTTCGTTTTTGCGGAAAGCAAGAAAGAAAGCAAGCAAGTGACGTTGAACAACGTAAAACACGAATCGAAAATTAATAATAAATAAAGTGTTATACTTTATATAATAAAAAATAGAAAAACGTATAAAAAATAACAACTTATGAGCGACGCAAACACACTCACTCACATGAACACACAAGGATTACGAAAACTCATGCAAAAACATCACTAAAAATATGAGTATGTGTGACAGTGAGTGAGTATGTATCTTTGTGTTGGTTTAAGTTTGTTGTTATTACAATAGTTGTTTTGGTTGAGGGCTTGCAAGCTTTTGAAAAATAAAATTAAAATTGCATTAGATTCACAAGAAAGAAAGTTCTGCAAAAAAAAAAAAAAATAAAAAAAAAAAAATAATACATACTAATAAAATTGAAAGAAAAAGAACGAGTATTGAATGGAATGAGGATACTACATTAAGTAATGAGACTGGGGACTTCTACATAAACAAGAGTGTGTGTGAGTGTTATATTTTATTATAATCACACTCATACAAGATACTCGTACATACATAAGTATGTATCTACAATATACTTACATATGTTTATTAGTCTTGGACTTTGTATTCATTGAAAATGGGGGGGTTGCAAATATTGAAAAACAATATTTAATATACAATAATTCAAGCCCAAAAGTATAATAAATGAATAAAGAAGACGAAAGGCCAAAGAGTCAGTCAGTCAGTGACTGGGAGAGAAAGGAAATGTTGATGATGATGATGATGAAGAAGCAATAAAATATAAAAAAAATGAAAATAAATATAAAAAAAAAAACAAATACAAAAACAAAAAGAAAGAAGAAAAAAGGAAACAAAAAATAATCAATAAATTTTTATAGAAATTTGTAGCAGCGGAAAAGTTAATTAAATAAATTATTATGTGAATGGGGCGTGCACACGATGAGTAATTGGCAAGTCTCAGCCAGCGAACGGCAAACAGCGAGTAGCAGAGCAAACGACCGAGCCAAGGCGAAATGCTATAAACAACAACAACATCAACAGCAAAAGGTTGTGGTAGCAGTAGCAGCAGCAACGGTAACAACAACAACAGCAGCAACAGATACAAGATACTACATGGGTAGCAAGCGATGAAGACGAAGGAAGACTCAGCAGAAAATGTTAAAGATGGTCTCAGCGGCAAACGGCGTCGTCAGCAGAAGCGGCAGCGGCAGTAGTCAACATCTACAGCAGTGGTTCTTAAGCTTATGTAGTCCATGTGCCTCTCTTGAAAACAGTCCAAAGAAGTTTATGCAGTTCTTAAAACCTAATTTCTGGCTCAATAATCTCATAGGCACGTATATCAATGAAAACTACTTTTCAATTTTAGAATCTTTATGCATCCACACACTCGATCCACTCCACAGTTGCTTGTTTTACGCCTTTTCGCTATAACTGCCACATTTACAGCTATGTGCATACTAGGCGAACGAACAAGAGCAAACAAAAGCGAACTCATTCGATTGCTTGCGATAGAGTTCGTTTGGGAGGCGGAACTTCACTGCACAAACCCGAACGCACGAAATACATGTAAAGAACTCATTCTTTCCTAGTACAGACAGCAAACAAATATTTCCACTCTCGTGCGTTTCCGTTCGTTCGCCTAAGCTGCTTCAGTCGCATTTAATGCTGCTTCAGGCTTATTATGAGTTAAGAAGTTTGCGTGAACTTTCTGACGATAATATGGTCCTGAAAACAGAAAACAACATCAGGGTTTTCATGTAAATCATAAGCCACTCATTGAAGGAAGTTAAATCAACCACAATAAGTCGTGTGTCATGAAATATATATATGGCCAAAATGAAGACTAATTGATTACCATTTTGAGTAATAAACATACATATTGAACAAAAAGAAGCTGAATGACGAAGTTGATGACATTGGAGCAATATTTGAAGTAAGGTACCCGTATATCCTCCATAAAATAGGAAAGAAAAGTAATAATATACATATAACCTCTAATATATAAAAATTAGTGTTATTTTTGTTCGTATATTATGCTCTGGTATACCGACCATTAGATTGAATTGTAATTTTGGGAATGTGTATGGTTGATTCCCGGCTTGAACATAGGATAAATTTGGTCCCGATATGTGTCTCCGTTCCCGAGATCCGGGATATAATAAGTAAAATAGCTCATTAGTTTTCTTGTACTCAAGGATGCAATCTGTGCGAAGCCGGGCTGGGTACTCTAGTAAAATTAGAAGTTGAGGGTGGCAAGTTCATGTCAAATCTGAACCACCGGTAAAGACATTGGATGGTTAAAGAACCACTGATTTGCAGCAACAACAATATCAACAGTAGAAGTAGCAGCAGCGGTGGCAGTAGCAATAGCAGCAGCAGCAAGTGAAGCGCCTCAAATTAAATTAAATGAGTTGAAAGAAAGTTGTATGCCACGGCGGGCGGTGGCGGTGATGGTAATGGTGACGGTGGTGAATGTTCAACACTGCGTTCGTTTTCATCTTCATATTCTCTTTTTTTTTTTTGTTTCTATAATGTTTTGCTTTTATTAATTTTTGCTATTGTTGTTGTTGTAGTTGTTTTTGTTGCTGTTGTTGGTTTTCTTCAGTTTGGTTGCTGCCTCAGCCGCTGCCGTTGGAAATTGAAAATTTAATTAATTAAACATTTCTTAGTGCGCAGCAATATTTATTATTTTATTGTTTTCAACTCAATCCAAACTCACACCAACGAATGTTTTATGTATGCGTGTGTGTGTGTGTGTGTGTGTATGTATGTGTGTGTGTGTGTGTGTGTGTGTGTGTGTGTGTGTGTGTGTGTGTGTGTTTGTGTCTATGTGTTATTTCTTTGAGGTTATAGAAAATAAAAAAAAAAAACAAATTAATGAAAGACAGCAGAAAATTATGGTTTATAAATTCTTATTTACTTATTCGTTCATCGTACCAAGTACTTATGTGATATTGTTCAGTGACAGAATCACAATATTGGCTTGGCTTCATTAACAATTAGACAAAAGTATAAAATAATAAATTAATAAATAAATAGATAAAATTTTCGTTTTTATTTAAAAAAAAAACAAGATTAATGATTGTTTTAAGAAAGATATTGTCTTGTGACACCTTTTAATGATCATAAGAATGAGTATTAAAGCAAAAGGATGTGGTGAAATCATAACATAGTATTGAGATGACTTGTGTCTTATTGAAAGTGAAAAGTCTTGTTGACTTGCATCTGATCATGCCAGCTTATGTTATGATTTAAGCTTATAGAATACCTACATGGTATGACTTCAGACAACCATCAATATTCTTGCCATAAAACTGAAAATGAGTCACCATATCTTTCATCATAGGACGTTAACATAATCTAATATAACTATAAAGAGAGGAACTCATTTAAAGTTCTTATAATGATGATTGTGTTAAAATATATAAAATAATGAAAAGTTTAAAACAAGAGTGTCCATCGAAAGTTTTTGGTGAGTTACATGAATTTGCATTAAAAGGATATAACCATTCGCTACACTCTGCGGTAGAGTAGCAACTTCTGGACCCGATGATTATGATAAGGTTAGGCAAAGTAACATCAAGAGACTTTTGGATAGGCAGAAAAAGGACACAATTGGGGTGGAATGGAGCTAAAAAAATATCAACCAGGATAGCAAGTTTATGTTAGACAGAATAAGAGATTAGGGACTCAGTTATCTAAGCGTTATAAAGGGGAAATAGTAAAATAGAATAGGCATTCGACAATTTTATCAGAGTCTGGGAATATAGTAAATTCACATTAAGGACGATTGATAATTAGGAGAGAGGACTTAAGACACTTCTTTATCATTTCTATTACTTCTTTGTACTCTTTCTGTTCTGTTCTGTTCTCTTTGTTTTACTTTTAATTAATGTTTTATAGCAGCTTAAGTTAGATTATTAGTTTTAGTTTGACCATAGAACTCATGTCAGGCACATAGTGTCCCAAATAAATTATAAAAATATAAATAAAACATTTTATTTATATAAGAATAATCTAATCTTTTGTAGGATTTTTTTTAAGCCTTGATTTTCTCTTCCAAGTAGAAATCATTTCTTTTGAGACTCATTTATTGCATCTTACAAGTATGTAAATCATTTTCTTATTGTTTTATTTTCTTGTTTTTACTCTTTTATCGCAAAATCCTTATATCAATATAAATAATTGTTTCTTTATACCACTTATTTCTTTTGTTTTTAATTTTTTATCTAATTAAAATTAAATTACAATTTCATTTGGAATTTCATTTATTCATTTTACCTTTTTGATATTTGAAGAAAAACAGAAACAAAAAACAATAAAGAAAATCACCTTTAGCTAAGCTCTTTAGGCATTTGAGCTGTTTGTTTGCTCATCCTCTTCCATATTAAGAGAGAAGAGAATATCATTAAATATTTATTAATAAATGCCAAGGAATTTGCATAATAATTAAAACTCAAAAAAATAAAACAAAAGCGGTAAATTAGTAAAATAAGCGCCATTTAATGTTTTCCTTAAGATTTACTTAATTCTAATTTGTTATTTGTGTTAAAAAAAAAAAAAAAAAAACTGAACAAAGCTCAAAGTAGAAAATAATAGAAAAAAAGTGTCTGTGTATAGCAGGATTAGTAAAAGGAGAGTCATACAATACAATTGCAACACTATGTTGGATGCCACACCATATACCATACTTCAAGTTAAATGGAATCTCGTTGGCATGCAGTAAGTATCTTAGAGAACGAAAAGGATAAAAAAGGGTTGAGAGTTGCAACAATAAATAAGTACAAAGTCAAATTGATGTTAGTTTCATGTTTTCTGAGCGTGTTGAACGCGTTGGCGGGCGTGAAATAGTTTAGTATGCAGTCATGTCGGCAAAGGAAAGCAATAAACAGTGGCTACTGACCATCACCACTGCCACCACCATCACCATTGATGCCGTCGCCATAACTAGTCATAACTAGTCATGCAACGTCAAATGAGTCCAGCCCATTTCACACTAAAGAAATGGTAGAAACCCAACCACTAGCAGCTTAGCTCAGCTCTGCTCTACCTTGCTCAGAGCAACCAACTACTAGGTTAGGTAGGCCCAAAACTCGGTCTACACGTATGCATTTTATATGCCATAATAAAAATTATGTTTGTGAGCGCGCCTTACTGGTAAAAAAACAAGATATATATATTGTATATGCATGGGTAAAGAGACTTTGGGTATAATAGTAACTAAACCCAAAGTAAGTGGATGTTGCTGAGTGAGTGAGTCAGATGATTGAGTAAATGAGTGAGTGCCTTAAATATTTTAAATTAGGTGGAACTGTGTAAATTCAGTAGCAGTAACAGTAACAGAGGCACTGGCTCTGGCTATGGCAACTGTGGAATGATTTTCATCATTGTAGTTATTGTATATGTATATGTATGTAGTACGTTACTAAGGAAAGGAAAGGAAAAGCCCATAAAATATATGAATAATTGAAATAAAAGTCGGAAACATTTTTACATTTTTTACACAGTGCTAAACAAGGAAATATGCAAGAAAAAACATAAAAAATATCAACAACGACACAATATGGTATACAAATACTTTGTTCATAATTACAGAATGAGTTTGATTATGACTACAAAGTTAGTTGAGTAGGTGGAGACATCCGCCATCATCACCATCATCATTTTCATAATTATCATCATCATCAACATCATCATTATTATTATTATTAGCATCGTTGGGTTTGAGGTTAAGTTGTAGAATTTGTTGAAAAGTAGTGAAGAGTGTTTGTTAATAACACAATACAAAGGATGAATGTGTATAAAATACACAGAATATAAGGTGGCGGTAACAAAATGTCATTGTTGAACACTTTACTCTTTCATTTGATTAAAGTGTTTCTTTCTTTTCTTCTTTTATGTACTAAATATTTTTAACCTTTGCGCTTAGTAGTAGGAATAAATATTTTTTTTATATTAATGTGGAATAAAATGTTTAATGATTTGCTTATATCGGATTTTCTTTAATTTTACATTGGTATATTTTTATGTATTTTTACATTTGCTCACGAGATTACTCAATCTTCTTTGTACTTATACATGTAAATTATGGTGAAAATATTATTACAATGATTGAGAAGTGTTTTGTTTTTCATTAGACTATTTGCAAGTGCATCAATTACTTAAAAGTTATTGAAAATGAGTTGTGGTCCTTTGAAATATTATATTTAATTCTTTCTAATTGATTGTCGATCTTTCAAAATTTCTTCAAATCATAAATATTAGGAATTCTCTGTGTTTGAATTTTATCTGTGCACCTTCAGTGAAATCAAAGTCAAGGTCTTTAAATCATCGAAACTTAACTTTACATTTGCTTATCATAGAAGCATGAACAATTTAAGTATTTGAAACTAAACAAAGAAGAATGTTATGAAAGAATCCGAGTACTCCGAGGAATGCTTATTTGTTGGGATGAATGTTTACTTTTACAATACTAAAATGAAAAATAGTTTTGACACACATGGCATTCTATTCTACAATATTTCATTTGGATGGAGTGTTCTTTGTGACATTTTTCCAAAACTAGAGGAACTTACCTACATATATACATACATAAGTCTGTGAACCCCTAAAAAATAATTTTAAAATGCTTGAAAAATGATTAGATTTAAAAATTTTGTGAGTTCAATTATAGTCTCAACTTATTTGTATGTCTTTAAGGGATGCTCATTACAAACTATACTACAATACAATATTTATTCTGACATGATATATCGAAGATCTATATTGATATTTGTAAATTGTATTTCATTCATTATCCATTTTATAGACTTCTAAGAGTAAAGGGCAAACTCCATACGACGCATTTCGATGGCAGGGTATGAAGTTTGCATCATAAGAACAAATGCATTCAACATATATTTCTGTTGAGTCTAAAGGTCATCACGCGTTTTATGGAATTTGGCCTTAAATAAGTAAAACAAGAAATAGGGAACACATAAATTATTATTACATAACATTGTTAATATTGTGTTAGATTCATTTTTACATTTGTTATAACTAGTTTTGACAAATCAATTATATTTTTTGACCGTTTCGTTGTTGGAACAAGACTTCCACGGCCTTCGAAAAAAGCCTTTCAGATGACACAGATCCATCCACCACAGTAAATTACTAATATGCAATACTGCACAACTTCGAACATTTTAATTTATAATCTACCCATACTTCCAAAGGATTTTCATAAATTCTACAAACTTGTCTGAAAAACTTTGCATTACGATATATTAAATAAAATGTATCAATTATAATAATTCGATGTCTGATGATGCGACTATATCGTATTGAAATATCGATTGCTAAATATCGATATTAATTCAATTTTCATATATGTATGTATATAGAACATCCTTAATATCTTTTGAATGGACTAGCATTTATAATTTTATGTATCTCACAAAAAAGAAAAAAAAAAACAAATTAATAAACACAATTGACCGCCAAAAAAAGTCTGCATACACATGATAAAAAGTTTTATCAGTTTTATTTGAATAAAAGTTGGTTTCTTATTTAATTATATACAGATATTTATGATAATTTATTAATTACTTTATGCAGTTTTATAACTTCTAAATTGATTTGCCCAATAACAATTAGTAATGCAGCCAAAATGATCAGAAGAATGCCCAATTGAAAGGGAAATAATTGTGAATCTATTAAGAAGGTGTGAAAGATATCGTGAAATTTTTCAAATTCCAGGTTCTTATTTGCAAAATATGATAGAAAATTACCAAATGGAAGACACTAAATGTCTTTCTATTAAATTAATAGAAAAACTAAATGAATTAAGTAACAAAATTTCAATATTTTATCACTTTACAACACTTTATGACATTTCAAGTAAATGACAAAAATAACTTATTACTCATTCACCAAATATGTACTATACTTACCACACCCATTCTATATGCTAAATGTAAAACTGAATCTCTAATTAGTCTTATAAATATCTCGGGTTTTGTTTGTCTTTGGCTCCATTTATTTTTTTCTTATTTGATTTAACATGAAACTTAGAAGTCGAAGAAGAAGTTCATAATCAGGGAAGGAGGCATATTAAAATAAAGTAGAAATAGAAAATAGCTAATAAAAGCAATGAGAGAACAACACAAAATAAAAGAGACTGTAGGAAACAAAGTTTTGTATACTAATTTTATGAGACTTTTATATAAACCAAAAAGAAAGAATGAGGGGAAAAAATTGCTTACCAACATTTATGGTTGAAATAAATTTTTATTACCAAAACAACAAAAGTAAACAAAGGAAGACAAAGTAAAAGTAAAAGAAAAAGAATATATAAGAAACAAAACGACAAAAATAAACGACAATGAGTATTTATTGTTAATTTGTGTGCTAATTTTTGTGTTTTTCTCTATCTTTTGCTCTTTGTTTCCAGGCTAAAATGATTGAAAGCGGCGGACATCCTTGGATTAGTGGCGGAGCAACAACTTCATCTGTGGCGGGTAAGTTGAGTTTTTCTTTTTTGTTTTTGCCTTTGTCTTTATACATTTATGTATTCTTCCGTCGTCTTGGATGGAGAATGTCCTTGTTGGCATAAATTTGCAATATGTCGTCGCTCTTTGCTTGGCATATCCGTTTACAAATGCGCCATTTTCTAATAAATGTTATTTTCTCCCATTTTTCTTTTTATCTCTCCCCATCTATTCTATGTTTACGTGTTGGTCACTTTTGTTTTGCACCAACCTACCAGCAGATAGCTATCAGTATCAATTGCAATCCATGTGGCAGAAATGTTGGAATACGAATCAACAGAACCTTGTGCAGCAATTGAGATTTCGTGAGCGTGGCCCATTGAAATCATGGCGACCGGAAGCTATGGCTGAGGCCATATTCAGTGTGCTTAAGGAGGGTCTGTCCTTATCGCAGGCTGCCCGTAAATACGATATACCGTATCCGACATTTGTGCTCTATGCAAATCGTGTGCATAATATGCTGGGACCCTCTCTGGATGGTGGCACTGATCCAAGACCGAAAGCACGTGGACGACCGCAACGCATATTACTAGGCATGTGGCCAGAAGAACTCATCCGTTCAGTGATCAAAGCAGTAGTCTTTAGAGATTATCGGGAAATCAAGGAAGAAATTGCTGCCGGTCATCCATATGCCAATGGACAAGGTCATGTGGTAGGTGTCAAACTTAAAACATTAAATGTTAAATCCTTTACTTCTAATGAATATATACAATCACCAAAGTGTAACAATCTTTTCTCTAACTAACCTTAATATTATTCCAATATTATTTCATTTTTCTTGTAGTCTCCTTTTGGTCCTTCGGTTGGTAGTTCTGCAGCTGCTGTTGCCGCTGCTGCTAATGGTTATCACAATGCAGCCAAGTTGAATGCTGCACTTGTGCCACCTGATGCCAATAATTCTCCGCTCTCATCGATGACTGAGACCTTGCGTCGTCAGATACTTTCGCAGCAACAACAGCAATCGCCCATGCCACAATCAATGAACATGTACAAGTCACCAGCCTATTTGCAAAGATCAGAAATCGAAGATCAAGTATCCGCCGCCGCTGTAGCTGCTGCCAAGCAACAGCAGAGCGAACGTCGTGGCTCAGAGAATTTACCAGATTTGAGTGCTTTGGGTCTTATGGGTATTCCTGGTCTCAATGTCATACCAACATCACAGCGAGGTAGTGCTGGTGGTAGCGGTCAAATGCATCCGAGTGCGGCGAGCTATGCACGGGAACGTGAGCGTGAAATGACGCGTGAACGAGAGTTAAAGGAAGCAATGCAAGCCCGTCAATATGGTAATCAATCACGTGGCTCCAGCTCTTCTGGTGGTGGTGCTATTGCTGGTGCCAATCAAAAGGCAGGTGCTTCCTCATCCGCTGGTGGTGCCGCTTCGCCCTTCTCACTTTACAACAAACACAAGGAGCATCCAAATTATGCTTACAACAAACGATTCCTCGAAAGTTTGCCACCCGGCATTGACTTCGAGGCAATCGCCAATGGTTTCTTACAAAAGTCCGTAAACAAGAGTCCACGTTTTGAGGATTTCTTTCCGGGTCAAGATATGAGTGAACTCTTTGCTAGTGCTGAATCAGCGGCCGCAGTGAACGCTGCTGGTGGAGCCGCTGGCGGTTATCCAGGAGCGATTGGCGGCAGTGGTATACGTGAATCGCCACTTATGAAAATCAAATTGGAACAACAACAAGCAGCTGAAGTGCCACATGAAGATTAAATTTGGTTATTTTAAGAACCAAACTAAGAATTTTTAAAGTTCTTTTGATTTGATTTGATTTTGATGAAGATCAGGAAGAGATCTACGGTTTTATCTGTAGAATTTGTTTAAGAAACATTTTGACTGCTATCCCCAACGTTTAGTATTTAGGGCTAAGTGCTTTTTTTTAGTTCAAGTTGATTGAGATATATGTAACTAATAATATAATTATGTTAATTTAGGATTTAGTTAAGATTTAAGTATTTGTAATCAAACTTAAAACAAAGATTAAGAATAATAAAAACCCAAGTGAATTACAATTATAATTTCAATTCAGCATATTTTTTGTTTTCCATACTTCAATACTTCAGAACTTTCCTTTAAGGATAAGATCTCGTCTCTAATTACAATTTTATTATCATTTTTCTGGGGGGGAAAAAATATTCATTGATTTTTTTAAATTTCACAAACAAAAAATATTAAATTATTAAGAAGAATATATAAAAATAAAAATAATTATAGACTTGTGCATTTTTAAATGTAAAATTAAATAATTTAAAAAATCTTTATTCAATGTCAAAAAATATTTGTATGTCAAGGAAAACCCAAAATAAATATAAATATTTATAAGATTTGCAATTAATCATCATCATTTAATATATTGTAAGTATACATACGAATAAATACTCTCACAAACATCTTAAAAGAAGCCCATTTACGCACAATAATCATACGCAATGTTGTCATTTTGTTTTAGTTAATCATTTCTTTGACAAGAAAATGAAAATGTAAGAAAAAAATAAAATAAGAAATAAAAATGAATTCAATTTAATTATAATCGCATGCTCATTACATCATTTAATAAACACATTACGTAACATAATAGTTTATACATTAAATATAATAATAAATGTAAATAATGTACAAATTTCCATAGTTTTATAGTTTTTAAATTTAGTTTAAACTTAGTCTTAATATTAACTACTAAGCGTTCAGTTGTATGTAACTAAAAACAGAAAGAAAAATAAAAAAAAAAAAAAATCCAAGGAAAATAAAGGAAAAACAATATTATAGGGGTGAGTGTTTTGCATAAATTTATTTAAACATACATACACACAGATACACACACATACACACAAAAACATATGAATGCATATAACACATAATACAATAAATAGAAGGAAATCACAAATAAAATGATATTATACTTACTTACTATGTATATAATATCGAATAATAATATTTACAAAGACATACACAAACATACACTAGATACAATTTTGATGGATGATACATCATCATTCTATGCGTTTATGTTTATTATTATACAATATAATTATATTTATATGAATTTGTGCTACTTTTAATGTGTAAATGTATGTATAGTATGTACTCCACACGCACACACAAACACTCATAAATAAACAAACAGTATATAAGTATATACATACATAATATGAATATACTTTGAAGGAATATTTACAATAAACATTATTTATACTACATAATAATAATAATAATATAATAATAATAATAATGATAATATGTATTTGATGTATGTAAGTTAGTATGATGAACGATGAATGGATGTATGGATTGATGGATTAATGGAACCATGTATGAACTGTGCTTATACAATGTTCGATTTATATATTGAATATATTAATAAATAAATATTATTTTAGTTAAAAATACTAAAAATAAATAAAATAAAAAATGCATTAAAAAAAAAAAAAAAAAAAATTGTATTATTATTTACCTAATTGGTAACAGAGTTTGGATATGAAAGCATTGATTTATAGAGATTTGTCAGATAAGTATATGAGTATATGTATATATTGTAATTTATATCGAAACTTAGCAACAAAAGGATCAGAACTCATAATTTTCAAAATTTTGATTTTGTCGTTAAAAAACAAAACACAATGATCATTCTCAACCCCTGTAAAAATCTGTAATTTTTCTCTACGCTTTACCCAAAAGAAAAAACAAACCATTTTTTCTCTTTCTTATCATATATTTTTGAGTTATATCTCTTCTGTTGTAAGGGTGCGACATATACGAGTATAAAGATTATTTATTAAAATAAATAATTATTTATGTATTTATTTTCTGAAGTCAAAATAACAATTAAGCTACCTAAAACAAATCTATCCCACAAGTGCTTGTTGGCTAGTGCCAGCGACGTCTGGCCAAACGGTTGAAGAACCATCGCACAGAGCTTTATGTATGATGAATGCAGCGACATTAGGTGCGTGCAGGATACTGTGCAGTAGATTTTGATTTGCATATGGTTAACTTATACAATATAATATTGTTAGATCCTGTTCTCATGATGACTATATATGTACAATGATTATAAACTAAACTTTAGTTCTTTCGAAAACCATGACCGAAAGGGAAATGAAGCCTTAAGTTACTTTTACATTTAATGCCATCAATATTCGCCCTCCTTTTACCAAAGAACAATTTATCTCGTGCTATAGTTTCCAGATATGGATTCTATATTATAATGAGTAGACTGTCCACTTTTAGATAATAGATTCGAACCTCGATTATTGCATAAATGTTATTTATTATTTATTTATTATATGGTACTTTTCATAATCTTATGATGCTTTAAAAATTTGACAATCAGTTAAAATATGCTCAGTAAAAGGTTGTTGTCTTTGAGAAACCGTTATAGACGTCAGAGCCCAAATTATGCCATAATCTCTCATCTTTTGGTGAATGAATGCTCTTGTTTGTTATTTCATAACGATTGATTTTAATGCATTTGAATGTGTTGATTGCAATTATTTTTTAATCTCATTGATTTTAAATTGTTTTTTAACCCCAATAGATGGCTGCACAATGTTATCATATGAGGTCGTTGGAGAGCTGAAAATACATTTAATACTAATTGTGCTAACCTTGATGTCTGACATTAATTTTTTTTTTTTTTATTCAAAAAGTTTAGCCAAAAGTAAAATGTGTTATAAATAATCAATAAAATTTGTTTATTTTGTTACTAAAAGTATTCTATCAAAGTAGTATTTTGTTGGCAGATATAATATTATTCGAAATATTTCATAAAATGTTAGCGTCTCATGATTCTGAAAAGCACCATTTAATGAGTAAATCAGTTAAACAATTTTAATAGATAAAAATCAATGATGTTGTTGGAAACTATTCTAATAAATTCATTTGAAAACTTAACTTAATCATAACAAAATGGAAGAAGATAAATAAAATTCCTTTAGAAGAATTTATCAAATAGAATTATTTCACAATTCAGCTATTGAGAAAGGAAATCTTCCAATGAATTATTCATCAACGATTATTTTGCATATTTTTTGAGAAATTGTTAGAATACATTTCCGTCTTTTCTAATAAATTTGTTTTTTTTCTTATCTTGTTCTACTTACAATACTTTCAAGCAGCTGTTAGACACTTCTATTGTTGTCTTACCATTTAATGATGGTAAATGGTGATGGTTTTTCATATTGTCCATGTATTATATGTGAGACACCACTTATTAATAACAACTATAATCACACTAAAGAAGTTTCAAAAGAGAAAAAGGAAAACATTTAAGTAAAACAAGAAAAAAAAAAAAATAATTTTTCAAACTTTTTTAATTGCACAAAATTTGTCGCTACATTTGAGGCAAATAATTAAAAACGAAAATACTTCTATTTAAATGTATGTGTAAAGAGTCCAAAATCAAGTTCCAAACGCTTTGGTCCTTTTTATTATTACATTAACAGAAAGCAAAGCAAAAGAAAAAAAAAAGCAGGAAGAAAGTCAAACAAACAAAGCAAAGTAAAACATACTACTAAAAGGATACAAGAAAACAATGAGCGAGTGATAATGAAATTTTCGCCTTGTTTGACATGATGATGTTCTTGTTCTCATTGTTGTTGTTGCTTTTGTTGGGCTTTTGTTTGCTAAGGCAAGCAAAGATACTGAATCCGGATACAAAATCCATTTTACTGTCGTTAATCGTTGTCGCTGTTCAACAACAATTCTGAGCATCCGCCGCTGACGGCTCTCACGGCTCATGGCTCACGGCTCACACGGCTTATGGCATACAGGCCAAGGCTGTTGAAGTGGTCGACTAAGTTTATCAACGATTGAGATGACAACAACAAGAAGAACAATAACAATAATATTTGCTGTAAGGGATGAGGAAAGCAGACTCATTTTTCGCCATTTAGTTGTTGTCTGTGTTCTCATTCACATTTTTTCATCTTCCACTTTGGCTTTTGTTTTTACGCCCCCAAAGTTGCAATAGCAACAGCAAGAGAAGGAGCCGGAGCCGGAGCAACTCAAGCTCATGTCTAAATTGATTCAAACAAGTTGAGCTCACTTTGTCCTTTGAGTTAAATTTGTGTAATAGAAGGAGAGGAGGTGTAGTAGAAGAGGAGGAGGCGATGGAAAACATTTTCAAGCATGGAATTGTGCCAAAATACAAAAGAACATTTAAATGCTTTCACTTGAAGTTCTGAGTTATTTGTGCTTTATATTTTCTTTTCCTCTATTTGTCCTCTTACAACTGTTGTCTGTCCTGACCATCATCATCATAGTTATCTTCATTGTCATCTTCATCATCATCATCATCATCAACTCATGAAAAGGACAAAGAATAGCGAAAGTGAAAGTGTAAGTAAAGGCAATCATCATTCGTTTAACAAGTAAAACTATCATCATCATCAACAACAGCAATAGCAATAAGTATTACAAGGATGTCTGCACATTTGTCTGAGATTGTTGGTTGTTTGTAGTTGGTTGCTGGTTGCTGGCGACTCCTTCGTCATTGTCTCCTCTCCAGTATTTTAAATGTCTACATAGAGAGATATCTTTGTTGCTGCTGGTGTTAATTTTGCTATACTAGTAGAGTTGTAGATGCTGCTGCTCTTGTGAAGTCCTTTGGTTGAAGTCAAAGTCACCATTCTCATCGTCATCATCATCAGTATTCTCATCATCATCATCAGTATTGTCATCCTCGAAGTCGATGATGGTGGTGGTACTCTGATGCTGATGCTGTTGTGGATTGTAATCTTGACAACCATTTGTTGCTTTCTCGGTTTTTTTCCTTTAAACTTGCTTCATCGTATTGCTTTGATTTACCATGGTTTGCTTTTGGTTTGGTTTGGTTTTAGTTTTAGTTTTGGGGTCTTCTCGGTTTGGTCTGGCAGCATTTGACTTTATCTGTTGCTGTCGGACAACCCTCAACTGCCACTTGGTGACACTTGTGGCTTTTCAGTGTAAGCATTCAGTTGCTTTAACTTGACTCTCTATCTCTCTGTCTTTCAGACTGTCTGACTTTCGTTGTGTCCTTTTAGCTGACAATGCTTAAGTGTCCTTGTTATGGTTGTGGCGGTTGCTTGCTTTGCTTAACGAAAGACAAGTCAGTTTATTGTACCACAAATAAAGTTTTGATTAGTTTTGGTTTAGCATTTGGTCAAAAGATGAAATCAATTTTATCATTGACTTTCTTTTGAACTTGAAGGGATTGGCGTGAGTGATGTACGGATTTTGCTGTTGTTAGAATTTATGTACATATGATCAGATGTCATAGCAAAAAGGAAGAACATTTTGCTTCCGTTCTTCCTATACTAATCATTGTGAATCAAAGTCTTATCAGATCAGATATCATCGCATCGGTTTGTAGTTTTGTTTATGGCCAATGGACACAAAGAACTCAATATAATTGTCAAGTGATTTTCACTTCATTTAGCATATACATACATATATGTATTTATGTGTATATATGTAAGATTAAAAGAACTCAATTTGGTTGAATGTTATGCAATAGAGAAATGGACATTAGGACTGGCAACTAGGAACTTGAAAGAAACGGGACGTTCAGTGCCAGTTCTCTCAAAAGATCTCAAGATATACTTAGGTTAACTCGATGATTATAGTCTCAAGTAATAATGTTGATGATTATACAGCAGACACCTTCTATGATGGTCTAATATGAAGCAGATATCGACACTAATATCCAATCCACTGGAAAATGTAGATTTATATTCTCAGAAAGTTTTGGAAGTCTTAAAGACTAAGGAGTTCAAATAATATCTTATATAATCTACACTAATATGGATAGTCAATTTGTGATATCGTTGATGCTTGAACATTTTCATTCACTCAAGTTGCAATTTTCTTCAAAATGGCAAGAAGTCCTAATCTACTGTCAGCAAACTCTTCTTTATGATCGACTACTTGTTGCAAAGATTTGACCAACAACTTTGACTTTAATTCAAAGTTAATCGAATAAATTGATAGAAGTGAAGTCTGAGTTCATGAAGAGATTTGGACATAAGCACTTGTTGAAAGAAAACAATTACTTTGCCACTTAACAGCTTAACACATTTTCCTTTATCAATGCTCCTCCTTCTTGTTATTCTTGTTGCTTTTGATATTGTTGCAATTGTATGGCTTGGTGTTGTGTAAAAGATAAGAGTAGTGCACAAGGTCACTTCATGAAATTCCAAAAGGAGTTTGCAAAATATAGTCCAACTTAACCAAATCAGAAAGGAGTAATACAAGCAAGGATACATTCAGACAAATAAACCAACCAACAACATGAGAGATATTTTGATATGCATAGAATGGAGTAGTAAGTAGAAGAAACGAAGTAGAAAGTTGATGCTATGAGAAAGAATGAAAGAACGATGGAAGGAAGGAAGAAAAGAAGGAAGAATAAGAGCAACAAAATGATGTTGCATGGAATAAGTGAATGGTCAGTACTTTTGATGCTTTTCCTTTCACAGATACTCGTGAATATGAAGGAGGATGTATGCACATACAACAAATCTGAATCTGAACAAGCAACGACGACGACCACTTGAAAATAAAGTTTGTCTGTTGCGTCTAAAGGGAAATTTTCTATATATTCGACCCAAAAATGGCATCTTGGTGCTTTTGGATATAATCATCATCACCATCCTCAGAGTTGTCCTTATGAACGTCCTTGTTAGACTTTATTGTTGCCTGCATCGTTGTCTAACCATTTGGAAGGTATTCTGTGAATGAGAAGAGAGTGTGTGTATTGTCCAAAATAATGAATGCAAAGGGACCCTGCAAAGTAGAAGCAGCAGCAATAGCATCGAAATCCTTCTAAGGTTTCATGAACTTCTTCTCTTACTATCCTTGGAACAAACAACAACACACAAAACAATAATCTTGACAAGTTGCTTTGTACTTTGTGGTAAATGATTTCTGCCACCACAAGTGGGACAACTTGGTAAACATTGGTTGATGCTCCTTTCCTTGCTCCAACATCCTTCAGACATCTTCGAAGAAGCAAATGTTGAACACAAAATGCTGATACTCGAGAAATTACAGATAATTTGTGAAATATGGAACACCATTGAATGTCGACGAAACAAGATGAGTTTGGGGTGAAGTGGAGTAAAGTAAAATTGAAAGTGCAAGTGCAAGTAGTAAAATGCAGTGTAGTATCTCTTGTTAGTTGCTTCTTTTATTTACTACAATCTTTCGTTCTTATCCTTTACTGCAGGAGCAGAAGCAGAATCAGAATCAGTAGAAGCAGCTCATGTTGAACTTATTTATGCTTGCTGCAAGGAAGAAAGGAAGCCACAAGGATATACAAACGATGTCACATAAACACATTCACAAACAGAATCATACAGATGATGATGATGATGATGATGCTGATGATGATGACGATGACGACGAAGCAAGTCAAGTTGAATTGAGTTGTAATGTGAGGGAACGAACAAGTCGTAAGAGACACTATGCCAGACGCTATGCATAGCCCAGTGAGCCAAGTCAAGCCAGACACTTTAAGTAGACTGACTACAACATGGTAGTTGTGTATGGCAAGTATCTATCTATATGTATGAATGTGTCTGCGTTAAAGGAATTCCTCAAGGTTGTTGCTTGCGATATGATTCCAATTCAACTTTACTTCGCATGGTTGCCTTTTTAACAACTACTACACTAAGGCATCCTTGCTACATTCTTCTTCATTGTATCTGTACTGTTATACTACTTATGTGTTTGTGTTTCTGTTTGTGTATTTATTTCTGGCATTAAAGAATTTCCTTACGACTTCCTCACAGACAGACAGACAGACTGACAGTTTCTCTTTCTCATTGTATCTATCTATTTGTCTGTCTGTCTGTCTGTCGGTCGGACGGTGTGTCGAATACAGGAAGCTGTTGAAAGTGTGCGTAATGTGGCAACATTACTTGCTTGATTGCTTCATTGTACGCAAAAGGTGTTTGTGGTTTGACACTCTATAACCATCATCCAGTTCTACTTTCCCCTTGCTTCATACATGTGTGTGTGTGTGTGCTTGTGTGAGTGTGTATAGGAATATTTATTTCTTGCAACATCAACATCAACAACACAAACATCTTTACAACGTTTACATTTCATTTCAGTTATTCTTAAGTAAATCCTTTTTGACTTGACTTTTGTTAAAATGTACTCGTTTATTAGCTCTCAAGGACACTTACTCAAAATACTCGCATACATTCATCGAATACATAGTTCATGTTGACTTTTTGAATTTCATTTTGATTTTTCGTAAGGAAGAAAATTTAAAGAAAATATTGCATTAAAGTAAAGTATTTTCTATGCAAACAAACTTAAACGATTCTTCATAGGATTTTCCTTTCTTACTTAGTCGTTTTCATTTTATTGAATTTGAATCTGTTTCCAAGAAAAGATTTATTGCAAGGACTTTTAGCTTTTACTTGTTGTCCTTTTATACATATACAATACAACATATATAATAGTGGATGTTCGTATGCGTATTTTGTTTAACTCATAATGTGCTTCGTATGCACATGTACTCGTATGTGTGGTGGTTTGTTTATTTGTTGTTTGTTTGGCTGTGTCAGGTGTGAAAATTCCTTAAGGATTTGTACTTGTATAATTGCATTCGATTTGTTTGGTTTTATTTAGTCTCATTGAGTTTTGGTAATAAAATATTGTACGAGTACTACGAGTAATTTACTTTATTAGAATATTTTTAATTGCCTTAAATCTTAATTCGATTTGTGTTTGTGTTTTACCCAAAACCTCTTAATAATTGAGTGTGTGCAAGAATTTATTTATTTATTTTTATTATTTCATTTGTTTTTCTTTTTTTGTTGTTTTTATATTTATGTATTGTATTTAAATAATTTTGTAAATTTCTTGTACTATAAAATCTTAATTTGCATTTGATTTCTTAATTTCTTTTCATATTTATTTATTCATTTATTGTATTTATAGTTTATTTCTAATAGTCTATGTTATTAAATTTGATTGTTCGATTATTGTTTCAAAATTTATTTAATTTGATAAAAAGAAAGTTATGCAAATAGTTGAAATAGTTTTGTACCAATTTCATAGTCACAGATTTTGTGCTCCAATTGATAGTGTTTAAGTTGTTGGTTATTAAAGTGAAATAAAGAAAATCTAATTTTTGGTTTTTTTTTATCGAAACGTAGAATGTTCGCCATTAAATAGTTTTTAATAATTAAGAATTCATTTCGTATTATACTTAGATGTTAAATGATAAAGTCAATTTGTGAATTTCTTGTAGTATTCCAAAATTGTTTTCCATGTTAAATAATGAATTCATCTGGTTAAACGTCTCACCTGGCGAAATCATATAGAAGCTGAAAAAAAAATATATACATATATCAAACTAAGAGCACTAAGAGCACAAAGCCTCCATTGGCTTAATGTTACTAAAAATCTGGTCTGAGCCTTGAATACAAGCAACTACTTATAATTCTGTTATTAAACTAATTTAGACATATGTTCTGAATTGAGGAGAAACGAAAGCAGCGATAACATTACAGTTATACAAAGAGCTCAATGAATGAAGATATCCACAAGTACTGCTAACAAAGGAAGAGTGTTTCTAAGAGGAACCGTAACTATATGGATAAACTTCCTCAACACGTTAATCCACTAGCCAGAGCTCTTGTTTATACAACAAATTTATCGCGCCTCCTTAGTAATGATCGTCCAGTCTTTTTGCTTATTTAGAGGACACCTTTTTTGTTATATTGTATTTAAAAGGAGAAGCAATAAACAAACAAAATGTTAAAAACAAAAACATAGTGATATATACAAAACATCATCAATTTATATGATTCCATTATAATACATTGATTTTGTTTAGTGTTTATTTATTTTGAAATTAAAGTTTACTTACTTAATTCAATAATAGTTTCATATACGGGATTATTTGACCCGAAAGGGTACTATGGATTCTTTTTTTAGAGAATTTAATTGACAAAAAATGCATTGCTGTTTTCTAATGGGAAAATTGATTTTACGCCCAGTTTTTGGAGATCGTCGATGAGTTTTTACCGCTCAAGGTTGTTGGTCGTCTGAAATTGGCTGACATATTAGAGGGTCGACGTCATCACATAATATTGCCGGCAATAGGGCTGGGATGTTGGTCTATGTCCCAGAAGAGATCTAATAATTTTGACATCATTGTAATTAAGTCTAATAGAAGCGTTCTGAGTTTATTGTTCTCTTTGGTTCTGTTTATTGTTTTTTTATACCATGCACGCAGTGCATAGTATTTTGAGTTTGTCATGTAGAGTGTAATATACAGAAGGAGACTTCGGAGACCCCATAAAGTATATATATTCTTTATCAGCGTGTCGAGACGAGTTGATATAGCCATGTCCGTCCGTCTGTCTGACTGTATGTATGCAAACTAGTTCCTCAGTTTTTGAGCTAGAGAGCACAGAGCTTTCTTACCACCAGTACATTTGTCGGAATCAGTCGAATCGGACTCGTTATACAAACCTGGTTCCAAATTAAAGTTCTTATTATTTTGTACTTTTAGACTTGAGATTTGGACACTATAAGTTTCTGACATATATCCACAATATTAGATTGGGCTTGCAATGTGTATTGCATGCATTTGCCCTTAGTCGTAGAAACTAGTTTTGGACTTAATTTGGAAAGCTGGTTGCAAAATTCTTAGTTACATTTTATTTCAATATTCTTTCTTATTTATCTATTATTAGCTACGGAAATCCAGATTTGTTGTATAAATCATGCACAACTTGCAATTCGACGAATTATTGATTAGTTATCAATTTAGAATAGATCCCCAATATCTATTCTTATGCTTTCCAAGTCTATACATAATTAGATAATGGAAAAGTTAATACGTATCATTGATTCGCATGATTTTGATTAAAAGATTAAATTCCCAAAGTAATGACTTAAATCGTGCTATGAAAAGTATTTAATCTCAAGAAAAAAAATTTTGATATAAAAATGTTTGGGCAAATCACCATGCTTTGAAGAATCATTCCTCTTAAAAATATGATAAGATTTTTGTTATCTACTACTAACAAACAAAACGAGGCGTTTACGAAAATGTTGTTAAATAATTTACTAAAAAACGAAAATAAGACGCTTAACGCAATTCATGAGTCCCTTAATTGTTTTATTAATTTTAAATTTCCTTTCTTCAAGAAACTTTAAATTTGTACTGAAAAACTTGTGTCAAAAATAGTATTTCTCCCGAAATTTTCGTTCCGTTTGAAGCGATCATTTTTCAGCTTAAAATGTATCTCTTTGCTGCCATAAAAAAACAGCTTAGAACCAAGAGTTGAGTGGAAAATGCAAAAGAGAAAACAAACAAATAAACAAACAAACAGCAATAACAATTTCCACAAGAAAAGATGAAAACAAATTTATGTGTGCACAAATGTGAGTGTGTCGATGTGCAGTTATAATCCTCAACACACTTCTAAACTGAATATATATATAAAAAATACAAAATATTAAATAAAAAATGGTAATTGAGAAGAGAAAAGTAAGAGCAGAGAAGAGAAGCAAGCAAGTGCAGCAACAACACCAACAAACATAGTACAACATATGAACAATATTTTAATTAAAAATTCAATTTTAATCAATGCATTAGGAAAATGTCTCGTTTCCTCCAATTCCAATACTTTCCATGATGCTACCACACACTCCACTAACTATGCTGATGACTACGAGGATGACTATGGCGCAAGCCTCCTGTTCAAGCCAGTTCAGGCGAAGCCGGCACGAGAAGAAGGCTTTGGAAGTATTGAGCTGCTTTCTAAGTTATAGAGAGTCATAATTTGACAGTGGGGTAGAGGTGTTTGTAGTTCAGCTATTGAAAGAAGAAAATGAATATAGAAAAATATATATAAATATCTATATATATATATATATATATATATATATATATACATAAAATCATTGAACAAAACAAATAAAAAAAATATGCTACTATATAGAAACGAATAACATAACATATAGGAAAAAAGTTACGCCACTCGAAACCAATAACGAAGGAAAAAATCTATGGAAAATAGCCAACATAAGAGTATTCGATACTACGAGTATGTGCCTAGAAGTGAGTGGGTGAGTGAGTCTATGGCTCTGTCTTTCTGTCTGTCTGTTTGTCTACTTGACTGTTTGGTCTATGAAATGTGTTGCATTTTTATTATAACTTGAAAAAGTTGATAACTCCGCCTATTTCTAACATAGTACGTACGAGGAACGAACAAACGACAATTCAACGAAGTTGAGAAGAGTTAAGAGAACAAGAACAGAATAGAATAGAATAGAATAGAACAAGCAAGCGTAGATACAGAAAACATTCGATTGAATTTAATATGCATGCATACAATGCCACATACAGACGACATACTACACTACACATCATACATCCTGGAAGGATGAAATGGGTAAGGAGCACAAGGGTGAATTAGAGAAAGAATGAGAGTAACATAACGATTGAAGGAAAGAGGAGTTATGTGAAAAGGAGTTGGAACAGAATCAGCAGGAGTAGCATTAGCATCAGCATCACAGGCAAAGGCTCAAGCGCATAGCATCGAAGAGTAGTTGCCATTTGGCGTTTGACAGAAGGAGTAGACAAAGAGAGAGTCTGTGGGAGCATGGGAGTCAAGTAGAATTTGATGTGTTATATGGCGCATTTGGTAAGTTGGTTGGCTTTCGGTGTATGGTGGCTGTAACGTCATCAGCAGAATCGACAGAATTGAAGGCAACAGCACTAGCATTTGAAGTTGTAGTTGGAGTCAAGGTAGAAAGACAGAAAAGTAGACAGACAAAGCTGAAGAAGCGTAGTAGGCAGGCATCGGCCGTAAATGGAGTCCTTTTGGCAGAAGACTTTTGCGTATGAAACAACAATACACAGTGACAATTTTTTAAGGTAGAATGTCATTTTGGAAATTATAAATTGCGCCTCTTGACTAATGGGGGCTCTGGGAAAAGTAGAATTTTGACATCCGTATCGCCTATTTCTATGTATTTGCTTAAGTTGCCCTTAGGAAAACGTACCTATCCACAGGAACCTTTTTAAGAATATATATGTAAGGCTTTAAAAAATTATGAATAATTTTTTTTTTAAATATCCACCAAAATAAGGAACTTATATTTTCCTTAAGTATTGTATTAAATTGATTTAGCCGTGCATAGTCGGTAGCGATACTGTACCTGACGATCTATTCTCAGATTATTTATTGTAGATCCATAATTCTCGGTGAATGAGCTAAAATCTGATGTACCCGCAGCAATATTGACTTATACATGTAATAAATTGAGGTGATTTATTGACTTTTTCTCAGTGTAATTTATCAACACAGTAGGCACCATTAGATCGCCAGCCATCTCCAAACTTCTTTACCCTTTGCAAAAAAAGGCGCATGTTATGAAAAAGCATCAAACGCTTTTCAATGTTCACGATAGCATATCCAATGCTATAGACCAAAGGCGCTCCACTGCCGACGATGATGATGATGATGACGATGTCCATAACCGTCCATGACTTACAACAAGAATGACGATGAACACCGCCAAACGTCCAGAATGACGTTAGCTAAGTCGTCGATGAGGACAACAATAACAACCAAATGCGTTGCTTTGAACGAACGCTTTCTATGAACGTGGGATGATGTGTGTCTGGGCAGCTTATGCCAAAAGAGGTAAGTCACCTCTTGCTGCAAGTCAAAAACAACAACAGCAACACCACACAACAAGAACAACAAGCTACAATAAAAACAAAGATAATAGATTGGCGAGACCACGAAGAGCTAGAAATATTGTAGTTAAAAGTGAATGGGAGAGTTAAAGTGAACATTGTTCGTTTTCTTTTTTCAAAAATTCTAATACGTAAAATGCTCAATAGAGGAAACTATATACATTTATACAATATATGTATATCTATGGGCTTATCGAAAAACGAACTAAAAACGATGCAAACACCAATATAGAGAAACGCAGAAACACATATGAATATATATGTATATACCTTCTCTGAGGCACATGGCAAACTTGGTCTGGCTTTCGTTCAAACGGACGCTTACTCCTCAAAATCACCATACAAGAGGAGACATATAGAATTTGCACTCATCCTCAACCTTACAAGAGTGAGGAATCAAATCGAACCGAATCGAAATGTATAGGAAAAGAATCGAAACGCAGCCAAAGGCATCGGTACTAACGAGCAGACGTTGCGATGTGAGCGACTATTGAAAAATTGTACGGCCTAAAAAGCCGACAAAGTCCGGGAGAAGGCTAAAGCTAAGGCTGTGAATCAGAATCAAAATCGAAATGAGAATGAGAGAAAGACGGAGTGATGTCGGAAAAGACCTATAAGGAATTGTGTTGTTGTTGGTTTTGTGAATGCAACGAAGAATGCATTGTTGTTTGCATATGACGATAGAGGTAGCACAATAACATAGTAGATCTAGAAATGGAGACCATGCGTGAAGAGAAACGAAGTTACGTAGGCGTCTTTTTGTTTTTTGGCTTGAGAATGTACAATTGTCTAGTGATGTAGACTCATATTGTGCACCTTCAATTTTTAACAAATGAGAAACAATGATAATACTTTTATTATTATTCTTTTTTCGTTTCATCAAATTGTGATTGTTTGCTTGTGGCTCAACATGAAAGATGCGGCTATATATTTATTTGATAACCATCTTCTATAGCTTATTTTAAGAGATGAAAGCTGACCAGATAAATTTAATGTTTAGGATAAATAAATATCGAATGTTTATATATACATCTAAATACGACCAATATTGAATCAGATGTTCATTCATAGAACAAGGGACAAAAGTCTATGAAATTCTGAATAAAACGAAATTTATGGAATTTCAGTTTCATTCAATAGCTTCCACTGCACACTTTTTTGCTTAGCTTCTGGAAGCACCACATTTAATGCACCGTATCAGTGTTTTTAAGAAATTATGTTAATTTCATCGACGACCTCTGTGGAATAATTTTGATTTTTAAAGTTTTGTATAATAAACATTGCGAAGATTTTTTTTTTATCCAAATCGTCTTTAAGAATGAGTCGAAATCAATCATTTCGGGAATGCGAACTGAAATTTGAATCCTGTCATGTTTTTCACAGTATTCCGATTGTTGAATTGGAATTCTATAACTCGATTAGAAATATTTAGAATTGGTGATTTTTAAATTTATATTCTTAGCTTTTTCCATTTGTGAGTCTTATTATGCTTTGTTTTGTTCTGTTTCAGATATATTTATGTACTGTAATTGGATATGTCAAAAGCAGCGTGAAATCGCAAAAAATATTGGCCGAAGCCAATTTACTTAAACATGTTGACTTGAAACAGGAATGACGATGACATTAATCTAACATGCATTCCACTGATCCATTGAACCAAAAATGTTACAAGTTTCTTGTCTGTGGACCCATAATTTTATTATAATTTTAATATTTGTTGTTGTAGTATTATAGCGACAGTATAAATACACCTTCTGTGAAATTTTTAACTATCTCTTACGGTTCATGAGATACAGCCGCTGACGGACGGACGGACAGACGGAAGGACAGCGTAAGCTTAGTAATAGGGTCCCGTTGGTACCCCGTGGGTAGAAACTCCTATAAAACAATTTCTTAATGATGTGCGTAAAGCTGCACGCCTGCCGTTTGCTAGAAAACATATGACGTGGAACAAGGAGTGGCACACTGTCGTGTTTTCTGATAATAAGAAGTTCAACCTAGATGGACCGGACGGCTTCAGCTATTATTATTTCCATGATCTGTAATAGGAGGAGTGTTGTTTAACTTCCCACCACACCTATTCAGGTGACATAATAGTGTTTTGGGGACATATCATATCATCATTATGGGACTTGTGAGATATAGTTTGTTACATCAAAAATGAACGTGAATGTATATCGTACAAAACTCTACTACAAAAAGCTTTTTCCAAACTTATCGAATTTTTTGGACTGATTCCGTGGACATACCAGCAGGACAACCCCTGTCAAGGTGGTAAAACAGTGGAAAAAAACTACGCATATCTGAAATTGCTGCGATTCTCTTCGGAGATAAATCTTATAAAAAAACGTTTAGGGGGTTTATTGTCCCAAAAAGTTCGAGTACATTTTGACGATTTTACCGCCCTATTTGTTTCCATTTAAAAAGCTTGGTAACCAATTTCACTTGGCATAATTGAAATGTATATGTGTCTTTGCTAAATCGTTTCTATGAAGTTATATTGAACAAGTATTCAACATCTCCTCTGTGACTGTCCTGCTCTTCTTATAAGACGTACCCGTATTACCGGGAAACCGTTCTTTGATGAATTGGGCTGTTTGGCAATGGTGCTACTAGGAGACTTGGCTCTGATCGCTGAATCTTCAGGATGGTTTTAGAAGCGGAGGGAGATCACTAGGACCAACTGTCAGACTTATGTATATCCCTATTTCATATCTCACACCAACCCCCCCTCTTACTTATTCTTTCATAATCAGGCTTCACAATGGGATGCAAGGCTTCAGGGTGAACTCGCGTGTATTCGCTAGTGGCCTGTCTAACCTAACCTTACCTATAGGGAATTCTAACTACTAAACAATACTGCAATAACAAAAATAATATTTTATAAATTTATACGTGTGGGAGAGTTCTGGGTTCATTAATAAAAGATTATTCTGTACAAAAATATATTAAATATAAATCGGCAAAGTTTTTTAATTTTTAAAAAGTGTTGAGCCGATTCAGTTGAGCAGCAGTGAATAAATACATTAAAATTATTTGGTTACCCACAATTACAGTTCATTGGAGATATAGTCTACTTATGGTTCTCGATATTTAAGGCTAACAAATTTAAGATCTCCTTTACGATTACGTTAACTTGTTCAAGTATTTAATGCGAAAAACTTACCTAATGCTATCCCTACTGAACAACAACAATAACAACGCAATTAATTTGCAAAAGAAACATATAATTGGATATGCAAACGCAAAATCTGAAATAAAGTTAAAAAAACAACAAATTAATTTCGATTCATCGAAGCCTACATACCTTTCCCTACTCCAATTTTGTATATTTCGAGTGTCATTTGTTTTCTCACATCAATTTGGAAAGTTTCTTTTGAAAATCTAAGGGAGTACAAAAGTTTCCGTAAAGATAGAAAGAAACAAATAAATATTTTATATGGCAGCTATATCAAATTAGGAAAAACTAACAAATATTTTGAATTAAATACAATTAAAATGATTAAAATTCAATACAAGCAATTCTCACCAAAAAAGCTATGAAATAAAGTAAAGATTTAATAAATAATAAAATTAAATAAAAAAAAAAGTTTGTGTTCTGTTCGTTCGTTCGTATGTTATGCGCTGTCATACCGTTAATCTGATTGCATTGGTATTTTGTGAATGTTTATTGTTGGTTCCCGGCTTGAATATAAGTGAGTTTTGGTTTCGATATGTGTCCCCGTTCCAGGATATTCAACAAAAGTATACTACAAAAATTAACTAAAATAGCATTTTAATTTTCTGTTAATCAAACTGTGTTTTTTTTTTTTTTTTTTTTGATACTCTAACTGTAACAAAGAGAATATATTGATGATAAGAAAGGAAACATATCTGATATCTGGCATATATCGCCGTTCCCAAAATTCGGGTCGGGTGCTCATGGCTTATTCAATTTTTCTGATATGCTTTATGATATCTCCGATACACGGTTGTATTACGTTACAAACATTATGCCAATTAGATATACCTGTTCATAGTAGTGTGAAAGGAATAAAATAGAATTGGTGAAATGATGAAAAACGCCTGAAGATGCATAACCAGAAATTTTCAATATTCGAATGTCGTCAACAACATCGTCATCGGCATTGACGCTATCAAATGCATTTTCAACGTTTTCTGCACATTTTGATCAGTTAATATGACAGGCGTTAGTAAACGGCAACTTGGTTGGCATCGACTCACGCACTCACGCACTCACGAATGTATGCACGCATGTACTCTCTCACATATTGTAAGTACATACATATTTACGTACATATAGTACATACTTGTATGCATCCATGCACGCACCATTGATGAGTAGAAAATTTCGTAGCAATAATTGAGTTTTCATCAAAGAGCAATCAACCGAAATTTTCCACACCGGCTCGTTCTTAACTAAAGCAATGGAAATGCAATCCAATGAGTGAGAGTCCGAGCAACTATCCAACCGAGGAAGCGAGCGAAGGAAAGCAGTAAGCTAACGGTCAAATTGGTTGCATGCAACACATAATGCAGACCCAGATAAATATGTATGTGCAACACGACACTGCACAACACAGTACAACACAGCACAACGAAAGCGAATGAGCTAAGCAAAAATTCGTTTGCTTTTAGAAGAAACATCAAGTGGTTGGGCACTGGGCATGATGAAATAATGAGACATCAGAGGGGGTTAGGAGAAGTGCAACAACTTGGAATGTGCAGCACGAGTCAAATGATAAATTCAAAAAGTGCAGTGCAATAAATTTTAGGCAGCCCACATATCATCTTCATTACCCCCAGCAGTGCCACCTACTTTTCTGAACAAAAGTAGTGGTGGTATTAGAAGTAGAAACGAGAAAAGGCTTTGAAATGGTGGCATAAAATAAAATTTAATTAGAAACGTAACCATGGCAAAGATTGGTACGCACCAACTGAGTATGTACATATGTGAGTTGAGTGTTGGATGTTGAATGTGAACCTGAGCCTATGACGACTACGTATACGTTATGCATATATGGTAGAAACGAATGAATTTACTAACGTAGGAGCCAAATGAGAAAGAATGAAATATTTTGCAAGAACAGCAGCAGCAGCAGCAGTAGCAGCAGGAACAACATCGACACGAAAATAAACGAAAAATGCATTTTTCCGAAGGGGGAGAGAAAGAAATTGCAAGCCACATGTGCAGTGTTGCCTCTAACCGCAACGACAACAACACTAACAACAACATCATCATCAACAACAACAACAACAACAACAACAGAATCTGCAACAACATCACATCCTTTATCCAAAGGATACGCAACGAACTTCGCAAAGTTGGTGATTGCAAAGGCGGCATTCTAAGCTCAGCTCGCTAGAAGTTGAGGAAGAACATCAACATCAACATGAACATCAGTAAACCCAAAAACAAAAATCCTTCAATTTCACATAGATACAAAATCCTGAATACTTTCGACATTTTAGACGCATCCATTTCTATGAGTAAGGATGGTGGTGTTGGTGGTGGTGGTGGTGGTGAGTGAAGCTCCACAAAGACAACGATAACTTAGAGAAAGGCTCGCTGGTTTTCTGGAAGCTTTCAACAAGAGAGTAACTACCAATAATGCCACCACTCACCACTACTACAATATTAATTGCAACAACTATTGTAGTACGTAAGGAGAACAAAAAATAACAAAGGAAACCAACGAAATTGGACCAGAACTTGACGGAAACCACGAAACTAAATTGAACCTACGAACACAGTGTGAATAGAACAGAACAGAATTGAACTGCGGCGTTACGTTCCGCTTCGTTTTCTGTCGATTCAGACCGGACAAGATTGGACTCCACTGCACCATTCGATTCGATACAATTCAATGTGGTAACGAATGCGAAGGAATAGGAAGGTGAAAGGAATAGTGGGCAAATTGTGAGTATATGAAAAGGCAACCTTAGCCATATGTAAAAAGATGCTAAGGCTATCTCTATTCGTTATTCCTTGCCTAGGACGGCAGAGACCAGAAAGGAAGCCAAAGTTGTAGAAATTGCCAATGGAGAGCGAAAAAGACGATGCGATTTTCTGCGTTTTTCGTTGAAATACGATGACGTCGATGTTGATTGGATTGGGCTTGTTACTGGACAGTTGCTACATGGCTTAGATAAGAGTGGAGTACACCAACGAACAAACAAAGGATATTGCGAACGAAGGAAAACATCGTTCACTGGACAAGACAATTCGAAATGAGATGATGAAGGCGAATCTTTGCCGTTCTTACGCGAAAGATTCAATAAACATACACACGCGTTATGCGTTGGAGTTTGTTTGCAAGAAGTGACCATATAGGACAAGATGAATAGTTGGGCGTTGTTATATACGCACATATACATATAGGTATGTATATATCATAGTTAGATAAATGCATATAAGGAATGTTACTACTACTATTACTCACTTGCATGAAATGCGCATTATTTTACACTGTTTAGTGGTAGTTTTCGCGAACTTATCTCTTCTTTGTAGGTAACTCTTTCCTTCATCGATTCTTTTGAGATGCCAAAAAATAATGAAATATGTATATAGAATTAAAGTTGGAGATTAGAAAGATCAATTATGTAATTAATTACAATAAACATGGATCTATTTCATTTAAAAAAAGAAAAAAATTAGAGATTCCTATGAAATACAATAACATAAGAATAATGTATCTCAGAGTATTAAACATTTGCGAAACAAGGTAGATAGATTTGTTGAAAAGAGAAACAGGGGGAAGCGGGGGTTGTGGGATAGAGAGTATAATGATGCTAAGAAAGGAAATAGAACATGCAAAGCATGGCCTGGTTTGTCTACTAAGAGTTAGACCAATAAGTTCTTAGGAAAACATTATAAGAGACTTTTTGTTTTCATTGCATTACTTTTATAGGATGACAATTCTTAATAAAATTGTTCGGACGTCAGAGCTCAGTAGTTGCAATGTAGTTGATTATTCCTTTGACTTAGCTATATGTTTATGGATCCATGTTTCTTGCATGAAGTAGAAATTAGTATGGTATATGTTGAAGTATCCAAATAATGAGACAAACAATTTGTCCGTGTAACATTTTTGCATCCTCAGAGTTTTTGATCTATTGTACTAATATTTTGGTACAATTACAAGCAAACAGTAGCTCAGACTTAGTTCTACGCTATACAAATTTATGGCATTACTGCCGCATATAACATAGAAAAAGTACAAGCTTGTCAAAGGAAGATTCTAAGACGGACCCGGGGTTTATCCGCAACACCATTCTATATAGAGATCTTAATATGTTTACAGTAGGGCTGTAATGGAGTCATTTTGGCGGGGCCGAAGGTGATTGCGAAAGTTCAGAGCTTGACCACCGCTGAAGCGGATGTTAACGGTTGCGTATGCGGAGGAGAGTTAATAAAGAAAAAAAATCGTTGTTCAACTTTTATTAAAGAAAAACAAACAACAATTTTGCGGCTTCGTTGCCTTCTAAGCAAGGGTCCGCAAAATAAATCGGCCATTAAACAGTTGCTCGCTTGAAACCACTTTGATGCGTGTTGCAGATAAGAAGATAAGACAGAGAAGCACGGAATGATAAATCCAAAATATATTGTAAAAAGACTAACTTGGGCTATACCGAAGTTGTAATACTCTTCACGCCCCAGCTAGAGGTCAGAGGGTTAGGAACTTTCATTTGGATCCCGATTTGTAAAGGGGGTAGCCTCCCTAATGGTCCGATTCGGCTGATTCCGAAAAAAGAAAGCTCTGTACAAAATTTCAGCTGTCTAGCTGAAAACTGAGGGACTAATTTGCATACATACAGGCAGACAGATGGAGAGACAGACAGACAATTTGTCTCGTTGCGCTGATCAAGAATATATATACTTTACAAAACACATCCGTTAAAATTCCGTAAAGAATATGCAGAGACCTATGGGGAAGCGAAGATTCGTTACAAAACTAATTAACAGTACTCAATGAAATCAATCAATACGAGTACATATTACACGTTTTAATCAGCGACTTCAAAAGCATCCAAGGTGAGGCATGACGAAAGAAAGAAACTGAAAGCAAACTGATTTGATCATTTACCAAATGATAAAAAAAATCAGCACACGTAGGGTTCCGTACCATCGCACAAGATTTAACACAATGTAGGCAAATTTGTACTTCTGTCTGAAGTTATGTAAAATTAATTTGCTTTTGTTTTTGTCGCAAAACTCAAATATTCAACAGCCTAAAAGTATACTACAAAAAAAAAAATTATTAAACAAAAGATGAAATTAAATAACAATGCTCCTAAAAATGTGTATTTTTAGTATTTGTCGCTCTACACACAATTGAATTACACACTCTGTGAATTTCAACTCTCTACCTATTACGGTTCATGACATAGAGCAGGAGACGGACGGACGGACATCGTAAGCTTAGTAATAGGGTACCGTTAGCTCCCTATGGATTCGGAAACCTAAACATTACTTAATTCTTCTTGATATGTTTTATTAGATATTTTTCAACTATTAAATCAATATATACATATATATTTTAAAGGAAAAAGTGTGTGTATGTATGTCCAGCCTTTTCTCTATAACCACCCACAGCCACCACTCATGGTTGGAGTGAAAGATAGCTCTTTCTCTGCACTTATAAGTAAGGTGGACGTTGGTTGTAAAAATGTGTTATGTGTGTGTGTGACGTCCAGAATGCGCTTCGTCAAGAGCAGCCGCGTTGGCCAAATGCACGAAATCATTTTTAAATATTAATGACATGCATTGATCTTTCGAATAAAAAAAATTGTTTGATTACAATTTAATTTTTGGTGTTATTTTTTACAAATTCAAGATCTATCAGGCTTAAAAACACACCCTTTATATTACAGGAAGCCTGCTACAATACACCAGTAAAAACCGCATTCAAATCGGTTCAACATCTATTTTTGTGTAACAAAAAAATAAAATAAATATCATTCTTTCTTTCTCATTGCCGTGCAAAACCGAATTTGATAAAATTTTGCTGGGCGTAGCAAAGCACGCCGAAATAGGTAGTTATTATTAAATTGCAAGGTAAATTGAAAGGATTTTAAATAAAATATTTATGTAGAGCTTTCGAGTTTATTTGATTTCAACTATCTTAATTTTTTTTTATTTTTATATAAATTATCTTGAAAAAAGAGTTTTTAATTAATTCCATTCCTTAAAACCTTTTATACATATTTTTGTATGTGTACGGCCACATGTTTGCACCGTTGCTAAATCAAAAAGGGGAATCACATGTTTAACACATTTTACATGAATTATATCAAAGCGTGTGTTTGTTAGTGGGAAATGATAAGTGGTACAAAAAAATTAAGTTGGCTTGAAGGCAAGACAATTTGAGAAATTACAAAGGTAACGAAACGTCGAATTCGTCAGATTTTATCTTCGGATGACAACATTCGATATGAAAAATGTCACGAAAGAAATACTTGTCATAACTAAAACTTTGCAGGTGACTCCCTGTTGGTATGGGCAGAATTTGGAATTAAGGGAAACTCACCAATGTGTTTCATTTCTACAAAAATGAATTCCAAAATGTACATAGATCTCCTCGACAGCTTATTAATTGATTTTGGTGATGCTAATTGGGGAAGTGAGTGAATTTTCTAACATGATAATGCCCCTATCCATGTTTCAAAAATGACAAAAACCTTTTAAGAAACTAGTAACATTGAATACTTGGAATGGCCAGCACGCAGCCCAGATTTAAATCCAATTGAAATCCTTTGGGGTCTCCTTTCTACCAATGTTTACAAGAACTGCCGTCAGTTTGAGACGTTATTGAACTTGAAGAAGGCCATTAAAGAAGAGTGATCCAAATTTGATGATTCCGTGCTCCAAAATCTTATTTCTTCAATGCCCCGGGGCTTAAAAGAAGTAATATTCAAAAAAGGAGGTCACACTCACTATTACTTAGATTATTCTTTAATATTTTTTTTTTTTTTTTTTTTTATTATTAATAATTTTTTGTACCACATATTATTTCCTATGAATAGAATTTTAATAATTTGTCTTTATGTTTAACAAAAATATTACAAAAGTTTTTTCTAGTTTTCACATATATTTTACTTAGTATTTAAAATAAATAATATAAAAAGCAAGTTACAATAATTGGTTTTTATTGTTTCACATATTATTTCCCCCAGGTATAACAAACAATATATTTTTTCGTTCTTAAGAATATAAAATGTCTCTCACCATAAAGAATTTTCTTTAGCTTTTCTTAATATTTTTTATTTTTTTGTAAATTTTTTATTCTGTCTGTATTTTATGGAATGAAATATTTATTATTTGCATACTTAAGTGAACTTATCAAACATCTTATCTTAATTTTTATTATAGTGTCGTTATTGATTAGACCCGTTTTGATGTCATCTTTTCGGTATCATTATTCGGTGTTAATTTAGCATTGAACATATAAAATGGCTTAAATCGGCTTAAGAAATTATATGGATTTGTGATCCATGACTATTTTTTTATATTTATATTTTTCTTATTTACATAGTTTTTCTTATAAATTTTATACTTTATTAATTTATGAAATATTGTATTTATTATTTATATATATTACATTACTCATCAATTATATTGTCTCAATATTTATTTAATAATTTTGTTAGAGAAATGGAATTATTTTGCTCGATCTCTTGTATCTTTAAATTAGTATATGGAGAACTAAGGGAAATAAATGTTACAGATTACTATTTTTATTTCTATATTTATCTATAAAGTTTTTTCTATAATTTTTTTTTTTTTTTTTTTTAGTTTTATCAAATATTTATTAATTGAATATTATAATTTCCTTCGTATTACACTTTTCTCGGCGGCATAACGATTTGTGAAACAATTTTCATTGTAAATTTGCTGGTGGTGGTGATGGTACACGGTTATAATATTGTTTGACAAATATACTTCTTCGCTATGGATGCATCCTTCAATCTGCAAACAATTCTTTAATAATTAAATTTGTTTTTGATTGAAATATTATTTTAATATAAGTTTTTTATCTTGCTTTGTTGCTTCTCTAAATGTATTTATTATTTAATATATATTTCCATCTCATTTTATGTTATAACAAAAGTATGAATAATGATTTAAATTTTATTTAAATTATTTTTTTAAGCTAAATTTATTCGATAGGTGGTTCTTTAAACTTGTTTGAAACTTCTCTGGCTTGAATGCTTTCATTACTTTAAAGATTTTTCATTTTGACCATGATAAAATAAAAATTGTGAAATTATTTCAATATATAAATAATTTTTTTTTTTGTTCTATGGATAGATTTTCAGTTTTCTCGTCTTCAAAACATTTTTTATGTTAAAACAAAAAGTACTTGGATATATTTAATTTTTTGTTTCATTGTCCTTTTTTGTTTTTCAACAATTTTTGTTTTATGTCGTCAATTAATAAAAAAAAAAAGGGAATGAAACTCTGCAGCAAATAATTTAATGCGTTTTTCCAACTTGGCACCGACATTGTGTATTACAAATGTTGGAATAAATTAAAAAACTGCAATAACAATAAAAAATTCAATTCAATGAAAAAACTGAAATTTCTCTGTCAGGTTTACCTTACATTAACAAGATGTAATTGTAGGAAACTTGTGTCTTTTTGATATCATGGATTAATTTCTTAGGAAATTTTATTTTGCTCTGTTGATAATAGTGTGATTATTTTTATTTTATGTTTGCATATGCTATGTTTTTTTATGAAAATGATTAAAAATACAGAAAATTTTATATTATTAATTGAAGTTAACGCCACTTAAAAATTTTATTTATTTTATTTCATTTACTTTTTTTAATTCCAATAACATTTACAAATTAATTTTAATTACTATCTAAAAGTTTATTTAAACATCAATTAACTGTAAGATTATCTTTTGTTAAAAAATCGGGAAGCTTATGTCAAATACTGATTAAATTGAGTTGGAACTTTATTATTATTCAACACATCAAGATACATATTTCGACTAAAAATATGGTAAAGAATTATAGTTATATACCATATATATATATGCCCTAATACACTAATGATTTTTTAACAAATCCAATTGCCAAATTGTTTTAAAAAATTATTTGAATAAATAAACTAAATAAAATGTATACTTGTTGGAAAGGTTATGAAATTTACGTTTATAAAATTTTTTTACAAAATTTAGTATTTATTTTATAAAATTGTTTGTAACAACTTAGGAAAATAGGAAATTAAACTAAACATACTAAACTAAAACATAACTCACAACATAAATTTTTGACATATGTATGTGCCCTCGACTGATCGGGGTGAAGTCGGTGGCAAGCCAAATCGGCATATCCTATTTGCCAGCCAACATTGACCTATAATACTGAGTGTCTTTTTGTCCCAATACCGTACCTTGCTTATCCAATTATTCCACAGTGGACCAAATGGCCGATCTAGCGGAAATAGAGTAATATCATAAAAAGTCAAGGAGATATCCGTAAAGATATAAACAGCTGTTTATTATCTATTTGGTTTACCACCGACTTCAGCCCGATCAGTACATAACACATACCAATAATAACATTTTGTTCAACTTCATATGTTCGTATAGAATCCCGTAGGATACCAGAAGTTTGGTACCTAAACTAATTTTTATTTTTGAAAATTCATATCTCCAAAACTAAGCAAGATATCGAAAAATTGTTTTAGGATTTTTCGTCTTATTTTGTCGAGTCCTAGAAGAATAAGAGTAGGTGAATGAATACATATGAATACATAGAGTCGAACACAGAACCTCCCTTTCATCCGAATCTGACTTGCTGAAAATGGGACCAATTTGAGAGAAAGAAAGAATTTTCAAATACATGAGTGTATATATATATTATAGAGTGTAGAATGCAGTATATGTACTACAGAAGTTGGACAGCAATGTAAGAACCACTATTAGTGTCATAATATAAAACTGTGAGAACACCTTATTGTAGACACTGAAACATTCTGTGCGGATGCTTGGCTCTACGGTGAAGGAAATTGTTCACATTCAGAATGGATTTTCCTTATAGTGTTTACTAGAATTACGGATATCAAGTTGCTGAAAGAAATATCATTTATAAAGATCTCAAAATGGTTCAAAGAGGAAACGGTTGTATAAGGTTGGCTTCGCTTGGATTTTTCTGGGGTCTAGATGCACGTACAGACAACCACTTAACCCAACATAAAATCATTCTGATTGGTAGCTCTATTCATTCTGGATTAGACGAGAAAGGATATGAATCGTAAATGAATAATTATGTTATGTATGTGAATGAAATCCATTAGAATAATTCTATGCTAAAATATAGATAAGAATTTTATTGTAATTGATTGAATGGTTCATAAATATCAATTCGAGATACATACTTATATGCATTTGTTTTTTTAATGACATTGGATTTGCATTTATCTACATATGCTTTATATACAATACATATATAGATGTATCTGTAATTGAACCTTATTTGAGTGTAGTAAAAGTATCTATTGTAGTTGAAACGAGTAATTACAATATATCTTTCAGGTAACGTAAATAATCATAATATGTATGTACAAGTATACGTATATTGGTAGATAGATAGGTTACTAAGTAGGTATGGATGTGTTTGAATGGATGATTCCAGTGTTGCTTGAAGCGTGTAAAAATATATTCTCTTCAGCTAAAACATTTTTCATTCATACAATATAAATACTATTTAGGTACTGGCATACACCTGCAATGTTGCCATATTTATAATACATACTACCAGATATACTATACAATCATACACTCAAGCAGCCAGTTGCATACATATCAGTGTGTGTTCATATGTACGTATATGTATATTGTACGAGTGTATTAATAAATGCATGTGTGTAAGTATAAGTGTGTGTGTGTGTGTGTGTGTCACTCAAGGCGTCACTGTCAGGCAACTGAGTGTCTAGTGGAAGGGAAGACACAGAGATGGAAGGCGGTATGTTCTCAAAGTAAGTAAGCTCTTTTTTGCATAAATAACTCTTAGTAAATTTTCTATATAAATTCTCGCTACTACTCCTGCTGCTGCTGCTGCTGTTGGTTCTACTACAGGACTGCTTACTGGCATCATCATCTCCTCCTCCCGTTGCTCCATCTACTCCACTTTTACCACACTTGGGCATCTCTTATTTGCTCACAGCTTTTTTTTTACGTTTTTTTTAGTTACTTTTGTTGCTATTTTTGTAATATTTTATTTTGTTTTGTTTTATTTCGTTTCCTTCTATTCCTCGATCTTTTTTTTTTGTTGCTATCTTTATGTAGTAGTATATTTTTCTGCAAAAGCAATCGCTCCCTGACTGCGTTCGTCACGTCCATTGGTCGCATGTTGTTAAAGGTAGGTGGTGCCTGCGTTTCTTTATATTCACCTCCCCTCCCCAACTTCAATCCACTCCCTTCTTCATCATAATTTAGTTTACTCACTTTATTTTTATTTCATTCAACTTGCTTGCGTTTTTTCTTTAGTCTATATTTTTATCCTTTTTTCTCTACTTCGTCTTTTCTTTATGCAATATTTTATACATTTTCAATATATGTAACTTTTTTTTCCTTTTGACAATAATTTTTTTGCCTCACTTTGTCGTCCTTTTTTCTCATTCTCTTACTTATTATTTTCTATTATTCATGATGTGCACAGATTTATTAACTTGAAATATGACAAACTTGGTAAACATTTTTTTTAGAGCGGAAAATTCAATTAAGAGGAATTTATGGAAAAAGGGTAAAAGGATTAATGAATGATTAAATCTTTTTATCAAAATCAATTAATTTTATTGGAAATATTTACGACAGAAATTTTTTTAATTATTTGTTATCTTTTCTTAATTCTTAACTGATTAATCGATAGTGTCAAAAATCTTGGCATACAGAAAGAATGCACTTAATCCTTGGTAAATTGGCAATGAAACTAATTTCAGCCAAGAAAATAAAATATAGGCTCAAATCACACCCAAACCTTCTGGCATACAAACTTGTCAACAAAGATTACACACAACGCAGACTTATCGATTGGGTCTGACTGATAGCAGTTAAATAGGATTTTTCCGTACCTGAGATTTTTTCTTAACGTTAAGACGCATAGTTTATGTTAATTTCTTAAATTTCTCTTATTGGATTAATACAAATAAATTTTTTAATAAAAAAGTATTCAATACAAGTTGATGGTAAACCATTTAACATTCTTTTTGATTATACCGGGCTTCTTGAATTTTTTTCCCGTTTATTTGAATTAGTTGTTGTTGCTGTAGCAGCAAATGGGCTGCAAGTAGAGGTACTCATGCAATTATAATAAATAAGGAATGGGAAAGGTAGGGAAGACGGAAATTTGTCTGCAGCAGAGGGAATAAAAGAAAAAATTGAAAAAATAAAAGAGGTAATATTTATATTACTTTAATTAGGATTAGTCAAATGGTGGAGTACTTAACCTTAGTTTCAAGTTCTAAAAAGAAAGCCACCTATATCTGTCAATTGGAGTCAACTGTGTTGGTTTTATGGGACAGTTGAAAAGTTGAACCATGTTATGAGGAGAACCATCACATTGCGGACAGAGATTATTGTCAGAAAGACATATACGTTCCCTGTAGCATTGGAGGATAAGAGACCAGAACGACCTTAGCAAAGCTAATTTGGCCCTATTACTACGAGGAAGTCGCATTTTACTATCATCAACAGGTGAAGGAACACAACATTATTCTGGTGTGACTCTAAAGCATTTTCAACTGTCCTCCGATGTAATTCAACACGGACCGACTTATAACATCGAGAGGTTTGCCTAACAAAAGTCAACAAATAATCAGAAAACTATGAAATAAATAAGAAAAGATCAGTTGGAAGGTCGGCATATGTGTCATCCTTTACCACATTTGAAAAAAATTACAGTTTACAAAACAATACTTGTGTTGTGTACAATGATCTCAACAAAGCAATACAAAGCAATTATCGCCTCTATAAGGCAGTTATACTGCAAGAATACCAGTCTGTGAATAATTTCGAAATCCACAAAGATCTCAATTACCATTTGTTACATATCTTATCATTCTGATAAAGTCTGCTTTGTGACATGAATTGATAGATTAATTTTTAGTTCTAATTAAAAAGAAAATACAACAAATTCTGATCACTAGTGATTATACTATCATGTTACCTTGATCCATTGATCCGATGAAAAGTTGATTGCACATGCTTGCTATCGAACTGAAATTTATAAATTTATATATTTGGACACGTATTATAGTTGTACCAATTGGATTACAGATAATGTTATGCTCCCATAAAAAATGTATATAAAAATCATGATATTTCTTGATTTGTTTTCCCTACCTTATGTTTTTCAATTTAGTTTTTCTTTTTTTGTTATTTAAACAAAGGAGGAGAAATCTTCAAAAAGGATTAAATGTATAAAAGCTTCAGTGAACCGAAGTCTAAGTTTAGAAAAAAAAATACCCATTACAATTAGATGAGAATTTTTAGAGAAACTTTTGTACATATAGTAAGTACCTTCATTGCGACTTTAATTAAGTTTTCTTTAACGATAAGTTGATATTGCAACTACTTCTGAAACAACAAAAGCAAGGAAAGCATGCATTTGTGAAAATTAAGTCGTTGTCACTAGAAAAGCATGTACCAATTACCTGGAACGTCAATCAATAAAATCCATTAGCTTGAAAATGAAACACAAGCAAAGTATAACAAGGAAAAAACTAAACAAAACAGCACCAACGTCATCATCAAACTTTATAGAGGGCAAACAAGGCCTAGCAAGGAATGAAAAAAATTGTATGGGGTATGATAGTGGATGCAGGAATTTTTCTTGCCGAAGGTGTGACAAATGCTTTTAAGTATTTCGCTTTGGTAGCGAAGAAGTGAGGCATCATCATCATCGGTGGCACTGAGTTAAGCTTGTAAAGCATTTCACGCATCGTTGCAGCTTTCAATGGAAATTTGCTTTCGCTTTGATGCAGATACACGTAGATACTTGCAACTAAAAATCCTATGGGCGTTCTAGGCAAAGATAATCAAGTAGAATCGGTAAGGACTTAGAGGACGCTTTTACTCAACAAAAAATAAAAAAGAATATATTTTTCAATATCCAGATTCCTTTTTCCTCGTTGTCATTGCAAAAATACAAGGCGACGCATGTAAAGTAGCATAACTTACAAAGGACGAACAAAAAAAGAAAAAAATAACAATAAGGCAGAAAACAAGAAAGCGATATATACGAGTGGAAGGATGTCCTGCATACACAAACTAAAAAAAAAAAGAAAAAAGAAAAAGTAAACACATGAGAAATGAAAAGAAAGAGTTACTGACAACAGCAGGATCGCTGAGGCGCGTAGAAGGCCTAGGCGACATCACGGCATCAAGAAATAGAATGCTGACTACTAGAAAAGAAAACGAGGGAATGACATAGTGGGTATGATGATGGCGTTGGCAATCCCGCATTAGTTGCCACCATGTTTCAAATGGAAACTAACAAGAAAAAATATGGTTGATAGTTAGGAGATAAAAAGGATGGACACGCTTTATACGCAGAGTTCTTCGATTGGTTGTTGGCCTGCCCCTGTCAACTCCATCAGACAATTCAAACCTTCGTGCTCTTCGCCCATTTAAGAGTTTTACACACAGAAATGGTATATTTGTACTCTCAAATTCATATATACTATACTCACACGTGGTGGCATAGTTTGTATAAAATTTTCTTTTTCCTTTGGTCACACTTACTGTAAACTAACCCTTCTCTCATGTTCATCTAAATTTTACTCTTCAGAAGTCAGGCTTTTAGCGCAAAAGCTTTGTCGCATGCAAATCCATTTATTCAAATGTCCATCACATTTTTTGTACTCTGGTATCCTTCTTAGTCTCTCCGCTTTCAGCATCTATTTGTATTTTTATGGTTTTTGTTAGATTTTTTTTTCCCCAAACCAAACAAATGTACATGTACCATCATATATGGTCAATATAGGAGGGTCTTACAATTTCATTAATATTATATAATTAAGTACGAAGATATAATTGAATTTCCAAACTGATAATACATATTTTGAAACTACATAGGTAAAATCAGCAACTGTGAATCGTGATAATACTTATCAAATACCTTATCAAAAAAAAAAAAAAAAAAATACAATACAATACAATCTATGCAGAATCAATAAATCTTGTAGTGAAACAGGTAAATGCTTAATTACAATGCTGTAATTCTTAAGAGCCACAATCGTTTTTTGTTTGAATTAAGGATGCCAGTACTTTGAGTCCTTTTTCAATTGCTTCTTCATAGTAAGGCATGCGTTTAATCCATTCCACTAAATTTGGATGCTGTGGTTCATAGAATATTATAAAGAAGTCCTTCGTTTGAGAAAATTCTTTGATTTTCAAAAAGTATCGTAGGGTAAATTAAGCGCTTCAAATGTAAGATGTACAGCACGAACTGGCGGACTTATATTAGTATGTACCATATAACGTTAGTTCGCCCATAATTTGTGCTTAATACTCTAATTTCTTTCTGATTGATTTAATAACTTAATTGATCAGATTATAGTTGCTTCAGCTATCAACACTGTTACCACATGACGTGAAATATATTTTTTATTTTTTTAATGCAACTTTACTTATACATTTTTATTTTATTCTTCCTTCTATAGTAAAATTAATTTATTGGATAATTTTTCAATTTATTAGTTCAGTTCCATAAATTAAGGGCAGAAAAAAAAATTGTAGTGGTCAATGAAATACAAATTCTATGAATAAAAAAAAGAGTAAGGAAATCTTTCATTGACTGAAGAAATGACATCCACTTGTAAAAAAATACCTTGTTATTTCCAATTGATCCTCCTCTGGCGGAGCCTCAAATTTCTAAAATTATTAAAAAATTACTTTGATTAAAAAATGATTAAGGTCCACAGGTGTAGAATATTGTTAATCAAAGAGAAATTAAAAAAAATCCTCGGGATATTAATCGCAAAATAAACAAACCTTTAAAATGTGACTCTCCATCAATTCAATGCAAATTAGTCTTTAATTTTTAGCAGTAGAATTGATAAAGTTTATTTAATATTAATTATTTTTTTTTTGTGAGAAAAGTGATTATATAAAACTTTTTATTTGTTGATCTTTAAATCAATTTTAAATTTAGAGTGGACGAGTGGAATAAGATTTGTATTAATAAATTACAATAATGAAGCAGGAACCTTTTGAAAAATGTCTTTCATCTTTCTGACTTTGAGTGCAAAAAGTGCATTAGTTGAGTCAATACTACTATGTTTAAGTTAGGCAAGGGAAACTTCACTTTTGATCAGATATATGTGGTTATTTCGGAAATAGAGAACACAAACAAACATTTTTCATGGAATATGATTTTATTGTTTTCCAGTAATATTCTCCATGAAGATGAATACACTTATCCATTTACTTACCATCAACCATTTTGTATTAACACTTTTGCCACTCCGAGAAAGGGATAACCAAAACATGCATTTTGAATACATCAACCGCTTTTTCAAGAAGTCATTATGTGCAAAGTAAGGACTTCATTCAAAAATCTCTTGTGTGATCCGGCCTATAAGAGCTCGCATTGTCGTAGTAAAAAGTGATTCGTCTTCGGCGGTTCGTTTTCTTCAATACATTGAACACAAACAAATGGTTGAATACCACTCAAAATTGACAATCCTTTGTTGCTGTAATGATACGGCAGCCACAGATCTAGTTTTTGTGAAGAAACTGACGACCATTTGCTTCCTCTGCAAACAACTTTTGTTGGTTTTGGTTCGTCTTTGAAGACCCATACAGTTGATTGCTGTTTAGTTTCAGGTTCTTACGCATAGACACAAGATTTGTCACCTGTCATGATTTTATAAATATCTTTTGAAATATTCAGGGATACCTCAATCTATTACTTCAATCTCATAAGTCGAAATTCGTCAATGACCGAACGGCAGTACAATTGTATTTGGAAAACGTTCGTTATCGATGATGTTTCATGACCAAATATAGAATTGAGTTTTTAAGATAAAATACGTAGAAAATTGTAAAAATTAGTCACACCAAAATGCTCACGGTTCAAGTGCATTCCATGGCAAAATATCAATCTTTACGAAGTTGATGTCTAATTTGATCTTCTAGCACAAGGGTTTTCCATTCGTGAAATATAAAACAAATGATTTCAATAAGAATCAATGGTTTTTTCTGTTCTGAAGTTAGGGATTCGAAACATAGTTAAATATTTTAAAAACATCTTCCAGAAAATTGATTTTTATATAATCCATTTAAAGGCCATCCATATATTACGCCACATGTTATGGTGGTGGGAGGGGCTCATAAGCTTTTTTGACGTCATATGTCAAAATCTAAAATATAAAAACTCGAAACTTTAACTCTAAACGAAGAACTTAAAAATATTACCAACTCTATCTTTAAGCTTTTTGAACTATGTACTACATAGTATGTACCATAGAGACCTGATGGAAACCCTAAGAGTCAAACATTTCAAGTTAGAGAGGTAACACTATAGTATCGGTAATCACAGCAAAATATGTGATGTCACAACAGAGAGCATAGGTCTCATAAATGTGATCTGTGATAGGAAGGTGGTGGGGAGGGGGGTGGGGTTGGTAGAAATTCATGTAGATGTCTCCTTATGGTATATAGTGTACCATTTTAGATCCTTTGGAGTGTAGAGTTTTTATGACTTGCGGGCACATTACAAAATGAAAAACTCAACCTTTTGACAGACCACAGTAGCAATTGTAGCAAAGTTTAAGAAACTCTGCTTTAGTGGAAATAGTACATAGTATTATATATTATATTTATTAAAATTTATATAGATATGAAGAGAGTATATAATATTTATTAGAAAAGAACTCCCAATTTCAAAAAGCGCAATTATTATTTTAATTTTTGTGCTTCCCCAACTTTTTTTGTATATTCAATTTAATAACATTTTAGAACGCAAATCATCATTATTTTTTTTTTGCAATCAAATTCAAGGCATCATTATTATGTTATATACATACACACATACATAAAAACCACACGTTAACCCCAACGCTCATTATAGGTATATTTTTTTTAATTTTTTTAAAAAAAAAACTTCTTAAATAAAGAAGCCACGAAGTAGTCGAAGCTGTGTAGAGTTGATTGTCCAAAAATAATAATATATTATAATAATTTGCTGAAAATATGATTAGCCAGTGCTGATGCAGACTAACTAACAATAACCTAAAGTACACGATCGACAAAGAGGGAAAAAATGTTTATAAAAATAAGTTTATGCCAGTAAAAAATAAAAGTTAAGACACGCAAATGCTAAAGAGAGTCCCCAGTCCAGTTCAGTTCAGTTCAGTTCAGTTGAGTCCAGGTTTAGTAACATCCAGTTTAGTTCAGTAGAAGGATGCAAATGCCATGGGCATATTTAGTTTGGTTTTTGAGGCGGACATGACAAAAAGATAAGGAGGATCCAAAACATCCAAGGCATGAGAGGCATATTCACTCAATCCATCAATCAATCAATCAATCAATCGCTCAATTCACCTTAAGTCGGTGAAGATCGTTGAAATGGGTTAGTTTGATGGATTCGTTCTCCTGTTCGCTACCTGTCGATCACCGATCCGAGACCAAAACAAAAAAAAAAAAAAAAATACAAGAAGCCTACAACGTTGCCGCCATTGTAACGCCCCAAATGGGCTACTGTTTGACGAGGAGTTGATGAACAATGTGAAGAGTTGAGTTGAGTTGAGTGAGCTGCAAATGAGGTTGGTTAGAGAGTTTCCTTGGATGTCGTCGTCTCTTCTTTTGAACTTTTTCATTGTTGTAGATAGAATAGTTGCTGTTGCGGTAGCTGTAGATACAATAGTTGCTCACTGCTTGTTGTTGTACGAGTATTTGGTTGTCAGACAGCTTCTGTTGTACGCAATAATTTGATCTGTCGGACTTGTGTCGCTGGTTTGTCGGAAGAAGTAAAGACGAGGCTTGGACTTGGTTGGCGTAACCCCTTCGTATCCGCAATCACTCACACTCTGTCGATGCAAAACTGCTTATTACCATTAATTTTGAATTGTTTTTCGTGATCTTAACGATCGCCGCGATTTGCAGCTTTAACATAACTAAACAACAACAACAACAGCTTTCATTTGTTAAAGATACACAAAACAAAAAATGAGGCAGCAACAGAAGAAGTTGCAAGAACTTCGTTCGTGTTGCTTTTACTGCTTGCAATAATGGTGATGACCATAATGATGTGGAAGATGATGATGATAACGATGTTGTTGTTATTGTTGTTGTTGGTGATGACGGCGACCTCCAAAGGTTCTTTCTTTATAACGTTCTCAGAGATGTGCCTGTGCACGTTTTTTACGTTATTTTTAAAAGTGCATTTGCTGTTCCTGCTCCTGTGTTCATCTATTGTTACTTCTTTGCATATGCTGTCGGTAACGCTGAATATGTTGTTGTTGTTGTTGTTGCTGCTGCTGCTACTTTAGATGTTGCTGCCACTTTGGTTGCTGCAACCGAACCGATCCGAACCGCTTATGTTGCTACTGCATATTGATTATGATGTTGATGCTTGTTGCCCAACCCTCACAATAACCTATCATGAAATCGCTGTGAATGTTTTTTCTTATGTAGTATTTTGTTTTGATTTCCAATTTTTTCTTTTTTTTACTTCTCTTCTTTTTTATTCATTGTTTCTCCCTTTTCAACAATATTTTACCGGTTGTTTTTCTTTAATTTTGTTTTTTGTTGCTAGTATCTTGTATTTATGTAGCAAGAATTGCTTCTGCTTCTGCTGCTGTTGCTACTGTTGCTGTTGCTACTATAACTGCTTCATGTGAAATCGAATAGGATGCCAAGATACATTATGGAAAATAATTATGTTCACTTTAAATCGTAGTCATAATATTCATATACTTATGAGTATAATTTCAATAATACAGGGTCATCCACTTGAAGTCGAAATAATTCCAATAATTTTAAATATTTTATCTAAAACTAAAGAAAGAGTCATGTCCACTCTATGTTAGTGGAGTGAGGCAATGGCTCTTCGAGAACAAAGTTTGGGTTGGCACGCCAGTTGGGAGGACTTGATATGTAAGTTGTGAACTTAAGGGGAACAAAAATAGATCACAGAAAAGTGGGAAGAGAAAGGCTACTTAACATATCGTACTTCTTATCTATGCTTTCTAATATTGCTTAATGGAATCCTTACGAGCTACTTAGAAGTTAAAAGTTGAATTTCAATCAACTGAAGTAATTCCTCAAACGAAGTTCCAGCATTATAAATTCAAATACTCTTGTGTTTGTAGAAAATATGAATCTCTTTACAATCATGTATACGCACCCTGTAATCATTTCAAAGAGAATGTTAATTTTTGCATTTTGTATGCAATTTTAAGAAACGAGAAAGAAAAATCAAATTAAAATAAAATAAAACAAAAATCATAAAAAAAAAACAAAAAAATAAAAATTAAATAAAAAATAGTACTCACAGTATTGGAAGAAGGCAATGAACTAACCACTTGCGTTACTCATCCTTTTTTTATTCAAATCGAAATGAAAGACAAAACGGTTTCAATCGATCGACTCCAATCGAAATAATCATCAATACAACAGCATAATTTGTTATTTCTTTGTTCATGTTTCATGTTCTGTAAATATTATTTAAGTGACTTTGGATGTGTGGATTTTACTACATAAATTGTTGTTTTGTTTTGTTTTGTTTTCTGAGTTGCTCGAGAAGTTCTTTTCATACTAGGTATACGTATAGTATATTCATATTTTTATTTCCTTTTTCTGAATTTATTATTCTTTCATGAATTCGTTCGATTTAAAGATGAAGAAAATTTGTTTGTAATTACAGTAATATTCAAATTAAAACAGACAGAAAGACAATACAGTCAGTCAAACAAACATACAATAATGACATAAAGGTAAGAAATGTTATATTCATATATACTTATGTTTATGTTGGCAACCTAAAATTAAACAGTGTATCAGACGAAATAATAAAAATAACAACTAAGTAACAGCTGCAGAGATCTGAAAGCTGAGAATATAAACATAAGAATATGAAGATAAATAGCATCGACTTGTAATTTCATGAGAAACAAGTTGACAATTTCAACAGAAGCCCACTGTGCTTAAAACTCTAATCAATAAAGGTAGATTAAATAATTCACTTATCATTTGTGATCCTAAATATCCTCTACAACTTGGATTTCCAGGTCATAAATGAGTGATATAAGCTTTAGATAAGTTTTCATATAAATTACACAATTGAATAAGATACAAAAGCTTTTAGGAAGACGACTAATTGACTTAAAAAATATATCTCTATTCCGGCATTTCTTTTGGAATTTTAGCATTTTGTGTTGTCATCAGAACTAAAGATGTATACAAGATTACAACTCAATTGGATGCCAAGAAGTGGTTCTAATTCAGCTTGCAAGATTTGACCTAAACAAACAGCAAGTTAAAAAACCATTAGAGTATTGTATAATTTACCTTATATAATAAATAAATGAATATTAATTCGTTTTCATAATAAAAAAGCTCATTACAGAATTGTACAGATTGTAAATTAATTAACTGATGGTGGATACAAATTGTATAAAAATAAAGATTTAAATTGCATTTATATAATTAAATATCATATAATTCAGCAAGTAAAACAATATCTTTTTAAATTGTATGTTATGAAATATATGCATCACATTTGTTTTAAGAGACTTTATCAATTTTTATACATGGAATTTATATCCAAAGAAAACTTGAGGTGACACTTAAATACTGGACTGACTCAGCTTTTACCAATCTTCTTGCGGCATTTGGAGCAGAATACGGTTCTGTTCTATACCAGCATGGGTTACTTGAATTTTGAGAGGTTGGGAAAAGGGGACTTACTTGCGTGCATATGTACCTTCAGTTCTTGATCGACTGTTATTGAGTGATTCTGGGACGATGACGCTACCAGTCGTGAGAATCAATTATAATGTAAACTGAACGTAAGAATAAAGGAAGTTGAAGTATCTCAGAACCTACAATTGATACAAAAAAACCTTAAAAAAATGCATGCAAAAACAAGAAAGTTTGATATTGTTGCCCTATATAATGTAAACAAACTCCCTATCAAGGTAAGAACGTAGGAAGTACCTGTATCTCCAAAAATAGAGCTGGTGAAAAATAACTGAGATTCGAAATCAGTAACCTCGAATTAGAAGATAACCATCAAATATTTCTTGGAAAAAAATCAAAATTGATTTTGTTGCCCTGTATAGTGTAAACGAACTCCTTAGGAAGGTAAGAACGAAGGAAGTACCAGTATCTCAAAAACTAAGTTTAAGGGTTTTAAAAGTTAATTTACTGAAAACTTAACACAAATTTGGTCAATTCAATCAAGATACAATATACATGGTATGTAAATATTTCCAGAGAAATGTTCTTACTGGAAACTTTACCAAAATTTGTTTTTAAAATGCGAACTGAGTATTTATCAATAAAACTACAATTACCTCAAACTCTCCTTTTCATTTTTTTTTATCAATATTTTAGTTAAGATCAGTCTGGATTAGACATTCATTAAAAATATATTATCCTTTAAGCGGTAAATCTAGTGCAAAGATTGTCCTGATGGAAGGAAATTCATATCAAAAGCGGATTTTGCATGGTCAACGACATGTTTCTACTACATACATATGTCAGCTGCGGTGTAGTATAGTGTGGCGGATGAATTCATGGTAGAATCAAAGGCGGAACCGAAAACCATCTAGAGAAGCCTACTGACATGTACGTCGGTTGGCAGAGGAGCATGGACTGTAATTTTTGCAGTATTTCAATATTAAATTCTTATGCTATGCCTTAAAGTTAGATTCCATATGTCCACACTGGTTTTATGATTGCATTATTATTTTGTTTTCAATGCGACGTCTGAAATGAGAATCAATCAGCCAGCTTAGCAAAAATGTCTTCCTATACATTTGTGGAAGTTTTTATTTTAAAGTGTTCATTCCACTTGAGACTTCTGTCAAGTTTTAAACCAAGAAATTTAACAAAGTGGGAGAACTTTTCGGAAATTGATTACTGATGAAAAGTCAACATGTCTCAAACTTAATGTGATAAACTTCGATCATTCAGTATATATAGCATTGTTTCATGTTTGAAATCATGATTCCAATCAGATTTTGCAGGATGCTAGAAAATTCAACTTTGAATTTTCAAGAATTATATAATTCTAGTAAAGAGCATCTTGTAAGAGAGTGTGTTTGAAATTTAAATTTATATTTACTACTTAGTTATGTATTACTATGAATCTCTTTCATCTCATTTCATCAGTCAATGTAGTTTTTAGGATATTTTCTTTTGATTCCTTAGATTTCTACATAAGTAGATACAGAAAATGAAGGATTCATTAGATATTAACAATAATTTATATAATACTTTATATACTAATTTGCTCAATCAGATTATATTGTAAATTGAATAAAATAAAAATTAGCTTTGAAGTTATTGTATTTTCATTAGATACACACATACATACATACATATATGCAACCTTGTATTTGTGAATATGAATATGAATCTGCATTTGTTTGTGTTTTGGACTTGAATGGCCTGGAAATGATTACCGAAATACGTAGAATTATAAATTTAATAATTATTATCAACAAATTTAGTATAAAATATAATATGAGCTAGCGAACGTTATTTGTCAATTTGAATATTCATAGCGTTGCCATATTTGTATTGTATACATTCATGTGGTGTATATTTGTATGAATGAACATGAGTATTTGGGTAGACCGCTGCCTGCGTCAGTTTGTTATATAACGTGTACATAATTATAGCCAAAATCGGGCCATAGAAACTTCGTGTTCACACACTCATATGCGCATGCATACTCATTCAGCGGATTCAAAAGCAAATACACGTAATATATGTACATATGTAGTAAGTATCAGTGTATGAGTTTATATCTATGAGTTTTGTATATACACGTATGTAGTATATTAGTTTACCTAAGTGTTATACATATATGTAAGTAAATGTGTGTGTGTGTGTGTGTGTGTGTAGATGTACCTAAGTGGAATAGAGATCGCGGCATCAAGAGGATTTGCAATTCAACAATACGATATTTTGCATTGTACGATTTGATGCACAGTGGTGTGAATTAACATTAATTAAGGTCATTTATGTATATTAGAATATTTCTTTTTCATAAATTATCAATTTAAATGTGTTTCATGGAAATTAAATCTAATAGAGATGCTTAGCAATATACATTTGTAATAAATTAATAAATCTATACAAAAAATTGTACATTGTCTGTTTGCTTGTAAGCGCATCACGTAAAATTCATTCATCGGATTTAAAATCGAATTACCGAAAGGTGAGAACCTTTATTGTAAATGACATTTAGCGTTTATTTTATCATAATCTGTTTAAAGAATCAAAATATATTAAAACTTAATTGGAAATATCTTTTTGTAAGAAATTTACTAATAAATTTTCCAGCAAACATTCTGTGTGTTACTAGAAAACATTTTGTGCCTTCAAAAATCGTTTTAGGCAAGTGAAGTCTCTGGCTCATCGTGTTAAGCATCGACTCCCATTAAAGGATCAAACCCAGTTAAGAGTTAGTCTTTTCTTATTTCTCGATATTTGACTAGCATCCATTTATTGCAGGTATTTTATTTATCTACGAGCTTAACTACATATATAAAATATACAAGAAATTTGTAATAAGAACTCTGTAAGATATACATATACATATATGTATATATATATATATATATATATATGTTCAGTTGGTTCAATATAGGTGCATAATTTGTATTATTTTATGCAATATAAGAAAAATGAGATGCAGAAGTAACTGATATGCATATGTATAAGAATCAATCTAAACCTTAGTTTGGTAGTATTTCGCTTAAGCCAATTAAAAAACTGTTAAAACTGAAAGATCCTAAAAGAGACATTTTCAAATATTTGTGGACAAGTTTTTTCGACGTGAGCGATGTTTAGCAGTTAACATAATTTGTCAAGATTTTTCAAATGAATTGTGTAGAAAATATTCAAGCTAAATGGAATTTCAACTCCTTGTGCCTCCCTAACATGGTAATTATATCAATATGACATATATTTTCTTATTTTGGAGTTCCAAAGTTTTTATATTTCCAAATACTAACGAGTGTCTTCCATATGTTTCCAATAATAGTTACACACATCGTATTATAGCGTATTTAGGCAGATCAGATGTTGCATCTATCTCAGATGGAGCATGGATGCACATCCAATTCAACAACATTAACAGGGAATATGAAGAATTGTAGACATGGATGATTAGATGTGCCTTGGATGCAAAATGCTGTGCAATGTTAGGATGGTCACTCTGCAGCAGTGTTGGGAAATTGTTGTCATTGTTACCAACTTCTTAGCCTTTTTGCCAATTTTTTATGTAATTCTCGTTGTGCGCCAACATTAAACAGCTGATTGTTGCAGAAAACAATTTTAAGTAAATTCCAAATTTTAAAATCGTTGTTAAAATTTTTATAAAATAAGTACCAGGAATTGGAAAGGGAGCTGCAAAAACTGTTGGTATATACTGCGAATTCTTCTTAATCATGTAGACTTCATAAAATGTTCATTTATGTTTCTCACAATTAGCCACAATGTTCCATTTGTGTGGATAACCAAAACAAAAAACAGCTGCTCAGGATGCAGAAAGACCTATGCAAGCAACTTTCTGCATCTCGCTCAAAATTAATGATGCATGCTCAGTCTAAATACTCTATTATACAAAACTCATTTATAGACAACAATTGATTTGGTAACAAACCACTGTGATTTATTTTTCCGAGAAGCTCAAGAGAAAAGAATAACTCTCTGTCTGTTTGAATTTCCGTTTCATTCTGAATGAGCCTCACGTAGTCCGAGTGTGAGCTGGAGAGAGAATTGCAAAGTACCTAGGAAAAACTAAAACTGAAAATCGCCATTATTATTGACGTAGAACGAGAAAATGCACATTAAGTTTTCCGAATCCGTTAGTTCGCTGTTCTAATTGTTGTTTTTCCATGTTTTGTTGCTAACCGAAATAGCATTGTTATTATTGTTCTATGTTCTTTATGGAATTTTGTAGATGCATCTACTATGGTTGGTATATTCATTGATGTTAGTTGTTAGATGGGTGGTCATTGCGAATTGTGCGTGGTAAGGAACATAAAATTAGAAGAAGAAGATGATGATGATGATTAAGATTATGATGTTGGTGATGAAGAAGAAGAACATCATTTAATGCAAGTAGTAGTGGCATTGACCAACAATTGGAAAATCCTGCATCCGAAAAGAAGTCTAACTAGAAACCAAAAACCATTGCTCGAACTGTTTGTTGTTGACCAACCAACATTTTTCACTTGAAGGAGTAACTCCCGCGCAACAACAACAACAACATACGTACATATGTAAGTTCAAAAAAGTATCTCAGGATGGAAAGTGTGGTTAGTGGTTGAGATATCGTGGTAGTAACGTACTTAGATGGCACTGAAATTAGATGCATGTGCAAAATGCAACGCATTCACTAAAAACTGAACTCAAGAGAACTGAGTCATTGTTCGGTGGCGGTAACGATGAAGATGATTGCGTTGATGACGATGCTGATGATGATTAGAATGAAGAAGGAGTGGGCATAAGCAGTTACAAGTGTTACAGGACCAGTGCAGTTAAAATTTCATTCATATACAAATGGAGTTTCTCTTCTGTAAGCTATACACAGATACAGATACAGAGACAGACACGTACATACATACGCTGCTTATTTCTTCCTGCAGAACGCCATCGTTTTTGTGATTTATTTTTAATTGAAATTCTAGAATGCGTGCAAAATACGCATACAAAAAGTGTATATCGGTGTGTATGTGTACAAAAAGGGGAGAGTGTGGGAGCAAAGAGGTTCACATAGAGAGAAAAGTTGCGGCCAAGTAGTGACTGTAGAGGCGGTCGAGACAGCTGCATCTGCATTGTTAGACCCACTAGGCGCAGAATTTGAAAATGTGCATGTGTGTTTACATAAAGACACAGATAGTAGGGAGACAAAGATAAATGCAAAGAGGGAAAGAAGATGGTTGGGTAGGGGAGGGGAAGAGAAGAGAAGAGGCAAAGGTAAAGCCACAACCGCAGTTGTAACCATAGTCATGGTTATGGCAGAGATGATGATGATGATGATGATGATGGCCAATGCTAAAACTGAAACTGCTCTCGAACTTGGTAACGAGTCCTTCGTGTTTTGATCATCATTTGTTGTTGCCTTCATGGCTTCCTACGTGTAGGAGTCCTCCTTGTTACTGTTGTTGTTGTTGTTGTTCCAATGCAGTTGAATGCAATTTTGAATGTTGTTTGTTGCTTTTATTGTTGTTGGTGCTGCTTCTCTTGTTTTCGTCGACGCAAAATTTTCTACAAAAACAAAAATCGGAATTAATTTTTGTTTTAGAGAAAATTTCGCTTGTAGGCGATGCATCGCCGCACTGCACCGTACACCTCACTACTGCTGTTGCATGCTGCATATTTGCTGATAATAATTAAGTGCGTGCATCAATGTGTAGATGCAACGAGATGCAGGCGAGTGCAAGGATATGAGATGAGGCGCAATGGTGGTCAGTCAACAAATGTTGTATGCGTCCAAGTGTGTGTTTGTGTAGAACATCATCACGTCCTCGGCGAATGAAATTTTTTGGTCATTTCCGGCGTAGGAAACTGGCACGAAACGAAATTTTGTGCGATAAAATTGTTGTTGTTGTTTGTGTTGCTGTTGTTGTTGTTGTTGTTGCTAGTGACGGTTGCTTGGAAGCTCAGAAAAGTCGTTGTCCTGTCACGCTGCCGTCATCGATAACAACGGACGAGGACGACGACGACGACGCTGATGACAATGGCAATGGCAACTATTCTGGGTCCGATGACGATGACGGCGACGACGATGAGATGTAGAAGTTGTTAGTCTCCAGCACCTTATGAACGCTTTTGTTGTTGATGAGTTTGTTTCTACATTTAGTTATTGCAAAAGCAGGCACCTAGAAGGCTTAGACAATCACATACACATACAAATATAAACTCACACATGTGCACTCACAGTAGATATTTTGGTTTGTTTGTGCAAAACCTGCATGCATCCGTTTTCTCATTTGTAGTTTTTGCATTTTCTCTGCATTTTGTGCAAGCTTCCATGTTTGTTTGGTCATCTACTACAAACATACATATATATATATATATATATATATATGTATGTATGTATGTATGTATAAATGTGTGTGTGTGTGTGTATGTTTCTTTTTTGGCGCTCGCAGGAAACGGAAACGAAAATTCGGCGAAAAAAACAAGAACAAAGTCTGCAATAACAAAAAGTATCAGTGCCACAACTAGTAGCAGTGGCAGTAGAAGCGGCAAACGAAGTCACTGATGATTTTAGACATAGGAACAGTAGGACAAAATGTACATTTAATACCTCAACAATTCGAGAAATAAATCCATTTGATAAAAGAGGGCACATTTATTGAATCATATTAAAATTTAGAATTTGAACTTGATGTTGTCTGAGAATTTCTTACATACTCGTACATAAGTAAAATTGATCCTAGAATTTATGAGAAATTCTTCTGCGAAAGTATGACAAGAGGCTTAATTTTATTTAAATAACTTCCTACATCCAACCGAATCTCTTTGATGACTTTTTTATTCAGGTGCCTACTCTTGAGTATGCAACATATAACTGATCATGTGAGCAAAATGGATTTTCACTATTTAATCCGCAAACTTGCAGTGATTGAGTGATTTACGTTGTGCCCTGTAAATTATCATTGAGAGTGATATTTGTATGGGGAACTACAGTCGCTTGAAATCAAATAATGGCAATACATGGAATGAGCACATCTCTACTTAATTTTTTGTAGTATGCTATTAGGGGTTGTTTGAATATCCCAGATCTCGGGAACGGGGACACATATTGGAACCAAAATTACCATATGTTCAAGCTGTGAATCAACCAAATGCAGTTACAAAATTTGAATGCAATCAGAGTAACAGTATGGCAACGCATAACATACAAACAAACAAAACTGACTTGACTGGCTCGTTGGCTTATTGGTTAATGCGCCAAGCTGACATCCTAGAGTCACCGGTTCAATTCCTGCTCAGATCTGGTCCTGCACTTTTCTAATTTTCTCCAATCCTTCCTAACTCAAACACCATCCACCCCCCCCTGAGCAAAAGGCCTTTGTGGCTATTGCTCGTATTAATAACTAAATTATAATTTATAATTATAATCTTAGTTCTATTCTAGTTTTTTTTTTACTATTTTGTTTGACTTAGAATTTAAACAAATTTTCCCTTGCCTTAGTTGCATTCTAATCTATTTTGAAGATATGGCAAACATCTTCAAAATTCTCCAATTACAACCACAAAACTTGACCAACTTTAGTCATTTTTGAGTTTAAAATTAACAAGAAACATTTAATAATGAAGTCACACCCTCAAAAATGTATTACTAAAGAATTATGGCTACTTGCAAAAATTTTAGATACATGTATTTTTCTTGAAATTAAAATCAAAACGAAATGTAACCACTGTGCGACTCTAAAAATTACGCGCTGCAGGCAATCAACGAAGCTTTTTTCCGGTTTTTCTCAGAGAAACGCAACCGAGAAAAATTGCCCACACAGCGTTTCCCATGACAACCGAAAAATGCCTTGCCTGCATAAACAAAACTTGATCGGCATGATGTTGGTGATGGTGATGGTGTTGTTGATGGTGCTGATGACGATTCATAGAAGTTGAGATGGATGGAGATGGGAAGAGAAGCAAAAAGCAAACAGTGCAGAAACATCCGTTGGTGCCACCCAAAATTCAAGCAGAAAGTTGAAGTTGCTGGGTTGAATGATGATGGTACAAATGCGATTTTTCAAATCGGCGACAACAACTCAGCCATTGTTGCCAGAGCCTCCATGACTTAGACTAGCGACATTAGTAAAGGCGAACAGGATATGCTGTGAGTAACTATGACGATGACGATGGCCAGATATCTGGGAGTGCAATGCACCCAAAGTGCACAGCAAGAAAAAGCGAGATATATCGGAAGGATGAAAACAAAGGAAAGGAATGAAAAGGAATGAAAAGGAAAGGATAGGATAGGAAGAAGCGCACATACATACGTAGGCACATTAGCTATTGACGAGATCGCACGATGAACAAAACGAGAAAACAAGTTCGAATAGTTCGTTAGATGTTGATGTGCGCCTAAAAACACCATTACGGCCACCTGAAACTCAATAGAACCAACGATGGATTCAGATGGAGAGTAGAGCGAGCTGACTGGAGAATACCAGAAACATCAGCTTCCGTTAGAGACGAAGCATAGCTAAAGTTTTTAAATGCAGCAGAAGTAGCAGCAAGAAACAGCCTACGAATACATATACTCATTCACTCACTTACGAGAACATTGTCTGAGTCTGGGGTCTGGGGTCTGGGGTCTGGGGTGTAGTGGGTCTGACCAAGGCCCAGCAATAACGAGGAAGAAATATGCATAGAGAAGAAGGCGGATAAAAATGCGTATACTTGTTCGTGAGTGCGTGTTTATGTTTTCTGTACATTTGCATTTTACGAATATCCTTTCGAATTAGAAAATACGAGAACCACACATACACACACACACACATATATAGTTTCTCAGATACATACATATATGAGAGGACCACAAACGAGCGCAATCGCATTCAGAGTGTGGCTTATCGCTTCTTTGCTGTTGCCTGCTGCTCCTGCTTCTGATGTTGTTGCTTTTGTTCCTTTTTCTTATTGTTGCTATTGCCATTTTTAATCCTTCTGCTGCTTCACGACGTCGTCGTTGTCGTCGTCGTCATCATCATTGTAGTCTACAGTCCACCATCGTTGTCCATATCCATACGGGCTACAACTGCCCGTCGTTTCATTTGCTGACAACTAACACTGGAATACACTCCCTTACACATGCAGATACAGATACATTTCTTCTCCTTTTGGTGCTGGTTTTTCCTGTGAATGTTGTTGGTGCTGCTGCTAGTTTTTGTACTAACGCATTTTTCGCCAATGTCCTTATGCAGGACATTGACGGACGACAGCGATGGAAAGTTTGCGATGACGATGACGACGACGACAACGACAACGACAACGACAACGACAACGACGTTAGCTGCGAGGGTTTTTGAATTTCAAAATCACTTCATACTTTTGTCCGTCCTTTCGTCCTCTAGTCCTTTCATATGCCAACACACACACACATTCACCCATTTTTTTTGGTATCCTGTGGTGCGTCGTCGTCCATTTTCGGCCACTCACACGCATATGGCAGATTCATAGATGTATTCATTCGTTTGCTCGTTCACTGCTCCAGCCGCAGTTTGCCTTCCTTATTCGTATTCGTATGCCGCATCGCCGCGCCTTTTTAGACAGAAATCGGAAAAAAAAAAACATTTTTCGCAACTGAAAAGATTTTTGGTTGGCTGGACGCAGCCAATCTCCTTCCGATGAACATCTACGATGTTACAGGGGTGTGCATGTGGGTGCGTAAGAGTCCTGCTTATGTATTTGTTCTGTTTGCTTTAGCCAAAGTCCTTTCTAAGCGAAAACTGAAGCTTTTACTGAGTTTGAGGTTCTTGCTCGAATTTGATTCAGCGAATCCTTCATTGGGATCCGTAAGATGTTACCACACTGCGTATACGTTACTTACATATGTATGTATATACTTTTTATATGTAGAATTTCCTAATTTCATGAAAATTAATTCAACTATACATTTTATTTTGTATTTCCAATTTTCCATAAAAAATGTAAAAAAAAACCAAGCTTTGCTAAAATATACTTTTTACATTCATATTTTAATGTCCATTCTAGTATGGTACTATTATTTTTATCATAATGTTTATATTTATAACCCAATGAAGGACACTATAGACATAATCATAACTTCGTGAGAACATTTTAATAAGATGTGTCTGTTTTATTAAAAAATATTTATATATTTAAAATAACCAACAGAATACTACGACGAGGTAAATTTAAAATTATGATGTTTAGAATAGAATGAATAAGGAAAAAATAAACTAAATCAATATTAATAATAATAATTAATAATTCGGATGGTTTTGTGACTTAAAAAAATCTAGCCTTGGCTCTCCCCAAGCTTGAACAGACATCTAGAACGTGGTCCATGAAGGCCTTGACTCCTCAGGAACAGAGTTGCGGCGAAGTGTAGGGAAGAAGGTGTTAGTGAGTTTAGGATGTTCCGATACGTAGGCGATCAAACACAGATCACCGGAATTTTCTTTATAGAAAATGGAAGCCAGTGCGCGTAGCATTGTAATACGTATATCAGTAATTGCTATATAGTGGACTGCTCCGTCAGCATGTTCATTGCCAATAATGCCTTGGCACCCAAACTAAGAATATTTTGTGTTTTCGTTGTATCGCTGTAATTGTTGATAAACTGTCGTTCCAGATAACGTACCGTCTCCCATTAGTATAGGTGAAGCTGCAGGCTTTTAAAACAGCAAGCGCTTCAGCAGTGAATTATATCATTGTCGTCAACAACAGCAAAGGCAATGTTTTTAGGGATATTTTCATGAACTTTTTAATTTTCAAGTATTGGCTGTGGGATAACTCCAATCTACACAATCATATTTACTTGTTGACCTAGCGACTTATAAGCTATTCACAGTACAGTAAAAATTCGAATTTTTAAGCGAAATTCAGTTTCCCATTTTCAGAGCATTTTGAACAGTTGTTTTTTATTTTGGTTATACGAGTACATATATACAAATGGAACGCGCCGCTTATTATGAGAAGATAAAACGGAAAATTTTTGGAAAATGCATGATTTAGAACAATTTGTACAAAAAATTTTAAATTTATTTACGTTTTGATGATGGCACGAAACAAAAAACGGTTATATCAGGCAAAAATCACCTAAAACTTAATTTATTAATAAAGAATATTACAAAACGTACGTTGTTCTTTTGTTTGTTAGTGGCGAATATAAGGTATTTTTGACTTTAGCTTTAGGGGTAAATACTTTTGGGAGTTCGTAACACTGCGAAAATGCTTACACAATTAATATTATTACTGAAATCTGGGTCATTTTCATAGCGCCTCCTGCTCTAATATTAACCTTTTCCTGTTAATGCAAAGGAGGCTTTGACGACCGAAAAGAAGGCGGGATATTTTGTTTCATGCCACCCATATTACGTCACACGAATTTCAGGATTTTTAAGTCAACACAATATTCCGTTCGAAGTATTGCGCTTTAATACTTTATAATTTCATATGTGACGTCACAAAGCTTTTGACCCCCTCCCTGCCACAGGTGGACACTTCGTTGACCCATCAACCGCACTCGATAACGAGTGACGTAACATGTGGATGGCCCCTAAGTGAGCTGATGCTGATACCAGCTCTTGTATAATGTGATCATACATTAATTCTTTTTTGAAAATATTTATCCGCAACGTTTTTTCATTCATACTTTTATATGTTAAAAAATATCCCAAAGTCTTGCATACTAAGAAGGCAGATTGTAAATAAATATTAATAATATTAATAACCAGCTACGTCCTTGCTTAGCAAAACAAATACATGCATTTAGAGCCGTGAATATTAAATGTTTTTTTTTTTATTTTATTTTTGCGCTAACGGTTATGGAATAATTTTAACACTTGGCTGCACTGCTTCTGATGGAAATTGGATCCGCACCAAAATTTACTCAAACACTTCTCAGACTATAACAGATTTTCTCTGAAAACATCAGCAAAATTGGTGAAGCGGTTTCGGAGCCCAGAAGGAATGGACACACAGACCCATCGACACATATACTAAGTTAATATGACAGCCAAATCGGAATTCACTGAGTTCGGATTGACTGAACCCGCATTTGTAAACATTTTTCAATACGCATTGAATAATCATTGTGTAAAAATATAAAATAAATCTATAAAAATAGAAAACTCTAATATTATAGTTTACTCTTCTAAGGTAATGTGATTTATGAATACTGAATAAGATGTTATAGGACATGGAGACACCAACTGCCAATATGCAACAAAACCATGGTGTACAGAGTCAAAAGCAAATCAAGCAAAGTTAAATAAACAAAATTAAACATTCATTCAACTAAATGGCGTTGAATGAATAAAATGAATGCAATGGATATGAATGGAGTGGCAAATTTGATCAACTGATGGCCTGACTAAGTGTATGACTAACAGTCACTCAGTCAGACTGCCTAACTGACTAACTAACTGACTGTGAAAGCAAGTCAAATAGACTGACAGACAACGCCAACGATGATGATGGAACGAGTGACAAGTTCTTCCTCGTCTTGTGTCTTGCCACACATTGATCGAGTCAAGTCAAATCAAGTTGAGTTGAGTAGAAAGGTGTGGAGTCAAGTCGAGTCGAGTTAATTTCTTGCAGTAATGAGCAATGCAAAACTTGTCACTGCATTGTAATAAAATATTTTATTTAATGTGTAGTATATTTTTTTGAGTTAAAAATTATATGAATTCTATGAATTTATTGATCGTTATAGATACAAAGTTGATATTGGTGCTGGCGACGCTGATCCAAAGTTTTTCGTTTAGTGCACTCTTAATGTGCCATGTTCATCTACATACATACATAACATACATAGTCGTATGTATGTACGTACCATCGAGTATCTGCATGAGATTGGTTTGCAGTTTGGATTTGTTTACATTCAAAGTAAAACTTTGTTTTTAACTAAACTGTGATGTGAAGCTAATAACATCGACAACACTATTTGCTGCCATTGCCCTCAACAGAGTATCTGCACCATTGTGTCTATAGACCCTCTTTCTTTATAATTTTGATCATTAAAATTGCAACGTGCTGTTCTGCATCTTGCAACATTTATTACTTTCTTATTTTGTTTGCATTTAATTTGCTTTGATTTTCTCTCTTTTTTTTTCCTTTTTTTTTTTTTTTATTAAAACAACGCAAAAATTGCAATTTAATATTAAAAATAATAACAAACATTGCAAGTATCTGCAAACAGTATCTGCAAGTAACAATTGAATTTGCAATTGCGTTGCATTTATAAAGTATGAAATTTCTCTCTAACTCTCAATTTTTCTTGTATCTTCTTTTTTTTTTACATTCCGTTGCACTTTAATCTGATGTTTGTGTTTCACTTCTACTTTTGCTTTTTCGAGTTCCTTGAATATGATTTTATACAAAGATTTTTCTGTTGTTGCGGTCAATGCATGTCTGCAATAGCAACAGCATCAGCATCAGCAACATCAATATCAACAACTGTTTCTACATCTACATACATCTTCTAAGCAATGTTGCAGCAACTTCTTGCAATTCTTATGCCTCTTCCTTATGTCTCGCAGTTTCTTTCTGTCTATTATCTATCTGTCTATCTCTCCGTCCGTCTGTCTGCCTTCTCTATTTGTGTGTTTGTGTGTGTGTGTGTGTGTGTGTGTGTGTGTGTGTGTGTGTGTGTGTGTGTGTGTGTGTGTGTTTGCGAATGTAAACAAATTAATTAATTACCATTTTTGTGGTCTCGAGTGCAGCCAGAGTTGGATTGTTTGTTTGTTTCTTTCATTCTTTCATTCATACTTTTTTTTGCTTTTTTTTTGCACATATGTACTATGTTCTTCTTCTATACTTTGTAGTTGTTACCTTATTGCTGTTGTTGTTGTCAATAAAAATCCGGAAATAATTAATATAATTATTTTCTATTCCCTGTTTTAAAAATTTTGCATTTTGCATTTTTTATTTTTTATTATTCAAATTTATTACCACGGAAAAGATTTTCAAAATTTTATTGAAAATATTTGTGCAGATGGTAATACATATGTATGTATGTATATACAATGAGATATTAACAGCTTTTCATAGTTGTAGGTGAATCTTCATATGCGAGATTACAGATTCGTAACCATACTACTTATAATATGTATGTACTTAATTATATTTTCTTACTATTACACTACTCAACACTAAAAAAATATCTGACTCGGTTCATATTCAGGGTCTGCTAACTCATAGCATAAATAGCCGCAATTTATGCAAACTCGTGAAAGTACCGAAACGGGTGGCAGTGTATAAATTGATGCAATTAGCTGTTCTCACAAACATAACTGCACAATTAGTGAAAAGAAAAGAAATTGCCGAAAACAAGCGAAAACGACAAATTAATTAAATTAACTACAGAAATAGCAATAAATGCATTATTATTTTTGCATATTTTTGGTAATTACGATGGTAAGATTCAGGGGCACATGCAGAAAAAATTTTCGGGGGATTTCACATTCTGTGAAAACTTCAAGTCTCTAAATGTGGTTCATGAGATACTGAATCGAAAAAAGTGATGATTTTTATGTTTTCACTCTAAATTTTAATATAAATTTTTGACCAGCGCCGCTAAAAAAGTTTAACTTCAAAAATCTTTAAATTTTTATTCACATTTTGGGGGGGGTTTGAACCCCCAAAACCCCCTCTGCGTATGCCCCTGGTAAGATATAATATAATATAAAATAAATGAGTACTTCCATTCACTTCATTCATCATGTTTCAGAGAAAATAAGAAAATTGGAAAAAAAAAAATCGAAGAGAATGCTTTGCTTATACGAGTATTAGTGGTTGTATCGGTTTGCCGGTATGGTGCTCCACATACGCAAAATTCTGTACCGAAATTAAGAGATTTCATACCGGACATTTTAGTTAACTTCGATGAGTTGAGATTCCGGCAAATGGTGCGCGTCAGTAAAGCTAACTTCATGCTGCTATATGACATAATAAAAGATGATCCAGTATTTTGTGGACCATGTTCCACTTTGAAGTTTCTTTCAATAGTGCAACTAATAATTGTGCTATACCGGTTAGGATCAAGTTGAAAAGGAGCAACCATGGCAAAAACAGCAGCATTTTTTGGAATAGGAGATGACGGGACAATTCAAAAAATAACGAAATGTGTTTTCACTGCATTTATGAAAGTAAGAGATAAGTATTTGTGTTGGCCAAATGTTGGTGAACGTCGGAAGATAGCCATGGAGACCAGGATGCATTGGCTATTTGGACGGGACCGAATTGAAATTAGCAGAGAAACCATCACAGGATCCGGAAGCTTACTTCTTACATAAACATATGTACAGTGTGAAGGTACAAGCTGTGTGCGACAATAATAAAATTATAAGGCACTTTGTAATCTGATACCCAGGCAGTGTCCATGACAGTCGCATATTCAGCAACTGCGACTTACAAGTAAAATCAACTGAATTCTTCAGTGGCGATGAATGGTTAGCTGCAGATAACGCCTACGAGCTCACATCTAGGGTTATCACCGTATCCGGATGATAGTGTTTTGGGATCCTGAAAGAATGCTTCAATAGCTTGAAAGTACTAAAATTAAATATAAGGAATGACAGAAGCGGTATGGAGTTATCTATTTGAATATATGCCAAGAGAACAATGAAGAGTTTGAAGTAACAAGTGACTTCAATGATGATGCTGATGAAACCAATGAAGATGCTAGCCGCATGTCAACTATCGAAGGTGAAATTAAAAGAAGAGCTATTTATTCTTTACTATTTGGAAATTAAAGTGTTAATTTGTTTTTTTTTTTAGGAACTTAATGCATTTAATTAAAATTCATCACTTTATGTTACCTTCATTTATAAATTTTTCTACTTAAGCAAAATAAAAATAAAACTAAAAAGAAAAGTAACGTAAAAATAAAAATAAATCTAATACAAAACTTAATTATTTCCATTATTAAAATTTAAAAAAAAAAACACTTTTTGCTTACCTGTGCCATTGTTTATTTTTCCACATTTCTCACTTTTGCCATATGATTTCCTCAGAATTGCCATATAATTTCGGCAGAGTAGCCAGACAATTATTTACCACTGTGGCAACGCTAATCTTTTATGCAATTTGCTCAACTCAATCGTCGCACAATTTTACGATTTCAATTTCAATTTTTTTCTCTTTTTTTATATGGACTAACTGTCACTTAGTTTACGCTGCCGTTGTTTATGCAGTTTACTCAGTCTCGTGAAGACCCCAATTATTACATAATGAGGTTGTCTTATAATAAATAACTGATATCACATCGGGAAGTGAAGAAATATGACTTTTTATTTTTGAAGTGAAATCTTCTTTAGGTGCAGTGAGCGATCTTGGTAGAGGGTAAAACTATGAATCTATGAAATATGAAAGTTGGACCAAATTATGTCCCGAATATGTGAATAAATGTGAAGATAACTTTTTATCGAAAAAGACATAGCTCACTGGTTCCGTAGTGTTTTAAAGAAGATGGTTTGGTTTTTTGTAAATGTATTAATGTCACAGTTTAAACAAAATCATGTTGCTACCGAATGGCGTTTATCTATTGATTCCGCAAAAAGTAGCTTGAAAGCAGTTTTATTGCATAATGGAAATAAGATACCATCTTTGTCCCTCGCTCATAGTGCTAATTTGAAAGAAACTTTTTATGTTGTGAAACTTGTGTTAGAAAAAATTAAATACAGAGAACATAAATGGCTAATTTGTGCAGATCTTAAAAATGTTTTTTTGTTAACTGACTTGCAGTCAGGCTATACAAAATATTGGCCATCACGTCACTCACTAGTAGTGCGACAGAAAAACATTAAATTTGAACCTTTGGTTGAGCCAGAAAAAAATTATTTTTCCGGCATTGCACATCAAATTGGGACTCATAAAAATTTTGTAAAAAAAATTAAGCAAAGACGGTTCTGCGTTCCACTCTCTCAAGCAAAAGTTTCCCAAGTTTAGTGACGCAAAAATTAAAGTGGGTGTTTTCGTAGGTGCAGACTTAAAAAAGTTAATTTAAGATTCACCGTTTGCATCTACTCTTAACGATATTGAAAAACAAGCATGGAACACATTTCTTGATGTCACAATGAACTTCCTTGGTAAAAAGAAATCAGATGATTTTCGTGAAAAAATAAAGTTTTGTTGGACTAATTTTGCTTTTTCTTCACTCATATTTGAATTTTTTCCCTGAAAATTTGGGTTCCGTCAGTGACGAATATGGAGAACGCTTTCACCAAGATATTGCTGCATTTGAAAAGCGCTTTCAAGGTAGATGGGAGCATCCTATGCTCGCAGATTACTGTTGGAGCTGTATTAGAGATACCCTTGAATCCCAGTACAAGAGGAAAGCCAGTCACTCCATGCCGTTTCAATTAAAACAAAAATGAAAATCAAAATCAAAACTGTAATTTGTGATAAATTCGTGATTTAAGACATGACTGTTTATATGGAAATTGAGATGTGATAGAAAGTGTTTATTCACATATTTTTGTTATATCAATGGCAAGGAATAATAACCACATAATGAGACCTCAGATAAAATACAAAGTTGGAAATTTGTTGAGTAGTGTTATAGATTCCAGTTTAGTTAAGGATTTTATTATTTATCTGATTATCTTTTTCTTAAAGAGTACACTATTATATTTTAAGATCTATACAAATTCTCATATATAAAGCAAATATTCACATAGACGAGAACAACAATACACAAGATCAGAGGTTAATTCATCAAAAATTTGTTGTCTTTCTCCTCGTTATTTTTATTGACATCATTGTTTCCCCCTCCTTTCTCTCCTTCATCTGTACGCTTTAGGGACACGCATCATAGCGGATAGTATTTTGAAATCACTTGCATATCTTACAATAAAATAGTTTTTGGTTAGAGTTAAAGTTAAAGTTGATATCTAATATTTATATCTTTATTATGACTTTTTCACCAAAAGTAAAACACACATGCACACTTGGTCACCTTACAAAAAAAAAAAAAAAAATTTATTGTACCACATTAATCTCTCTTAACTCAGTATATATTAATATTGCAGCTGAAAGCTAAATAAACAGCCTAACTCTGTATAAATAAACAGTCTAGTCTAGACATTTAAAATCAATTGTAATAATAACTAATTAAATAAATAATAATAAAAACTAAGTAAATAAACATTTTTAAGTTAAATGATTTTATTTTTGTAAAGAAACATAATAATGATACTGATAATGTACTAAAAGTTAAAAAAATAATTATGTAGGTACCAGGTATCAATCATCAGACCACTCTCTTGGTCAATCTAGATTATTGATCAGCCTAAAATAAAATCATGGGACGAGTCGAATTTCTATTATATACAGTCAGCCACTCATATCATTATACAAAATTTCAGCTCAATCGAATGTCAAGAAGTGGTCCTAATTCGGCTTGCAAGATTTGACCGACGACAGAACAATCTGACTTAAATAAAAAAGTAAACAAAAAACAAATGAATTCTGATGATAACTCATACTATCGAATTAATCAAATTATTATTAAATTAATCAAATGAATTAATTGACTAAAAAACACGTTTGCTACAACTATACTTTTCTAAACCTAATGTCATTGGGATGATGTTATACTATTTTTTTTTATTGAAACATAACATTATTATAATAATAGAGAGAGAGTCAAGACTAAGTCATTGGCATCTTTGAAAAAAATGACATTGTTCCAACTATTAAATTTGAAAAATTATATGTGATGCTTTGGGGGCTTATCTCAAGCAAGGGCAATGTCCATATCTTCATTAGGATAATTTGTGATAATGAAGTATGCTTCGAAGTATTGTATGTATCCTACATAGTAGTTTCATCTATTATTAGAAAACTTGTATATTATATGTTAAATCTCAGAAACTTTCTAATCTCTTTTTCAAATCTAATTAGTAACATTGCACACTATTACCTTAATTCGATTTAACGAATATCGATTTTTGTGCTTATGTTTACTTGAGGCAGTCGACATCGGTTTGACTGAATCGATTCTAGTTTGTTTGTATTATGTCAGTGTTGCCGTATGCATAAAATATAATGTGATTTTCTCAACAGAATAAGTTATTTTTAAAAATCACATTGAATAAAATAATATATAAATGTAAAATACTTATCCTGATTTTTAATAACGTTCTACAATGATTTTTCAGATTTATTAATCACAAATTATTAAAAAAGAATAAAATGAAGCAAAATAGTTCTACCACATGGCAACTCTTATGAAACAACATTCTGAATTTCAAATCGATGTGAGTGTTTATATGACATTGGAAAAAGTGTTTATACATAAGGTTTTCATTATATCGATTCTCGCAAAACCGATTTGAGCGTCATACAAGCAAGGTATTTGTTTCACTAATGATAATGGATGGTGCATTACTTTTCAGTTGAAATTGTTATTCGAATTTTGTGTACAATACACTTTCTATTGCTCTAAAAAATCTTGTGAATTCCCCTTAAATCTTATCATTCGAATAGATATTATTTTACAATATTCCGATTAATCAAATTAATGTCTCAGAAATGTTATGTCATGCATTCAAGGAATTAAAAAAATGAAGTAGAATAAAATAAATTGTTGCCATTAATGAGATTTAAAGATAAAATTCTGTCACAAATTTTTAGACCTAAACGTTTTCGAAAATGTTTTGCTTTTATAAAACATTTAAAATTAAGTTGTTATGCTTTAGTAAATACATACCACAGCAAGTATACATGCAATCCAAGTATTATAACTGAACTATGTTGTATGTAAGTAAGTACAATATCTATGACTAGTATGTTGCACAACTGAGACACAGATTCAAGATCATTCCACAAACGACAACAGTAACATATTATTGCCGTTATGCTAAAAACACGTTTTAAAAGTAAATAGTATCTTAAAAAGAAAAAAAAAAAAGAAAAAAAAATTGTTTAAAAAAATATTAATAAGATGTAAATATTATACTTATGAAGTAGACGACGACTAGAAATGTTGAAGTCGAAGAAATCAAAACATGATTAAAGCCACTAATTGAGTCAAACGTAGGCTGAGACACTGAATGAAGTAAGTAAGACTGAAGTATCTAAAGTAACTCAAGACAACTAAATGCCTGTCGAACTAACTGACAACCGAAAAAAAAAACATAAACAATTTATATAGATAAACAACCTAAACTTGATTTCGGATCAGAACATTTGCTCAAGAACGCAATGCAACTTATTGCAACGACGCAACCTGAGCAATCTGAGCAACTCTACAAATGTAAATAGACAACTTTGTCGAACGAATGAACACATAAATTTAGGTTAATGTAACACTTAAGATGAACGAGAAAAACGCAAAAAAATACTGAATAATGAGTACTGAGAGAGCATAAAAAAATCGTTTCTAATAACAGCTAACACGCATTGAGATACATAGATATTGATCATACAACAAAGTAGTTACATACTTTGTATTCATGAAATTCGAATGCTACAACAACAAAAATGTGCAAGGAAAATACTACATAATAATAGTATTTGTGACATTTTCATATATTATTTTTGATATTTTTTTTTAATCAATATTTTTACAGGTTTATTCTTTTCGATGGAGCAACCGTTAAATAATCATCGAAAAAAAAAATGCAATTATGACAAGTTTACTAACAATAACAAACTCAACAAAAAATTCCTTACTAAAAATACAATAGAAAACAATACAATACAATATTACTAATCATGATCATAATTGTGATGATGATCATCATTGTTGACTTATCAGAAACAAATATAAGTAGATGAAAAAGTATTAAATTTATGTAGTCTCACCAAACCTAAAATACACTTTGCATAATTCTTGAGAAATATACAATGTGAATATGTAATCTGTGTATGTGACAATCGTTCAACGATTTGAAATTTTAACTATCATTCTAAACTACACTTGTGTAACAATATATTTAGTATTTATTTTAAGAATTTCAGGTTCCTATCTCAAAAATTAAAGAAATACTTGCTGTAGATTGAATATAAAACAAATAAATAGGTTCCGATGGCTGGATAATTACGGATAAAATAAATATTCTGAGGTTTTAAATAAGCATTAGACATAACATAGAATTTTAATCTTCGATTAATAATCATCACTTAGGGCTCCCTCAAATATATTGAAATAATACTCGCTGACACAAAAATTGAAGTCATTTTTAATTGATCATACAACTTCCTCATTGAAATGGAGTTGAGTCTATAAGTTTTTATCTACATTTTACATTCAGAAGACTTGCGGCCCTTTGTGTTACCAGATTGTAAAAAGAAGAGGAAAGAGAAGGAGGAAAGTGATAGTGTGGGAGAGAGGATTAGGGTAATTAAATGGTAATCTCTAGTTGGTCCCCAACCTGAAGAATCCTCGAACAGAGCCAATTTCGCCAAACGCCAGAGTGTCCTAGCGACAGTAAACTCAGGTTCATTCGTTCTCTTGATGTCTGTTAGTTTTTTGGTTCTCGAATTCAATCCTAAGAGGATGCCTTGTGTAGGTCTATGAATATCAGCAACTACTAGAGTTATAGGTAGTGCCGATCCCTTTGTAGCGTACAAACATCAGACTAAAAAAGGCAATACATTCCCTCTAAATTGTGTAGTGTGTGAAAATAATAATATTTATAATAGATAAAAGTAATGAATACATTGTAAGGTGTAGTAGAGTGAAGTAGATTGCGTGGGTTGGGGTGCAGGGGCCTATCGATTTCAACAAGTTTCAATTATGTGTTCTTTAGAATAACAACAAGAACAAGATTATTGAATTCACTTTTTTTCGAAATATTTTTGTTGTAATAATTAATTGACTATTTGCTGCTTGTTGTTGCTCAAGTGTTCTTACCGATGCCGCCGATGTTCTTTTTATCACTTTATGTTACAGGGACCTGAGGAGAAATGGGGTGCCTGCAATTTGATTTGATTATTATTAAATTGTAATTTTATTTATTCAAAGCATTTAGATAACAAACAATGATAAGAATCCATCATCATCGTCATCGTCATAATCATCACCTGAAAGTGATAAACACATCAGGGGTAACTAAATCAACAACACTTCAAACTCTCTCGTCCAACTTGTCATCGTCGTCATAGTGATAGCAACGACTATGACTATGGTGATGATGATGATGATGATGATGACAATAATAAGTAGGTACTTCTCCCAAGCATATCAAAGCAACAGAAGCCGCCACAAAAGACAAGCACATTTGTTTCATCGTGATTCGTAAGTGATTCACATGACACGACTGATAAGTTGGGTGCCTGGGAGTGAGTGCGATGATATTAAAATATTTGAATTGTTGCATCATTTCAATAAATCGAGATATTTTATATTTGCTTAGTAAGCAAATGGCACATTCTTGCGACAACATAAACTTTCGAATATTATTGATTACATGCAACATTTAGTTTCATATCATCTTGCCAATGATGTCAATTAAAGTTTTGCATTGCTGCCACCACCTTTTTAACCTAATCATCTAATGATCCATCCATCTATCCTTAACTCACGCATTTTATAAAAATTGAGACAATTTATTGTTAAACAATTGGGTTTGGCCACTTAACATATTGTATGTTTATTGTATTCCGTAGGTGGTATAAAAATGTGTGTTTAAGAGAACCTGCTTGCTCTGATCAACTTGAATTTTTGGTCAGATGTGAAATTCTTTACTTATTTAAAGAGATGATTTTTATATATATTTTTTCAACACAAATAAAAATTGAATGTGTTACTTTACAATATATAGTTTAAATCAAATTAATCATAGAGTTCTGTATATTTTATTAGACTGACTTGAGTAATTGTAAAAAATAATTCTTTTTTTATTGTATTCAATTTTTATAACCGCAATATAAATAATCAGGGAAAACAAATTTGTTTACAACTTTTAGGTTGGCAAATAAGTAATGTCTCATTCTCATAATTAGCATTAATCAATGATGTATTGGATGCCAATTTTAAAATTCCTCACTCATTGAACCACCACTTTTTCGTCTTTGAGGAAAACTTTTTACCATTGAAGGAGTTTTGGAAAGAACGAAATCAAAGAAGGTCTAATATCTTTAATATTGTATAACCAAACATTTATAATGTTTATGTAATGGATAAATCAGATTTGGCAATTTATGATAGCTTTTTAATTGAAATAAACATGATAGTAGGTTTTTTACAGCAAACGATTATTCATTCATCGAATGCTGCCTTTCAAGTCAAACGAATTATTGAAATGGAAAAATAAAATAAGGGCCGTTTCCAAGATAACTGGGAGTTCCTTCAGTGGTTTAAGAGATTTGCACATCGAATGATTTGCGGAAATAAAGATCAAGAGCCGAAATTGTATAAGTTTCCACAGATGTTAATATTTTTATTACAAATTATATAAATAAATATACTTTATAAATTACAAAAAAAAAAAACGAATGAAAAATAGTTTGAAATTATTTTACCCAAATAAAATTATTAAACTATGAAATTAGAAAGGTACACATTCCCAAGAACCCCAAAATAAACAACGATGTTATATTTACTATACCTCTAAAATTTGAATCTTCATGAAAATTGCGAGTTCCTTCAGTGGTTTAATTCAAATGAGAACGACGACGACGAAATAGTATAAGATTGCAAATAAACTTATTTATTACAAAACAAATAAATAAATATAACAAGAAAACCGATTCAATAATTCATGAATTTGTGAAATAAAAAATAAAATAAAAACAAAAACCGAGACAAAATAGTTGCAAATTTCTTTAACCAAATAAAATTATTGAACAATTAAATGTAAAAGTTACAAAATACCGAGAAATCATAAGATAACTGCATAACTTATATCTAGGAAGTCATTGCTAGATGAGAAAAATAAAAAAATAAAAATACCGAAAAAATAAAAAATAATTTGCTGCACATTTTTTTACATAATACTAAAACATTTAAAAAATAAATCGAGATAAATGCAGAGAATATCGAATATGGAAGAAAACAATATAAACAATTGATACATTAATTGAACTTTGAACTTCTCAGAAGAAAAAAAATAATTGGTAAAATAATATAATATATGAAATCCAAGTATAAGTAGATCTGGTATGTTCGTTAGTTCCCCATGAATTCCGAAGCCGCTGCAAAGTTTTTGATGAAATTTTCAGGGAAACTCTAGCGTAGTCAGCAGAATGTAGTATTCGAGATAATGCAGTGTGATGAATTGAAGCAGTTTTAATATTAAATTGTCTTATGTTTTGATTTTCTGACTTTGGAGCTACCAGAAATGCTACCACATTTATTGGCATTGAAAGCTGGATCAACGGTGATGTCTATTCGAAACTTGAACTCGTCAAAACTGTGTAATGTAACCAGACTGGCAAATAAAAAATTAACACCGAATTTGATCGAGGCAACAAATATCAGCATTAAAGCCGTAAGACAATCTGATTTTGAGATTTCTGTTGATTTCCAACGGTTTACCTTTAAAATTTAGTTCCCTTTGTATCATGCATGAGTTGGCACTTTACCAATAGAAGTTTTTATTGAATAAAAACAAATATAAAATAAGAACAGAACATATGAAAACAATTTATGTTATAAAGATGATAAAAAAAATAAAATAAACAAATTATGAAAAATATGTAGAAATCAAAGAGTTTGTAAAAGAACTCTGTCAAAATATCTACGACGACCATTTGTTAGTTAATTGTACAACAAATCAAAATATTAAGATAAATCCAAGTCAGCCAATATAATTCAATAGACTTTGTTAATAGAATTTTTTATTAAATAAAAACTAATAAAATAATTAAAAACATAATATATGCAAACAATTTATGGTAAAGAAATGATAAAAAAAAATAAAATAAAAATAAGACAAATTATGAAAATAATGAAGAACTCAAAGAGTTTGTGAACGAAATCTGTCAAGAGATCAATAAAGTTCATTTTTCGATTATTGTACAATAAACCAAAATATAAATAAATGACTTTGTAAAAATATATGAATAATATGATATATGAATTATTTGAAAGTGATTGTAAAAAATTAATAAAAGGTTAAATATATTCCCTACAACATAAAAAATAAATACTAAAAATATATTTACTTCTTAAATTACCAACAAACTGTTCCAGTTAAAGGAAATTTAAAATTTAATCAAAAGCAAAATAAGCAAACAAAAAGTCAAATGGAATAAAATAAGTATTTTTATAGCGGCAAATTTACTGAGATAAAGTATAATAACTTCTCTAGCTATGAATTCCAAATGATGATATTAAATTGTTACAACTAAATAACACAGATCACAATTTATGTATTTCCAGGGGTCCAAAATCTTACCACGGATTCTTATAGAACTCATCAAAATACGACGAAAATGGTTTTTTCGAAATATCGAAATTCAAAGACTAAAACAATTTTTTTTTTTTTAGAGAATTCAATAAATAAATAAATAAATAAGCATTTCAACGTTAAGACCGAAATATTTGTATGAGAGCTATGGGATCCATACGGAGAAACACACAGGCGGACTTGGAAAAATCAACTTTAAACACTTTTGTTTTATGGTAAGTAACCGACCTATTCTCAAGGCGATGACAAAAAATTATATGTCTGTTAACGCCTAACATACAATTAACTCGCTGTTAAATGTTTTTTGCGGTGTCAAGGAAAGCTCTTACGCAAACAATTTAACATCATTTGCTGAGGAGGTGTTAATTTGTTTGTGAGAAAAAATGTTAATTTGTGTGCACTGTTATCGCTCTGTAAAATGGGTAATCTTTCGATTTGTTGATTTCTCGCGGAAGTTTTAGAATATAATGAAAAGTATGCAAAAAGGAAATGTGATAAAATCATAGTGATCCATTTTCAATGCAGGACAATAGTTTTGTGAACAATTATCGATGGCCAAAAATATTGTGCCATCAATTGCATACATTTGCAAATACATACTTATAAGATAAATGCTTTCATTTTTGTAGAAGATTTTTTTTTTTATAAAATATTTCATAATTTCAACATATTTTCATTTTCTGCTATGTTGGCAAACCTGCATAAACTAAAGAATCGCAAAAATAATAAAAGCTGATGATGAGGTGTCAACGCAAAAACAACGAGAATAGGTCGGTAAAAGTCATTGGAGTTTGATCGCTTCCAGATGAATTTTCAGAGATTGCTACATCAATATCATAAGTTTCTTCGTATTTTGTATCATCACCCAGGATGGAAGCAATATCTCATCTTCCGGACTTGATGTAGGTGAAACTATTTCTTTTTCAGCGTCAATCCTGTCTTCTTCTTTAAGACATTTTGTCTGTACCAACTTAGTTTAAATATTCAAAGATTTATAAAGCAGCTCATACTTAGATGTTAAGTATTACTGCCTACTAGTTGGGTTCGTTCAATAAAAGTGATTAATCTTATCGATTGAAAGGTTACCCAAGATATTGTTTCAAAAATTTAAATAGGCATTACTTGCCAATATCACATCAGTTTCTATTCAGAAGTTAAAAGGCTTTAGTAGGAATAATGAAAGAGAATAAGTATTAATGGTTAATATTGGATTTCATTGATGTGTAGTACACATTGTATACTGTGCACCACCGGTCCTCTGTGATTTTTGTAGTTTAAACTGTAGCAATCGTGACAAATTTGAAATGAAGAGTAAATCAACAGTGATTAGTTTTCCACAATCAGATACGCAGATATATTTATGCAACGTAATAATTATTCGCATGAGGTTAGTGGACTCGAAGTTCTACTCAGCATTTTTCCCCCACATTCATTGCGCTACTACTGATGGATTGATCAATAAATTCTTCTCTCCGACACAAATTCCACTAGTATGAAATACCAAAAGTATTAAATACAAATTTGTACATTGTGAGGATTTTGAACATACTCACTCATTCATAATATAAATATAATAAATTCATAAATTATTTCCAAGAACTATGATTCTATTGTAATTCCTTTCCTTCTGTCTTTCATTCATTTGATTATTTATTACTCCATTGAAAAGTGCTGTTCAAGCATTTTAAATATTTTTGCTTTTCTTTTTGTTGTTTGTTTCTACAATATAACATAAGTATATTATTTTTAAAGTTTCAATAAAAAGATCTTATATCAAAAGCACAATTAAATGGTTGAAAGTGCACCAAACCATAAGAACTAAGAACCATCACCATTTGCTAAAGTTTTTTTTTCTACCTAAAACCATCTCCATCACCATCTTCATCTTGGCACTTTATTATGTCTGCTTTCGTCCGACAGTTTATTTTTTCTAAATTTCCCTCCCTCATACCCTTCTTTCCTCATGGATTGTGCTTTCCTTAAAACGATTTGTTCTTGCGATTTATGATTAAATCGAGCCAAACCAAACCAAACCAAACCAAACCAAACCAAAGCAAGGCTAGGCAAGTGAAGTCAAGCAAAGTCAAGCCAATCCAAGTAAAGTCAGCTCAAGCCAATTCTTTCTCCGCTTTCATTTGGTTCACACTTTGCGTGCACGTTCCACATGCAACTTTGTTGCATCCACCAGACACCACAATCCAGCAAAGAGTCGCACGTAGCATTACGACAAAAAAGCAAAACAAAATAATATGACAGAACAAATTAACTCCTCCAGTTTACCGAAGCTTTCATACCTTTCACATCTTAATTTTTGTGTATAAGTATATATTTAAATGATTTGAAATCAATTGATTTTTATATAGAAGCACTACATCTTCCAGTAATCGGACAACTGGAAGATGTAACATACCAACTACGTATGACAATACAATGTGTCTGCACCGAACAGACAGATGGTTAAGGGCTAAACCGATTCTCCTCGTGATGCTGAGCATTCCACTATCATCGAGTCTCCGAAGCAAACGTCAAGCTAATGTCATAATACCTTTTTATTTACACTTGTATGAAACGTATAATAAGGAAAGGAAGGAGGAAAGGGGAAAGAGGAAAGAACAGAATGAGAATGAAGTATAAATAAAAAATAAGAATTCAAATAAAATTTTTAATAAACGAGTCGCCATTAAATTTATACATTAACTATAATTTTTATAGTAGCGACTTTGTTTATATTCGTTGAACCTCTCTTCCCGACTTCTTTGCCATGCTTCTCATCTACTGGAAATAAAATTGTTTAAAGTTGGCCATTGAATGTCTTTGGCAGCAACGTTGTTGCTTCACTGTAGTTGTTGTGTAGTTGTTGCTGTTACATGTTTTGCTGATATTGAGTTTTGATACTAGTATGAGACCCAGGCAAGCGTCAAACGGCAGACACATGTATCTTCTTTGTATACTTCTTTTAATAAAAAATCATTATGTTGCCTTTTTTATAATTGTGTTTAAAGAAAATGTATTGAATTTATAACAAAAATATTATTCTTGGATTTTTAATTAATTAAAAAAAAAAATAAAAATAAATAAAGGAGCAAAAGCAAAAGCGATTTACGTTCGTCAATAAATATGTGAATTCTGGTGACAATTGGTTGGTATTTTTTTTGTCTCTTTAATGGGAACCACATTTGTTTGTTCTAAAAACATGAATTCTTGGAATTACATATGCAAACAGTTCGTTGGTGGTCTGAATTATATTGTATTTTCGAAGTGACACAATAAGTTTCTTCAATTCAATATTTATTCTCTTACATAAGTCTAAATATGGAAATATCATACCCACAGAGCGACGATGTTTTTTGAGAGAAGTCTTGGACCAGTAAGACTCCATGTGTAGTTAATGCCAATTTAACCATTATACGATATATTATTCTGAAATCTAAACATATATAAACATGTAAATATATTGAAAAAGCTGTCACTTCATACTATTTCTAAGCCGCAACCCCTTGGTTGTTATGACGTTCATTTAACCTGGACTTCGCTTTCATTGCATTGTCTTTTTAGACGAGAAAAAGAGGCCTCAGTGACTCCAGTTATTATTTTCATGATTTATGAAAATCTAGACATCACTTGAACCTTCTACAAAGCGGGTTGGGGGATGCTCGTCGCATAGTGTGGTAGATGACAGTAAATGCAGAGCCACACATTGGGATACGAAAAGATGACTTTCTATTCTTCCATTCAAGAATATTAGTTATGTATTTTTAAATTTTTTTTATACGAAATGTAGATTAAGGCTTCCTAAAATTTTAAATGCTTTTAAAAAGACAGTTTTGAGATCTTTGTTACATTTGAAGTGTGAGTTAATGAAGTGATGAAATCTGTAGCTGCTACCAGGGGAGTATGACAACTCTCACTGATTTTTGAATAAATTATATATTTTTGTCGGCAAAAATTAGTCCAGATTTTTTTCAATTTTGTTATCCATTCTAAATAAGTAATATGAGTTCTCACGGTCTTTTGTTTCAGTGATGACCTCTTCATTCGGCACAAATCTCTTACCGCCGAGTTATTTCTTCAGGTTTGGAAACAAGAAATAATCACAAGAGAATATAATGTATTGGGTTACAATTCGTAGTGCTCTCGTGTATTATAGTGGAAGATCTCTTTTTCTTCGCCTTGCTTCAAATCAATGTCGAATCTATTCAACAACTATGAATAATATTTGCGGTGATTGTTTTACCATCTTCAAGGTAATTTATTTGAATGACAATAAGTGCATCCCAAAAAACAAAGAGACTCATTGCTTTGACTATTCCTTTGTCTATGGTGCGTTTTGATGGATCGTTCGGATTGTGATACAATATCGCCAAACACTCATTTGAAGTAACAACATTACTAACACCCATTGCGCGGATTGGCTTTGTATGCCCAAATATTTATGTAAAATGTTATGTACCCGCTCAGTTCAGATGCGTACAGCCTAAGTCACCTTATGCACTTTCATTCTCCGATCGTCTATTAATATTTCTTGGATTTTATCGAGAAAAAATTTATTTAATTCAATTCTCCATTTCAATTATGAAATAGAATAATTGCGATATTTTATACTACAGGATATCTGATGGATATTTCTGACCATAGTAATTATTTAGAAAGAATAAAAAGTTCAATTATATTATTTTTTTTAGAGCCTCATAAATTTTTGTTAAATTTTCATAATTTTCTTTATGATTTGAAAACTTTAACAATTGAAGACTAAAATGTCTTCCACACTCAAGATTTTAGTTCTTTATAACGAAATTTTATAGACTTATTTGATTTACATCGCGATTCTAATAATACAAATATACTTTATAAGATCTCTGAAGAACACTTCTTCTATGCTTTGAAAATATCAATTTAAAGTGAAAAGTGCTAAATAAAGATATTAATGATTACCACGACTCCATAGATTTTATTATGATTTGATTATAAGTATTAATATTTGAGGATAAATAAGTCTTCCTGAGAATATATTTCTTTACAAAGATAAAAGACTTAGGACAAAAATTATGAGTTATCCATAATTTTTTATGATTTCGAAATATTTAATATCAATAAAAGAATTTTTATATTTAAACATAATATTTTGCTTTAATGAATTGTTCGCATGAATACATTATGAACACAATCTCATTTATTATCTGTACAACATCATTAGTAAATCGGACTCAAATAAAACAGATCGATAAAGCTAATACTCGTACATTATGTATGTAATGGAAAAACAGCATGGAAAATATAAATATAAACTTATCTTACGAATGGTACATCGATGTAATGATAAAGAAATAGGAACTTGAGAGAAGGTGACGACGTACCAAAACCTTAAAATTATTTTCTACATATGTAGATTCATTTGTATCTATGATACAATATTCATAGATACCATCTATACACACTTATGTAACATATGAGTCAGTGAGTGCACTCTATGATATTCGTTTATATATTTTTATTGTTATCATCGTAGGTATATGGTATACTAGAATTGTATCCGTTCATGTGTTCATCGCTGCACCAACCGTTCTTTATTGGTGGAACCAATCCCATCCCAACTCTTTTCTATCCTATTCTGTTCTCTCCCATGCAATCCCATTGCATCCAATCTGGGACTATGATAATTCGAATGGTCATTATTTATATTCTTTGAAAGTGTTTTTGTGTATTCACAAATTCTATTAAGGAAGTTCAAGTACAAAAGTTTTGTTTTGTGCGCTCATGCATTGCGAATGAATGAATATCCATAGTTCTATTGGATGCAGAATGCAATTCGGAGGCATCAATGAGCATAGCTAAGTTTCAGTGTGATGATGGATGGGTGGGTGGTTTATGGTGCGTCGGAACATTTTTGACTATAAATTTTTTGTTTTCGATTGCAGTTGTTGCCTGTTTTAGTTGTCCAGTCGTCATCGGAATAGTCATCAGAATCGTTCCCATTCCCATTCCCACAATCATCATTACCATCATTCTCATCCTTTATCATCATCATCACCATCACCATCAACATCAACATCATGATTCTTGTTGTCGTCATCGTTCTGTTTTTAGGCTTTCGTTGTTGCATATCTGATGTGATTTTTAGTATTGTCCTGCGACGAATTTCGTTTTGTTTCATGTTTGTTTCGTTTGCCAGGACAACGTGCACATTGCATTTTTATTTGTATAGAATTCATGTATATACATGTGTGTGTGTGTGTGTGTGTGTGTGTTGGTTGTTAAATTGTTTGCTTGATGCTCGATCAAAAATGACAAATGTAGATATACTTAGTATATTTTTTTGGTGCAACTCTCTATTGCATCCTTAGCTTCTTCTCTCTTTTAGATACAAACAATACATAAATACGAACGAAATGTTAATTTGAATTTGTGAGCATGTCATTAACACACACACACACACATATTCATAATGAGTTATTTGACAAATGCGTTGTTAATGATGCAAATGCAATTTTCGCAATTTTCCAAGTTTGTTTTGCGCAAATCAAATAATTTTCTTTAACTAGAAACACACAAAAAAAAAAGAAAAACAGAATAAAGAAAAAAGTATCTTGTATCTCTACATAATTTGTTTTTTGTTTTTTGTTTTTAATAAAAATTAAACAAAATCTGATTAAAATTTTAAACGAATTTCATTTTCTTTCTCTTCAACCGTCAACACCTGAAATAACTGAAAATATTAATTATCAAAGTGTGAGTGGAAGTGTAAATTGTGTATCTGTGTGCGTGAGTTGTTTCATTTTATTTTCTTTTTCTTGTTTCTATTTTATTATGTTTCTTTGATCTTTTACAAAAATATCTTAAATGAAATGAATTTCTTTATTATTGTTTTTACAACTAAACATTTGTTTTGTTGCGTTCTGTTTTGTTATTTTTGGTTGGTTGGTGAAAATGCAGTTTTCCATCATAATTTTCTTTAACGACTTTTGTTTATTTGTTTGTTTATTTCTTGCAAGTCAAGCAAGATGTTTTCCCGCTATTCCCCTTTCACTTTCCCTCTCTGGCTATTACTTTTTCTTTAATATTCTTTTCACTCAGTCTATATGTCGAGGGTGGATCAAGAAGTTGACGTTTTAGGAATAAAGGTGCATGAAATTAACTACAAAGGAAAAATTCTTAAAGAAATTCATTGATATTGACCATTGATCTCGAGCACATTGAAGAATGTACAATGTTTTCACGGAACACGGTTTTTTCTACACTAAATGGGGATTACTTTTCCAATATGTAAAGCGAGGACCATCTATTGGTCCGATTTTGAACTATCTGACTATAATGATATTGTCAACTTTAGCGCCATAAATTGTTAGCAGTTGTTCAGTAGTTTAACCTTCCGTTGAACGAATATGGATTGCCTCCTTTCGGAACAAAGCTTTCAAATACTGAAAATTTATTTTGAATGTGGAACCTTGATTTTCCAGGAAAAATCCTTTTTTCTGATTTCATCTCGGCAGATCTCAATGCATCCTCATACAGATCTCAATGCATCCAGCTCGAATCACCATAAGTTTTTGAATCTATACAAAATTCAAAACAATAAGAATACACAAGGAAATATGTTGAATGTCCTCAGTTATGTTGTTCTTCACGTGTTTTGAGAGTCATTTAAAATTATTATAACCATTAAAAAAGATTTATGATAATACGGTATATCTAACAGGAAGTGACACTTTTTGACTAGTGACAGCCTTAGGCAAAATATTAACTCGGAATGGAGTTGCGTTATATAACCGGGTGCTGCGACCCATAGAGCAGCTGAGGATTTGGAAAGGCCTCAACATCAGACCAAGGGTCATATGACCAAAATATGTCTGACTCGAATTTGGTACCTGTGGAAATATATTAAAGAGGACGTTAATTGATGTTCATCAATCCTTATGCGTGGCACCGTGATATTAGGTCTAAACAAGTAGTGTTCACATTAAACAAAATTGACTTTACTTTAAATTGGATTCACTTAAGAATCAACACATCTGAGGAGGAACACTACTCGCCGATAACCCTTTAACATTGTTGCCCTACACGAGACTTATTTTGATCTCGGTCCTTTCTTTTTCAAATTTGTCAAATGGGGAAACGTACAATTCGGATTGGGAATTTCGGTCTGCAGTTGTCCCGAGTAAAAATCATCTATGCTCATTGGTGATTATAATAATATATCATTATCGTATGTACAAAATTATTTAGTTTCTATAAAAGACAAACTTTGCATTAAGTTCTACAGAAAATTTCATTTTTAATGTTGTAAAATAAATTTCTATAGCCACACATTCAAGGTCTTTATAACCAATTCTATTCAGTTTGATAAAATCTTTATCATTTTGTTATCTCCAACTTAAGAACTCTAGTTATAGAGATGTTTTCGAAAAGTAAATGCAAACTGCAATTGATTGTTAATCTATATTTTGATGGGATTTTCACCAAATCTCAAACTTTTCAAAAAATTTTGTTAGAAGGTTAAAAACTTTTCTTTCAATCCTCATCCAAATTATTCAATCTTCCAATTATGTTATTATGTACTTATAATATTTCTCATATCTTAATGACAGTTATTTATATATACTATATAGTATAATACTTAACAGATATAGAAATGCTATTTATATTTCTCAATATTTGTATTTGTGTGATGAAAATTGTGATGCTTGTGCACTGAGATCAGAAAATCAAAAAGAATATTTTCCGCAAGATTAAATAAATCATAATATTATTGTAAGTGTACATCTACTAAAGATGCATACATACATATACATACACATATACTAACAAACAGTTATTAGTTTTAGTTATTGTTAGTCTTCTCTTGTTGTTGCATCTGCAATATTGCAAACTTGTTTGTCCTTTTCCAAAACAAACGCAAATTATATTTTATAATGTAAAATTTTCTATTTTACCATCATCATAGCCTATTATCATCATCATTATCATCATGTGAATCATCGTCATCATCATCATCATTGTGTGATTCATAATCATCCTTATTATTATTATTATAATTATTATGAGAATCATCATTAACAAAATAAAATCAACAATGTTACCAAGTCGCCATTGCAACGCGTATTTTGTTGCGTATCCAAAGACAATATCATAGATACAAATATGAGTATGTATGCATGCATCTGAGTTTGTGTGCGTTTGTATAGTCAAATGCATTACTTTCATTTCGTCCTTGCTGTTTCGCCTTGGTATTTCGCCCTCCATCACCATCATCATCATCATGTATATGCAGCAGATACGCACTCGTACTCATATTCAATATCCGCTTTAGATTATGTTGCCGCGCTATGCAACTTTAGCGTTTATTTGTTGCTGTTGTAGTTGTTGCTTGTGGTGAAACACACCCACCCACCCACACACACACACCCACACACACACACACATACACACACACACACACACACACACACACACACACACACACACACACAATTAGAAATACATTGAGTTTTGTTAGTGTCCTGTTTTGGCTTTTTCGTTTCTAATTTTGGTGCATTGTCACCATTTCCTGTATTTACTCAGTTAGTTTTTGTTCTGCCTTTCATTTACTAGTATATTTCTCCAATTTAAATTTATAATTTTAATGTTTGACGACGCATTCGCTTTTGTCCCATTATTTCTATTAAAAGTATCAAATTTTTTTTTTTTTTTTTTTTTTGTATGTTTCCTTATATTTTAATATCACTACAAAGATACAATATGAGAAATAAAAAGACAAGAAATATTGTATTAAGTATTGTATAATAATATTATTGGATTTTGTGACATTGAAAATGTGTCTACAATTTAAATATTTAATATGATTTATTAGCAAAAAATGATTATAAAATGCAATCAAGAAAATAAAACACAAAAAAAAAAAAAAAATCTAATCAAAATTGTCATGCAAAAACAACAATACTACTGATGTGGCATGTTGTTTTCATTTATATTTTATACGAGTATGTGCTTTAGAACAAAGAACAAATGAAACAATAGTAGAAAAACGCATAGAAGATATATACAATATATGTATGTACATATGTATGTGACTCGTATATGAGTATTTTGTTCCAAGTAGTTGCAAGCAGAAAACAAAAATCATAGAGATCCATCCATTGGCAATTATAGATAGGCAAGGCAGGGAGTGACACTCTGTAGGGTCCAGTTGAGTCAGTCGAAACGAGTCGAGAACAAAACAAATTAATAGAATTGTTAAATGTGGCAACGAGATATTCGTCAACATACATACATACATACATACATATGATTATGTATGTTGCCTTCTACGAAATGAAAACAAAGTATCTACAACTAGAAACGCATGCAATGCAATACAACAAACAGTTGGCAATAAAAACTACAATAAAACAAAACAAAACAAAAGGAAATGAAACGAAACGAAAGTAAAGGAAAATTGGTCTCTATTTCAAAGACAAGATGAGATGAGAGAGAGATGACAAGAGAAAGAAAGTGAGGAAGTGGAGAATTGTGGGAGTATGGGAAAGCTTAGGAAATGAGAAGAGGAGAGTGACAGATGGGCAGATGCGATTAGAATGAAAGTTGGTTGCTATTGTTGCTATTGGAGATACAAAAATCTACAAAATGACGAATGACATTCTATAACGGCACTCTTGGGGCTGATGATGGGTCAATCTATGCTTCTATACTTCTATACTTGGCTAGGGCCATCATCTATGAATAAATATATTGGTATATAATGAAAGATGGGAGTGGGTTGCTGGTTGGCAACTCATTGCAACGCGATGAGTCAATTGTAGTCCGAAACTCATCTTGTATGCAAACTCAAAAATTCGTCGTAGTTCGTCGTCATCGTCGTCATCGTCAAAAGTTTGCTATAAAAACAAAAGTAGTAGTAACTGCAGCAGCATCAACAACATAAAAATATTGTATCCTCTACAAACAATCTCTAAGCCAACAAAATGGCGAAAAACCTAAACAAAACAAAATTTGAGTCCAAGGAGTCTAAGCCTTCTATCATCATCAGAACAGAACAGAACAGAATAGAATAGAATAGAGCAACCATCTCGTCTACAATCTACACCCACTAGTAAATTGATTAGCTTAGGTTAGGGTACGTGTTGGACATCCTAGGTGGTACTGTTGGGGATGGTGATGGTGCATACAGAAAACAATGACAAATCGTGTAGCATACGAGTTCGAAACCAATTCTGAATCCAACAACTCCATGTCCAACCCCATTTTCTACAGTGTTTCTGAGAACTGAAAGTTAAAATAAATATGAGTTCAATTTTCATTGTTCAGTTCAACTTCAGTTTGTAGTTTGTAATTTGAGCTAAAGCCTATTTCCATTGTTGGTGTTGCTGTTATTTTTGTTTCTATTGTTGTTGTTGTTGTTGTTGTTGCTTGTGACGTTAAGGATTTGCTTCGCTGCTTTTTATTGGCGGTTTACTGACCTCCAACAACAACAACATCAACAGCATCAACAACATCGGCAGCAGGAACAAAAGCAACAATGAAATCAACTACTAAAATGCAACAAACGAAACACAAATTCAAAATGGAAAATGTTGTTGCTATTTTGTATTGATGTTAGTGTTGTGTTGTACTATTGTGTTGTTACCTTTACTATTATTGTTGCTATTGTTGTTGTCGTTGTTGTTGATGCTGTCAGAGTGCGTGAATTCATTTCAATTTTGCTTGCATCGTTGAACTTTACCCATCCAACCATCCAACAAACCACCTAAAAGCCTTACGATTCAAACTTGTCATTCCGTTTTTGTCTTTTGAACTTAGGACTACTAGTTAGTCCTCCATTTCCTCCAGTGCCACCTGTTTCCAATAAACCTATGTAAAAGTATCTGTGTCCTTTCCAATGGTGAGAGATACTCTGTTTCATAGACACATACACAGACACATTGATACTTAGGTAGTTCTGTTTCTTACCTGAGGTTGTTTTCTGTCAACTCGAAAAACTTAACTATCCTAGTATCTACTACATTCATAACAAAGTATCACCAGCACCCGCACCAGTGGCAACAATTGTTAACGTTACTGATGTAGTAAGTAGTTAGTAGTTGTGCATGGAACTGTCAAAAATTGTATCGTTGCTTCATTTATTAGTCAAAAATATAAATTGCAACAACAACAACTTCGAATGACAAAAGTCCTTTTCGAAAGGGCAACACCAACAACAGATCCCTTGTTGTTGCAACAACAGCAACTACAAACTATTTTATCATCACGAAATGTATTTGCAATACACATAAATGAAAAGTGCGTAAGCTGATTAATTGTACGTTTTTTTGCTCTCATTGTTGTTGTTGTTGTTGTTGGTATTGCTTATAGATTTTATAATACCTGATTGATGTAGATTTTTAACATTGAACCCCATCACGACACAAAGTAATCATGAGTAGACTTTAAAAAAGTATAGTATAATATATAAAATTTCATATGAACGAGTGTCTTTCCATATTTTATTTTACTATATGAGTACGTGTACAATAAAAAGGTTCATCAAATATGTGATTCTGAACTTTGCTAATAGATGTTCGCAATTTTATTTATTCAACAAACTCCAAATATTGATCAATGTTGTTTAGTACAATATGAACAAATTACTAAATGGTGTTTTTTTTTTTAGAGGTTCACAACTTTAAATTAAAATAAAACAAAGAAAAATATTTTTAACTAGTTGGCCCGCAAATTTCGTTTTGCATTCAAAAAGCTTTTGTGAATTTGTTAGTAACGTTGTCTCGCCCGAATGTAAAACAATATAAGATTTTAAATTGTATAAATTATAAATAAAATAATATTTTGTTGGTCAATTTTGATGAAATAAAGCCTATTTTGTGCACCAAATAAAGCTTCTTGTGTTTCAGTAATTTGATTTTAATAATGAAAACACGTTGTAGCGATCCATTTTAACTAACCGGAGGATATCGGATGAAATGCCAAACCAAACTAAACAAAAATCAACTATCAGCTTTTAAGTCGGTTGTTAAATAAAACAGTGTTGCCAACTCAAGGTTGTAAACCTCTAAAAACAAAACAACCTTCATGATGGTGATGCTTCAGAGACATTGACACAAACACTTTTTACTTGCATATGTACAATTTTCATAACATTTAACTTCCCAAAGTGGTTGATGAAAGCATAAGGATGATTTAACAAAAGAAGTCCCAATGGCCATGTATATTTAGTATAAGACCTGAAGAAATTAATGTGGTGTTATATACATACCAGTCTCGTATAATATTTCCGAACATCCTCTCAAAGACTAATCAAAGGAGGCTGCATCATTCTTTGTATGGTTTACAGTAAAGTATGAAATGATATTATCGGTTGTGTGTCAAATCTCTTTTGCATTAAAGCAAAATGAACCAAGCAGGCAAAAACATCGAATGCTTGATTTACCAACTTGCTCGCATTTAACTTTTAATATTTTCAAAGATACAAATTTTTTCTTTAATTCAATTAATTGATATGAAAAATAAATAAATTAATGATGTGGTGTTTTAAATTTGTTTTAAAAATGAGTAGAAAGTGATTAAATTAATAAAAAGTTTTAATAATCTCATTGGTGATAGTTGGCATTTCTGCACTTTGTGAACGTTTGGTTTTTGTAGAATTGGGAATATGAGAAGGAGTGGGAAATGTCAAAACACTTGTTTGGCGTTTGTCGCTGAGTGTAAACACAAGCAAGAAACATCAAAGAATTGTATATAAACGGGTCTAAAACAAACATTCTTTAATCAGCTGTTCATACGAACATCAAAGTTCGGAAAATAAAATCATTCAAACTGATAGCACATCTACAAATTTTTTTGGGCGATATTGAAACCAAATAACCTCAAAACCGTTGATAATTTTTTGTACACATCCGTTGAATTTTGTAAGAGGTCTTCAAGAACTTGGATGTTTGAGCAGTATCTTGAGATTCATCAATTTCCATCTGTTTATTTAAACCAAATATTTCAAGAATGAAAATGAAGTGACATTTTTATTTGAAAACAAGGCCCTACGTCGAATAACTGGTGCATCGTGGTTTGCCAGGAACACAATTTTACATCGTGACCTTAAGATGCCTACGGTGATTGAGGAAATAAATTTTTTCAGCAGCCGATACAATGATCATTTGCTAAAGCACCCAAATCCTCTGGCAAGATGTCTTACACACAACACAACTCGCCGTCGGTTAAAAAGAAAACATCCCAACGATCTCCTTAATAGAAGAACGTAATATTAATTAGATATTTTATCTAAGCCCCTGTAAATATCCCGATGATGAAAATACGTATAAAAACCATCCGGTTGTTTGACGTTGTCAAATTAAGGAAATAAAAAAAAAAATAAAAATAAAAAATAATTAAACTTTAGTAAATATTTATTACAAAAGGGAATTAATTGCACATATTCAAATTTCATGAAATATATGTAATCTTTCAATGAAATCATATTACATCACATAACATTATCATTTCTATACGTACAGAGTGGTCTAGATAATGTAAACCCTCTAACACGGGAATACCCCAAAATGTAAACATTTTTTTGTTTACATTAAATAATCTAAAACGTGAATTAATCCTGATTACTTTTAAACATAAATACTCAATAATTAAAAAAAAAATTATCTCAATTAACATTCATTCAGTAAAATGTTTTGCGACTTTGGGGAGTCTCCTTATTACGATATATGGAAGATCATTAGTGTTTATACTTCTCATTGCTTTTTGTTTATTTGCTACGTTGGTTTAGTATTGATCGGTTGATTTAGTTTTTATTAATATATTAGCACCAAAGTTTGGATAATAGTCCTGCTTAATATAGAGTACTAAAACTAATTATGTAAGCAGTAATGGTTGTTAGTCGACCCCGATCAAAATGTAACATTTTAATGTACGTGCCGTAACTGTGAGCACCTGTGCTTTTGCGATTATACCATCTATGTGGGGGCGGTAAGAAACAAGCCTCCAGAAGAACCACGAAGTCTATAAAGGTGCTATCTAATTTTAGATTGTAGTCCGAGAGAGTATGACCGATTGGTCATAGAAGAACAAAACAAAGCCTTGATAAGAAAATTGAAAGAAAACACAAAAATATAATATAGGATTGATTGTAAAAAGTAGAAGAAATTATAACAAAACGGCAAACATTAAGATTGTCAAAGCTGTCAAAATTTGAGATGCCTTTTACGTTGGTTTATGCAAATACGTAATATGATTTACCGTGTAAATGAATTATATACTTGTAAAGCTAAAGGCTAAAGACATACAAACTTAAAAGGAAATTATGTTAAGTACTTTGAATGCAAGTCCTGATTAGCAAGGAAGGTTGTAAAAAAAGAATAAAAATTTGGTCTTTGGAATACAACTGGATTAAAGGTTTTTGCGTAGCCTCATCAAATAGAGTCATTTAAATGCAAAATTTTGAACCGAATGTCATTGTAGCCAGTGCACTACCTAGAGTTCATCTTAGTTTTCTAAATGGACATCTGGCAACTCTGGGACGCCCAAATCATACAAAGTTTTCAGTCCAAACTCTTAAGGAAGGTTGTGGTATGTCTGTAACTCTGTCATCCACAGAGACCTGCAATGTCAACGGTAACAGAGGAAGTTTTAAACCGCAGAAACATTTAACATAAAGGCGGCTTGAATCACATGAAAATCACTTTGCCATCAATTTGTTGGACAATAGCCTGAAGACTTGCAGGCTAAAGTGTTACCACCCCCTGGACCTTCCTTTCAGGTCACAAGTGGACTAACAAAGCAATTCATCCTTTAAACTTCCAATAATATACTTAGCTTCTAACTAGCATAACAGCAAGTTAATTTCAACTTAAAATAATCACTGATTCTCCTCTTTGGGAGAGTTGCAAATAAAGAATACAGTTAGAAAAAATAAAATAAATTTATACTTAAATAAATGCAAACTTAATGGAAAAATTGATGAAATGGGACTATCCAATGATCCCAAGAAACTGTATAACTTAGCTTAAGACACTTCTTTAGATTAGTCCAGATCATCAGATTTCAATTAGAAAAGCTAATTGTTTTTCATTTAATTAAAAAAATAAAAGCATTTAAAAAAAAAAACTTTATGAAAGCTTCTACTTTCCACAACATTTTCTAATCAATTACTTCACTTATTCAAAATTCTTTTGGTATTACTGTCTATTTTTGAAAGGAAATAATGCATATTTTATTGAATATTACGAATCTTTTATACTATCTAATTGACTTCATTTCACATTCCATGTCACAAATAAAATGAGCCCAACTTCAATAAGTTGAGTTCAGTACTAAATGCATGCAATCAGATAGATACTTTATGCTAAATATACTCGTACATATGTTTGTAGTATGTGACATATTTGGAAATAGTACATACAATAATAATAAAGAAGAAACTTTTTTTTTAATCATTTTTTAAATTAACAAAACAAAACAAAAACAAAAAAAAAATAATAAATATTTAAATTGACAATGTTGTTGATGGCAAACAAAAGGCAAATAATTTTTGTGAATCTTTGACTTTGTCTGTTTGTTTGTTTGTTTGCCTTTCTGTCTGTCTGTACCATGGTCGTTGGTTCAAAAGCCATTTAAAGAGAAATAATAACATGAAACGATTAAACGAAAATAATAAACAAAATCAACATTCATACAAACTTACTACATACAAAGGCTAAATAAAACATATGACAATTGATGTCGCAGCATCAGGAGTAGCAACAGTTGCAGTTGCAACAATTACAAGAAGAACAATTGCCATATTATGAAAATTACAAAATAAAAACTCCAAAAAAGCAAAAAAAGAAAAAAAATATGTAAAATAAATATGAAATATCAACAAATCATGCACAAAACAATGGACAACATTTTTTGTATTTTTTACAATTTTTTGTTTTGTTGTAACAATTACACATACTTTGCATATAGTAACAGCAGCAGCAAAGCTAGCAAAAGTAGCAACATCAATAGCAATAGTAACAATATGCGGCATCTACTTGGGGTAAGAAGAGCAACAAGCAACCAACAGTAGCAACAAGTTACTATACTAGTTGGTTAAAAAATATATGTGAGAGGTGCCGACTATATTGCTTACCCAACGAGAGAAGACCTAGGAAGAAGGGCTTGAGTTGGGGTTGATGTTTGGCAACGATGAAATGCAAAGAATATGTAAAAATTTTATGGATTTCGTTTTATATTTTCTTTGTTTGTTTCTTTTTTTTTTTTTTTGTGACTCTTTTAGGCAACAATTGCAACAAGTAACTCACCGACCAAAAGTTGCTGTTCCTGTTGTTGTTGTTGTTTCCGCCGCCACACATCAACAATTGTGCCACAAACGAAGATGCAACAGCAGCAGCAGCAGAAGCAATATCATCTAAGAGTCGTTGATGCATGCAAAACAAGCCAAAGCATTGTGGAGGCAACTTGAGATACAATTGTTGGTGGATTCATAGCAACGCCGCATCACCCACGAAGAAACACGAAAACGTGCAACGACTGCAATTGTTGTTGTTGTTGTTGTGTGCTGTTTAAACTGCTACTGTAGCTTCTGCCATGCCGCCTATGCGCATGGGCGCCGCCGCCTTGCCACGCCACCATCGACAACAACATAAGATACCAACTCTTATATGCAAACAAGCGGCTACCGTCTTTAAAAGATACTTACATACAACAACAACAACAACAACATCAATTGAGTGAAATGTAGATAACAAAAACTCAGTAATAATAAAAACAATAAACGACCGACTGACTCATTGTTGTTATTGTTGTTTCTGTAATACTAGTTGTAATGTCTTTACTTAGTTGCAGATACATTCATTCATCCATCCATTTATCCATATGCCACTCACTCACTCACCCAACTAATCGACCACCTTGCTTTCCTCCTCAAACTCTGGCACTCACTCACCTTTACCGAGTAAAGAAAATAAAAAAAGAAAAAAACATTTATTTCGGTTCACCAAAGATTTTATACCTTTCACACCCCAAGAATTTCAATACAATATTTCTTTATTTTATTTTTATTTTATAAGATTTAGATAAGATAATATGCAATACTACACCTAAAATTAAAAAAAAAAAAACAACTAGCTACCAGGGCCTACGACTTAATACAATATATTCCGAATATGTAAAGTTAATTTTTCTTTTAAATTGATGTGTAAAAAAAAGATTTCATCTATATTGGAAAATATCAAAATAACAATTATAGTTTTTAAGTGAATTTTGTGTAGGAACTACATCTTCCAATAATTGGAGAACTCAGATTTTTATATCTCAGATGCTTATCGCAATAAATTTCAGTTCGATTGCTTAGAATCAAGCATACAAACTATGGAAGAATTTGGCCAAATAGATTTGACTCACAATCTTGTGTGGAAACTACATCTTCCAATAATCGGAAAACTCTGATATTAATATCCTATATACTTATCGCAATAAATTTCAGTTCGATTGCTAAGAAACATACATACTCGTACACCCTATGGAAGAACATGGCTAAATAGATTTGGGCTTACAATTTTGTGTAGGAACTATGTCTTCCAATAATCGGAGAACTTAGATTTTAATATCCCAGACAATATATTTTAGTTCAATTACAGAAAAATGTGCAGTAACACATGCTTAGACACTTATGCACGGAAGAAGAACTTAGTGGAATAGATTTATTCCCACCGAAGCACAGCTCAAACATCAAACCAAATGGATGATATCTGTTCACACTAGTAGGAAGGGTATAAAAGGTAAAAATAGTTTACTTCAATTTGGCAGAATCAACTGCAGCATTTGCTGCATCTATTCCACAGTAGCAATGTAAGATTTGTGCAATGCAATTGTTTTCTTACCCACATTGAGTCTTTTACACTATTTTCTTCTTCTTATCTTTTATTACTATTACAAACACACATACACACACACACACACACACACACACACACACACACACACACACACTTATGATTAAAAGATACATAGATATGTATATATTGATATATATGGATATATATATGGATACAGGTTTAATAAATATGTTTAAGGAAATACTCTTTGGTAATTGTTCGTTGGCAGTTTTTACATTTTCATTTGTACGAGTATCTTTCTTCTTTTTCTTAGATTTTTTTCACGCTTTGCTTCACTGCACATTTGTTGGGACACTCAGAAGAAGAAGGTGAATTGCTTTGAGAGAAGAAGGAAATACCTTCGTTTCTTTGTTTTTTGGGTTTTTCATTAAGTTAGTTTAGTAGGAAATGTTTTGTAATGGCATTATGAACTATCGTCATACGTATGTGTCTATAGTTTATATTGTAAGATAGATATTTTACAGATTTAATTTTGATTATTTGGTAGATTCTCATTTAAAGTCTGAGTGGCAAATTTTAATTAAAAGTCGCACACCAAAAATCAAAATAAATGAATTCAATTTTAGAGAAAGAGTTCAGGGGTATCACGTAGATCAGAGGTTAAGATCCAGAGGAAGGAGTGCGTAGCATATTCTATTTTTGCATATTTTATTTGATGTCCAAAAGAGTTTTGTCCACTTGCCCGAGTCCAATCCTCATCCCCCTTAATAGGCAACAAACAATATCCCATTAATTTTATACACACGTTTAACAATGCCAAGCATTATCCTTTGGATTTTGTTTAACATGAAAGTCTGTGGAGTGGAGGGCAATGCGACTACGAGACGAATATATAAAAATGGGCAAAATCAAAGGCAGCTACAAATAAATTATAAAAAATTAAAAAATAAAATGAAAATAAATGAAAAATCTTGTAAAAAATAAAAGAAACGCATGTATAATATTTTCAACTGCAGGTGGCATTCAAATCCTTCATACCGAATAAAGAAAAATGATCCTTTAAATGGAACTCATAGCTCATGGCGGAAGGTTTCTAGTCTCTGGTAATGGTTGCCAGCAAAGAGAAGCAGGAGTTTGAAAATGCGTGAAATGTTAACATTTTCGCGTCGTGTTTTTATTTGCAAATGTCAAAAAATATTAACTTATTCCAATAGCAATTTGTTATGCTCAAAATAAATATACATACAATATATTGTTGTTTTTTTTTCTATTTCAACTATTTTATTTACTGCTTTTGTCCTTCGCGACCATGACGATTTATTTTTGTCAATTTTTTATTATTTTTTTATATTTTTTTATTTTTATATTGTATTTTGCTTAAAATATTTTAAAGTCGATGGGGTCTGTCATGGAATTGTTAATAGCCTGAACATGTGCCATGTGTCCCCATCACCACCCCTCCCTCCACAATTCGATTCGATTCAATTCTGTACTGTTCTATTCTATTCTGAATCAAAGCTTGTAAAAAAGATATGCAACAGTACAACAGACAACTAGATAGATAGACATGTAGACACATTTACATATATGTACATACAATACATAGTACAGAGAAGAGTAAAAGAAGAGAATTTATACGACTGATGTTTGTTTGAAACAGTCAAATAAGAAGAAAATAAAAATAAAATAAAATAAAACGAAAAAGATGCGATTTAAATTTTGTTCATTTTTATAATTTTTTGCTAACATTTTGCATATTTTAGAAGTTTTTCTGTTTTTTTTGTTTACTCAAAACGCAATATGAGATACATGAAGTGTTAGAAATTGGAGTCGAGGTACTATGAAGAATCCTAGGCGTTGGTGAAATATGCGCATTGCAGTGGTGGGTGGTTCTAAGATCTCAGGATGATGAGAGGGTGCACACAGACGCAACGCAGCTCATGTCAAGACAAATACACATGAGTACATACTACTAACTACATACATCTATGTTTTTTATCAAAAGCCTTTGACGCATTCAAAGGATGTGCGATGATGGCGTTGATGATGGAAGCGATGGTGGTGGAGGTGGTCATAGGATGTGCATGATGGTAGACTTTTGAAAAACAAAAATAAAATCTTTCAAAAAATATCAGACAAACAGAAAAAATATCTCGTATATAAAGACTAAAATTCTTCTATCTACGCGCATACGAAAATCAAAAATAAGAAAAAATAAGAAACTCAAACGAAATGAAATGAAATGAAACGAAATGAAAGAAAAAATAAGAAAAATAAATAAAATGGCGAATAGAATAGATTTTTACTTGATTTTTTCCGCCTACAAAAAATCTTTATCATTCTTCTAATACCCTTCACTTCTATTCTGGAACATTGCATCAAAGGAGAACTCGAAGATCTCACAATGCAATAACAATAATTTTTAGTATTGTAGATGCAAAACCCACACCATACATTACAAGATCACAACAACTGACCGAATGAACTGAAAGATCACAATGTGAGTTATCACGTATTTTATGTGCCTTAAAATTGGAAGGATTAAGCAAGTATAAATTATATATCTATATACCTTCAAATTCTTGCTTTCAAAATATTGTGGGTCTACACGAAATCGCACAAACCACACAACTATGTGCGCTCACAAAGTAACTGACAGTTGCTTCATACAAAATAAAAATGTGTGCGTTCTTATAATTTTGTGAGCCTATTGATACTCACAAACCTCACAAAAGTGAGTGTTACCAACAGTGTGCATTTATTTGTAATTGGCAACTCAGCTTTTCTCGTATACAGAACTGAGATTTGGATTTAAACAAACAAATGAAAATGCAAAAAAAAGGTAAAAAAAAGTGAATTTATTGAAACAAATTACAATAAATTATTTATTATTCGACCTCCTATTCGCTGTAAATCAATCATTATTTGAATTAAATTGGTAAATTATTTCACGTTTGGAAAGAGTTGGCAATCACAATAAATACACAGTGTTGGAACGTAAATTGATCGATTAACATTCAAGTTGTATGGCGGCATCAACATCAGATTTTAATATACATCATAAAAATTTAAAAAAGAAATTAACATATTTTCTTATTTATTTTCTTTTCTATATTCATTAGTCACAATAATATTTTAAAACAACTTCGTGTAATTGACCATCGCAGATCTTTTGTTAGTATTTCGAGAATGATTTTGCTCTCCAAACCTTTTGATTGATCATTTTCCAAGAAGTTTGGAACTGAACTCTATTTGGAGAAAACCAACATTTTTCTCAAATCAGAATAACAGAAAAGTTTCGAGGATACAGGAACAAAAAACATGGCTGACATCATCTATCTATAAAGTTTTGAAGCAGGTCTTTGATGAACGTATATATTAGATATTCAAATTTCTTTTTATTTATTTTTGTGAACTTCTTCTTAATGTCTTTAAAAGCGTATAGTGTATTTTTTTTGTCTGCAGAACTGAAATTAGTTCAATGTTTTCTAGTATTATTTTGTTTATTTCCCATTGCGATTGCGTTAGCCTAAAAGTGAAGTTTTTTGGTTACTGGTTAGAGGACTTGGAGTAGTAGTAGTTGGTAGTATTACTGGTTAGAAAATTGGTAGAAAACTGTAAGAGCAACAATAATGAAACTAAACAAAAATGGCAAATGTTTTTTTTTTTGTTTTTTTTTTTGTTTGAAGCACTCGCGAGGAAAGCAAACTCCCGCATGAGAAGTTCCTTTTGAGTGGTTAAAGTGATCGGATTGACATCGGGGAGTTTGAGTGGTTCTGTTGACTCAACCACCCACTTACCAACGCACTTAGTTAGAACCCTCGTAAAATACATTTAGAGAACGCGAACGACGACATCGACATGTCGGTCTATGCCATAAAAATGGAAAGAAAAATAGACAAATTTTCTATTTCTATCTACAATTCAATGCAGCAAGCAACCCATGTGTAAGTCCAGAGCGAAGCGATACCTACCCTCCTTCTTCTTCTTCTTCTTCACACAACATCATGCACACAAAAGTTCTCATTGCATACTTTTAGACGTTTCAGCTTTATACTTAGTACAAGAATTAAAAAAGAGCAATAACAACAACAACAACAACAACAATGACAACAACAAACCAACAATAAGAAGGATTTTTCTAACTGTAATATCTGCTGGCCAAATCTAACTGTGCAATTTCATGTGTCTATGCGTTACATACATTTGTATGTGGGTCTAAGGCTGATTTTGGATGTTGTATGTTGGATGTTTGTTGTGTTATGGCTACTTTGTGTGTTTGTGGCAGTTTTTCAACAACAAAAATAAAACTCATAGGCGAATCGGGCCGCGAGCTTAACTAATGGGAAAATGTATCCAATAAATATTGAAAAATGGAAATTCTGGTTGTATGAGTAAGAAAAATATAATCCACATTTGGAATGAGCAGCAGTAGCCATCAGAATCAGAATCTGTCTGACATTAAATTTTCACATTTTCATTTTGAATCTAAAATAACAAGTGTAGACAATTATTAATCTCTTAAAAAGTGAATGATTGCAAATAAAATTTCTATTTAAAAAAAAAAAAAACATTTTTAATTTCTCCTCATAAGATAATGAAAAAATTATAATAATACTTTATAGACTTTTTAATCGAAGACATTACTTTCTTTGTCATCCTTCTTAAAAAAAAACAACGCTATTCGCCCGATTTTTCAACAATTTCCAGCAACAAATATGTAAAATTTCCCAATCCAATCCAAAGTTTACAATCAATAAAAATGATATAATTCTTACTTTTAATAGTCTGCTGGCATTCTCTCGAAGATTTTCGAAAGAACTATGGGGATAGCTTCAAAATCAAAAGTCCAAATCATAGAAAATTTACAATCCAAACTCTTAAAGAGGCTTGTCAACGCCGAATGGTATATCCGCAAATCTGTCATTCACAGAGACCCACAGGTATCAACGCGAACTGAAGAAGTCGTGAACTGCAGCAAAACCTGCATCATCCGGCTTTAATCACACGATAACCACTCGCCATCAATTTGTTGGGCGTAGCCTTAAGCGTCACCCAATAAACTTCCAATAATATAGCTTGTAAGTACATGTCAATCTCAACTCAACAAAAAATTCGCTGATTCTCCCCTTTGAGATAGTTGCAAATAAAGAATACAGTTAAAAAAAATAATTTTAAATGTTTTAACAGGAGAAAAAAGTAAAGTGTTGGGAAGAAAACTCAGGAAATACTACGACTAACTTAGAAAAGTTTCGGTTGAGTCGAAGACTTCTTAACAGGACATTATAGAGTTATGAAGCACTATATAATAAGCAGATAAGTTTTAAAAATAGATTAAGTAATGAAAAAGAGGAAACACCAGAAGATTTGATAAGCCATTGTGAGAGACTAAAGAGAAGAAGATTCCAATATCTAGGCAACCAACAGAAATTGCAAACTTTTCACTGAAGAAAATTTTGGAATTTCTAATGTAAGTGTGTATATCAGAATATCAGATGAACTGTAATAAAGGGGAGGGGGAGGGGAGGTTGTTACAATGGGCCCAATGAAAGCCTTTTCCTTTCCCTAATCTAAACATAAAAACTTGATGAATTTTACTTCTTAATTTTGAAAATAAAATTATCAGAAAATATAATTATAATATCAGATTTGGTTTGCTTTGTTTTAAATCAAATAAATATACACAGATACATTACTACTAGTCAATTATACCTTTGCAAATGTTCATGTGTACATGCAAGTAAATTTGTACAGAGTAGTACGCGAAAAGGTAGATAATACTACTTCATTTGGATTTGGAGGCAATTTTCAATTTTTATTCATGCAAAAATTGTGGCGCGTGTCAACAAATAAAAATGAGAAAAAGGTGAACTGAATGAAGGCATTGCAAATGCATGGGTTTGCTGTATGACGCGTGCCACAAAACCATTGACTGATCAAAACGTAGTAAAACTTGGTGTTGTGTTGCATCGACAGCAGCCAATTTGATGATACACAGACTGTGATATTGGACTGCAATGCAACACAGTGTTGTTTGCTATTTTGTTTTTTTTTTATTACTTTGTCATGTTTTTATTTCGTTTAAATAGTAAATCGCATTCACTTGCAAAGTATTAAATTCACAACTCGCTTTAATGCCTGCCTGGGATATAGGATAACTGGTGAAGCTGGTGAAGTTGCCTGCGGCTTACTGCCTGCTATGACTATATTTACAGGTATCTGCCACAATCTCATCACCATTTCAGCTGTTGGCGACAACAATGACCTTTCAGCTGTATGTACGACGGCATCAACTGCCTGACATTGACCAAAATCATGTTTGCCTTATGCAGCATTGCAACGCGTGCCACACTATGACAGCATTAAGTGTCAATATGATGGATGGAGTGCAACGCCCACTACTCTTTTGTAGCAATTGCTGCAACAAGTTGGTGGCACCCACTTCCATCACCATCATCATCATCCTACAATTTCCAATGAAAGCGCATAAAAAAATGAACAAAATGCAACACCACACCACATTGCCAACACCACCAACAAACGAAGCATGCAATAAAAAAGAACATGGAAAAAAATTCACTGAGAATGAAAGAAAGAAAAACAACAACAACAACAACAGCCACAAAATGCCATTACGTCATATCGTCATGTATCGTACTAGGAAGATACATAGGTGTTGCTGCTACTGATTCACTGGTTGCATGCATGCACTCGCAACATATCTCATCCTCATTCAATGTTGCTGCTGCTGCTGCTGCTGCTCCACCGCATACGAGTACATTTAATGTCAAATTGGCTGCAACAACCGAAGCCGTGTTTGCATTTTTAGCGCCATCACAACTCTACTACTACTTCTACTATACGAACACACTAGTATACTAGAATGGCAGTGTGTTTGAGTTTGAGTATAGTGTGTTGCATCAACAAATATACACACGTAGAGTGGAGTGGAGTCATGGCATGGTATACTGCATTGTGTTGCAGTCAGAAAGATTCACTGGCAGCTTCGCAGCCTGAATGGCAGACAGGACGGCAGACAGGACGGCAGACAGGCGGCAAACGAGGCCATTTAGTGGCCAGATTATGATTTTTCAATTTTCACCAAAACGCAAAAAAGAGTCAAAATTGAACTGAAACTGAACAACAGCAAAAAATGCACTCAATTGCGAATTGAGGGGCAGCGGGATTGCGGGTGATTGCAACTTTTATTTACTGTTAAGCTGTGAAAAAATGAATGCTTTTCATTGCATTGAACCAACCGCACATAACGGTCAATTGAATGCAGTTTGTGGCTTTTCCTTTTCCTTTTACATTTTTTCGCTTTTATTTTTCTTTTTTTTTTTTTGTTATGTGGCAACCGCAAATAACACGAAAAATAAAATAACAACAAAACAACGAGATAAAGAATGGGAAGTGTTGATGAAAAGTTGGAATCAAATCTGATGGTGTTTAATCTTTTAGGGATTTTACTTAAAAGAAATACTGAACAATAATAATACCAATCAACTTTATTAGTTTATTTATTAATAAATTTCTTGTAATATTCATTATTAGAGTGTGGAGTGTGGAATTGATAGTTTTAAAAAAATGGCCAATAATTTGTGTAATTCTGAAAGCATATTTGGGTGCAGTCTATTTGTATTGAATGCCCGTCGAATGAAAAGAAACGAGCTGGAAAATATAATATGTAGATATTTCAAAAAGTACTGCACATTTCCATTGAAAATTTAGACTTGAGAAAGTTATGCGGAAGATTACACACAATGGAACAAAAACATGAAGATGATTTAACCGAGTGTTTGCTGAAGTTTCGCAGCAATAAAGTCAAGTTCTTTCGTCAATCACGAGACGAATGCATGGAGTGAACAGGGAGAATTGCCTCCAAAAAACAAACGGACAGTTCGATTTGCAGGCAAGGTCATGGTATCAGTTTTTTATTTCCTTTTTTTTATGCACGTTCAATAAATTTGATTAACTTCAGAAAGAAAAATCAACAAGTTAAATTTTGAATTGATACATTATATGAAGCCTACTCGCCAGATTTACCCCAGATTATTTTCTATTTCCACACTTGATTAACTATTTTATTTAATGAAGAGATAGAGTCTGCGGTTGATGGCCATTTTGTGGACGCTCGACGCATGAAAAACTGTATGAACTAAATGAAAACTAAGTAAAGATAAAAATAAATATTTTCCCTAACTTTTTGTGTTTTCTATTTAAGATATCCTATCCTTGAAACTTACTTCTATCATCTGTTACATTGTTGTTGAAATCCTAAAACTATTATGACTAATTTTTAGAAGACTTCAAGGTTATCTGTTTGACCACGTATAAGTAGATAGATGTATGTATATTCACGATTTTCTCAAAATCTACTAATCCGATTTGATTGCATATTTTTCTGAGACGGTATTCATGTATAAAACATTGTCATGAACTATAAGAAGCTAGAGACATACTAAAACATAAGAGTATGTCAGTGTAATTTTTAACCGCTTCGAGGTTGAGTAAACTCTTATGCGGCAACACATAAAGATCATAATTTTGTATTGTTATTCGGACTTCATCATTAGGTTTATAGGATTGTGAATATAAACAGTAACAAACACGTTTATTTTAATCGATCTTTAAGATCATGTTTTTTCGTATTCTGTAAGAATATATATATTATCGTTCATACTTTTTAACGTAAAATAAAACGAAATCAATCTTGAAATACTTGAAATGTTTGTTGTTATTAATTTGAATAAGTATTCAAGCAAAGCATGCCGCCAAATTAAAATGGCGAAATCCATTATCATCATCACTTCAATACCAATAGATCTGTTTGATATTATTTTGTGTATACTAAATTTAATTTCTGCGTCTGAAAGTTGTTGGTGGATGATTGAGTCAATTGATGACCATAGTTGGCACTTTTGTTTCTCAATGGTTAAATGGTAATGATTTTGACTTCTTCGCAAATACGCTTGATGGTACGGAAATCCAACGTCAGACATGTGGAGTATTTCTCAATGATGACTTTAGCTGCCTTCTTTTTTTCTTCTGAATTTTATGTTAATTAAGTTTTTAGCAGAAAACAGCATAACACATTTTTTTCATTCAAAGAATAGTAACATGAAAGAGAAGTCTATTACATCCTTCTTAGGAGGAGAACAAGTGGATGTAGTCTTTTTATTCTTCGCATTGTAGAGCAGCGTGTAAGGAATGATGCCAGCGGATTGGGATGCGTCAAAAGCCTCGAGTGATGGCGACTACTGCAAGAATTGATCACCAGCATAATCGTTGGGATCTCAAGTTTTTATCACCGTTATTACTCGTACTTCCTAGACTGTCTTCATCCACTATATATAAACGGAGTGCAAGTCCCATACCAAAACACCGCTAAATACTTGGGTATGACTTTGAATACCAAGCTTTGATGGAATGAACACGCCAAAAAGAAATAAGAAGAATTGGAAATAAAATTCAAAAAAATGTATTGGCTCATGGGTAATCGATCTACTGCTTCCATATTCAACAGAATACTCATATTCAAGCAAACATAACAAATTTTGAACATCTTTCGGAAGGAAGATTGTCATCAAAAAACGTAAGAACTGACCGAAAATGTCTACTTTACTTATATTGAAGATCATTGTCTTTCCATATGCTTTACTCAAAAACTTGAAACTTGGGAGCCACTCAATTTTGGTGATGCCAACAAGAAGCACTAATAAGAAAAACCAACTCAAAATCTTAAAGAGAAATCATAATTAGGTACAATAATATTATAAATTTTGTAGTTTAGTCATTCAGAAGATGATAATATCAACAGAGATTTTAATTCCACTGAAAGATCTAATTTTTTTATTTAATTGTAATCTTGATTCCTTGGGATGACTTAGTTTAACTTTGAGTCAGTCATACTTTCACATAAATTTTCATTCTTTATTCTGCTACCATAAGAGCAAGTTTTCAACATAAGTTTTTCTCACATTGCAATGACTTACATTGCGCTCGAATGCCAACAGATACTTTTATGTGGTTGTTGCATGCCACATTGCAGTTTGTAAGCACAGCACACTTTGCGCTTCAATTCAAACCTTTTTTTTTATGTGCAGTTAAGCGTGCGTGCGAATATGAACGTGTAAATGTCTATATTAGTGCGTGCTTGTGTGTGTATATACATATGACTGACATATGTACATATATGTATCTATATAAGTGAATGTAAATTGTGTCTGTGTATCTATGTATTCTGTTCTTCTTTTTTCTCGCGGCTTCGTTTCATGCGAAATGCACCCGAAAGCGAAAGTGTTTTACGGTCAGACAATCAAACTAGTGTTCTTCATGTTGATAGAATTATTGTTGCTGTTGTTCCTGTTGTTGTTGTTATTGTTGTTAACAACATGTTGCACGTGTCAACAATACAATACCATAATGTACCCCGTAACTCCCCATGATGGTACTTGATAACTATAAAAAAAAAAAAAAATGAAAATAAGTGGGTGATTTCCCCATTTATTTGAATTAAAGGTGCAACAGCCGCAACAACTTCATTCTTATATATGTTGCAGCAACAATAAATTGTTTGTGAAGTAGAGTAGAGTAGAGTAGAGTAGAGTAGAGCAAATAATTTTTCCCAGTCTTTTCCCCATTTGTTCTATTGTTGTTGACTTTAATCAATACCACAAATGACAAACGATTAATTACAATACATCCAACAATATTGTAACTTTTTGTTATTGTTGGTGTTGATTTTGATGATGTTGTTGGTGTTGTTTTGCGGTTGTCTGATTAAGTCAAATATCGATAGTCTCACACTATCATTCTATTTGATTTTATTTTTGTCTTTCCCACTGTCCATCTGTCTGTCCGTTTGTCTGACTGACTGACTGAATGACTGACTCTTGTATGCATCAATTTCATTGTTTATTTGTCTATTCAATGAAAATTTTGTTGTTCAATTGAAAGTATCTGTTATTATTGTTGTTATTGCTGCTGTTTCTCAATATGTTGCATTGGCATTGCCATTTTATGTGTTTTTCATTCATTAAATTCAACAATAAACAATTTTGTATTGGTTTTTGTGGTTTACCACAAATTTTAAAATATTTTCAACAAAATTTTAAATAAAATAAAACAAGAAAAGCAACAATATAGTATTATACGAGTATACTGAGTGTTTTTGAATGGAAATTTACAATGTGGCAACCAACATAATAAAGTTCTTAGTGTTAATTACCAATTTGAGTTAATTATTTGAAAACTCAATTGATTTTTTTTATTTATTTTTTTATTCTTTTTATTTTAAAGATTTAAAGTTATTAAAATTCTTTAATATTAAATTTAATAAAATGTAAACAAATTCATTTTTAATAGGATTAATTCAAATTAAATACTTATTTATAATATAAATATGTAGATGTGACAATATTTTATTTATAAAATAAGAATCTCTTGAATAGTTTGAACTTCCGATTTGATTAACCATAAAAAATCTCACTTTGTATGGAGACGAAGCAACTGGTAAGAATATTTTAAAGAAGTTTATCTATAGAAATAATCCAAAAAAATCACAAAAAAATAAACATAAAAAAGAAAGCAGAACAACTTCTTTAGTTGAGAGAAGCTAAAAATGTAACTAAACCCCCGCTAAGAAAATGAAGACCTTATTCATATATGTAAAAGATAGAATATCTATCCGATGGAGCATAACAAAGGAGAATCAAAACGATGCAAGTGATTATGGTGTTCAGAAGAAGAAATGACAAGCCCGACTAAACATATCAGATGTTTTACCAATGCGATTAAGAACGAAAACGAAATGTCAGGTATTTCCGAGGTTGCAAAAACATAGGGAGTTAGTAATCTAACGTTGAAGAGAATAAGCGTCATACTCAAATCACAAATCCTACAGTAATAATACATTTTTCTGACATTTATACGTGTGTTAGCCAAAAGTTATTCTGATTAATGTTTCATGATTAATTAACCATAACCAAATTTAAAATGATTTAAATTAATGAATAAAAATCATAATCACGAATTTTTACTGAATTTTAAGTAAGTCCAGGTATTTGTCGTAATTTTAGGGGTTTTTCACTTTATATTTACAGGTAAAGATTTTTGGGACTTGACTTAATCATGAACATTATTACTTTTTTAATCATGATTAATTTAATCAAATTAATTAATTAACACTGATACATATCGGAGGAAAACCTTTAACAGAGGCAGAACACTAAAATAAAAGCTTACTCGTATAATAGAACGAAAAAAATCGGAAAGTTTTTCTCAATTTCTTAAGTTATGAGTCTAGATGCAAATAAAATGAAAATCCCAACACACAGTGTGCTTAATAGCGCGGACGGACAATTTATTTAGTGAAAAGCTTCAAATGAGCACGACTTAGTTGTCAAGATGAAGGAAAAAAGTTGTGTTAACGCATTTCTAATCAACATTAGACGTCTTATTCTGAAAGATATATATTTAATGATATTAAAAATATAGAAAAATCTCCATTTTATACCAATTCCTGAAAACATCCCCATTGTCTCTGCGACACTCATTTTACACGGGCGCCGCATCAACTTCTTAGATCGGTCAGCATACCATGCTACCGTCATTCCAGATTTGTAAAAATTCCAAGTAATCTTGAAAATAATAGCTGAACCCACTGGGGCACTCCAAATTAAACTTTTTCACTTTTACGAAACTAACGTGATACCCGTGTAGGGGGTACCATTCAAGTGGCCTAAAATTTAAGTTTTTTTTTTTAATTGAGTTTCGCGAAAAATCATATAAATTCAACCGAAGTACTTATTAAATATGTTTTGCTATATTAAATATATAATTCAATGTTCTGTCTTTGAAAACAAAAATCAATTCTCTACAATCTCTGTATCGGAAAATATGAGGTTTTAAAAATAGTAATCAAGGGGTGCTATTCAAGAAAGCGGTAAATTGTCATAATTCGTCACTCTAACGTAAAAAAGAACAAATTATAGAGAAATTGAAGTGAAGCAATGCAATCTGAAAGATGTGGTTGTTTTTGAGGTTGTATGTCACTATACTGAGCAGTGTACATACAACTAAGACATTTTTCCAATTGATGGTGATAGTGAGAAAGAAATTAAGCTCCATTAATTGGATGTCAAGAGTATACAACTTTCTACTTTAATACTTTTTTGAATTAAAAATTATGGAAAACTTTGTTTACCGCATAACAAAAACATTATGAGTCCCAAACGTGTCTCATTAGAAACGGATTCAATTTAATTTAATTTTATTGTATAACTAGCTACCTCGGTGTGCTTCGCTACTTCCCAGCAAAATTTTATCAAAATCAGCTTTGCACGGGAATAATTATTTTATTATTTTGTTGTAATTCACAATTCAAAAATACTATAGATGTTTGACAAAGACTACATGATTGATTATATTAATTTAAAGATATAAGGCTTGCGCTTCCTTTTCAACTTAGTAGTATACTACAATATAAGTGGTAAGTAGTATTGTATAAGTGTAGTTTTATAATACCTGTAATAATATAATTTTTATAGAGAAAAATTCATCAAAAACCTACTAATAATGGTTTTGAAAACTTAAAGTTAATACTTAAAGCTTTTAATGTGAAATAATTTCATTGAAGTATTTCACTCTTATTTTTTATCACAAAATGATTGAATGAATGATGGAATGAATACAGGCAATAACAGGCACCCAATCTCTTTTATTTTTGTTGCTATGAATATTTTCATTGTCAGTCGATTGTTGGATTGAAAAAAAGTAACAAAAAAAAAAATACAAAAAAATATAAAAAAAGACTAACTTTGGCTATGCCGAAGTTGTCATACTCTTCACGCCCCAGCTAGTGGTCCGATGGTCTTGAAATTTATAAGGTTGGTGGCTTTGGGTCAGAGATTTATAGTGTCTAAATTTCAGTTCGATACGTCAAAAAACAAAACACTTTTTCTAATAAGAACATTAATTTAAAAAATTTAAAATCAAAAACTGAGAGACTAATTTTGCGAACAGACGGACAGACAGACATGTCTAAATCAACTCGTCTCATCGAGCTGGTCACAAATATATATACTTTATGTGGTCCTCGATGTCTCCTTCTGTGTGTTACAAACTTCATGACAAACTTATAATACTATTCACTCCAGTGAAGAGTATAATAAATCAATATTGCACTTAAAAGTGCAACCAATAGCCACGCTCACACAAAAACTGTAGCACACATCGATGACATATCAGGAGCAATAATCGGAAATCTTCATCAGCAGCAACAACAGCAGCAACCAAGGCCTGTCAAATTGTTCATTGAACTCACGTGAAACGTGGATATTCCAAATTGGGTGGCGCCACAAAAAAAAAAAAAAGAGAAAAACTCATAAGCAACAACAACAGAAAAAATGATAAAGCTGCGCGCGTGTACTATTGATTGTTCAACATTTGGCTGCAGACATGCGTCAAGGTCACCATCGTTGGCACCAACAACAACTACAGTAATAGCAGCAACAACTACACTATATTTGCAGCATTCAATGCATGACATTAATACAACAACAACAACAGCAACAACACGAAGTCATCATGTGGCAAATTATGCCAACGACATTGCCATTGCCATCATCAATGTGCCCCAGTGATCCCAACACTTGATTGCCACTGCTGCTGTTGCTTTCGCTGGTGCTGTTGCTGTTGCAACCCAATCAGGCAACCAGACAATCATATATGCATATGCAACAGTTGCAAACGATTGCTTCCATTCCAACAACCAAAATGCCAGCTGCACGCACATAGATACCTTCACACCATCATCATCAGCAGCAGCATCAGCATCTGCATCACCATCACCATCAATTGATGCCAATGTTGCTGCTGCTGCTACGCCGTTTTTATCATCATAGTCGTCGTCGACGTTGCCGTCGTCAATATCCCAATTGGGGGCGCCCCAAATTGAATTTTTTACACGAGCTACCGCGACTTTTTTTCATGTTCATTCTTCTTTTTTATGTTTCCCGTGAAACTTGGGAAAATCAACGGCTTTTTTCGCATCCTTTGCCATCATTTGGTGTCCCTTTGCCATCATTTGGTGTCCCTTTGCCGACACCATGATGATGATATTGTTGTTGTTGATGTTGCTTGCTGCCGTTGCACTTTATTGCAGTCTCTCGTTGGCTGTGATTATCCTTGTTGCATATCAATATCCTGTCTGTACATGGACCAAGCTTCAGGCAACAACGCAGTAAAAACGAAAATGATAAAAAAAGGAAAATATCAACAACAAAAGAATGAACAACAAATTGTGGCAGCCAAACTCGTTGAAGGTCATTTATTGAATTGCGTCGACAACATCAGCAACATCATCAGCAGCAGAGAAACAGCAGCTTTGAAGAGTCTTTATTTTCGATGTTGATGTTTCTGCCGCTTATGGTGTTTTCTTTTTTCTTTTTTGTTGTTGTGGTTTTGCAACAAACGCCTCATTTTTGCATTTTTTCATGGTCAATTTCGTAACAACCCCCCCACTGCCAAACTCACCAAAAAATCATCAACATCCCTTCATACAATATTTGTAAAGTGTGCAAAAGTGTATCTCTATCTACTCGAACTCGTACTCATGAGTATCTGAATATCTGTTGTTAGTGGATGATGGGCGGATTGATGATGGGTGATGGGTTATGGAAGAAGTTGAGGTAGTTGCAAAGTGCAATGGCATCGCCATCGTCATCGATGTCGTTCATTCATCGTTCATGCAACGCGTTTATTAGCGTTTTCAATCTGTTGAACAGATCTGCACGGTTTTCGGTCAATTTTATTGCTGATGTTGCTGTTGCTGTTGCTGCTGTTGTAATTATTGTTGTTGTTGCGTGTTGCATCATGATGATACTCATATGCCTCTGTTGTTGCTGTTGTTGTTTGCACAATTTGCGGTCAATTTTTGCATGTTTCGTTGCACTTGTTTGCATGTACATACATATACATAAGTATGTATGTGAGTGACTGTAGATGATGGTGTAGGTGTATGCCTACGTATGTATGTTGCATAGCCTCATACTTTTTTCGAAACACGCGTGATTTTATGCCTCTTTTTTTCGATTGCATTTTTTCCAATTTTCCCCATTCTTGCCAATTTGTCGTGATTTTTCGTTTTTCTCTTTTTTATAAGCAGCAGGAGGAACAACATTTGATTTGTTGCACTTCATTTTGATGATGTTCTTCTGGTTGCTGTTGTTATTTTGTTGAAGTGGGAAAATGCATTGAAAATACCAAAAAAAAAAAAGGACTGTAACGCATAACTTCAATGAGGAGTTTTCGAAATCCCTTTTTTCTGATGATGATTTTTGACGGAGTTTTCAATTGACTGTTGTTGCAATTGTTATTGCTGTTGCATGTCCATCTGTGTAAATTTGTGCAACATGCAACAGGCTTTGCATACACATACACACACACACACACACACACACTTTTTTCTACTCGACAAATTTTTTCAATGTTTGCTTATTTATGTGTAGTTAGTTGAGTGTGTATGGATTTGTGTGTGTATGTTGTCGACACCAAAAACCAATTGACCGCAAATTTGTGGTTTTTAACTTTTTTCTCACTTTCAGTTTCTCTCAGTCACTCATCTATCAGTTTTGTTTTGGTTTGTTCTGTTCTGTTCTGTTCTGTTCTGTTCTGTTCTGTTCTGTTCTGTTCTGTTCTGTTCTGTTCTGTTCTGTTCTCTTCTATTGGTTGATTCATTAATTTGGAGATTTATGCATTTTGTGTCCTCTTAACCATTCATCTATTATCAATCCATTCATTTATTCAATTCATTCAACAACAATTTGTTGATTTGGTGTTAACTTATTTTTCTGCTTGGATTATGGTTTAGCGATTTGCCTAAATGATGTTGGTTTTGTGTAGTAAATATTTTGACCACTGATGATGATATTGTTGTTCGAAATGGTTTTTCATTCAGGGACAGTACACGACAAACTATTATACAATATATATTATATAATTATATCAATACTCATTTTTTCTTCTATTCTGAAACCACATCTCATAACTATGTACTATATTTACCCACCAACTTATTGGAAACTCAGGATTTTTCGACTTGAACAATTTTTTTTTTTTTTTTTTTGATAGACAATATTAATGAAATTTGTTATATAAGAGGCTCTAGACAAATTGAAGAATTTACAAAATGAAAGATGAAATAAATAATAAAAAAAAAAATATTTCTCTGATGATTAAAATAATATTCTGCATATTTTGATTATTTTTTACAGATTTTTTTATATTAAATAGCAGTGAGTATCCACCAATTGTCTGGGGTTGAAGAATAGGTTTATATATAAACCCACGTCATATGAAATCAACCCCAAATTCTTATTGTTGTCGTTCTTTTTCTTCTTTCTAATTTTGTAACTCTTTGTTCGAATTTTTCTTCAATATTTTTGTCTTAATTTGTCGCGATTTTTTTTTTTTTTTTTTAAGGGAAAAGGCATGAGAATTTTTCTGCATTAAACAGCAAAATTATAAACAATTCATATCCCTCAAATAGTCTTACTTTATCATTCCATTTCAATCCAATCTTTATTCTTTCTTCAACACCCAAGCTATTTACTACTCTACATCTCCCTCTATCTTTTCTTTTATAAACAATTTTTCTTTTTTTTAATATTTCGCTGTCATTGTGCATTTTTTAATTAGTCTTCAACTTTTTCTTCTTTTGCTTGAGCGGCTTTGACTGCTTCTGACTGCCTTTGACTTAAGCTTTGCTTTCTTTTCCTTTGAGAGCGCACCTTTGTTTATTTGCTTGAAAGCAATCATCACATGAACTCCCATTCCCCAACCCTTTTACGCCGCTTCCCATCAAGTCTTTTCCTTATACTCTTCAATTGATGCGTTTGTTTTTGTTGGTTGTGCAACATTTTGTGGCATTTAAGAGTTTATTGTCCTTTCTAAATTGTTGAAATTTTTTCTAAATTTCAATATTAAACTTATTGTCAGTTTACTTCAACTTCTGGTTAATGTTTTTCAACAATCTACGGGACAGGGCCCTGTTCGGTTGTGCAGCTGAACGATCAGCACTCTGTTACATGGAGGGTACACATGATTGTCGTTATAATTTTCATGTGATTGGTGGCGTCAAAAAAACACATAATGCAGTGAGTCGGGGGCCACATGAAGGAAATATTTCCTTCAGTCTTTCAGTGCATAAGCAGCTTTCGGAGAAATCGAACCGGAAAAGGTGTTAAATCAATTTGAAATGACAATTAACTCAAATCAATCTATACAAAATTTGGGGTGTGAAAGGCGTGTAAGCTTAGTTGAAACCAAGGCAATATTCTGACTAATTTGAATGGGTTTTTCATTTACTGTATAAATACACGACATATTTGTTGTGTTTCACAATCAACCTGACAAAAGATGCTTATCATTTTCTCTTGATAATTTGTGTAAAACAAAATTATGTAACAATTTTAGTTTAAATTTTAAAAAGGTTTAAAGAAATTTCTTAACAATTCTTTCTTCACGCATACAAAACTTTATTGCAACAAACAGTGGATATCTGGCAATTTTATATATGTTTTCCGCCTTATAAATGCTTGAAGTGAGAAGAAAACATAGAATTGTATATGAAAATATATATTGTAGTTGCAACAGAATATTGTTGCAAATATTCCTTTCAACTGCATTCAGAAACATTTCAAATGCGACATTGAGATATGGTAAGGCGACAGACATTTAAGCCAAGCTAACAATGATCAAATGCTTTGACGTTGAAAGTAACGCGGCAAGGATACGAAGGACTAACAAAAAATGTATGAAAAAAATGGGGAGTGAAGAATAGAAAAGAATTTCAGGCTCAAGTCAACAGTTGGCGGCGTCAACGAGTACAACAGAAATGAACGGGGGATACTATAGTGCAAACAATGAGGATTGTCCAACATGAAACAACAACAACAACAACAACAAACAACTAGGAATATATGATGAAGGCAGGAGTAACAGCAGAATGGCATAAAAAATGTGCACTTTTATACACTTCAAATATCGTCAGCCTAATGCTGCGATGAAACTCGTAAAGGGTTTGAACTCAAAAGTTTGGATGGATCTCATGCCTCTGCAACTGCTGTAGCCACCGCTGCTGATGTTGCTCCTTCATCTTTGTTGCTGTTGACCATTGCCGAGGCGTTCATTTGTATAAATTCGCTAACAACAAATACAATACAATAAGAATAATCAAGGAGTGGGTACCGCGCAAAAATTGCAATCAAACGCAGCCACTTCAATGGCATGAGAAATACCATGTTAGAGTAGTGGGGGATTGGATTGGAATGGGTGGGAAGGGAAGGGAAGGAATGCTTGTGTATCCTCTTCGTTCGTAACAAACGACTGATGGTAAGTGCAGCTGTTGCCTAAGCAACGCAGCTTAGTTGAGTATGTGTGGAAGCAAGGGTGCAACCCAGTCAAATATAGTGAGAATGTGTGCAACTCGTTGACTCAACCACCATTCGCATGGCGCCTAACCTTCTACTTCACTTCGAGTACAATACAAAGTCATAGCACACACACGCAGTGAGATACATAGATACCCATAGATACACTTATGTAGATACATTTACATATATTGTACATGTAGAAAACTTTGCAATGTACGCGAAATTCTTGACAGGGGCACACAGCAATAGGAACAAACTTGGAACCTTGGACACTGCGGTCTCGACTGCCTCGAACTTGAATAGGCTCAACAACGACGCTGTTGACGATGATGATAATGACGATGGACGAGGAGTGCCGTAGTTAAATTAGATGGCAATAGAAGCTTGTCCTGCTCCTTCTCCTTCTCAGACTCCTTGAAACCAAACATTGAATTCAAAATGTTCGAACGAGATAGCCTAATGAAACCAATGGACCAAATGTTCCTGCTACTCCTGCTGCTGCTGGTACTAGTGCTGCTGGTGCAAGTGTCGAGTACAGTTACGTCTGAGCCATCAACATCATCATCATCATCATCGCCATCGTCATTTTTGTCGTGGTCGTTGGCGTAGTCGTAGTCGTCGTCTCCATCGTCATCGTCGCCATCGTTACCGTCATCGTCAGCTACAACTTCAACTATGAATTTGACCACGACTCCGGCGTTTTGTTGACGTTGTCGCTCTGTGGATGTGGATGTGGTCATGTATGTTCGTTGATGGTCACCCTCAATACAATATTTGTTGTTCTTATTCTTGTTGTTGTTGTTGCTGCTGCTGTTGCATGTTGTTTTCACCGCGTTAACTGTCCATCAATGCGCCCCAAAAATAGAGTTTGAGTTTGACTCAACTCAACTCAACTCAAACCAAATCGATTCGGCTTGTCTCGTTTCGTTCCCGGTGGCATGTGTACACAATGTGGGGTTGAACTTAGAGATGTAGAGGAGTATCTATGTAAAAATTATTGTATTTGTGTGTTTCTGTATGACTTAAACTGTGAAAAGAGTTAGCACCCCTCTCCATATCTCATTCCATTACCAAATGCCTGCCCGCGGCAAACAGCAATCGGCATCGTTAGCAAGCGAATGCCACATCTGAGTATGTGGGTATGTGAATAAGTGAGTGTGTGGGAGGACTCTTTGTCTGTGACTGTTCCTGTGCTTGCTTGGCACCATTCAATTCCTTTACTACGACTTTTTGCGTGGCATTTTTGCATATTTGAGGCATCATCGCTCATCGCGTTTGTTGGCATCAACTAACTTGCGACTCAAGCCCAACAACTTTTGTCTCTTTAAAGCCAATAACATAACAACAACGACGTTACCAAGACCAGGATTTTACACTATACTCATACCCTCACTCTTAGAATGCTGCATCATCGTCGTCGTCGTCGTTGTTGCACTCTTCTATTTCTATTTGGCATTTTAATAAACGCCATATCTTTTTTTATCTTCAATACTTGAACTTGTGTGAGGAATAGAATGTTGGCTATTCACCCTTTTCGAAATGTTCTTCTTCTCTAAATGGATGGTCACCTTCATACACTTACCACAACCAAATTTTATTGTGGCCTCTGTCTCTTTACATATGGGTTTATCTATTATATCTCTTTCTTTCTTTCTTTCTTTCGATGTCTGTCTGTTTGTCTCTTTGATAACTTTAGTTGCTTGTTTTATGATGACTATGACATTGTTGTTGTTATTGGTATTATTCTTATTCCTTCTTATATTTAATCTTCATAAATTTGTGTATGAGGACAATTGGATCTCTTTTACAATACACGTTAATTCGTACAGTGCTGCATAAAATTTAGATAATTTTCATTATCTCCATAGATATAATTGCAGTGCAAAGGATCTATTAAAAAATTCTTTGCTATAAAACTTAGTTTGAAATGAGATACTGTTGGCAGTTTCCCAGAAACTATTTATTATGGCCAAAAAGAAATGCTGTAATTATTGAAAATGAAGAATGGTTCTATCAAAATTTCTGATAAGAAACAATACAATGAGATAAAATAAAATATAATAACATATTATTATGTCCAATCAATTTATTGTATTTATTTACAATAAACTCATCTCGCTTGATTAGAAAAGAACGCTTAGGTCTTTTGCTCCGCTAGAGGCCTGTAGAATAAAGTAAACCACTTCCTTCACCTTGAAAGAAGGACACATAATTGTATAGTTATGTACTCGTAATAATTCAAATATTATTGTACCTACACACCACTGCCAACAAACACATTGGAATAATGCATTGACTTGTCCAAATACCCAATATGTGTTACAAAGGAAGGTGTACTTAATAAGAAGTCTTTATATTTTTCATATGAAATGTTTTTTGAGCTTCCGATAATTTGTTGTGCTCGTCGGATGGATTTTGGGAAATTCAAATTATGACGAATTTTCGATGAGCTAATGTATTCGTTGACTGCTAGAAATTTAATTATTCTTAAGTCTCGGAAGTCCGTTAATGGTGGGTGACCATAACTGTGTTTTTTTTTCTCCAACATTTTTTAACACTGCATTTGTTTCTGCCAACATTCGCTGCAATCTTGCGAATAGACATGCCAATTTTTCACGCTCTTTATCACTAAAAATTAAATTTCGACAATTCTTCATTAATAACAACGATTAGGAATTATTTTGCATTAAATTTTTAATTGAAACTCTCTATTTTATATTATATTTTCTTTTAGAGTCGTAGGCCTAAGTATCTAGTACTCTCTTAGCATTACGTACTTTATACAATAAGATACAATAAGATACCAAATTTAATAAATTAATAAATAATATATAATAATTTTTTATGTTTCTTGATGAATTCAGAGTAGAAAATTACAATTAACCATGCGTAAATGGAAAAAAACTAAAAATTAAAAACATTTATTTTGGTGTTTTTTTTATAAATTTTACTACATTTCTACTAAAATATTTCATAAATGAAGTTATTTGTAAACACATTTTTATACATATATATGTGTATAAAAGTATATACATACTTATGTAATTAATTTTATTAAAACTCCAAATCAAGTTTCATATTCAGTAAAAGTTCAGTTTCAATGTGAAGAATTAAAAAAGAAGAAAAAAAATATTTTACAATAAAAATTACATACTCAAAAATAATAAAAAAAAATAAAAAACTGGTGGAGCTTATTTTATATATGACATACATATGTATATAAATAATGCATATGTCTCACTCGCTCACTCAAGCAAACACTCACAGATACTCATCAGTGTATTTAGTTTGTATTTTTTAAATGAATAAAATATATTTATATTTTAGTTGTTGCTATTTCATTTTAATTTTCTTTGTTTATTTTTATTTGTAACTTTTTCAAAGAAAATGCAAAAAATATATATGTATATAAAAATTTACACACTCACACACATCGACACACAGATACACATGTGCATACATGAGTTTGTATGTTTGTATATGATGCATGATGCAGAATAAACAAGAAGCACATCAATGACGGGTGGAGGCTTGGCTTCAAAACACAAAAAAAAAAAAATAAAAACAAAACACAACAAAACTATAAAAATGTGGACAAAGAAACAAGCAAAGAGAGCCAAAAAATACAATTGCATGCAAGCAGGTGCAACAAAGCAAAGCAAAAAAACAGCAACAATAGCAACAATAACAACAGCATGAAGAGTATGCAAGCAGTTTTAGTTATTGTAATTGACCGTGCGCTTTTTAGCTTTTTAGTATTTCTATGGCCGCATGAAAGGTGCAAGGTGCAATAATCAATGGAGAAGAACAGTAAGAAATCTTTGTTGCTCTTCAAAAGTGAGAGAGAGCGAGACTCCTTCATCATTCATTAACACTAAAAAAGAAGAGAAACAAAAAGCATGCGAACAAACTCAAGTCGAATTTCAATAAGATGCGGCGAATTCATGCTTCATGTTTCACTTAATTCCATTTCGTTTCACTTTCGTGAACAGTTTGTTTACAAAACGCGTTCGCTCAGCTGACGCTTATTACACTAGCATGTGCATGAAATGAGAGTGGGCTACCAACGAGTGTGTGTGTGTGTGTGTGTGTGAACAGAGTGGCAGTCGCCAGCAATAATGCTGCAGCAGAATTATTAAGCAGCGACAGCAGCACCAACAAAGCAACGTAACCCAAAGCCGAGAGAGAGTGTGAGAGCGAGCGCTATTATATTTATGAGTGTGGGAGAGCAACAATGAAAGAGTACAACACAATAATAACAATAACAACAACCAAATGAATTAAAACAAAAACGGAACTAATTAATAACTTTGTTGTATTTGTTGTTGCAGAAAGTTTCTTGTTGTTGCTGTTGCTGTTGCTATTGTTGTAAGGCTAATAATGGGTAAGAAATAGAGAGAGAATGGGAAAATTAGTGATTGAGAATGGAATATTTTACGTTATTTTTTTTTTTGTTTTGTCATAAGTAGAAGGCGCGTTTCATAGATGCGTAAAGTGCGTGTTCCCTTAAAAAAGATTCCTCTTGATCAAATTAAATGAAATTTTGACTCCTTTACCATTATCATCTCTTGATAAGAATTTCTGATCAAAAGAAACTTTAATTTAGTTATTTTAATATTTGAATCAATCTCTTCATACAATTAATTTCCGAATTATTTACCAATCCTATGCAGAAGCACCATACCAATTCTACTTCTTCGTATTTTTCTTCTTCTCCTCCTCCTCCCGCGCATTCTTCTAATGTCCTCTTCTCGTTTCCTCACTATTTTGAATTTCATCTCTTTTCTTTTGTAATGCTTAACCATCAAAAATTGCCTAATAACTCTCCCCCTCCCATACTCTTCCAACTTAATCTTCACATCCATATCCATTTAATTTATAAGGAAGGCACCAAACTCGGTTCTACCCACGCATACTCAAATCAGAATCAAAATCAGATGGTAACCTTTACTTACCCCACCCCCTACAACAAAAACTACAAAACAAACTCAAAAAATAAGAGAAGATACGCATTGCATTGAATTCATTCCTCCTCTGGAATCGCGATGAGACGTCATCATTATCGTTATCATCATCATTGTCGTCGTTGCTGCATTGCAATTGCCGAAAAAGAGCACCAAACATCAACTCAATACCCAATACCAGAGTGCGCGCTCTCCTGCTTCTTCTGGGGGTTGCAATAGCAGAAGAAGCGCACTCATGCCGTATGTAACGCATGCATGTATATTTTGTGCCGATTTTTCCTAGTAAAGGAATTCGCGTTCCGTTCGCCTTGTTGCAATATGCCGGCAAAATTTCATTGCCGCTGCTGCGACTGCCACAGTCACCTATTATACTCCCTTCGTCCTCACCATCATCGTTGCCATCGTCGTTGTAGTCATCGGCTAAAGTTGCCAATTGGAAGATTTGTATGTCGATGGCGACGACTCTGCTTTAGTTTTATGCCGGCGCCGCGCGCTAATCAACGCATGCAACGCGTTCTACTACGCGTCATTTGCCACCTTCTCGACTTCGTCTGTTTCTCCTTCTTCTCCACCATCTTCTACTTTAACTTGCATTTTAAACACACACTCACACACACACACAACCGTAAACAACCTATGTTTGTGTGTTGCACTATGCGAATTGTGATGATGATGATGGCAACTACGAAGTTACATGCAGCAACTGCAACAATAAGAACCATAAGCAACGGACATACAACAAAGTCTCATTGCCATCGTCTGTCGTGATCTCAGTCTCCGGCATAGTCTCAACGTATTCGCAACATTTCGCAAACTCAACTCAGTAGCAATCTACTCGAATCTACTCGACTCTACTCAATTCTGTTCAGTTCAGTTCAGTTGAATTCGACGCAACTACGACGACGACGACGATAAAATCAACCGACTCGACTCCAATTTGACTCCGTCGCTGTCGTCGTCGATGTTGTCGTAGTCGTTTGTATCTGATTCGGTTGCACTTGCCACGTCGTCGTCGTCATCGTAGTCGTAGTAGTTGTTATTGTTGTTGTAGTAGTTGCTCTTATTATTGTTGGTGCTGTTGGCCAGTTTCTGTGCTTTAGAGTTTTCTGCAATGCCAACGCCATTGCCAACATATTCATCGTAGTCGTTGCCAGTTTGTTGTTGTGTTGTATTTGTATCTGTGTGCAATATTCGCGTATGTTGGTTGCTTCGTTTGTGTTATGGATGTATGTTTTCTGTGTGCTCTATAAGTGTAGATAGATTTCTGTGTGTGCCCGTGTGTTGTTAAGTTTGTTTTGAGTTTTTCCGTATCAAAATGTGCAAAACGAATTCAGTCTAATTCAGACGCTCGTGCTGAGAAGACTTTTAGGGCTGATTGTTGCAACAGAACACACACACCACACACACGAGATACACGACATAACGACGACAATTTACACATCAAATTACGAGAAAAATCATACAACATCAAAATTCGCGCCATCAGCAGCAACAACAAGAAGAAGAATTAGAATCAGTAGGACCACAGCGACGAAGACGATAAAAAAACGAGATACGACGAAACTTTACGAGACCCAAACACACTCACACTACACTCAAACTGATTTTACCATCTACAGGGAGATAGATAGATAGACGTGTCTATTAGTAGTCGTTTTTCACACAATCACACACACCTTTCAAGCACGCACACCTCGTCACTCACACAAGTTCAAATTATTGGCGGCAATAAAAAATATCGCGCGAAATCACGTTGCTTTAATTATATCGCGTCGTCCGGCTTTTCTAGCGCGAATAATTAAAACACAATTTTTTGAAAATGTTTTCACTTTTTGTTGTTGTATGTTTGCAATAGAAATGAAAATGTTTTTTAGACATTTAAGTTTAATATATAAAAACATAAAATAAGCTAAAAGTAGCCCAAAGTTACTCTTAAGAAACAAAAACGCCCGCGCGAGAGAACGTGCCGGCGAGAGCGAGATACTCGTACATAAAACATGTCGTCATCATCGCCAACGCGTTCCGATCTTACATCGCCTTTTCGCGCGTTACTCGGTGGAACTGGCAGTCGGCAAAATTCACCACTTGGCGGCAATAATGCGAAACAGGAAGCGGCCACCGAAGAGAGTGGAAAATTAGATAATAGCGGCGACAGATCGTCGTGTGTGACCCCAGAGCGAACACAGCAACTGCAGCAACAAGAGCAACTTGAAAGCAAAGAAGTAGGCAGTGGTGATGATGGTGCCAATTCCCCATCGTCCGATAATGGGGATCAACAACAACATCACCAACAACAGTCAACCTCATCAGAGCGTCCCTCATCGAATTGTTCACCAACAAGTGTGGTTCCACAACAATTCTGTTTGCGTTGGAATAATTATCAATCGAATCTTACGAGTGTCTTCGATCAATTACTACAAAATGAGTCGTTTGTCGATGTGACACTCGCTTGCGATGGTCGCTCCATTAAAGCCCACAAAATGGTTCTGTCTGCCTGCTCGCCATACTTTCAGACGCTTTTCAATGACACACCATGCCATCATCCGATTGTCATAATGCGCGATGTTTGTTGGGCTGACCTGAAGGCGATCGTGGAATTTATGTACAAAGGCGAAATTAATGTTAGCCAAGAGCAGATTGGTCCATTATTACGTATTGCTGAAATGTTGAAGGTCCGTGGTCTGGCGGATGTCACTAACATGGAGACGACGTCGTCTGAGATGCTTTCACCAAAACGATCGGAAGTCTCAGGGACTGCTGAAGAACTCCTGGGTAGTTGTTATATGGAACCAGAAAAAAAAATGCGTTTGAGTCGTGGTATCGATTGGGATTTCGGTGGTGTTGGTGCTAGTTCTAGTGGTATTGGTGAATTACGTTTATCGCCACTTCAACAGCAGGAACAACAGCAGCAGCAACAGTCTCGCAATGTACGTAAACGGCGTTGGCCCTCCGTCGAAACGATCTTTAATCCGCCCTCAAGTCCACTAAGTGGTCTCATAGCTGCCGAGCGAGCCGAACAGGAAAAAGAACGTGAACGAGAAAGAGTGCGAGAACGGGAACGAGAACGTCAAAGAGAACGTGAATTGGATTGCTCGCTTATGACGCCACCGCCATTAGGCAGCAGTACCAGTGGTTCAAAGAGGCCAAGTACTCCACGCCGCCTGACACCCTCCTCTGCACTAGAGTCAGCTATGCATGGCGTGGAAATGCCAACACCTGCTTCCACACCGGCACCAGCAGCAATGCATCAACAACAACAGTCAGCATCATCATCCTCTTCCGCAGCGGTAGCTGCCGCTGCAGTCGCTACTGCTGCACTGCTAGCACGTTCAAGTGGACGTAGTGCGCTTACGCCGAGTCCGCATCTTACTGGTGCCAGTGGACCGCTACATTCTTCCTCATCACTCCAACAACAACAACAGCAGCAGCAACAACAACAGCACCAACAACAATTAGGTCATTCTGGTGCTACTGGTCATCTTCCTCATCAGCAGCCACCACATCACCATCATCTCCACACGCATTCGCAACGTACTTCACCTGCTTCCTCAACGTCCGGCGCTTCAACGCATCATCCGTCCAGCGTTGGCGCTGGTCCAATGACTCCATCACCAGCTAGTGAAACACGTTTTCCACTCGGTTCGGCAATGGCCGCAGCAGCTGCTGCCGCACAGATGGAAATCTCTGCAGCCATTGGTATGCCGCCAAGTGGCTCACTTGGTCCACCAGGCACGGAACCACGTTTACCGCCACCACCACATCATCATGGTGTTGGAGGCATTGGTCCTTCTACTTCAGTAGCCGCGTCATTAGCCGATGACCTCGAAATAAAACCCGGCATTGCGGAAATGATACGTGAAGAAGAGCGGGTAAGTTCATGTCTTTCTTATACTCATTTTCATTCATAAAAATCCAGTGATCGTTTTTAATATCTCAATCACAAACATATTATGTACATACATATGTATATTCGCTCTCCGATACTGGATATTGTTAGTTACTCTCACACTGAAACTAAATTGTGGTCATAATTAGCATCATTCAGTGTTAGTGTGAGTATGCTCTCTCTATTACAATAACTCTTTATTTGATCTCTCCCTCTCTCGGTTTTTGTTATGATATTTCTGTGTCTCTTTAAATGCTCTACGCTCTCATTCCTTTATAATTATGCTTCTCTTTTTGTGTTTGTTTTGATTCTCGTTTCGCGCGCGCTTCATTTAGTTTAGTTTCACGCATTTTGCCGGCGGCTTTTCGCTTTTCAATTTTTGATTTCGTTCAATTGGGGGCTTTTTTTGCTCAATGGCTGATGATGATCATCATGACGTCAGAAGAGCACTTTGCGCTTGTCATCCATCCATTCCTTTATTCATTCATTCATCGTCATACGGTCATACGTATTTGTCTGTTGTCTGTTGTCGTTGTCATTGTTGTTTTTGGCGTCTTTTACTTTGTCTTCATTCGCTTCATTCGCTTGCTTGTTTTCGCTGGCAATCGCTTCACATGAAACATGCTTCATGATTGACAGCAATCACGTGCTATTGTTGTTGGTGATGTTGTTATTGTTGTTGTTTTTGGACGCGCTTCATTCATCGGCATCAGCAATGAAAGCACCAAACTTGGAAAGGGAAACGAGAGACCAATAAACACTTTTGTTAATGTTCTGTTGGCTTTATCTCTATCTTCAACTGTCCGACTGAATGTCTACCGAATTATCTTTCTGTGTCAAGTTCTCATTTTTCTTAAGACGAAATATACTATAACTATTTATTCTTTTGTCACACTGATTTTTCGATTGTCCTAGGTTCTTATAGCAAATACATCTGTACATAAGAATATGAAAATTATTAAATTCATTTTAAAAGTTTTACAATTATCCAATTAATTACAAATTAGGAATGAAATACGTTGGTTTTGCAAATTATGATTTTATAGATACAATATTTTAATTACACTAGAAGGTTACTACAACAAAATAAGCAAGACGTAGTTATAAATAAATAATTGGCGCTGTGAAGTGATTACATAAGCAATAAAAAATGATTTTTGTATTCATAAATTAATAACTTAAAGAAGTCATTCAAAATTTTTAAAAACTTTGGGCGATCGTGACTTTCTTCAGAATGGATGATGAAAAAATATCGATCATTTTACTATAAATAATAATTATAATAATTTCCTTATGTGAAATATGAAACAATTCACAATTTCTTTAAATAGATCTATCCTAATTAATTAAAAGAACAATCGAACCACTAAACAAGAATTACACTGATTTCAACTAATATAAACGATTATATGGTAAAATACCCGAAATTTTCTAATGCATCTTTCAAAGTTTATATGAGTTAACAAGAGAATAAATGTTCCCAACACTGTAGGAAGATTATGTCGTTCTTAGGTAGAAAACAAAACCCCACAACGATCACAAAAAAAAAAATATTAAGTAATGGGAAAATACAACAGATCCAATACAGTTCCATTGATTTGCTAAACTCCTTTAGTTTCCCCCATCATATGTAATTGTTCTTGCAGTCTGTAACATCCACTACAAGGGAGAGCATGTTGACCAAAATGTTACATATGTATCTATGTAAGAATTGTATGTTTCCTAAATAATCACTGCATATAATAAATACTAAACCCCTGTAGAATATACACAATTTCGATGATCAGTCGGTAAATTGTCTCGCCATGTCCAGAATGCTAAGTATTGATCTTCCCTCGTTTATTTATTACAAACAAATTTTCTTAATGGGTTTAATGTTTCTTAGCTAATATCAAAATCCTTTTACAAAAATTTCATTCTCACATCTTCATTTCCAATCAATCAATATTAACTTTGACGCTAATGCATATACGTACTCGTATATGTGTTCTTAGTTTGTTGTGAAATCTCTATTTATTATAAAATATGGAAATGTTCAGCCTCATAGAGATATTAATCGATTGGTTGAAGACTATCCGTCATCTATCTATTCCTAAGCAAACTATTTTCTTTTGAGCTATCGAGAACCAGAACTCCCCGACTACGGGGAAACCGGATCTTTCCTTTTTTCATTTGCAATAACTTCCATTCCCAGATGCCTTATAAAATGTCTTAAAACTTATAATTTCTAAATATATATAAGCAATATAAAGTTATTTCGCTGTTGGATGAAAGATATGTAAACTTCGGTGAAGCAAAATTAATGTTCTGTCTTATTTATATATTTTAATAGTTTATATTTTATGATTCAACTGACAGTTTTTTAAAATATTCCAAGTTATTAACTACAATACAATACTCGTACAAAATAAAATCGTCTTCAATTGATTGTATATTTATATGCCTGACGATAATAATTTAATTAGTTGCTCTTTAACGATGACGATGAAGACGACGACGACTCCCACACATATTCGACTATACTACTTACTTACAAAATATATTTTCACTGACTAAACTGACAGAGGAGATAAAAATTAATTAATAAAAAAATATAAAATCCCTTTTTATGGAATTTTGCTGCCAAAATGCGTTCATAAAAGATCAAAGCCGAACAAAAGAAGTTCAGTGAACTGTGTGTGTTGTGTATCAAGATGGGTGACAATGGATCAAGGGACGCCTGAAGGGGTAGAGACCTCCGCACTAATGATGCACATAAAATCAGCTAAAAATGAAATGAAATGATATAAAATAATAAATAAGTCTAAATTGAAAAAGCGTGAGAGAGGAAGAGAGAAATAAAGTATTTGAAACAAAAACAGAACCAGAAAAGATAAAAAGTAACACTCAAATAAAAATGCAATTAATCAAAAAATAACGAACGAAAGAACAAATGAACGAACGAACAGTACAAGACACAATATTCTCATATAAGAATTTTATTATCTCTATCTATATATATTGTAGTATAAAATTCCAGAGATATGCCCCTTTTTCTCCTCTTCCTCATCCTCAGCCATCAAGCGATCATTTTTGATGATGCTGACGACGAACTGACACTTATCGCTTTTTATCTGATTATAAGAGAAATAATAATAAAGTAAAATATACAAATAAACAAATAAAATATTTTAAATGAAAAATGAACATTTAAAAAAAAAGAAAAAAATGGAACGAACATCATTTTGTTCTTTTAAAGCCATCAAACAAAGCCAAAGCCAACAGCAGCAACGACAACAACAACAAAAAAAAGAACAGAATCAACGAAATAGATGCAAGATACAAATGAAAAAGATACAAAAGCTACTTTCAGCTGTCAATATTTAATTCTTTTTTATTTTATTATTATATTTTTCTTCTTTTAATTTTAATTTTTAATATAAAACAGACAGCGGGGGGTTTTCAAAGCGGAAGGAGTCATGAGCTAAAGATCAATGTTAAAAATGCATCAAAATTCTTTATTCTTTATGTTCTGTTTTTTTTTTCTTTAATGAATTAAGCCTTGTATCTACAATAACAAAGTATCTAAATGAAATTAAAAAGAATATATGAAAAAAAGGAAAAAAATAAAAAAATTAGATTCATCGCTTCCAACAAAGATTATATGATATACACGTACCCGTACCTTTTGCATAGGCAGATACATTTATTTATAAAATTAATAATTATTTTCTAATAAAGATGATAAGTAAGATATAACAGTCTGATGACTGTGATTTTATATATACAAATATATGTATTGAGAAGTCCACAATTATAGAAATTTAAAATAAAGACAAGTCTGACTGTCGGTTGGTTTAAGACAGTTAAGGCAGCACTATGATTCCAGGATCTTACAAGTCCAATCAATCCAAAGATATCTAAAAGTTTTCTATAAAAGAACCCATTATTCGATCTTTGTCTTAATGGTTTAAGTTATTGGATTACTCTGTAATCATTCACTATTATTGAGTAACTGAATAAAATAGATACATATTATCGAATCGCACAATATTTCAGCTCAATAATATTGCTCAGACAGTACATTTTTGGGTTATTCGATAACTTCTTTATTGTGTTACAAATATTATGCCATAATGAGAATTCCATTCACTCTTCCATATAATCGTATGTGAATGACAATAAAAAGGTCAAATAAAAAAAGCATTTTTAAAGAAGATTTCTTAATAATGAACAAAATAAAGCGTAAAAAAATATTATGAAATGCCAAAAGAAATTGTACAACAAGTGGAAGGAATATTTATGAAAGAGGAATAACAAATATCAGATTTGAAAGAATCGTTAACGAACCTCAAAATAATCCAATATCTCTAGATTTACTTTGTCGTATTCATCTACTCATCTGTGAGGTGACCAAAGAGGAAGAGATTGAAAGTCATCAAGATTGAAAATTGAAGTTATGACAATGCTAATGCAGAAGTAGTAACAGTAGGATGTAGTAGAGAAACGAAGGGAATCAAACCGAAGGAGACCTTAAAATGGTCACCGACTGAAACCATGAAACCAACTAATGTTATTTGATTAATGCACTCAAAGGCGACAATAAACAACAACAACAGCAACAGCAACAACAACAGTAACTATGACTGGCTTTGCTGACTGACAGACAGTCCGACCAACGATCCATCTTAACTGACTTAACACTCACTGGCTTCGCTAAATGCAAAGTTTTGTTTGATCAATGCTCTTTATTCATCCTTTTGAACATTGTCTGTTGGACAGGGTTTCTTAAACTGTGCTCCGCCGAACAATTTAGGACATGTTTAAAATGGAAAATACTAGTGTTCCACGTTGAGTTAATCAATATCGAAAGTGCTCTGTGGCCGAAAAAGATTAAGAAATTCTGATGTTGAAGACTCAACAGTTGCATCAACAACGACACCAAACAAATATCACATCACATTCGCAGGAATTGAGAGTACATATGTGAGTGTGAGTTTGTCTTGTGTGGAAAGACAAAGATGCGAGAATTAGATGGATAAATAAATAAATATAAATCTGAAAAAAAATGAAAAAAAAAAATAAAAAAATAAAATGTTTTATTAAAGTGCGAATTCTTGGCAAAAGAAATACAAGTTAATGACACGTCAAGGATGCGAGTTAATGAAGTTACAAAAAGATCGTTCTTTGGTTCATGAGGATTATATATAGACAGAGAGTAATGAAAACATATAAATTTGGTATTGAAAATCTATTTTTTCTTTGAAATTGTTAGCTGTAAACTTATGATAATGACGTTAAATGCCTTAATTAGCGAATTGATTATTGATTATTATTAGAGGTCACAAATAATAGTCAACATTTTCATTTGGTGTCCAAAAGACCGGTTTTTAAAAGTCTTTTTCGAATCACTCACTGATCAACAACTGACTTTTTCGAATCAGTTTTTTAAAGATCGATCTTTTGAAGACCAAATGAAAAGGTTGACTGTTATTTGAGAACTCTGATTAGATCTTTGAATCAAAGTTCTATGCATTTGTTCCTTTGGTGAATTTCCGTGAAATATAGACGAGGTGAGTTAGTCGAAGAAACTACAATTTTTTTATTATTGATATTTGAAATGATAATTTTTTTCTTTTTGCTTAGCAGCCCGGATACCTCGTCCATTCTTACTTAAGTATCAATGGAGTTGGATTCAAAAATTCAACAAAATAAACGTCGTCAAAAATTTCTTTTAATATAAATTTATTGAAAATATTTCAATAATTCATTAGATATTTGAAGAGAATTTAGCTTGATTAAATTTGTGTGCAATTCCATTAATCTAATTCTGATCTAACATTTCTTTTTCAATTGATATAATGGAAAATGTATTTAAATTCACTTGTGACATCATTGAAAAAAGGGAATTTTTATTAATTTTATTTTTGAAAAATTTGCTTCACCAACTAAAAGAATTAATAGTATTTTATTGGCACTGTGTACTTTTGGAAACAATAAAAGCAATTATTTAGCAGCCCAGTAATTCAAACAGTATTTGAAAATTTGTTTAACAAACTTCGTATTTGGATGTGTGCTATTTACATTGTCGGCTACTACCATGCTTCTTTTTCTGTTGAAAAATTAAATTATCGGAATTTCTTTTTTTTTTTTTTAATATTTCTTGATTCTGACACCCAAATCTTCCGGAAAATGCCCGGTTTACTCATAGGAACGGTACGCCCTGTGAGCTTGTTGTGGTTTGAGTAATAGAAAATTCGAGTGACAAAAGTTCAAGTAACGAAGTTTGATTTTATAATTTTTAAGATCTTTTAAAAGAATCTAAAACTTCGATATCGATCTTCCTGAGAACATTTTGCTAGATCGATTTCCAGACCTTAATAAGAATATGTAATTATTTATAATTAAAAATATCAATTAATTTTATAAGAAATGTCAAGAAGTACATAGATATATGGGTAAAATATGGGTATTTAGATAAGCCACGACCAAATGAAAAGTAAAAAGGAAAAAAGAAAAGAAAAAGAAAAACAAATTTGTAGACAAATTATCAGACCTCGATAATAACAAAGTCATACATATATCAGAAGGCACACAAATTAATATAAAAACCTTTAGGTAGAAACGGAAGAAAAATCACCAGAAAAATGTTCAGCATTACAAGAATAAAGTATAAAAGAAGCAATGCACACAGATACACAATACAAATACCATTAAACAAATGAACGAAATGATAGAAAGTAAGAAAGAAGGAAGCTGTAGGCGCAAGGAAACTAAACAACAAACAACAAAACCAATACCAAGAACAACAAGAATACACCACTTAACTCAATCGACAAAAAAGTCATTACACTCGTCATCGTCACTTACACTTGGTTCACCTTACTTCAATGTTTCTCATTTCCCCTTCTCTACTCAAGAGAGTCAATTTAAGATGAAGACAAGAAAAATGATGAAGAAGGAGACTATGGTATCGGTTTTCCTTAGTCTGGTTACTTGAACGACTCGAGACTCGAGAACAGCAGAATATCAGAACAACAGAACAACCTCAAACCAACCTGAAGACACCACACCACCACTCACTCACTCACTCACTCACTCACTATAGTCTACACTCTATAGTAGTCATCTTAATTGGTAGCAAGTGCATGAAATACATCAGCCTGGGTAAAAGGAGGGAAGGAAGGGCCATCAGACAGTCAAAGAGAGGGCAGTGCTAATAAGGGGGAATGTAAGAAAGATAGAAAGAAGATTTGTAGAAAACAGAAAAAACAAAAACACGGCACAAAGTGAGGCCCAAGAACAAACTAAGTGGAATGAACGCGGGAATAAAATAAAATAAAATAAATAATACAATTTATTATAACTCAGCATGTATTGTGTGGTGGAGAATGTATTTATTGTATATCCATCCATATATTCATACTTAGATATCTATCTATACATACATATATATACATACTTATAAATGATTGCATCTGCTGTTTAAAGTCTCACCAAATGAGCATCTTATGAGTTTCAATGTGTGTGTGTGTGTGTGTGTGTGTCTTTAGTATGTGGCAGCAATAAGTTATGAAATAAAATGCATGTTGCGCACATTCAAAGAAATGTACAAAAATAAAATAAAATAAGATCAAGATACTTACTTATATTTATAATGCACTCACAGACATACAGATGAAAGATATTCACCAAGATGCACATGAGATGAAATTGGTATAAGAAAATAAAAACAATTTATTGTAGTATGTATCTGCTTTTGTATGCATTTAATAATCCACTTTGATGTATCGCTTGCCGTATTATTATTATAAAATATTTAAAAAATGAAAAAAAAACATCATAAAATTTATGATGTTCTCTTCTTTCTTTTGCCATAAAATATAATTTTTCATTCTTCTTGGAGGCCTTGGTATTTTATTTTTATTTCTTTTGATTTTAATTTATTATATTTTCAACCTCTTTATCAAATTTAAAATATCAAAATCAATTTCTTTTGAGATATTCTTCCAATTAATCAGTTCAGTAGATATCATGTGAGTGTGTCAGGGTCTTCTGATCTACATACATAAAACATATTGTACGAGTATGTACTCGTACATACATAAGTATATAGAACAGGAACAGAAAATCATTGTAACAAATGCAAACAAAGTCATTTTATTTACCAGCAAAATACTTTAAATCAATATTTAAAGATTTCATTCTTTCTTCTAGATTTTTGTTTAGTTTTATGTTTGATATGATAAAAATACTTAAAGCTATTCCAAGAAAAGGAAATGAATCAAATAAATAAATACCATGAAGTTGCATTTATTAATGAAAAATAATACTTGAAAAATAAAGGTAGTTATAATACTTTATTATAATAATAAATATAAGTAGTAAAAATTTATATATTTAAAATACAAAGAATCATAAAACAAACCAACAAAATAATTCAAAATATTGTATTTCAAGTAAATGGTTTCACTGTCGATTTTCAGATTCAGAGATCTTAAGTGACAATGATCGCTGTAGAGAGAGAAGAGAATTAGCAATAAACTATAAATTCAGATCACCAGCTGTTGAATTTACTTAAATATTTTCAAATATTATAATTCTCAAGATACTACGTCAATTATCTGTTTGATCAGTAAAATTTCATGATATAGAAATTTTAATAATTTTTCGGAAGAATTGCTGAAATATTGTCCATACTAATCTCGAGAGTTCATTTGGTAACTGTGTCAAATATTGGTCATATGTTACATTCAGGTTTTTCTATATTAAGTTCTGGTTCTACCAAATGATCTTTTGTAAAATAATATGACTGAAGTTTAGATCGGCAACAAATGGAAAGAAAGTTCAATAGATTCTCTAAGCCGCAAAAATTATTTTTCTTTTATTTTCATGTTTAACATACAGTCAGACTTTAAATACTCGTACTTCTATAATTCAAATTCTCTTCAACTCGAATTAAACCAAATTTACATACCGTTTAGAGTGAAAATTCTCTTCAACTTTTCTTCCATAACTCGAACTTCTATAACTTGGAAAAAAAATTGACACGTACAACGTACGAGTAAGTCGAATTTTTCGGGGAAATCACTTCTTGTGTGCTTCTTGCAAGCCAAAAGATCTTGTTATTCATAAATATTTGTCTTACACATATAAAAAACTTACAAAATAAAACAAGAAAATTTAAATCTATTGTATTGACTATAGCAAATTGTTTCAAAAATAATTGCAATTTATTATTATTCTATTGTGCATGGGACAAAGAATATGACTTACATGTAATTTTCTTGACTAATATTAATAAAGATCGATATTTGATGTAAGCTGATTATGAAACATTTATATTGATCAGCATGTCAAGGATATGAAACAATCTGGGCATACCACTATGAGGTAATCTTCATATTTCTATGTACCAATTAATATTGCGGTTAATCTTAATAAAGTGTTACTAGTGTAAACGATCATTATAATCTAAATATGTTTATTTCAAAAATCTATAAAATAACAGATATGGGATATATAAAATTGTATATTATAGAAAGTCGAATCGAACAAATAAATCATTTATGAAAAGAACATCGATATGATCAGATGTAGGTTCAGGTCTTTATCCTTACTTTCTTAAAGATCAATATGATAAGAAGTACTTGACCTATCCAGACATGTTCACTAAATGCCGACAGGATCAGACACTGCTTTTGTTTTCTTGACATCTTGCAAATTGAACACCGATAAGTTATTATATGATTCCTTTAATGCTGACAGACTTTAAGTTCAACGCTGTAGGATATTGTTATCATATCAAGCGCTTCTCTTGTCTTCTAGTTTTTAACATAGCCAATCTCTGGCATTTAAAGAACTTTGCTTGGGATACGGTGAGCAGGACTATACATATGTATGTAAATACACCTCTGCTCAATCCCCTTCTGGGTGTTTTTGAGTTTTATACAAGCCCTCCGTGTTTAAAACTGTTATAAGAATATAAGATTATATACTTCTCCTATTATATTAGTTATACTGGATATAGTCTATAATTTGGATTTCTAGGTAAGAAGGTATAAGTGATAATATTCTGCGTTACCAACTCGGGCAGTATAGTAATGCTTGTGGTTGAAACTGGGTCACCAATCCAGGAACTGTTTGGAGTTCAATTTGGTAGTACCTTTAGGTACGAAGTCTGACCAGAGGCTGTGTTCGGTACCTCTGTGGTCCAGGAACCCACGAAACTTCTTCCCTCCTAGCCAGCGTGTACGGCCCCTTATGGGAGTATCGTGGTGACTGCGGTTGTTACCCAGATGCAGGAAGAATACTAACTCGTCGTGGAGCTGCGTTATACAGCGGAGGTTTTAGACAGGCATCATCTCCAGACCAAGGAGTGAGTCAGATAACCAAAATAAGTATCACTCGAATTTGGTACCTGCGGATAATATGTATATACAAAGGGTAGTTGATAGACGTTTCAATCCCTGTGTTCGGCACCGTGATATAAAGTCTTAATTGACAGGTGTTCACGTTAAACAAATCGACAATGCACCACTGCTTAAATTATTAGTTACACTGCAAGACGTCTTTCTTCTATTAGGTTTATACAACCATTGAAGATAAAGTGTGGTGTTTTTTTTTTAATTAACACAATGTAGCAACACTATTGCTGGCAAAGCAAAACGTGTGATTTCCCTAATTATTGTGAATTTCTGCTTTGCATGAAAAAAAAAATAAAAATCTGTTTGCTCAACAAATATTCATTGAAAACCATTTTTAATTTTCTTATATTTTTTTGGCAATGGACACAATTACTATATAGACAAATACTGTATGTATTTAAATTAAATATGTTCAAAAAAATAATTTAATTTTATTAATAGGATTTTCCAACAATTTAAAAAATGCTAATAGTATTTCAAAGTAAAAATGTTAATTCACAAAAATCTATTTATCTACTTATGGAAGGAGTCTACTTAAAGAATCTATCCTATTTACAATATAATGAAAATTTCATAATATCGTAATTCATAATTATTTTTATTGTATTTATTATTTATTCTTAATAAGTATTTGTAAATCCCCCTTGGCCATCGCCTCAAACAGACATCATTCTAAGTCTTTAAATTTTCCTTAAATGAAAAATAAAAAAAAAAAAATGTATAAAAATCTTTGATTAATCTATGAAAATATATTTTTGTATCTGTGCATTGGTATCTTGTATCCATAACACATTTGGTTGATATTTTTTTTCCTTTCTTTTACCTCTTAACGAACACAGGCACACACACATTACAACTCAACTTCACTCATTGCATACCCCTAAAACGGACAGAACGAAAGACAAACAGAAACACAGATACAAATACACACGCACACACACACACACACACACACACACACACACTCATCACACAGAATCATATGCGTTTGATGCCTCCTTTTCCGTTTTCTAATCCGATTTAGTTGCTTTGCTCAATTTATTTTATTTATTTTTATGCTCGTAATGCGGCATAAATAATTTATGCAGATAAATAACCCAACAACAACAACAAAAACAACACGAATAACAACAAAAAACAATTCCATACAATCTCAACAAAGCTGAACTCAGCTTAAGAATATATGTATGTATGTATATATTTGGTACATATATCTGTATATTGTATCTATAAACCCAAAGAATGAGTGAAGCTGACTTTGTGACTTTTGAGAAGCTGCAAGAGATTTTTGTTTTTGTTTTGTTTTTATTCTCAAGCAGCGTCGCTAACACAAAGTATCTCAACCAAAAAGAAACAAAAAAAGAAAAAAAGGGATTGGACAGCATTTTGTATTAAAGAAAACAAAAAAAAAAATTAAACAAAAAATATATATACATACATACATATTCTATAAATGTATCTTTTTATATCCCTCTAAAAATATTTATTTATTTATTTACAATTTTTTGTTTTAACTCTCAGATACATACATATACAGAGATACACTCAGATACAAATATATAATACTTACTATTATAAGATTGATATAAAATGAGTAGAAGGCAGGCATACTGAAGAAAAGAACAGAAAGCAGCCACGCACATTTATATGTAACTTTGTATAAATTTATTATATTGCATTAGTTGTAAGTCAGTTGCGTTCATTCTTTCTTTGCTTTTGGTTTGGCTTTGGCTTTGGCTTTGGCTTTGGATGCTTTCTTGGTTTGTTCATTTGTTGGCATCGGCTTTAGATACTCAGATACATACATAGTATCGCATACTACATTTACATCATTCACAAAGTAAAGAAGGAAATGCAAGCATTGTGGCGTCATTGTCTTTCACTCCTTCTCTTTGTCTCTCCCTACCCCCTTCATAATTCATTCACTTACTCACTCACACCATACATTTGTCCTCATCTTTATCGTAGTCATCGTGGGGTAAAAGGTGTGCATAAAAAATAACTTATTATAAATTACTGTATAAAATATTACAAAGTATAATAAAAAGAAAGAATACAAAGAAATGATATAAAAAATAAATAAAAAATAAAGATCTGAATGTAGAGAAATTTTATAGTCTTTCTGAGTCTGACTTTATATCAGTTTTTCTTCTCTTCTCTTCTCTTCTCTTCTCTTCTCTTCTCTTCTCTTCTCTTCTCTTCTCTTCTCTTCTCTTCTCTTCTCTTCTCTTCTCTTCTCTTCTCTTCTCTTCTCTTCTCTTCTCTTCTCTTCTCTTCTCTTCTCTTCTCTTCTCTTCTCTTCTCTTCTCTTCTCTTCTCTTCTCTTCTCTTCTCTTCTCTTCTCTTCTCTTCTCTTCTCTTCTCTTCTCTTCTCTTCTCTTCTCTTCTCTTCTCTTCTCTTCTCTTCTCTTCTCTTCTCTTCTCTTCTCTTCTCTTCTCTTCTCTTCTCTTCTCCTCTCTTCTCTATCTGACCGTTTTCATGCATTTAGTTAAGTTTTAAGAAACGTCACTCATTGAGTCCATTTTTAATGAGAAGTTACAGGATTACGACATAATATTAATCAACAATTGTGGAAATAATTATATGTAAAAAATATGAAACATAACTAATTATCACACGTTTTTTCGTTGTGAATTTTATAGGAAAATCTAAAATACTAATATGTCACAAATCACATCTGAGTATTTATGCACTAACCATTATCAGTGATACTAAGAAGTACAAATTCAATCAACTGTTTAACTTATTATTTTTAAACAAATGTTCCGCTTACTAACATCGATACACAAGTTTAGAAAGAATTAGAAATCGGTTGGTGCAAGATTTGTTGGACAGAATGTACTCAGTTCCTGAAGTTTTGCAACGGTAATTTATTCCGTGTGTGGTAATGAATCAGAGTTATTTCATTTTCCAAGTTTATTTATTTTATCTATCCATTCTTGTTTGTCGAATATTTTAATTTGGAATCGGAATATTTGGAATCTGTAGTGCTTCCTTTCTATCCCATGCCACTTTCCCCCAGAGCCCACGCGAGCCAAACCAAGACTGGGTATCGACCAAAAGTCACTTCGGTACTGAACTACAGGAATAAGTGGATGTGCAATACATACTAAGTGACTACTTTACGGCTACAGACCTAAAGTCATCTGTCATTAATACTAAGCTTGATAGACTTAAAAAAAAAAATTAGATAAAATAGCCATTCGGTCTTAACTTCTGGCCGGCTGGCTGTGTTGTACACGAATATAATTTTAAAAAACGTGCAAGTCCCGGTGTCATCGCCAAACTCTCAAAATACTGATTTCTTGCCACCCTCAAGCAGCCCTTCCTATGGATCCGTCTAACCACAGTTTAATCATACATTTTTACATTTTAAACTGTAAACTACTAGCTTCTCTTTTCATTTGTTTGTAGAAACATGGCTTCATCCAGATGTAGATAAATACTGAAATATTTAAAAATAATTACTTAACGTTTTTTGTTAGAGCTTCTTATTCTACTGACTTGATGTCTATTGATAATATTGATGACACTAAGGTTTTTGTGTATTTGCCAATTTTAGTTACTTCATTACATGCTCCCTATATCCCACCTACTTCAGATGAATCTGTTTACATTTTGCAACTAACACCAATAAAAAAAAGCTTTTTGTTTTATCATAGATAGTGAGAAGGTTTTAATCATGGAAGATTTTTATTTATCCATTATGATAGTTGCAACTCTGTAATATCATCAGTAAGCTGTGACTTTGTCAACTCATTGCTGGATCTTTCCCTTGAGCAAGTAAACTACATAGCTACAGCATTAACCGAATTTTAGACTTTGTCTTTACCAACAGCATTATTGATGTGTCCTTGTTCAGAAGTAATTTTCTCTTTCCACCATCACCCATGTTTGGATATAAACATCATTCTGAATATCGATCCAATAATCAAGACATGTTATCCAAAATTAAGTTTATTAATTAAAAGAATACTATGGGTTAAGGTGAGTTAAAATATTAGACTTTAGCTGATCGGAAGAAATAGAATTAGATACAAAGTTGAAGTGTACGTTGACATAAAACAGGAAACAGAAAATAGACCATGCTACAAATAAGTTGTGTAAAAACATTAATAATGAATCAAAATCTTTAACTTATGTTAGATGATTTTCGAAAACAATTGCATCACCTTTAGATTAACTCAGAATAAATTCACAATCTCGTATAAATTTCACTTTATGAAATAAACAAAGTAGTGTGTGTCCATATTTATATTGAAAAAAAAAAAAGATTCCCATACCCATAACAAGATCCCACAACTTTCCAAATAACCAATAAATGAAGAAGATAAAATCAAGATGAATTTTTTTTTTTAAATAAAATCAAGATGAATTTTTTTTTTTTTTTTAATAAAATCTTTTTATGTTATTTTTTACTCAGTTCAGTTTGAAACCAATGAAGAATATAAATAAACAAAATTTATCCATTTAAGAGCGCACAACAACAAAAAAAAAAAAAAAAAAAAATATTGTAAATATCGACAAAGCTTTTGTCTTTATGAATTATGAAAATTTATAATGAACACAAAAAATAGTAATAACAACAACAACGAACTGAGGAACTCACAGAGGAACGTCAGTCATAAATGCCTTTTAAGATTTTTTATTGTGGCGGTAAACTAAACAGAAATAAAAAGCAAAACAAAAAAATTAATAATAAAATACAACAGAAACACAGGAGAGGCAACAGCCCGATGGAGGGACAGAGCAAAAGTTGCATGTATGCAACGCACATCATGTGTTGTATTAAACGCTTCAAGCGAACGAGTGCAACAAACTAAAGACAAATATTTACAATAAGATGCGAATTAATCACGCCGATGCAGCATCATCAACATCATCACCAGAAGTGAGTGTAATGTATTTCTTGGAGAGAGGGGCGATGGAAGAGGTGCAATGATATAAAATAAAAGAATTAAATAATGAACAAGAAAATCTGCAAACAATTCACAGAGAGAGAGAGAGAGAGAGCGACAGAGAGAGATAGAGAGAGAGAGAGAGAGTGTGTGCGCGCACACGTTAACTTTATATGGAACCACGAAAGTATCTGCGTACGCAGTAAAGTAAAGTAAAGTACTGTGAAGTATATTTGTATGTTTGTATCATTGACAACCTCAACGCGGTGCTCTGGCGTGAGTCAAAAGATGAATTGAACTTTAATAAAAATCGACAAAAATAAATTAATTAAAAGCGTAGCGAAGAATTAAGAAAATATCAAAAAGCAAACAACAAACTAAAGAAAGACAAAAAGAAGGTAAGAGTGGAGAAGAGATTGAGGAGGAAGAGGAGGAAATGAAAGCAATGTTTATAAATTATAAAAAGGCAATGCGGCATTTACTTCTTGTACAACAAACTGAAAATGAAGAGGGAACACACAGCGTTCAGCAGCATTCAGAATCATTCGGAGTCAGACGCATGTCAGACTGACACCAACCAACGAGGACGGCAAAGTCCAAACCGCACCCAATGCGTTGCACAAACATCCATAAGCAACATTCATCTATCTATTCATCATGCCCCTGTGCCATCACAATCACTACCTCTCTTTTGACTCTTTGTAGAACTTGTGGCTTAAAAGTCACTCACTATACGCAAAAGATGAAAGCGATTTTTATATAAAAATAAAGCAAAAGAAATCACAAATAAAATAATAAAACAAAACAAAAAAGTATTCATCTAAATTGTATCCATAAGATATATTTCTGCGCAGCTGTGCACACGTATCTCAATGCTCTAGCGCTACACTCCTCCATCTAGTTGTATACGAGTATATCGTCCCTCTGTCCCTCTCCCCCATCTGAAGGTAGGATAGAGGAATAGATGGACGGATGGATGGATGGATGGATGGATACTCGATTTTGTCTTTCATTCTTTACCATTTGGCATCATTGCCTTTCATTCTCATTCTCATTTATTTTTGTTGTTCGTTGTTGTATTTTGTTCTCATCTCGTCTTCTTTTCTTTTTATTATTTATAAAAATTTTTTAATATAAATAAAATAAATATATTTTCGTTGTGTTCATTTTATGGCACGTTAATAATTGATGGAACAAGGAATGCACACAAGTATCTGAATATCTGTGTGTGTGTAAGTTACAGATATTGTATATTGTAGATACATATGCTGTGCAGATGTTTTATCTCTTCTCTTTGAGGTCTTATGGTATGTTTTTAGTTTTAACGATTTCGTTGCTTGTAATTCTTTAATTGTTTTCATCCAGGACTTTTTTCTACTCTATACTAAATTACTTTTGTTTTCTCCACCTCTATCTCTATCTCTACCTCTACCTCTACCTCTACATCAACCTCAACATATACTACTACTAAGGTTAAAAGTATGTATGTATATGCAAGATGCATGAAACAATCAAGAAGCGTGTTTATATAATAAGTAGTTAACCGCAACAGTTGCTTTCCCTTAGGCTATTTTAATGATTGGTTTAGAGTTTTTGGGGTTGATTCACTGCTAACTAAGTACAATAGTTTTTATTTTTAAAACACGTGTCGCTCTTGTAAAAATTCTTTTTCAATTAAGATACAAGTATAACTAAAGGATCTTATTGATAAAGCAATCAATCTATGACAAGTTATATGGGTACTTAGATCAATCTGATTATTATGAATTTATACCATTGACATTGACGAATTTTACGATTACTAAGTATTTTTTGTGACTTTATTTTATTTGTAATTAATTCAGTATAAGAAGTATTACAAATTATTCAAAAATAATTTATCTATTTTTAATTTAAGGAAACGATAGCAAGATCATAGTTACAATACTAACGATCTGGCAGATCCATAGGATGAACTTTTTTTAACTAGGACTAATGTACGAGTGAAATTATTGTTGTTCTTTTATAACTTTACTTACTCTGTAGTCATCTCCCATAAGTATTTCTTTAATAAAGTAAAAAATGATGAATTGCGATCATAGGAAAAGGGCAGTTTCAACGATCTCTTTTCTTTATTTATTTTATTTTATTTTATTTTATTGTAGGAACAAGTTTTTGACTTAGTGCAAAATGAGAAGAGTCCCTGAAGGGAAAATATGACGACAAAAACTTAAATAGAATATTAAATAATTCATTAAATCAACTTATCCCAAATTGTATGATTTCCTTTTGACTATGTTTTCTTGAGAACTGTTACATACTTGGAATAAACTTAGAAATAATGATAGAAATATGAAATGGAATTTGCTATAAATTGAAAAATAGTTTAATTTATCAAAATTAAATTTAAAAAAAAAAATAAAATAAAATAAAATATAAAAGAATAAAGTCAAAAAAATCCCAATCTTATCTGAAATCGATCGATTGCATTTCATTTCATTTAAGTATGTTGAAATAATATTTTTTTACAACACCGCAACTCACTGCTCATTGCCCAATTTTTTTGCCCTCTATTATTTATAAATTATTTTATTAATTTATTGGAATATTTCTCTCGTCATAAAGTACTCACTTATGAATGTATGTTAAACTCGTATGTACTTATAAGTATACTATAGTTCAGTATATAAACATATTTGATTATAAACACACGTGATTCTAATCAAAAATCGATTTAATGGTTTAACAAGTTTTAACTTATTCTTGTTGTTGGTTTTTTGTGTTATTTTTTCCACATTTCATAATATATATTTCTTATTATTTTATTACTTTATTTGAAATAAATTTGTTGTTGATTGTTCAAATTGATAAGATATAGTAATATTGATAATAAAAAATGTTTGAAATAATCAAAAAACAAAAAAAATTATAAAAAAGAAAACTGAAAAACTATAGAATAAAATGAACAAATAATTGATTGATTGATTGCCATTTACAATACATTTGGGCAATTTAGATTATATTTCAAATTGAAATTTTTGTGAAGTATGAACTATTTTAAAAAAATTAGAACAAAACATTTTGGAGATGTAACAATTACAATGTACGTATGTGTAACATTTAAGAATACTTTATACCCAAATAGTGATACTGATTCATCTGATATTGTCATTGTTATGGATAGTTGACAGTGTTTCGTTACCCATTTACCTTATATTATTTTGTCAAAATTATTTATTTTTATTTATTTATTGTTATTCAACCTATGAAGCAATTTTTTAATTTGCTAAGATTTTTACAATTTTTATAAAGTTCTGGCTATGTTCATAATTTTACTACTAAGAAACACAGATTATACATTGTAACTTACAATGCTTTTACTGGAATTGAAATTACTTTTAGCTTGAGTCATTTTTTCATCAATCTTTCCAATATCTGCCATTATATGGACAAAAGAGGTGGAACAGTAACAGCGTAAATTAAAAATCATATTTACTAATTTATTTTGAGTTATTTGTAATTTGTCGCAGTGAGTAGGTGCACAACCATCCGGAATTTCCGATCCATATTGTATAATTGGAATAAAAAATATTTTAATAAAAAGAAATGACCTCCCGTTTATGAATAGATATAATAATCTAATTATTCTACTGACTGTGTATATTTTCCAGTACAATCTGAGATATTTGATACTATTTCTCCATTGAATAGATTTAGAATTGATCTACATGTTTAATGAAAGGATGTTGTTGTGCAATAAATTTGATACATCTTGGAATTAACATTATTTAATATACATATAAAAAGTGTCACAAAGTTGTATGGTTATATACGAGTACATATGTATATTAGCTCTAGGCGGGCTGTTCCGTTATATAATTTAAATTATTATTTTAATTTTAATTTCTTTAAATATTGTTGTACGAGTAATCCATAATAATCATATGAGTGATGCACGCAGAGATTTTTTCAAGTTCTTTGGGGAACATCGTTTGCGTTTAGCCTCTTTTGTCTGTGTAGTGTCATATCTTGGGTGAGAGCGGCTCCCGGTATATTTAAATGCCTAATGTCTAATGTCCGCATCTTTGTGTAGCAACATACCGTGATGGACTTCACCAGAATTAGATCAAGGTCTTGCTCGAATCAATGCCAAGATTCTAAATTCTACTGAAAATTTTGTTAAAACTTAATAAATATTTTACTGTATTACTATATAAACTATAAGGAAGTTATGTTGGGTGAAGATGGCAGGTGGTGTGAAAAATCAGCACATTTAAACCATATGAAGTCTATTGCGATGTCAGCGATACGGTTCCCTACTCAGACTTAAAACTCAAGTCAAATCCTACTAAGACACTTGAATTATAAATAAATACATATACACTACACTTGGCTAATAGGTTAATTATATATTAGTTGGATTAAGAAAACTATGCGTTTATTCTGAATTGAAGGACAAATCACGTTTATTTGTGCCTGAGATTGACAACAATGAATGAATTTATTTATGTTTTGTATGAATAATTTTTCATGTTGTAAAATCATAATCTACTTGTAATAGATTCAAAATAATATTTACTACATACATATTTGTTTTATTAATTATAGTTTTCTTTGTTTTTACTTAAACCAACAAAAGTGACAGTTAACTTTATAGTTTTTAATATCTCTATTTCATTGAGTTGAAACACTTTGAATATGTTCTTGTTGTTCTTGTTCTTTTTTGTTGTTTCTCTACATGTGTCCAGATTCAATCACATCATCAGCATACATGCAACAAACTACGTATTACTACTTATGTACAAGTACAATATACTACGTAAGACCAACCACAAAAGCTATTAGCGTTTATAAAAAATTTTTAGCATGCTCATCAAGTATTTACCACAAAATGTGCGAAAGCGCGAAGCACAGGTGAAAATGAAACAAAATTATAAAAAAAAAAAATAAAGAAACAAAAAGAAAATCAGTGTGTAAGTGAGAGAAGTAAGAGAATGGTGCAAAGGAGAAGGAGAAGAAATACAAAGTCAAGTTGTCATCGCTTCGTCAGTGGCATCACGTCATTTTACGCTGTTAAATTGAACAAGTGTTGAACGAACCAAGCGAAAGACTTAGGAAGGAAGGAATGGAGGCAGGCGGGCAGGCAGACTATTATGCCGGTTATTTGTCTTTCCGTCTATCAGTCGTTCATTCAATCAGTCTGTCTGTCTGTCTACTTCATAATATGATGAGAGGGAGTACACGCGCCTGGGATAGCAGAGTAAAGTATCTGAAAGTCGCACGCGCGCAATTGTGCTTCGTAGCGTTTGTGTTTATTTGCCAACCATAACCTGACTCAATAACAACCAACAGCCACCACCAACAACAACAACAACAATAACAAAACCTTTTTGTAAAAATACTACTACTGAACAATAACAACAATAACAACACTGAATGTATATCTTTGTATCTTTTGTGTATCTGTGTGTAGTATGACTTTGACTTTGATGCGTTTTACGTTTGTTTTGCTCGGCATGCGGCGGCTTTTTACGCACGTTGATTTCCCACTTATCAACTTTACCGACTCCTCACCCACCCCTTCTCTTCCCACCTCTTACAACAAAAGTTCAGTGAGCACATGTTTCCGAAGCTTAACTCTTCTTCTATTTGTATCTCATTTTTATATTAGAAAAATTGTATTGCGACTGCTGTTAATTTAATTTGATAATTTTGTATCTTTTGACGAGTATTTTCACACCTTTTTACATTTATTCACTTGACATTGCTTTTCATTAACTAAGTATGCTAAAAAAACTTATATGAAAAGATACTGAAGATACTCTTTCATACTTGCCTTATTCAATATATATATAATCAAAATAAATATTTGTCCATTTTTATTTATTTATTATTTTTTATGTGTGCGTATGTGTTTAATTTTGTATCTTTTACTTGTGGCTCTGGTTGCTTGTACCTAGAATGTTTTCATTATTGTTGTTATTTATTATAGCATTTTCTTATTTTTTATTTTTGTTGTTGTTGTTGTTGTTGTTGCTACTTGCTTAGAAGTAAAAGAGTGAGTGTATCTATGCATCTGCAAGATGTCTATTTGCTATCTTACGTAGAGCAGAAGCAACAGCAGCATACGCATAACTTCAACGTAGCGTCTTACGCTGTTGCTTATACTATCTTCGCAGCATCGCAACATCGCAGCATCTCCTCCTGTGCCAGTTTCATAAAGCTTCGTGTACCGACGTTTAAATTTTTTATGAGTTCGTAATAAAGTTTCAACATTTTTCATCATTAAAATAAAATATAAAGCCGAAATTATATTTTATCGTCTTTGCATCATTCTTTTTCCTTAAATATGACACGCACACAAACATACATATACACAGACATAGAGATACTCAAAGATACATACAGATAGAAGCGAAGAACAGATACAAAAAGATACAAAGTAAGTATAAGTTACGGACAACAGCTCTACCTCTACCTCAACCAAGTAAAATCCAACCAAGAATAAGAAAAAGTTACCAATGCCAATGATGTTGTGGATGATGATAATGATGATGATGAAACAAAAGCAAAAAAATAAAACAATAATAATAATAATAATATAATGAATATATACTCGTGTATCTATGTATTTGTCTGTGTATGGATATAAAACAAGAAACCGCATTTTAAATATTAAACAAAACAAAACAAAACAAAACAAAACAAAACGAAATGAAATAAATGGAAGAGAAAAAAATCTTATAAATAAAATAAATAAATTTAAATTAACGCACAGAAGAGCTGAAAAGCAAGAACATTCCTTTAATTTAACTGCGTTCCTTGCGAAGAATAATTCAAGAAATGCTAAAATAATGGAAGGTACAACAACAACATTGATAATATACTATGTACATACAAATATATGTATGTATATATAATATAAGTATAAAATAAATATATATCTCTAGTAAATGATGTTCTGTTCACTGTTCGCAGTTCGTTGTAATTTTTGTTGTTATTATTATTGTAGTAATTTATAATATTCCTTAACGATGTGCAAAAAGGGCAGATAACGAACACACAGTGCACAGTGGAGCAAGATAAAGAAATTTTTAAAATTAATGAATAGGAATGCTAATTCTTTTTGAGAAATCAAATGAATTCGAAATAACAAACGATTACATGAAACTTCCATTCTAATCGCCTATGAAATAGCAATGACCATTTTAACAGAAATTGATTTAACCACCAATGAGCTTATTGTGAAAACCCTCGTAATTACAGTTCCTCCGATATTCTGGTATTTATGAAGAATTCAAGAACCTTCTTGAGAGATAAACCTGCAATTTCATAGCACATGAAACTATCCGAATACATTTCCGTGTTAGTCCCACTAATTCTTGTATTCTTTTGCGAGATCTGGTTGGCATCAAGGTTTTTGCTACTCTAATATTTTCTGTATTAACCGAATATTAATGCGATTTATTGTCAAGTCCATTGAGGCTAAACTGGAATCTAATGGATGTAGTTTAATTCTTTCTACTTTTAAAATCAGCTGACCCAGAGTTTTAATTGATGAACAAGTTACAATGATTTTAGTGACATTTGTTATTTTCAAAAAATGGAAAGAAGCGCATTTCACCTCTTGATTAAATACTGTTGGTGATTCAATAAAATATTTACTGTTCAAGAAAAGAAATTATGTAAATATTATTTATTTGTCAATCGATCGATCGATCAACTGAACTGTTTTGCTTTGAAATAAAAAATACAAATTTATTGATCTTAACCACTGTATAAGTTAATTTCAACTTTTTTTCTCTACTTCACAAATAATAAATTAAGAGCTAAGGAAATGATTTTTATAAAATGAATGGAATTGAATGTATATGTACATATTTTCCATCCTCAGTTTTATACCCTTCTCACGATCTGTGAATGATAAGTACTATATACCCATTGTCATTAAATTTGTAACACACATTTGTAAGATATTTAGGGTAAGCATTGCATTGATAACATCAAGTTTATTTTATTTAAAAGAGTTCATATACCAGTCTTACTTTAAGTATATTTCTAATCGAAAATTAATAAACTAATCGCAATTTATTGGGTTCTTATGAAATATCTTTATATCAATCAGATTGATATGATTAAATACATGTCTTCTTGTTGTTGCTCAAAATGTGATCTTCAGATCAGCTGATCCTTACTATAATCAGAAACAATAAGAATAAATTACAAAATAACAAGAAATCAATTATTTATTGGAGGTTTATGTGGGCCATTATTATCCAATATTGATAATATTCTATATCGATCTAATATTGATTCCCAACGATGGTTAGTTTTAGTAACTTCATCTTGTAATCAAGTAATCGCGACAAAAATATTATGTCAGTAAAACATTTCTGATTTCAACTCGATTTACTATCCTCGTTGCACTGATCTACAAATATAAAGTGAAAAAATGAAACTGACATCGTTATCTTCCTCACTGCTCATCTCTAAGAGAACATAAATTTTCTGAAAAAATAATTTTTAGTGACATTCCGCAACCAATTTTTTGGTAGTTTTTCAGTTTAATATGCAAAATTTGATCCAACAATTTCGACCGATTCTGCAGGTCGATTTTGATGAAATAGACACTATATGTTACTCAGAATAAAGCTTATTATTTTTCAGTAAATCGATTTGGAATCCAATGAGTAACTGTTATATAATGCGCATATAACAAAACAAACAGCCAGACAAAGTTTTTCTCACAAATCTTACGTGGTACGTAATTTTTAATTATGATTTGATATTTAGTACACATTAATTAATATAAAAACACCAATAGTCACTCAGTTGCATATTGGCTGTAGACTAGTGTTATTAATGGGTAACCGACACATGATAATGTTATGCGTTACAAACTTTACGTGATAACACCAATTCACACTACTTACTAATATGTATGAAGAGTACAAAAAAGAGGCTCATAAACAGCAACAAAAAATAAATATATTAATAACCATTTATTTTTATAAAATTTTCACATTATTTTTTTTTATTTTTCAATACATTATTCATTAACGTATCTTTTTATTATTATGATTATTATTATTTTCTTCTTCTTAATGGCCAACACAGTAAACAAAAAAAAATGTTAAATAAAAAATGATCGTGTTGATGGTGATGACGACGATGACGATAAAACGGAAGCACAAAGAACGCAATGAACTTAGCCTTCATTTAAGGATTTTTCGATATTGGAAGTTGAAGAGAAGAAGAAAGAATCAAAGAAGTTTTTAATTTATTTCTTTTATAAAGCATTTTATTTTTTTTTTAATATATATTTTTTTTTCTCTTTTTTACTTTTGCTTTAATTTAACTTAATTGCGCGTACTTTTCAGTTGTTTTACTATTCCTTTTTCACATTATTATTATGTTTTTTCCCTTTGTTCTTTATCGCAAAAAAACGTTTGAAATATTATTGCTAGCGATTAATCAAATCAAAAAGCAGCAGCAAGAAAAAAATTAAATTTGCAACTTTATACGTCATAAGTGTTATAGATACATTTGTGCGCACAAGCATCTATTGCAGGCTGGCATGCGCATGCAAGTAGATATGTATGTAAGAGTATATGCCACAAATGCATTGTAGACTCAAAAGCGAGGAGCGCCTCAAACTCATACTCAAATCAAAGGTAGTATATGCAAAGGCTAGGATTATGACAAAGCATATTTCTTTATTTGATTGACTGACGTTAACATATTCAGATACTTTCATTCGTTCGTTCGTTGGTTCATTCGTTTACTTTATCTTCATTATTATTATTATTATTATTATTATTATTATCATTATCATCATCATCATCGCCATCACCATTGCCGTTGTCATAATTTTCTTTAACTTCCTTCCTTCCATCTCTCACTGTGCTCTGCATATTATATGCAAAAAATAATTATTATTAAAACATATTTGTTCATAGGAAAAAAGTTGAAGATTAAAATCAGAAACGAATGTAAGCACTTCAACTCCATACACACACACACACACACACACGCACACACGTTCCAAAGAGTATAAAAATCTCGCCCCCACCATTTCAGTTACATTCATCGATAGGAAATACCTTTTGTTGTATCTATAACTTACACGACTTTGAATTTCGCGTGAGTAAGTGAGTTGCCATCGTCTTTTGTTAAATCCTTCGCCTTTGCCTTCGTATTTATCTTCATCGGCGGGTGTTACTCCTATAACATACATAAGTATATCTATATGCTCTGTCATTTTGTTTTCTGTTGTCTGTTCGTCTGTCCAATTGTCCGTTTGCGTGTGTGTGTGTGTGTGTGTGTGTGTGTGTGTGTGTGTGTGTGTGTGTGTGTGTCTCAAGCAACTTAAATGTGTGTGTTGGGGATTAATGAATTTGATATAATGACATTTTAGATTGCATCTGCATAATATTGTATTTAATTGTGTTTACCTGTCTGCTGCTCTACACCCATCTACATTTCTACAATCTACATATTTATCTATAGTACATAAATATGTATCTATCGGCATATTTGTCTCGTTTTCTTATACATTTTGTATTTTGTTGTTGTCTACTACTTTGTCATTCGCGTGTCTTGAGTACTTTGTAATACAAATTTTTTCATGCTTTGTCATTAATGTCAGAAATAAAAACAAAATATTGTAAATAAAGAGGGAAAAAAATGTTGAACTCATTTTTGACAATTTATTAAAATTATTTGTTGCAACAAGATTGTTGTCATTGATCTATTTGTTATAAATAAATTGTTTCACGGATACGCAATATCAAAGCTGTGATCAGTAGTTTCTTTTTTGAGATGAAATTATGAAATCATTGTGAGATGTCTCTTTATTTTCTTTTCCTCTAATTATATAATCAAAAATACACGTACACGTATGTACTACTTATGTTCGAGTGTCTCAAGTTTAGTTACAAAATTGAGAAAGAAAAGCAAAAATAAATATAATAAGATTTTTCATCTGGTTTTTTATTCTAGATTTTTCATTAGATTAACAGGTTTAATTTGTTTTTTTGTTTTTATGGAATAATGCGTTTTATTCTTTCCACTTACCCTAATTATCTATGCTCATGTCAGCTAATCACTGTTAACAACACCCGCCGACTCAAGAGGAGTCACCGCGGGGACCTACCTTTCAGGTTTCCTGAAGGGTAAGTAATCTGCCACCATTCACTGTGATGTTCATTTGTTGTAGTTGTTCCATTTATGGCTAGGATTTTTTTCGAACTGATTGTAAATAAACTTGTTAAAAGAAAAAAATTCTTTCCACTCCAACAGTCAACAACTCTGTTGTTGACAGATATGCGACAACATATAAATTGAAAAGGTAGTTTGTATTTCCCTTTTTTTTCTTTTTTATATCATATTTTAAGTTGTAATTGATTGAAAAATTATAAATATGGACTTAAAATAATTTTTTTTTTTTTAATAAGGAATATTTTTCAAAAAAAAACTTGCAAGTCACAATATTAAAATTCTCTCACACATCACTTGTGTAAATTTATAAAATTAATTAAATATTTCTGCAGACAAATTCTTACACTTTTTGTACCATTTATGCAATTTACATTATTTCTTTATAAATAAATGTCTTTGAGACTTTAATTGAAATATTGGTCGAAAATGAAATGTAAAATGTTTTTTTTTTGTATAAGTAACCTCATTAAATTTAATATTAGAGACTTGCAACTTTTCAAATGATAATTAAATTATATCAAAACAATTACTTACTTCCAATTGGCCCAAGGTATTATACATACGTATATCACTGGTCAACAAAATCAATTTTTTTTCCTGAAATTTTTTTTTTTTTCTTGTATCATTTAAGATTGATTTTGTTGCCTTCTGTAAAGTAAACGATAATTTCCATATGAGGGTAAGAACAAAGGAAGCAGCTTTATCTCAAAAACTAGAGCTGCTAGAAAAGAAACTAATAACATATTTGAAATCAGCTTAAGAAATTTGCTTAAAATTATGTAAAATATTCTATGAAAAAGAAATGCTGTTGTCAAGTGTATTTCTTAAGTAAAGCAAAACATAACTTTTAAGTGTTTCAGAATGCAGTAAACCCCAAATAAAACTGGAAGAATCATACGACTTAAAAATATGTTTTGTATTGTTAAGTTAAAACATCGAAACTTCATAGAAGGATATAATTAAAATGAATTTTCTTAAGGATCTTGTAGAGTTTTTAATGCTGTTTAAACAGTGTTCAGAGCGACTAAGCTCCGAAAATGAACCCGTAATTCAAGAGAATTACAAGTATTTAAAAATATGATGTGCAAATACTCTAGCTTCCCATGTTATGGGAATTGTAGCAATTAAAAAAAATTTAATAGAACGTTTTGAACCGACTATAATTCACTACATAACGTTGTTTTTAAACCCTCCTATTAAGTCTCTGAATTGTTTGAGTGCAAACAAACGGGACCACATAGTTGCACTAGTGATAACAAAAATATATGCAAGCATGCAACACAATCTTACAACTGAAAGCAATCCAGATCATAAAATTTGTTCATTACAGTTTAAAGAATTTTGCGATGCATCTTTCAAATCAAATTTTGTGATTGTGACGGATATTTTTATAACGCGCACAGCTTTAGTATGAAATAACTTGCATAATTCGGATAAGAAATTTATAGCTCGACTCACATACTATGTCTAGAGATAAATAAAAGAATTCTCATCATTAGTTGATAAGATTATCTATCATGTTCATTTCTCAATTATAATAATAACTGATTATAATTACACGAGTACTAGTTAACTTTTGGAATATTTTTGTTCAGAAAGCAAAGCTTCTTAAATTATATCCAGATGACCTTTTTCACAAATCCTTTTGTATGAAAATGACATTTTGAGGCGACTGAGTTCAGTTGATAAGACAAGAGCTTTTGTGTTTGGCGTATTTCTCTTCATTATGCCAATAGTTCTTTGGATCTAAGATTCTTGAAATATTAGGTCAACTCAGAATGAATATTTGTCTTAGGCTTCTTCAATTAAATTGACAAAAGCACTCCATATACCTATGAACATCTTAACTTTAGCTCTTTGTGACTTTTTAGAAACATTATCCCTGTTTCTACTTTTAATAAGCGAAATATGCCTTTTTCCCAGATAGCCTGTAGTATGTATGCTTTTTTTAACGCAAATTTAATATTGTTGTAAAAATAAATGTCTTCTCTCTCTTCAAATAAAGAAATCTGTCATTGTTTACAGCTATCAAATCGTCCAAAAATATTCTTTGGTATCATTTTTAATGCTGTCCGCAATTTGTTGATCCTTGAAATGTGCTAAAACTTTTCTTAACAGTTTTCGAAAAAGAATAGTATCGAGTATCGATCAATAAATAATCTCGATGCCGACATATCGTTAAATTATTATAAAATTATAAATACACCACACTTTCTTATCAAACTTATTTGATGAAAAACACAGTTAAAAAATTAATGTAAAATTTAAACTGAAAGTCAGATTTGTAACTTTACTTTTAAATATTATTATAATCTAAAAGAATTAGTACACATTATTCTTTGTAAATAATTAAATTTGCGTTTATTTTTGTACTACTACTATGTCCGCATTACTAAATTTTATGTCTCACAACTTTTCACCGAATGTAAAATTTTCGTCAAACCAAAAAATTGAAAGCAAAAAACAATAAATAGAATCCATAAAAATAATATGTTAATGACATTTTTGTTATTATAGTGGTTTTTCTCTTTCCAAACGATGCGAAAACTATTTTTGACAAACGGAAAAAGTGACAACAAATGAAAAAATTGCATTGTCAATGCATTCAAAGGAAATGTGGAAATAGGAAAACAAAAAAATAAATTAACTAACAAAATTACATTGTTGCACAATATTTAAGTTTCTATAGAAAAGACAAAAAACAATAAATTTGAATACTTTTGTCTGGGTCTGTAGTGTTCAAGCCAAAGTAATAATTTATATAACAAATTATGAATTTTGTTAAATAAAAATAAAAATTTATTGATAATGCATTTTGCATTCCTTACCTCGTTGTTCTCCTACCTACTACCTGAGTTATACTCAAGCTCAATGAATTCATTGAAATGATTACTTACAGCTATCTTAGAACGTACAAAATACTACTTACTCGCACACACAAAATCCTACACAACTCAACTCAAGACAAGACAAGGCAAGTCATTATGCCATGAAGGCAGTAGACTGAGGGATCAACTCCTTGCCAATTGTAAGCGTAAACGCCGAAGAAGACATTTGAAGAAAACTTTTATCCACACAAACAAATCGTACAAAATCAAATTATATCAATGTATAATAGTTGGACGCCAAGGACGGAAAATAAGACAAACTAAAGATCGACAATGTTATAAGCAGCAACTTCTTCTTCATGGCCTTCATCGTCAACATCGTCGTCATCATCATCATCTTCATCGTTTTTAAATGTCTCATCTGCTCCCATTTATTAATCCCCCACTCACCCTCTTGTCAAGAAAAATATTGTGATTGAGTACTTATATTTTAAAATGGTGTTTGTAACAGCAGAGCAGTTAATAGTAATATTCAATAAAATACATAATTAATATATCAAATCTTTTTCATTGGATTAAAAATAAAAAATATCAACATCATTTACATAGTATGTTTTAGATCAGACTTTAGAAATGTTGATGACTCTTCAAGTTCTTAATATAATCAAAGTAGATTCATTCAAGACCTTACAAATAAAGAAAATAGATTCTAGTGTTTTTTTAATTAGAAATGATTATAAATTTTGGAGTTAATCTATTAAATAATAAATTTTGAATACAAAAACCCAATTTACTTAGATTCTTGAACAACCTCAGAAATGTGAAAGACCATAAGTGTTTCCAGACACCTATAAATAGGTAATATCATGAACGTTTTCGAAGAGTTAAGTTCAATTAATTAATATTTTGTAAATTTTGAAACACAATTTATTTAGATTCTTTGAAGACCACTGCCTCTGCATTCATTATCTCATCCATCGCCACTTCAACCAGGAAACAGAGACTATGTTTTTCCATAACTTGTAATTTTTCAATGTATTTATAAATCTGAAGTGTATAACAAATTCGGTACTATTAATTTTAACTCGTACGTAAAGTAAGAGATAAACTCTTATTGTTTTTTATATCTACCGTTTTGATTTTCCCCCTCTTCTTTTTCCTTTCTCATTGGTGAACAGAAAGCCAGCCGAGGTGGTTACTACTATTCTGTATTCTGTATTCGATTCGATTCGATTTTCGACTTGTTCAGTTTGTTTGCAGTTTTATTTTATTCCATTTTGTTCGCTTGCTTTACGCGGACTCTTGCATTCGATAATAATTTCTGAATTCCTGCTCATTTTGATTGCCCCTAATAACTGAGTAGTGTTGCCGCCTCTGCAGCTACTTCCACTACTTCTACTACCACTGACTTCAGTCAGTCAGTCCGTCAGTCACAAAAAAAAATGCTTTTGTTGGCCATTTTTTATGTTATATTTATCATTCTTTTTCCTTAGTCCTTCTTCTTGACTTGCCATATAATATGCTATGTGGTTGTTGTTTGTTATTATTGTTACAAATATTTTATTCCAATGCCATATATTTTATTTCCTTCCATCCTTCTTTTGTTTTTTTCTTTTCTTTTGTTATGTTATGTTTTGCTTTATAGTTTTTATTTTATTGCATTGTTTATGAAGACAAAAATAAATTATTATTGTTGGGTGCGTTGTGTTCATATCCACCACTTCACTCTTCTCAACTCCAATCCAGATTACCCGGTGTCGGTCAACTTTCTGTTCTTCTGTTCTTTCGTCATCTATACTATCCAATGGATAGATAGATCTATCTATTCATCCATCCATCCGTCCATTCTAAGAATGTATTTTGTTTTGTGTCTGTGTCAGTCTGTCCTTGCTGTTCATTCTGTCATTTTTAGAAATTATTATATTATACTACAAGACTTGAGGTTCGTCGGTTGGTTGTTGGCTTTTTGTTCGATAGACTCATATTATTTGTTATTCATTTTTTTTTTTGTATGCATATATTGTATTTCTACCGTTGCGACTGTCACTTTTCTTAATATTGATGACGATTTATTATTATTATATTATTATTATTATTATTATTATTATTATTATTATTAATATTATTATTAATATTATTAATATTATTATTAATATTATTAATATTATTAATATTATTAATATTATTATTAATATTATTATTATTATTATTAATATTATATTATTATTATTAATATTATATTATTATTATTAATATTATTATTATTAATATTATTATTATTAATATTATTATTATTAATATTATTATTATTAATATTATTATTATTAATATTATTATTATTAATATTATTATTATTAATATTATTATTATTAATATTATTATTATTAATATTATTATTATTAATATTATTATTATTAATATTATTATTATTAATATTATTATTATTAATATTATTATTATTAATATTATTATTATTAATATTATTATTATTAATATTATTATTATTAATATTATTATTATTAATATTATTATTATTAATATTATTATTATTAATATTATTATTATTATTATTATTATTATTATTATTATTATTATTATTATTATTATTATTATTATTATTATTATTATTATTATTATTATTATTATTATTATTATTATTATTATTATTATTATTATTATTATTATTATTGTTGTTAGTTTTTGCTCTACTTTTTATTTCTCATTATTGTTTGTTGTTTGTTTTCATTTTTGTATTGCAATTATTATTGTACGTATTTTTGCGCCATTTATTTAGTGTCAGCCCCATCATCATCAACTTCTTTTATGGTTTCTTTCCTTTGCCTCTCATTCAGTACACCTTGAGTCCACCAACATCATCATCATCATCATTGAGTGGACATTTGTCATTGCTTTGTGTATATTTTATTTCTAAATAATAAATGTCTATTAACTTAATTGGCAAATTAGGCACAAAGAGTCCTCTACATACTATAAATTTAAAAATTTGGTTGAGAATGTCAATTTTAGTATTTTTTTCTTTTTTTTGTTGCATAGAGATACTTCTTTATGTACATACAAATCCAAAACAACGAAGAAGGTTCTTTTTTCTATTCTACAATAATCACAAAATAAACCTTTGAAATTGCTAACAAAATAAACCAAAATATAAATGCCATAATAAAGTTTCTTGCATACGAAATAAGTTTTCTTTTTCAAATGTGAATCGAAATTAGGTTATTAGTTTATTAAACGTACATATGTATATGAATTGACATGTGTGTGTGTGTGTGTGTATGTGTCTTTTATAATGATTATCGTTATTACTATTGCCAAACAATCGTAAGGTCTCTTAAATAATTAAGTAGAGGTTAACAGTAGTTAGTTTGAAAAAGAGGTCATCATATATGGTTACCTAAGAAAATTATAATATAATGATTGATATACATATAGTATATAATATAATTTATACTACAATGGAGACATATTTACAGAGGAATCTCTAGTCGCGGACAGCTCCCCTGACGGACATCTCCTGCGGTCGGTCAAATATCTTGGTCCCAAATTTTTGTTTATATTTTTAGTACAAAATATGCTCCTGTGGGTGAAAGCTAACTTGGTCGGACGCGGATACTACATTTATTTACTTTTCATATTGACGTGTATTGACAATCACGATGACAGTCACGATGAAGGAGTGTGCCACAGCTGAAAATCTTTTCTTTTTTTTTTTTTTGCATTTAAAAGGATTTGAAAAAGACATTATAAAATAGGGGATTTACATCTTTAAATAATTTTTTTTTTCTTGGTGACGAATCAGACACTAGTAGGTTGTTGGAGTAATTGAAATGGTACCGCGAAATTTACTCTCAAGAAAAAATAGATTTAATTAATTTGCAAGACATGGAAAAACTATCAGGCGTATACTAGCGAAGAAATATAATTTTATAGCTACCGTAAATCAATTGTTTACGTATTTGTATTTTTAAAGACTTAATATTCGAAAAACAAGATTCACACATGTTGTATATCTTCGACATCTCCATCAGGAGGACATCTCCCGCGGCCGGACAATTTCTCTGCAACCATGGGTATCCGGCCATGGGATATTTCCCTGTAAATGATATATGAAATGTATAGAAAATTCATAGAGAATTGATACATTGTATATACTTAATATTGGTAACCGATACAATTTCAAATATACTGTAAGAAATGAATTAAAATGATACTCAAATATCGATTATAATTGATACAAATTCAAAAATGTTGTCCTTACTAAAATACACAAATAAGAGAACTTCGTTTTTAAGAAATTTATCCTTTAAGCAGATTTGATTTTCTACTTTGTTTTATATAATAACAATTAAGATCCAATAAAATAAAGCCACGCAATTGGATATAAAAATTGATCATGAAATGTCTTACTAAATATTTGAACTTTCTTTGTCTATTGGGAAACAATGATTTTTTTTTTGTTCGTTCTTCGATTTATTGAATTACTTTCTATCCAACACAAACACAAACATTAACAATAATTTCGAAATCTTAAAACTTTTGGCTAATTTACAAGTTCCTTTAGTGGTTAGCTGAAAAAACTTGTATATGTTGCGTGGCCCTCCCAGGGTTATGGGGTAGGAAAGTCATTCCAATGAAATCGCGTTTGGCTGCTCGTCTGTGAGAGTGGGCGAGCTAGGGAGTTATAATGTTGCAAGAGTTTGAGGTGATATTCTGTTTTAGGTGCGCCAGCTCAGTTTGAATTATACCAGGGAGCACGTCTTATAAAGCGAAGTATCTTCGATTGTGCTCTTTGGATGACTTCGACGTTACTTGGGCTAGCGTTCCCGTATGTCCAAATTGGCGTTATTAAGTTATAATATAGTAACACATTTAAAAAGAGGCTTAGGATTAGGATTTAAAAGCCAGTGGAGGGACTGAGCTTTTAATTTCATGCTTTGTTTTTGGCTTCTTTATGCTTCCGTTAAGTGAGACGTCTATCGAAGGGAAGTAAAAATGATTTTTATTTATATGCTTGCAAGAAAATCATAAATCAAATATAATGAATATCCACATATATGTTAAAATTTGAAATGATTTTCTTATGTGAAGTTCAGGGGGAAAATTTATATAGAAAACTTTCATATAAATCTAAAATATCATTGGAATTATTTATAACAGATAGTGAAATATTTTCTTATGGTTTCAAAGAAACAGGAATTAAGGAAAGAACATAACTAGATAGATTAGTTTTGACTCTTTCATACATTGCTGTGGGACCCAAATTTACACCTAGTTTCATTTATATCCCCATCTTAAGTATACAGTGTACAAATTATATACTTCTCTGAAGTGTATTTTCGCTTAGGTGAGAACAAAGTTATAGATATTTTTTTTATATTGTATATACATTTATTGATATTAAGCTATTATCTTTATTATATTTATAAAGCATTTAAAAATTAAATAAAAACAAAATATGATACAAAAAATTTTCCATTGAAAAAACCTGTTTTCAACAACCAACAAAACAAAAATAAATAAATAAATAAATAATTTTAATATAAAGAAATAACAATTAAATAAGTAAAATTAAAAAAAAAAAATTAAAAAAATAAAAATAAATAAACAAAAATAAATTTAAAGAAATAGTAATAATAATGAAAACAAATATGAAAACAAATAAATGACAAAAGTAAATGTTGTAAGTAGCAGAAAACTTATAACAAATATTAAAAATATATACAGGTACACACTCTGTCATATCTTAAGATCTTTCATCATCACTCAAATAAACAGAATTATCAATGAAGTGAGGCAATTTACGAAAGTTGTTTTACATTTATAGTTAAGTAAATACTTTGTTGGAAACAAAAAAACTCCACATCTTTTTACACTCAAAATTATAAAAAAAATTAAATATAAAATATATTTTATACAAAAAACATAAAAGGAAAAATTAATAAAAAAACAAAATATTTAAATTAAAATAATTTGAAATGACATTATATTTTTATTAGGTTTTTTTTTTGATTATTATTTTCATTTTTGAATATTGTTAGTATCATATTATAAATGCAGCTGTTAAAATGTATTCTCTAAGCACGTTCGACCTATTAATAAAAAAAAAGAAAATAACATATTCCAAATCATTATTATTTTTATAATATTACATATTATATTATAATCATTTTATGTTCGTTAAGATTTTATTATTTGTTGTTTATTTTATGGTCATAAAACCAAATCAAAAATATGATGAGCTACTATTAGTCACAAACTACGAAATTTATATTAGTATTTCAATATGCATAGGAAAAGAGATAAACTCAATCTCATAGATAATTGTTTGTATGTATTTACATTCATACAAATGTTATAAGTTTATCTAAATATTATATATTATTATTATTATATTTTATTGTCACGCCACATGTCACAGACATTCATCAGTAATATAAATAATATAAATAATAATATCGTCGCTTATGTTATTGTAACTACAATAAAATTCAAGTCAATAATAATAATAATTTTTTTTTTTTTATTTTTTTATTAAAACCATTGGTTTTACCGACGTTTCCATACCCTTAACATTAGTAGTAACTGTTTCATATATTTAGTTTGAGGAATTTGAATAAAACCATTTATTATCATGTGCTTACCCTCTCTGGGGAAAATCAAAAATAGATCGTACTTAATTTATTCAACTGTGGCAACTTGTAGTATACAAATTTAGAAGTTGGAACTATGAAACTGTGAAAATTATGTATTATGATGGCGATATTCTCAAGTGGCATTTAAAAAATAGAGAATAGAAGCAAATTTTGATTTCAAAATCTATGGTATGGTCGAACTTAGTTTGTCTCAGTAAGCTGATACGATTACACTGATCCAATGCCCTCTTCTATTTGTTACAAACATTACACTAAAGTAATAATTCCTAATGGCACTAGGGTGAAGTTTACATATAAATATAATAATACAATAATAAAAATAAGGAAATACAAATATGTTGTATCTATAAAGTTTTTATATATTTTATTGTAGTATTACGAAACACATTTTGTTAGAGCATTGTTCGAGTTCAAATGCATTTCCCCGTTCATGTTGGTGCCCACCCCACATTCAATATCACTTTCTTATTGGATTGTCGTTGGTTGTTGGTCGTCATTATTCCATTTGTTGGTTTCGTTACTTTTGGTTATTGTAATAATAATAATAATAAAAATAATTGCTTTAGAAAATATTATATTGTTGATGTTGTCATTGTCGTTGTTAGTATTTTATTAGAATTACATTTTTTTTTTTTTTTTGAGAGTTTTTATTTGGTTTTTTTTTTATTATTTTTGGTTGAATTCGAATAAAATGAAAAGTCATAAAAATGTGTCATCATAATAATGACTAAAACAAAGTCATAATATTCGTTAGTTTTGTTAGTTTGTTTGTAAATTGAGAGTATAATTCGAATATTGTACTAGAGCCGTATGATGAGTATTAAGCCTATGATGACATAGCTCAGCTAGTTTTTCTTGTAAAATCTTTCACAACAATGGTTTTCATTCATATCGAACTATTTAAAAAAAAAAAAAGATAATAGAAAAGAAATAAAATACCTTCTTGTTTAAAATTAATAATAAAATGATGAATTTGAATTTATTGATGGAGCTCAATAAAATTCATGGAGTATTAACTTGAAAATATTAAATAGGTGAAAAGATATTTTTGAGAAAGAACGCCAAAGTTTTCAACATAAGTTATATTTGTATAAAGAACTTTGTCGTGGAATAAACCGAACACCACGAAAAGTCGGGTCACAGATTAATTCACATGTACCAAATGTGGTCTTTAGTGTAGTGAAAGCAAAATGGTCTCGAGTTAAAACATAAGACTAACTTCTCTTCCATCAAAAATTGTACAAATTTATACAAGCAATAATAATATAGCTCAAGGAAAACAATGAAAATAAGACATTCAATTTAGACTTATTAGATTATTTTAATAATATTTTATTAAAAAAGAAGGAGTCTTCCTTAAAAACAATAAACAAGTTTACACAAAAATGCTTCATATTGGCAAAATCAATGAATATTCGTTAGATGTAGCTCTATGTGACAACACCTGAAGAAATAGATGAAAGGAACATAGTTTATTATAAGACTTCTGATATATCGACATATGAATGCCATCTTATTAAATTTGGATGGACATATACTAAATTGGAGAACCAATAAAATTTTATAAATTTTAAGAAACTCGTTGAAGTGATAAGCTTTATTTTCTGATATTTAATCAGTTAAAAACAAATAAACGTAAAATTTATTTACAACTTACTAATCTTAGTCAATTGACGTCGTTCTGAATAAAATCATATTCCGACTTAATAATTTAATAATTCTTGAGGACATGATGTGGCAACGAAAAACAATTCGGTGAGAAGAATGTCACTTTTCTTGAAATTCAAATTATGGGTTACTAAAATTATTTTGTTAACTTAATGTCACAACTGGTATTGTGGCTAAAGAAGATTTTTAAGGGATGTCTCGTTACGGGGTACATCACAGTAAGCTGGAGGGAAGTGAGAGTGGTCTTCACCCCCAAGGCAGGGACGATAAACCACAACTCACCAAAGGATTTTAGACCTATTAGTCTCTCATCGTTTTTGATCAAAACAATGTAAAGATAATTAGATCTGCATTTGAGAAGCAAGCTCTTCCACAAAGTTTCAGCGGTGCACAACACGCATACGGTATGGGGCATACCTTAAGAGTTGATCGGTTGAGACTGCTTTGCATGAGGTGGTTAGGGGCATTGAAGATGTATTGCAGAGGAAGGAGTCCGTGGTGGTAACCGTTCAAGATTGAATCAATTTCCGCCGCGCTGGGAAAAATTGGTTTACATCCATCAATCATCACAAGGCTTAGCAATATGCTTCGCTGCCGGATGATTAACTCCAATCTAGGATCGGTGACTTTAAGGAAGAAGATCACAAGAGGCACTCCGCAGGGGGCAGTCATATCCTTCTTTGATGGAATCTAGTTCTCAATGATCTCCTTTTAAGTCTACGATCAAAAAGATGTAGGGCTACCGCCTATGGGGATGATTTGGTCTTAATGGTGGCGGGTAAGTTTTTACCCATTATCAGAGAGATATTGGAATAATTCTTCGGTGGGTTCAGCCAAACGGTCTTGGGTTAATCCGAACAAGACCGAGCTGGTACTGTTCACAAGGAAATATAAGATACCTAACTTTGGACTACCGTGTTTAGGTGGGTCGCAGAGTAATTCTGAATTCGAAACTCTCGTGCAGGACAAACTCTGAAGAAAGAGTGAAAAAGCCATTAAGTGCATTGTATGTCTGCAGTGTGGTGAGAGTTAGCTAACACCAAATCCCATCTTATTAACCTCCATAAGGTGCAAAGAGCAGCCTGCTTGTCTATCACTGGATCTTTAAGATCTACCCCTCAAGCAGCGCTGGACGTCATTCTAAGTCTAATACTGGTAGGCACTTATCTCAAGTACACAGCTGCAAGAAACGCAGTTAGACTCCGGGAACTGCATCTTTTCAAACACTGTGTAGTGGGCCACAGTACCATCCTACCATAAATAGGGTTACATGCTGCTTGTGGAGAATGTGACTACTGTGTAAATCGCGATTCCAGGATAGAGATGATTGGAACCAGGGTAACGTTATCAGACAAGACGAGCTTTATATCTATACAGATGGCCCAAAACGGAGGAGTATACGGGGGCGGGCATCTTCTCGGAAGAGTTAAATGGATGTGTTCCAGGCAGAGGTATATGCAGTCTTGCAAGCAGCAATGTTGATAAACACTATGTTGATAGCCTGGCTGCTATCAAAGCTCTGACAGCTCATAGTATTAAGAGTAAAGCTTTTCGTAGAACGGTGGTGGCTCTTAACCAGGCTCGGAAACACTCAAATTCGTACCTGGTCATTTCGTGCTTACAGACAACGTATATACGAATCTTCATGTTGATTTTAGAAGCTGAGGGAGACCTCTAGAATCAACTGTCAGATGTTCACACCTATCTTTTTTTAACCCCTGCCACTCCATCCTTTTCCATAACATTCCATAATTAGGCATCACTGTGGGCCATAAGGCTTCTGGGTGAACTCACGCGTAGTGCGAGCGGCCTGTCTAACATAAACTAACCTAACCTAATGTCTCAAATGTCTTAAAAGCTTCCCATAAAAGTAGTTTCTATCTCTAGAGTTTCATGAACTATAGTTTAAGAATCACTGAACTAATTAAAGCGAAAAAAAAGAATCTGTGTAAATTTGTATTATTTAATATCAAAAGTTCACATTTGTAAGTTTAGTTTATGACTATCTTCATGCATTTCATATTTATTAATTAAGGCGAAAGAAACAAATATTTTTGTAATGGTCAAAAGATAAATATCTATCAAACTTAATTATAATTTTGCCAAAGATTCTTTATGAGATTTTCATTAATGAAATTTAAGAGACAAAAATACTTAGCATTAATATGTAATATCTCTATCTACTTTAACCAAATAAATTATTATAGCTAAGAGCAATTCTTAATCCATGAATGAACATAGTACTTATAATGTATTGCAACTGAAAACTCATTTATTTCTAATTGTGAGTGTTCGAATGTAATTTCTATTTTATGTTTACAAAACTATCCTAATCCATTATTTTTTCAAACAATCAAAATTTGAAATCTTTAGTGATCCATGTGTTTTCCTATTCTAGTTTTGTTATTTTTTCTTATTTATTATTATTTCATTCGATTGCAAGTTTCGCTGTACAAAATACTAGTAATGTAAGTAACGCCACTAAAACTACCAATCAACTAAGTACCAAATCGTATCGTTGAGAAACGTACAAACTAAATATCGTAAAATATTGAGGCGGCACGCAGGCAGACAGGCAGGCAGGCAGGGAGCTAGCTATGTCTACTATAGCTGTAAGTTCTTTGGTGCAACATTGTTGCACTAGTAAAATAGTTAAAGCGACTATAATGGCAACGCTGACGTCGACGACAATGACGATGAAGCTGAGAAGCTACCACAATTAACTTACGTCAATTTTATACTGCCACCCCCCATTGAGAACTCGTTCTTATTTCAGAGCTTTAGTATAAGAATTCTGAAATACTTGGAGGCGCCTGGCCTGTTCTAGCATTGCTAACTTAACCCAAGTGAATTTCTATCTGCGTCTTTGCAATGCGTTTATAGTTTGATAGAGCAAGTTGCTGTTTCATGCAATGAAGTTGAAGTCGACTGAGAAGCATAAAAGTTAAATTTAAAACAATAATAAAAATAAAATCTTCAGCTGGAACATTGCCTGCCATTTAGTTCTTTACTCCACTCCACTCCACTCCACTCCACTTCACTCCAGTCCACTCAAACATTCATTTGGTTTTATTCGACTCAACCCCAGGCTACCCTTACCATTTGCCTGCCTGCCTGCCATTTTATGACTTTCTATAGCATGAGGAATGAGAATGGGAATAAAATAAAAATGAGGAGAGTACCGACCAAAACTACTTTTATTTCATTTCGTTTTCATGTCGCATATCATTAGAATTAACCATTAAAATGTAATAATAATTCTAATAAATGTTGCAACAATGTTGCAAGTTAATGTCAGATTCGCCGACGCCGATTCTCCAGCAGCACCAGCACCAGTGGATCGGAGTATCAAATGAAATAAATCTTCAAATTAAATATAAAATAAGACAAAAAAAAATTTACTCATTATCTGTCGGATGAATCGATTATTTTATACCTTTCACATGAGAAGGCAAATTTACAAAGAAGTTGTCAGTCAGATCATAGAACTATTAAATAAAACAACAATTTGTAAGATAAAAACATACTCAAAAATTGTATGTTCCTAACTCAAGAAATACAGAAGTAATAAGTAATAATGTTATTAATCTGGTCTTGGTCTTGGTCACTTCTTCATTATTTTAGAAATTGATCTCTCATTATTCTAATTATAATATTATTTCTTATATGCCAGGGAGGTGATAATCTTTGAAAGATCCTAATATTGTGTATTGATCTGCCTCTAAAGCTCAATTTCTTTTTCAGTTCAGCAGTGGATGCAGTATAAATCTAACCATTATTTATCTCATCATTTTGTTACAGACTATCTAATAATCTTAATATGCGATCAACTAACGCATTGTGGATGCTATAGAAATTGATAAAGAGAAGGAGAATTGCATGCATCGAAAAACCAGAAATTGTTTTATGAACGCATTTCTTGCATTTTGTTGTTACTATATTTAATTTTTTGTTTTTTATGTTGCGAGTAGCAAGTAGTGAGTGGCAACATGTGCTTCAACACTTTAATTTTGTTGTTGCAGTTTTTATTATTGTTGACGCCAACACCGATGCCACCAGCCGCATGTGCATTCTTTAGTATGCATTTCCTTATACTTAACTTGCTTCCTTTCTTTCTTTTATTCCTCTCATTTTTCTTATATTAAAAGTAATAAAAGTTAAGAAAAAGTCAAACAAAAAATAAAAATGAAAAAAAATGTTGCGACTTCACTAAGCGCAACAATTTATAGCCTTAAAACTAATTTAACTTTTATAAAATTACCAAACACGCATAAACACAATTTTTACAACTCCGGGAAGGTGAAGAGATGGTAATGGCAACACCAATCTAGTGTTCTACTGTTGCGGATCGCATTCTTTGGATAAACCGATGTATCTTTGATAGAGCAAAGGATTATACTTATGTAGTATGTTTAAGCGTGAGTTTGCAACATTGGAGAACTATATAATCTCCGTAGGCGATATCATAGTTTGTTGTTACTTTTTATTATTTTTTATGATGCACAACTTTGTTGCAACTTACGAGTCTTCGCTGTTTCTATATTGTAGTTTTGTGTGTGTTTTACTTTTACCCTTTGATTTAGAACACATCTTTGATTGCAATAACTTTGTTATTACAGTACATTTAATTAAATACAATATATTTTATGATATTGAAACATGCATAGATTTTTTGTTGTCTCTTTGACAAATATAATTGCATAAATTGGGGAAATTATGTGTTAGAATATTCATCTTTCATAGGATAAGATTTATAAGAATTTCTTTGTTTTTATTTAAAGGATCTTGATTGGGTTGAGCCTTTTGCATAAATAGCATCAGTGTAAAATGAGTCTCACCCATAATTGGTTTATTAATAGAATATGTTTCCAGAACCTTAGAATCTCATACAGACAGACGGACATGGCTAGATCAACTTATCTCGTCGCGCTGATCAAGAATATATATATATATTTTATGGGGTCTCCGACGTCTCCTTCTGTGTGTTATAAACTTCATGACAAACGTATAATACTATTCACTGCGTGAAGAGTATAAAAAAGTAAGGCCTATGAATTAATAGTGTAAATTTTTTGTTTACAATTATTTTATGTTGTTACACAAAAAAAAAAAAAAAAATTATAAAAAATAGAAATTTTTGTTAAATAAATTTTGTTAATTCTTTATATATACCACAACCTTTCGAACAGATATAAATATTTTTCAGTTTAGCTATAAATAAAATGTTTAAAAATATGTTTAAAACTGAATATGGTACGAATTAATAATGATTAGGGTATTATTCTACATCAAATCAGATAGATCCTATTTTATTACTTAGTATCAGCCGTGAATGTTTTCTACTTTTTTTCTATATCTCTTTAATTTCTTGTAGAAATTGTTTCCATTCTTTTTTCAACTTCTACTTCCATATCACTTTTCTTAAATATTTTTTAATATCTTTAAATAAATAAAAACGAAATTGCATAAAACAAATTTAAATAAATTATCTAAAGATTGGATTGATCGCTTGATTTCTTTTAATTACAATAATTAAATTTCCTATCAATAATCATTTTAATTTAGTTAGTGAGTTAAGTTCTTAGCATATTAGAAAAGCGTTCTACTTGTACACATAAATCCGGTTTAAGTTCTTTTATTTTAAATTTGATATGATGTCATTTGCTGTCAACAATTATAAATAATTATAAAATCATTTTCTGTATTTAAAATTAAATAACAATCAACTAAATATGATAATGTCCATAAATATATATCTATATATATATATTTGTATGTTTATGTGTCGGAAATATGTGTTTTCAACACTTTTATTTATATAGAACAAACACTACACATACTAAATCTATGTGTGTGTATGAATCGACGGTGCAAAATTAGAATAAATAATTAATTCGATTTTGCAAAAATGCGCATTCGGAAAATACAAAAACAATCAACATAGAATTCTCGTCATCGTCATCATCATCGTCATCATAATGAAAAGTTTTAATTAATAGGTTGCAATTTTATTAAATTCACTTGAATTATGCACTTCACTGTTCATATACATAAAAGATGTTGATACTTTTGTTGTACTACAATATTTTCTTTATATTATAGAATAACAAACTTAACGCAATCATCAGTGCAAAAAAAAAAATCAACACCTTAAGGCGTAAATGTGTCGGAGACTCGAGTGGAAAATTCTTAAATTAAGAAATTTTATTTATTGCCAATTTATATTTAATTGTATTTACTTTAAATGTATAATTTATGCAATAAGCACAAGTATCTAGATTCAGTGTACATTATTGAGTATTGCAAGGTAGTGAATCTTGTGTCTTAGCCATTTGTAAACTGTGGTATTACTTTGCCTTTACTGTTCTGTTTGTGACATGTTGGTGGTCGTAATACTTCTACTATTTGTACTTACATTTGACATTGTCTGCTGTGTTGTCTTGATATGTGGCTAACACTCACCAACATGTGTAGATATATTTACACAGGGATTTATATACATGCGGTTACAGGTGTCTGTGTGTGTATCTTAAGTATGTGGCAAATATTTCGTAAATGTTATATGTATTTATTAAATTTGATTAACTTGACTTTCTTTAAATCAACTTTTTATTTTGTTTAACTAATTTTCTATTCTTTGAGAAAAACACATATTAATTTATTTGAAATAACAAAGAAAAGGTTACATTTAATTAAAATAATAAAAAAAGAGGTATTCAAATTTTGAAAAGGAAATTAACTGTCTCAGTAATGACTTAACAAAATTTAAAGAAAATAATTAATAAAAAGAAATAGGCAAAATATGTAGTAAAATAGTAGATATTCATTTGTACTCGTATATCTTTTGTGTGAAATCATTTATTCATTTTAATAGAAAAATATACTAGTCATCAAAACTACTAAAGACAGAAAAACGGAAGCAATTATTATTTCCATTGAGAGAATACCAACAATAATTTGTAATTTAAAAAGTGCTAAATATTTATGTATCTATAAGTTATATGATAAGTCTACACTATAAAGAGTTGTTTTTCATTTAAACGAAAGTATTCTAAGTACATTTTGTCAGTAGTAACAGTAACACTCAGTTTAATAAAAAAAATATAATATAGATAAACATTATATTTATGGTATTCACGGCGTGGATGAAACCTTGTAAATGATGAACACGAAAAAATAATTTCATTTGCACCAATAAAATATTTGGCCGTATTTTCATCTACATTCATGAGTTATCAAATTTTTAAAATCTCCCTCCACGTCGTCCATTTAATCCTCAATTTCTTTAACTTGACTAAATTTAAATTCAATAATAATACTTTTAAAATTGCCTCGCTTAATTTTTGCTCTTACATTATTTATGTTTATTTAAGAAGAAGACAAACTGTTAAAAATGTCATAACCAATGTGCAATTAGCCAACAAAGTTTAAATTTCAGTTTTTCATCTTTTACGAGGATGCATCTCACGTCGAGAATACATTAATTGTATGTTAGTTATGATCCATGAAGATGCAAATTTGTGAAGTTGTTTTTTATTAGAGATGAAACGGATAGTTGTTTTGCCTGATACCGGATACCGGAAAATAGTCAATTGTTGCGTCTTACAAGCGAACATTTGTAGGTGGCGAATTCGGGCCTTTTCATTCATGAGCCAAGTTAGTGCTTCATTGTCTTATAAAAGACTATTAAGAACATACAATGGTGGACAAAAGTATTTTGACAACTCATTGTTGTTCAGAAAAAGAAGGAGAAAATCAAAAACTTATGATAATAACTGAGAATAACAGCACGATTGAAATAAACCCTTCTTTGATGTCGATGACCTTTTGCAAACGCACAGGAATTGATTTTATCAAATTTTGAATTGTTTCGAATGAAATACCTTCTAAAGTCCTTCGACATCAAAAGAGTCGGCAGTATCTCACGAAGCTCACAACTCGTTCTGGGACTGCTTTCATGAGGTAACAAATGATGATTGATTTCAGTTTCACGATCAAGAAAAGAACACGATTGCAACAGAGATTGTTTTTTATCTGAAGTCAGTGCGCATTGGTTACGATTGTGATCCTTATATTTGGTGGTCAGCTATTACTGCGCAATACCCAAACTTATCAAAGTTTTTTTCAGCGCCCTGCAGCAGCGTATACAGCGAAAGACTGACTTTATTTGTTATATGGATTAAATAAATTTGGCCCGGATATCTGTTTTAACACAATTTTTTATTGATATTTTCCCAACATGTGTTGTGGATTTTGTATTGAAAAGGCCTTTTTTTTCCTAAACAGACAGAATTGAGGAAAAGAAAATTTCAATTAAACGAATACCTTACCTGATTAATTTTTTTACTTTGGATTCTTCGTGTTTGTTTTAGAGGCTGAGGAAGACCTCTAAGACGGCATCACAATGGGCCGAGAGGCTTCTGTGTGAACTCTTGCTTTTGTTACGAGTGGCCTGGGCATCCTAAACCAACCTAACGTTACTCGGCTGATGTTTCACAGTAGTGTTAGCGTCAGGCAGCATCCTACATGGGACAAAGAAAAATTGACTTATTCAGACTTACAAAAATCAGACTCTACTTTATTGAAATAAACTAAATATGAAATTGATTACCGTTATGAATGGCTGCGAATTTGCTTTAATTAACAAACTGACAAGATGGACGCTGTAAGACATTGTTCTCATAGCTCTGATTTAAGTATTTCTTGTGATATTCCTTTTTGACACACATCTTGCTTAAATACTTGGGCAATGCATCCACAAGTTTTGTCTAAATTTTCCTTCAACGCATTTTTCTTTTATGATGACCAATCAATCAGAAATCAATAACAATTAATTAAAAGTTTCATTTCAAAAAATATTTCAATTGTTTTCTGATAGTTAAATTTGTAGAACAATTCGAGCAAATGTGACACATAAAACAATGGAAGCCTGAAATCTTAGATTGCATTGTATCACCTTATTTTCTGGAAACTCAAAAAAAATGGCTTGGACTACCCCTGAGCACATATCTATTAATTCTTAAACCAAAAGGCGACATAAATCAGCTGGGTGGGTAAAACGTCGTCAGGTTAATAGGTGACAATTTCGTCCAATTTGTTTGGTACATTCCAATTAAGGATAAATATTAAGGTGCCAGTAACAAAAAGGAGTTTTAAATAATAGAAAACATTACATAGACTTGGTCTCCTTAAACTTATAAAGCAATTTTATGTTTAAATATTCTTGTTATCTTTTATACAACAATTGAACAACTTAAATGACTAAAAATCATTTGTAAGACATAATAGAGACCTCATATGCCGTTTTGAAAACATTCGTGCATTCATACATTCAATATGAAACTTTTGAAACCTCCCTCGTACTACATATAAGAAGAAGAAGAAGAAGAAACGAAACATTAAATAACAAAAATTTCATAATTTCAAAAATAGAATCAAATAAGAGGAGTGGAAAATTAATTATTTTTATACAATACTTGAGATATAATGATACTTGATAGTACGAGTATCTATTTGTCTATTCTTATGAATCGCTTACACCGAAAAACCAAAAACATAATCAAAAAAAAAAATCTAATTAAATTCATATGTTCTTGTTACTATTGTTATTGTTATTGATATTGATGTGTAAGAAACAAAGAAACATACACAACTAAATGCTTCAAACTTGGTTGATATCTTTTACTAGAAATTTCTAAAATTTGTATCTTCTCTTTACTTTTTTTACATTTTCTTTTACTTGAAGATATTCGTATGTATTTAATATTATTTTAGTTGTTATAAAACTAAAGGCGGGTAATTGTGACGAATGTGGATGACAACGCAGCAGCAATTGTTACACATTCGTTGTGTAGCTCATAGATACAATACTAAATGAATATCTTTAACTCGTCTCTTTTTTTTTTATTTTGGTTTTTGTTTGTGTTGTATTTTTTATTCATTTTGAAGAAGAAAATTAATATTATGCAGCATGTTTAAGATGCAAGATAGCACAACTTCTATGGCAACTACTACTACTAAATAAATAGAGTAATATTGTATCTATGTATCTTTTGTACAATTACACAAACATTTGCGGCATATCTTTTAGATACATTTTCGTGTAATTAATGTTATTTTTTTTTTTTCATCTTCAAGCACAAGTCATATGTAGATGTGAAGAGAGGGAGAAGGGGTGGAAGTCAAAAGTGGCATAATTAAAATTATTAAAGACACAACAATATTTTGTTTTGTTTGGTTTTGTTTTCTATAAAGAAACTAAAGAAAATTTATTGTAATATTTAATTGAATTTCCAGTTTTGTAGGAGGAGAAGGAAGGGGAGGCTACGCACATTCAAAATGCATTAAAAACATAAAATTTAATCAAACAAACAAACAAATGAGCAACAAAAATGTATCTCAATCGCTCTCTCAAGTACCGCAAATAAAAAGTTGCATTTGGTTGTTGTACTTACTTGAATGAATAAATGTAATCATTCCCATTCCCATTTAAGACAAAAAACAACAACAACAACATGCTTCATGGCTTTTGCTGTTGATGATGCTGCTGATGATGATGATGATGCTGATGGTGATGTTGATGTTGATGTTGATGATGATGATGCGTTTTTCTCTTTGAGTGTGTGTTTGTTGCATATGTTGTAATTTATAAAATGTATCTAGATGTAATTAAGTAAAGCGTAAAAGTAAATTACAAACAAAATGCGGAAGACTCATTTATATATTATACTATACTATATGCACATATTTACATCCATCCATATACGATACTACGGGTAACTTCGATGGTGGCAATGGCAATGTCTGCTGCATCTTCTCTTCTCATATGTTGCAATGTCGGCAATAAAAGATACTTATGCATTTATTTTAAAAGCAAAAAGCAAAAGATAAAAAAAAATTAAATTAAAATATTTCTTCTCCTTTTTATTTTCTTTTCGTTTCATAAGTTTTAATAATGCACTCAAAATAATAATTTGTTTACATCCGTTAATGCATTCTCCGTGCTTTGTTTAGCAGCGTTGCCTCCTCTACAATTCCAATGTTTGCAGTGCAGTGGCAAAAAGTCTGTGTTTTGAAATTTATTTACAAATTATATATATAAACCCATATAGACAAACACAGAGACAGACAAATATAAAATTTATCTTGAATTATATTGTGATTCTGAATGATCATGTACGATATGCAGACACTCATATGTAATTGTAATTATAATGAAGATGCACATTGAACTGTTCACAATTGAAATTTATTCAAAAAATCAAATGTTGTTTAGTGATGGAATAAGAAGACAACTCCACATGCACATACTTCCTTTTGATTGCACAATGAGAAAGTATCAGGATTCTATGACGGTTTTGAAATCGGTTGTTTCAATTTCGTTTAAAGGAAACGTAGGTGTGCAGTAGTTCGAGCTTTGAACAGCTGATTCAATAGTCTTTGTTTTAGGTACGAATTACACGTATGGATTCTGTGGCTATATTAACCGTTGATTCTTCTTTGCTCAGCAAGAAATGACAATCACATATTATAATATGGCACTTCTCACTTCCTTTTACATCCCTTACTCTACAAAATCCAAACGAAAAGACAAAACTTTCATTCTCAACAAAAAAAAAAAAATCGTGTAAAACCACCACATTCACAAAATGCAGACATGACAAGTTTCACCAATGAAAAAATACAAATTTTTATTGAGCCAATCACTTTCTATGATTTTTTTTAAGAAATTTAAAACACCACAGTGTTATTATTAATATTTAAAATATATTTTAACATATCTATTAATTGAACTAAAGACAAATTTGTATCTTGGAAAATGTTAAATGTTAAATGCGAGCAAATTGGCATATTCAACTTGTTTGGTTAATTTGCTTTAACGCAAAAGAGATTTGGTAAAATGCAAATTTATGCTTAAAAACAACTAAAGTGTTGAGTTCTTTAAATGCAGATTACCAAGAAAATCAATAATAGATCTTGGTTCTTTTTTTTTTTCTTTAACATCTTTAGATAAGAATTCATTTAATAAAATCAAATCAAACAAATTTCGAGATTTCAAAACCATCAAAAGAGTTTTAGTCAATTTAAGAAATTCTACTAGTGGATTTTATAGCGTTGATTGATTACAAAAAATCGGTTTAAAAAACTTTAATTTAGTTTACGTAAATTTGTGAATACGAGAACAGATTATTCACACTGAATAGACAATTACCACGATCAAAAATCAACACAGGTCGTTCACATTTGATTGAACACCATAAATAATATTAAAATTAGTGTACATAACATAGGGAAGATACTCATCATTTAAATGCAAAAATACAAATTTTATTGCTTATCATTGACTTCTAGGTATACATATACTCTAGGTTATTAATTTACAGTGATGGCAATAAAAGTACAGGTCAAACTTAGAAAATTTAAATAACAAGTTAAATGTGTGAAGATCCTCAAGTCATACTGTTTGTTTTCAGCTGAGTTTTCCGTTTTCGTCACTCAATTGAGGATCAATTTTAAAATTATTAAATAATTAAATTATTACTTGAATTAAAAGAGAAAATGTTTTTAAGAATTTTCATACTTATAGACTTGGTTTGATACAATTCATATCTTGGGTAATAGTAGAAATATCGAAACAAGTTTAATTAACAAAATGAAGTCAAAAGTTAAATTAGCAAATAACACATAATAAAATTTTATAATAAATCCCATTTAGAAATCACTAACACTGTATGTCTGTCTGTCTGTATGCGATGAACTCAAAACCTACCGAACGAATTTTCAGACTTTTTCACCAATGGACGAAGTGATTCATGAAGAAGGTAAAGGAAAAAAAGAAATTCGGAAAACCCTAAAAGAACAGCCGAAAAATCTAGAGATAATCGAAAAAAGTGAAGTTTGCAAGTGAGGTGAATCAATTAAGTCGTCTTTGTCAAACATCACTTTTTGATTAGGAGAAGACACAATTTGAGTTGTCCAATCTGTATATTTAATAGTCTTTGCCCATGCTGGCCCACAACAACGAGTTTGGGCACAACTGGTACACACAAACACATGTAGAGAAAAAACATGAAAGTGATTTCGATATAAATTTAATTAATAGAAATGCATTAAATTTGGAATTGAAATTCATTTTTAACCACTGTGCATGTTACAATACAATTACATTGACTTTAGTGATGCTTGTTTACATTATTTTATATCAACTTCATTCGCGCTGCGTAGAGCAATACAACATCCTCTGCCACCAACACCACAATCACCCTCCATCACCATCAGCAACTACAATAACAACACCATCATCATAATTAACAACATTCTCATTATTATCATCATCGTCCCCGTCATCATGATGGTAATCATTATCATCATTGTTGTCTTCATATATCTGCAACTTTATTATTTTTAGATAAATATCTTTCGATATTTCAATTTCATTTCCTTGTCTCAAACGCACTGCAACAATAAAAACAAAAACTAGTGCAACAACAAGCAACAACTATTATAAAAAACGCACTCAGAAAGTCGAATGAATGAAATGAACTTAAGTGAACCAAACAGAAATGAACTGAACTCAAATTATATAAAAACAAAACAAAATGAAAAAGTAAAAGAAGTATCTATAAGATGCATTTATTTATTTATTTTGCCTTAATTTATTTTGATTAAATGAAAAAAAATGGAAAAGACAATCAAAGAGAAATATAAAAATAAAATCGGGAAAATTTTAGTGTTCACATGGCATTAATTATAATTTATTATAAACAGCATTTGCGCAAATGCAACTCTAAATAAACATTAAATCATCGATCAGAGAGATACCAAACTAAAACTAACATTTAGTACTAAAATAAATATTGTAGGAGAAAGCGAGGGGGGGAGCGAGTATTGCATTTTATGTTGAGATAATTTATTAATAAATTAATGCGCTAAACGACATTTATGCAAATGTTGTATCCAAGAGATACAAACGCTTTCAAAATTATATCTACGAATATGAAATGTAGTGTCATGCGCATGCGACATCCATTGGAAACAAACTGAAACTAAATAGTAAGTACTATGACAGCCATAGGAAAAGTAAGTATGTTGAGATACAATATTTTGTTGTTTTTGTTCGTCGCACCCATTTTGAGCTGACATTGTTTGCATTCGTGTGCGCACAATTTGCACTTCATCATCAATTATAATTGTATTATAATGACGATGATGATGATGATGATGCTGATGTGGACTACTATGATGAGTCCAACAAACGAATGCTCATAAATATATAAATTATTATTATGTTGATGATAATGATGATGATGACAATGATCTCAAATATGCACCAAAGAATGATTGATCTAATTTAAGGTAGCCAGCAGCAACAAATTGTTACTCCTTCTTAATAACTTAAACGAAAAACAAAAACAACAAAACAAGTTTATTCTTCTTACAATATGTAAACACTTACATTCTTAATAAAGTCAAACTTGTCAGTAAATTAAACCAAATCGAGCGGCAGTAGAGTATTGAGTGAATATTCTAAAATAAAAGAATTGGCACATGATTCCTCAGTTCAATTACTCAAGGAAGTCTCAGTTTATGAAGAACATTTTTTGTTTAAAAGCATAGAAAATAGACTTCAAGAGTTAAACAATAGAATAGTGTAACCCCAATTATTCATATACTCGTTTAGGTGTAAATTCTTAACAATTTCCCTTCTATTACTCGAATTTATACATTTAATTCGAATAACTTAAACAGAAGAATTGCCACTCGCATTATTAAGTGGAATTAGTCGCGGTAATCTTAATTTAAGAAGAAAAGCTTGGATTATAGACTACAAATGGCAAACAATAGTAGATTGCATCAAAAAATCTTGTGATGGTCAATATTCTATATGAAACAATGAAGACTTCTATCGAAACTTAATAAAACATGATTACAACGAAGCATTAATAAGATTATATGATAGGTTAAAATGAAGTGGATAATGATATTGGAACATATGACGATATTATTGAGCAATATAGCGTGGATTCAAAAGAAGATTTTATTCATTAAGCTTTCTAGAATAATATGACAGATTCTTTGACAATCCTGAATTCATTCATACAACTGACTATTATTGTAAAGCTTTGTAAAAATTTGAATCTCTTTTCATTGAAATTTATAATTAAAATATAAAAATTTGTTTAACCACAAATTATTGAATATTTTAACCCAATATCTCTAAGTACTTAGAGCACTTAATGTGAAGTACTATAAATAAAAATTTATGATTTATTAATTCAAATTCATTCGTTTAAGTGAAATATTCTTTAACTCGAAGTATCCAAACGTTGATTATTTTTTATGCATTATATCAATCAAGTTATGAAATTTTGATTACATTTCTTATTCATATATTTCAACTTATAATTCAGATTCAGACATCCTATTACAATATATGTATTTTCATATAGTCATTTCTATGATTGACTGATTGACTGATTGACCAAATCTTTTTGAAAACAATTTCCATATTTTATATACATAGAATTTTGATGCCAAACTACTAAAATGAAGTGCAATGAACGAATGAAGAATCTAAATAAAAAGTAATTAAATTGAATTTCTATATATTTGATTTATTTACATATAATATTCAGCACTAATAAACGTCACTAACATTTCACAGTTTTCTAAATTGGCTAAAATGCCAACAATTCACGTTGAAATATGCAACAAAAAAAATACCTTCCTTCTGCTTTCATTAAGAATAAAAAATAAAAAAAAATGGTGTTGTTGGTTCTGTAATAACTAAACTAGTAGAAAAACTCCTCTAACTCCTCCAATTTCTCTTTGCCATAACCATGACATCACCATCATCTCGCGATTCCCTCCATCGTTCGTTGACTATGCAAAAGTTGAAATGTCGAAAGCAATTAAAAATGTAGAAAATTCAATCGGAAAAATCTAATTCAATTTCTATGCCGGCAAGCGCGCGTATTTCGTCGTCCCCATCAGTCGTTGTTGGTCTCCTCGTCCTGATTCTGGTCCCGGTCCTTGTTCTTGTCCTGTTCCTGTTCATGTCCCTTTATTCTTTAGTTGTTGTCCATTCGTTTACACAGCTTACGTCGTCGACCATCGTCGGAAGCTGGCCCAAACCTCAACCATTGATAAAGTAAAAGCAGACGTTAGTTAGGCTCAATCGATGTTCTAATAGTACTATGACGGTTCGGTTTGTGTATGCATCTGTTTGTATCCGTATGCTTATATGACTAGGTATGTGTAAGGCCAATAGAAGGCACAATAAGCACTTTATAGGCGTTTGGTTTCTTTGATTTTATACATTCCTTAAAATAGATTTTTCATTTGTGTTTCTTTACGAATGTACAACAAAAACCGATCAATGGATCTTTTTATATTTTGATAATCATTTTTCTTTTTTAAGGATTTTTTATTTATTAAATTAAATGATGTTAAATATTCTAATGAACTTCACAAAGAAGTTATTACTCCTTTTTGTATTTGCAATCAAAAATGTCTAAGAGTTCTGAGGGATACAATTGTAAACATATTAGATGAAGTATATTATCAAAATTATATGAGCCATTTCCACTTATTTGTCCAATTATTTGTTCAGGTGTCAATGTATCAAAGTCTAGAACAGTGCTTCCCAACATTTTTATGACCAGGGACCATTTTCAATTTCATTATTAGTAGCAGGAACCAGAAGGTTGAAAGCATGTCTGGAGCAATGAAGTAAGTGGAGGCCCTTTCAAGTTTCAATCAATAAAATCTTTTAGACAATTTTGTTTTAACAATTTTTTAAAAAACAACAACGTTTCTGTCAGAATAGTAATTGAAAAAAAAGGGAAATGAGGTCCATTTCTCGAAAATTACTCTGCATACCATTTTTTAGCTCTTGAGGACCACTGGTTGGGAACCAATGATATAGAAGAACTACTATAATTAGTTGTTTTATAGGCACCTTTGGTTCAAAATTCATTGCGCATCATTACAAAATACCAGTATATGGATGGATCGGGTCTTGGTCTCCAAATTTTCAGACATCACTTGTCTCTTAAGAACTGTTTAACTTAACCGAGAGGCAAGCTCATTATTCTTACCCCAACAAAAGCAATCATATTGGAAAGCCAATAATTTTGGAGAGAAATACTGAACTTTTCAGAAATTTTGTTATCTATCTATAAAAGAAAGTTGAAGTTCCTGTCTCTTCTGGTACGCACAACTTCTATACCATTGAATGGATTTTGATACGTTTTTCACTGTCATTTAGAAAAATGTCTACGGAAGGATTATATGTACAATGCATTCTAATTAATTCTTATTAAGTCTTTGTATGTCAATAATAGGTGAAAACTGATACATCTGGAGTCCATTTATAAAATTAATTAAAAGGAGACAAAATTATTGAGATAAAGATCTTTACTTATCAATGATTCAGAATAACTATTTGTCAGATCTGCTTTTTAAAAATTGATTATCGATAATACAGAAATCGAAATAAATAGGAATTTTATAATAAATTAAAAAAAAAAGAAAAAAAAACCACAAGAAGACCCAAGCAAGACAAGATTTATTGATGATATTTGATTGCTCTGTTGACCTCAGCTTTACATATAATGGTTGACTAGAAAAAATAGCAAAATGCGCAATAATAGAATTTGAAATGGCAAAATTAAAAAATGAAAAAAATGGAAAGAAAAGCTAGAAAAATGACTAATGAAAACATAAAGAAAACATCAGCTAAATTAAGTAGGAAATGAGAAATTGTCATTGTAGAAAAAGAAATAGAAAAAAACAGGGGAAAATGAAAGAAATTATGTATATAAATTAATGCAATTGCTTGTTAAAATGACGGAAAATTCATGGAACATAAGTAGAAGGGAAATGAATGAGATTGAGAAGTAGGAGAAACACTCTGTCTGATAGTTACGGAGTAAGTAGTATGGTAAAGGCAAATGCTTAGTCAGTCAATAGAAAATGCCAGCCAGACACAAAGAATTACTTATTCACAATTTACTTGAATTTATACGCTTTATTGGTGAATGTGTTTCATTAACACATTCAGCAGGACCCATGTAAGAGAAACAGTAAAGGTTCCAACTAACACCCTACACTCTACATCTCACATACGCGGATATTCTATTTATATAAGTATATAACTGATTCCATATGTGCGTGTATATGCGTTTAGGCGCAATATTGCTTAGTCTAACTAAATGCGTTTGTAAAATAATGCGTGTCCTTAATGCCTCTATGTCCTAGCGCAATGCAAAGCCTACGAGTGCATACGGGTGTGTATAGTATAAACTTGTATATGCAATGTCCAATATTCAAGGGTACACACTTTAGGCAGCAGTTGGTGTCCGGAAGATATTCCTCACCCAGCATGGCGCCCTCAATGGTCTCAATGGTGCTGAGAAGGACCAACCAACACACACAAAGCTTTTGAGTAGAAATAGTTAAAGAGCATCATAGAGTGAGAAGTTATGGAGAGTGGAATATGGAGAATGAAAAGAGTCTCCTTTTTCTGGCATTTGCAATAAACAACAAAAACAACATAATCGTTGCAACGTTCGTCGTCAATGGCGACGTCGTCCATTTCAACATGACTCCTAGTCTCACTACTACGACAACGAATCTACCATGAATAGCAGAAAAAGTCCATCAAGAGTGGGTGGAGGAGTCGTATGCGCCTAGAGATGCATACAGGCTCCTATTGCAGTTCTAATACAAACAAACGCGTAACCAAATGAAGCCAAGCCAAGCCAAGCCAAGCCAAACCAAACCACATCACACCAACCCAAGCCAAACTGAGAAGAGCTGAGTTCGAGGCATGCTGCAGACCACCGCGATATCTGTTTGGTTATATACCATACAAGTATAGTAAGTGTATGAATATATGTACATATAAACGTTGGTTTTATGCCTACTACTACAATTCCATGCCACCAATTCCGAGTCGTTTGCCACGCCAGCGTATTTTGCTATACTCGTATATTTTATAGCATACGAAAATGAATTTATCTCGCACTTTTTGAGTTTACTTCATCTGGCAACGACAACGACGTCGCGATGTTCAATGTTCAACGTTCAAATTTTTGCGTACTCCACACATTCAAATGCTTACAATCACATGAGTTTGGTCCGACTCCACCATCAAACGACCATTTGTCCTTTCGTCCGTTTGTCTGAATGTATGTCGTCTGTCTATCCTTCTTCTTCCTTTCCATCCTAAAAACAACGCGAAGTTTTTACTATAGTAGTAGTCTGTCTAGCTTAGTAGAACTCCAACTCAACTCAATGATTTGAGTAGTCGTTCTAGTCATCGTTCTAGTCATCGTGGTCGTCATCCTATCCTATTCTGTACTGGCCTGTCCTATCCTATGTGTTCTGTCTATAATGCTTAGTTTGCAACAGCATTGCATAGGCATCGTTTTCGCCGTATATCGGAAGTTTTAGGCGCATTCGTTATACTAGTATGTTTGACGTTGACGTTGTTCGTCGGTTTGGTTTGGTTTGGTTTGGTTTGGTTTGGTTTGGTTTGGTTTGATGTCATTGGCATAAAAATCTGAAGAGCCTTGGCCATTGCTTTCACCCAATCTCCTACTTCTTCTTTTTCTGTTTCTTCGCACTTTTCGTGACTGTTTTCTGTGAGTGGCAAAAATAGTGTAATATTTCGTGGGTACAGTCATCATTTCCATTTCCATTGCCATCGCCATCACCATTGACATCGCCTTTGCCTTTGCCATTTGGATTTGCTTTCTCTTTGTTTTTTGCCGCGTTTGGAGCTCAATTCCTGCATACGTAGATTTTGGCATTTCGAATTATTCTTTAGTTAGGTTGGTTGCTTCACCCACCAACTATAGAAATCCATATATATAATAATATACATATACATAAACATACTACATATGTATATATATGTACGTATTTACTTACACGTATGTATTGCAGTAAGGCGATTGTTCTTGGTGTATGTTGATTTGAGTTTATGTGGTCGTTTAAAATTGTTTAGAAAATCAATGCGTACAATAATATATTTGAATACTCAAATATATATAAACGCACACATGCACCATGAATCTATCGATATACATACGTGTATGTACATAAGTATATAGATTAAGGATAGAGAAGGTGATGATGTTTCTTAAATTTTTGAAAATGCAGTTTATTTGGACAAAAAAAATAATTTAGAAACGAAATTTGTATAATTTTAAGAAATTAAAGAAGAAAACCTTCTTGATCTTCTTCCAGGTTAACTAAAGTGCATCAGTTGGGAGGCAAAGCAAAAAAAAAAAACAGTAAAAAGAAGATTAAAATTTGCTATGCCGAAATAGTAATACTATTCACGCACCTCTTATATCTTCTGATTATTGTTCTAAGTTCACGCTTTGTATTTGACCCTCTAGTCATCCGAGGGTCTTGAAATTTGCATAGTCAGTGGATATGAGTCAGATACTTATAGTGTTTAATTTTCAGTTCCAAACAAGTACAAAAAACAAATAAATTTTTCCAATAAAAACATGAATCTGATCTTGATTTATATGGTCCAATTCGGCTGACAAATATATTGCGTGTGGTGAAAAGAAAGGAAAATTTAAGCTCTCTAGCTTAAAAACTGAGGGATTAAATTGTATACGTACAGACGGTCAGACGGACATACGGACATGGCAAGATCAACTCGTCACGTCGCGATAATCGAGAATGTATGTATACACATTATGGGGTCCTCAATGTATCCTTCTCTATATTACAAACTTCATGACAAACTTATAATACTATAAAATGAAGAGTATAAAAACGAAAGAACTAATACGGCAGAAGAAATATTACACAAATATTTCCTATCCTAAAATAAATTTACAAATTCTCTCAGGAATTTATGAACATTTCAAAACTCTTTAGAAAACATAACCACGAAACATGTACTTACGATACATCTTCTGCCTCACTTAAAGTGTTAAAATAAAGAAGATTAGCGAGTTTAGTAATATAGTAATGGTCATGTCAGTCAGTCCATCCGTTCGTGTTAGCAGTTGTATAGAGACACATTCTATGAGATTTGGAGATTTTACTCATAGACATGATCAGATCATTTGTCGCAGCAGCCTTAATCTAATGTAAGCATTGTTAAAACCAAACCTGACTTGTTTTTTTGTGATAAACTAAATTGCTAGAGTGATACAATAATTACTTTAGTTTATACATGTGTATACATATCAATCCCATTTTCATAGCTCGAACTTCTATAACTCAAATTTTCCATAAGTTAAACAGAAAAAATTGATTTATTTTTAAGTTTATTATTCTGGAAAGTCCCTATTTGTAAAAATAACTTATTTTTTTTTTTAACAACGTGGACGGTATTAGGAGGAATGTTAAAAGAGAAGGGCGAAGTTTCTTGGTGAAGATGATCTTAAGGCTAGCACTGGTTCGCTTCATAAATGGAATCAAATGTACTTGTCAAAATGTACAACAAATGAAGTCTTTTACCAATATGCGTAATGCATGAACATTTTTGCTCAGAACTAAGTAGTAAAGTAAATCCAACTACAATTACCATGAAAGATAATAACTACGATTCGGAGGATGAATCTATTGAACATATTTCCAGGAAAGATGTAGCGGATTCCTTAGCCATTTTAAATATATGTATATTTAAAATTGAATAGCAACATAAATGTTCAAACGCAAATTTCTGAATATTTTAAGAAAATGTAACTTAAAAATCTTGATATTAAGTAAATAAAAATGTTTGTTATTGTTCTACAATTAGTTTTGATGAATAATTCTATAATTCGAAGTCTCCAAAAGTCGATTTTGTTTTGTGCATTATGGTGATTCGATTTACGGAAGTTCGGTTGTATATTGACAAATTCAAAAATTATTTCTTTCAATCAAATAGTCCTATTCTCAAAAAGAACGTCCATTAACTAAGTACTTATTTTGTGTACTACCTTAAACCTTTAATTATGTATTAAGATTTATTATTTATTGTATTTATTTATTATTATTAATTATTATTATACATATAAAAAAATATAATAAAATAACTAATGGAAACAAAATATAGAGTTATTATATTAAGATTTATTTATTATTACTTGCTTATAATCTCAAAGAAAAGAAACCACTTTCCTGAAATAAATATATGTATTTACCACATATCAGATATGTATGTATTTTATATGCTCTTCATATATGTATAAAGTTATATGATATATCGCTAAATTAAGTTATGTCTTTAACAACCCTCAGTTGCATTCAAGTTCGTTGTATAAAAGCATTTAGGAAAATATAAATTATATTCTGGACATTTGTTGCCTCTCTTAATGTGTATTAAATTTCTACTTATCGAAAAATTCCATTATATTAATCCATTTTATTCTCTTTTTTGTTTTAGGTAAGTTCCATTTCTTTAATCTTGTGACAACATGACAAAGTGTGAGTATAAAATGAAAAATTTGATTTGAAAAATCAAATATTAAACTCGACATGTCTGTTTTATATATTCAAATGGTTCATCTTTAAAATTAATCATGTAATAAAACAAAAACTTAATATTGCTAAGAGTCAAAAAGAAACGAAATACATATAATATATTTTTGGATCTACAAAAGCTTACATACTTTTGAAAAGGAAATGAATAACTTTCTCAAATAGAATCTATAAATTTTAGGCCTTTTTTAAATTTACTTGTTTTAACAAAATTAAAAAGAAACTAAAGTAATGAAATAAATTATTTGTAAAACTACTTTTAACTTTATATACTGTGTCTAGTCGAGCTCTCAAGTAATCTATATATTTGGTATAATTGCTAGTTCCTTTTTTAAAAATGTAAATAAATGTGAAGTTGTTAAATGGACTCTATGAATTTGGGGTTACAGTGAAAAGTCATCAGAATAGACAAAATAAAAAAAAAAACATTGTCCTAAGAAACAAGGTATAACATAAAAAATTAGGGCGGGAGGGAATTTGAAAGACATTATATAGCAGCTGCCACCTACACTTTTTAGCTGTATTAGATGGTTATTTTATATATTTTTTCAACCACTTTTTAGGGTTCCGTAACCAAAGGGAGCTAACGGGACCCTATTACTAAGCTTACGCTGTCCGTCCGACTCCTGCTCTATCTCATGAACCATAATAGGTAGAGGGTTGAAATTTTCTCAGAGTGTGTAATTCACTTGTGTGTACAAATGCTAAAAATACACATTTTTAGAAGCATTGTTCTTTAATTTAATCTTTTGTTTAACATTTTTTTTAGTATACTTTTAGGCTGTTAATTGTAGTATACTTTTAGGCTGTTAAATGTGCACATAATTTAATATTTTGAGCAAAAAATCTTGTACGATGGTATGGAACCCTCCGTGTGCCAATCCGACTCACACTTGGCTGATTTTTTTGTGTTAGCTTTCCTATAAATGTATATGATATTATATAGGAACGTATCCTTTGTTTTGAATATAACAATATTTTATAATAATATTTTATCTAGACACACAAATATTTCGGGAGATTTATATCCATAAAATAGAGCATTTTCAAAATATATGTCGCTTTCCTAGTAAGATGTTCTAATCAAGATATTAAAAACTTCATCCAAACAACAACAGATATATTTTCTGATGAGGTTTATCATAAATACATAGTTTCTTATGATATCAGCTGACATTTGTAAATTTTTATTGAAAAAGTATTTCCTAAATCCGCTTTCTGGTTGTCTATATAAGGAAGTGCAACCCCTACGGATCCTACGGTCAAATTTCCTTATCTTTTCTTAGGCGTTGACAGATATAGCAGTTGTGTAAACTATTGGATTGACCAATATCATTTTCAGTTAAATACTATCACGACTTTCTTTTACCTTTTCTCACATCTTTTTTATACAACATGACCTTAAATGATCGTTTGATTAAAATGTCACTACAATTCATCATTAAAAATTTGGTTTACAAATTTAAAAATAGTTTTATATACCGCAAGGACACATTTTAAAACTGCAGCTGTGTTTTTTTTATACATGCAACCTCCTGAAGCAAAAAACCAATTCTCAGCTTAATAGATCAGAAATATTATGAAAGAAACAGGCAATTCAACTGATGCGCATGGTTCTTCTTCTCATGCTGACTACATATATACATATACGCCACAATGAAGCGACAGTACATAACAACATTATGTGTGAGAACTATGTATAAAAATTGTATGCAATCCCATAAATCAAAATATTTCCACAAATTCAAACTCTAAATATTCATAAGAAAAGGGCGAGTTTGCAAAGTTCAAAATTGTAAATGACGAATTCACTTTAATTGTGCAATTATCACCAACACCAACAGCAGAAGAACTAAAAATTTATTCCAAACAAGAAAAGTGTCGGGAATTCGCAATTGTGATTATTGAAAAAGTGCAAAAATAAAGGAAAAAATCCGCAAATTTTAGAAAAAGAAAACTCAGAAACTAACAACAAAAGTATAAATTAATGAACAACGGCGTCGAATAACAAAAACAAAAAAAAAAAACAAATCGACAAATCAAAGCCAAAAAGGCGACTACCACAATATCACAATAAACTTATGTTACTCCAAAGGGAAAAAATTAAAATGAAAATCAAAAGAAAAACAAAAACAAAAACCTATAGTTAGACTTGGATTTCTGCATTTAAACTTTGCAATATGTAAATTATTTCAATGGAAATTTCGGGCAACAACAACAACAATATGAAAATAATATAAAATGTAGAGAGAAACTAATAATAAATTACATGAAATAAAAAGTATATATTGTACTAGCATTTCGGTCTTGGGAAGGAAGTCAAGAACTAAGGAAGGAATGAACGAATGAATGAAGTAACAAATGTTGAGCTCAAAGTTCAAAAAAGTGGTGGCGATCGACATTATAGTATTCATAGTAGTAGTTTAACATTATTGGTCAAGAAGTTGGAGAGATGTCGGGAAGTACAAAAAGAAATTTATTCATATCCGGTGCATGATTATGCATCAAAACAAAATAAAACCTAAACCAAAACAAAAACAAAACGAAACAAAATAAAAGAAAAAAAAAGAAAAGAAAAGAAAAAAAGTTCATTGATATACAATTTATAGATGGTTGTTGTACTTATTCCTCATACAAAGTACACGTGAATTGTATATAAGTACAAATAATATGAGTATGGGAGAAAAAAAAAACAAAAAGAACACTTACAATATGAAATTAGTTTAGTTTTGTTTTTGCGTTTATCTTTTTTAAATTGAGTTATCCATTCTTCAAAAACTTGAAAAATATTCCACTTGTATAAATTTTAAGAAATATTTTTATTGAAATTTTTGACAACTTTTTGTTATATAAAATAAAAAGATTTCCCCCTACTATAAGAACTGTTAATTTACAGTGAACCAAATTTTTATGTTAAAGCAGTCAACCATTAATAATTTAACAGCTTAACACGTGCCAGACTATCACCAGTTTCCACTGTTCCTTTACAATTGTCCTTTTCTGTTTTTAAGTTTCACTATTTTTCTTGTTCATCGGCCGAGTTTATTTCATCCAGCACCTGACGATCGCTACGATTTATCGTAACAATATCAATTGCATCGAATAAGTTCTCAATTAATATCTTGAAAACTGATCATTTTCTTCAGTAGAATATTTTGGCATGAACTTAGATTGCCGACTGACGTGTTCTAAACATGTCAATACTATAGCAGCTACTTGAAAGAGTAAGATGCAAGAGTTACGATGGTTTCTTCGACCCGGTAGCACTCTCATTCTTGTTGCCAAGGTTTCACTATTTGAGTATGAAATAAAATTCTATAAACTGATTTCAAATTTTTCATACAATCTTTCCATCATATATAAAATTGATCGAAACTAGAAGTTTATTTTAAATTTTGTTCATGTTTAAATACAAATTTCATTTTTTTTTTTTTTTTTTTTTTTTTTGATTCAGTGAAAATTATATACAACTGAGGCGCGTAGCAACTCCCTGGCAAAATTTCATCAAAATATGATAGTACGGGAACATTAGAAAGAATGATATTTATTTTATTTTGTTGTGACTTTCAATTCAAAAACAGATTTTTAATAATATTCACATAATTATTTGAAATGTTTGACAAAGACTACTTGATTGATTTGAAAATACAATATGCCTGTAAGCTTTATATGCAAAATATGATCCATCAATTCTTTTCTAGGGTTGTCCGATCCGCACCAAGCTTGACTCAAACACTTTCCACATTATGTTAGAGTTTCCCTGAAAATATCATCAACGGTAAAGCGGTTTCAGAGTCCATAAGGAGTAAAGAAACATACATATAAACAGACATAGTTCCATTTTTAAATATATTTATACATATTGTAGTATTGAAGAAGAAGTTAGAGGAGATGTATAAATAAGTTCTTGTTAGAACAAATTGGCTTTTTTTTATTGGCTCAATTATTTTCACCAATTTGTTTATCACTTCCTTTTATTAAAGTTCAATTAGCTTCAGTGCTGCTCTATGATGGTAAATATTGTTGATTCAAAACCAATTCTACTGATTAGAAAATATGAAATAAGAAGAAGAAGCTTATCCTTACTGAATGTATTTCAAAAACTGTTATCATTACTAATCTGCCTGACTTCACTCTGTTAGATGTTTTAGAAACTTATTGATTCGCCCCGGTAGAAGTAAATCAAAGTTATCTCAACAAAATATTCACCATCTAGTAAATATTTATCTTAACTTCAACATAGGAGTATGTACATAAGTATATGAATATATGAGGGCCCTCATATAAATGGAGATGTTTAAATGCAATAGTAAAATATTCAAGAATTTCTGAAATATCTAATTGTAATAAGTTCAGTTAACATAAAACATGTGTTCTTGTTTAAGCACGAAAAGGAAGAAATGAAATGGAAAAAGATTAATTACCCTTCTGGAAAAGAAATGATCATCAATATTATAATTATTATTAATGAAAAATTGTAAAATAAGAAAAGGAACAGAAAGAAATTAAAAGTTAAAGAAAAATATATGAAATGAAAATAAATAAAAAGTGGAAAAGTTCAATTAATATTCGCGCAGAAATTTTCAAAGTTGGTGGTGTGTTGTGGTGCGGCATAGAATTCATTAAGCGAGAGCGGTAAGCAGATTGAAGGCTCAGAAGACGGCACTCTCACTCACAATAATAAAATTGGCAGTGCAGTTGTAAGCAATTAAGAAAATGTTGCACTTTACAAATACACATACAAACACACGATCATATAAATATTGTATACATGTACATGTATGTATGTGTACAAGAAGACAGTTATAATCGTAATTAAAGTTTCTTATTAGTTTTCATTTTTATTTTATTCTCTAGAATTTTAGAAGAAAATACATTAAGTTTCATGGTGTTGGTACCTAATTAGTAAAAACACGAACTATTCCGTTTATAATAAGTAATAATAAATTGCAGTGCATATCTTATGTTTCCATTACCCTGTTGTTTTCTAGAAACCAAAATGCATTGACATCGAAGTTTTTGCTATAGAAGAAATACATAATATATATTTGGAGCACAGACTACTGCACAAGCAGAAGTGTTTTCCCTTACGGTGCCTGTAGAGTTTATATATTGGTTATATCTAAGGCAATAACAACGTATTGCTTATCATCCAAAATTTACTTCAGAGAAAGAAGTGAAAGAAATGTGAAGAAGGTGATGAGGAAAAAAGTTTGAAGCTTCTCTTTTCATTTCACCTGACATTCACAAGAACTTTAAAACTCCAAGTCCATTAGGTTTTACAGTCTAAGCGACATGGAGGAGTGAAGTCGTTGCTGATTTTAAACGCTAAAACGAATCAAGGAAATATACAAACATACTCGTATATTTCATGTTTCTATTCTTGCGTTTACCTATCTACCGAAACTATTTTCTTTGTCGTCCCTTGAGACTATACTAGATACATTTATTTATTGTAGATTGTTTATTATTCGAAAATTGTATTTTTAGAATTTTAAAAAAAAAATTAACATTGATCTAAAATTAGTCAACCTACAAGTTATTTATATAACAAAATGTTATTGAATTTAAAATCATTCAATGAAAAATTGAAATGTTGTCAGCATATCCCCATGTCCATCATCTGTCAAAATCAATAAAATCACTTTCGTTGACCTACAATTAATAATAAAAAGTCATATCCAACTTATTTGGAAAAAAAGAAGAAAAAAAATCCTAAGTACAAATTTCAAAATTCAACTGCCAATACACATAGACTGACTGATTGACAGACTAGCTTAAGCAAACTATTCTAATATAACCACCCACTCATAAGCACGCACAAATACACAACCCATAAGGAAAGAAGAAATAAGTATAAGCCTTGCTGACTATGCTGACGGACCGAGGACCCTGCTTGCTGTGCCCTTAATTATTGCACGAACAATGCTTAACAACACTGAATGCGCGGCGGGTAGGTAACACGATAAAATGATTTTCGTGAATGCCTTGAAAATATAATATAATATAATAAATATTTTTCTATATTTTTACATTGTATCTAGATACATACATAATCCATGCACAACAACTTATACACAGATACACCATATCTGTGTGTGTGTGTGTGTACATATTTTAATATTAAGCGTAATTTATTTTAATTGGAATAATTTTATTTGTCTTTATGTTTATTCATTATGCAGACTAATGAATTTTATACTAATACACGATATTTATTTGTATCGCACAATGTACTCGCATATATTATTTATATTGTATGTACAATAATAGTATAGATAGATAGATATGTATATCTAAAGGGTCTACTACATATAATGAAGGACTGTTTATCTATTTCTTCCATATACCCGCGCATTATGGTACTGTATGGTATGGCAGAAGTTATAGTTTGTGGTGGAGGTGGAGGATAGAACTTTTGACATAAAATCAGTAGATGGGTGCATGGGTGAGTGGGTGTTTGGTTTGAATAATTAACGAGTCTTGTGAGCCAGTGCCTGTCACCCTAAATCTGTGTGTGTGTGTGTGTACAATAATATATACAATATATAGTACAATAATAAATTTACCAAGAAAATGCTTAGTCAGTCTTATATAAATGTCTACGAATGTTCAAAATATAATTATAATAATAATTGAATTAGATTTATTGATTATTTGTTGAGGGTTGTAATGCGTGGTGGACTTGCACGAGAATAATACAGATTGTGCAATGTACTAACAGCAACGATATGGGAGAATGAAGAGTGGAGTGTACATATGTAATAGAAAATTGGAGTTAGCTTAGCTTGGCTTGGCTTGACTTGACTTGACTTGGCTTAAACCACCAAGCAAACAGCGAACAAAAAAGAATCCACCAAGCAGCAGTCGACAATGATGACGAAAGAAAACTTTCAAGTAGTTTTCGCAACACACAAAACTTGGCTAAGACGTTTGTCTGCAATCTCCAACCATTTCACAGATAAAAGTTTAAAATAAAAAAATCAACCATTTAACCATCACCCACCAACCAACCCAATAAGCACACAATCGTATTTGTACTTTCTTGGAAAGTGTTGCCCACTCGCGCGATTTTTGTTACTTATTTGCTCCAAAAAGTTCTCCTTCTTCCACATTAACATCTTCATCCTCCACATCCTCCACATCGTCATCAACATTCTCATCGTCTTCGTAATCTTCGCAACGTGCTTATTGTTGTTATTATTGGTGTAGTTGTAGTTGTCGTATTCGTCTTCGTTGTCGTGGTGGTTGGCATTGCCATCATCTCGTCTCATCGTCTTCATATTTTGCTGTCGTCATCGGCATTGGCATCGTTCTTGCTGCACTTTTCGCCAAAGACGCTTTTGTTAGCTGCACATTTTCTTAGCGAACTTTCTATTGAATGCTGTGTGCCCAGCATCCTTACAGCTTGCACATTCAGCTGCATTTTTCACTACGCAACTTTTCCTATGGCAACACGCATGTGGTAAGTGCCCCGATGAGTGCGAACAAAAAACTGCATTCCGCGTTATTGGCTTTATCGTTGAACAAACTCACCTCTTACCCTGCAAGCCCTTCTCCCCAATATATCCTCGCTCAACATTTATACACCAAAAATGCAGTTGCGCTCATAACCTTCTGCGATGCCACCACAACAAAAGCATTCATAGTCCTTGTTGCTGCAACCTCGCGAATCCACCAAATTTGGCATCGCATTTTCATCTAACCGAGAATTCTCTCTACCTGTCTGTGTGTGTGTGTGTGTGTGTGTGTGTGTGTGTGTGTGTGTGTGTGTGTGTGTGTGTGTGTGTGTGTACTACGATAGTTACATACATACATATATCGATTTTATCTGAAAATGCCGGCAACGAAGTTTTCTTCATTTCTAGTAGTAGCAGTAGTAGTAGTAGTTGCAATTGCTTTAAATTCACTTGCCACGTATTTACAGCAAGTTGTAAGTTGCAAGTTTTTCCGTGTTTCTACTTTGTGGTTTCTTATTCTTCTTATAATTTACTTATATACTGAATATTTTATTTATGAATTTTATTTATTTATATAGAATAATTTGTAGATGTTTTTCTTTTTTTTGTGTTGACGTTGCAACAAGATACTTCTGTAAAAAAAAAGTTTTATATTTTCTTATATTTTTCTATTTATGTGCTTTCACTTAAAATTTATGCTCGACCGACGACGAAAAGTCGCCGTGTTGAAATTTTCCTTGTTTTTCTTTGGTTTCTGGTTTCAAACTTTTCCAAAAGTTGCAATTTTTATAACCTCCCCCACCTCCATCTGATAACATTTTATATCTTAAGCATCTTTTAGAATATATTTCCCGTCTTTTTGGTAAAAATAAAAATATATTTTTATGCTGAAATATTATTTTTTGAAAAGTTTTCATGTAATTTATCGATGCGGCTGCTTCAGATGACTTCGCAACCTGTGCATGGCGACTTATGGGAAATCTTCTACAATGTTGCAACCTAAGTTGATAGTTGAAAATATCTCAATATAAATATGTGTAGATTGTCTAAGACAAAAAAAATCATATTTGGCGTGAAAAGTTGCTTAACTTTAAATAATAATATTCGTCAGATAGAATTTTTATTATAACAAAATATTTATAATCTACTTGGTTACTACTGTTAAAATAAATGAATGCAATTAAAATAATTAAATTAAATTGAATGGAAAGAGGAATAGGAACAACTCATCGTCACCTTCTCTGAACCCCTCTCTCCATTTTCTAAATTCAGGAGCTACAATTGGAGGTAAAGTTTCTGGGTCCATTCGTATTCTTGGAACAAGGATCCTGCGTAACCCAAACTTTCCTAACCTATTCTCTTTCTGTCGATAGCACTAAGCCATTATATTGTTCTCAGTGACTTCCCATCAAAGCTTTTTCTAAAATTCTTCATTTCAAGCTTCAGTTTAGTAAACGATTAGGAAGAAATCATTAAAGAAAAATTCATAATTCAAATCAATTTGAATATCAAAAGCGACATCTAAATGAAATGAACTCAACTAAAAGAAAAATTTTAAAAATAGGCTACTACCATATATTTGGTACAAAAGACATTCAGAATTATCGGCAGCCCCAATATAATTAGTTGAGATCTAAGGTCTGAGCTATACTTAGATATATACGAGTACAATGTTCTTTAACTGCGTTAAAAATACAAAAGAAATGTGTTAGGCTACAAAACCCATTGTTTTATCCTTATTTTAGTTTTGTGCGCAATATACAAGATTATTTTCAATAAATTACGGGCAACAATATTAATAAATCGTTAAAATGTAGGTCGTAGAACAAACAGGGATGGGTCTCAAATAATTATATAATTTTGTATTCCAGGATTTCAAGCTGTTTCTAATCAAAATTATACACTCGTTTATTTTGTGTATTTTATTAAGATCCCAAGAAATTCTACAATAAGTATTGAAGAAAAATATATATTATATACTAAAATATATATGTATTAATAAATTAAAAATTTTAAACCGAATTGTTCGAAGATAAAAAATAATAAGATGATGATTTAAAGAACCAATATCGTGCTACTGAATAAAAATCAAATTTGATTGATCATATAGATTTTATATTCTTACTCATAGATTTTATATTATGTATTCATATTTCTATTATTATTCATTATTTTTTGATTTATTTTATGCAAATGCATTCATTAAAAATAAAATTATACAATACAACAGAAATCAGTTATAATTGCATTTAATATGTTATTGTTTATTGTTCATGCTTATATTAAAATAAGAGACTTACCTCATTTTGTCGTTTTAATTTGTATTAATTCTTTTTTTATTATTCAAATCTTTTTGAATAAATCTAATTAATTCTGACTCAGAAATGATACAAAATTGTATATAATATTTTATTTGTTTTACTTTCATTTCCCTATTTTTTCTTTGTTTTTTTTTTTTTTTTTTTTCTTTGAATAAATTATTATATTCTATACATCCATCTACCACCAAGTAGGACGTTGCTAAGAGAGCTACCCTACTGACTCATGTTTAGTTCTTAAATGTTTACTCGAAAATCTTTCAATTTGGATGTTGGATGCTCATATTCTTGAGTTTATCCCTTGCACATCTTTACACAATTTTTTTTTGTAATTTTGAAAAATATATCATTAGTCGCAATAAAGAATTAACAATTCTGAAGATTAATATCTATCTTAAAAATATATATTTCATAATTCTTTCCATATTTTTAAACAATTAAGTCCACTAGACGACCCCATATTCATTCTCTTATTTATTTCATTTAATAACTTTTTTATATAAAAGAAAAAGTAATAACAAAAATAATGAATAATCATTTTATTTTATTATTTATTTATTTAATTGAACTCTGTTATATTTCGTTGTTACTTTTGAATATTTAAATGTTAATATAAAATTTCTGTCAAATGTCTGCTTGACACGAAATAATTATTTCTGACGACATGGTAAATATACAAAAAGCCAGGAAAGAAACTACATAGTACATGACATTGTAATAAAAGAAAACAATATAAAAAATTTTCAGAAATAAAACAAATATATATTTATTTACTTTTGACTGTGTGGCATGTGGCATGATTCTTTTAATAATTTATAGTAATTTGTTGTAAAAAAAATTAAAAAAAAAAAAATACAAAATGAACATGAATGAAACTAAAATGCATAAATTGTTGCATTTGCCGTAACAACAAGAAACAGAACAGGAACAATATTTGTCACAAGAGAGCCTAACTAACTATGGTTTTAAAGAATATGTAATACCCTTCAGATAAGTAGATTACCAATCAATGGATCCCAAACACTGTTAAGATAATTTAGAGGTGGTATACTCGTCCAATCAATATTTTGTTGTATGATTCAAATGATTATTTGATTCTATTTTGATTAAAAATTTACTTATTTTGATCCTTGGCGTCTCTTCTTCAGTATATAGAATTTTTTTGTATTATTCATTAATTTAGAAATATCCAGTTAACCGCCTAACCCATGATCCTAATTATTACAAAAGTTATGATTAAAATTTAATTCCAAAGTTATTTTAAACGTGGAGCAAGTCACTTTCTAACATCATAGTCCCACAGATTCCTGTTCAAAAAAACTTTGGTAATCACTTCTATAGAATGATATAAAATAAATAAAACTCATCCAAACATATTTGAACATTAGTTTTAAATAACATAATTGGTATAATATATTCAACCTATTAGAAAGTTTTACTTGTTCTTGAAGTTTTTATTTGTTTATTGATCTAATCAAATTGACATTTAGTTTAATTTAATTTTAAGGTTTATTTCAAGAAAACACAAATTGTCCTAAAACTTACGATTTATTATCTCTTCATTTCAAGTAATTAATGTTTAAATTCGACAGTGAATCGTAATCGTCTCGATGATTCCAAACATCATAGACAAATATTAATACCATTTTACTAAGAAGTGTACAAAACACAAATATTTACCAGGAGGACAAATAAAAATCGCTTGTAAATTAAGGTTTCCTTTTCTTTTATTTTATTTTATCCATTTTTTTGCTTGATTATTATTCGTGTCGACGACGTTGTTGATAATGATGACAATGACGATGACTATGTATGTACTAGTATACTAGACGACTACAACAATGTTGATGTCGTTGTTTCTGCCACAATATAATTAACTCAAATAATATTGTAAGGCCCTCATATTTAAACTAAATCCATAAAAACAATGCAACGTGCATAGTTTGTTTTCTTGTTTTCGTTTTTTTTTTTTAAATTTTTTTTTTTTTGTTGGTTTTTTATTGTATTCAGTTGACTTTTCAGGTTTCATTCGATTTCGTTTTCATTTCCACTTAATACTATCTTTTTATAATTTCTGTTGTATTTTATATGTATTTTTGTGCTTTTAACATGCATAGATACATTCAAGTTAAATGTTTCTTTAGTTAGGGGAGGAAGAAAATTATGTTTGTTGTTTTTATTGTTTGTCGTAATTAAGGTTGAACAAATAAAGAACTTCCGTTGATTATATGCATGATTTGTTTAACTGAAATATGTAGTTAATTAGCACAAACTATAATAATTTTCTTTTTATTTCTTTCAATGTTTCTGTGTTTATTCTGGAAACATAAAATTTACCTATTAATAAGGGTTATAGATACATATAAATAAATACATACCTGGGTTAAATCAAGGATTCCATTTCAACACATTGTATTTATTACATGTAAATTCTAGTATTGTATGTATTTATCCCACAACGAAAAAAGAAACCCCTGGAGTAGCCAACATCCTTCAATCATCTTAACCTTGATTTTATTGACAAGAAAGAAGTAGCAAACGGAGTCTTCTTTCAAGTACTTGGAAAGCAGTGGAATAGCTACAGCTCGGAATATAAAATTATTACTTATTTCTATTCTTCAAGTAACCAAAAGATCAGACTTTCAAATGTTATGTCATCTACTTTTCTACTTTCTAGTCCTTTCAAAAAAAATTTGGCAATCTCGGCTTAGCAATTTTTATTGTTTGCCACTTTGTATGTGCATATTGTGTTCCATTATCGAAGAAAGCCAAGCAATTATAAATTTTCATCATTATGATGTCGGTTGTGTAATTCTGTAAGTTGATGAATTAATGAAGGCTATGCAAAATTGATTGTATGAATTGCCAATGATAATCAAATATTTAAATATATTTTAATAACTTCCCTTTCTATTCGCTGGCAAAAAAAAAAAAAAATGTTTTTACTTTTTACGATCAAACACATAACATTTAATATAGAAAAGATTACAAAATCGCATTATATAGGTGCCGCGCCGCTAGTGACATATTATGGAAAATGAGTAAAGTTCCACAATTTTAGTGCCACACACATACAATATTATTAGAAGTAAAGACTTAACCATATTCAATTTATGCTATTATACTTGGAAATATGATTTCAAAAAAGATATGCACATCATCATTTTCATCATCCTAATAACTGCTTGTTCCTTATGCTGTTGGTTCCACTCAAATCGTTCATACTTTTTCTCTTTTTCATATCTCTTTTTTCACTTTGTGTTTGTGTTTTTTTTTTTTTATTTTTGTAAATCGCACACTTAAAATTTGATTGCACAAAATGTTGCATTCGTAATAAAAAATGTTGCAAGATTTTCTTTTATTTTTTCAACAAATGTTATAAAAAACAAAACAATAAAAAAAATGCATTGCAATGCAATACATTCTAACATAAAAAATGTACAATTTACAAATGCAGCAGCATGGCATGCCTCCAACTAAAGAACTTTGGGTGTAAATGTTGCAAATTGTGGCTGTTGCCACCAACCATCTATTCTTCACTACCAACCACTATTCCCATTGCTTCTTCTTAGATACAAAACAAATGATTGGGCGTTGCAAAGCAGCAGTAAATGCAATATACGGTGAGGTTATAAAACTAAATGGAATTAAAAGTAACAAAAATAAACAACAAACAACCGACAACCGACAACATAAAACTCACGCATTCAACGCCAAATAAAACTAAAAGTCCAAATAAATGCGAACTTAAACTATAAAATAAACATTAAACAAGCTAGAAATGCTTTTATGATGCGACGCACAGATTCAACTGAGTGAATGAATGTAGAAAAATGCAACACATTTAGTTGTGAATCCCCAACCTCTCAACCTCTCATCCTGATTAACACCACAATGTGGTTTCTTCCTATAGTTGTAATAGTAGTAGTAGTAGTAATAGGAGAGTAGGATAAGTGTGGCGTGTTAAAGAATATCCTGCTGTCCCTACTATCCCTACATTCTCTTGCACTTATTTGACACGATTATTGCATGTCTTTATACTTATTTTGTTGCAAATGTTGTGTCCTCTTCATTCTTCTCCTCTGTTTGTTCTTATTATTTTGTTTTTTTATATCTTTTTATACTTTAATGAAGTTGAGGCTATAAAAATTGATTAAATATAATTCAACAACAATGTAGATTTTTATAGTTTACAAACCAACCACCCAACCAACAACAATCTAGTGAACTAAGCGAAACGAGCAAACGCTATCCATATAAACATATTGGATTGTAAAAAAAAGTTTAATTGCTTTTCATTCTTTCCGTTCCGTTCCGTTCCGTTCATCTTTCATCTTCATCTCTTTATACTTATATTCTTTATAAAGTTTTAAAGGCACTTTGGATACTTTGTCATTAATGTCTGAAGAAAATGGTGAGAATGGGCAATTGCTAGAAGACATTTATTAACGATATCTGGACATGATGATTAGATTTTTCATTAATAAGTGATTGTGAACATTATTAAAATAGTACTTACGAAGTTTTATAGATCCGATAAATAATTATGTATACATACACGATATTAAACAACTTTCAACTTTAAAATACAAAGTAAAGTTGCCACTTTTGAAATGCAACAGAAATATGGATAAGAGAATGTCTTTGTTTTAATCAAAGATTTCATTGACCTGTTACTACAACTGTTTTTCAAAAAATATATTTCACTTTTCATATCTCAAAAATATCGGGAAAAAAATTGCAACTTTTGTTCGGAAGTGTACTGATATAATTAGGTGGGCAATAGGGCAATCGATAGAAGATCACAATGCCAAGTCAGAAAAAATACCATGATATTTTAAATAGTAAGTAATATTAAATACTAGCTGAGCCCGCGACTTCGTCAGCTAGTAGATACATAAAGTACGTACAATAATTACTTACTAGTAAAATAACGAGACATAAAATAATGAATGACTCTGAACTAGGGTTTATGCATTGCCAGCTGATGCTTGACTCCACATGTTTTACAAAAAAAGGTTTACAATTATTTACGATAAAGCTTATTATCTTTCAGTAATTCGATTTTGAATCGAATCAGTGACTTTTCCGCAATGCACGCACTAACAATCAAATAGACAGACAGACAAAAAAGCGATTTTATTCTATGTATAGTTGTGCAGATATAATCATATATAGCTGTTCTGTAATTTATTATAATAAATAAAGCTATTTCTAGTTCAAAAAGTATAAAAAAATTTAATTTCAGTTCAAAAGCATAATTTAGACAATATTTCTGCACATTATCTCAAAATCTAAAAAACTAGACAAGCTCAACATACTATTGGTGCCGATACGAGTAGCTTATTTATTATTCTTATTATTATCTTATTATATTGGTTCATATTTAATGTATTTATAACGTTTACGGAGGCACCTCTAAATCAAGGCGTTCCAACGAGGGAAGTGTGGTACAAGCGGAATCAGCCTAGTTTAGAACCACCAAATGAAAATTCATAAAATTTTATTGTCGCTTTATATCTTTAGATTAATAATAATTTTTTGTTGAAACCAATTTCTAAAAACACAAAAGTAAAAACACCAGTTGATCTGAGGCTGATGGATTTTAAGTCTTTTTTTTAAGTCTCCACTTGCAATTGTTTAGTTTTGTTTCTCCAAACAACTTTTTTTAGGATTCAATTGATATACAGAAACTTGTTGCAAAAAATATGTGCATTTTTTTATAAAATCAAATTTTTCTTTTTATTTTTCTTATTTTTTCATCGTTAAAAATAACAACATCTGAAGTTACCGACAATCATACATAGTATGTTGCAACATAGTTGCTGCCTATCAATGTATTTTTGCCCATTCATTCACCCACTTATTAATTCACTCATATTTTGCACTCTTTGGCGCTCAAAAGAAAACCAAAACAAAACAAAATTCTTTATACAGAAAAAAATGCAAAGAAAGAAAAGAAAACCTTTAACTTTACAGCTTTCAACTAAATTAATTTACTTTTACTCTTTGACTAAGCGTTGGCAGTAACAACATTGAAGAAGTACTCATTCACCCACTCACCAACTCACTCAGTCACTCGTTGCAAAAGGACAAAGCACATGAAGTGATCTCTCTCAATGTGGCTGCATTGAATGTGGCTAGGAACTCCATCGACGACAAACGTAGGTCGCAACTAAAAACAAACAAACTAACCAACTAAGGACAACATGGGTGACAACAATGCAGCCTGGCAGCCAGAATGCCAGGATTATTGTTACAAAACAAGGACAATAGAAACAAAAATAAATAATAAAAGAAAAGAAAAGAAAAGAAAAAAAATATTAAAATGAAAAGGGCAAGAAAATAAAGGGAAATTGTAATAAAATGAAATACAATTAAATATTTTTGCAAGGCGTTAAAGTCATTTAGTCACTTGTTTGTTGGTATTTCAAAAAGGATTGTGTAATGTCACTTTAAATGAATAGAAGGATATTAAAAGGCAAAGTCACAGAAATGGTTTATTAGTGGGCTTAGATTATTAGATTATTTATACAAGGGTCGTGTACACTGCGACTTAAAAGTTTTATTGTGTGGCATTTGTTATGAAGGCGACTTAATCTAAAGATTCACTGTGATATATACTTCACTTGAAAATGTATACACTTTGGAAGGATAAAAATAAAGATGTTCGATTCCATTCAGTAGTAAATTATTTGATCCTCTTAAACATCAGAAATCCCCATTATCGGTACTCCACATACGAGTTCATACAGATGAAGAGTCTCACTTCCAAAATATTGTACTTAAACCTTTTTGGCATCGGATCTCCACATTCCGTTATTAGGTGAAGTGAGGTCTGATCACATTCCCAACCACATTATCTGCAACTAGAGTATAAGACAATACGCAACTTATTCAAATCGTAACTAAGTCTACTATTGAATACTCTAATGCTGAAAAGAACCTTAATTTTTCTTTGTTCTTTTGGAATTAAAATTTTCCCATATTTCCTGGGTTAATCAGATGAAGAACTAACAATCTGAATGTTTCAAATGCCCCTAGCATATTAAGAATTTCATATGTTCATTTGCTTTGAAGTATACTTTTAGGAGTTACAAATAAAAACAAACTGACAGGAATAATACTAATAATTCTAACACAAATCTCACAAGTTGATCCCAAAACTTGGCCTGAAGAATTGTTTTTCCTTGCCAAGAAGAAGATCAACTTGAACTTGCGTTGAACCCGATCAAAAGTTATTACAAAAATCAACACCAAGTTACAACATAATAATAGCAGCAAGAATTGTTGATGCAAACTTTCAACTTTTATAAACTCGAAAAGGAAAATAGAATTGGCGCTTAAATGCAACTTCATACAATACAACAACAACAATAACGACGACGACGACAGTAACAACAGTTCCAATTGCAACAATTATAGGAAAGAAAGTGAAAGGAAAGGGGTGAAAACTGAAGGATTGAGTTCGTCGCCATTAAACTGTAGTTTTTGTCCTACCATAGAATGCCTCAACCTCAAGGGTTAGCAGTTATAGGACAACGACAAACCGAACAGCAACAATAATAACAAACATGATGATAGAGGGATCAGATCAGAGGGATGATAAGGACAATTGTTGGGGCGACAGCAATGACTATGGAGATGGTGATGGTGATGATGGTGATGGTGACGAAGTTGAGGTTTTTGCGTTCACACCACAAAAACCATAAAAAGCTGCAATTGTGGCGAGCGCGAGAATGAACACAACAACAATAATAAAATAGCAAAACAAAATAAAAAATAAATGATAGAATGGAGAAATGCATACAAAATAACCAACTATAATAAAAATAAAGAAAAGAAAAATGAGAAAAAGAAAAGAAAAAAAAGAAAAGAAAAGAAAAGAAAATTGTAGTGAAAAAGTATATAAAATTAATTGAATTCCAATCAAGTGGAAAAGCGGCAACAACAACAACAACAACAAATACTATAGGGAAATGTAAAAAAATACTACAATAGAAATAAATAATGAAAGCAAAAGCAAAGCAAAAAAAAAAAAAAAATTATGAAGGAAACGAAAGAATATTTAATTGTAACCACATAAATAAATAAAGAAAATAGTGAAAAAGTAGAAAAGGTAAACACAGTAAAAAAAAGAATAAACCTACAATAAAAAGAAATTCAATTTAATTGCGCAATAAAAAATGGAAGGACTTTCATACTTTCTTTCTTTTGTAATAATAAAAATAGCCACACTTCTTCACATTTTCTCTTTACTTAGAATTTAGAAAAATTTAAAAAAATTTCTATTGGAAAACGTTGCAACATCAAATTATTTGTAGACAAGAAAAGCTAATTTACTTAATTACAAATCAAATGGAAATCCAATTTTATGATTTTAATTATAAATATTTCTACTTAGAAATTGCTATAAAAGAAACAAAAATAATTTTGTTGATATTTTTTCTTCCTATAAGTATCAATATTTTAATACAAGAAACCCGGTAAGAGGTAGCAGGGTAACGTCAATAGACAAGACGAGCGTTCAAGCTACACAAATGACTCCAAGGCGGAGGAGGGTACGGGGGCCAAAGGTTCCACTAGGAGACCTGGCCCTGTTCGCGGAATCTTGAAGTTGGTTTTAGAGGCTGAAGGAAATGTCTAGGACCAACTAGGTACTTCCATACGTTTACCCCAATTCCATCTCCTACACCAACCCCTCTTTTCCACACCCTTCTATAATTAGGTCTCAGGCTGCAATGCTTCTGGCTGAACTCGTATGAGTTTTGATTGTTGAAAAAGATGCATGTCAATCTTTTTAAAATATATTGCAAAAGAAAAAATATATTGTATTTGCTTTTCCAAATATTTGAGCACCATTGAAGAGATGCAACAATTTATAAAAATATTTATTATTTCCTTATATACTCGTATATCACTGCACTATGTGCAAATGTTTGGAAAATCAAGAGACTTTGGAAAGACCGGAAATGAAAAATTATTTATTACATTAACAAAATAATATGACAAGATTATTTATTAGTAATTCCAATTAAAAATTTAGAAAGTATATTAAATCCTTTGTTTAAAAACTAAGAACAATTTTTTATTATTTAGAAGAAACCATTCAGCATCAGTCTTATATTTATACTTGTAGGGCACCAACATTGACATGAGTTTAAGTTTTACGTCTAATTAGTATAAATGTACACATTTATATTATTTACATTATTATGATGATTTGAAAGTAGATTCTATCTCTAAGTGTGTTTACCCCTACAAAATTATGTTAATTATGTCAAAATTTCAAGCATCTTAAATACATTTTTTTTTTAATTTTATTTATCACCATTTTATTGCAATTTTCATACTAATACAATCGGTTATTTTTCATCTACTAGAAAGGGAATTACGTAAGTATGTCCATAGAAAAATATACAATAGAATGGCACATTTTTTCTTTTTCTGGCTTCAACATTTCTCAACACAGTCAAGCTCAAGATGTGAATATCCAATGATTATTTTTGTTCGATACTTTGACATAGTTGTAGGAAGCCGACTATTCTATAATATATGCCATTAAATAAAAAAACTTGACTCAACTTCTACTTTCTATTGGACTGTACATTACATTTTAATACAATCAATTTAAGAAAATTATACCATAAAAAAACTGATGCTGAGGATTAGTTAAAATTGAGCATTTTTGTATCAATAGATCTGTGGCAATTTCTATATACTGGGACTATCTCTTTACAATTTATGTCAAAGATACTTACTCGTAGTACCTCAAAAGTTGAATGCTATGAGTTCATAAAGTTGAAATCGATATACATACTATTAGGATCAATATCTTGTATAGTATCAAGTTAAATAGTTTTTCTTTTAAATTGATGGGATAATCAATAAATTTTTATGAATCAGAATCAGCTCAGCATTGAAGAAATCACTTACTTTATTGTATAACTGAAACCGCCATCTGCATATCTATACACCTTATACACTTATAGTCCTAATGCAATAAATAAAAATTAACAAAATATAAGTATAAAATAAATAGACGCCATTTAAGAAAGTAATTTGCATACAATCGATTTATTTTATTATACAATATACAGGAGTACTTAATATATCTCTTATTGTATTTTTGTATTACCATCAATGTCACTACCACAACCACCATCATCATTATTACAATATCTTACACTGTTCTTTGTTTTACCTTGAGATTATTCTATTGTCATTTTGCTTTATTTTTTATACCCACCTCACACTTGTCCTCTGTATATATTTACATTTTATATATTTTGGATTCACAGAAATGCTTTTAAATGTAAAATAAATATAATTATATAGTAAATGAAAAAAATTTAAAGTGCAAAAGAAAAAAATGAAGAAAATTATTAAAAAAAAGAAAATAGGAAAAAGTGCGGCAAAATAAAAGAAATGAAAACAAAGCAAAGAAACGAGTCGGAACTGAGAGGGCAACAACGAAGGAATATTAATAATTACACAAAGTATAATTTATAAAGTAAAGTAGAGTAGAGTAGAGGTGGGGTCAGGGGTCAAAAGCTAAATGAGTTTACTGAAAAAGCACACAATCAACCGACACACCGACCGACCGCCAGCTGCTACAATAGCAGCCACCACAAGACATCGCTGTCGTCATCATCATCACCACCACCATTGCCATCATCATTACTTTGCCCACACCTCCACAATAAATTATAATAAAAATAATAATAAGAAGAACATGAAGATATGGGATGGGAAAGATGAATAAGAATACAAAGAAACCAGTGAGTGAGTAAGCAAAAATCCACCGGATGTCACGTTATTTTTTTTGTTCTCTTTTCATTTTTATTATAAAAATTAAATTATAAATTAAGCAGAGGTCAACTACATCAGAAGAAAATGAAATAATAATAAAAGAAAAGCAAGAAGAAATATGAATATTTACAATATCAGTATATTCATACATAAAAAGTAAGAAATTGAAGAATAAACTTCTTCTCTTTAGACAATGAGAAATAATTAAAAAATAAAATTAAATATTAAAAACACAAAAATGTATATAGAATATTATTTTAATATGCAAATGAAAATGACATTTAACTTAGAAATAAAGGAAGTGATATAATAGATAGAAAAAACTAAAGAAATTGTGTCTGCGTGTTATGTTTCGTTTTGATTTCTCATAAACAAAAAGCACACCTGTGCGTATACGTAATATTTTCAAGCGTTTAATTAGATTTCAATGTTGAAACATCTACACAGACATACATACAAGTGCCTTAGTGAGTGTCTGTACATTTTTATATATTGGGTTGGCTCTAAAGAAACGACCTTTTATAAAAGTAAAAGTAAAGTTATTGTGGACATTTATGTGAAAGTCAAATGAATGTCAAATATTTGGAGGCATTTTATGGCTTATGCCTTAATTAATTAAAAGTAAATTAATTTTTAAGTCATTAATATATCCAAGTGACATATTTTATTCATCCGACTCCGTAGCATTGGTAATTTAGCAGTACAAAATGCTTATCACTTTGACAAACCTTTCAGGATTAACGACTCCAAATCAAATGATTGATGCAAGTAAATAAGAATTCAATGGTTCGGAAGCTTGCAAGTGATCAAAACTTGGCCCATACAATCATTGAACTTTGTTTGAAATCTCTTGACACTATCAAGAAACTCGATGTTCGTGTCCATATGAAGCAACGTATAAACATCTGATCATATCTTATCTCAAAAAAGAAGAAAGCGTAAGATCACGCGTGTTGAAAACTAAATATTAATACATCAATGCAAGTCGCGAGATTTCTTCTACATAGGGAAGAGGCAAACCAAGGTGGACATCCACCAAGAGAAGGTGATATCTGGTAGGACTCGAAGCAACCAGTCTTCTATGATCTGTTGCCAAGGAACAAAATCATTAATTCTGATTACGGCTATATGCAGCTACTGATACTGTGAGAACACACACAAATTTGGCAAAGCGAAACAATTTTTGGAGCTTGCTTAGGATTTGCTGCCACATCAACCACACCGTTCTGCCCTTGTGGCATCAGACTTCCATTTATTTTGTTCTTTGCAAAAATCTTTGAATGGTAGAATTTTTGTCCAAACAGAAACTTGACAAGTTTTTGCAAGAGAAGAAGTTACCAGAGGGTTGATAGAAAGTCATTACTTATATTAAATAACCGCTTATAAAATTATATAATAAAAAAATCAGCCAAGTGTGAGTCGGACTCGCACACGGAAGGTTCCGTACCATCGTATAAAATTTTTCGCTTAAAATATTAAATTATGTTTATATTTAATAGCTTAAAAGTATACTACAATTACAACTTAAAAGTATTCTACAAAAGAAAAAAAATAAGGTAAACAAAAGGTTAAATTAAAGAACAATGCTTCTAAAAATGTGTATTTTTAGTATTTGTCGTTCTACACACAAGTGAATTACACACTCTGTGAACTCAACTCAACTCTCTACCTATTACGGTTCATGAAATAGAGCAGGAGACGGACGGACGGACATCGTAAGCTTAGTAATAGGGTCCCGTTAGCTCCCTATGGGTACGGAACCCTAAAAAAAGTAAACATAACTTATGTGACAACCCAATATGAATACAGTACTGTGTAAAACGAATAAAATAAAATTTAGTCATAATATTTATTTATATAAATTTAATTAAATATTATTATGTATTTATTATATTCTAACTAAAGAGTATTTCATTTATCAATTCTTAGCAAAAAGGCACTGGTTAAAAAAAATTAAACAGTATATCAACCTATAAATCTTATAATCGAATCTTTTCTATTATGTAAATTTTAACCGGCAATGTTTCACTTTAGTTCGCCAAAAATGTTTTCAATGGTCAGTTTCAAGTCTGCAGAATAGGCAGTCCAATCAATATCTTGAAATAGTATTTTCCTGAATTATTTATTAATCAGCATAAATATGTATTTTAAATCATTCTCATGCTAAAACACCAAGGAAGCGATACATTTCACTTGACATATTAGCAACATTATTAACATCAAATGAAATATGAAATATTCAAAAAACAACTGTACGCCATTTCCACTGTAGTTGTGAGGATTCTTATATACGAGTAGAATGTTTATTACTTGCTATCTAAATTAATGATTTAAGAATTTACACAAAAATATAATGACAATTTCTTTGTGACTAAATTTGTTGCTTTTACAATATTTGTTCACAGTACTGTATTGTATATGATTAATTGGTCATTTATCCATTTGTTAAGTAACATCGATTTGACTTCTTACACTTTTATTTGCTAGACAATACATACTTATGTATAGACTTTTCAGAATATCTATGTATGTGTGTACATATTTAATAAGTGTATCCATGTATGTAATTATCTTTGAGTAAGTGAGTGGGAATATGTGTATGTAGTTGTATGTCTTTATTTCATTAATTACATTTTGTATACAACACAAAACCCAGAACACAACACAACACATCAAAACAAAACAAAACAAAACATAACATAGAATTTTAAAAATTCAATCTAATGAAATTTACTTAATTGTGTAACTCGTAATTAATTCACTTTATATGCTAATTTTGGGCTAAGTGGCGTATTAAATTTTAAAGTGCCTTACAACATGTGCGTCAACCTCATCGTTAGAGTTGATGTCAGCGACATCATCTTTAAAGGTTTTGAATTCAATGACGATGTCTTAATTTCATTATTATTATTATTATTATTATTATTATTATTATTATTATTATTATTGTTTTTTAAACTTAAAATGATTATAATTAATTATTGTAAATAGTAGTGTGTTTTAAATTTTGCACTTTTGAAATTCCAATAATAATAAATATTAATTTATACAAACTACTCGCGTGTATGCACATCAACCTCAAATGCACTTCCAAGATATGACACAATTTAGTACCTAAGTATATATGAGTTTTGTTTAGTTTATTGCTCAGGAATGTATGTAAGTGCAAAGTGTGAAGTGAAGTGTTTTTGAATTCAATTGATTTCGATTAATAAAAATCGCATTAATAGAATGAATAAATATAATACTTAAACATATTAATGAAAATAAATTTGCTTGTTATGTAAGTTTAAGTAAATAAAATGCTACCAATTCAAATAGCCGTTTCATAAAAACTTAACTCAACATATACACTGCTTATATTCAAAAAAAACTATGGTAACTTCTAGAATAACTTCTGGTTTTGTCTGAGCTGAATTTAAGATACTAAATTTTTGACTGTGCATGAGGGATAGTAAAATTGCCACAATTACAGACACCATTGTCTCAAAAATCATGTTTACTACTAACAGAACAATGATTAAGGAAGTCAGCTTAAGCTAATATCTTTTATTAACTTAACACTAACTTAGCACATTAAATGCCTTAAAAAATACTTTCCAAGATGCCTTATTTCGTTTTTAAGATTGCAACTTGAATCTTTTGATCATTGTTGACAGTGTTTCAGTACCTACACCTAATAGGCATTTTGATATGAAAAAATGTTCTTTATAACTTACCATCACAACGGTAACCTTCAGATTATCTTACTCCTTGTTTCGTTTCAATTGTTATTGATATGAATATCAAGAAATAGTTCCGTGATCAATTTTCCTACAATTACTTTTATTGATGGTCATTAAACAAGAAAATTTTATGGGAAATTGCAGATGTTTGGAAAAGATAATAAGATTAATTTTTTCATTGTCTTGTGGTATCTACCTATTACCTATTTGAAGAAACAACTCTAAAAAATGACGGTTTTTCATTGCAAACAACGATACTCTCATATTTATTTTGATTTCTTATCTATTCACATACGACCACAGATAAAAATTGCCAAAGAAAATTTAATTTGAATGTATTTTGTACATATAAACTTTCTGTAAAATATTTCCTAAATGACTGTGAAACCCGTATTAAAATCAGTTGCGTGGTTTCGAAGAATTGAGCGGAGATACAGACATATCTACTAGAGTCTTAATCTTATAATCCAAGTGTAATTATACCGTTATTAAGTCAAAAATAAGATTCAACTTCTTCTAAGCTAAGCTAAGCTTCATTACCAATTGCTTTTACAAAGATTCTTAAAACTACAATTAACATTTTTCACAAAGAGTAGCAAACATAATTGTATTTCTATAAACTTCCCAAAATTTATCAACTTCAAAATTTGCTAAAAGTTGGATTTAATATATGAAAACTTGTTTATAAGATTATAAAACATACATAAATACTCTATAATGTATGATGAGAGTCATTTCATTTCTTTACGAATTCAACCCCAACAAACTAAGGCAAATTACAATGATATTCATTCATTCATTCATTCAACCAACCAACCAACCACCTATGAATATTCTTCCTAAGTATGAGCAAAGAAAAATATCTTTTGGATGCACATTAAAAATAAAAAATAAAAAGAATTTGAAAATTATAATAAAATTCTAATTTTCTAAAATTAAATTTGTCTTCAGCCATTTTTATTTCAACGACTTTGGCAGTCTAACTGCTTGCCAGCCTTCCTGCGTTCATTTCTTCCTACCTTCCTGCCTGCCTGAGCCTGCCCAGTTCCGCCTCCTTGTCCTCCTGACTTGCCGTAAAAGAGCTGCCTCAATGGCTGCGTATAAATTATTAGCAGTCATAAATATGCCATAATGTCATTTATTATATACTTTTTTCTTCTCTTCATTCGCGTTTCGTTTAAAATTTTTTATTTTATATTTTGTCGAATTTAATGCACGATTCACTTGGCGTAAAAAAATATTCTTATGTAAGTATTGTATATATAAAATATATTATATTATATAGAGACATGCATACACACTTCAATAATTTACATATACAATATACTTATATTTTTATGCATATAACACCACATTAAGAAAAATAAGGAAAAATTCAAAAGCATTTATTGAGTAACCTGGGGATTGGGTCTTCTTCATAAGGAAGTCAGTCAGTCAGTTAGTCACCAACAACAACGACGACAAGAAGCGACAAAAACTTTTATTGCCAAGTTTAATGAAAAATTATAAAGGCGCTCGCGCATTCTTACTGCATTCGTTCGTTCGTTCATTCGTTTGTCGCTCGTGGAACTTTGTTAAGAGTTCAAAACCCCCAAAAATAAAAATGTAGTAAGAATGAAGAAAAAAAATATTATATGAAATGAAATTACAACCAAAAAAAAAAAAAAAGGAAAAATAAAAGGCAATAAAAATTAAGTATGATTTTTTGTTGTCGCTTTTCTTTGATGTGTTGACATCTTAAAGGAATTAGGAATAAAATGATTACAATCAATGATCAAATTATTATCATTAAAGCATATACATATAATAACCATTAGTTTATTAAACATAACCTCTTGCAATAAAGATTAGACTGCTACATGAATGGACTCAAACGAACTGGGACTAATATAATGAGTAATGAGTGACACTCGAAATCTCGTGTAGGACATACAACAAAAACAGGGTTTTTTTGTTTCAATGCAAATTTTATGAGCTCTGCAATCATTGAATGAAATTATGGAATTCGAGTAAGTAAGTTGTTAATAAAATAAAACAAAAATTCAAAAGAATTCGAGTTCACTTAGTAACTCATACAAATGCATACATGATCATCGATCCCGTTTTGCAGTAGAAAATACTCACATGTATAAAATGTGTAACAGAAAAAAAAATTACTCTTCTTCTTTATCACATGAGTGCATGAGTTCTTTGAACAACAAAATACATAGAGTTTCGCGCTTTTCTGTGCGTCACTATTATCCCTTCAATTCGTTCGGTTTCGGTGACTACTGCTTGCGTTCTCTCTCAGCCATTCATTCATTTTTGACATGAGTAACTCAAACGCCACTTTGCGTTCGTTCATGTAGAACTGTAAAAAAAAATGATAAAAAATTTAAAATGAAAATATGAAAACCTTGTGGGCAAACTAAATAATGATTATTAAGTTGATTCTTCAAAGATTTTCATTCTTTATATTTGTTTAAAGTTTTTTGAAACATTATTAAAATATTGAAAACGAAAGAAAGAATTTTTAATGATTTTAAATGCACTCACACTATTTATTCATTTCATTCGATGTTTTTGTAATTTATATTTAATTCACTTATATTTACAAGCTGAACAGATAATTTGGGTAAAACCTTCTAGTAAATTTCTTCCAATGTCTACAAAAACTTATATTTGTAAATTATCCAAGTAGATATTCTTAAGATATAATACTAATAGCGAAGATGACTCCAATGAAGAACAATAAAATGAAAATATCAAAAAATTAATACCTAATTAATTCATAATAAATTCACAAAGTTTGCAGCCTTCAATATAAACAGTATACCATTTGAATTAACCTATCTTTAATAATAATAATAACAATCTCTAGTCTTCAAACATAAAAAAGGAGTCATTGGTCATAAAGGAAGTAGAAAAATAAACTTTTAAAGACAATTAAATAAATTCCACTAACAAGGAATCGAGTTTTTTCAATATCTGGTTATTTTATGTCTAATTTTTTACTATCCTCATTTTTCCATATTTTGTATAAGTTATTTACCAATTTTTCAAATCGATATGTGAATATCTTTATAAAAGTAAAACATTTCCATACAAAAACTCATAAATACTCAAAGGTTTATATGATTACTGGTTATGTCAGGGAAACTGTCAAGATCTCTATGTAAACTGGTTTTTAAATCACATGATTTCGTATGCATTTTTCAATCGAAAACACCACAATAAGATGTCATATGCATGATATGTTTATATTAAAATGTCATTAAAAAAGGGTGAAAGTATGAAAAGGGACAAAAAAATGGAAAAGAAAAAATAAAGAAGATTATATATATATTTGATTTATATATTTAGATAAAGAATAAATTTGCATATATTATAAAATACAATAAAAACATAACATTGACTATAGTTATTAGGGTACATATGAGAACATTTTTATTCAAAAAGAAATAGATTAAATCTTAGATAAAATCAATCAAAACAAATGTAAATATTTACTGTACCTAATAATAATACATATGTACATATATAAAGTTTTAAAACTGAATCCCAAAATCATGTTCGGAATGTGAATGAATCACAATTATTATTGATATTATGAAATACTCGTATTTATGTTAATAACAACATGTTAATAATTTCTCTAATTCAGAATAGGCAAATATTCTTTTTATAAAATTTTCATTTTATTTTCACAATTTGAATGTTAAGACAACATGAGTTCTATCTTATTTTTCTTTATTACTATATTTGTCATCATCATCGTCGTCGTCATCATCATCGCGGTATCTGTCTTCATAGACTATGTAACATAGTAGTAAACGATTTATATAAATTACATAAATTGTGCGCGCCTTTTGCCAATGACGGTCATATATAAGTATAAATTTCAGTTTCTTTCTTCCCTTCTGTTAACCTGCCTCTGCCATCTGCATCTCGTACTTAAAATCTCCACAATGATTCCGATTCCAGTATAATAAGAGTGCAGAGTTGGTGGTTTGGTTTGGTTTGGTTTCCTTCGGATTGGTTTCATTTCGTTTTCGTTGTGTTTTTTGATTATTATTTAAATTATAAATTATTGAATATTTTTTATTCCTTTACATAGCTTTTCATATTACAATATTTTATTGGGGTGGCAGGCAGGCAGTCGGACTAAATAAACCATGGCGTAAGCAGATACTTTGGTACTGGTTCTGATAATGGTGTTGGTGATGGATGGTGGTGGTGGTGGTTCTTAGGCTAGCGATAGACTTTAGTCAATGTCGATGCCGACGACATCATCATCATCATTGCCGTCGTCTGTCTGTGTCGTCGACATTATATTTTATATTACAAATATAAATATTAGATGAGTCGACAAATACAATATTTTCCTCTCTCCACCTCCGCCACTACTTCCCTTTCCTTCTTCATCCATCCCATGTGATTGTGGTATGTATGTGTATCTGTGTCTTTGTGTATGTTATATTCCTTCAATTTTATTTATGTTGCTGTTTAATATTTTTTTTTTTTTTATATTTTATTTTTCATATTTAAATAATAAATTAAGCCAGCGAAATTCGCGAAGGGCGTTGTGCTATTCTGTTTTGTGCCAGTTGTCGAAGGCTCTCGTCCTTCCAATTCTTCTTGGTTCTCACTCCGACTTCGGGGGTTGATTTCTCGTATTTGCATTATTAATAAATTCCTTTTTCGTACAACATTCGTCTATACATTTATAATTTATTTTCATTTTTTTTTTTATTTATTTTATAAATTGTATAAATTTTATAGTCACTCGCGAGGGTGGTTTCAGAATCACAATCACAACCACAACAACAACAACACACACACACACACACAGACGACAGTTGATGCAGCTGTAATCGTCCTTATAGTCGCCGTCATTCTTATTCTCGTGGTCATTTCGAGTTTTCAGCTTAATTAAAAAGCGACCAACACAAATAATTTCCATTTATTTTTTTTTTTCTTCTTTTCTTGTATTTTATTTATTGTTGTTTTTATATATCAAATAAATGAAGAAAAAAAAGAAAAAAAGAAAAGAAAATACATAATAAAAGTAGAAAAGAAATTGACATAAATTGATTTTATCGTTCGCTGATTTAATGATTTCGCAGAGAAAACTTCAATCTCAAACCAAGGCCCACGTCCAAGTCAAAACCCAAATGAACTCGAAATGTAAACGACATAAGGCGCGGGCGAATCCAAGTCCAAGTCGCACTCAATATAATGAAAATGTTGTTGCTGTTGCTGTTACTATTATTTTTATTGTTGTTACTGCTGCTCCTGCTGCTGTTGTTATTGGTGTACGCATAAAATGTACCACACTAACAACAAAAACAAGAAGAAAAACTACAAACCACTTACAACATTTTTACCCACTTACCCAACCAGTCACCTACTCACCTACTCAGTTGCTTGCAACATTCAATTGCTGCACTTTACGCTTGCAACATTGTTGTAAACTCATCACAAGAAGAAGGCCAATGCTGGACAAATGTATGCAATTTAATGTATCTACATATGTATACGAAGTGTGACCCAATAGTATCCGAAAGCTTCACTTCAAAGTAGTTCAACACAAATTAGGTGAAAATTCTACTCAAAGGTCACCGTTTCGACAGTTGAAGAGAATACGACATTTTTCATTTAATGCTATGCTGCAATTTGACTTCTTGAACAGACTTAATATGTGGAAGCGCAGATGGACACAAGTTCAGTTAATTGGAGATTATTTCGAAGCCAGATAATGTAGAATAATGCCAGCTGAGCTGAGCAGGTCGAATACTTTTGGGACACACCTCGTATGAACATGTGTCCTGTTCCGTATGTCTCACGACATGTATGTCTATATATTGGCCTGTCCGTTGGTATGACTCTCCCTCTGTCTGTCTGAGCTTACCAAAGTTCGTCCGTGTGCGATTCTTGTCTGCGTCTTTCGATGTTCTATTTTACTCGTATTTCACTAGTGCTTTTCCTTATTCCTTTCTTAATATAGTTTTATTTTATATATACATTTCTTTCTTTTTTTTTGATATCCTGTGCACATCACTCACTCACTGACTCACATACTAGCGGCTTGCACACTCATTTTGTTGAATCAGTTGGTTGCAAGACATATGCACACGTTTCTTATGACGCTTGCAACTTACAATAAAACAACTGAGGCTCTCCACCACTAACCTCATACATATTATACACAGTACCCTTTCCTACCTATTTTCCCTAACTTTTCCTTCCCTATTTCGTCCTATAGTCCTTACTGAAAGCAACACACTTTAGTTGTTCCTTTTTCTTTAAGTTTTCAGTATTTGTCGGCTCTCACTTTGTATAGATAAAGTTTATACTATATGTGTCTATGCCAGTAACTCTGAGTACTGACGACTGACTACATCGGCCAACTACATGCTTACACTCTTCTTCAAGTGCAAATATTTTATTACTCGCTTCAGAGTTGAGTAGTTTCGTTGTAAATTTTATAGTTTTACGGTACTTAAGTTGTAGATACTCACTTAGGCGCGCACATACAAAGTATTTGGTTAGTAAATACACGCACACATTCATAAATACATACATTCATACTCGTACATACTAAGAGATACTTTTGATATTCGTGAGTCATTTGAGAACAAGTGTCTTGTCTTGTCTTGTCTTGTCTTTGTCGACGCCTGAATAAAGTCAATTTTATTATTATAAAAAGGATAAAAAGAACTAAACGCAATTAAATACACTTAAATCTTCATTTTTTAACCATGATTAAGTTTCTATTTCGTAAAGGAGAAGATAAAGTTTTTAATATGAATACAAGTGTGTTTTATTTTCTTGATTTTGATCTAATCAATGTACTAAATAGTTAGAATTTGTCTAAGCTCCATAACTATGAAATGGGAAAAATTAAAATCAATGTTCCTTGATCCAAAACATTAGATTGATTCAAAGTTGATATAGTTAAGTTTACCTTTTAATATTTTTTTTTTTTTTTTTTTTATTATCAGAATTTTAAAGGTGCGCAAATTACTAATTCTTATACATTTAGCTTTCGGGTAAGTACATCTCCATTTGTCCAAAGATTGAACATGAATAAGGTCACCTATCATCTGAATGCCAAGATCTCTTTCAATATCACTGGTCCGCATATACCAAGGAGAGCAAGTGATTCGTCGAAGTGTTCACCTAAACTAAGATACCCCCAAATAAACTATAATGACATTCCCTCAAGTGTATTTTAATTGAACTTTAAAATCTGTAAAATGGATAGAAATGATCTGTCGGAGAACCAAACTTAGAAATCATTTATCATGGCATGAAAAGTGAATCAACATAACAGGACCTTATTTCCACGAGCAACACCTGCTATGTTTTCATATATTTGCTTTGCATAACCAAACAACAATTTGAAACATTTTACAAAGTACAACTATGATCCTTAATATAATAGAATCATATTATAAATTCTATGATTCTTATATCATATCTTATGTGCAAGTTGAATCCGTAGTTACCATTACCGATCACCATAAAAATTGTATAAATGTACTCTCTTCCATACAACTTTCATAACAATCAATTTTGGTGGTAATTTTAAACTCTGTCGGCTGCATTTGTATACTCTTCACGCAGTACATTTGACGGAATCAGTTGAATGGGACCAGTAGAAGGATGTATTCCTCATACAACCGCTAGATCGAAATTCATGTTCTTATTAGAAAAACTTTTTTGCACTACCGACTTGAAATCTGGACACTAAAAGTTTCTGACCCGTATCCACCGACTATATAAATTTCAAAACTCTCGGACTACTAGGAGGAGTACCTCGCATATATAAAAGGTGCGTGAAGAGTATTACAACTTCGGTATAGCCAAAGTTAATCTTCATTTTACTGATTAGATCATCATTCGCAATACATTTGTCTGACTAAAAATTACAAAATCTTCAATAGTTTCCATTTAACTCGAAATTATGGTAAATATTTCATTATTCAATCCTCCCTGAAAATCAATTATCTAGAAATGTATATCTACTAATAAAAATTGCAAAAGTCTTTTATCTTTGCAAAAACTTAAAAGTATAAAAAAAAAATAAATTAAAAATTAATACAATGCAATCCATGTGAATGAACTTAATATCAAGATCCACCACCATAATATTGTTATTCGTAACTTTAACCACCACCCCGAGTATCTTTGCCACGTGCACCCTTTGCCACAAGCAAGGATATATTGTACTACAATAAATAAATATAACAATATAAGTATTTATTATTTTAATATTCTAGAAAAGCAAATATGAGTAAATACGAAAATGAAAAGAAAACAAATAAATAATTTAATAAATAAAAAAAGAAAAAGAAAAATAAGTAAGAGCAACTCGTCTATGACGATGACGATGATGATGATATTGAATTTGAAGACTTTGGTCTATTGAGCCATGAATATGGCAGAATATATAATCAACTGTAATATAGTATTATGTGTGTAGTATGAATGAATGAACGGGAGAACCAACCGAAAAGGGCCACCCTAGAATGACACCCTTTCTTTCACATTCTATTTGTTGTTTGTTCGTTGTCGTTCAGTTCAGTGAGCGATTCAATTGACAAGGCAGGCAAGAGTCAACAATGTCATAATCATTAACAGCAACAACACAATACAACACATCATCATTATCATCATATATTTAATCATCATAATCATCAGTCGTTCTTCCTTAACTTTGTCATTTAGTCAACCAAGTCAGTCAGTCAGTTAGTCACTCTGTCAATCAGTTGATGAGTGTGATTCATTGAGGCGAGGCGAGGCGAGGCGATGCGAGTGAAAGATACTTGCCTCACTTGCACACAAGTGTAGTATCATAATAATATTAAATTTGATTTTATTGAGAAAAAATACACAACCAAGAAAAAATCATTGAAAAAATATAAATAGAAAGTAGAAGAAGGCATAAGAGGTAAAAAAAATTGTTGGGTGTAAGAAAGGGAAAATCCAAATACGAAAAATTTCGCTGATTGCGCGAAAAGAAATACACAACAAATTCAGAACCAAGTATCGATGATGTTGATGATGATGATGACGACTTGACTCTTTGCATCGATGTCGCGGTTCAGTTGTGTAGGCGTTGTTAATAAGGCATGGCGGGGGTGGCCGACACACGCACAGTTCTAGCACAATATATCAATGTTTTGGTAATGATGATGATAAGTATGAAGGATGGTGATGATGAAGATGATGATGATTATTATGGTGTTGATGTTGGTGACAGGATATGGGGTAATGCGCCGCACACTTCTTAAATCAAATTTGTGGAAAAACGTTTAACTCAAGTACAACGACTCGACATCCTCATCGTCATCATCATCGATGTATTCAAATAATATTCGAAATAATAAACCGGGAAGGAAGTTGTAGGCAAGTTGTAGGTTGGATATTTTATTGTGGGCGTATCGCAGTCTTTTATAAGAAGAAATTTCGAAAAAAAAATAATAGAGAAATCATGCAACATACCACAACAAAGTTGTATGAAATATTTAAAAGCAAATCATAAATAAATAAAAAGCAAGGCACATTTAATCATAAAAACCAACATGGATTTTGTTAGTGGTTGGTTGCACAGTTCCTTGCCAATCTCTTCCTCTCTGTGTCTCTGAAGTCATCATTGTCGAGCAACGATGTTGATGGAAAGGGCGATGGTTGTTACTTGGGGCATTTTATGAATGCATTCGGTGAATGCAAGCAGCAACCAACCAAGGAAAGAAACAGGATCAATGTAGATGGACGCTGAATAATGGAAAGCTCTTCTCTTCTTTTATGACCTAGCGAAGGGAGAGAGAGTCGTCACAAAAACATACTGTAGGTAAATATGTATGTATTCAATACTCATGCACTATGTAACAGCTACCATCATCTCTTCCTCTTTCTCCTCCTTTATCAGCAGCCCTAGTAATAACATGCAGTAGATACATTCATGCAATCGTATTTGTAAGATTGCTACAAATAACATAGATAAAACACACACTCATATTGCAATGGAGAGCAAGAGATTGAAAGAGGATGGACATGACTCGAAAAGTTTTATTGTAAATGAACTTTAAGGAGTTGAGTTGCAACATTTATTGCAAGTGCAATACGCGTGCATACTTGGCAACATTGTTGCCATTTCAAATATTCAGCAACACAATTCCACTATTTTTACGATTGACATGCGAAAGAAAGCAACCACAGCAAGTGCAACAGAAGTGGATACACAGAATATTTTTATTTCTTAAGAATAAATTAAATTAATTTATGTATTTTTTTTTATTATTGTTAAATTTTGATGTTTGAGAGAACTTTTTTCAAACATTCAAACATTGAAATGATTACTCGTACAATTGAATTAATTTATTTTTATTTATTTCATTCTCAAAGTAAGTCACACACCTTAATTTAATAAATAGTAGAAGTATAAATTCTATGGATTTCTTGTACTTAAACTCTTTATTTTTCAAGAAAGTGAGCACCCAAAAATATTAGCATTGACACACACTTAATATCTTAACTCAAAGAAATCAATACAATGTTGGATGCCAGTTTTTATAGCCTTGACTTTTTCCTGAAATTAATTTGTTTAAATTCACGGAGATCTGGTGAGTATAGTGGGTGACGGAGAGTTTAAACAAAATTTAGTTGTTTAATCGTAAGTTTTCCCATTATTTTCATTCAGTTTCTTATGGTACTGACTTATCTAAGTTCTTCAATTTAACGATTTGAGCCAAAAAAGTCAATATATTATTTATGATTTCCACCAAATTATAATGATTAATCATGTAAATGAATTTAACTCTGGAACTTATTCAAATCTTATAAAAGCAATTAATTAAGCCAATAACTTATAACTTGTATTTTAGTGACTTTTATTATTAAAAACAAAGAGTATTTCGTAATGTGGTAACTTAAGCTTTCAAACATATAATTTATGCATAACACCTAAGATGTACTCATAATCCTCTTTGTTGCGCATTAAATACATTTTATTATTGTCCTATTGCTTCATAATCAATCACATAACTACCTTATTGCCATCATGAATTACTTACACTCGTTCAATATAAAAAAAAAATAAAAAAATATCTATATTTTGTATTATTAAATTAAGTGTGTTTGGTTAAATTATACGTTGGACTATTGAATACAATGACCCCTAAGAACAGAGATCGTGCTGCACTAGTTTAATGACACATATGAAAAGCTCATAGCATACGATGTGCTTTATACAATTTCTGCTCTTAGAACTTCAAGTAAAGTTTTAGTTCTGGCGCCACTATCAGCCCCTCCTAATTATATTTATAATTTTATTATCCCGAAGCGGTTTTCTTTAAACGGTTCTGGTCTTTTCTTAATGGGATAGTGAAAATTTTATTTTCATCAAAAAAAATAACCAAAATTTCATGTTGATATCTCCACTGGAAGTATTTCTTGCCGCTGACTCCATACAAGTCTAACGGCCACTGGTGGTATTTTGGGGTTAAGTTCTGTTAAATAAGCGCCACAATAAAACCATTTATAACAAGACAAAACAAAAGCACAGTCGAACTTCCCTATCGTGAATTCGCACGGGACCAAAAAATCACCAAATACAGAAACTTCATTATACAGAAATTATGATAATTTTTTAACACTTTTATTTAAATTTTTATTTGGATTACAATCCTCATTGTGCATTGTTCATACCATGCTGTTCTTTTTCTAAGTTAGATATTAATATTCGGTGAAATAAAAGCGAAATCCCACGCAATAAAACGCGGAATTACTTTTGTTTGCCCTTCATGGTCTAAACTGAAATCCTAATTCCCGTTTTCCATCTTACGCTAATAGACTGACGCTGTGTCAATCTTCCATTTTTGACACATCTTAGGTTTTAATTGGGCAATTGATTATCCTTAGCTCTTAACCCGGCTTAGCTTCTGTATCCCTAATGGTTCTACCAGAAATTTCAACCCTTTATGCATTACTAACTATGCCTTACATAATCCTTACTGAGTTTTATGCATTTCTCATAATAATTTCTATCACGCCCTCTCGCCTGAAATCTCGCCCACGTCGATTAATACCATCGTCATTTGCTGCCTTCGTGAATCGTGATCTCACTGCAGGCTAGATGTACTGAATGTCACTGATTCATCAATAATATTAATAATAATATTAAATCAAATCAACTATTAATTGTATCTATTTTTGTAGTTATTATATTTGTTGTGGCATAGAAACACAAAGAAACGAAAAACACAAAACAATCGCATTTTTTTTTTTTTTTTTTTGTTGTGCGAAACAAGGAGGTAAACTAAAAAACCCCCTATCGCCTCAAGCCCCTTTTAATCCCTACGGCACCGCCGAAGCATTCCTTCGTAGGGAGGGAAAATAAGCTTAAAAATTTAAGCAGGCGCCATTGTTCGCTCGTACATTCGAGCACCCCTCATAATGTTGGCAATTTCAGAAGAGAAGTATGCCCATTCATCCACCGACGTTTCCATGCGTCTTACAATCTCATGTGAGTGCAAGGAGATCCAAGGCGCGCATACATTTTTCGTCGCTCCGCTTCGAAACGGGGAAGAAGATGCCCCGGATTCTCCACGATATCTCTGCACAAACCACAGAACGGATCCGCAGCGTGCCCAAACCTGTGGAGATACTGCCTGAAACAGCCATGGCCAATTGCGAATTGAGTAAATTCGAACTCCACATCACCAGAACGAATTTACTCAATTCGCAACTGGCCAATCGCAATAAGTCATTCTGTCGGTCAGATGTTGTACATTTGTTTTTTATATGTAATTATAATAATTTAATGCAATAACAGCAACAACATCAAGCAAATCTTTGTTCAACCAACTGCAACTGACAAACAATAATCATCTCACAAAAAAGTAACACAGAAAAAAATACATAAATATTAAATAAGTAAAACTATCTCTCTCTCTCTCTCTCTCTCTCTCTCTCTCTCTCTCTCTCTCTGTGTAGGTGAGTGTGTATCTGTATCTGAAGATAAGTATCTTTTAGTTGTTATTCTATCATTTATTTGATCTCACTCTTTCTCTCTACTCTCTATGACTCCCATTCCCTTTTGATTTTTTAGTCGGTCAAGCGCTGCTTTTTGCAATTTAAAATTTATTATTTAGCGGATGTTTAATTGTATCTATTTAATTTTCATTTTCGTTTTCATTTTCATTTGAATTACTGTTATTGTTTTCTTACTACAAACTAACTTACTACTTGCACATATCTTTTTGTATGCATTTATCAAAATATATAATAAGTGAAAAGAGGAAAAAAGCTACACATGTCTGTGTACCTTCAAAATCGACCGACAAATGCAACAATATGTGTAGTAATCTAAAGATATACAGATATACAGATACTTAGATGTATAGTTGGATGGATGGACGGACGGACGGACGGAAGGACGGACATAAACACACCGGAGAATAACAATTAAACTAAATTTAAATTATATGTATTGCAAATGTTTTTTTTCCTCTCAACATTTTTCTATCTTTTTGCATCTTTTTTGTTGCAGTTGTTGTTATTGTTGTTTTCCCCATTTTGCTACTATAATTATACTAAAAATATATATTCGAACAAACAACAAAGTGGCTTGGCTGTTGTTGCAATCGTCATCGTCATCATCATCATTATCATGATTATTATTATTATCATTATCAGCTGCAGCAGACATACTACATGCAACAACATTCGTCATCAAAGATACAAGAATCTCACTCAACCTCTCTATCCCCTTTATATCTGTATCTCATATATTGTGTGTCCGTTGGTCTGTCTATCTATTTATTTGTATGCCTGCCTGTCTGTCAGTTTGTCTTTCTGTATGTCTGTCTGTGTGTGTTTTGTGAGCTCTGAAGCTGAAAGTCAGTCGTCGGCCTAAGTAGTTGCCGCATATTTATTTATTATCTTTATTTTTTTCTTTTTTACTAATTTTTTTTTTTTTTTTATTATTGCAATATAATTTCTACTTAGCAAAAGAGGATGTGATGCAACAATGTGTCGTTGTTGTTGCTATTGCTGCTATTGCTGCTGCTGCTGCTGCAGTTTTGTATCTCACTATTTACTACAATAATATTTTTTCCCCCATTGGACTGCATTCATTGCCTCAAATAAATCGCACACATTTTGTATATAATTATTTCACTGACAAAAGTACAAATAAGTCAATTCATGTCTTTCTGAGTCTAAAGAAATCTTTATTGTTGGTTCATTTGTTCATTTATGTATTCGTTGTTAGGTTGGTTATTTTGCTTTTGTAGATTGTTAGGTTGATTTCTTTGTATGTTAGGTTGCTTGGTTTGCTTTCGAAAAGGAAAAATCATTTACTTCATTATGCATAATGCAGGAAATTGTTATAATTTTTTTTTTTTTTTATTTTTTATTATTACAATTTTTTTTTTTTTAATTTTTCTAATTCTTTGTATATTTTTATGTAAATTCTTTCGAGTCGTAAATTCTATTGTATTGTTAATAGTTTATTATAAAATCAGACAATAAAATTTTATGCAAATTTATTTTTAATTTCTTGCAATTATTTAAGAATAAAATGGAATGGAATACAATAAATTGTATTTTTTCACATGCTCGACAGATAAGAATCTTTAAATTATTTATAATTATTTTTTTTATTTTTTTTTTTTTTAATTTTAAACGTATTTGAAGAAACGAAATATTGTATAAAGCAACTCATGATATTTCGGTCACATTGAAGATATCATACAACATCTCAGTGAGATATTTACTTACGAATGTCTGTAAGTGCAATCAATTTTTTCTGTTGCAAGTATATAAATTCCTTTTTGGTGAATTGTTTCAGCAATCATCTCATCATCATCAAGAAAATATTGTGTTATATGTTCACACATTGCTTTGATTATTATTTTCCTCTGATTCAATACAATCAAATTATTTTAGTAAAGAGAGTGAGCATTTGAAGTATTGATTAAAATGTTATTTTAGTTTAAAATTTAAATGCTAACACTTGACATATGGCTAGCTTACAAATTCCAGAGTTTTTGGGCATTACATATGTTTATATATTGTATCTTACTTATTTTATAGAAATTGTAAGTTATTTTCATATGCAACAACCACTTCACTCACTTAAAGAGTTAAAGAGTTTTCAAATATTCATGATTCGTTAGTATTTTTGATTATTAATTGCGGTGGCACAGAAAGACTGATTCACTTGCTTATATTGACATACGTGTATTGTCGTATGTTGATAAAAATAAAAATATATTTTATGTTGATAAAAATAAAAATATATTTTATCACTGCGACAATTATTGCAATTTAATGTAAAATTCTATCTTTATGATTCAGTAACTTATGCATCACTTCTTTATTGAATCTTAAGAGCGGTCTAAGAGAGGATGTTTCTCAGACATACTATTGCACTTTTCATTTACATTGTGGATCGTAGATCATTTCGATCTTCAATGCCTTGATTTTTAAAGATAAACATAATTTTAGTTATACTCGTATACTTTTATACTCGCTTCATTTATCCGAAATATCACGCTGTATCCGACAGGTGATCATTATATTCAGCAGTCATTATCTCACAAAGCTTCTGGACTCATCCCAATCTGCTGGTGTGCACCTTCACCCGCTGCTCAACAAAGCGTAGAATGAAAAGGCTACACCCGCATTGTCTCACTCTAAGAAGAAAGTAACATGTTCTCAGCATTTTGCCTTAACGGTTCAATTTAAATTATCACATGTAACTTATCATAACTAATAAAAATAAAAATATTTTTTCCCAATACTATAGAAAGGCGTAATGATAGAACAATACGATATAAGAACTCCTTTAGCAAGAAACAACGGTAACGCTAATCGATCATTCAAGATATTCGATTGATTTACTAAGCTACCTTAGTCTTCCTATTGTATTGGTTTTTGTAGTTTGTAACACCCACTACAAGGGACATTTTGCTTATTAAAATGTTTGTCAACCTCAAATTTGATTTCATAAATTCTCATTTCTTATTTCTATGTTTAACTTATACTATACCAACAACATAATGATATGTTTGTTGAGTTAATCTTAAACTTCTCCATGATTCTTAAGATAGATAGAAAAAATTATCAACTTCTTTTATTTAATCTAACAATTCCTTTCTTCGCATTGGGAGTCTAAGTGAGAAAATAATATATATTTTCTGAGAGGTTCTTCAAATACATACAATTGTTTTAATTTTTAATAGAAAATCAATCATTCTCTCATTTTCATATTTTACTACAAAGTATTTGAAATCTGAAATATCTTTAAAAAAACAAAAGGAAATAAATGCTAGCTTAGGACTTGCTAAATCTTTCATACACTATTAATAAATTGTTTTGTTATTATCGAAATATTTATTTGAAATTTTTTTTGTATTCAACGTTGTTATTTAAGAGGTTAAATGTTTCCTTATACGCTTTGGTAAAACCTTATTTTAATGCAGCAAGCTAAAAATATTCTAATGACTCCTTAAGTAGCTTTTAAGAAAACTTTAGTTTAAATGATTGGTTTATATGGTTTGACGATTTGTTTTATTATAATGACTACATCTTCAATCAAGGCAGATTCATTAAATGAACTGATTATTGGAACAATTTTACTTTGTATACAATTTCTTCTTCTACGTCTAATCGAAAGGTCAGTCTATGTCTATGCCCCATTTTAATACCATTTTAGATATTATTAAACTTTATCGGGTCTCCGAACTCCTACTTTTTGCAGTACAAACAACAGGTAAAAATGAAAAAACATTTTACAATAAATCTGAAGTGTGTAGAAAATACTAATTATTCCCTTATTGACAACAACGACAACAACGGCGCATAATGTGTGCAAAAACCGTTATGCTCATTTTAAATTAAAGATTTAAATCAGAGAAAATAAGTATTGCAAACAAAAACAAAAAAAAAAAAAATTGCAGAATCCTGGATAAAAGCAAGCAAAAGATTTTTTAATCAAAAACCAGACCACACTAAAAAAACCTCAATGAGCCGAAGTAAAGTAAATGTAAATCTAAATGACGGCAATTATGTAAGAAAAAGTAGCACAGATTAGTCTTCAAAGTGTTAACGATGTCGATGATGTTGTTCGAGAAGTAAAGAGAACTAAAAATGAGTGACACAAGTGACGTATAGCTTCCAATGCTTCTGATGATGATGACGTCGCGACGTCGAAGATGTTGATGATGATGATGATCAACTTTAATTATGATGTTTATATAAAAACGTAGACAACCGTTAAGTTAAGGACTCTGAAATGGCTAAAATAATCAAAGGCTTCTCTTAGTAGATTGCTTCAAAGTAAATGATTTTAAAAGACAAGAAAACATTTTAAGTAGAGAAACTAAATAGGCAATTCTACTTCCACCATTATCATCATCACCACCATTGAGTGTTTATAAGGATTGAGAATATTTCATGCGAAAGAGGCTATGGGTAAAAATAACAGAAAAAAAATTTTTTATCGAAATAAATACACAGAACTATATTTTCACTTGTAACTACAAATGTATCTGTATCTATGAGTATATTGTTTGTAGTACTAGTATGTGATGGTGAGTTTCATGTATATACAATATGAGTGTTTAACATTTTTAGATTTTAACATTTTATATTGCACGTCATTACAGACAATTAAATGCAAAGTAGTTTCCTGCCATTGCTGCTGTTGCTGTTGCCTCAAATGTATCTCGACGTTGCTTATTTTTTTCCTTCTTCTACTTTTCACTTACTAAACACTAAAAATGTTGAGGAGTTAAATGCTGCCGACGCGACGTTGACTGCTTATTTTACATATAAAATATGTTTGCATATACGAGTATGTAGCTTGTAGTTGCGGTAGCAAAACATTCATTCATTCATATGTTGTATGTAAGGGGCACATGTGATTATTGCAACAGTAGCAAAGTAGTATAAACAAATAAAAAATACAAAAAATGAAAACAACCCACAATACTCATTTTCATTACTTTTTTTTCCAATATTTTTTTTTTTTTTCTGTAGCAAGTTTCTCCATGCAGATAAAATCAGAAAAGAAAAAGACGTTTAAAATTTAAAATTATTATAAATACAACATACAATTATTTTTTCTGTATTTCTTACACTTTATATTATATTTTTTATATATTTTTATGCCACTTGTGCTGCAATACAGTGAAGCTTCTTTAAGTCAAATTAATATAATGGACAAAGAAGTTATATTATAGTTATGAAGACTTCGAATTATGGAATCACTCATTTAGAATCGCATCGAATTTAGCGATAGAATAATAGAATTATTGAATTAGAAACATTTTTCCTTTTTTTTGCATCAGTTGTATTATTATTCAGTTATCATAAACTCCGCTTCGTATTTCATGGAAGCCTGTAGTACGAGTATAAATTCTTTCGTTGAATCGTCGTCGGAAGCTTATTCCGTTTAATTTGAAGTAAGATTTACTATTCATGAGCCCATAGCTGATTGCATTGAAATCTTGTGAATGTGTATAGTTGGTTCCCAGTTTGAACATATGATAGTTTTGATTACGATATGTGTCCCCGTTCTCTAGATGCGGCAATATTCAAACAACCATTAAATGTATACTACAAAAAATTAACTAAAATATCACTTTAATTTTCTGATACTCAAACTGTGTTCTTTGTTGTTTGAGTAACTGTAACAGAGAGAATATTGTGATGCTAAGAATGGAAACATATCTGATATCTCGCATTTTGCGCCGTTGGATTAGAAGCCACATACCATTTAGAATATTGACCCAAGCCAGTATTTTTTAACTTCTTCATAATATGAGATTTCCCCGAAAAATTCAGTTTCAGTAGCACGTGCCTATTCATCTATTCCTTTTTATGGAAGAAAAATTATATACAATTTTCCCATTTAACGCTACTGCAACTTAATTTGGTTCGAGTTATAGAAAGTTAGATTTATATAAGTAAGTCCAAGTTAAAGAAGTTCCACTACATTTGCCTCGTTACTTCGTCAGACAGTTACTCATTTACTTCATTCATTCATTTAATAATTCATCCAATCACTTGTTTTCCGTTCATACATCAACTTTTGCTTATTGTCGCTTTTCTATTCTTGTTGTTGGTGTTGATTTATACCAGTGATTCTTAACCTTTTTCTCAATATGATAGATGTTTGAGAAATTAAATTGCAATAGTTTGCGACATCAAGAGCCATATTATGTAAGGCTCTAAGTAGTGAAACTTTCAACAAAATTTATGTATAGGATTCAGTATTTTTTTCTATTTGGCTTGTCTTTTATTTAAAATCAGTTCTCAAACCTCCAATTTTTCAAATATTTTTCTGTAAACTAAAATGCCGGGACAATCGGATTGAGAATCTCTGGCTTATGCATCTGTGCCACAAATAAAAATAATAATTGTTGGTGGTGTTGCTTTGCTATTTTTATTGTTTTCATTTCTTCATATTTGACTTGCAACTTTGTTGAAATTCATGCCACTTGGCATTTTATTATTATAATTTAATTAATTCTCTTTTTTTTCATTTGAAATTTCTGAAGATACAAATTATGTTAGTAACAAAATTATTCCAGTTGCTTTGTTTCATGTACGTATGCAGATGAATTTCGTGATATTTGAAAATTATATTTTAATTTTATTTAATTTGCTTATTTTCATCATCTGATTTACACATGAGAAGTTTTTGAAAAACAATTAATTTAATTTAGAAGTAAGAATAATTAGAATTTTAAATTTTTAGAATTAAAAAACGTCAGACATCATAAACATAATTTAAATTCAAAATTTGTGTCTCGTATATCTTTTATTTTTTTTTATTAAATAAAAACAATTTTAAAATACTCGTAAATGAAGATATGGAAACTTGTATTCAAATTTATCAAATTCAATTATTCTTAAATCTTCTTTATATAACTTTTGTTAAATGAAATCCAATGAAGAAGATCTTGGCGATGCAAAAATTTAGTCAATGTATTCATATACTTGAATATATAATACATAATAAGAAAGGATTGCAGTCAAACTCATCTATAACGAAATCATTTCAATTTTATAAAACATTTTAAATTTAATCAAATCATTTTAAATTTTAAATTTATTAAACTCATAAATTTTGTAAATCTTTAAATGATGATGATGAACAAATTTATTCAAAATCCAATTAATTAATGTGCACAATTAGACAAATGCATTAAAATATTACAAAACAATTACTTGTTGCTGACTAATTACGAGAAAATAAACATCAGAAATAATAATGATAATAATAATAATAACAATTGCAATTGCAACTGCAATACAATTGACAACATATAAATGACATTTCGTTGTTTGCTGCCAACGACAAACATAAAAACGCATTTAAGCCACAAATTAAGTATATAATAATAATTTATGTTATAATTGACTTTTATGCAAAAAACAAAATGCACAAAAAAGCAAACAAATGTCTACTTACTAAGTATTTATTTATTAGTAACATTTTGAGTAGTTCATTGTTTTTTTATGTAGTTTACACCTTTGATGTTAAGTAATCACTTTATAACCCAGGGAAATTAGCGAAAAAAAGGTCATTCTGCAGAATAATTAGGGGAAGTCTGAATTTTTGCATTGTTGTGGTTTTAAAGTCAGTGTAGCAAAAAATTTAATAGGTGAGAAAATAAAAAATCAACACCAAGGTTTTAACATCATTCTCAGGTAAATTTTCTAACAATTTGTGAACATGAGTACCTGGTATATTATTCCTTTTGTGCTGCACCTCAACCCAAAGTAAATTTTCCATAGTCGGCGATCTATTGGATTTTGGATGCCTCTCCTTATTCAATAGCCACAGATTTTCACTGGAATTCCGATCTGGACTTAAGGGCGGCCACTCCTCCAATTGAAATGGTGACTCTGAGAGCTTATACTCGTTTTTATGCGTTGTTGGGTCATCATCTGGCAGAATGATCTTTTCATGCTTGGAATTCAGTATGGCGTCTACAAGGTCGTTAAAAAAGACATAAGAACCATTATTCTATATAAAAATGCTAATTTCCCTGCGCTATTAGTCTGGTGTTGGGAACACAAAATAGAAATGATACAACGGAAATCGCAAGAAGAGGAAAATTGATTGGGACTAGTCCATCCATACATTAGGATCCTGTTGAGAATTGTTGTTCTTCATGCCGGTAATGAGCAAAAACAAATAATTAAATTACTGAATAAAATAATGTAATAATAGTCTGATGCAAAATATTGTATAACAAAAATTATAAATAATTTTATTTATTCTTATTATTACGTTAAATTCAGTAAAGTAGTCCTAAGTTCTTTGGCGACCAATGAATGATCATATCACTAAAAACTGAACCAAAATATTTTTGATACAATCCTTTTTTTAATAATGGTGGCTTCTAAATCTTCATGTTGACTTATTGTTTAATAATTCAACGCATTGAGCCACTATCCTAGTCATTGAAAGATCTCCCGAGACAAGAAGCTCAGAGTCTCTGAACATATTTCGTCCTTGTTTGGAAGTTATCATCCAAACAAAATTCTGTTACCAGTATTTCATTTTCCAAGATCAGGTTTTGTAAAATATATATGAGTTTTGTAAAGACCAAAATTAGCATTTTTCTTGATAATTTCAAAAATAAAACTGGATTTATTATTCCGATTTTTATTATAACTGCTACAAACTTTTAAGTGCTTATAAATTTTTTATTTTTTTTTTTAATTTATTAATTTATCATAATAATAATCAGCTTACTTAACACTAAAACTTGTTAAGAGATCAACACTACAATTACAAGCGCTTAGACTTAAGTTGACGAAAAATTACAATGACGATGAAATGAATTAGCTATACACATAGACTATGGATGCCAATTTTGGGGGCTCTTGTCAATCCCGGGATTTCGGAATTTTAAAATGGCAATCCCGGGATCCGGGGATTGGTCCCAGGACTTAATGTTTCCTAATTTAAAAAAACATTTTTTACATATCACAAATTCTTTTGAGATCAAATTAATTAATCTTTTAGGATACAATTTAGTACATTTGTTTACTTATTATTTAAATACGATCTTAAAAAAACTAAAGCATTTAAGGTGTTGTCTTCCAACCGAGATCTAAATTTGTTGGCAATACTGACGAGAAGCACCTTTCCGCCTCAACACTTGTTCGTTGAATTGTTGAAAGGTAATTATACGCAGAAAATAACACCTGTCTCCACCATTAGAAAATATGTTAGCTGTTTTCTGTTTTGATTATACACACAAATGGAATGTTGTTGCAAATAGTAAGAAATTAAAATTCAAAAAATTGAGCAGTCGGTGTAAATCGACTATAAGAATAATTGTTTTGCACGTTTAAAGAAAATTTCAAATTTTTTTGGTGAATGTTCTGAAATATATCCCGGAATTCATGTCGACTAATCTCGAGATTTTCGGGACTGAAAAAGAACGGGATCCCGGAATCCCTAATATAGACCATGCATACGTTATAAAAAAAGGACTTTTTAGCTCCCCAGGACGGAACCCTTTTAAACTTTTCTTTGCATAGAAAATTGTTGCATTTCCTAAGATATTGAAACATTGATTCGATTAAAAATTACAATAAATATACTGAAAATTTACAAAATGTAGCCTTTGATGAAGCAAACTAAATGGTCTATGGTTTTCTAATTTTCTTCCAGTAATTAAATTTATAGTTATGCCTCAACAGAATTTGTAGAAACATGTTCCTTTTATGTCCTTTTAGGCTTTCATTATTTTGCAAAACTACTTATTGGTATCAGAGAAGAGAGGAGTAGTAATGTATTTGACAGCCAAAATGTCAATGTGATAACTAGAGCAATAAACTCATAATAGTTTATAACAAACGAATCATACTCGAGTATGACTCGATTTTGTTGAACACTAGAATTGATTCGAACTAAACAAGTATTGTGATGCAGACTGATTATTCTCGAAGCAACTCTCTGAATGGCACATGTACATATATATATATATACATTTATGATCATCATCCGTTTGTCTAAATACTATGAAACTGTACCTTAAGTTTTTGGGATTTTTGGATGAAAATTTAGCGATTGTCTTTTCTCATTTCTTTATGTAGATCAAAGATCAAGTAAACGTAGTCACCATCTAGAACCAGCATAGCCAGCAGATTTCGGGATTGGAGAGCTGATATTTGACTTATAGTAAAACTATTTAATTATTATTTGAAGCAGGAAAATGTACATAGCTTCTGAAAGTTGTAGCTACCATACTTGTAAGCTAATCATTCAAACTCGAAGGTGTTTTCATATTGTCAAAAGTAAAACAGTAAAATCTCTTACATGAGATGTTAGATTTATCAAACTTAATTAACAACAATAAACTTTATAACATAATAATAATAATAAACTTTACACAATTTATGGGTTATTACAATGATTATAAATTATGGGAGTCCATACTCTGATTTAAATCTAAAGTGTTTTGGTCAACAGCTATTTCCATATTTATTTCATTTCCTTTATTCTGAGCACAAAACCTTTCAAGGACTTTAAGAAGCTTTCTATGCCGCTCAGGTATCCACTCTCTTAATCTTTGACGAATTCACAGGTTCCAGTCCATGCAGACCTTTTTGTTGCTACATAACTGTTTATATACATACGAGTATATGACAAATTAATTGGAACCATTTTTGGCTTGTGACCCAATCGCTTTAAATGCTTTTTTGATGATGAAACTTTTACAATGAATTGAAAGTGTGCAAAGTTGAAATTTTAATTATTGTGCATCAAAATATTAAATCATTTGAACTATCATAGCTAAACTCTTACAGACATTATTTTACACTCAAAAATATATAATTCATATATTCAGAAATAGTCTATTAAAAATCACATGATAGGATTAAATTAAAATTAAAGTATCTATTATATGTGAGCTTAGTATTTTTATAATATTCCTTATTTGTATAATTTAATAACCAAAAAAAGCTATAAATAATTTTGAAAAATAAAATAAGAATAAGTACATAAAATGTTGTTTACTCACAATTAGTTTAATAAAGTGGCAAATAGTTGTCAAATCAACAAAATTAAATTATTTACGATGGTCATGGATGACAGTTAGATGAAATAATAATGATGATGAGGAGAATGAGAATGAAGGATGTGCATCAAATGAATGAATGAATTAATGAATGAACATAATGTACACGCCATGTTAACAAACATGCTACATACATACTTATAATGATAGGAAAAGAATAGGATGAGTTATAGAAAGGAAAAACAAATCTACTATTGCAACAGCAAAATACTATACAAGTAATAGATAATCATATCTACATACACAATACATACTGTGAGTGTGTGTGTGTGTGTGCTTTTTGAAATTGTAAGCATCCAGAGTTTGAGGTTTGTTGGTGTTAAAATAAACACACGCAAGTACTCACTCACACTCACACTCACACAGATACACACTTATAATAAAAGTGAAGCAACAGTTTGCTTTGAACATACGAGTATACACAAACAACTTACATACTTTCATTCATTCATTCTTTTCACTCAGTCACTTTGCCACTCACAACTCAAACTCTCTCTGTATCTATAAATGTATATGTGATACATACATTTGTATGTGTAGGTGTCAACGAAGCATTTGTGCAAAACTAATAGTAAAAGGAAAGGAGAACAGCAAAAAATATATCAAAATAACAAAGAGAAAACATCCAACAAAGTGGCAATATGTCAAACGGAAGTGGTATTGGTTTTATTGTTGTTACTAGTAGATACAAACAAATACAAATATTAAAACGTGCGGAAAAGTGCGAACAGAAACAACAATAATCAGGACAACCACGAACCGGAAACCACAAATATTTACTGCATGAAATAAATACAGAAAAAAAAGGAAATAAAAGAAAAAAATAAACGGAAAAATAGCAACAACAATGCATATATGACAATTTATTATAATAAAAGTCAATATTGTTGTTATTGTTGTTGTTGTTGTTGTTCAGTGCGTAAAAAACACACATTTGTATCTATGTGTATCGCACGCACGCACGCATACAATCAAAAATATGCCGACTGTAACGCAAACAGATTTTACTAGGTTAACAGCAAATTACAGAAGGCAATCCAAGTAGCACACACACACACACACACACACACACACACACTGTCAGGAAAAGAGAAAGTAACTTAAAGAGAAAATATTATATCTGAACAGAAGATACAGCAGCAGCAGCACCAACAACACCAGCACCAGCAGACAGAAAAGTGCGCCATTTTAAGAAGCAACTTCTTCTTCTTTTGATGCTGCAACCGAAATCACTTGACTCAAAAGTTGCTACTAGCATTGGGCAGCAGAAATAGCTACAGCAAGTGGTTACTTATGGTATATAGTATATAAGTATATGTGTGCTGTGTGCTGTGTAGAAACCAGCATAAGATACACATATATGTAGTACATCTACAATCATTAGGTTTTGACAATCAAGACGACGACGTAGACGATGACTGTCGTAAGCATGTTACAAACTAACAAAAAATAAGTATATTTAAGTGGCAATGTTCGTTTTCTTGAGTTTGAGCATCTGTGTATCTGCACATAAGTAAATTTACGCAAGACAAACTTACAACACCCTTAAAGCTTCATGCTACATGCTTGAAAATAGTCAAGTGGAAAATAAGTACAAGGAAAACCCCAAAAATAAAATAGCAAAAAGCAAAAAAAAAATCCCCAAAAAAATGTAAGGAAACATACAAAACGGAAAAAAAATAACACAAGAAATTCTGTTGCTCAACAATAACAACAACAGCATCACTCACACACACATAAATACTACATACAAGCAAAAATTCTCTAAAGTCAAGTAAACTTGATGCTGCTCAAGGTCAAGTGCACGTTGGGGTGTCTTGGCGTCAAAAGCAATGTAAAACGATACGAGTCGAGTTGAGTTGAGTCAAGTTAAGTTGTATGTCGTGTCGTGTCTGCCACAAACACAAACAAAAATTAAATGAAATAAAAATAAAATGGTGAAAATAGACACAAACAAATATGTATGTATATTCATACAGGCAAACAAATATATAGATATGGAAAGATACCCAAAGAATCGCATAAATGCCTAAAGTAAGCATGGTAAGCAACTTGAATCCACATTCTTTCTATTCTATTTTTGGCATCCATCCCCAATGTTTAAGTCATCTAATATTGTCCTTCTGCCTTCTGATCATCCTTCCTTCCGTCTGTCTTTCTGTTTGTCTGTCTGTCTATCTGTCTGTCTTACTGTCTGTCTATTTGTCTGTCTCTCAGTCTATCTTCCCTTTTAAATTCATTGTTGGCCATTTAGACAACGTTTTGTCTGCTACTTTCCTTCCTTTTTAACTTTGCTTGTTGCTCATGTTTTTTTGGGTGCTATTTATGCTTAAAGTCAATGCCTTTCCTGCCTTCAGTTGCCTTTAGTTGCCTTGAGTCGCTTTGGTTTACTTGGCGGCCGTTTGTGTACCACCCTCATCATCATCCACAGCCTTTGGCCTAAATTCACACCCAAAATAAAGTAGACAATGAATACAAAACAACAAGAGAACACCAAAACAAAAACAAAAAAAAGGAAAAATAAATCCATGAAAAAGGTTAACTTTTGAGTGTCGACATGATTTTTCATGTGATTCGCTTTTATTGTTTTTGTCGTGCTGCGATTTACTTGCTGGACTTTTGGCCTTTTTTTCTCTCCCTCTCTCTCTCTCTCTCTCTCTCTCTCTCTCTCTCTATACCTTGAATTAAGTTAAAGTAAAGATAAAATGCTGGTTTTGAGGTGAAGTTTGTAACACAGAGAATTTGGTTCTTGAATATAAACTCAAGAAATGTAATAAAATAAATTGAGAAAACTCACAGTCAATCTACATGAAAATACGCAAGAGTATGTTCAGGGAGAAGGAGTTACACCATCCTTTCATATATTTTGTACAGCCAAAAATACTTAGTCCACCAGAGAATTTCTAGTCATAATTATGAAGGAACAAAATTTCTCTCGTTTATAGAAAAGCTAAAAGACGCCATTAATCATATTGAAATAAGATGATTTTATCACTTCTGTTTATTCTTAGAACTTCATGTTTTTGACCAATCATTTTTACTATTTTTGAAGTTCTTAGTAAGTGATTTTCTTCACAGAATCATAGTTTCTTGCGGAATATGGAAAGTTTACAAGAAAGATATGCATTTATTAATTTGAAATCCAATGAAATGAATATAAAATTAATATAACATAAACCTTTATATAATTAGATATGAGTTCATGATTAATGCAGTAAATTTTATCTTTGTAAAATGTACAAAATATTCGACACAACCAAATTTATCTTAGTTTTTTATTGGAGGTTTTTATATTTTTTTTTCTCGTTTTCCTAAATTTTTATCCTTTCATTGACACTTCTATACATAAAATACTCTGCTCGATTTGGTGTCCATTTACATAAGTACTTCGATATTTACACATATTTCTATATTCGTTTGTTTGTTTGTTTTTTTATTTGATTGTTTTATTTGCTAAAGTTTTGTGGTTTTACGCTTGTAAAATCTTTATTCGCCACATAATACAAATACTTTGGATCACCCTTGTTGATTTTTTTGTTTCACCTTCTTGTATAGTAGTAAATAAAGGAAGTTGATTAGTAAAATGTATAAAATCCTTAATAAAAATTATGCAACAATTGATAATTTTATTTTATTTTTTTTCTTTTGAAATCCCAAAAGTATGCAACATAAATTTTAAAACTTCAATATTCTCGATCAAGGAAAACTTCATATTCTGTCTTTCATATCTTCGTTCATCTTAAACTTGGCAACATTTAACAGTTTATAAAAACAAACATGACAAAAAAAAAATAATAAAATAGAAAAGAAAAACTCTAAGTAAAAATACAAATTGCCACAAGTGTGAAAATCTACTCAAGTGTTTTTCTTAACAATGAAAACAAAACAAATTATTTTGGCGCCAAAAACTTTGCTCAACAACATGAACAACAACATCAGACAAACAGACAGAGAGACAAGAGAAAGGAGAAATTTACCAAGATAAGGAATCACGCAAGCCATGCAACAGGAAGAACAACAAAAATTTTAAAGCAAAAATGGAAAACAAGGGAAAAAACAACTATAAATACAAAAGTCAAGGAGCAAAAATTATACTTAAAAAAAGTAGGATGAAAAGGAAGCTAGTTAAGAAGCAAGCTTCAAATACATAGACTATAAAATAAAAGAAGAAGAGGGCCAAGTATATGAGACCAAAATAAGGAAAAATGATAGTAGAAGACAAAGAAGTTTGTGTGAGATACAAAATGGGGGAAGTTATTTAAACAAGGTGTGTCTCAATAGTATTTGACTTGAGTTCATAACTCTTCGCTGGCAATGAACTTCCCTTCCCAGCTCCTAGTATTCTTTGAAATAATCATTGCGTGACTGAACAACACACTCCCATCGGTGCTTCCACATCCTAAGTAAATCTCAAAGTCAGTTGATAGCGCAGTCATTACAATCTTTATGGCATCAGACCGGTGCCCTATAAGCAGAATTATCAATTTCGACAACAGCCAAAAGTTGCAATTGGCATTAAAGTATCATCAATGATTATTTTCAACACATAAGTCTTTGAATTCCATCGCAATTTGCATTATATCGAACCTTTTTTTATGCAAAAATGTAGCCCAGATTTTATATATATTTTGCGTACATAATCTTTTTTAGAATTAATACGTCCAAAAGATTATTGTAAAGACTATCTAAAGAGTCATTAGTTCGGTTGCTCCGGCATTATGTTAATAACACAGGTCGGATAATCCTGGGAGACACCTCGTAAAGACACTGGGCCAGACATTTTGCGGTTAAGCTGAATTATATATGAAACTTTGTGAAAGCTAACAAGCAAATGTAAACATGAGTAGTGGCTGCGTAAGTGAATGAGTAAGTAGAAAGTACATGGTAAAATGAAATGCTATGTAAGAAACCCAAAATGTCTACTAAGTTTTGATTCCCGTTTATGAGTAAAACTCTAACCCCACAATGCATGATTTCTTTCTCCATTTCTCCCTTTCTTCGTTCAAGCTTTTTGTCGTTGTTGTTTATGCAGCATAAAAGAATTCCATGCTATTCCTACAATCCTTCACAGACTCACTCTTCAGATGAATGTGTAGTTAGTTGCAGCAATGCATAGTAGTCGTAGTAGTTTTAGATGAACTTTTGCCACTGCATGACAAAAAGGTTGATTGCTGCTGCTAAGTAGTTTGAGTTTACCATGGTGTCTGATTTTTTCTATGTTGCATTCTTCCAATAGCCTGGGCAGACAGGATGTTGTTGCAACCTGACTTCAAAACAAAACAAAACAAAAGCGAAACAAAAACTGCATTTATTGGTCTCTTTTTGCATTTCTCTACTTTCTCTACTACTACTCCAACTTTATATTTGTGTAACTGTGTGTGTGTTTGTGTGCTGTTGTGAAGGTTAAGTGAGCATAAAATGTGGTTCTGGTCTTAGCCTCATGTCCTTTTTATATGAATTATTATTATTTGTTTTTGCTTTGTTGCATTTTGCTGAAGAAATTCTCATTTTCTTTTTATTTATATATGTTTATGGTGATTGTAGTGAAAAGAGTACAAGAAGTGAAAAGAACAGGAAGTGTTATTAACACTAGCGTTATTTCCGTGAAAAATAATGACACAAATGTATGTTGTTTCCTCTTCTCTTTCTATTTATTTTACTCTATTTATTCTTGCATAGCAGGTGTTATTAAAAGCAACAAGGAAAAGTAAGAAAAATACTAAGAAAAAGTTGCAATATTATTTTGTTTCTTTGTTTCAAAATGAAAGAAATATATGCGAATGAATAAGTTTTTTGTCTTGGATTCTGTAAGATTTATTAAAAATGATGTCTACGATGTGATGTGATTCCTTCTTCTCCACTTAAACCTTTGTAACCATTTCCATATGAAGATACTTTTCATTTTTAATTTAACGCGCAAAAAGATTCTTCTACTCATATGAGATATCCATGTGTACCCGTGTATGTATATGGACTTTTATGATAACTACTACTTTCTTCTCATTTCCATTGAATTTGATTCACCTACTTCTTCTTCTACTACTGCTTTCTCATATCCCGGGTTGACTTCAAAACAAGATTTCATTCCCATTCCCATGCCATCATCCTCATGTTTCAAGACAAAGGATAAAAGTTTTGTTTGATTCCTTTTGTCTTATGCCAAAAAGCAGAAATAATATTCAAACAAACATACGAAAGAAAGGATAAAATAGAAAAAATGAGAGAAGGAATCTTCTTCTTCATCATCATCATCAAAACATGCAGTAAGTCGCAAAAAATAATAATTATCATTGATACAAAAGTAAAATATTTTCTATTTTCTATTTTCACTTTTCAAGTTTTTTTTTTTTGTTTTTTTTTTTGTTTCTTTTTTTTGTATCATTTTCATCATCTATTAAAAAGAAAAGAATCTTATGTTTTGTACACAATTTCATGATTAAAATGTGTTTCTTATTTGCATGCATCTTTTTTTAGATGCTTCAGTAATAAATTATCTAAGTAATAGAAGTCTGAAATACTGTTAGGAAATAGCTAACACAATAAGTCCTTGCTTCTTTGAATTCTTCTAAAAAAAATATTGAATTTTATTTGCATATATAGAAATTTAATATATATTAATAAAATCAATATTGAAATCGCCGCATCTAAATAAATTTCCATCCTTCAATAATTCAATTCAATTTAAATTGAAAATCATTTTTAACAGCTTTTTTTTCGTAACTTGAAGTTTTTTGATGTGATGTTTTTTGATCCGACAATGACAGCTTGGGAAATATATAAATAGATACAATTTTTTCTCTATTTTAAGAAGAGAGTTTATGTTTATTAAAAGATACAATGGTCCTTATCAACATACTAACATTTTATTGATGCAATAATCCATAAATAATAGTTTTTTATCAAAAACCAAAAAAGAAAGATATTTTACCTGACTTTCTCATCCTTCAATAAGAACCGCTATATGCTGTATGTTATAGACGTTAAGTTAATGGTTTCAGCTTCTTTATATAATAATATAATAAGTACAATAGAACGAAATAATTGAACTCCAGTGAGGCTAACAATACTAAAAATCACAAATTTTGCAAAGAAACCATAAAGTCTGAGTGTTTGGTAAGTCTAGGATATGTTATGTATATTTTTAAGCACCAAACAGTATCATTGCTGACGAGAAGATTTGTAGCTACTTAATTTGTTATCACTACTAATCAGTCTTTGTAAGTACTACACTTCTTCGACACTTTCACTATTTGTACCCTAACAAAAGGAACGTTGAGGTCTTTATATATATTGTAATTACTAATACTACATTCACAGTGCGAGTTCTTTTGCGAGTTATTGCGAGTTCGCGGGTAACCGTTCACAGTGGCCTGTTGCGAGTTTGCGGGTTCTGAGAACAGCTGTTTTTTGTTTTGGTTGTACATACAAATAGAACGTTGCGGCCAATTGTGAGAAATTAAAATGGAAATTGTGCGAGAAATACATGATTGAGAACAATTTGCATTGTATGCAAATAATTCTTGCAGTAACCGTTTTCATTCCTGCTACTTATTTTAATGATGTTTGAAAAAAAAATACAATTTAAAATTTTCTTCAAATTGTTTTGTGCATAATCAGCTGTTTCAAGTCGAGAGTGACCAAAAACTTGGCAGCACTGCCGCAGAGTGACTAATTTCATTACCGAATTCTTTGCGAGTTCCTCGACGAACTCGAGTTCAAATTTACTACAACAACAACAAATTTCAGTCATTTTTCCTGTGGTTGTTATAATAACATGGCAACATTTCAATATTTGAGTGCCTGTAGTATCTCAAAGTTATATGACATATGTCCAGACCGGTTTACATAATTTTATAGAGTAGAATTTTGATTTCTATACTCAACTGTGATTTGGTACCAATCAGCCAATACATCCTACGTCTTTTTAGTGTAAGCTGTGCTTTTTGTGACCACACGTTATCCTCTGGTCAAGATCTATGCCAGAAATACCTTGAGACATATAATTTCTCCTAAGCTCCATTATGAGACACAACTTCCTTCTGAGCATAAATGTAACTTGAAAAGATTTTTGAGCGTCGACTTTTATTTTCCTTTTTGAAACCAAACTTCTATCAATTTAATTTGTTGTTGAAAATGTTGTGTTACTGGGTCGCTAATTGTAGCTGTTATCACAGTATAATCAGAAGTCAGGCATATCGGCTGTATATACAATTTTGAGCACGTAAGCTAGTACACTACCTTGCGGTATGTTACTTGTAGGTTGAGTCAAAGACTCACATTATTGCTGCACATAAAAAAGATGGTTACTAAGGTAACACCGTAACAATAGAATATAATGATTTATTCTATCGATTGCTTGCTGAATGTCTTAGAATATACATACATGGAAGAATAATTTTTCCCAATTGTCTGGCTCGTTGGCTCAATGGTTAGTGCGCCAAGCTGAGATCCTAGCGCCGTGGGTTCGATTCCTGCTCAAGTCTGGTGCTGCACTTTTCTAATTTGCTTCAATCTTTCCTAACTTTCCCCCTGAGCTTGAAGGCCTTTGTCGCTATTGCTCTTATAAACTAACTAAACTACTAAATTGTAATTTTTAATTATAATCTTAGTTCTATATAAATAAAATAAAAATAAATAACAAAATCAGCCAAGTGTGAGTCGGACTCGCACATAGAGGGTTTCGTACCATCGTACACGATTTTTTGCTTAAAATATTAAATTTTGTACATGTTTAACAGCTTAAAAGTATACTACAAAAAATGTTCAACAAAAGGTTAAATTAAGGAACAATGCTTCTAAAAATGTGTATTTTAAGTATTCGTCGTTCTACACAGAAGTGAAAATTTCAACTCTCTACCTATTACGGTTCATGAGATAGAGCAGGAGACGGACGGACGGACAGACATCGTAAGCTTAGTAATAGGGTCCCGTTAGCTCCCTATGGGTACGGAACCCTAAAACATATTTTTCTCAATACTGTAACGTAACGGCATAATGTTACGTTACATCTTAGCAAACAACAATTGTGACGTTAATCAAGCATAAAAAATGTTTGATTGATTTGCCACTTAGCTTTTCTTAGGTTTCTTGGTTTATTGGTTCTTTCAGTCTGAAATTGACACAGAGAATAATAGCACAACGTGCTGTCAGGAAAAGACTCATGACAGACTCGTAATGTAACCAAAAAGTATCAACTAGAATCCAATGACAAGTCTAAAGACATCATGAATAGTTATTTTATTTTTAAGTAGAATAATCATAATAATTGCATCGCAAATCTTGATTTTTTTAAAATCTTACAGACACACAAAAGACCTTTTAGAATAAATTTTTTAAATCTGTTTTTTATACTCTTCACGCAGTGAAGTTTCATAAAGTTTGTAACACACAGAAGGAGCCATCGGAGACCCCATAATGCATATATATATTATTGATCAGCGCGACGAGACGAGTTGATCTAGCCATGTCCGTTTGTTCATCTGTCTGTTCGTCACTTTGTCTTTCTGTCTGTATGTATGCCAACTAGTCTCTCAGTTTTTGAGCTATAGAGCTGAATTTTGCATGTAGCATTTGTCGGAATCAGCTGAATCGGACCTCCCATAAAAGCCTATTTCCATGTTTATGTTTTTATTTTTTTAGTTTTTTTTTTTTTTTTTGTACTATCGTCTTGAGGCACTATAAGTGTCTTACTCATATCCACCAACTGTGTAAATTTCAAGATTCTCAGACTACTAAGAGGGGTACCTTCCATACAAACACAGATTGAAATTCACATTCTTAATAGAAAAACTTTTTTGGTTTTTAAACTATCGACTTGAAATTTGGACATTATAAGTGTCCGACCTATGTAATACGCAATACTAGGAGGGGTACCTCGCATATAAAACATGAACATAGAGCAATAATCAGAAGATATAAAAGGCGCGTGAAGAGTTTTATAACTTCGGCATAGCCAAAGTTAATCTGGTTTTTTATTTTGTTTTTCTTAAAATTTTACACTAACAATTTTTACCAAAATTTCTTATTTCCTCATTCACATATTTTCGCAGAACATTGTGATACTCTACAGTATAAATCAATTTTTATTTTGCAATCAAATCAGCAAATTAAACCTGCTTAATTTATAAACAACATTTTTCTTTGTACTTGTATAAGATCACACAGCTTAAACGTTTTCTTTTCTAGTTAGTTTCAATGCAATGTTAATGCAATTAACATTTCATTTTAATCTTGAGAAAACAAAATCAATATGAAAAATAGATATTTAATTCTTAAATATAATTTTTGTTCTAATCAATCAGTATATACATTGATAATTGAAATTCATGATTTCGAATCATCATATGTGATTCTAAAATTATCATATTTTTTACATTTATATCTAATATTTTTATCATATCACAGTGATTATATTTATCACAAATATGCAATAAGTTACTTCATCTACATTTGTAAATAACTTAACAAATCAACTACCTTTTGGCGACTCATTAAAAATTCGTTCAGTTTGACAACAAAACTACAAAATTCATTATTATCACCAGAAACATCATTGCCACAAAACACAATTATTATAATAATTATGATAAAATATATGATTTCTAGCAAAAAAAATTAACACAACAAACCAAATCAACAATAAATGACAAAAATAAATCAAAAATGAAATGAAATAAAATCAAAATAATTCATCAAAATAGATACATTTAATTTGCAAATAAACAAAATGCAATTTTTGTTATAAAAAAAAACCAATTGAAATATAAAATATAAGCAACATGAAATTGTTGTAATGTAACAAAACAACAATTTATAATAAATTAGACAACGCCAAAAGCTAATTTATGATATTATTACATGTGCAACAACGTTGATGTGTCTAGAATGTGAGTTTGAATGATGTTGCACGATGCAATGTTGCATGTAAATACTGATTTTGATTTTGATTCTCATACTGATTCCAATGCTCAATCATTGAGCAACCGAAGCGAATGCATTCCAATTGAAAGTTTTCGCTTATGCGTCACTGATTATGGAAAAGCCTTTGGCTAAAATGAATTTGATTATTTGTTTAGTTTTTCAATTTCTCGAATATGGTTTGGGTTGGGTTGGGTCGGGTTACTTCATATGTGTCGTGGCAAGTGTGGCAGCGACATATTTTATTAATCATACGTTATCAATCAAAAGCCAATATACACGATCGACGAAATGTCATAATCACAAGCACCATTAATACTATATATGTATGTTAGGATAGAGGATGTACGATGTAGGAGATGCCAGACAAACTTACAGGGGATTACACAAGAAGAGAAAGACATTTAGACATTGATGGATAAAATCGAACGCGGCAAATATGCCGCATGAGTAATGACTAAATTATAATTTGCTAACTTATTCCATAATGATGTTTATGATGATGATTCAATATAGTTAGTCATACCATAAATGTTATATGAAATCGACCTTATTAAGTATGCAATGTCAGTGATAATAATAATGATGATGATGATGATGGTTAAGTTGAACTTTATTGCCATCTTTGACTCGTTTGTACAATTATAAGACTCTTTTGTGCACTTGGTTAATAAAGCAATTCAGATATACAAACTCATAAACGACAGAGCAGATACAGTATGGAATACATCAAGAGATAGTGTCAGTTATTAACGCAATTAATTCAATCATTATTGAATCATGCAAAATGCAAAAAAGAGATACCAGTAACTTTCAATACTATAACCTCACTACCAACACAACTTCACCCAATTCAAACCAACTAACCATCCAAGCAACCCAAAACATCATCAATACTCACGTACACACACTCGTTATAATGGTAATCACATTGATGACCATCATGTTTGTAATAATAATGATGTTATTAATGTCACCAATGTTGATGGCTCTGTTGATGTTTTTCTTGTTGTTGTTAATTATGATAATGATTGAAATGATTATGATGATTGTAATGATTATAAACAGTTTGCTGTGGTCCCCCAGTATTGGCATATTAAACGCATACCTGCGCACCAACGCATTCAAATCTGTACATGCACATGTTCTTGTGTATGTATCTGCATGTACCGTTATCCCTCATGTCAAATTGTAACCAAACAGTTACGACACAAAATCGCTTCTGCCACTGTCCCGAACACACAAACACTGATACTTAAATGCTCTTAGTCATTTTATCAATGCTCTTCGACTGTTTCGACAATTTCATTAAATATGCCCAAAGTGAAGTGAAGTTCGGTCAGTTGCAGTTTATCAATTCGATGAATGCATTTGCAGATACAAATATAGAACCATATATACATATTTCCCATATACTTAAATACATATATCTATATCAACACACTTATACATCGGATGTATAGACAAAATCATCTAGCGGACATATAGAATACACAAATCATAAGTAGATACATTTGACATACATATTCATTACCACATCCAATTAGCTGAATTTGTCAAAACACATTTTCCATAAAAAAATATTAACCAAAAAACAAAATAAAGCGAAACATTAACTTCGGTTAACCGAAGCATACTATTTATGTACTGAGTATCTTTTATTCTCCAACTAAGGAGTTTAAAAAATAATAGTTTAGATCAATTACTTCTCATATTGGTATAATTTTTGGATATATTATATGTAGTAAACCTGCGGGTACCCGGCCCGAATTTGCACAAGAATGATAGTAAGAATGACGACTTATAATTCAAAAATCGGTGTTTGATTGATTTTAAAATACAATTATGTCTCTAAATATTATATGCAAAATTTTATTCACCAATATTGTCCGATTTTGTAGTTCGATTTTGATAAAATATTCGCTATAATAAACTTTATATCCTTGAGTAATTCGATTTTGAATGTAATGAGTGGTTTTTACATGATGCGAGCATAAACAAACAAACCGACAAACAAAGTCTACGATTTTATTATATGTGAAGAAATCTTAACTCTTATATCAGTATAATTGTGTAAGCCGCTTTTTGAAACTTTTCACTTTATCACTTCAGAGCGCATCTTTGCCTCCTATCTAGAAGGAATCTTTTATTGTTCCACAAAAAAGGGAACAAAGCTGATATATCCAATTACAGGAGTATTGCTAAACATTCTGCAATCCCAAAATTGTTTGAAAAAATGTTCACTTCAACATTTTATCACTTTTGTAAAACAATTATATCTCCGTGTCAACATGGTTTTATGAAAAGCGATCTTCAACTACAAACTTGCTTGATTTACATCTTTTGAAAATCTTGGTTTTAGGGACAAACGTCAAACTGATGTTATTTACACTGACTTCAGTAAAGCGTTTGATTCTGTTAATCATGATTTTGCTTGCATATTAACTTTCCACAACATCTTCTTTATAAGAAATAGGGTTCAGCGATTGTTTTCTAAGTCCACTCTATCTGTTCCAGTCTTTGTCACTTCTGGTGTTCCTCAAGGAAGTCATATAGGTCCATTATTGTTTAACTTTTTTTGTAAATGATCTGCCTCTCTCTATCTCACATTTTCTCGTGCTCATGTACGCTGATGATATAAAATTGTGCCTTACATTTAATGATGGTGCCTCTCATCTCAGATTCCAAGAGAATCTTGAATCTTTACATTCTTGGTGTTCAGCAAATTATTTATATCTAAATATCTCTAAATGTAAGTTCATAACATATCATCGGTGTAAGCCACATTTATTTACTTAAATGATTGATAACGTCCAACTCGAGCGAGTCTCTACATTTAATGACGTTGGTAAATTGAATTTACTGACTCTTATACCACATATCTCTTGGGCGTCCACTCCTCGAGTATTGCACCAGTATTTGGTATATAAAGAATCCAGATCGAATAAAGTCTGTACGTGTCCTAAACCTAATTCCCATTGGCCATCTTAGTCTGATAGGCTCCATCTTATCAGTCTCCATCTTTGTTGCATCGTAGGATAGCTCTTGGGATTAGCTTTTTTTCATAAGCTCATAGTCGGGAAAATTAAGGTTTTAAATCAGTTAAACTTTTTTATCCCTAGTCGTCCTTCAAACTTCATCCCTTTGAATAGATGCATTGGTTTCGTTGATCAATTCCTTATAAGCATACGAAACCTTATGTGGTCACCCAAACATCACCCAACCAATAATAAGAGTGAAATCATTAAGAGTTTCTGAGCTGAACAGAATGCAGAAAGGTCTTCACAAGTAAAAGCGATTTAAATATATTTTATTTACTTGTATTCATCAATTTGAAATATTGAAATGTATCTATCTAATATTTTATCTATGATTTCAAATAGTGTAATCACAAGAGCCACAAAAATTGATACAAGTTAATTCCAATTTTCTCTTTTAAACTGTCTTATACCATCTTTGAATATAAGTATATTTGTATGCATAACTACAATTCTGCAGCATCGAATATGTTCTCCTTAAATGATATATTCTCTTAGATTCAATAACCTGTTATTTAATTATCTCAACTAAGTTGTGCTTATATAAAACAAACCAAAACTTTATACTTTTGTGACCATGTAAATAAAATAAAATATAATTAGAAAATCAGATACTTTATTTTATTAAATAGTAAGTGGAAAATGTTTGGAAATCTATTGATTGTGGTAAATAACAAACGCTGAAGATCAACAAATTTGTATTAAGTATCATTAGTCACTTAGTTTACCTTACCCGTTTACTAGCTTATCTATTCTTATGACAAATCGAATAGTAGCGATTGGCAAGTGCCTTCCAAGGTGCAAATCGCTATGATGCGGTGTCCCTAAAACGTTTAGATGGATTGTAAGAGGAAGACAAAAGGATGAAAAAAAGTATGGCTATGTGAAAAAGTATTGGATTTGTGAAGCAATTGAGTGACCATGATTCTATTAACACCAAAATACAAAAGGAAGATATCCAAATAATTGAATAATTGAAGGAAGACTATAGACAGTCTGGTACTTATGAATTGGAATTGTGATTCTTCTTAGTGATCTCTTCTGTTTTTGTTAATGTAACATATGTGAACGCAATATTTTGTTGAATATAATTATTTGTTTTATAAACATAAAAATCTTAACATTATCAAAAAAAAACTTTATTAGCATCTAATCCATATAAGTTCATTATTAAATTCTAAGACACTTTTGTTTTTTTTTTTAAATATCTGCTTAGATATTAAAATATGGGTTATTGCCATTCAATTGTCAATTATTACAACAATTCTTTTTTTTACAATTCAGTAAACAATTATAAATAAAATCAGCCAAGGACTCGCACACGGAGGATTCCGTACCATCGTACAAGATTTTTTGCTTAAAATATTAAATTTTGTACATATTTAACAGCATAAAAGTATACTACAATTAACAGCTTAAAAGTATACTACAAAAAAAATGTTAAACAAAAGGTTAAATTAAAGAACAATGCTTCTAAAAATGTGTATTTGTCGTTCTACACACAAGTGAATTACACACTCTGTGAAAATTTCAACTCTCTACCTATTACGGTTTATGAGATAGAGCAGGAGACGGACGGACGGACGGACATCGTAAGCTTAGTAATAGGGTCCCGTTAGCTCCCTATGGGTACGGAACCCTAAAAAGAAATAATAATAATACATAATTAAAACACCTTTAGCACCCTTATCAAAATTATAATTCGTATAAAAAAAAAAAAAATTATGCCTAAATTTTTTTCATAATAATAACCATTTGCCTCTTTCCAATATTTGGATTCTTTATTGTTTTATAATTGTATTAATATTTTTTATGATTTTACAATTTATATGAAATATTTTTATTTTATGACTTGCACCTCACATTATTATTAACATCATCATCATCGTTATTCCCCTTCTCCCTACATCAATTAGTTGTTGCACAGATTCACAGACATATCTGCATACACTCATACGTATGTATTCAGATACATTTGCTCCTCATACTCATTCACATATGCAGAATATTGGAATTTTTTAATAAGGAACTCAGCAGCCATTTCAACAACAAAAACAAAAATAATTGTTGCAATGTCAATGACGTCAGCAATAGCAACAACAATTTCACAGATATTTTTCAATTTTTTGTTGCAGCTGAATATTTTGACACTTTTATGAGTGAAAGAGCGTGAAAAAAGAGCTTGCAAAAATGTGCGATATTTCACACCAACAAAAGGAACCAAGGATTTATGCATATAGTATATTCAACCTCATACTACAATATATACTCGTGTACATATGTATATTGAGTCATATACGAGTATGTACTCGTATGTAGATATTCATTCATAGATGCATTTATTCATTCATTCATTGCTTTGTATTGTTTTGTGTATGGTTAATTGGATACATCGTATATATATATATATATATATATATATATATGTGTGTGTGTGTGTGTATGTCTGTCCGGCTATGTGTGTTGAATGAGTTGGGAGAAATAAAGTCAATCTTCTATTAATGTATGTATGTATAAATACAAGAATGCAAGTATGTACATATAAAATTATATCAGAATTTTAATGATATTATTTGCGTTATTTAAATAATTCAATAATTTCATTAATAATCAAACTTCCGCTGTCGTTCAATTATATTTCCAAATGTGTCATTTATTGGACTCTGAACAATGTGCCCTTTTTTAAATGTTTTTTAATTTTTTTGTATTGTATATGTCTGCAATTTTTCCTGTAATCGATAGGAGAATAAGTACTGATACACTTAACTCAACATTGGTTATTAAACGCTTTTAAATTTCATAAAAAATTATATACAAAATTGATTATTAAATTCAATTTTACTGAAGTCTTTCACATTTCATCTGACAAAACTTGTACACATAGAAATATTATATTACTAGCTGTCCCGGCGCGCTTTACTACTCTTATTTTGTTGATAAGTCACAATTCAAAAATAAGTAGAATGATTTTAAAATATGTCTCTAAATTATATATGCAAAATTTGATCAACCAAATTCGAACGATTCGGTAGGTCGATTTTGATGAAATAAACAAAAAAATATTCTTTATTAACACAAAGTTGATAGGGTGGCAACGACTGGCAGACTACACAAAACAATACACAGGATTATTATTATCAAGAATCCATTCTTGTTTTGAATCATTTCTTAAGTGTCCTCCTTTTTTTAAGCTCAATCACGAGATCATATCCACTAATATCAAAATATAATATTAAATCATTCTTTAGAAATCTTCGAAATATTTTTTCAAATTTTCATATTGTCTTCTTCTTGATTCTCGTCTTGTAATTTCCATCCATCTTAACCGACTTCAAAACAAGTAAGATTATCTGTTTGATCCGTATATATGTATGTTTGTATGTAAATTCAATATTTTCTACTTAACCGATTTGGAATTTCGCTTTTGTATACTGCATATTTTTCTAGGAAGGTTTTAATATATAAAACATTGATCTAGACTATGAGAAACCAAAGCTATAGACTTAAACATAGGATTATGTCAAGTAAATTTTTATTATATTTATTTATAAAACTTAAATTAACTAAGGGGGAACAATGGCTACTATGGCCTTCGGCTCCAATAAAATGTTTAATCGCTTCAATGCTGAGAAAACTCGCATGCGGCAATATCAATATCTTGATTTTGTATTATTATTCGGACTTCATCAAAGTTATTAGTTCAGTTTTCTTCACAGTTTTATCGTAAAATCAGTTTGATATTTCTTTTTATTTAAAATATAATATTTTGCATCCATTCGAAATAATCGATTATATATTTCAAAATAACGATTATAAAGAGGATACGCCATCTCATCATCTATCTATCTATCTATCTATGTATATTATGTAAATAAAAATGTAAATGTTCGTATATTCATGGCCTATGAACTGGAAAACTACTTTATCGATTACTCTGAAATTTTGAAACAACGTTTCAATCGATTATGGTCGTGTTTAAGGATACTTATTATTTATAAACTAATTATTGTTAACCTTATAATTATAAAAATAAATGTTAATGCTGTATACGCCATCTGATGTACAAAACATATAAACTTGAGAAAACATGAAAGAACATAACTTCGTGTTTAATAGTGTTTGACCACTCTGAGCCACATCAACGCGTTAGGGGTGCAGCTGGTTAGTTAATAAAGATGACAGATTTTACAATCTAAATTGAATTTATTTACAATTATTTGATAATTATAAAAATTAATTTGCTTAAGGCTCCTTTATCTATCAGTTTGAGCATAATATTGAATACGAGTATAAGACATAAGAGAATTGTTTTAGTTTATATACATGATAAAAATCATCTTTTTCTTCTTATAAAATATTATCAATCTTCAATGTTTCCAAAAGTAACAACAACATTAATAAAAATAAGCAGACAACAACAATGAACTTTAACAATGTCAACAATTTCGACAACTACAAACAACAACAATTAAACAGGTACAGACAGTCTCAGATATAGATACAGTTACAGTTACACTCCGATACACTTCGATACAGATACAATTATTTACATATATATGAGTTTATGTTGATATGAATGTGTCGCTTCAGTGAATATTTTTCATTTCGAAATCAATTTGCTGTTTACATAATTGTAAAAAATGTTTTCAATAAACAAATTATTTGATTATTATTGTGCCAGTTAAAAAACAAATACATACTCGTATATATAAAAAATAACAACAAAAGTTGGCAACAACAATAACAAAAAGTATCTACCTCAGCTTACATCAGTTTCATTCATTGTATCTAGTTGTGTAAGTGTAAGTTTGTGTATCATAACTACGAATTTATACTTTGAAATCAGGATGATGTCGATGATGAACAACATGATAATGATGATGATAAAAATTCTGTGTATGATGGCGGTAACCATTTAATAACAATAACAATTACAGCAACAATAACAATAATAAAAAGAAAGAGAGAAAATGCATTTTTTATATGCTTTTTAAACAAAGATCAATCGGCATTGCAGGCGAAGTAATGTACATCGCGGCATCCATGGACAGCAACAGCAACATCAACAACGCCAACAATCGGTGCAACAAAAAACGACATCAATAAAAAACTGATAGCTTAACACATACATAAACCTTATATTCCCTCCAATTCACTTCTCACACACTCCACACCACTTACTTCACTCTTTCTCCATATAATGGCCACAGTCTTCCGTCAATAACGCAACGTTCTGTTGTGGTTTGAAATATTTAATTGCCTTGTATTGCGGTTGAATGCTGTACGTATTAAAAATATATTTACTTACAATAACAACAACACCAGTCACACAGATACACACAATCACACATATGATATATGTATGTGTACATACAAATATACATAGACATGTTGACAGACACATGGAATTTTGTCCTGATCCTGTGTGTGTGTGTGTTTGTTTGCTTATAAAGTCGAAGTGTCTATGGGTTTATGTTTTCACGCCATAACGATGGACGATGACCAACGTTGCATTGATGCTCGTCGCTCAGCTCATCTGAGCTCAGGTTTACTTTGTAGGCGAACTTTTTCACAAAATCGAAAAAAAGAAAAATGGAAAATAAAAGAAAATAATAATAATTTATAATATTTTTCTCTTTGCAACAGAAGCCAATCCATTCTCAATGTGAATCTCAAAAAATTGATTATAAGCGTACGCATTTGACTATGTCTTTAGGCATTCCAAGTTACAGGTATCTTGAGGTATATCAAATTTAGTAAAGATTTTATAAAACATCTTATCAAAATACTATTGCATACTTTTTGGATCAATAAATTGTCAATTCTTTAAGGAGACGTCAGTAAATTATAAAAGTTTTAAGTCTGAAAAATCTCAAAAAAATTTCTGAAGTGAAAATTTTTAAAAAATTATTCATAATATTCCATGATCATATAATCATTTGGTAAAAGAAAAGAAATCAATATTGACTAAAATATATATAAGGGTTAAAATAGAAATGTTTTTAATCATTCGATTTCACAATTCTTCAATAACATATTTTGACACAAACAACTATGAAGAGATTTAAGTCCAAAGCGGGTTAAACTCTCAAACAGATAAACAAAGAGGAGTCCATAAAATTGAAATAGTCTTTAAATCAGAAATGCTTTATATTTTGGATGATTATAACATTCATAAATGATATCATCTGTAATCTATACTTCATTTAATATTTTAATATTTTATTTGTTCATATATATTTTTTTTTTTTTTTATTCCATATATTTAATAAAATATTTTCATCTATTAAATCCTGTAAAGAAGTCATGAAAAAATTTATTATTTACATATTTATAAAAAACATCTCAAATTAAAAAGTAATAACACCACTGAAGAGGAATTACATATGTGAAAGCAACCAGTCTATGATAAAGTTGGTCAATCAGTAGTAACTTTTCTTAATTCTACAACTTAAAAAACATGGAACCTAAGACCAGTATTGGCATTAATCAATTAATTTTACATCATCATTCATAAATTGACTAATTTGATTATTTTCATACATCCTTAAATGTTGTCAATTCTAGGTAGAAGAAATAATGGAAAATAATGACACAGTTATGAAGTCGAACACTTCATACAAACTGCTACTGTCTTATTCCCTGTGGACTTGCCTAGTAGAAGCTTGTAATAGGTACCGTCAAATAAATCAGAAGAAGAAAGATCCGAAAACAATTGTCATCCAACTGAGAACGAGGCGATGCAGTGTAACACACTGTTGCCAAATCCCAAAAATAATTTACCCCTAAAGACAAAGTGAAGGACCCCTAAAATTGCCACAATTACATGAACATAGGTAAAAATTAATCAAAAATTTGTTGATCATAATCATTAATCAGATTAATTTTGAGGCAACAATGCCTGAGACTCAACTCTTGTTTTCTTAATAAAGTAAACATAATAAATATTATTACAAACCTGACCAATATTATCTTTAAACTAAACCTCCTTATGAACAACGGATTATGGTGAGTTGTGTTGCATATGTGTTGGTCATTATGATTAAATCGAAGTTTAATTTTTATGAAGTCACAACGACGATTATGAAAACGCGCATTTGTTGAAATTAAATTATTTCATTTCATTTTCTTGTTTTTTTTTTTTTAACTTTATTTTATAAGCATATGTGTATGTAAGTAGAAGTATCTGTGTGTGCATAAGAGTGCCAGACGTGCTACAACTGAAACGACAGATCGCCTGTCAATTCTGTAAACAGAAAGTGATGTCCATTTCGTTGTTGTTGCTGCAGATACTTTTGCTTGTGCTTCTGATTCTGCTTGCTTGTCCATGTTATAATTGTCAATATGCCAAAAGTATAAACACACACTTTCACACACACACACACACACACTCATGTATATAGATACGCACACAATCGCACTCACACTCAGATTCGTGGATTTACGTTATGTAAATACAATATGTATATAATTATAACTGTTTTATATTCGTGCTGCTGCTTGTTGCCACCGCATGCAAGTTTATTAAAAAGTACATTAAATAAAAGCAGGAGAAGGACAACAGGAGAGGAAGGAATGGAATAAAAATATGGAAAAAAATAAATATATATAAAAATTACTCATACGCAACGTTATCATCGTCAACTGACTGTAATCATAAGTAGCTCAAAAGTGTTAAGGATTCAATTAAAGTAACAACAGCAACACACACACGTACACGCATATGTTGCATCTCTGCATACATTTGTATATACGACAACTGTGTGTTTTTGTGTGATGAATATCTATAATTCGATTATGGATTCTCTGCCATATTAATGCGCAATATTTTCCAACACGTAAAATAGCAAAAGTGAAAAAAAGGAACAATAAAAACAACTATAATAAAAACATCAACAATAACGAGAATAAAAATTATAAATTATCAAGCCAGATGAAATGTCATAATTTTCATAAATACATACATATGTACATAAAAGATGTTCATAAATACTTATAGATACACATATGTTATTGTGTGTACATTTGTATGTTGTGTCTGTATACATAAACATTTCAATCTCCATTATATTAAAATATTTAATTATAAGTTTCTTATAACATAAAAGATACTGAATACTGGTATTTACATTAGATACTTTGTTTGACAAGGAAAATGTTAACAATAATAACATATTTTAAACTTCAATGGATACCAATTAAAAAATTTGAAACATTTTAGACCAACAAATCACTTATAGACATTGCATACAATAATAGAAACAAAGAACCAGAATCACTTTTATTTTCTTTACGAAATGTGGATATAAATTAACATATCTAAAAATGTGGTAATATATTTTATTTTCAATTTAAATATCCCAATATCCAATATAGTATCTTCTCTATCTCTGCAATACTTCATGTGAATACTCAATTTTTCAAAAAAGGTGACATACAGTCTTCTTCTGTAAGCTCGGCCCAAGAAGCTTCAGAGATACTACAGGATTTCTTGCAAAGCGTTGGAACATCGGAATAAACGCAGTGAAATCGGCAAACTGCGTGCTTACATTGAGACCTGACACTTATTCAGTTGTCAACTATGACTCCAGCATCATTCCGCAGGTGGACCAAGTCTGTTACATCGGACTAATCCTAAACAAGCGTCTTACATGGCGACCTCACATTAAAACCCCTACTGATTGCTGTTAAGCAATGTTGCGTAGGTTTGACTGGTTACTACGGCCATCCAGTAAATTGTCGCTCAACAACAAGAGGACAATTTACAGACAAGTAGTGGCCCCTATTTGGCGTTACTCAATAAAAATCTGGGGTACCGCTGCTGCCACAGCGTTCGAAGAGTCCAGGCCTGCCAGATCAAGGTCCTTCGCCGCATAACTGGTGCTACTTGGTTTGTGCACAAAAACAATCTTGCAAAACAGCAATCGCCATCAACAAATGCTGCAAAGTCATCCAAAGAGCCTAGCGACAACCCTTACTCAAGGCGTGAGCCGACGCCGATTAAAGAGGCTTCATCTTAATGACCTTCTAAGTAGAAGGTCAACTTAAATATTCACTGCAATATAATCGTCAAGTCATTATTCTATACAATCATATATGTATGTAATTTGTTATTTGTGAAAAAAGGTTTTAAACTTGTATAATAAGCCTAGTATTAAATATTAGGTTTAATGTGTTAAAATAAAAATAAAATATATTTAAAAAAAATAAAAAAATATTTTTTTTACAATATTTATTTATTTTTCATTTTAACATGATTAAATCTAAGATATATACATTTTATTTAAATTTTATTTCATTATGAACGTTGTTCGCAGAAAACTGTATACCACATTTTTATAGTTCTAAGAATAGTGAGGTGAAAACACTGCTAGGCTTTGATAGGAATAAAGATTGAAAACTGAGAAGTCTGTTACATCTTTTTTTAGGGGGAGATCGTGTTGGTGTAGCCTAATTGGTCTTTTAGAGCAGCGGGTGAGGGTGGATGTCAGTGGGTTAAGATGATTCAGAAGCAGAGGTCGCAAATAACTGTCAACCTTTTTGTTTGGTTCGCTCAACCAAAGTTCATTTTTTCCGTTTTTTTTTTCTCTCTGGTCGATCACTGACCGATTTAATGAGAGAAATTACTCAAAAGATCTTTTGTGCATATGTATGCATTTGTATGTGCGTCTGGTTGTGCGCTGCAGTCCACGATTCCTTATTTGCAATTTTTACCTGCATTGCTTTATCTCTCTCTCTCTCTCAACACTCCTCATACCACAATAAATAAAGAATCGTTCTGCCATTATGTCTTCTTTTCTACATAAGGTCGGCATTATCTTCTCTTACTGTATTTGTAAAAATTATTCTCTTGTAACTTGTATTTTTCTTCTTTTTTAAAAATTATTTTCAATATCAGTTTTTTCAAGTTTCACGACAAAAACAACACGCTGATCTTATAAAAACGCTACGCTACACAGTCAGATGTACGGTATTGTTTAGCTCTCCTATAGAATCATCTCATTAATAAATCTCATTATTTTATTTCCACATCTCGTATATAAACTTGATTGCATTTAAGTTTACTTTATTTTGTAGATATAAGTATATTTGCTTGCAATTTACACATACAACCTCAGATACTTAGTAGTTAGTGTATGTATGTGAAAACATTTAAATATGTAAGTACATGTTACATATAATTCCTTCATTCATTTATTGAAACATTGTAAATAGGCAGACAAGTAAGTGAACTTAAATATTCAACAGGAAATATACGCCAATCAAGTGCCAATCTTAACTTGACGCTACAAATTTACGAATATTTACATACATGACAACCATATTACTAATACTATAGTAATGTACCTACTAAAGAATAAGATATAACAAAACGAAAAACAACAACAATAGTAATAATAATAATAATAATACTAGTAATAAAAAACTACTTACAATATACAATTGTATCATGGAATATTGTAAGTAGTATTTACATGAAGTAGTTCTGTCTTTAAAATAGAGAACACAATAATTTTAGTTTAATGTTTTACGACCTGAAAAATGGCGTCAGACATAAACCTAAGACCATACTATAACGATAGTAACAACAACAACAATAAAAGTAACAAAAAAACTAAATAAATATAAAAAACAAAAACAACTTTAACAAAAACAGAATTCTTCATCGTCTTAGTCAAAGTTTGTGAAGAGTACAACAGAATACATAGACTACTCTGACGGTCGTCTAGATTGTCGGTCACACTAGTGAGTGTTTTGCTTCTGAACTCTTCCCCTCTTCTACTATAATGTCTTCTTCATCAGCTACATACAACACACCATTGCCATCTAGTGTGGGCTTCATGAAACTGAAATGCAAAGTACTTGCATATATTAACGAAATTTTCACTTCCTTTTCGTAACTTGACGATGTCGTAATCATCATCGTCATCATCGTCTAGGTCAGATGTTCTTAAGCTTCTAAAGTCCGCGGATATCGCATTGAACATATTACAATTCTCCCCAACACTAAGTATGCAACGAAAGTTTAAATTTAAATCCTTTCACATAATGACCCCGGGGTCTGTGGTCCACAATTTAAGAACCGCTGGTCCTAATCATCATTGTCTTTGTTGGTTTTGTTTTTCTTGTTCTTGTCATTGTTGAGAAGTTACGGTATCGGTGGCGGAACAATCGCCGACAGTAGCCATTTGTAGACTTTTCGGTCTTTCAACTATGCTCAGTCAATGAATGTTGAAATAATATAAAAAATTATCAAATGAAGTTGTGTTGGCGAGGAGAAACACTAAGATTTACTCGTACTTGTGAAAATTTGCACTTAAAATGAAATGAATTGAAACGAAATAAACGGGAAAGTGTAATATACATAAATAAGTAAATTTGTGTTGAGTTGAATACGATTGTATAGTAGTCTTAATTGAGTATGTAACCGGTTACTTATATTGAAGAAAATAAAAAAGAAGAAGAAGTGCAAACAAATTAGTTATATATAAGTGATTAAAATAAGATCTCATATATGAAGGCTGAATGTAATTTAACTGAAATCAATTTGGCTTAGAATTTCAAAGCGTTTTGACTCGTGTTCTTCTTTTCCATCACTATCTATTAATTGAAACACCGCGACCTCTCAAAGCATCCGATGTTAAGAGATTTCATAAGCTAAGTCAGTGCTAAGTTAATAAAATGTAATCTGCAATTATGATTTTGTCTAAATGATGGCTAAATGCGACTTAACTGGAAATGGTTTGCACTAGAAATTAGACGAATGGTTTTCATTATATCAGAAATATTATACCATATGACAACTCTACTTTTGTGTAGCTGATCAGCTGATTTTAAAACGATAAAAAATTGTTTTTCTTTAATTGTAAATTGCATTTACCCAACACATAAACAGGGAAATTGAGAAAATAATAGAAAGTATGTAAATGTATTCATACTAAACCTTGTAACGAATAACCGACAAATAATATTTTAATAGAAAATATTTCAATCCAACATGACCATGACTATTGTATTGTATCTTCTATGAATTTATCTTCTTCTGGTTACTTATGTATGAGCAACCAACCATCAACCGAATAAAATAAACTATAAAATGCATTACAATAAAAACAAAGAATTCAAAGAGTGATGACCGAACAAAATGTTGCTGTAGTAAATCCGAAAGTTTTAAAAGATTTCTGTTGTTGCTACAAATATGCATTTTGTTATTTGGCACGTTCTTTTTAAATATTTTATTATATTTTATTGCATACCAAACCAGGTAGGAATGGAAAGTAAAAAGAGATTTACAACATCAACAACATTTTTGCAAAGCCGCTTCGTTGCCATGCTTGAGGAAGCAATCGGTGGCAAGTGCATAGCAATCAAGTGGCAAGTATCTGAATTGTCTCATACCCATTCTTATAGATATGGACAGAGTAACAGTAGTAAGCTACTGCTGACACTCAAATGATAGTCTATCTTTCTATCTACATATATATATATATATATATATATGTGTGTGTGTCTCTCTATATCTATGTGTCTGTCAGATTGTCTATTTTTTTTATGTCTGACATTCATGCATCGCCAATGAAGTAGGGAAATGCTGAGAGAGACTAACAAATACCTTTAAAGTACAACAAATATTATTTGTACAATGAAATGAAACTAAACGAATAATGTCTTCCTTCATTTTTTTTTTTTTTTTTTTTGTGTTTTTGTATCTCAAAATTTGTTAGTCTTACAAAAAAATGCATATCGGTCAATGAATAATTCATTATGAATCAAATACATAATACCACTATGTACTCATTTTGTTTCAACATTTCAATATATGCATGAAGGAATGACTGAATGAATGAATGAACAATTGAATGAACGAATAAAGAAATAAAGGAATGAAATGGAAAGACTATAAAATATAATAGTAAAGTATGCAATTGTGGCAATTTGCTTTTTGTATAAATCTTTCGTTACTTTAATAAGGTTAAAAGAAGATTAAGTTTCATCTTAGGACTTAAGAATTACATGAAATACAATTATATTATTTATTTTTTTTTAAGTTAAGCTTCTTTCTTTATTGCAAATAAGGAAGGCTATAATCGTAAATATCCAAGTCAACAGATGACTGCATATGTTCCTTGTTTTTTTTCTCGCTGAATTCTATGTTATTCAATATAATTTGTATACCTTTCTTTCAAACTATGTTCAATAAACTAACCTACCATAAGCCGAGAATCACATAACACTTGCTTGGCTTGAATAGAAATCTCTAATATATATATATATATATTCATGTTTGTTCGTATGTTATGCTCTGGCATTCCGTTCATTTGATTGCATTGAAATTTTGTAAATGTATACTCGTATGGTTAGTTCCCAGCTTGAACATAGTATAATTTTGGTCACCCCTTTTCCGAGATACGGAATATTCAAACAACCACAACCCCTAAAAGTATACTACAAAAAATTAGCTAAAATAGCAATTTAATTTTTCTGAAACTCAAACTATATGCTTTCTAGATACTCAAATTGTAACAAAGAGAATAAAGTCATCAAAAAAATTCAGTTGGATGCAATCCGTGCGAATCCGGGTCGGGTAAGCTAGTTTTCCTATAAAAAGCAAGGGCTTATTAACAACCGAAACTTATTACTTCCATTGTTTTGAAAATCACAAAACAAGCATCACTCGATCCAATGTAACTTGTAGACTAATCCTCGGATCATCATGGTTATTATTGACTCATATCTTTCTAAAAAATAAAGATTTTTTTACATTTTATTACGCCGATCAAATACAAAAGTGCCCTTAAGACATAAGAGTTCAACGTTGACTGGAATTGTTTAAATATTCTGAATTGTACTAAGTCAAGTATTGTGACAGTTGCGCCCACGGCAGAGACCAGCTGGGTGAAGCGAAGTGGATTTTTATGAGAGATCAACCCATCGTTGTATCTACTAGTGTGTCTGTTGATTTCATCCCAAACTGAAGGCATCTGTAAGTCATTGCGAATTGTCTTATTCCTGATGAACCATGGTGCGTCAGTTATTTTTCGTAGAGCTTTATTCTGATTTGAATGGGTTGAATTTTCGAGCGAGATGCCCGACCCCAGAGCTGAATACCTTATGTCCATCAGAGCTGAATACCTTATGTCTTCATGATTGACTTGTAAATTATAAGTTTAACATTAAGGTTTAAATTACTCTTGGGGCGTACAAATCAGTTTAACCTGTGTAAAAAATATAGAGATTTTACAGTGCATCATCTATACATGTGTCTGTCTTATGTCTTGTTAAGTTGATGAAAAGTTCCATTGATTTAATAAATTTATTTAGTTTACTCGTAATTTTATTTTTTCAATAATTAGCTTATTACCTTGTTTATATGAAGCTCAAATCGATTCTGCAAGGTTCGATATAACGAAAACCTTATTTATAAACACTTTTTCAAATCAAATTTCACGCACGAATCGATTTGACGAAACTAGCATATGAGAATCGATTTCGGTTTTGTAAATCGATTTACACACTTAACAATGTCATTTCGATTTGGAATTCAGAATGTTGTTTCATAAAAGTTGCCATGTGGTTGAACTATTTTGCTTTATTTTAACTTTTTTTAATAATTTGTGATTTATATACTGGAAAATCATTGTAGAACGATATTAAAAAATCAAGATAAGTATTTTACATTTATATATTATTTTATTCAATGTGATTTTAAAAAAATAACTTATTCTGTTGAAAAAATCACATTATATTTTCTGTATATGGCAACTCTGACATAATTCAAACAAAACAAATATTCGTTATATCGAATTTCGCAGAATCGATTTGAGCGTCATATAAACAAGGTATATGTTAATTTCACTTAGTACTATTTTAAGATTTGTGAACTATATTTCAAATACTTACTTAAATGCAAATAATGTCACTTAGCTATCTGAAAAGAGCAAATATATGTATTATTGCTTCCTCATCATATTTTTAATTCATTTGATAATCACCCTCAAAAGGCAATTCACCTGCATATTCCATCTAAAGTAGACACATTTATAAAAATTTACCCGTCATCTTAAGTCATCAGTTTTCACATCTTTAAAATAAAACCGCCCTTAAAACTGTGCAAGCAAAAAATGCTGTTCTCTTAATTATTTTACATATTTTACAGCCCCTTCATTTTTAGCTTCTATTTTCAGTTTCTTTGGAGAATAAAATAATCAATTTTTTATATACGAATTTATTGCTACAAAAATTTAATTTAATAATGTTTCACTGTTTATATACACATGTATGTGGTGTGTGTGTGTGTGTGTGTGTATCTCTTCATGGTAGACATTTTATGTTGTCTAACGCCATTTTTAAACATCTGCCTAAGCAAAATTTTAGACCAACTAAAGGAAAGCCACTACGCATAGAAAACCGAAATTTATAACCCAAGAAAACATGAACGAAAGAAAAATGCGGCAAGTAGAGAGCTTATAAGATGGTAGTAGATGATAAGTAAGAGAGTCAACTCTATGATATGATAAGATAAAATAAAATATGGCATCTTTGGGTAGGATGAGGACCCAAAAATAATAAAGTAAAAACATTATCTTGGTTAAGTTGTGGAGCTCATACTTTGCTGGTGGTGTTTTATAAAAATTAATTTTCTAACTTTTCTCACCATTTCTTTTTTGACTCCTTGTTTTTGTTTTATAAAAAATTTCTTTCTTTGTTTATTTACATAATTTTTATATAAAATAAAAAATTCTGCTAAATTTAAACAGTCTTAATGGTGATGCCCTTGCATTAGGCAACGGTTGTCTTTGATAGGAAACGGTGAACAGGTGAATATCTTGTGGTTGAGGTTTTGTTATTTCATTCATTCTCAACCAAAAAGTCTGGCAGCTTTATAATTATTTTGCATAAATTAGTAAAGCGGAGCAAAAGTTAGCGTTAAATTTTAAGATTGCTTCACCATCATAACCGAACCAATATACTTCTACATAATATTATAGAATAGAAAAAGAAGTTAAGACAAAATATTCACTTCGGTTCCAATGAAGCGTTCACATAACTTTTGTACCCTAGTTGTTTTGGTTTTATCATTCAAATTTTTAGATATACATCATGTCAAGACAGATAATTATAAAATGTTTCATTAGGTATGTATATTGCACCTATAACAAATACATTATTTTTCCAATTTCTCCGCATTTTATATTATCTTTTATAAAATGATTGAGAAATTTCAGTGAAAAATCCTACAATGTTTTAGTTTTTCTATGGGGATTATCTCTTCTAGTAATGGGAGAATTCCTTATAATCTATGTACTATTATGATAAGATGTGTACATGTGAGCGAAATTCTAATAGTTTGATTGTTCAGAATTGGTTAGAGGTTCTAATCGATTCTTCACATTATGCTTGCTTACTTTAAAGAGTCTCCGATGCATGGTTGCTTCTATGCGTTACAAGCATCATAACTATGTGCTAATTTCTAGTCAGTTAAGTGAGAAAGGTATTGTATAAAAAAAAAGTTATAATAAATGAAGGTAAAAGGTAATCAACGAAAGAAAATTTAAGACAAAGCAAAATTGAAAACTTTTAAAGTAATTGCGGTGTTGACATGCCTGTGAGTTGAGATTTATAATTATTATTATTATATTTTCTCTAAAAATTTTAATATTTCGAACCAAGAACAGCCTTTTGGTTTGAAAAAATATTTACAAAATTTGTCAATACACAATTAATAAATCTTAAATGTTAAGTCAGTCAATCGGTTGTTGATTACAAATAATGAACTACAATTTTATCAATCTTTTATAGTTTTCATAATTTACAAATGGTTTCTATTGTTTCTCCCCTTAAGACTTGAATTTTAATATTATACTATTAATTTTTAACAAAATCTTAAGTAACAAGTTCTAAAGCTGCTAGACTACTTAACTGAATCCTGCCTAATTTCTAAAAGCGGTAACTATGAGAAGATTATATTATGATTTTTTTGTATCACAAAAACTTTAAATTAAATTGTATTTCTTAATGTTTAGCGCAGAAACTGCATAACACATTTATATGATATAAAAGAATACTGAGATGTAGATGAAAGCTGTTACATCCTTCATAGGGGGAGATCCAGTGGGTTTAGCCTTTTCAGTCTAAATCTTGTTGAGCGGCTGATGAGGGGATGTGTCTGAAGTTTTGTGAAGTAATGACTGCTGAATACATTGATCACCTCCATTACCGTCTCTTTGTAGCGTGGTATTTCTGACGAACCAAGGATCGCCCGTGATACCTTCTTGTTTGGCACGCCTGCAATTAGGCAATTTTATTCGCGACAGTGGTGCCCCAAAATTTAGATGGCGTAACACCAAGCTGGAGTCACCACTTTCATATTTATTTTGTTGTCTATTGACCACCTTTTAAATGTTAAGTGTTTGTCCGAGATAAAGAATTTGATCCAACTGCGGAATGATGCTTGAGTTGTAATTTACATCTGGAGAGACGAGATGATTAAGAGAAGGTCCATTGAAAAATCAATGTCCAAAAAAAGTGCTACAGAACACAAAAGCTTATGAATCGGTTTTCTAGAAAAACCATAAACTTTAATCAAATGACACGTTAGTTCATTTTGCCTAAGCAAACAAGAATAAAGTTTAAACAAAAAAATGGAGGCTTTAAGAAAATTTGCATAAATTTACAATAAGTTAAGTTTAGCTTTTATTCTATTTAGTACTCGTAGACCTTGTAACAATCACTAAAGTGAATAATTTACGTTTTAGTTTTTTTTTTTTTTTTTTTTGTAATTAATTGAACCTACTAAGTGGCTCAAATTCCACCACAGTCCAAGGTGGAACGTATTGTCCATACGATGAAAAAAATACTCGGATATTCTATGTTGTATCTGCGTATCTACGGAAATCTTTTTTAAATCCCAGCACCTAATAAATTGACACTTTGTCATTGTAGCATTTACGGCTTGTTGACTTTTGTCCTTGCAACATGCAACAAATTGACTGAAGCCAACTATATACATACATCCAACATCCACACAAATCCACTGGCCACATTCATATATGCAACAATTACATATTTTCACTATCCTTTTTATCCATTTTTCCTTTCTAGTTTCTTTTTTTTTGTTTTTTTCTTTAACAAGCCAAACGAAAAATGTATCCCAGTTAAATGATGTAAACGTATCCATAGATACACATAGACCGAAAGAAGGACAGACAGACAGACAGATGAAATAACTAGTGAATAGAAAAGGGTAAATACATAAAAAGGATATGGACTTGTAGCATAGGATCCAAGGTCATGAACCAATCACAAAACTAGAATCGCTCCAACGCGTTTTTAATCCCATTTGGCAGGCATTTTTTCAAATCATTGATTACTTATTAGATTATTTTTATGGCAACGGAATTTTTGTTGTTTGTTCGTTGTTTTTTTTTTTGTGCCTACTACATACAATTAAAATCATGTAGAGCTATTGGCTTTCTGGCCATGAATATAAACATCAAAATGCACAAAAGTCACCTAAAGATATAAACAAACATACCTACATCTACATACTCACCTATGTCATGTTAACCACGCGTGGCGTCATCATGGCCTCCTTACTGGGAACTACTGTGAAAGAAATGGAATGGTAACCAAGTGGCATGAGATACAATTTCAATGCAGTCACGTTGCATATTCGCATCTGGTTTCCTATAGTATAATAGACTCCAATATATACATTCCCATATACACATACAAGCATATAGCATAAACACGAGTATCTATATAAACACATGTTGCATGTTGTGCCAACGAGCTTAAAAAAGGATAAAATAATAAACAAAACAAAACAAAAGAGAATAAAACAAGAAAAAAAATTAAAAATAAGTTAAATAAAATTGCCACAATTTGTGGCAATTTTGTGTGAAAAAAATACAAATAAAATAAGCGTGGAAAATAGCAAAAAAAAACACATTTATTTATTGAATTTTTGCTGTCTATCTAAAAAATATTGCTTTTTACCACGAACTAACTCTAAGCCTAAAAAAATAATAAACATTAAAAAATAGCATAGCATTACTCATCCTTATTTTTAGTTTCAGAAATCCTGTTGAGCTGCCAATTTATGATTTATGTACAATAAACAATTGGTGTATTCTATTTTAATAAACTTCCAAATGGAATTTACTATTCATAAAATTAAATAAATCAATTTTGGAAATTTCTAAGGGACACTACTGACTCACCAATTTATAGGATTCCACCATTATCTTGTTAACTGCTAACTAACTAAGCATTCTGAAAATATGTTTAAATATTAAAATATTTAAGGCTTTGTTAAGCATTTATAATCGCTGAAAAAGAGAATAAAAGTGCATTTCCTTTTTTAATAATTTTTATATACAAAAAGTTACTAATTTGCAATAGTTTTAACTCTGTGTGGTTTTTCATGGAATTAATATAGAGTTTTTTTAACTTAAAAAAGGAAATGCTTTCCCTTTCTTTCTATGACAACTAAATATTTAAGTATGCATGAAATATGAAATTAGGACAAATCACTTGTCTCGAAATGCATTGTAATCTCCTTGCTGCTTTACAATTATGTACTCGTTTGTGGTCTTGTATAACATTTTTCGAATACTAGCATAACTGAAAGTGGCATTTTTTATACTCTTCAGGCAGTGAATAGTATTATAAGTTTGACATTGGAGACCCCATAAAGTATGTATATTCTTGATCAGCGCGACGAGATGAATTCTCACCATGTCCGTCTGTCTGTTTGTATGTATACAAACTAGTCCCTCAGTTTTTGAGCTAGAGAGCTGAAATTTTGCACAGAGCTTTCTTTTTACCAAGCGCAGTACATTTGTCGGAATCAATCGGACCGAATCGGACCACTAGGAGAGGTACCCCCATACAAACCTGGATCCAAATTCATGTTTTTATTAGAAAAATTTTTGTCTGACCCATATCCACCAACCTTCTAAATTTCAAGACTCTCGGACTACTAGAAGGGGCGTTAAGAGTATTACAACTTCGGCATAGCCAAAGTTAGCCTTTTTTTTTTTTTGGTCATACCAAAGTTTCAAAATGCAGCGTTACATCCAAACGTCTTTGGTGTCCCCAAAAATTTAAATATATCTCGTGACGCAAAGGTTGTAGCACCAAGTAAAGTATATATTTTGAAAGTATAAGTGGGCGCGTTGCCTGTTAGTGTGTTTATGCCATTACGTGTTTACATCATCAAGGGAGGAGCCGGCGTCGAAAATGGTAAAATGTTGTTCGTTTTTATATAATCTTTCAAGCAATGATTTGTAACATACTTTTAAGGGCATATTTTGTGAATATTAATTTTACCGCTGTGCTATACATAATGTATGATCGTCTCGTAGTTCGATTTGCCGATAATGGAACAGCAAATAAGATTCATTGATTGTAGTAGTGCTAACATGTGGATGGATATATTCACATGTCATTTTTAATGCAATCTCGTCTTTTATGTGAATAAATGTATGAATGTTCGTTCAGTTTTTTTTTTTATTTAAATTTTTCTGTTATTCTAAAAACAACTGAAATTAAAATTATAATAAATAAAACACAACTTTAACACAATTAATAAGTGGGATAGGATCTAATAGAAAGATCGACACGATGAGATCATCTCAACCGTCTCGCCACTCTAACTCCTTCTATTCTGCTTCGCTTTTAAAGACGCCTGGCTAGTTTATTTGGATGATTTTGCACCGCTACAAATATGGCCTGACGATTAATCACATCGCCAATTTTTGGGATTTTTAAATTGTTCTCAAGGTCCGCGGTTCGCATGAACCACGGGGCCCCCGAAATCATTCACAATGTCTTGTACTGCAGTACTCTGACCTTTGAGATATTTGATTTCGCAGCTATGCCGTACAAACAAGAGCAATTACTGCTTTGTTGATGAGGTCGTTCAGTTTATATGCATTGTGTATATTCCATTATACCTGATGATTCACTAGACATTTTCCCACGCGAAAAATTTAACGGTAGTATAACAATACTACATACCCCTGCTTTTTATTGTTTAGCTACAAACTAATTGACTTCCATCTTATGAAATTAAAAGTAAAAAATGTTCAGTAGCATAGACACCCACCTAAAATTCAAAGAAACATTAAGAGTAGCAGGTTCGAGCGACTAGCAAAGCAATTGTCATCCTTTTATCTTCTGGTATCAGTCCTTAAATCTTAAATATTTGGAGGTAACTTGGAAGATTTCTTTTGTATTATAACTTTCATTCGCAATCGTTCCTTCAAACTTTTAGTGCTTCTTTTTCAGTGAATCTTGCACATTATAGATCTAGCAGGCCTTGAAGAAGATTATTTTAGTACTCATCTCGGTTCATGTCAGCCGTATTTTTTATTATCCTGATCAAGTTTTCATTGCTTAGTGATAATCCAAAAAAATCAACGTTTAAAATTAAATTTTACTTGATTTTATGCATTTCTAATTAAATTTTCTTTAAAGTTAATAATAAATCTAATTAAACTAACATTTAGATAAAGACAACCAGTCTATATCTGCATACAAATATCTTAAGCGGGTATATATTGGTATCTATGCATCTATCTATATCTATGTACATATGTACAAATGTATCGGCGTATCTGCATAGCAACTATTGAACAAAGAGACATTCATATAATCGCATATAAATCTCAATGCATCTACAAGTATCTGCTGCATAACTTCATATGGATATAGTTTGTGTAATGTGTGCGTTCGTTGAGCGTGGCATTCAAGTGCATGCCACTTGCGGCGTGTCCAGTTCCGAGTTTCAATACCCAAACATGAAAAGGTTGAAGGACCAACGATTCCCGCTGCTTTTGCTATTGAAAGGACTTCCAAGGACTTGTATGAATGCTCAACGATTAAGCAACAAATCATACGGAAATAAGTAGCATTGTTATTATTGTTGTTGCTATTGTTGCTGATTTTGCTGTAGTTGTTGCTTATCCTGTGATTGACGTCTATCAGGTTAAACAACGCGAAAACCGCGTCGATATCAACGATAAAGATGATAGCGATGAAGATGATAATAATGAAGCTGACATTAAAGGCGAAAACAAAGCACAAAACACAAAGCATGAATTTGGTAGTTGGATCCTTTTAATTCAATTTTTAATGAATTAATTTTTTAATCATTTAGTCATTTAAAATAAATCTTTAACTCTCTCTTATTTCCTTCAGTATGGTAGCTGTAATGAAATCATATCAAAACAAAATCATTTTTAGGTTGGCTCTCATTTTGAAAAAAAAAACTTTTTGACTCATCGAAATTATATGGAAATTTTGTAATTATTCTTCATTTTCTTCATTTTTTCTAATGAAGTTTGTTCAATAAACTTTAATGCAAACTAATACTTATGTAATCTAATGAAAACAACAACAACAATAGCAACAACAATGAACACACTCAGATACAAAGTTATTTAATGATAGTGCGTTGTTCTCTATGATTTTCCGGATTTCCGGACTAATTGCACAAATCACATTAGAAATCTAAACGAAACTTTAAATTAGTGCAAAACGAAGAAGTTAAAAAAAAACAACTACTAGAATAAAAAAAGAGGAAGGAAAAACATTTTTTTATCTTTAGAAAAAAAAGAAAACTGCGGTAATTTATAAAACAAAACATCAATACAAACTAAAAACAAACTAAAAACAAAACAAAAAATAACGAATAACAAAAAAGTTGCGCTAAAATCAAACCGATCGACAAATAATGCGTTAACTTTAGTTACGTGAAGGAAGTAAAAAAATTTATAACTAAAACAAAAACAATAAAAAAAAGTAAATAATAAAACAACAAAACTGAAATGTAAAACGCAGTTTGAAAAATAAATTGATGGCTAAAGTTGTTTTCTTTTTTTTTATGATTTTTTTGTTTTCAGAGAATAAAAATATTGCATACATTGCGGCGTAAGTGGATACAACAATGATATGCGAAATGAATCCATACACACAAATACACACACATGTACAACTTATTTTACATTCAAAGTTTTAGTAACATTTCCGTACGTTGCATTTTTTTCTTTATTTTACCATTTTTTTATACATACATACATATGTTTTGTTAGTTTGTATAGTCCCCGATATTACAGTAAAAAAAAAAATATTAAAGAAGAAATAACTGGAGAAGTTGAATTGAGTGCGGAAATCATGAATTTAAATTTAATTACAATTTTGCGTTGTCGCTACAACGGAAAAGAGACATTCAAAAGTAGACAATGCCTACGTCCTTCATAAAAACAATAATGTGTGTTTGTGTGTGTGTGTGTAAGTGTAGTTATGTGATTAGAAAAGTTACCTTGCACAGGCATTAATATAATAATATCCTTTCACTTTGCTTTCAATGCATACAAACAAACTTTTCAATTTAGTTTTATTCTCCATTATACTCGTACTACAAAAACAGAAAAATTAGATAATAGAAAAGTTCGATATCTGGTATAATATTGTATTATTCATGCGAGCATACAAATATTGTATTATTATAATCATAATATAAGACAAAGTCCCATTCCGCGTCTGTCTGTCTGAACGCGATAATCTCAAAAACTACCGAACTGATTTTCATACTGTTTTCACCGGTGGACGAAGTGATTCATGAGGAAGGTTTACATCGATATACAAATCATTAAGAATTTGCGGATTTTGGATTTTTGGATTTCAATTATCTTCATATGTCTTACATATGTGTTATCATATTTCCAGGCTTGCCAACTGACTTCCGATTCTGTCTATTGATTATACCCCTAAGTAAGTTGGCAAAACTGCGTTTGTGTTTCAGTTTGTTTGAATGACTGTTAATAAATCGCAAGATCAAACATTAAAAGTTGCTGGAATTGACTTAACTACACAATGCTTTTCACACGGCCAATTGTATGTTGCCCTGTCACGTGTAACATCTAAACATACGAGTAAAATGTTCGTTTTTATACGCAATCTGGTAGAAGTTACCAAAGTTATATACAAAGAAATATTTTTAAACTGCACCAAGTTGACACTACGACAAAAACAAAATGAGATATATGCTCCGCAACCTGTGGTAAGATGGGATGGGTTGCTATTTCATATAAAATATAAAATAAAAGTGATTATCAAACTTGTGGAAATCAAATTCTGAAATGGTCACCCACTTATTACCGAATCTTTTTATCCGTTTTTCAGTCTTTAAAAATATAAAAATATATGAATTTTATCTTACACTCCCTAATGGTTCTATATATTAAAATAATAATTAAAATTATCTAATATTTAAGATAAGAAAAATACTTTTCTATTGGATTCTTAATTATGAAATTTTGAGTTGTAAATTTTAGATTGAAATGTTTTATTTGCTCTTTTCCAGTATAAATTTTGTCTCATTATACAATACTTACAATCTATCTATCTTTATATAAAAAATCGTTTGTTACGAACCCGTGTTCTCCGGAACCATAACGGTCTTTTGCATTATTATTTTATTTTTGACCCAGTGGTATCTCGAACCGAACCCACTCTAAAAATCTTAAATCGTCAGCTTTTATGGATCCGGAGAACATGTGTTACTAAAAAATGCACAAAAGTTCTTTGAAAGTGAAACAATGTTTGCCGCGTTAGCTATTAGTTAATAAACTAAGCTAGGGTTATCAATAATATGGAGCGATTTCTCATATATATAGGATGAGTCAGTCAGAAAACGTAAGCATAGCCAACCTTCGCTTCGTGGCCCAACCAGTAGTCATTATGCTACTGAACTTCTATGAAATTTCGTTTGTATTGATTTTGCATACTTCACCTAAATTGTTATAAGGTTACAAAAAACAATTCTTATAAATTGTTTTGTGTACAAGAATCCTACAAACACCTATCGATTAATTAATCAATTAATTAAGATAAATATTAGTATACCAAAAAACTGAGTGTTATAATGCCACTTTAACCTATTGTACTGTATATACATATTATGATATTTGAATGTTTTTGTCTTTTAGTAATCCAATCTTGTTAACTCAACAATAACAAGATTGTAAAAACTGTCTTCAATTAACATTTAGGTCTTAATCTCAATAACTAAGAGACCAATTTATATAAAAACATAGCAATGAACGCCAGAACTTAAAAAGAACAACAGCGGGTTGTTGATTGATTGATCATTTCATAATTTGCTCTTTATGTTGTGAAGTTTAAAAAAATAAAATTTTGACTTTTAAGTTTGTGTTCTTGATGATTTTTCATAAAAAAAATATTCCTTGGCACTCAATTACCATCGATTGTTGAGCATACTCAGTCCACCATACTCGTATAAGAAATCAATGAACTTTGATTGAAATATTTCTCAATGTTATTATTTTTGCCATCTCCTCATTTTCAACTCTTCAAATCAAATCGAAGTCATTCCAGAACTGCCGCACTTATGCAAATGTAAATGTTGTATCTTTGCATCTATGTATCGTACTTAGTATATATTTGTATATTATTTTCTGCGAACGTGTTATTTCTCAATTCACGTCCAATTCCCGCTACCCATGAAATGTATTTTGTTATTTTCTTCTATTATTTTTTTTTTCTTTATTATTATAGTATTTGTAACTGTAGTCATTGTAGATACTACAAACATACATATATGTATCTACATATGTATATGAAATATAATAAAATTGTACCGGAAATGACGTACAAGTACATATGAGAAGTGTACTCATTCGAGTACTTGTGCTCGATACTCGAGCCACATTTTAAACATCGACGGTTTTATTATTAAATCCATGAAGTTTATACTATACAGATACATTCAAATACACACACACATACACACGCACACACATGCATATTCATATTCATAGATACTGCTATGAAGAGAGGAGATAAAGATGAAGAGGATGAGGATGAGGATGAAGGTATAAAAAGAAACAACTGATGATAAGTGAGAGGGGTTGGGTAGAAAATATCAAAATTCACTTGATTGCAGTTTTCAAGTGAAATCCTAGTACACTCGATACACATAAGTGTATAATCGAAGGCAGTTCAATAAATTATGGGAAAAATATTAGATATACTTCAATAGAGAACTAAAAAAACAAGTCATATCAATTAATGCACTAATTTTTCAATTTTAAAGAGAATGTAATTATTTACAACATGTTGTCACAATTGGAATAAGTTTTATTTTGAAAATTCTTCCAAGATATATGCGTACAAATATTTAGTTTAATCCTTGCATTTGAAGAATTCTATTGGCATCTAAATTTTAACATAGACATATTCTATTAAGCTCCTATAAATAGCAAAATAATGTTTTCCTTTCTTTAGTTTCCAAGTTTCTTTTCATCTCTCTAGTACTTTAATACTGATGATAAAAAACATCAAAACCTTTCTGTACTACGTGGTTTAAATTGCAACCCTAGTATATGCTTGCCATCATACTCAAGTAGGCTTCTTCTTTTAGATCTTCCATTGCTCAGAAATCATCGAATATCTCTAGGTATAAACTTTTTACATAAGTGATAATTACCAGTATTGTAGATTTACCATGGATTTTCAGTCAACTTTCAACAACCTGTGTCCCTAGTGGTACCACTAGAAATTTCGTTCCCCTAGGTAGATGAATAACTAACTTTGACTGACAAGATTCATTTCGCGTATTATGTTGCAATTATAATAATAAATATCATCACATCCTTTCTCCTGAGATCGCCTATCACTATTAATGCTCTAAATCTCCAATATCTAAGCTTGTCCATCTTACTGTAACTGAAATTAGACAAAGAATTTCATAATTGTAGATATATGTATGTTACCTATTCTTAGAATTTGCTTTGCCTTAGAATGTTGGTCTGACCAGGCCGACTTGTGTCTATATTCATCATATCAATTCTTCTGACAATGAATTTTATCAATCTTTGACCTTCAGTTCTCGAGTGAAATTAATTCAGCATGAAACATATTCTTTAGACTTATCGTAACTTAAAGGTGGAACTACTTCGACAGGTGGATGCAAGTAATAATCATTGTATCACTTGGAACCTCAGCACATGATCAATAGACTGACTTATTGATACACCCTCGCTTATCGACTTCATATGTGTATATCGAAAACGTGAACATTTTTCTTGTTGTTAGTTAGTTCTGCAGGATATTTATATAGCAAGTAGCAGGAAATCAAGCCCATTCGCCCTCACACTTCTCTCGTATGATTCCTTCCAGCCGTTAAATGTTTTGTAGTAATTTACTTTTCAAGTAGGATGCAAAAGTTTGTAGTTTATTTTGAAATTTGTTGATGTTTTTTTTTTTGTATTTTGTATTTTGTATTTTAGAATTTTTATTAATCAAGTATTGGCGTAAGTGAAGTGACTGGCAGACTTGAAATCAATTTAAAATTGTGCACCTGAGTTTAAGTTACCGAAGGAAGGAAATTTTATATACAATTTCTGATTACGTGTATTTTCAATCATTAGAAAGAATTTAAAATGGGAACTGAGATAGGGACAGACTAAGTAAAGCTGATAAACTACTAAGGAAAAACATTTGTCAATGAAGTCGATGTGATGTCAAATGCAGGTAGAAAGGAAGGAAGGAGTCTGTGAAGAAAGCCAAAGTGAAGTCAACCAATAAGAACAAGAAGAAAACACAATAATTTTCACGCTAATTAATTTCTGGTTTAGCAAATCTAAAACACTTCAACTCACACTTATCCTTGCACAATAAATACCAATATGACATATGTACACTTGACAATTTCCGTATCCTGTACGCTCCCTTTACGTTCTCTCTCAACTGTTGAACATACTGAACTTTGTTTATGATGATGATGTTTTTTCCTTGTCAAAATGCTTCCCACTTCCTTCGGTGACTATGTGACATGAGTTTTGCTTAAACTTCATCAATTTTGCGACATTAGAAAATATTTGTCGTTTCGTTTCCTGCTGTGAATTTTGTAAAATTGTATTTTGGCTTGGCGAATCAAATTTCATCATCATCATCGTCGTTAAAGTCATCATCACTGTAAGTCCTTAGGCTAGATTTACCCTTTATTTTTCACTGTATCTGTGTTTAACCCACACAAGTGCACTTTGGTGACACCACAAAAATAAAAAAATAAAAAAAAACATAAAGTCATGCGTGGATTTTTTCCACTTTTCTGGGGTCCCCGCTGTTGTTCGTTGTGAGTGGTGAATAGTAAGTGGTGATCCTGTTGCTATAAGGATATTTTATACTACACTCAATTGCTGGTTTCTCGCTTCAATAAATTTACTCAAACACACATACAGATACATATGTGTAAATAGATTTTTACAGGATGTTTCACCAAATCTCAGGAGCAAAAGAATTTTTTTACACCTTTTACATTAAGTATAAATGGTATTATCACTTCATGCTGATGTTTGTAACGCATTGAAGAAGACATCGACATCATTATAAAGATATCAGATATGTATATGTATATGTGCAATGTATTGTATTATTGGTTTTTTTGAAAATAAAACTAACTAAGCATATAAGCTGTAGGAATTATTCTTTTCTCTCACTAGGAATGCTATACTTTATTAATATAATACCAATAAGAAGAATACGAATATAATATTTAATAATGTTTAATAGATTGATATTTACTTCTTTCATTAAACTCTTAGAAGATCTATAAATAAATCATTATTATTGAATTTATAATCGTTTCTAAAGGTTTCTATTCGCGTGAAAGGTATATAATTCCTTGTAAAACCGAATTTAGTTTTCAATCCTGATTTTTGTTTTTTTTTTTGTCCACCTTCTACTATGGGGGGTGGGGGGCAATATAAGAACAGCAGGAAGACATCGTCTGACTGTCGCAAAATTTTGTAACTCCCTTTTCCTGGCTCTGTTTCATTGGGGGCGTTACGCTGTTTATCGTAAAAATGTTTAAAATGTCGTTATCAATAATATTAAAAGATTTTTGATTTGGAGTTAAAAGGCAACATGATTACGCAGATTATGGTATGGAAAATTTCGATTCTCTGTGTGACTATCAGTTGCTTTAAAGAATTCTTACAAAAATGGGAATATTATGAGATTACAAAATGTATGGAAATTGTTTTTCAAATCAAACTAAACTTTAATAATAAGTTTCTGCTTAAATTTCAATAAGGAAGACATGTCAAATTAATCAAACTATACATTTTGATCTAATTAACGCAATGTTATTATATTGTTTAGCCATCAAAATTTGTATCTAATGTAGTGAGTATGTATGTATGAGTGGACATTTATGAATCTGACGATGACGACGCCAAAAACTTTGAGCCTTTGACAACAAAGTTGCACTAAATGCTAACGACTATTGAGACTAATCATGCTAATGCGCAAGTTTCAACTCAAAGACATTTATGGAGCACACCTATGTAGGTCTATACATTTCTATATATGTACGTACATATATGTACTCATATCTATGTGTATATATCTATTTATGTATGTGTGTATGTATGTATGTATAAATAAGGTAGGACAAGTGCATATGCGCTTATTATCCATCTGCCTTCAATAATACGCACGCCAAATACCAAATAATTTATTTATTATATGTGCCGCTGTCCAGTGCAGTTGCAGCCCAAAAGGACGATTTATACCCAAGTCAAGCCATCATATACAAACTTCAAACCCACCCACACACCCATGACTGAAATTTCATTACAACTCATTTGACAGTCTTGGCATAACAACAACAGCAAAAGAGAGCCCACGCCAGCATGAGTAGTAGCAACAACAGAAGTAGAAACCTCGTAATAATCGCGACAGGGCGAATTCCTACGACAAGAGAGATAAAGCGGTATCGGTGTCGGTTCAGTTGTCTGCCAAAATGTCATAAGTGCGTATGCATGTGTATATGAAATTGGGTGTGTGTACTCATCTGTGAGTGTGTGTGTGTGTGTGTGTGTGTTTGTGACAGTATGATAGACGCTGAACGCAGATTTTAGGGACATATAGGTGTATACGGAATTTCCATGTACATATATGAACGGCCTATGTATATCACCGAGAGACAGAAACACATAGATTAATGCATAAAGCACCCGCGAACGTTAATGATGTCGATGATAATAACGACAACGCTAGCAAAATTTCCTCATAGAGGAGTTGGAGACGGCACTGAAGTAAACGCGAAATGAATTTGACCACGTTTCGATTTGAATCAAAGCTACGAAACGTAACGCAAGCAATGATGAAAGCATAAAGTGAGTCCCTGTGAATCTGAGTTACCCTCAGTGCCGTCTCCATTGTAGAATGAAAATGCTTTATCCAAGCATTGTTAATAGTTTGAGTTTATGAGGAATTGAGTTGAACGTCAATAACCAAGTACCACGAATAGACCATTAGTTGAATTTCTACCCAGTATTGTATAGAAGTACATAGTAGTAGTAGTTCGTGGATTTCCAGTTTGAGTATTGGTCAAGTTGCATTTCGATTGCATTCAATGAGTGATTGATGTTGTTGATTTTGCTTTATTAGTATAATACGCATTGCATATTTAGTTAGGTAGTATATATACCATTCGCATATCTGGAATACAAATACCTACCTATATGTACATATGTATATAAATATATGCCCAACGTGTGATTGCGCCACCCACCACAACATGCAAATCAAATCTAAATCATAATCATCAAATTGAATTAATCAATCAATAGACGAATTTCTCAAATGTTCATTTTACATAATGAAGGGCTTCGCTAAAAAGGTGCTTATGGCTCACCTACCACCTACAACTTATGAAGCAAAACAAAAAAATATTATTCACGTGCATTAAAGTTTAATCTCCTGCACTGGATTTAAAATCTCCATCTAGATCCACCGTCGTATCAAAACTGAAGTATTTCACAATTGATCATACAACTTTTTCCTTTTTTAGATTAGCAATCTTGAGCAGCACACAACTCCCTTTTTGAGGCTAAAATAAGCGAAACGATTTCTCTTCTATCATCCCAGATTTATATTGTACATACTTATAAGTTTATTTTATGGATTTGGCAATATATTCTTCTCTACGTCATACGCTTTTGGACAAACTTAATATGCTACAATACAATTGATTTATTATATTAGCAATGGTCATAATTGTATCAAAAATAAAGTAATGCTTAACAAATTGCAACTACTAAAAACTAACATAAACTAAGAGCTTAATGATGGAAACATTTCTTTAGAAGTATATAGAGCTATTTTTCAATGAAGTATACCAAGTCATAATACAACGACATTTTGATTTACTGATGGTTCCAAAAACAAAGGAAACTCTTTTGCTGTTGTGAACAGATCAAATACAAGACGATCGATTGGATTAATGATAAATATCTGCTCCATTTTTTCTGCAGAAGCTTGTGCGAACCTTCAAGCAGTAAATTTTTCTGCTAATACTTGTATATCATTTACGATCATTATTTACACAGATAGCAAATCAACTATCTACTCCATACGAAACGCCAACAACAACAACATAATCGCTACTTCTATACGCGACCAACTAATTCAGCACAAACATATTAAAAACATGTGGGTTCCTGGCCTTGTCAAAATACTTGGTAATGATCAAGCTGACTCCCGTGCTAAACTCGCCTTAAGAGAACCATTTCACCCTATCAACATATTCGAAAAGGTCGATATTTTTCGCTAAATTAAATCTCACATTCTGCAACGATGTTGCAACTGTGCAGCACCCGCTCTCAGGGTGCAATCCAATACAACACCTTCCAGATCAAGTCAAAATTAACTTGGTAGAGCTCCTGGCTCTAAATTAGCAATGAATCCATGGTCACAATTGTATCAAAAATCAACTAATGGTTAACAAATTCAATTGGAGTTCTAGAAAAGTGATAAAAACACCCAAAGATATGAGTCTCATATTATGAGAGAAAAATACTGTAATATTTCTCCCATGCTTATAAAGATTATTCTATTATACTAGTCAACAGTGAACAATTATCCAGACTTCTGTTCATCGTTTTTGGTTAATTTAAGGCTGAACTAAGGGGGCTGATACCATACTTCTTTATGTTTTTGCAGACCTTGCAAATTATTTCGAAATCGGTCACCTCGAATTAGCTAATAACCAACAAATATTTCCAGAAAAAAAATAGATTTTGTTAGCGTGTCTTATCAATTCCATATATACCAGTGTTTAGTTACACATACACAAAGACTTCAATTATTTCTTTTACTTCGTTGCAATGAGGACTACGCATTTTAGTAAAGTCAATTTGATACAAACTAGGTTAATAAAATTTAACAAATGTTTCCCAAACAATCCATTTATGGTACATACAGTTCTTTGTAATAAAAAAGTTAAAGATGCTTTCCAATTATAAATTTTTAACCTTTTTTCTTAATATAATATTTGTTTAGTATAACCTTTAATACAGTTGAAATTCATCTTCAAAACTTGTAATATTGTCTTAGGACTCTCAGTCACAAATAATGATGGGGTGTTCTCTTGTTTCACTCAATTATTTTTGCTTGGAGATTATGGAAAATTTAGATATCATGCAATTTTCGAATGAATAAATGTAAAAAAATCAAGACATTAGAATAAAATTATTATGGCAATTTATTTATAATACATAATTTATTATAATAGAATCATTTTGCAGTAGAATAAAATTTCAAATAAAAAATTAAACAAAATCACATTGCATGTTTGAGTTGCATAAAGTAAGAAAGAATTCTCGAGTCAAGGAAAACAAAAGCCATATTAGCTTTTTCAGCTAATGTTTCCGTGGTTCCGTGAGTCTAGGCTGTTGGTTTTATGAACTTGTTTTATATTGCAGTCAGCACATTTATATCTATGCTAATCATGGAAAAAGGAAACACAATTGCTACTTGAGCTGAAGCAGAGAAAAAAACAAGAACATTTTGCAATTTAATTCAGGACAAGTGTACTTTCTTTAAAAAAGAAAAATACTTGCCACCATCATCACTTGATTTGTGTGGCAAGTGGCTTGTACTTGATATTTTTATTACTCAATATTAGAAATTATATATGACTGGCAATAACTATTAACGAGCAAAGTATGTAAGTAAGTAAGTAATAGTCCTACAGAAGTAAAGCTTTCGAAAAAAAAGAAATCTGCTTGCATGATATCAGTTTGTGGCTTAGCTTAAAAGCAGGCTTTGTTTGTCTCGGAAAATGCATTTCCATTGTTTAAGTAATCTAGAAAAGCCAAAAGGTAAATTGAACTAAGTATAATCGTGAATTTATAAAAATTAAAACATTAAATAAAGACAAGACAAAATATCAATAAATTTGCTCCATCGAAGCTTACATACCACAGTAAAGATAGTAAAGAAATTATGGTTCTTAAACAGTTCATGTGGTAGTTGTATTAATTATTTGACTAATCAATCCAATTCTGTGTTTATTGTATTAAATATCATTTCAAATAGTTTTGTGAAGTTTCGTTTTTAACAATCGAAAGGTTTCCTCTACAAAAATAAAAAAAAACAAATAAGAAGTAAATATCCTACTTATAACCTATATGGAAACTACAGTCGAACTCCTCTATAACGAACTTCCCAATAGCGAAAACTTTTCTATAACGAAGTCATTCTCAAGACCCATCGTTTTTTTTTTTATTTTTTCATATATTTGCAACTCTTTGCAGCGAACTCCTCTGTAGCAAACTTCCTCTTTGTAAGATCGATTTTCAAGAACACAAACGGTTTTACCACATAAAATAATTTCTTTGTAACGAATTTATTCAAACGCAACGTATAAATTTTGTTTCTTGTTTTAAATGCAACTGCACAACAAAATGTAAAAAAAAATTATTGTGTACATAATAATTGTAAAACTGTAAATTTTGTACATTTGCTTTTACTCTAAAAATCCGCGATGCTTCAAAGGATTGAAATCACTTGAAGTGCATTATAAAATTAATTAAAAGGCATAGATGACTAGGAAGATTTTTGATGTGGCTTATGAATCTAGACAGTAAATTTCGTAACGAAAAGAGGAATATCTTGCTATTTGTTGACAACTGATGTGCACACTCAAAAAGTGCCCAAGCTAAAGTAATAAAACATTAAGCTTACCTTTTTTTTCCCCAAAATATGACATTACATTGCAGCCAATGGATGAAGGCACTATGCGCATACAATGTGAAAAGAATATTGAATAAAATTTTAGAATCAAACGTTAACGTTTCTTTGTCAATTTCTTTACTTGATGCAATAAGAGAATTAAGTAAAGCTTGGAAAAATGTGAAATCTGAAACAATTACAAATTGTTTTAAAAAAGCAGGATTTGCAAGACATATGTATGCAGCCAGATTCTTCTGATGATGAGAGCAATATGCCTCAAGTAGCATTGTCGCACTTCCAAAAAGATGAAAGAATCGCGTAGTGAAGTTTCCGACAACATTTTTGATTTACTACATTAGTTTGAAGATTTCGTTTATAAGGAAACAGACAAATCTGCCAAGCAAACAAAAATTGACGAATTTGTTTCAAAAAAAAAACTTTTGCTTAAATAAACAAGATGAATGAAATATAATCTTAAAATACATACGAAGTTAATATACAATGAGGTAAAGACAAAAAAAAATGTTTTTCTTGACTCCCCAATAACGAAAACCTCTCTATAACGAGGTGATTGTCTGCCCCAACGACTTCGTTATAGAGGAGTTCTGTATATCAAAAAAAAAAATTCTAAAGCTGGTGTCGGTAACAAATTGTTCAATAAACTTTAACCTTTCTTGTTTCAAAATGTTGCCTCAATTTCTTGATTTTTTTTTTTTGTTAATTCTCCCCTTAAAAAGCCCACTTTCTTCTATAAAATGTTTTCAAAGAAAGAATTTGTTGATAATTGAAGTTTGCAGTTTACAATTGTCTAGGAATATTGAAATCATACCATTCCAAATACATTGATGTAATATCAAGACCCCCGACTGTGAAAGGATTAACTATACTATAGATGCGTTTCCACTGTTGTTTGTTGTTGCATTGTATGAAATAACCTTAGATGTTTGATTTCTGTTTGTCAATGAAACAATTGTCAAAGGGAAATTTTGTACATATTTAGAAATATGTTTCGATATAAACTCCATGGACATGAAATGGATTTGTATGCTATTGTTCGATGCTTTTATAATAGAATATCATTATCTGTATTACAAGGCAAAATGAATTAAAATACTTTTATTTAATATTAAAATAAAAATGTTGGATTTGTATTCGGCGAATTGTATTTTTCACAAAGATGCACAAGGAAAATTATGCTAACATTTCAATAAATTTTATTAATATTTTTTGTGATTTTGTTCATTAATGGGGGGGTATACACGTACATATTTTTATTAATTCAAATAATTGTGTGATGGAATCCTTTCTTTTTAAAAGCTTTTATTTAACTTGCTTTGTATGTTTGTTAGTTTGTTCAGATCAAATCTTGCAAGCTACTTTTTCTAATTTTTTTAAATTTTTCGGTTGTCCTTTTTGGTGTTTTTCCGAATATTCTATTTTCAAAGCCACCCCAGTATTGAGGTGAACAAAACAAAGAGAAAAACTTATTCGAATCAGTCGAGCCAATTTTTTGCGAAACTAACGCATGGAAATGGATTTTATTACGAATATGGATTAAGAACATCATAGGATGCAGTCATCTTAATCAGCGTTGAATTGCAACTTGAATGTCATTTGTTTTATATGTGTGAAATCAATTGATCTTATATAAAAAGAATATATCTCTTTCTATGCAGGCTTGTGGGGACCAATACTCGTTGATCTTTGATCATATGAATTCTGCTAGTTTGGCAGAAGAAGCTATTATTATTATTGGTACTAAGGGTGTTAAGGAGCCCACAGAACTTGTTTTTGTCCTGACCAGCGTAGTTAGTCTCTTTATGGGATTATTGCAGGGACTGTGATTGTTACCCAGATGCAGCTAGTGTATGAACTCAACGTGGAGTTGCATTATATAAAGGGGTGCTGCGACGCATAGATCAGCTGAACAAGTAGTGAGAGATATGACGAAAATGTGATGATTTGATTTTTATTTGACCTAAGGATATTTATCCAAGGGGTCGTTGACTGACGTTTATCAATACTTGTACTTGTCTCCGTGAAATTAAGTCACCATGGCAGGTGTTCACGTTAAACAAAATCGATTTCTATGCATGCCAAGCTTACTCTTTACAACCAAATCATGAGCATTTTTAAAAACAAAAGTTGAAATTCAAATTATATTGGCCGTAAATATATATTTATGATTTTTAATTCATTCTTTTTTTACAGTAAAAATTTTACTCATAAATCAATTTGCATTTCGACAAAAAGATAGAAAGGATCGAACTTTGAATGATTCCCTTGAGCTATTTAATTATTTCCATTTACCTTCTTATTTATGTTCTTTATACTTACAATATTTTTGCCATTAATTCAATTTGTGTATGTACTACAAATAATGATTACCCTGTACTGATTTAAAAACAAATATCTTTCTTTTAGAATAGAATCCTTTATTTTAAGTACTTCATTAATGATTCGGAATACCAAATCTATTGATTGCATTGTATTGCATTGCATTGTTATATGTAATCGCACTTGACACAGTCCCTTTTTATAATTGCATATTGTAACATCATTTATTGTTATTGCATTTTGTCGTCTTAAGTGAATGGGAATGGCAAAAAAATCACATAGGCACATACAATTGTTGCAATATTGACAATTTCTATTGGTGCGGCACACTCAATCTTCATATTCCGCACTAGAGAACATTCCTCCCTCAGTCATACGACCAGTAGTCACTCACTTATAAATGCATAACGTTTTACATACTAGTAACATATTGAACAATAGTATAAAGATATAGATAGTAGATACTACATATCATCTTTCCCCCCACTTAGTACTTTGTTATGCAATTAGTGAATTCAATTGAAACTAAAAAAAAATAACAAAAAAAAATGTTCAAACTGCATGAATGAATAAATGAATAGAGGCCACTCGAGCGAACATTGCATATACTGGTATCATATATTGTATGTATATATAGTAGCATAGTTAAATGCGATGTGCATACAATTCGAATAGCAAAGAAGGTGCAAAGACAGAAGCCCTTATTTGAAAAAAATATAGGTCGATTTTGCAAGTCAATGAGTGTAGGCAGGGAAGTAGGAAGTTCTCTACCATCAAAACAAACTATAGTACTTAAATTAAGCAATTGATTTAATACACCTCATACTTATGGTAAACCTCGATTCTTATTTCCATCTTGCAGGCAAAAATGCTGGAGAACTCGCACGCTTGGATGGGTGGAGCTTCCGGCTCAGCGCTAACAGGTATGTTTATTATGGCATTTCGCTTAGCTGCAGTGCAATGGTGTAGATTGTATCGATTCTTTTTAACCAACTTTCAGCAGATAGCTACCAGTATCAGTTGCAATCGATGTGGCAAAAATGCTGGAATACCAACCAAAATCTTATGCATCATTTGCGTTTCCGCGAACGTGGCCCATTGAAATCGTGGCGTCCAGAAACAATGGCCGAAGCTATTTTTAGTGTATTAAAAGAGGGGCTCTCATTATCGCAAGCTGCTCGCAAATATGATATACCATATCCGACTTTTGTACTCTATGCTAATCGTGTCCATAATATGCTTGGCCCTTCAATTGATGGAGGTCCGGACTTACGCCCCAAGGGCCGAGGAAGACCACAACGTATACTCTTAGGCATTTGGCCGGATGAGCATATCAAAGGTGTTATCAAAACGGTAGTCTTTCGTGATTCGAAGGACCTGAAGGATGATAGCCTAGCGCATATATCACCATATGGTAGACATTCGGTATGTTAAAAATTATTACAAGATATAAAAGAAATATGTATTAATTTCTTGCCATGTAGCCTGTATTTCCTTTTCAGGATATGCCCATGAATTATCCCGGCGGCCCAGTTAATCCCGGTGGACCGTGTCCGAATGGCATGCCTACACCCACCGGAGATCAAATGTCACAGGAAGCAACTGCTGCCGCTGTAGCTGCCGTCGCACACAATATACGCCAACAAATGCAAATGGCTGCCGCCGCACAACAACATCAGGAAGGACCACCTGGTCTCTTTAACTTGCCGCCTCATCTACAACCACCACATTCAGGAGGTCCTGGTGGAATTCCGCTACCAAAGGCTAGCATTTCACCAGCACTAAGCAGTGGTTCTAATCCTGGAGGTGGTGGAAGCTTGGGTCTTATGCCACGCCATGCTCCTTCACCTTGCGGTCCTGGAGTGACTGGTGGTGCTGGAGGAGTCGGTGGAGTCATACCAGGTCTCCCACCGAATATACCACCCAGCATGGCTGTTGCTTTGGGTCGTTGTGATCCAGCTGCATTACTAAATCAACAACAGCAACAACTGCAATTACAGCAGTTGCACCTGCAACAACAGCACGCACTTCATCAGCAGCAACAACAACAAAAATCTGGTTTCGGTGTAAGTTCCATGCCACATCCGTCGTCCTCAGCAGCAGCAGCCGCCGCAGCTGCAGCAGCATCAAGTACGAGTTCTTTAGCCGCTGGTCATCAGCATCATCAACATCACCTCCAACATCATCATCATCATCAGCAGCAGCAACAACAACAACACCAGCAGCAGCAGCAACACCAACACCAACAAGCCCAGCAGCTACATCATCCACATCATATGGCTCACCACCCACTTCACCCTCAACAACAACACCAGTCGTCAATGTCATCTGCACCATCATTATCTTCTGTTGACAAATCAAAAGCTCTTTCTACTCCGGAACGAAGACATAGCAATGAAACGCCTAGATTGCATTCACCGCTCACCGAATTGGGTCTCGAAATGAGTTACAAGCGTGAATACTCTCCGACGCGCCTCTTTGCTGAAGACTTGGCTGAACTCGTAGGCGGTGTATCTTCTTCCTCTTCAACCAATACGACCACCGCTTCTGCTCCAATGGGCATCGCTACCACCTCATCTAGCGCAGTTACAACTACAGAAACTAATAAACTAAGTACGATCACATCGAGCTCAAGCAGTAACATCAAAGTCGAACCAATTACAACAAGCAGTGAATAAGTCTACAAAGATGATGATAATGGATTATTCTCTATCCAAATTATTGATAAACTTTTAAGTGAGAACAATGACACAAAATTTTTATAGCTTTCTATTGATACAAAAGTGAAGAAAAGAAAAGAGAAAAGAAAGATTTTAGACATATGATAATTTTTTGTCTATATACAATAGATAGTATAACTTATGACAGAAGTATGAACACCAATTAATAAGTTCGCATTAATGTTTTCCATAAAACTTAGCATTGAAACATGAAATCAAATAAAACACAAAAAATATGTACGTGAACTCAATTGTAGTATCTCGTATATAAGAAAAAGCAATCAAAAATCTCATTTAAGTCTATCATTTTTATTATGAATTGTGTTAATTATTCTATTAAATATTAAAATTATGATTACAAAATAAAAAAACACATTTTACATATTTATACATAAAAAAAGAAACAGAAAAAGAAATTAAATTAAAAATAATTAATTGAATATGAATATTAGTAGTCCAAGATCAGATCCTAAATATTCTTCCCAATCCTCCCAAACTTTCTCCCAACCCACCTCAATCCCTTTGACCCCATTAATTGTGCAATAGATTTAGATGATGTATTAAGTAAACAAAAAGAAAAATGTACTTAAAAAATTAATTAATTACAATATACAAATATTTATTAAATATTTCATTAATCTTATGTACGTATGTATGTGTATGTGGATGTATGATGTTTGTATGTTTATAAATACTAAGTATCAAGTATGTATTTTATTTTTTAAGTTAATAAAATAAAAGAAAACTAAACTAAAATAAAATAAAATAAATAAGAGAAAGTATTATTGTTTATAATTTATATATATATTTACATTCATCTGCATCAAAATTGATCTCCTAATTTTTTAAGTTCGATGTTGTATTTTATTATGTTTTATTTTTATTTATTTGGAACATTCCAAAAAGAAAAATGAGAAAAAATTAAAAACTTTTATGTATTTTCCAAAATAAAACAAAAGAAAAATGTAAAAATAAATAATGTGTGTACCCAAGTTTATTTATTTTTTTATCTAACAAAAAAGAAAACAAAAATTAATACATATAATGTACAAAATTTTTAAGGAAAAATTCAACAAAAACAAATTAAAATTAAAAATTTGGAATAAACATTTTTGGATATAAAATTAAACAAAAAAAAAAAAGAAAATTAAAAAGTTTAGGACTTAAAAAAAAAAAATTATAAAATCGTTAACTTCGGATTCACCGATATTTACATACCTTCCACACATAGTCGACTTACATTGAAAGAAAGTTAGATTTTCCTACAATTCGGAACCATTTTATTCTATAAGTCAATAAAATATAATATATAAATTTGTCCGAATTTTGCTTAAGTATAAAATTCCCTTATCATAAAGTATCATAAAGAAGAGATTAGACATAATACATAATTATGAATTGCAGAATGAGGGAACAAGCAAAGAAAACTTGCAAGTAATATGATTATTCTAGCTTTAAACAATCTTCTGTACTATGTACTATAACAACTACGCTAGTCTTCAAGGAAAATTATAAAAAATAATTTAAACTAATTTCTGTTTATTCACCCATGTTGAATTCAAGTAGATAACTAAAACTACTTATTAGTTTGACCCCTTTAGAAAGTGCATGGGGCGATTGATAAACTATGCGCCTTAACAACCTCAAAGCAAAGATCACTAAATACATAACCTGCCCACCTTTTTTGGTTCCTTAGGCTTGGAAAGGAAAAAATACAATTCGAGCGCGTTTGGTCCGCAATCAGGCTTCACTTAGGCCGCAGGTTTAACAGAAACGAAATTGTTAAATCTCAAGTTTCAACTCAAAATCTCAAGATTAAGATTAAGTCAAGCTAAGTTGATCTTGAGACATTCATTTTTCGTAATTTTTTTTTTCTAGAGTTGTTATTTTCGTACTCAATATGTGATTCATTCAATTGGTTGATCATTGATATTGAAATAGTTTCAACTCCTTAAAATGGGAATATAGATTTGGGTATTTCCGACTTGAACCAACCATTGCCAAAATGCGACATTTGTAATTTCTATAAACACATTTCTTTATATCCCATAATGTACCAATTAATATGTGTTAAAGGTATACAAAATAAATGAAAATCACAAAAAATGCCTTTCGGAATTAAATGAAAAAAAAAAAAATTGTATTTTAACAAAATTAAACAAAATTTTTATGAAACAAAAACAACAAATATTTATACAAGAAATTAAAATGAATGAAAACATTTTTAAATGGAAGAACAATTTAGCAAAAATATATTTAGATGTGAATTTTTTTGACTTTAAAAATTTTGTGAATATTTTTTTATGGCCATGATTTTATTTTGCTTATTTAGTATTATACACTCGTACACTTATTTATCTATTTTTATTTTACATTTTTTAGATGTTAAACCTTATATTATCTTTTCGAATGAATTTGCCTGGGATAAACTACGTTACGTTCTCAATAGCTAGCGATATGTAGACAACTAAATACTATGACAAGTTCAATACCGTTCTCCGTCCTACATACATGTTGCGGAACAAGCGCCCCCAATACTTGAACTTCGTAATATCATTTCGGTATTATATCTCATGATTATATCCATAATTGGGATTTTGCTGTTTCACTATATTAATTTAGTTATTGATCGAAATTTTATTTAGTACTTCAGCACTTCATTATTGACAAACATAGGAAACTGATTTTGCATAATAATTGTTGATTAACATCGCTGTGATTGATGGGAAGAGTTCAAAACTGAATGACAACAGTTTGGAAGATATTGAAGCTAAAGAAGGTTTAATTGAAAGTTTCAGCAAGGTTTAGCATTAGCCCAAAGCTTTGAATTGTTTTTCCTAAATTCAAGTCCGTCCTTTGTGAAATTCACCTGTCAAGAGTGCTGCAATAAAACTATAAAAATATCAAAACAGTCAAAAAAATGGAGATGTGGGGATACCGCAAAAGCGTTGCAAATGTGACGATGACATCGACACATTATTTCATAATATCCAAAATAAAATAATGTAACCTACTGAATGTCCTTATCTCTGTTATATGTATTACTAGTAATTTTGTGTTAGTATTTACGATTGAATATTGTATTTAATTTTATGAGTTGGGGAGATTTTCGAGACTTTGTTTGAATTCTAGGAGCATATCCTTTGACTTCTTGTCTCGTTTATAACGGTGTTTTCCAGGCGTGTTGGACAAAACCTAATCTAAAACAATACTATTCGATCAGTAAGTGTAGCTCAAATTAGAAATTACATCCAATAGAGTTTTTGTACATTTTTTGTACTCTAAAACTCTTTTTTTTTTTACATGAAAAAATTTATCTATTTTTAACCTTTTTATTTATATTTTTAGTTTAAAATAAATCATAAGCAACTTTGGTTAAATCAAAGTTTAACATAAATGTCATTCACACTTACTTAAGTTACTAATAACTTTCAAATCAACAAATCTATTTTAACTATGGAAGTCCGGGTCCAATTGTACATTGTTGAGATATTTATCATTATTTTTACTGGAATTGAGTATTAACTAAACGTACTCGTATGCAGAAAGTTCTATGTAATAAAATGATGATTTAGTATAAAGAGATTTATGTTCAGTTCAGTCCAGTTCATTAAAGATAGAATTCCAACCTAAGACAAAATATTATTTACAATGTATAGTAATGCAAAGGATTTCAATGGTTGTGTTGTTCCAATTTTAATTGTATAAAATTATATATATTGATTGAATCTCTGGAGGGATTGTGGGCAAGTGTGAAGGGTATAAGAATGTATAGAAAGTGCCTTCTAAACATACATACATATTTTCCAACTATTGTACTCATGGCCTCTTAAAAATATTAACAAAATTCTTAAAAGTTTTTACATATTATTTTTTAACAAATAATAAAGTTTATTTTCGTTATATAGAAAAATCAAAACATTTAGGCGTACTTTCGGCAAACGATTTTCGATATAAATTTATTATTATTTTTAACAAAGTGCACACAATGAGAACAACAACAAAATGATAAATGATTTTGTTTTTAACAAAATATTAACAATAATTTGAAATTTTTTTATTTTTAAGAAACATTTTAAATTTCACAAAATAAATAAATAGTAGCAAAGATATATATTATGATAAACAAACAAACAAACAATCACTACAACAGAAAATAGTATTAGAGGAATGGATAATACATATTTATTGCGAAATAGAAACAAAATTACTATATATAAGGATCCAATCAAGAGTCACCGTTTCATTGTTCAGCGAATATAAATGCAAGGTCAACGAAATTGAGTAGCGTTACTCAATAATACACGATCTTATCTCTAATATAAAATGATCAGTTACACGATACTCTCTTGAATTCGAAATTTGAATATTCTTTATTCATGATGAAATCAATTTGATTTAATTTGTCTACAATCAAATTCTTCTCATAAAATGCTATGAAAGCGATTTCAGCTTGAGAATGGTCGAAAATAATGACCTTATATCATGGTAATAACAACTTAGATTTAATTTTAAAGAAAAAGATGAGGTATTATCCTATTTAACTGAAAGCCACTTGGAGATTACAGATTACATGAAGTATTGCCTAATTAATATAATTATCAGCTGAACAAACCTCTCTATGAAAAACTTCGGCATTTGTTAATATTTCGCAATAGATACAAAATTCCATGCCCATTAAAAAACAAACAGAGTTATCAATTTATTACCAGCAATGCATTATTCTATTAAAATACCACAACAAATGCATTATTTCAAATAGTTTGTTTCTATATTTATAAATCTTTTTTCTATCTGTTTAATGGTATGTATGTAGTAGAATCAATCGAATACATACTACTTACAACATAATAATACCAGATCACAGATCCAATCCAAACTCATAAAAAAATACAACTATTAAAAAAAAAAAAATAAATAAGAAATAATTATCAAATAATAATATCCAAAGTCTTGGAGATATGTATGATTTTCTTTTAAGTCTATTCTAAATTTTAGTGCAAATATTTTTATGGTTATGTTAAAATAGTACAGCAACTCACAATTTGAATTTGCAAAATCGTCGAAATGATTGTAATTATAATAAATTTCTTAATGAAAAATATCAACTACCAGTATTTTAACTACATGTATACTTTCATAACATTTTAGAAGAACAAAGTTTGGTGTAAAGGTTTGCTCGGGGTAACCCGTAGTGTGCTCACCTATTTATCCTCCATAAGGTGCAAAGAACAGCTTGCTTGGCTATAACTGGATCCTTACGATCTACCCCTCAAGGAGCGCTAAATGTCATTCTCAATCTGATACCGGTGGGCACTTATCTCATGTACACAGCTGTAAGAAGCGCAGTAAGAATCCCGAATATTAAGCCCTGTATTCCGGGCCTCAGCACCAGTCTGTCAATTAGCAAAATTGATACACATACTGGGTGGAAATGATGAAATTATATCTTGAGAAGAATAGACGTGTTTTTTTTGAGCTCCTATATTTTTCTACTAAAATTGTGTGAGAAAGTGTTTTTAAAAATATTAAAGTTTTAATTTACGTAAGGTGAATTTTCTAAAGTGTGACGTATTCGGTCCTGTCTTGAAAAACCGATACCAGGCGCACAGACGTAAATTTATTTAAATCAAGTGAGTGTTTAATTTATTATAATTTACACAAATTGATCTGGAAACTGTTGTTGATTTGCTGAAAACAGTAGTTTATTATCTGAAGCTGGACTTAGACATATAGCTTTTGTTTTTGTTATTGAATGCAAGCTCTGATAATATAGAGCTTATAAAAAGCTTTTATCTTGATCAAAGCACATTAAGCTTTCCTGATCCGAGCTTTAAGTTCATCCTGATACAAGCTTTAAGCTCATTCTGATCCGAGCTTTAAACTTGGATATTCGTTTGCTCGTCCTGGTCCGAGCTTTAAGCTAATCTCTGATAAAGCTTGGACCGTTGAATTTTTCGAACATCTGGAGCTATAAATAAATAATTGGGCATGGATTCGGCAATTAATAATGAGGGTTTTTTGAACCCTTTTCAAAAAAAGCACAAAGACGCCGCGCTCCACGTTCGATATCATCGCGCCAGCTGGTATAGAGGGTATCCTGGACCCTTTCCAAAACAGCACAATGACGCCACGTACACCACTGGAGAATTTGGAGGAAAAAAGGATGAACACTCAAGTTGGGTAGGAGACTACCCCTTTGGCAAAAGAAGGTGGACACATAGGAACGTTTGAAGGCAAAATGAAAAAATTGGGTGACACGATAGATAGCCTCAATGAATTTTATCGTGACAGGAATAACGTTCACCATGAAATTAAGAGGATTGGCGGAATCCCAAACAAATGTCGACTTAAGTGTCAGCCTGAAGCCCGCACGGGTGCATAAAGAAAAAACTGGACGGCAAAATAATCCAGGGCGGCTAGAAAAATGTAATATATCTGGCGCTACGGTAACCCAGGCGACTCCTCAGACTAGCGAACAAACAGAAGTGCCTGCGTCTGCTGGAAAAAGCGAATGGACCGCTGTCAGCAAAAAGAACAAAGCATCTAAGATAAGATCAAAGCCAGAAGCTATTATCATTACAGCAAAAGGAGATGTTACATATGCCGATATACTCCGGAAAGTGAAAGGTAACCATGAGCTAAAGGCACTGGGCAACGACACCACCAAAATAAGGAGTACAGCGAAAGGTGACCTATACCTGCAGTTGAAGCGATCTGAAGGGGAAAGTAAAATTAAATCTTTCTAATCCACCTTAAATGCTGCTATTGGAGAGGTGGTGGAAATAAAATCAAAGAAGAATGAGATTACGGTTGTGTGCAAGGATTTGGACGAAGTAACCGAGGAAAATTAAATTTGCATGGCTATAAATGAGGCATGCAATATTTCATCATTGAATGAAACGGCAATCCGTAAAATCCGAAAGGCATACGGTGGTACACGGACAGCATTTATTTCCTTACCAGCAGCTGATGCCAAAAAGGTCCTGGAACTAGGGAAAGTTAAAATCAGGTGGGTCTTATGTAGACTCAATCAAGCAGAAAAAGATCCAGTCACTAGATGTTTCAGATGCCTCGAGTATGGTAACATTGGGCGCCACTGCAAAAATGAAGTAGATCGCGCGCGGTGGTGTTACAAATATGGTGAAGATGGCCACTTTGCGAGAAACTGCAAAGGCACCACGAAGTGTATGTTTTGCTCAGGAAAACACGATGCGCGCAGCACGGAAGTCATGTTTATAAGGCAGCTGTGAAGCAACGTAGTAAATGAGGGTACTTCAGTTGAACTTGAATCATTGTGCAGTTGCGCAGGATCTTCTTGTGCAACACATTAAGGATGCTAAAGTGGATATTGCAATACTTAGCGAGCAATATAAGAATACCGACGACCAACAATGGGCATCTTAGGAAGGCAGATCAATTTTATGTGCGAGCAAGTATTGCCGGAATTTATATATACAGCTGCTATACTCCTCCTCGGCAGGAGTCATTGACAGTTTGGTACAGGATGCTAGAGGAAAAAGCCCCATTATAATCGCAGGAGACTTCAACGCATGGTCGACCGTGAAAACTTTCCAGCAGGGTTCCAGGGGATCCATAATAGATCTGTGTTTCATGTACAACAGTCTTTTGCGGAAAACATCTTGACAAGTCAGCGAAATATATACGCACAGTGACCATCATGCTATTTTCATTGATGTTCACACGCGCAGACGTACTGGTACTGGTACTGGAACTCCTGTCTTTAGTGGTTGGAAACAGCATACGTTGCATCAGGAGGCATTTGCATTTATTTGGAACGATGTCCATCAACCGAATCAGAATATTGCAGATCTCAGTTCCCAATGCCACCATGCGCCGGGTTTATGAACGGTGTAGGAATGATGTACGCAGAAGCCAGTTACAGGAGGAGTTCAGAGTGAAGCGACGTCAGCTTAAACATGCTATACATAAACGGTAGAAGCTGATCCATGGGGAATAGGTTACAAAGTTGTCACCGCAAAGCTGAAAGGAGACAAATCAAAGCAGCCAACTTGCCCCAAATTGCTACGAAGAATTGTAACGACACTGTTTCCGCGCCATGAGAGAAGTGATCTCGGCTCCTTTGTCAACTCAAACCACAACGAAGAAGTTAGGGATGTTACAGCGGCGGAGGTGAACGAATTGGCAAAGAAACTAACTGCAGCGAAATCGCCAGGGCCAGATAAGATACCTAATAAAGTTCTGAAACTGGCTATGACCGAGCGAGCAGATACTTTTAGTAAACTCTATAGTTGTTGCCTGCAGGAGGGAATTTTCCCGGATAGATGGAAAATCCAGAAGCTGGTCTTAATACTGAAAGGTAATAAGCCACCAGAGGAGCCTTCTTCATATAGGTCCCTATGTATGTTGGACACTGTAGGAAAAGTATTTGAGCGAATTGTGCGTGATCACACAGCATCAATACGAATTTCGTAAGGGATGCTCAACGATTGACGCAATGAAGGACATCGCTTAAAACGCTATTAGTGGTACACGATGGAAAGGTGGCACTAAGAAATACTGTGCTGTAGTGACGATTGACATTCAAAACGCATTTAACACTGCGAAGTGGCAGCACATTATTGAAGCGCTTAGAGGTTTCAACGTTCCACAATACCTGATCCGAGTAGTAGTTGACTACTTTTGCAAAAGACGGTTAACTTACGATGCGTAAGTCAGAGAGCTCGAGTACGACGACGTAAGGGTTGTAGCCTATGCCGATGATTTGGTGATTGTGGTAGTGGCAAAGTTCATCGATGAGATTAGATTCGTTTGCTATAAGGAGAGTTGGTATCTGGTTGAGCCAGAAGGATCTGCGCCTTGCTGAACACAAAACGGAGGTTCTCCTGGTCAACAAACGTAGATTGAGGGAACACCTAAGCGTAACGGTGGGTGTCCATGAGATAATGTCACAACCATCTTTGCTTTGCTAAAGCATCGAAGGTAGCAGGTGCTGTCCTCAGGCTGATGCCGAACTGTGGAGGAAACGACGACTTTTGGCTAATGTCGTAACGTCGATACTAGTGTATGCTGCGCCGGTCTGGATAGAAGCTAGTAGAACTAACTCGTACATGAGGGAAATGAATCCATAGATCATGTGCCATTCGCGTCTGTGCTGCATTTCCAGTGATGCAATCCTGGTAATGGCGAGTATGATGCCGGTTGACTTGGTTGTGGCAGAGTCAAATCGTCTTTTCGTCTCTATGAGAAGCACTGGTAAGGTGAGCAAGCGAGAAGAAAGATCTATAAGTATGGTAGAATGGAGCGGAGATGGCAAAGTTCTCACAAAGGCAGGTGGACCTATCGGCTCATTAATAACGTCGATGAGTGGGTTGGTAGAAAGTTCGGCGAGGTCAATCATTACCTTGCGCAGTTCCTGAGCGGCCACGGGTGTTTCAAGGAATACCTGCATAAGCGGGGATATGATGATGATCCCTACTGCCCGACTTTTAGAGGTGAAGCCGAAAATGCTGAACACGTCTTCCTGCATTGCCCGAGGTTTGAGGTTGCCAGATCAATGATTTCAGCGGCGTTTGGTGAAGAGCCGACTTTGACGAATTGCATCCACCACATGTATCGTTCGCAGCGGCGTATCGAACGTTTACGACGAGTTCAGACGAACGTAGAAGAATCAGGTCTTAGTTTGATATCGACAAGAAGTTCTAATTAAATTTGTATCTTGCTTACATGTGGTAGAAGCAGACTTTGAGCAGTAATGCTCCCTCTTTTCTCCTTGACGTAATACTTAGCGGTAGTGCCAGGGAGACTGTAGGACTTGGGGCGATGGGGTTTAGTAGGTGAGTCAAGTCCACACTGCGGATAGTAGATTCGATTGGCATTTAATGCTTCCCCATCGAGAAAAAAAAAACACACTGCGGTGCCTTGCCTTGTCATTCTGCCATTACAGTTCACGAGATGGTGGATGAGTGTGCCAGAAGGGGATCGGCAATGCCTAGCACTCTAGCAGTTGCTGATATTCCCAGACCCATACAACACATCCTTTTAAAACTGGAAGCGAGAGCCATGGAGCTAGCTGACATAAGGTGGGTCAATGAGCTGTACTGACGCTAGGACACTCCGGCCTTGCTACCAACCGAAACGGTCCTCCGAACTAATACACATTCACAAGAAAAAGATTCGGATGATGACTGAAGTCTTTACGGAGCACCTTTGATGGCCCAAAGGATGTACTATGTTTCACACCAAGATTTCTGTCGAAGCTATGAAGAAGAATCAGACATTATTCCACACCTCCTCTATGGCCCTGCTCTTCTTAGAAGACGTCTCCGTCTTCTTGGGAAACTATTGTTTGATGATTTCAGCAGTTTGGCAAATGTGACCTTGCTCTGCCTGCGGAAACTTCAGGTTACTTTTTAAGGCTGAGGGAGATCTCTAGGACCAACTAAAGGCTGTGATACGTTTACCCCAAGTCCATCTCTCACACTACCCTCTTTCCCCTCATGTCCTCAGCTTTCCATAATCAGATATCACAATATACTCGCTAGTGGCATGTTTAACCTAACCTTACCTAATCTAACCCGTAGCAAGATCTCTTAAATGCCAGATTCACGAATGTTAGAAGACTAGAAGGAGAAAGAGGAGTGCTTGCTAAGGATTTACAACTGTGGGATTTTGTTTTTTCTTGAAAGGAACAAGAATTTGATGACCATATGACCAAAATTTTTAACAACAATTTTGCAGTGATGAGATAAGAATAAAATTGCAGAACCATGACCTTTTGGACTTACTTGGCAGCACTTGTTACTTTACCAAGTAACTGTGTTGCCAGGTCGCAAATCGATTTGCAAAAAAAGCTTGGCAGCTCAATTCAGGGAAAAACAATTTTCTACTTTAAAACAACAAAGCCGAAATGGAAAAGAAACATATTATTAGAGAAATTAGAAGGGAGAAACCTTATAAAAAATGGACTAAGTATGAAACTAAGATGATTCTGGACTATCTGCAGGAGGCTCCAGAAATAGAAGTAAGAAAAACTATCAAAAACTACTTACTTATATTGACTAAGTAACTAAGTTTTTTTTATCTAAAGCTTTGCTTGCTATGGCTGCCATTTATTTTTGCTATTCACTCATTTTTCTTTTCCCCACAGGCACCAAACGCTCAAATCTATTACACGAGATTTATAGAGAAGAGTGGAATTGATGCAACATGGCATATGATTAGGTGCAAAGTAAGATATATGAAATCATGTTACAAGAAGGCAGATGACTGGTGGAAGACGACGGGCAATAGACTTCTTCAGTCCGATATAGAAACATCGAGTATCGAAGGTAAGTAAAATCCTGTGGAATATTTAAATGTGATGACATACGAATGTTGATTTCAGATAAATTGCTGCAAATATGCCCCAACTTCAGGCAACTCAACGAAATTTTCGGCATAAAAACTGAAAATGCTATTAACATGATGATGACCGCCGACAGTGCTGACGATGCGACAATTCATGACTTCAAGCCGGTACAGATCGAATCAATGTTGGGATTGTCTGTTGATAAGGTTGATCCCTGCAACGTTTCTATCATTCCACCGCCAGCCGAGACAACGACAATCAAAACTAACCAATTTTCTGAAAAGCTAAAGATTAATGCCCCAATATCATCAGATGCTCACTCAGCCAATATCCAAGCGATGCAAACAGAAATGTTGAAAAAGCAATTGGAATGGGAAAAAGAAAGACATGAGAAAGAAGTTGAATGGAATGAGGGAAAGCTTAAGCTGGAGCAGGAGAAAAGCAAGCACGAAATATTCAAAATGAATTTGGAATGGGAGAAAGAAAAGCATGAGAAGGAGGTTCAATTCAATACTATGAAATTATATATGGAGGACCAGAAAGCAAAGCTTGAAATGGTTTTGAATGTAATGGATTTGCAGAAAGATGAGCGATTAAAAGTTCTTGAAATGGCAAAAAATGAACGAATTCAGATGTTCGAGATTGAAATGAGATACAAGTATGGTTCACAATAATATGAATACACGTAGTTAGTTTTTTTTTTTTTTTTTTTTTTTATATTTTATAATTAATATATTGGAAGTCTTTCGTCGCTTCATAATAGAAGTGCATTTCTAAGTTTAATAAATGCACTATTAATTACATTTTACTTTTTTTTTGACTAATTTTGAAAATTAATTGAATTGGGATCCACTGATCTGGGATAAGAATTTGTTAAAATTTTGTGATTTTTTTTTTTAGTACCAACACGCATCCTTCGGCTCCTTAAGACTATCCATTTTTTTCCTCAGTTGTACACAACAATCCTCCTCCCTCCATTCCAAACTAATATTGACCATCTCCACTCAGGAAGTAAAAGTTTTATTGGTTCACTAGCATAATGAACTGCTTTCTAAGCATTATTTATTGCACACCCCATCTTCAGCACTACTATGTGCGTTCTTCCCCCTAGACATATACATACGTTGAGACATCAGGACGTACAAGGATGACATTGGCTTTTTGTTAGGCTACAATCTTTACAGTAATCTCTAGAAATCGGCTCATGATGAATTACATCGGAGGGCAGTTGAAAATGCTTTAGAATCACACCCCAATAAGGTTGTGTTAGGAAGCCGTCCCCCACGATCAATGTAGACTATGTAATGAAGAGGAGGAGACAGCAGAGCATGTGTTATACCACTGTGAGGGTCTAACTTGGGCTAGACTCCGTTTTCTCAGTTTCCAGTACTTCGAACCAAATGAAATTGCAGGTTTGTCGCTGAAGAAAGTTCTGGAATTCTTGTTGAATACCAGAATATCGGTGGAATTGGTATTACGAGGGTTGTCACAATAGGCCCACTGGTGGCCACAGTGACAAGGTGTATTTAGTTCCATGCCATGACTTTAATGTAATCAATCGAAATTCATTATACAATTTGTATAATTTAGCAAATAGCATTTCTAGAGATTCTCAATTCAATTATGATGATTGTTGCTTAATTTTTAAATATCCTGGATAATGTTTTCTTATCCAAGTTATAGACTAAATGGTGATCTCCTTGTTTGAAGTTTATGTGGTTCAGAATAGAAGATGAGACATGGTACATTAACCTGGTTAATAATTCTGGATACTAGACACATCAACTTCAACTTATATTCTAATACAGTAGATGTTTGTTTGTCTCAACTAACACGATTCAGTTTCAAATAAAATCTGATATTATTAAGAGAAATTTTTTTTTAATGAGTTTCAAAATTTTTATAATAAACAATATTTTTTTTTAAATATTTACAAATTGCAAGAAACGCTTCGCTTTTACCATTAATTATTATTGCTTAGAGTTAGTAAAGATTAAAAAACGATCGATATATAAAATAAAAACGATAAACAAAGAAGGATAGATAGATAATCCAGCCAAGGGAATAATTTCAGCCAATTAGTTGCTTGTTGCTTGTCAAGTTAGCAAAGAATACCTTAATTTTCATTAATATTAATATTGTTTTTGTTGTGTGTCTATGTGTGTGTGTGTGTGTGTGTGTTTGTGTGTGTGTATTTATGTAAATAATTAGGAAGGAAACGGTGCAGGAAGATAAAGTAGTGGATTGAATCCATAATTTCAATAACGTCGTCATCATCATCATTGGCCTTTTCGGCTAGTGAACGCTCGATGGCGTCGGCTGATTGATTTCCTGATGACGCTGCAACAACGAAAGGCACTGATGCAGGCACTGGGTGCTCGCGCTAGAGATGGCCTTGAGTAGCAATAGATCAGGATCTGTCGGCGTGAAGGCCGAGCAATCGATGTTCTCAATGGCGCGCGCAAGTGAAGCATTGCTAAAAACGAAGAAGAGTACAAACAATTTTTATAATAAATGAAACATGTATCTTGTTTTGTGTGGTAATTACCATTGCTCCGTAAGGTACAGCGCTTGGCGTGCCGAGGCCATTGCATCTGAAGCCGCAAGAAGCTCACGCGGCGGCAGAGGCGATGAATTGCTGTATAGAATGTTGTATTGTCTTTAAAAGCAATTCATATGCATAGATGAGTGTATAAGAGTTTGCTTTACTTTACCTTATGTCCATTGCCTTCGTATGTGACTCGACAACAGCGCGCAGGCCATCGACCCACTCCTGACGAGCGCGTGCATCTGAAGCACGCAATTTCAGTGTATCACCGGAAGCACAACCAATTGAAAAGGTACGTGAGTCTTCATCACTCGGACAAACCACTGCGCCAGCAAGATGTACTTGACCACGCGGCGCACTAGCCAGCACATGCGGTGATGGAGCAATGTCATCCCCAACGGCAGACGAATCACACAGAAAATAACTGAGTGTGCCCGTTTTGGAGTCGACAGTGAACCATCGATATTGCCAGCCTAATCATAATCATAGTAATCTTAAATTATTGAATCACTGACTGACTGACCAACTGACTGACCTTTCATTACATTTGTGTACTTGCAAAGTTGTCCATTAAGTGTGTGTCGGACGCTTTGATTGAGTACACGGTTAATGTTGCTCTCCATGCTGACGTAGTCGTAGTCGTCGTCGTCGTTATCACAGCCGTCGTCGTAGAGAGCCACTACCGCCGACGCCGCCAACACTCCCACCGACAATTCTTCTGCTCGCCGTTGTTCTGGTGGCGCTCCTCTGCTTATGCGTTCTGATGATACTGCTGCCGCCGTCGCCGTCGTCGTGGTTGTCCCTGCCGCCCCTCCTTGACCTTGTATCGTGTTTTGTTGTTCCCTTGCCTTTTGTCGCGACTTACTTTTGCGATGTTGTAATGTCGCTTTGATTTTACGCAGAATTTTTGCTGTTTGCTATAAAAACACCCACAAAAAAACACTCACAATATCGCGTTTTAGCATGTAAAGAAAAACAATTGAAGTGAGGTAATTAAGTTTTGAGCTGTATGTAGTATGTGTAGTTTGCTCACAACAGGGCAACAGGGTGTATGCTCAATTTTGTTTGCCATTGTGGCCAACTAAATCAATTTGTCGAGGGTGTTCTCAGGTTCAGTTTGAAAGTGCTGCCAACCGAATGTGTTCTCATTTTTTTTGTCTCAACAAATTCAAGGGATTACATTTGATTGGTTAATACCCGAATATTTTTGTTTCGGTTCAACGCACAAGCTGTTTGTTGTTGTTGTGATCAATTTGACAATTCTTCCTTTTCTTCTATTTTTTTCGTTGTACAACACACAAGCAGTTTTTTTTTTCATAATGTTGTTGGATCATTTTGACTATTCTTTTTTGTTGTGATCAAAATGCACTTTCAATCGATTGCTTTCACACTAGTCAAATATTTGCCCAAAAAATATTATTCGTGGTTTGCGCAAAATACTTGTACTGTGGCAAAAATTTTCCTACGTGTTCACATTAAAAATAATAGGTGCAAATAGTTTTTCGCCTAATAGAGGGTAACATATTTGCCGGCCGTTCACACTTGATTTTTATTTTGTCGCGTAAATATATTTGCACAAACAGCAAACAGAAATTTATTTACCTGTCCATTTTTTCCATAATTGCAATGCAATTTATTTTTAAGAACAATAAATACAACAAAATTATCACCAACTGACATAGAAAAATAACACATAGCGTAATCCGCTATTCATCATTACCGGTGTAATGTTCGGGGTTTCCCAAACACAATTTCTCAATTTGTTTGCCTGCAAAACATTTGCATAAGTATTAGCATTTGCGCAAATATTTGCTCGCATCCGTTCACAGTATGTTTACGCCAGGCAAATATTTCCTAATAATTATTTGAAAAATAACCAAGGCAAATATATTTCTACGCTATTCACACTTGGCAAAGAATGGATAGCTCCACGGCATGTGAAGAACTATTGACCATGATTGGACCACTAATAAAACACAATTATGTGTGAGATGCCATTCCCGCTTATAAATAATTTTGAAGACCTGAAGTTTTAAGTGCGATATTCTACGGTGCAAATTAGAAAATAACACTTGAAACATGAAAAGCAATAAAGCTTGGTATGAGGTAGATGATAACACAGCTGAGTTGGCACTTTTGACCAAATAACAGGAACGATGAACCAGCGAATTTATGTTAAGATATTAGCCCACGAATGATGCCATACGCGGAATGGTAAACAAAAATGCACGAGATGATGAAGAATTGATGCCACGCATTAGTGAAATAGATCTATAGAGAAGACGAGCCCATAACATGATGCTGGCTACAAATGAGGTGAATATAGATGTAGGTGAAGAGAAGATTGACCACGAAGGGCAATGGAAGAGTGCTCTTAATCTTAGAGGGAAGCCTTGGACGCCTACTCTGAAGTAATATATAAAGTAGTTCCGGAGTAGGTATGCTGTCCAGGAAATGAGGAGGGAGGTTTAGTGGAGACACCGCACACGTAGTCATGACGGTGATTATAAATAGGTCCAAAGGGATTCCGCAACAACGGTAAATCCAATTTTTTTTTAACATAGCATACATGTTTAAAGGATTGTATAAAGGCAAGAAATTTTATGTTGTTATTATTTACTAGTTGTCTCGGAGTGCTTTGCTACTCCTCGGCGAAATTTTATCAAAATTGGCTTTGCAACGAAATGATAGAAAAAATGATATTTATTTTATTTTGTTGTGACTCACAATTCACGAACAGATGTTTGACAAAGACTATTTAATTGATTTTAAGATATGTAACATTTATATGCAAAATTTGATCCATCAATTTTGACCGATTCTGTAGGTCGATTTTGATTAAATAAACCCTATATATTACTCACATTAAACCTGGTTATTTTTCAGTAATTCATTTTTGAATCTTTTAACGCCTTTAACGTGATGCGCACACAAACAGACAAAGTCTACGGTTTTATTATATGTACTTACAAAAGAAAGTGCACACTAATTTTTTTTTTTCTTACGTAGCTATTTTTGACTTATCAAAAAAAATAATGTAACAGAGTTTATCACTATCCTTTTAAAAATATAATTACTAAAAAACATGATTAAAAAATTACATTGAATCCACAATGAACAAGATGGATTGCTTGACAGTGTCGACAAATTAGGCCTGTCAGGCAATTGGATCTTTCAACAGGATAACGATCCGAAACATATAGCGAGAATTGTGAAGGAATGGCTACTATACAGGACTCCTAAGACACTTGATCATCCGCCGAAATCTCCAGACCTCAACCCCTTGACAGGAAGATCAGGCAGAGGACGATTTATGCAAGGAAGACCTAAAGAAGGCTATAATGGAAGAATGGGTCAAAATCTCTCCTAATGTGACAAAAACATTGTCCAATCGATGCCAAGGAGACTTATGGCGGTTGTGCAATCCAAGGGAAAAATACAAAATATTAAAATTTAAAAAAGTGTTATTTTTTAACTTAATATTTGTCACTTTAGATATACTGTGCACTTTTGTTTGAACGCGTAAAATTTTGACTTTTTTTTATTAATGTGAATTATTTTTGGTTGTGTATTGATTTTGATTGCACTTTAAATTGAACTCGACTCCTAAAATATAAGCCTTGAAATCTGCATACTAACTTTTTATTTTGTATTCATTAATACATTCAGTCTTCCGTGGATTCCTTGGAAACAACTGAAAAGTTGCTTTCGCTAAACGGCGTTGATGATCGTTCTGTAGACATGCTTATGGGACCTAAATTTGTTAAGCACGTATTAATGTTTAATAGGCCCATCGCTCCATTGAACATAACATGATTAATAAGTCTTTTTGCTATCATATATGATGAAATAGCATTACGTTAAGCTGCAGGGTCCATGCATTCTCAAAGTGCTTGTAAAAGGAATCATCCTTTCTTTTCAATTGCTTAGTTGCCAAAATCAGGAACTCTTCGGTTGGTGAAAGTTTTTTATTTTTTTGTTGTGATCCATCATCTTCCTGAAAAAATAAGAAACATAACTCATTAAAAATGTTTTTACAGGTACCAGAAAGTCAAAAGGAGTGGAAGGTCATAGCCGAAGATTTTAATTCCAATTGGGATATTCCAAATTATTTGGGTTCTGTGGAAAGAAAACACGTTGTCATCATCATACCAACCGCCTTAAGCTCATTATACAATATTACAATTAAAATAATTTCTTCAATGTGGTGCTTATCGTGTTTATAAATGCTAACTATGAGTTTATAATAGAAGATGTTTTCTGAGTAAAGGTAAAGATGATTTACCATTTCCAAAATGTTACAAAAGATGACCAGTTCAGTGACTATGAATTGGCACCTTTGTAAAATACGTTTGCGAAAAATTACTTAAACCACAAATGTATTTAAATAAATAAAATTACATATACTTATAACTTACTTCAGAACTGCTTTCTGATTATGTTGGCGTATCCGCGTCATTTAAAAATTTCATTGCATCGAAATAATATAAATTCGATTTAACACAATCTTCCAGTCTTGCTTCACTTTCTTGTGAATCCCCCATTCACTTTAATTCGCGTCTATAGTTTGTCCGCAGCATATTAATTGTTTTTGCTACATCTTTTTTGTATGCATTGGGTTTTATCTCCTTATATTTTGCCAGCAATACTGCATTTTGTTGATCTTTGATTTCTTTGTTGTTATAGTCATCATTTCTTATATCTCATAACGCTGGTAAATTGCAATATAAGTGTAGCAACTCTAAAACAGTTTCATTTTCCATTTTTGCAAATCGTTGGCACTTCACAAACACAGAGGGAAGCGGATGCGTCCAGATTTCTTTTGCTAATATCAAAAGGCAATTAGGTATGATATATAATTCGATATAATAGATTGTAATCTAAAATATTGTAATTTTTTATGTTACGCTGTACACTGGCCCAACCAAGCAAGTCACCTAAATGTCGTCAGTTTTCTAAGCCTGAGGAGTTAGACACGAATAAAAATGTTGGTCAAATCAACACATTCATCTAAAATAGATGCAGTCGAGCGTTTTATCAAATTTTCAGCAATTTATACTTTTCCAGTAGCCAAACGAAAAAAGACATGCATCAAATCAGCTGGATATAATACAGGTGAGTAAAAAAACTATCGGAAATTGGTTTATTTTGACAAACTTGTTTATCAAACAGAACTTGAAAAATGAGAACGCTGATTGGAAGCACTTTCAAACTGAACCTTAGAATACCCTCTCAAAATTCAATTCAACTCAATACTTAATTATCTCTCTCATTTGGTTATCTTATTCACCATATACACGTCTGGTGGGTTTACCTTCATTTAGTATTCTCGTCAAGAAAAAGAAATGAGGGTATGCTTTTTTTCAAGTAAGCGAATATGGCAAGACTTTAAAATCTCCAGTGTTGTAAGACTTCTCCCTTTCATTTTTTTCCAATCGGCATTGCTCTGCTTCTTCAGCTTCTTCTTGCTTGCTTGTGTCAAGTCAATAGAGTCAATAGTCAATGAAGAGAGAGGCGAGTGAGCGAATACAATCCGCGTTTGGAAGATACGAAAATGCAAATTTTTACTTAGTAAATTTATTAAAAACCAATAATAATAATAAATTAAATATTTGTATACGCGTCCGTTGCGTGGGTGTGTGTGCGTGTATGTCTCAATGGTGAAAATATAAATTTCAAAATGTTTAATCCTAAAATTATAAATAAAAATGTAGAAAAAAAATCAATTGAAGTGAGAAGTGAGTTGGAAAATAAGAAAAAACACTAAAACAAGCAGCAAGCAACAACAACTCCACAAACAACAAAAGTAGCAGCAGCAGCAGCAACAAAGAGTTGGAGAAGAGTTCTTTCTTTCTTTCTTATTTTTGAAGTAGAAGAAAGAAGAACAGCAACAAAAAAGGAACAACAACAAAAAGAAGAAGTTTGCATATAGATGAGAATGTTGTTTTTAAGAATGTATGTGTGTGTGTGTGTGTGTGTGTGCAAGAGAAAAGAGGAAGATGTGATGATGATGTTGCTTTTGGGATCTGCCGCCGCTGCTCCCAATGATGATGATGCTGATGGAGTTCGGTCGGTCGGCAACAACAACAACAGCAGCAGCAGTAACAAAAGTAAGAAGAATTCATGGGGATATAAAACTCGCTCGCTTCTCTTACTAAAGGCGGCAGAATAACAAGAAGATTGTATTTATGTATCTATATATGCATGTGTGTGTGTGTGTGGCTAAGTGTTTAATGAAAATATTCATTTTAAAAAAAATGTTTCTTTTTTGTTTTGTTTTCTGTATTTTTTTTTTTTTATGTTTTTAATGTGAAGAAATAAACGCGTGCGAGAGTGCAAAATATTTAAAACAGTTTATTCTTTGACTTCTTCTGCTTCCGCTTCTCCTTCTTCGGTTTCTTGATGGTGTTGATGTTGCTCAAGCTGATTTATGACATTTCACATTTGACTTTGGCATGTGTTCTCACTTCCCCTTTTCCCTTCCAACTAGTATATCTCATTCTCCATGACATATTCTATTTACTTGGTTAGTATTGATGTTGTTGCTGTTGCTGTTGTCTCCTGCGACAATTTCATTTCGTTTGTGGTGTGTGGTGTTTCGTCATTCGATAAAAAAAAAAACAAAACAGAAACAACAATAATAATAAAAAAATATATATAAAACATAATGAAAAAGGAGTGTATTGCGTGTGAGAGGGTGGCACACACACACAGGCAGACACTCACTCACTCCCTCATACAGATTTATGCATGCAAGTGTGTGTGTGTACGTGTGTGAGTGTTTGTTGTCTGTTGTTTTCCCTTATGTTTTATGGTCATTTCTGTGTTTAGTGTAGCGCGAATAAGAAAAAAAACTGCTATGTATTTATTAAAAACGAAAAACAACAAAAACAAATGTGCAAACAAATAAAGAAATAAAACTTAAAACCAAAGCAACAAAAAAATGAATACAAAACAAAATGCGTGTGTGTTTGTGAAATATTCGAAATAACTGTTATTTTGCTTAATGTCATGTCTTCTCTCCACTTCTTGTTTTCTTTTCTTTTATAAATTTCTGTTTAATTGTTTGTTTGTTTTTCAACTACACACACCATTGAAGAATGCATACATATGTGTGTGTGTTGTTTGAGGAGTGTACGAAATTCGCGAACGACTGCTAGCTCATTGTATTGTTGTTGTTGTTGCCTTAAGCGGCTCATAGACATGCAATATTAATATTGTTGGATTTAAACTAAAATTTAAAATTTTACTTAATCTTTAATGAAATTGAAATTGTGTGAAATATGTTTTGGAGTATAAAAATATTTATTGGACAATGTATTGTAAATAAAACTGTGCAATATCGCATCAGTTACTATTTAGATGTTTAAAGGAGTTATAAGTGGGAAGCAAATGACAAAAGTAGTATTGTATAATGGGATATATTCTTTGTGGACTATAGCAATTGTTTAAAGTGAAGTGTAAATTGTGAAAAGTATGACATGCCTTTCAAGAAATAAGGCGAATATTCCCCATAAGATGACAAGCCTAAAGTGAATCAATTATTTGTGGGGAAATTTTTGACCACTTCTGATCATTTCTATCTTCTTCAATAAAAACGCAACAAAGTCTAGTGACACAAACACCCTGCAACTGAATTGATTTATCAAAAATATTGTGCTCTCATCAAAAACCAATCAACTTATTTGCATTAACCTATATTTTTCCAATACTACTCGTATAACGTTAATATACTTATGGCCAATAATATTATGCGTCTATTGGCCACTTAAGTGTATGAAATTCGCAAACTGATGTCGCCGCATTCATTGTGTTGTTATTGCCTAAGTGTATGCGCTCGTTAAAATAATTTTTTGTAGTGAAGTGTGAGTGAGCCTGTGTGTGTGTGTGTGTGTGTGTGTGAGTGAATGCAGTGGTAAAATCCAAAAGCTACAACAAATAACAGCGACATAAACATCGAAATCGATTCTTGTCCACAAACAGCAGAGCAGCAGAGGAACCGCAGCAGCAGTAGAAGCAGCAGCAGCATTGAGCCAACCAAGTGACCATGAAAATGTTTGCCAATTTAAGAAAATCAATGAAATTGCAAAATTATAAAGAATTGAAACAAGAGAAACACAATTAAAATTCGTCGTAATCGTCGTTGTCAGTCAGTCAGTCAGTCACTCTGGTGGTGGTGGTGGTGGTGACGACAAATCCTACTTACTACACTATAAGAAAATAAAGAGAGCAACATTTGCTAATTGTGGCTGAGCGAGTGAACGTGTGTGTGAGCTTGAATTCGTGATTCATTGTCAACCATCACCATGGACGGACAACGTGCACGCGATCTGCTTACTTTACTGCAGGAGCGCGTTGTCTTTCTTACTGGAGGACGGGATCGACGCGGTGGACCGCTTTTATGCTTTCCAGCCACGCCTCGACGTGATCGACTTAAACCAGAGGATTTACGACGATTACTCAGTTATTTAATAATGATACCAAGGTGAGATTTTCATGTTTTATTACATACATATTTCTTTCATTCATTCAATTAGCCTAGTTTAGTGGGCGTCAAATTGGAGCAAACGGTGAGAGGCTGCATGTATATGTGTGTGTTATGTCATGGATTTCGTTTTGATATTTTTTTGGAATTTTTTATTATATAATCTCACAAAGGGCAATTAGTATGAGATTAAAGTAGACAAAAAAATAAATAAATAACATACTCGTACATGTCTCGTTGTGTTATACTCAAGTTCCAATGCATACATATAACCGAATAACTTAAATTCAAGAAAGCATTGGCTATGCTAAAAATTTATTACTAAACATCAAATGTCATCATTCATACTTCTTGGAATGTTATAGAAATATATTGATGGAATCTTTGAAACATTATTCTCAATTAATTTTTTAAACTGATTTAATAGGCGAATCAAATACCATTTAACTTTTATTTTTGTGTAAAGAGAAGGTGTCAGTAGTTATGAGTACCTTATGATGAATTCATATCAAAATTTATTGATTACTTATTAGGTGAGGTTTTATATACATAAACTATAATCATCCAGTCAGTTAGTACATATCTGGAGTCTTTGGATGGAACTTGCTTCTAAAGTTAAATACTTCCCACTGATCAGAAAAATCTTTCATTTATCATTTCCGTTTACAGTTGAATTCTTAAAATCCATAAACTACGAGGGCTGGTACTTAAGTTTTGAGACAGACAAATAATAACAAATATGTATCATCGAAAATGACTTTATTGTTTTTCAAAATATTCTCCATGAAGATCAATACACTTTTGCATGCGATTGAACCAATTTTCGATGCACTTTTTCCACTCGGAATGAGGTATCTCCAAAACATGTGCTTTGAACGCATCAACCGCTTCAACAGGCGTCGAGGAATAAAAAGAAGTCATTGGATGCCAAATCTGGACTATAGGGCGGATAACCCATCAATTCGACGTTTTGAGTGTTTAAAAAGTCACTTGTTTGACCCGATGTGTGAGAGCTCGCATTGTCGTGGTGGAGAATGATTCGTCTTCTGCGGTTGATTTTTCTTATTTCTTCGAACACTTCTGGCAAACAAATGGTGGTGTACCATTCAGAATTAACCGTTTTCTCTAATGGCACGGTGGCGACATGTCCGGTTATTCCAAAAAAACAGGCGATCATTTGCTTCGTAGTGCTTCGTGCGTGAACAACTTTTGTTGGATTTGGCTCATCTTGAAAGACCCATACAGTCGACTGCTGTTTAGTTTCAGGCTCATATGCATAGATCCATGATTCATCACCTGTCACGATCTTATAGACGTCTTTTGAAGCACCGCGATTGATTTTTTTCAACATTTCTTTGCACCAATCGACACGAGCCTTTTTTGGCGCGATTGCCAAATTATGCGGTATCCAACGCGAACAAATCTTTCTGACGGCCAAATGTTCATGCAATATTGAATGTATGCGAGTGCAACTAATGTCCAAACATGTCTCTATCTTACGATATGTCACATGACGATCTTGCAATATCAGTTCACGCACAGCATCAATGTTTTGTGGCACAACAACCGATTTTGGACGACCTTCACGAAATTCGTCCTGGAGAAAACTACGACCGCGATTGAATTCAGAAAACCAGCGAAACACGGTGGCCCTGGATGGTGCTTCATCACCAAAAGTCGAAGCGAGTTGATTGGCACACTCTTGTTGAGTTAATCCACGTCGAAAATCATAAAAAATCATTGCACGAAAATGTTCACAATTTAATTCCATTTTTTAGCCGAAACAAATTTTTCAAGTCTCTGTAAACAATACAAATAGCACTCGTATGACAAAACGTTCTGAGTACATTTATCATTAAAAACGACAAGCTTTACGATACCAATGTCAGATTTGACATATCAACATTGGTGTTGCCATATCTCAAGACTTAAGTAGCCACCCTCGTATAAGAGATTAAATTAGGATAAAATCAAATAAAGCACACTACTATTGTATATAGTACGTGTCCAGCTGGACAATGAAATCCTTAATTCTTACTTATTAAACAATCAAAAACATATTTTTGGACATCATTATTTGAAACATAATATCGAAGTTTCTGAATGGCCGATTTTGCTTGTCTCTTATCGTTATAAGTTTTTCTTCATCGGCGCTATCATCCTCATCACTCTCATTATTAATAGCCGTAACTTCTTCAGAAATATCGTTGTCTGTCAACATACCGGATACAGCCACCTCATATTTATTGCTCCATTATCAATTGCTGCAATATTTTTTTGTTTTATGCGTGCGTTTGTTTGACATCTTGACCTTACAGCTTGACTTTAATGTTTTGAATGAAATAAGCACTAAGAAAAAGCAAATTCAGAATAGTACAAAAAAGTGCAGCGTGTAAAGGTAGGCATCGACAATACAAATATTTGCGCAAATGTTACGAATGGAGAGAGAGAGAGAGCGCAAGCCATTTGTGTCGTCAATGGCATTGTTTGAGAGCTTGTGTGCTTAATTGTCTACAAAAGTTAACTGATAACAATTTTTTTTCAACCATATGAAAATCCGTTCAGTAGTTTCTAAGATTATTGCGTTCGGACAGACAGACAAAGGCAGCAGGGGAATTTGTTTATAATAATTTATATTATATATATAGAATAAGATATGTATAGATAGACAATATTTTGACTATTTGATATTCATATTTTCTGGTTATTGTTGTTATCCATTATTCATAAAATTTTTAATTTTTGAAATATAAATAATATTATTTTATAAAGATCAACGAACGTTTCATGGAGTCTAACTTTGCATAAACAATCTTACAACACTACACTCACTGCGCCAAAGTCAATAAATAAAACAAATTTTTCATAACAAAAGAATCCATCCATTCGTCCAATCAACCAACAATCCATCTATAAGTAGATTCATAGATTAAGAACCATTTTTATAATTTAAACAAATTGATTGTTTCTTCTTCCGCTTTTACGCTTTTACAGACAGAAAAGATATTTTTCGTTCATCGTATCCATCGAACGAACGACATCATCGTTTCTTTGCAATTTCCTTTTTTAAACCATCAATAAAAAATAAAAAAAGTATTTATTCTTCATGATGTGGTTTTATTTTGGATAAAAATCTGTTGCCATTGTTCATTTACAAGAACGACAAGGAGATATAAAATAATAATTGTCTTCAGTATTACTGAAGATTTATATACCAAATCGAAGAGCTAAATTTGAATTTCAACGAAGTATTTCATATGATGTCTATTTTGATTCAAATAACCCAATTTTTTATGGATATCAAAATTACATTTCTTATTTAAAGTTCATTTGGCAAAATTCTTTGTCTTAAAATTAACGTATCAGGAAAGTTTTCGAAAAAGTACCTGCGAACACAAACCGAATTTCTTAAAAAAAATCACGAGATCAATATTAGTTTGCCAACTCTGTGAAAGACAATAGGCGAGATATGCTGAAACATAAATACGATTAAGTTGGGGATAGAGGCTTTGAACTCAACTTTTCCAAAGGCTCCAATTGACAAAACGATTATACTAACTTATTTTTACAACACCATTGGATCCACTATACATTTATATTTATTGGAGGATTGACTCAAACTTTTTTTTATAAGCTTTACAAACATCTTAAGAAAAGTAAAAATACCATTTAAAAAATTTAATTTTGGAAGGGTATTAAAATAATGTTTGCATTTGTACTTTGGTTCGATGAATGAGTGCAATGTCGCCCCTCCATCTCTTATCCACCTATGCCATTGTCATCATCAATATCATCATGATCATCTTTATAGGCAGTCAATGCTTTTCAGCTGTTCCGTGCCAAGAATGACAACAATATGCGTTCATTGTTCGAGTTCCAGAGTTTCTCTGATAGTTAAAGCTCAACGCGTTAATAAACGACAACGCCATCCTCCCCTGCGTCCCACTTAGTCCCTGCTGTGCGATTGTACGCCTAGAGCGCTACTTCTGGTGCTCCTGCTGCTGCAGTTGCACTTGGTTTACGTTTTGGCAAGACGCAGTAGTAGTAAAGCATTCAATAAGCTGACGTTTGTCTACTTTTCTGCCATATTTCTATACAAAAGAAGAAAAGAATTAAGGAAAGCAAAAATCCAATAAGAGACACAAATGAAACTGATGATGATGATGGGGATGGTAATGGTGATGGGGAGAAGAATATGAGTAAGACGAAACAGAATTGCATACAAATTTCTTTTCCCTCTTCATTTCTTATTTTATTTCTTACTTATTTATTTCTCTGCGTTTATTCGTTCGTTCGTTTGTTCTATCGTATGCATGCGTTTCTTTATTCTTTGAATGAATCATCGTCGAAACGTTCGTTCGTTTTAAGTAAGTGGATAAACTCAAGAGCTCTGGGGAGACTCGCCAAAATAAACTCAGTTAAACCAATCCAAACCAAACTGAACCGAGCCAAGTCAAACAACCATGAGAAGACTCCAAACTACATAAATACGCATAATGTCGCGCGCGAACGAGTGAGTCTTGTCTGTTGGATACTCCAATACCTTCCTACATATCTTCTTACCTAACTCTTTCACACTTCTCCATCCATATCCACCTCTATTCTTCTACATATCTACATACATATATATGTACATATGTACGTCTCTGTGTCGTTCTGTATCTTTATCTCTCTACTACAACTGGATAAATGTACGAATGCATTTCAAAAGTTTTTTGATCCAAAAAATAAAAATAAAAAAAATTATAAAAAAAAAAAATACATAATAAAGTAAGATCTGAATCGCTTTTTCTCTCTTCATCTCTCTTTCATGATGGCTTTCTTGTTTCTTTTATATCTGAAGAGAAATTCTGCCTGTCTGAGTGAGTTAGTGAGTGAGTGGAGTGGAGTGGAGTGGGTTGTGTTGATTTAGATCAGTTGGAAAGAGGTGAAGGTGTTAAAGCACATTAAAAGGGGCTCTTTCTAAAGTGCTGAAAACAGATTTTACAAATGAAAATAAAATGAATATGTACATAAACATAAATTTATTTTCGTATCTACATACATACATACATAGAAATGCTTAAAGTACTACAACATACGATTATATATTATATTAAGTTAATATGCTTGTATCTAGATACAAAAATTGTACAAAAGCATGAAGAAACAGACAAAAAAATGAGAAAAAAGAAAACGAAAAACATAAAATGTTGCCTCCAGATGCGACTGAATAGTTGAAATGTTCGCATGCAAGAGAATTTCATGTTCAACAAAAAAAAAAAAAAAAAGAAAAAGAAAAATCAATTAGACATAAAATAAAATTAAAGTATCATAAAAAATGAATGAAAATAAAAATAAAAACTTGAAAAATTCGCTTTATAAATCAACGTGACATAACACAAAAACAGACCCCGAATGTTGAGTAAGTATGTATACATATTATATATGTAGACAAATATGTCTGTTTGTTAACATTAAATTAAGAAAAAGAAAAAAATTTAAACCTCTTCGTCTATATGAAATTTGCCTAGATTACTTTTGTGTTCAGAATAAAGAATAGATCGAATTAAGATGACTAAAGAGTAAAAAAGAAAGTTAAATAATATTACTATAACAATGAAAACAATCAAAACTGATCTTTAAAAGTTTTTAAATTTTTTTTTTTTTTTTTTTTTTTAATATTTTTTCTATAAAAGATTCTTAGAATTTTAGAATACATCCAACTCTTTATCATTTATATAATTTAATTATTCTATTATAAATGAAAATATTTTATTAACGAGCCTAAAAAATTGAAGCGATTATTTTAGTAAATTAAAAAAGTTGAAGTGATAAAAGTCTTAGAATCTTAAAAAACTGATAATTAAATCGAAAATCGAAAAATTGAACATAGACTCGATTGTATGTTAATTCATTTAATAAATATCTCTAAAATTTATAAGCAAAATTTGATTTACCAATGTGTCCGATTCTGTATGTCGATTCTGATGAAGTAAACGCATATGTTACTCACAATAAAGCTTCTTATTTTTCAGTAATTCGATTTTGAATTCAATGAGTGGCTTTTACATAATGCGTGCATAAACAGACAAAGGCTACGATATTATTAGATATATATGTATATGTATTGATTGTAGTTAAGAGAGATTTATGAGAAACAATATTTAATTATTAAGAAAATATATGGGCCAGAAAATTGTTAATTTATATAAAAATTAAGCACTTACAACTAAGGGGCTGGGTCTTTGTCAGACTTACTTAACCCTAGATCAAAAAGACACCGTCAAGTGAATATGAGAATTTGTTAAGAAGTGTTAAATTGTGATTTTATAATTAAGATTTTATTTTTGATAATTAAAGCACCAGGAAATTTGTGCTGTCAATTTGTTGTATAGTGGAATGGTAGATTGAGGATTATTTTAAATACAAAAATTTTTTTTTCACGAACTTTTTACTTGATTTTGAAATAACACGGTTTACAAATTAAACGAATAAACTTTTTTTACACGAATTTTTTGATGTTGCACGAATTCAAAGAAAAAAATTTTTAAGGGAGTTTTTTTTCCAGTGTTTTAAAGCAAATTCGTGAATGTATGTATGTATACGAAATCAAAATACAATTAGAGGAATACCCGAATAATGATTTATACGCTTTTTCTTCATCTCTCTGAATTGCTCAGTTTTGATTGATGTCATGAGAGTTGATGATAACAAAGAAGCCGATAATGACGAAGTAGAAGGTGAAGTTATTAACAGCTGATTTAATAAGCGAACGCTTGAAATTTGCTACAAACATGGGACAACACTTTCTTACTTATGATCATGACATGGATCGTGTTCAACGCAATCTTCAGTTTTGTGTAGCTGGATATCAAGAATTATATAAGGAACTTAAAAAAACAACTGATGGTAACAAACTTTATTTCAATCAAACCCGACAGTTGTGGAAAAATTTGATGTATCTTCAGATGACGATGGTCCAGCCCATAATAAACGTGCACGCTTCTTATCAAGTTGCGAAATCGACTTTTATTTCTTATTTAAATTTTAATTTTTATATGATACACCTATTTTTACTGCATAGTAAGTTTTTTTTTGTAATAAAATTGAATTATTGCTTGTTTTATAAATAACATGGATTTCATTTTTAATTTTTAAGCACGGTTTTTGGTGAAAATGTATATAGATTTTCCATCTTACACGATTTTTTAAAGTTTTGGACCATACCCGCAAATTTACCATATGTCGCATGTATATTTTTACACTATTTTTTTTTGCACGATTTCCAAGGAACGTATCCACCGTGTAAAAAAAGAATTGGGTGTATTTTGTTTTGAGGTGTTTGAACTTTTTTTATGTGACCAAGACTTTAGTCGCATACAACATGATTGGCATGAAAATAAGTAGATTTAAAAATGATCATTTTATTATGAGTAGATAATTGTAATTTGATATTGTAATTGTAATTAAATAAATGAAGGGGTGAAAGATACAGATAGTTTTGAGGTGTCTCTACCATGGAATGATATCATTGTTTACAGAGATGTTTGAGCTTGGTAAGAAATAGGTCTTAGGTTTTAGAGAGAAGTATAGTGCCTTTATTTGATTTCCATTTAATTTGATTATTTTTAATATCATTATAATAATATCTAGAGCTATATATTGCATGCACTATAGTCGTCTGCAAATATTGAGGTCACACAGTGGTCAGAGAGTCGTACATCATGTGTATAAAAATTATAGAGGGTGGGACCAAGGACAGAACTCTAAGCACAGTTAACTTGATATGAACCCATTCAAGGAAACATTAAAGTTGTCTGTCGGATAAGAAACTGTTAATGATTGTGATGAGGTATACAGCGAAGTCTTAATAGTTTTATTTTGTGAGCATCATAATTTATGCAGGTGGTTAAACATATTGACAGGTAGAGTTAGTGCAATTTAAATTTAGTAATATTTTATATAAAATCTTAAATTAAAAAGATTAGTAAACAAGAGAAACTCATAATATCTGTATATTATAGTAATTAGATAATTTTAATTTGTGATTTATGCACTATAAATAATATATATTCGATTTAGATTAATTTAACAATTAAAATTAAAGAAGTTCTACAATTTGAGTAAATAAAGGACCAGATAGGATGAGTATAGAATATAAATTGGGATATTAAACAATTATGTTTGTTATATCTTCTAGTAAATTTTAATTTATTTATTTTGATGGTAGTTTTAAAAACTTAGCTCGCCCCCAAAATCAATTTAAAGAATTTATGATATCATTTAAAAAAAAATTAATATTTTTTTTAACTGAGCAACGGTCTTAGTTGTGTGTTGTTGCCTGTTGATGTTGTTGTTATTTATCCACCAATCCCCCTATAATAGAAAAAGTCATCGTCAAGGCGACAAATAACGATAATGACAACAACAGCAAAAAAAAAAAAAGAAGCATAAAATAAAATAACATGGAAGGCACTCATTTAGTTCATTCACTCATTTACTCAATGCTACGTTGACTTAATGCCAATGGCAACAAAGTATACACATACAGAGAAGGAGAGTTGAAAGAAAATGGGGAGAATTATTGCGACATTCTAAAGTAGCAACAAGAAAATCCATAAGATTTTTGTCGTTTGCCAACATCATGATGATGATGCTGATGATGCTGATATTGTTAATGTTGTGGATGATGCTGATGCTAGCATCTCTGCCAACGTCAACCATGAGGTAGTAACAACATTTGGATGCTGGCTGTAGCAAGTATTAACTTGTATGTATTTCAACTCAAAAGGGTGGGGAGAATATAATATTATTTTTTGTACTACACTAACAATTTTCATTTCAAATGAAAATCACTTACCAATGAAGAAATCACGCTAATGAGCTTTGGCTTTGTCGACTTTTGCCGGCTTTTGCTAGAGTTTGCTTTGGCTTCTGCTTCATTCTGTCGATGATGTTGATAATTGAGCATCGACTGAATTATGAATGAATGAATGATGACGAATTGGAAGATTAAATGAAGAAAGAAAGAGTATTGGAAATTATAAAATAAGGGGAATACGGTAGGTGGAGAGGGAGGAAGAAGTAGTAATAGAAATCGTTTAGTTCTCACGTTTCAGCTTATTTCATCTTTGGTTTGCTTCAATGTGTGTAGATTCATGATAATGATGATGATGCTTTTGCTGCTTATCAATAGAAACAGTTTGAGGCCAACATGAGCTTCACGATGATTTGACTGACAGACAGACGGATGGACGGACATACAGACAGAGAGACAATCTTGGTTTGCCCCCACACGATGTGTACTGCTGAGAAAGCATTCAACCGCAAACGCCATTGATGACTATGACGGGGCAATGATGATGATTATGATGAGAATGCCGTGCGCTATCTTGACTTGCTTATCTCGAAATTGCCATTGTCGCCTGTTTCGGTTCACTTTGGTTCAGTTCGAATTTGGTTCTAGCGGCAACTAGCAATAAATAACAAACATATGTTTACAGGCACGCCTTTCTCTTTCAATCTAACTATACAAGTATGTACATATTCATGTTTTCCTAGTCTTCTTGTGATTCTTTTGACGCCATTAAGATTGATAAGCACGGCGGCAACGGCACTCATCCGTTTGTTGTTATCTATCTATATTTTATTTGAGTTTATTTTGTTATTGTTGTTATGGGCGCACATTCCAAGTGAATGTTTTTCCTTTGTTTTGTTTCGTTTCGTTTTGTTCTTGTTCTGTGAGGCTTTCCCGATTGCGCCGGGCGGGCGTTATCAAGGTGTTGGCCTAATTTTTCTTAACCATTTTTTTGTTTTGTTCTTATTACTACGGCGTCATTCTCGTCGTCATCATAATCGTAATCAGTGTCATCATTATATTTATTATTATGAACATGATTTCAAGTTTTTATTGCGTCTTCTTCGCCTCTTTTTAGTTTTAATTCATTTTGTTTTGTTTTGATTTTAGAATTTCTTTTTTTTTTTTGGCTTTATTTTATTTTTTTTGCAAAACACGCAACACAAAAGCAAAACATACACTTCTGGAAGAATTTATTTTTAAGCATTCCATTGCTGTAGAGAAAAAAGAACGTTGAATTCTGTTTTTGGTTTTCATTCTGAAGCAATGCATTGTATGCCTGCCTGCCTGCCTGCCTGCCTGCCTGACTGCTTGCCATTCCATTCATCCATATTTGCTGTGCTTAAAAAGGGACCCAGAGCCAGACAGACAGGCAGACAGACAGGCAAACTTAGTTCCCACTATCTGACGCAGCCAGACAATATTGTGTGCTGCATGCCAGCTTTATTTTTGGACATTGACGATGTATACATCCGACAGAGGCACAACCACAATCACATTCATAGACACCCACAGATACACGCTCACTGGCAGATACACAGATACACATTTAATCATACACTTGACCGCTCATTCCTCTTCCTTACCCAGTATAGTATATTAGTAGTAGATACATAGCACTTTTGTTTTCCTTAACCATTCATTTGCTTAATTAAATTTAGATTTATGAGATGAAACTCATAAGATTTTTGATTAGCAAAGATTTATAAAGTTTATTAATATGGCACACAGTAAGTGAGTGTGTGTGTGTGTGTTTGTGAGTTGATAAAATAAGAACGCGAACAAAATATTAACTTCGGTTCCATCGATTCTTGTTTACCTTACTTTATGCAAGAAAATCGTTACAAAATATCTGAAGTTTCCCACAAATGATCGGAAATACAAAGTTCACAAGCTTCCCAATTTGGATACAACTTGCATCTAATAACGATACGATTCATTCGATTTTAGGAAACACTAGTGCACCCGGGCCGGCCAAACGTTGCATGGGAATGATAGAAAGAATGATATTTTTTTTATTTTGTTGATGATTCACACACAATAAATAGATTTTTGACAAAGACTACATGATTGATTTTAAAATAAGTCTCTAAGCTTTATATGCGAAATTTGATTCAACAATTTTGACCGATTTTGTAGGTTGATTTTTATGAAATAAACGCTATATATTACTCACAACAAAGCTTCTTGTCTTTTATTAATTCTATTTTTAATCCAATGAGTGGCTTTTACATAATGCGCTCACAAACAAACAAACAGACAGTCATGTGTTAATAATTATCGATTAATTTCATATCCATAATGAAATAAAGAAGTTGGCTAAAATTAATAAACTAAGTTGACTAATAAAAAGTAATAGCTAACTCATTTGGAGAAACAAAGTACAGGTGTACAAATCAGTGGTTGTTCCTACGTGGACATATGACATACAGTTATGGGGTATAGCGACAGCAAACCAAGTCAAACGCATTCTAATTATGCAAAATAAAACCTTGCGTTTGATAATGGGTGTGCCTTGGTATGTCCGTAATTCCACAATACATCGAGACCTAAACGTCCCCTTTGTGGTAGATACCATAAATTTTGACACCAGCAGATACAATGACCGACTATTGCTTCAACCAAATTCCCTAGCAAATCCTTTTGAGGTAAATGCAGCTGCTAGAAGAAGACTGAAGTGGCTCCATCCATATATGAGGCTAAGGATCGGAGAAATAAACTATGTATACTAAATATTATAATTGACACTGTTAATCAGTATTACTTTTTATTTACATACTGAAAGTCATTGTTGAATAGTATTAGTTCCTTTTTGTATTCTAATGTTATACTTACCATAGTCTGTAAGATACTTGTCAATAATCTAGTTTACACGGTTGATATATCATCAGTTAGTAGTACAATTAGTTCAATTTTGACATTTTAAGTTTTGATTAATAATTGTTCCGATTGGATATGTTATTTAATTCACTATTATAGTATTTTATGGGGTCTACACTTTCCTACTTACTAACAATCGGGGAACTCTGACCGAAATGTTCTTAAAACAATAAGAAATCCTCTATGGCAAATTCTATGTTCTTAGTTTCTATTGAAACTGGAGAATAAATTGATAGACTTGGTAGGTAGGTAAATCAAATCAATGCTGCTGATCGTGTCAGTGTATACACTATATATGTACATGTATTAAGGATTCTCATATGCATGCACAATTCTATATGTTTCAAACATCTGAGTAAAGTGCTAAATAAAACATTTATTCTCATTTCAATTTTATGAAATGTATACAAATATAAATTGGCAATATTTCAAAGGCGTTCCTTTGTTTCAACTATAAATTCTGTTGTTTACATTATTTTGCTCTAGTAATCTGATTATTTGCTTAATGTTTTGCGTTCTTATGTAATTAGTTCCGTCAATATTGTATTATTTTACGGAATTTTGTTGAAGTGCCGATGACGTGCCTCCGTTCCCTATTTGTTGTATGCCTTACAGTCAATCACATTTCATTCACTGCTTATTACTTATTAATCATATTTATATGCATTCAGTTGAGTGGCGCCAACTGATGAGTTTTTACACTTTAATTATAAAATCTTTAAAGATTTTGATATTTTGTTTGGTTTTTATAAAAAAAAAAAGTTTATTAAAAATATCCAAATCAAATATTGTGAAAAAAAGATCTCAACATTAATATTGCTTCTAGATGGGTATCTAGTTTATCTCATTTTTTTTTTAGCAAGTTGGACTTTGAAACGAAAACAGTTTTGAATAATTAAAGACGTTAATGAAAGAAGTAATCGCATTTGATTGATTTTTAATTATTTTATGCGAACAAAGTGGTAAAAATCTTCGAAAGATTCTTATGGCTCGTGTCACAAGTAATTTATTTATTCCCTACGGTACAGCCAAAGTCTTACAGTTAGACGCCTTTACTTGCTTATGCATTCGAGTGCCATGCATAATGTTGGCAATTTCTGCAGAGAAGAATGCCCATTCAGCCCAAGCGCACTCATGGGCAAGGTGTTCCGGGGACCCTCCACGGCATCTTGACAGACCACAGTATGGATCTGCACTTCTCCATCTGTGTTGCCATATGTTTAGATACCTGGTACTAATCTCATAACTGATTATTTCTTAGCAGCCAGAGCTTCCAAATCTATTTGCCTGATTTATTATAAATGCACTTATCTACAAACTAAAACTTGAACAAACTCTTATACGTAAGACTGACCAAATCTGCATTGTAAACAAAGGCACAATTTTCCTCATAAACTAAGGATCTATTTTGCATCCACATAGATACACTAACATGAGCAATTCGATTTACTTCGTCATAGAAGAAGTTTCTGAGTTATTAATACCATTTTTTATATTTTTGAATCATAATCTAATCGTCTATTTAGCTTATCTTTATTTGGGATAAATTAAATAAATTCAGAGATCTTACAATATTCAAGAGATTTCGCAATTCCATCTGATAAAATGCTTTGTTGGTAATTTATAAAATAGTCTTAATTCATTGCTTTCTAACGTTTCTTGTCCAGGACTAATACGATTTTTAAATGATAATAATTCACTATTGATTTATAACTTTATTTCGCGGTCTTTAGTTTTGTTCTCCCTTGGTGTTGGCAACCAGTGAACGAATTGGCAATTGTTCTTGCTTTGTTCGATCTAATTTAAAAAGACTATTATCTCTACACATCGCACCACCATCATCATGTTTCATTCAATATTTTTTTCAAAAATTCAATAAAATGGAATTCGTTTTTACTTACATAAGTATATGTATGTATCATACTACTGTGCTCAACATGCATGAAAAACAACTTCATAAATGATGAATTCTTAGGAAATTTGCACGGAAGTTATCTGTAACAACAACAATAACAACAGCAAAACAAAAGTAACACAAGTACATACTAGTACTAGTAGATAGACATAAATGTATCTCCATTGTTAAAATGTACAATTGTTTATGAATTATTATTGTTGCGTTTCCTTTTGCCATTCCAACAATTTTTCTTCACTTTCACTTAATGAAGCCCCAAAAAAGAAAAACAATTCAACAATAATTCTAAAGATTGTTTTGTTGTCTACCATATGCTCATGCAATGTGGTCTTATTTCTAAGCCCATAAGTAGAAATTGTACAATAACAACGAAATCTAAACAAAAAAATTAAAATAATAATAGAAATAGAAATGGAGCACCACATACTGAACAATAACAAGCCATTTTCATAGATGGCAAGAGACCCAAGAACAGCACGCGACTGAAATTCGAATGAACTGAACTGAAGTTGGTCGGGCCCCATCAGGAAAAACATCAAAACAACTCAACAAAACATCACAAAAGAAGGCCAAAATGTATAAATAAATAATAAAAAAAAATAAAATAAATAAACTACATAACAACAATAAACCAAAAAAATAGAGAGAGAGAGGCCCATGAAGGAAAAGAAATATGAAGTTGAACTGAAAAAATATTGTTGTGGAAGAAGTATCAATGTTAAATATTTAATAGGAATAATTAATTAATATGCAAATGGATGCAAATTAGAGCGCTCATCATCATATCGCAATATGAACTACAATGAGTAGTAGACTTAGATAGTTGAATGATATGGGAAGGGGGACTAACGACTTCATAACGGAGCGCGGAAATTATTAGCAAAAATTGGTGTCAACAAATAAAAAGTGTCATAAATAGAAAAACATCGAGTAAATTATGCTGAAGAGACCTCGCACATCACAGACGGACAGAGACAGAGAGAGAGAGCAACGACCGAACGATCGATTGACTATATGAATGAAAGACTGTTGTATTTATTGTTCCTATTAGGTACGACACAAGGTAAAAATATGCGAGGTATGGAAGAAAAAAAAAACAAAACAACACAGAGATTGAATAAATATGCTTGCTTCAAGCGTTCATTTTCGATTTTCGTCCAGCTTTGTTTGTAAATATGGATGTGTTTATTATTGCCAAAAAAAAAATTAAGTATTTTAATTGAGGAACAAATTTGTTGTACAATTTCATATGAAAATTGTATTGGCATCCAAATATGAGGCATCAATGACGACTTAAACCTTGGCAAACTGCAGGCCCGCAAGAAAAATGCACTCTAAAGAATCACGGGCGTCCCTTGGTTCGTCCAAATACCCCGCTGTACAGAGACCTCAATAAGCCGATGGTAAATGGAGGTGATCAATTTATTCAGCAGTCGCTAGCTTACAAAGCTTTGGACGGATCTTATCCCATTGGCGTCCACCCTTGACTAAACGGCTCAATCTTGATTCACTTATAAACTATACCAGCAACACCAAAGTCTCCCACTACTGTATACATCTCTTTTTTCTTATATGATTTTAAAATGTGTTTATTGAAGAAATAAAATTAACAGACAATGAAACTTACTTTTTATTAAAAAAAAAAAAAGAAGGATATGCTAATCTATGTGTATCATATTTGTGGGTTTTTAATGATCCTATCTATCCGCACCAAAAACGGATACAAATATATATAAAACATGCAATCTGAACCGATCGATTCATCGATTTGATCAAAAGATCAAGTTGTAGAAATTAATAGAGATTTACACAAATGTAGATTTTTGTGTGTTTTTGTTTTTGTGGTTTCACTCATTCCCATTGTTAGATCTTTAGCCTTATTTTCTTGATTTGGTATCAAGTGTCACGACACACTATGTATCTGTTCCCGAAGGTCAAAACTTAGAAGATTGTAGACGTTTACATTTAAAAGAAAAGAAAAAAAAATTGTTGCTCATAGGCACCAATTATTTCCTGGAGTTTTGTTGAGATAGAAAGAGAATAGAAAAGAAATTGTGATAAATTAAGAGTTTTTTTTACAACCACACCTCGTACATACTCTCACTCACGTAGTACATAGCACTGTTGTGCATGGCGTGCGTGCATGTGTCCACCTTATTTTCTAAGCACGTCTAAACTATTCATACTCAATTGCCGCTTGCCGTCACTCTTATTCATTTAAAATATGTATTTTCACTTGCAGCGATTCAGCAAAGAATCTTGGTTTCACTATCATTATCGATATGCGCGGCAATGGTAATTGCTCGACAAACGTTAAAACGATACTTAAAGTGCTACAGGAACACTTTAGCGCCAATATACATAACGTTGTTATCATAAAACCCGATAATTTCTGGCAGAAACAACGCGCCTCGATTTCCTCGCATAAGTACAAATTCGAGACAACGACAATATCGATTGAGGCACTGAACAAGATCGCTGATGCCCATCAATTGACGGCTGATTTTGATGGTGCCCAAGTATACGATCATCAACAGTGGACAGACTCAAGACTCGCCATTGAGGATTTCTTTTGGCAAGCTGGTGATATGGCTGATCGTATTGATGATTTGCAAGAGGATTTGCAGCGTAATGATTTCGCTGAGGATGTTAATGGTGCAAGGCATGCGCTCGATCATCACAACGAAATGAAAAAGAAAATACTCAAGTTGCCTATTGAAGATTTGGATGTGCAAGGCAAGAAATTGCTAGCTAAAATTAATATGGGCGGAAGTGGAGGTGCTGCTGGTGTCGGTAGCGGACAGGTGAGTAAATGATGAAATTGGCATCTTTCGTCGTTGTGATATTTTATTTATTGCTTACAGAACGTTGGCAGTGGAGCCGATGGCGTGAGCAGCGACTCAGGTACTTCAACACAAACGCAAAACTCTTCATCGCCAGCACTGCGCGTGATAACGAATAATCCTGATATGTCGGCAGCTATTAGCAAGGCACGTCGTCAAATCGAGCTCATACATACGGGCCAGCAACGTCTGCTTACCTTATGGCAACATAAAAAGTCCAAATTGGATCAGTGTTTCCAATGGCGCCTCTTTGAACAGGACTGTGAAAAGATGTTCGATTGGATATTGCATAATCGGGATGTCTTTCAAATGTCTTATGTTGAAATTGGACACAATTACTCTGTAGCGAATTCACTGCAGGATGAACATCAGAAATTCGCAGTGGCCTCCATGAATGTATCAGTGAATATTGATCGAATTCTGGCGGTTGCCTCACGGCTCATCGAAAGTCAACATTATGCTGCCCAACACATAAAAACACTGGCGACACGTTTGGATCGCACCTGGAAAGATTTTGCTGCTGGTCTGGATGAACGAACGGCGGTGCTACAATTAAGTGTATTATTTCATCATAAAGCGGAACAATATTGCAATAGTGTGGCCTCATGGGCGGCGGCTTGTCAGGCTTCCCAACCATTACCTTCGGATATTCAAAGTCTAGAGACAGCAATACGAACGCATCAATCTTTGTATGAGGCCATGTGCCAGGCCTACACAGAGGTGCATTCGACTAGTAAAAAACTGCTATATCAGCTGGATCATCTGGTGCAAGTGTGCAATCAACCGCCACCACCAGGTGTGCCGGATCATCGAAAGAATAGCAGTTTTAATAAGTATGAGCGACAGAATCCAGCGGCTGATTACAGTGAAGGTGCCTCACATGTTCTTGCGGTTATACATCAGATATTGGGTCATCATCGATCGCTTGAAGCGAAATGGCATCAGGAGAAGATTCGTTTGCATCAGACTCTGGCATTGCGTCTCTTTCAGGAGGATGTTAAGCAGGTGCTGGATTGGTTGAAGAATCATGGCGAGGTTTTCTTGCGAAAAAACACCGGCATTGGTCGCAATTTGCAGAAGGCTCGAGTGTACCAGAAATCTCATGAACATTTCGAAAATGTGGCACAAAATACTTATAGCAATGCAGAAAAACTGCTATCGGCGGCCGATGAACTGGCGCGTTCCGGCGAGGCTGATCCGAATGAGATATTCTCGGTGGCTCGTGAATTGGAGCTGCAAGTGGCGAGCTTTGCTGAACGTGTAGAGCAACGTCGACGACGCTTGGAAATGGCTGTAATATTCTATACGCATGAAAAGGAAGTCACCGCTTGGATAGACCAACTGCGAACAGATGTCTCCACAGACGAAACAATGCTCTCGCAAGAGAATCTCGAAGGCATCGAACGTTTACTTCAACAATATCGTGACCAGCAGGAGAGTACTGTGAACGGTTGCATGCAGACAATAGCTCAAGGTGAAGCTCTGCTTCAAGAAATGCGCTCTCTCGAATATGTGGACAATACGGGTTCATTCTCAGCACTGGAGGCAACTCTGGAAAAGCTTTCCAAGCAAAAAGTTGAGCTCGAAGAGTTATGGTCAGCGCGGAAATTCCGCGCCGATCTTATATTACGATTACGTTACTTTGAGCGTGATGCCATGGAACTGTCATCTCAGCTGGAGATTTGGTCAGAGGAGCTGCAACATGCAGATCTCTCACGTGACTATCAGAAGGCTGAACAATTGATACGCATGCATAACGAATCTGTGACAGATATACAGAATGCCACCTACGAAGTGCTACAGCAAGGACAAGATCTATTGCAAATGTTCGAGTCGGCAGGTTTCATTTCCATGGCGGATGCAACCCATACGGCACAAGCTCGTATCGAGTATTTGTTGGACTTTTTGCGTGAGCGTGAAATTGATTTAGAGGAATTGTCCGAAGCAAAGCGCGCAAAGCTGGAACAAGCAGTGCAATTGTGTCAATTTCAGAATGATGCAAATCAAGTGATTTCATGGATACGCAATGGTGAGGCCATGTTAGTGGCAAGTTTTGTGACACCAAATAGTCTTCAAGAAGCCGAACAGCTACGCAAGGAACACGAACAGTTTCAGGTGAGTTTGCTTTACTCTAAACAGTTAAGAGAGATTAATTTTGATTTGATTTTTTTTTTTCTTAGGCTGCCATCGAGAAAACTCACACTTCCGCTGTACAGGTGAAATATCGTGCTGATGCCTTGATCAATGCTAATCATTATGATCCGAATTCTATACGGGAAATATCCGATGATGTTACAAAGAAATGGCAACAGCTGGTCACTTACGCCGAAGAACGCTACAAATTGGTGACAGCTTCTATAAACTTTTATAAGACCGCCGAACAAGTTTGCTCTGTGCTGGATAGTCTTGAACGTGAATATCGCCGTGAGGATGATTGGTGTGGCGGTGGCGGTTCTAGTGACAAAGCTCAAACGATTGTTCAACTCATTTCAAAGCATCAAGAACAAAAGGAGGCATTCCTCAAGGCCTGCACATTGGCGCGACGCACTGCCGAGACATTCCTCAAGTATGCCAATCGTTCGCAGCAGTATTATCAATACCAGGCGCAGGGCAACTGCGAGAGTCATGTCAAAAGCAAATTGGACAAGTTACTTACTCAGGAAAATCAGGTGCTTGAATTCTGGACTCAACGCAAGAAGTCCTTGGATCAATGCCAGCAATTTGTACTATTTGAACGTAGTGCCAAACAGGCAATCGAATGGATACACAATACGGGCGAGGCTTATCTTTCGTCACGGACAAACCTCGTGGGCAAGACACGTGAGGAAACCGAAGCACTGCTCAAGGAACACAACGAATTCCGTGGTACAGCAAAAGAGACACGTGAACGTGTCAAGCTTCTCATACAATTGGCCGATAGTCTGGTCGAGAAGGGTCATGCCCATGCAAGTTCCATAAAACAATGGGTTGCGTCTGTCGATCAACGCTACAAGGATTTCAGTAATCGCATGGATTCATATCGTGAGCAATTAGAAAAATCTCTTGGTATGGCCCAAGTGCCAGCTGAATCCGATGCGAATAGCTCGATGAGTTCAACATCTGGCACTAGCGGAGCAAGTGATCGCCATTCGGACCCATCGCTAGAAGCCAAGCTAACAACATCTGCAACATCGGCCGCATCGAAAGAGATCAACGAAGAGAAACGTAAATCGGCGCGGCGAAAAGAATTCATTATGGCGGAATTAATGCAGACAGAACGTGCTTATGTCACTGATTTGGCGACCTGCATTAAATGTTTTCTTGAGGAATTGCACACTGGGCGTAATGTGCCGCCAGCACTTGTCGGACAAGAGGATATTATATTTGGCAATATAAGAGAAATACATCATTTCCATCAGAAAATCTTTCTGCGTGAATTGGAAAAATACGAAACAATGCCGGAAGATGTGGGCCATTGCTTTGTAACATGGGCCTGTAAGTTCGATATGTATGTACAATACTGCAAGAACAAGCCTGCATCTACGAATGTACTTGTCCAGCATGCAGGCAGTTACTTTGAGGACGTTCAACATCGAATTGAGTTAGAGCATCCGTTGCAGGCTTTTTTGATTAAACCCGTGCAACGTATTACGAAATATCAACTGCTGCTCAAGGATTTGCTGTCATGTTGTGAGGAAAGTCATGGCGAGATCAAGGAAGGTCTTGAAGTCATGTTGAATGTGCCGAAAAAGGCGAACGATGCCATGCATTTGTCGCTGCTCGAAAATTGTGATGTCAATGTGGATAAACTGGGCGAAGTAGTGCTACAGGATGCATTCCAAGCTTGGGATACCAAACAGATAATACGCAAAGGGCGCGACCGTCGTGTATTTCTCTTTGAATTGTATTTGGTATTTGCAAAAGAAGTCAAGGATTCAAATGCCACAACGAATAAGGTGAAATATCATTATAAAAATAAACTCATGACCACAGATATGGGCATAACTGAACATATCGAAGGTGATGAGACAAAGTTTGCTGTATGGACAGGCCGCTCTCCAATGTTATCCGATTGCCGAATTGTCCTCAAAGCGAACAGTTTGGAAACGAAACAGGTAAGTCAGACAGATAGACATCAACATCTCATATACACATAATGCTTTTCCACCTTTTTAAGGTTTGGGTTAAGAAATTACGTGAGGTCATGCAAGAGACTTGCTTCTCGGGCACCTCATTAACATTACCGAAATCCCCGGCTAAGAATTCAGGCTCTTCACAGCGTTCTTCACGTGATATGGATGAACCGCTCACTGAAAACGATCATGATCGTTGTTCACTGGCTTCCTTTGGTTCGGGTAACACCACAGATAGTGATAATAAGGTAAGTTTCAAATGCACTGCTCACTACGAAATACTCCTTCCAATGCAAATAAGTAGGAGTTTAATGTTCTGAACACACCACTGTTCTTTTTTTTTTTTTTTTTTTGAAATCACGTCGCAATTCTTTTTAATTCAAGTTTAAAACATAGAAAATATGACCAAAAGGAGGATTTTCATAGTCACATATAACGATAATAATCGATTTCCATACCCAATGAAGTTATCGAACTGTTTTACCTTTTGAAGTTTCTTCTCACACTGCATTCTATTATCATTTAAACGAAAATTGGTTTAACATAGAGAATACATCTAGCACATGACCATGGTGTGGTTCGGTTTATTCTTATGGAATGGTCATTTCTCCTTCGTCCAAATTCTTCATCTTTTCATGGAAAAATTTAAAAAAAAAAAAGAAGAAGAAATTGTTTGGAATTTTCGACGATTTCGACATCTCGATTAATTTGTTTATGTGCAATTGCCCCCGATTGTTACATATCCATTTTCAACATGAAAAAACACCATCCAAATATAAAAATGAGGTGCATTTTGTGATATTATTTCCAAGAAATATTAAAATATAGAGCTAGAATGATTTTGTGGATTCAAAAATGAAATATATTCTTAACAAGAAGTTGTGGAACACATACAGATTTTCTATTATAATATTGTCTAGTCTTCTTTTGTGTTTGGTTCATATGGTTTCAAGTATCAAACTTTCTTTCTAATTGTTACAAAATTTTATTTATTGCAATGAAAACATTTTAACTTACACTCATGGACAAAATAATAATCTATTCGCCTGGCACTTAGCTTTCTGCACACTGCAATATTGATTTTGATGTTAAGGTTTTTATTTCTGGAATATTTGCAAGGATATTGGTAGGTTATAATATTGCAGATATATTAACCGTTTGTTTTCTTACTTTTATATACACCAGAGGTCCCTGAGATTACATCTTTTACTCTCTCAAATTCCAACTTCATAAGCGCATTTCCGTTTCAATCCGAGTTGCCATTTCAGTTGTTTTCCCGCTAGATCTGTTTAGTTTTTTTAAAGTAAAGCGAGAAAAAACTTTTTAAATATCAATTCAGCTTATTTTATTTCAGCTTTTTTTATATGCTTCCTATATTACAAACATTCATCCAAACTGTGAAGAAAAGTATGAAGGTGTTATACCTCTGTCGGTGAAATATCGTTGATTTTGCCTTTGCAGGCTTGCCAACTTATGTCCAATGTAAATGTTCCTCTGTTCTTGATCTGTGAACTTGAAAAGTACCTTACCGATTGATTTATATAGTTCTAGCAATTTATAATTTTTCTTCTGAATCTGACTTTTGATTATATCCCTAAGTTGGCAAGCCTGTCCCTCTGTGTTCGATGGATGCCATCACTAATTTAAGCGTCTGTTATCACTTCCATTATGAGTTTAGTGTATTGCTCACTTCTGAATTTAGTGAATTATTGTGACGCCTAAATAAATATTTAAACTTGGTGAGCACTAAAGATACCTGTTTCAATTCGAATAAGAAGATCGATGAAAGAGAGAGATCAAATAATTGATCTTAGAGAAATAAACAAATAACCCAAAATAAAAAAAAAACAGGTTTTTTTTTTAAGTTTTTCTTTTTCTTTAAAATTCTTCTGTTTTTAACATATTTTTCCCGCCAATCAACATTTTCTTTACTTTCAATAAATTGCATTACTGGTTTTAATTGAATTCTTATTATTTTTCTAATAATCATTATCAGTTACTAGTTTGGAAATAAGAATAACATTGAATGAATTTAAAACCCTTCAAAGCTTTACGATATTTTCTCCAATAAACTTTCTCACTTTTAAGAGGAGGCTTTTCCTACCCCAAGTGAACAATGAATAAAATAAACAATTACAAATGCACGCACTGAAATTGTCTTGGTCAGGCCTACCTCACAGTAAATGTCTTTCCGCGTGCAATCGCTTAACCTTAGTCCCAGTCGTGTTTCGTTTTTTTCGAATCGTGTCGTTCCCCTTCTTTGACTCTTACTTGCCTGCCAGATGTATATGTATGGTGGACGGACTCTTCTTATTGGCTTATCACTCGTTAACCGAACTTCTTATACTTGATGCTTATTCTGTCACGAAAGTGTCTGGCTTTCTTTCTTTCTGGGTCTACTAAACTATTTTTTCGTTCGTTCGTTGCTGTTGCTTTTGAATTTTGTTTTCGCTTGCCTTGCAATACATTTAAAATTCATAGCATGGCTTAATGAGATTTTCTACTCCCTCATCGGGGAATCTTTCGTCGTTGTCTCTGCTTTAACCGACTCGATTCACTCATCCTGCTCCTTATTGCCGACTTAGTTCGAGTGCGTTGTGTATGATTATGTTGTTCTGTTCTCTGTGTATTTTCAACATTTTCTTATTTAATGTAAATATTATGTGACACGATTTTGAATTCTTTAAGTTTTTTCTTTTATTTCTTTTTTAATAAGATTTCTCATTTTTTTTGGCTGCTCGGATATTTTAAAGATTTATTATGTGCCATTTGTTGTTGAAATCTTGTAAAGGCAGCGTGGGTGGGTGTCTCGCTTTTGGGGGATTCCTAATTTTGTATTATTCAAGAATTGGTTGCCATACTTAAGTGGTTTGTTTAAATTTTTTAAATACTTCTGATCTTAAATTAAAAAAAAAAAAAACCTTCAAACATTTTAATTAAATAAAAATAAAAAATATCAAAGGAATTTTATAGAGGAAATGTTAAGGTCAAGCTAATTTATGAAATATGTATATAAATTTTTGATTTTAGAATTAATTAAATATTATTTCTTTGTTGATGCTATACAATTTTTCAAAACAAAAATGTAAGTCGCGTTTTCCTAGTGACAACTTGGACAAATTTTCAGCTCTCGGAGGAAAACGAGTTCTTAAGAAACTCTCAGATATATAAGCAGGTGGAGAGCCTCAGAGATTTTTAGAATTGTAAAAATCATTTAGTTCGGTTTAGGGGCCCCTGCAAGTCAAAAGGCGCAACCAAATGTTAACGTTTTAAGAAACTGCAATAAAATAATCTCGAAAACAGGAAACATTGTAAAATGATGGGAAATAAAAAAAAAAATAAAAATAATAATAACCAACGCTAAGCTTTTACTTAACATACGCGTGCCTATGACTGACTGCTAGCTGCTGCTTTTCATGTACTCTCGATGTACTATGATGTAAAGCTCATTTTGCGCCCTACATACTACATAGAGAGAAGAGAGCAATGATTTGTCGTAAGCTCAAATTGCAGCTGTTAACCGCTTATCATGCTTGTTCTTCTTGTTTTGATTCCTCTGAAAAATGTATCTACGACGCGAATAGACAACAATATGTAATTGGCAACATTCCCAAGTTTTGTTTTTGTTCTTTTTTTCCTCTTGTTGTCGCTTTGCTGAGGAGGCACTTCACTCAGGAACTACGCTCTCTCACATTCTTATATGGTATTTATATATTGTTATTATTATTGTTGCTGTTGTTGTTTCTGTTGATGTTGCTGCTATTATGAGAGTCGCACTTTATTCTTTTTTTGTTGCTAGTAGCCGAACTTGGCTACCGACTCAGCTGCTTGCTTGCTCTTCCCAGTTGTTTCATAGAGTTTATGCAAAAAGGTTCATTGCGTTCGTCGTGCGGTTGGTACTCGTTTTTTGTCGTCGTTGTTGCGTTGCCATCTTCGTAGATTCTTCGTTCGTTCGTTCGTTTGTTGAACATCGCTCGCTTCGTGTTGACTGTGTTACGACGTGTGTGCTGCTGTGTTCGCAAGTTCACCTTGTTTGTCAAACGGTCGTACGCATTGCGAACGTTCGGTTCGTCGTCACGGAAAAGGATTCGTCGCTTGCAGTGCACGGTCTTCGTCTTTGTGCGCCTTCTTCTCTATACTTCTATACTTCAGCACTTCGCAATATGTACTTTTATCCTCCAACAGCAGCAACAGCAGTCCCAACCTCAGCCGGAATAATGAAAAAGACTTAGAACGCGGAAAGCAAACGAAAACAAAAAGAAACTCAAATTTCCGACGGGTTAACTAACTGCATCCATCTTCATCATTGAAGTTCTCACTTTAAACTTCCTTTTAATAAATGTTCACTTATAAAATTTCTAAATCTTATCAAAGTCCATCATACTTACTCTATTATCAAGTGATTTAGTTAATAGAAACATTCGATATTTTTTGAACTTGAAGAGGTTTGTTTTCGATAACGCGTCGCGACAAAAATACAATTTGCAATATAAAATATAGTTTAAAAATACAATTCATTAAAAAAAAAAAATAGTAAAGAACGCGCTTCTTAGCTCGCTTTTAGTGTTCTTTGCATTCTGGTCTGGTCTCTGGTTTCGCGACGTAATATTAACTCTAGGAAGGCAGATAAGCACTGCATATATGAACAAACAAACACACGCGAATACAAAAGATACATTTCTAGTATATTATGAAATACAAGTATCTACAACAATAACTTTGTTTAGAGATATTGTTGCTATGAAAAATTGAAAGAAAAAAAACCCAATCCAATAACTCGTATATCGTTTAATCCAACGCAAGGCATTTGAGATTAATTATAACAAAATTATAATATAGATATTAAATATAAATAATAAATATAAAAATAAAAACAATTATACTTGCATATCGTCAACGTTATTCATATTAGTTTTAATAATAAAAAGAAATAATTTATATATAAATCTAGTAAGAAAAATATATCAACAAATATTCTACGATCTCCTATTACCTCCTTCCTATTGATTATATCGTGTTTTAAATTTTATGAAATTTATTAAAATAATCAAGTGAAAAATAATAAAACTAATAAATTCTTATCACAAAATCGTATCAAATAAAAGTGCAAAAAAAAAGCAAACAAACAAAAACAAAAAAACAAATCTTCAACGTCATTTCAAGTTTGTATTTGTCTAAGAAAGATAAAAACTAACGTTAAATAAAGATACCCATTGTGTTTATGCTACTATTTACTTGAAATACCATTCAAATCGAATATTTTATACACTTCACTTTTGAGAAATTGGAACATTAATAAAGAATATAAAAATATAGGCAAAGTTGTAATGATAGAATAAATTAATTTAAATTTATCATAAGAAATGATATTACTTACTTACGGAAATGAATTCTTAATGTTTTATAGGTTTTTATTTTTAAAAGGGAATATTTGAAGGCCCTTAGGCTAGGGATGTAACGATTCAACATTTGTGATAAGAATATTGGAAAAAATTATCAGCAATGACGATATTGATTCTATAACTTATTAAATAACTGGCGTATCTGGAGTGGCTTCGCACAGGTTGCATCCAACCGAATCTTTTTGATGACTATATTCTGTTCAGATTGAGTGCTTTATACAGTTTTTTTTTTTTTTTTTTTTGAGCACCCTGCCCGGATCTCCGGAACGGCGACAAATGCCAGATATCAGATACGTTTTCTTTCTTAGCATCACAATATTATGTTTATTACAGTTTGAATATCAACGAACAACAGAGTTTCAGTTTCAGAGAATTAAAGTTCTAATTTAGTTATTTTTTTTTAGTATACTTAGAGGGGTTATTATTTGAATATCCTTGATCTCGGAAACCGGGAAAAATATCGTGCTCAAAACTATCCTATGTTCAATATGGGAACGAGCCATACACATTCACAAAATTTCAATGCAATCAAATGGACGGTATGACAGCGCATAACATACGAACAACCAAAACATTAATTTATATATACATATTAGTAGATAAATAGTTTTTGTATTTGTTGGGATTGTTATTTTACGAAGTAATAAACTGACCTCAGTTAATAAGAGTTTTTTCTTTGTATCTGAGTTTCTTAGAATGTGTGTTGCTCAGAATGAGTATTTGTCTTGTGCTTTTTTAATCAATTTGTTACAAACACTTCAACTTCAGATGCCTGTGAAATTTAGCTTTAGCTGTTTGTGATTTACAGGAACATTATCTGAATTATCCCTGTTTGTACTTTTAATTAAACAGATAAGTGGTTTTTCACCGATATATCAGTATCAGAATCGGAATCGGTACATCCCTACCATAGGTTAAACAAATTTGATTACAGTTCTAAAAACATATGCTTTTTGAGTCCTCAATATATCCGAGTGTTTCGATTTTATGATCATGGTTTATGCTCATGTTACTCTTATGTTAACACGCGTCTTACGTTGTATACTATATCAACTAACTTTTGAAAGAAATAAATTTAATTAAACTTAAATCCTACAATAAAAAGTTGCTTTAGGTTGTTGTTGTTGTCTTCTCAATTTTTGTCTTTCTGTTATGTTTCCCGCTCTCTTAAAGCGGCGCACACTTTATTCAAGTTGCACTCACATTTGTGAAGTGTATCAAAAGTCAACACCATTCAACAAACAAACCGACGAGAGTAAATAGCTATGATGCTTGTATATCTGTTGGTTGGGTTTGGTTTGACTTGGTTTTGGCTACTATTCTCATTTTTTATAAGTTAAGATAAATTGACTTTGAGCAACTCCCCCATGTGCAGCCCATGATGGTTTTTTACATTTTGTTAAAATTTTATCCAACTACAAAAAGATTCACAAATGAAACTCCTGCAAAGGTCCTGTAAAAAATTGCTTTGATAGAAACGTGCTTGTAACGTTATTTAGTTGGTTGGTCTTCTTTTATACACTTTTTACACTAGTGTGAATAGTAGGTATTACTCACTTTGACGTAACATTTGTAATGCATTGAACCATATATATTTTTTTTTTCTCAGTTTTTATGTCGTACACAGATCTTAGAGATCAGATTTCCTGAACTGTGTTCTTGCATTTTATTTTCTCTTTAGACCCATTTTGCAAATTGATATAGTTGCCCTTTACATTAATATTTGTGTATGAGAAAGTTCATCAGCTGGAGTGTGAAAAGTATATAAACTTCGTTGAACCAAAGCTAATGTTCTATCATGGGTTTCTTCCATCGTCATATATAATTTTTAACTCTGTTACAATTTCGTTGAAAAATTCTACTATTTTTTGTTTTCTTGTTGGTTGTTAGTTTTCTTCCCTTTAAAATGTAGAAATTCTTTTTATTTTCATATGAAGAGAAACGCTTCATGCACTTTGACCTTTTCTTTTTCTTTCTTTGGATGAGTTGGTGGTGGGTGCATGCGTATGTTGGTAGTGGGGTTATTTTCTTTGTGTTAAATTGAGGAATGCCTCTGGACATTTGAGTAACAATTTGCAAAATGAGTTGAGATGAGTGGGTGAGTGGAAGAAGGAGAAAAAAGGCATAGAATTTCATATCTGGAAAGCAAAGGAAAGAAGGTGTTATTTGTTGTTGATCTTCATCTTTCTTTTGTAGAGAAAACCAGAAACTTATCATTAGGAGAATACATACCATACATAAATATTAATTCGATCATATTAAAAAACTCAAGTTTTCCTGTCTCGTACTCTACGAAAATAGACATGAGGTGGCCACCTCATCACAACTATGATCATTCGCGACAAAAACGCTTTTTTGTTGAAGAAGAAGCGTGATGTCAAGAAACCTTTCAATGGTCTCGTACACAATAAAACCGTTGGCATTTTACCAACTCCGCTGTACTGAAGAGAGACAAGTAAGCTCAGGGTCCTGCTAAGAGAACCTTCCTGGACATTCTCTTAAAAAGTTGAAGAATTTGCTCACCGGCTCTAAGTACCGTAAGGACTTGACCCAGGCTGCTCTCTGACGTGCCTCCGTTGTGTTACGTTCCCAAAAGTAAAGGAGTGGCAAGAATACCAAATCAAAGCAATTACTCGGGTTTTCGAATTTTGTACTAAATGAAAGAGAATAAAGTCTTTGTTTATCATAATGAACTAGTAGAAAATAGTAGGATACAATCGGACAAAAAGACGCATGTGGAAATTGCGATTCTCCTTGGGAGATCATTACAATAGTTTTGTGGAGTCCCTAATGCACGATATCAGTTTCAGTATTGTGTAGTATGGAAAACTTCAACTAAATCTTAATCAAATACTGACGATGAATATAAATAAATAATAAAATTATTAAATTCTCATTATTTATACAAAAAATATAACATATGGAATACAATATTAAAAATTCATCCAATTCGACAAAATTGTAGCCAAAACTATTGATTATAAAAGAATTTGATTTAATTATATATATAAAAAAAAAAAAAATCATTTGAAAATATAAACTTTTCAAATGCAAAACACATTTCCCATGAAATCCAACGATAAACTTTTAGAGGGAAAACACCCTTAAGTGGAATTGGCACTGATGTGGCGGCATTGTTAAAACCCAATAAGAATATTAAATCGTTTATAAGACAGACAAGCAACCGGACTATTGAATCGAACATGTGTCGGCTATAAAAATATATTGTATATAAGTATAGAGAAGATAGATTTTTTTTCTTTTCTTTTTTGTATTTATTTCGCAACTCAATTGCATTTTAATAGACAATACATGTTTTATTAAACTAAAGTCTGCTGTCATTATTTGGGGTTTATTATAGTTGGCCTTTATTTTTTTTTTTTACTACTTTCCTCTCTTTTTTAGTATCACATACTTAAAGCTTTGAAATGAGATACTTTTACTTTTAATATAAGTAGATACAAAAGAAAGAGTAAATCATATATAAGTGGAAGTGGATGAGTATCATAAATAGACTAAGCTTTGTGTCAAGTGACATTTTTTTCCAAATAAATTTCTTTAATAATCTTATGTCAAGTGCCAAATCTGGTAAAAATTGGTCTCGTGCTTCTTAACTAGATTTTTAGTTTAGCAATAATTCACTAATGAATACATTCATATATTTCTATATACTAGAAATTATTTTTTGACTACTATTTCAGTGTCTGGCCTGGCCTCTCTGTCCCTTACACACAAATATATCAGCATTATAAGAAGATTTTCGAAATTATATAACCATTGTTGTTTTTGTTGTTTATTGTTGTTGTTATTAACATGAAGTTGTGAAAATTTAATTTGTCAAAAATATGCATTGTGTTTGTTTCAGTTGAATATTCAAATTCTTATTTGTTTTAAATTAAATATAACAGTTTTGTTCCCTCGCAAATGTTGATTCTACATCGGCTTAATGAATAAACAATCAACATTTGTTTCTATTAAAATTCTCTACAATAATCAATAATAAAAGCAATCCAACCGCAAAATGCAATCAACTCCCCCAGACAATAATTAATACAATGAAATAGGCAAAAACAATATGAACAACAACAAAATATCCAATTAATGTTACATGCAATTAAACTTTTGTTTTTGTTTTAAGCCTGAAATGATAGAACCCTCAAAATGAAGATTTAAAGACCACAAATACAAATATAGATACATACAATATGTAAATATATAGGTTTGTAGATATCCTTATGTTTACAAGTATCTGAAAGTTGGCTAAATGAATGAATAAGGATCAATCACAGGGACAAACATGTTTTCAACAAAGGAAATTACTAGTGGGTGACCATTTTGTTTATAAAAAAAAGAACAAACTCAAAACAAAAGAAGGATGAAGAAAGGGAAAACTTGAGAACAAATCAGTTGTTGTGTTTTGTTGTTTAAGTAATTCATTGCTTATGATCCTTTGATTGTGTTTTGCTAACCTTTTGTTAATCAATTTAAATTGTTCTTCTTCCTTCCTTTCTTTCTTCCATTCCATTCAATCATTTTCATTTATGCCTCTGCTTTCTTCCCTTAAGTAAAAGTTTTTAATCGTTAATTTTTATTTATTTTTTTTTTTTTTTTTTTTTGCATTAAAAAACCTTTTTTTTTTGGGTCTTTCCTTTCCCAACCAAAATATCAATATACCATCCCACCCATTGTTGTTTTTTCTTCTTCTTTTTTTACAATATATGTATGTGCGATTTAACGCAATTTAAATAAGCTCAACCACGTATACACGTGTAAGTATCTTAATATGTGGTTTGATGGGTCTGGGCGTTTGGGAATGTGTGTGTGTTTGTATGTGGTAGCTTCTTCCTTCCTTAACACAATTTTGTGGAATACCACAAAACAAAATTTTGACTTTCAAATTCAATTAAGTTGTTATACTCTTAACTCTGTCTGTTGGTATTGTTGGGTGTCTTTACAACATTTTAATATATTGTATTCTGAAAGTTACCACGTTTACCCCTTGCCCCCACTAAACATCAACACCAACATCAATAACAAAATTCAATTAAAAAAAGAAGAAAACAACTGCAAATTTCCACAAACATATGCAAATTTTCACGCGTTTTTATCATGCTTCACTTGCTCTAATTACTTTACAATTCTTCAATAACATTGAATGTAATGGCATTTCCTCGTCTCCTTTCTAAATAAGAGTAAGGGCCCTATAATTTGTAAGACCCGATTATTACGTGTACCCCAAAGAGGAAAATTTGAAATACAAATGTAAGATATTTTTTTTATATAATTTTTGGCTACCCTTATGGAGCATTAGGTGAATCTTATTGATATTTACTAATTTATTTGGTAAATATGTTCCAAAAATTTCCAACTGATATCTTTAAAATTTTGGTGGTTATTGTCATAACGTCTTCAATAAAACTTACATATTACTATTATTTCCACAAACATAGTAGATTATAGGTGTCATATGTGTACAAAATACTGTCTAATGGATGCTCTTACATATTTTTTAAATACACTTAGGGAGTGAAACTTTTACAAGAAATAAGAAATTCATTTCATTTTCAATAAACGATTTTTATATTATAAGCAATTTGTTTTTCTTTTTATTTTAAATAATTGCTTAAGATCATGATTATGATTATACTATTTATGATGAAATGATGATGATGATGATAATAAGTGTTTGTTGTTATGATGCACCTGGTCGTCTATAAAAATGAATAGTAGAATTATTTAAAAGAGCGCACGCTAAATATTTAGATAGATGACGAAGCTAACAAAACACCAAAGTCAAAAAACAAAATTTTGTCTAGAAAATCCAACGATCACAACAACAAATAAGCATGCCAAAGGCAGTTTATTTTACCATATTTTGTTTGGCATGATTATGTGGCAAGTTGTATGCGCTTCATTACAAACAAAATTTTTTATAGTCAATCGAAATATTAAAAAAGTTTTCCTTCATCTTTCTCATCTTGATAATTTGCATTTGATTTAATGTTTTCTTGGGGAACATTTTTCAAGATATGATAACAAATTGGTTGTTGCATTGTTTTCTTTAGCTTTATTTAAATAGAGCCAAAAAGGAAATAATTGAATCTTATAGAAAAAATAATAATACAAATTTTGAAAATAAGGGGAGAGATAAATATTTATCTTCAATTTTTATTATTTAAAACTAAAATAATTCTAATATGTTTTGAATGAATTATTATTCTACGTACATTGATTCATTTATCCATGATATCTTTGTTTAATATTTCTTAAAAAAAAAATTCTATAAATGGATTACTTTTTGATCCTTGTTATCCTACAGATTGCGTTAACTTAGTCGTTTTGGGTCGGGTAATTCTATAGTTAAGCCTATTATTGAGTTAGTAATAAAATTTTAGAATAACGTATAATACCTAAAGACTACACAAGTCTAAGAATCGATACTATGTATAGTAAACAACATCGATATGTTTTTATAGCATTTTTTTTTTTTAATTTACTGTATGTTTTTTCCCATAGTCTGCTTGGAACTCTTAACACACAAAATGTTGTCCTTTTTAACACTTGAAAGAGGGAGGGGGCCTCTTCACACTGCCTATAAAACCCCCTTTCCTTTAAATTAAGAAAAAAAATTTAGATAAATTGCTTAACATTTTGAACAAAAATTGCTTTCAATTTCTCATCATCATAAGATTATGAGAATTTTATCGAACAACTGAGAAAACAACGACGCAGACTTCGCTGGCAGTTGTAATAAACAGCAATAACAAAAACACCATAAGATAATCAAGAAAATACGTGAAAGAAAATTCTAGTGAGAAAAACCATCAAAAATACATAAATAAATAAATAAAAACAAAATAATAATAAATAAAAACGAACCATCAAAAAGAGAAAAGAAAGCAAAGCTAAAAGTTAAATGAAACTTTGCGTGTTTTCATTCAACAGAAAAACCATCTATTTAGCAAAAGATACAAATGTTGTTTGGTATCCCTTAGAAAAGATTGACAAGTAAACTATGTACTCTGTAGAAAGTGTAGAAACATAACCATAGCTAAAGAAAAAGTTGATGTGGTCTGGAATTGTAAGTGATTTTATTTCTGTGAAAAATAGTATAAGAAAATGTGTCTGTAGGATTGGAGCTGAAGAGATTTTTCCAATTGAAACCTTAAACCGCAAAAAATTTTAAAAAGACAAAAAAAAAAAAAAAAACCTAACATCCCCTTGTAGATTGTTGTTGGAATAGGTTAATTTTTATCTTTTTTCTTTCATCTAATGGTGATGATGATGATGAAGTGAAGTAGAAGCAGCAGAAAAGTGAAGTATTGGTAAAATATCGATTTGAAGAAAAGAGTAGAAAATTTAAAGTAAAGCTATTTATCTATCTATAAATGAATAGTAGAGAAACGTAAAAAGTACCAAAGAGAAAAAGAAAATCGGACCAAAATATAATATAATTTACATGAAATAACACAAAAAGAAATCCAAAATTTTCGCAAAGATTCATTTTATGTATGTATTTTCAATTACTGTGATGAAGTGAAAAAGAAAAGTGACCAAAGAATACAAAGTACCAAAGAATTCATTTTATTAAAAAATGTTTAAAGAAAATAAAAAACCAAAAAAGTTTTTAAATAAATAAATACAATTAAATGCGACCAAAAAGAAGCTTTAATTTTGAAATAGTTAAATTTATTTAAAACAAATATACAACAACAACACCAGAAACAGAAACAACTATGAAAAGCGTTAAAAATTTCTTTAGCGAACGCATGAATAGCGTCGAGCAACAAAGTGATGTAGTGGGTTCCAGCAGCGCGAAGAAATCTGCAAACACTAATGCAGCTAGTGGCCTTCTCGAAAAACTAAAGCTTACCGATAGTCAATCGAGCGTCATTGAACCCTCCGGCATTAGTCCTGGCGCCACTTCATGCTTGGATCCCTCACCGACCCCATCATTGGGCGCAACCACAACCACATCCGATATTGGAATTTTTTGTGATACTTCGTCACAACCATTGAGCACTTTGAATGAGGATGAATCGTTGTCTGTCGCATCGCCACTACCACCACCAAACTCAGCACCTTGTGCTGCAAATAATGGACGTTCACCATTGGATAAAATGTCGTCGCCGTTTAATTTTCCACCGCCGCCGTCGTCATCTTCATCCAATACGTCGGCATCTCTCGTTAATACTACTAACACAGTAACAAATCAACCGGCGGTGCGTCAAAAAAGCCGCCGTAAAATCTCACTTCCCTGGTTCCGGCAATCGAGTGTCGTCAATACACACGCGAGCCTATCGCGTCAACATACCATCGATACACCGAGCTCATTTCGATTCTTTCGACAGACAAGTGGCGTTTTTAAGGTTCGCAAAAATGATAAAAACAATTTTATTTATTTGGTTTAAAATGGTTTGGTTACATTAAATAAAAGGAAAACAAAACTGAAAATTACATTCGCACAAATAGAAATATGAGAAATTTGAAATAATATAATTCATTTTTCACACATAATCTACTTGGAACTTAAAAGATTCATTCAAATTAATTGATTAAGTAATTGTTTCGATTTTCAAATTTCTTCATAACTGAAGAATCTTATGAATAGGTTATGCAAATCCTATAATGTTTAGAGTGGCTTATATCTAAATAAATTTTAATGAATAGTTCATATAAACATATTCTCTGACCACCTATGTAAAATTTTAGCTCGACATTATAGGGTCTCCGATGTCTCCATCAAACACCTAACAATTATATGTAAAAGGTATTAAAAAAGAATGCATAAGAAACTAACTAAATGATATTCCTAAAAATGTTTAAAATCATTCATCCAATCTTTGAAAAGGATGTGCAACACTTTTGCTTGAAATCATTTCTTAATTTCATGACACTTTTTTGTCAGTCAGCATCTTTGATATGGGTTAACTAACCCCCAATGTTGTGTCGATTATATATTAATGTATATTTTGTCCTCTACCTTTATCTTGTTCCTGTTCCCATTCCAATTTCGTCTCCATTTCCTTTATTCTTTGACATTTTCTTATAATATTTTTTTTCGTACTACATATGTCTAAATGTCAAGTCGGTCGGTCGTTCGGTTTGCATGTCTTGTTCTGTATCTGTGTTGTCAACTATGAACTTTAATTTGTCATGGGCACGTGTCGTTATCAAATATTTATGATTTCCTTTTAAATCGATTGCGTTTTTAAAGCTTATGAAAAAGCAGTCAAATAAAACCATTTATTTAGGCTTAATAGGAAGATTTGAGGTCTTTAACATAAGTAATTTTGATTTTTTTCGAGGTCACTAATAATAGTGATTTGATATACTCATACTTACTTAACCGTCACTTTGACATACAGAATTGTTTTAAAAAGTGCTTCACAAGAAAAAATATAAGCATATTTACTAATTTTTTGCTTGCTGTTGTTTCAATTTTGGCACTTAATCTTCTTTAATTTTATTAGTAGATGGTTGCATAGTTGGACAGAAGCATAGTTGTGCTGGTGTCATAAATGGGCATGTGCGATTGGTCAGTCTTGTCACATGAAATTTATTAAAATACGTTGCCATTCAATTACTCTTTCACCTACTTAACTTTAACTGTCGTTTTGATTTTTATATGTAAGTGAATGAGGTAAATGTGAGTTGTGTATACCGTTTAACTTTGTGATTTGAACTATGTATAAATTTTATGTCAATAAGCAAAATAAAAAATTATGAAACTGAAGCGTTCTGTGTTATTTTGCCGAAAGAACGATATCAATTCCTATACGGGAATATCAAATGTTGTTAGAGATAATCTATATTTGCTATCAGAATTGGACATATAATGTTTGATGCGTAGAACGTCAAAGTGTGATTTATGTAAAATTTCTTTGTCTGAAAAAGACAAACGGATGACGAATATTAATATTCCATTTCAATATAAAATTTATCGAAATTTATCAAATTTGGCTTTTTTATAATTTCCGCTCATATTTTGACTGTTTTAAGAGTGGCGCAACTATGGCAACAAAAGCCCAACTATTCCAACATTTTGATTTACCCACCCATAATTGTTTTCTTTTCAATCCAATTGATTTTCGCATTATTAAAAAAAACTTATGTTCTTTTCACGCTCTTTCCAACGATAAAGAATAATAATATTTTCGATTCTAATGAAACTTCTGTGCCAAAAGAGAAATTATATATATATATATATTTACACTATAATATTTACTCAAACAAGAAAGTAGAAGTATTTATATGAACTTCCGGATTGGCACCTTGCCGTTGGTCTCATTGGTTTTATGTTTTTCCAGATATATTTAGCTGAATTTTTTTATGAATTACTGAATCAATTAAAAAAGAATGAAACTTTGGTGACAGTTCATTGAAAAATTAAAATAATACATTTTAGTTTTATTTTCGAAAAATTTGGTGATATCACAATTTAATTTTTTTAAATTGCATTTCAATCGGATTCCAATGCAAAATGAGAATAGTTGATGCATTTATATTTTAAATCGACAAAATTTCGAATATCATGATCATCTACCACAAAAACATGAGCATATCACAGCTTAAGTTTGCGATTATTGAATGTAGAATGATGAAAAAATTGAAAGAACATTTTTTTAAACAATTTTTTTATTTATCCTTTGGCAATTTAAATTTCTTTGCAAATTGTCACAAATATTCCAATTGGATATTTATTTGTTGGAAGTTAGATTTAATATTACCGATCTGTGTCTTAATAACTATATGGATTATATCAATATTATATAAACATAGTAGCGTGTATGATATAATATGAAATTGTCTTTCTTTAACGCCTGTCTCAATTTACTTCTTGCCAATATTGTTTGCCAGGGAGCAGCTTAGTCCAGTGTCATCTGGTTCAATATTCAATTCCTTGACTTCACCATTTTCAACAACCATTGAGAAACGTTTGCTGCGTATACCACCCAGCGGTGGAAGATTAACAGTCAAATCCAAAGCTTTAGTGAACTCGCCAGCAGGATCGGCTAACATGCGAACTTGGCCGCCAGCCTTATGTTCCTTACCCCAGGCAGACATAACAAATGGATCATTGACCGAAACGCAAACGATCTCATTGATACCTTGTTCTGATTTAAGGCTGCCAGCAGCATCGATATAACCAGGCAAATGAGTCATGGAACAACCAGGTGTAAAAGCGCCAGGGACACCAAAAATAATGACTCTCTTGTTTGCAGTAAAATCACTGATATTGATCTTGTTCTCCGGCGAATCTTCGAAAAGATCAATTGATGGCAGCTTGTCACCAACTTTAACCATTGTAATATTTCTTTTTTTTATATTATTATTGAACGAGAGAAGAAAGTTGCTTCGTTCTCCTCAGAACTGGATTAGAATAATGATTTATAAATAAATGATTTATTTAAGTCATAATTTGACAGTTGACAGTTTGTGCTAATAACTAAATTAAATTATAAAAATCTTGTTGAATTTTTTGTCTTAACATCTTCAAAAGAATGACATACATATACTAGTGAGGAATTCCGTTTCTGGATTAAGGAAACATTTTGCAGTATGTTGCAAATTTGTTGTCCCATTCCATTAGGTGTTTCATACCATAAAAATTACACAAAAATCCATTATTTCCTTCCAGATAACTGTGTTTTTAATTCGATTATGACTCTTTAAATTATTCGTCAGCCCAGCCATTAGTTGAATATCTTAAAAATGAAATTGAATGCTAATTTCCCTTTCATTGAGGGAAATTGATTGCTTTACTTCGTTTCTTCTTGTGTAACGATTTACGATTTTTTGTTAAAATAATAAACCAAATAACTCATTAATGATTTTATTATTCAAGAAACGATTCAAAAATCTATAATCATTATCTCTTAATGTTGATTTCCTGCCATACTCACACTTTCATTTAATTCCTTGCTGAACTCAACAAAAAACCATAACCTTAGGCTGCCGCAACACAATTCAAGGACACAAGTTTTTTTTTCCTATCCTTATTAGTATGCATCTCGGACAGAATCAAATAACGATAAGCATTGTCTTTGCCACCATTTACCTACAAGTGTTCGGAAACGGATGCAGTGGCAGGAGAAGGACGCAAGCAGTAGAATCATCTTCTTGTGTCTATTGTATTTTGTATTCTTTGGTCCAGTGTTACTACTATGAAAGATAGCAATTGGCCAATACTCATGGCGATTCTATGTGCGTCATAAATTGAAGCCTCGTGGGCATTTAATTTGCCATTCTATGCTTTATTCAATGTTCTATTGTCGCTTCTGTTAGCTTCTGTTTCCATTTCTTATCTTTTTTTATCATCATTCGCTTGACCTTTGATAAATGTAATATAAGCTTAGATCAAGTACCAAGGACTCGAGGCTAGGGCGCGCATTAAATTCTTGGTAGGCGATAGCGTGAAAGTTTTCTTTCCTTTCTCATTAACAGGCTGCCATAAAAAATAAATAAAAAGGAAACGGAAGCAATACGTATTAAATTATTACAGCTGAATGGAAAGACATTTTTAATTTGATTATCAATAAAAATTAAATTTATTTTATTTTTTTTTTTTTGTCGCTGCATTTGTGTGTTTTTGTCGTCGCTCATCAATCATACGCCACGATGGTGCTGCTGCTGTTGCTACTTAGGCAAATTATTTGTTAATTTATGTCCATACACACACAGATACTAAAGCTCATACATATACACATTTGAAAAGTGAAAAGAAAATAGAGAATAAACCATGTTCTCGAGCCCTCGACAAATTATAATGCATCATGCACTCATGCTTTGGTTGCTTGTGTAATAACATCCTGTTGTCATATACACAAAGAGACTTAATATGTATCTGTAGATATAGTTCATAATACGTGTATGTATGCATATACTATGTGTGTTGATACTCATTCTTTTCGTTCCCTTCTACTTTTATGTGTATTGTACTTAATTCACTGCAAGTCAATTATTTCATTTGTTTGGAACCTTTTCCCAGTGCTACTGAAGTAATTCATCATGTCAACGCCAACATATCAACATTGCACATGTGTGTTCTTTCATATCTATGAGTTTATTGTTGTTGTTACCGCTGCTGCTTCTTATAATGTCATTATCACTTCATCACCGTTACCGCTTCTCGTATTCTCCTTTTCGATCCTTATATTCATACATGATTGCATTGTTCGACATCGCCCACATTTCATCTTTATGAATGAAACCTATGATGGTGGTGACAATGTTGATGTTAATGGCGTTGATAATGATGAATATGTCGATGACAATGACAAGCTTTGTCAATTAAGGCTTTATTAGTTTAGTACTTTGCTATTTGGTCCACCCTTCTTTTCCATTTTATATTTTGCCTTCTAAAACATTAAAATTTAAGTCTTATAAAATAATAGGCCATAATGTTATAACTAAATTCACCTTGGTAATTCAATACCTGTGCCTTAAAAGTTATTAGGGAGCACCCGGAGTAGAACCAGGGACATCTCGATCTGCAATCGAATGCTCTACCGTTGAGCTATGCTCCCCTCTAAGATATTTATTCCAAATTAAATATTTAAACATACATATCCTTTAATAACATCTAATAATTGGATAATTGGATGTAATTCTCAGAAGATGCGGTACTTAGTAAAATCATATTGGAGCCTCTAATCTCAAAACAAATATTAAAAATAAGACTTAGGGAGCACCCGGAGTTGAACCAGGGACCTCTCGATCTGCAGTCGAATGCTCTACCGCTGAGCTATGCTCCCCTCTGAGATATTTATTCCAAATTAAATATTTAAACATACATATCCTTTTATATAACATATAATAATTGGATAATTGGATGTAATTCTCAGAAGATGCGGTGCTTAGTAAAATCATATGGGAGCCTGTAATCTCAAAACAAATATTAAAAATAAATAAATATATATAAATGACATTTAAACAGTACTAGAAAGCCGGTAAGACGCATTGCTTCTTGCTAACAAAATATTAGTTGATACTGATTGGTTGACTCACTGAGTATAAGTGTATGACACACAGAAGGAAACATCGGAGACTCCATGAAGTATATATATTATTGGTCAGGGCGCGGAGACGAATTGATTTAGCTATGTCCGTCTGTCTGGCCTTCTGAATGTATGCAAACTAGTCCCTCAGTTTATTAGCTGAAATTTTGCACGAATCTTACGCAACACATTTATCAGAATCACTAGGAGGGGCACCTCCCATAAAAAACATGAACTTAGAACAATAAACAGAGGATATATAAGGTGGTGCATGAAGAATATTACATTTTCGGCATAGCCAAATTTCATCTCTATTTTACTTACTTATTATATATAGATTTGTATATCCTTTATTGTAATAATCGAATAAAATTACCAGAGGATGCAGAATATGCCACCATAAAGCACTTATTAGGACTAAAAGAATTACAATAGTACTTAAAATCATGTGGGAGCCCCCACTCTCAAATTAAATAATGGTAAAATTTAGGGAGCACCTGGAGTTGAACCAGGGACCGACTTCTCAATCTGCAGTCGAATGCTCTACCGCTGAGCTACGCTCCCTTGTGAAATATTTGTTACAAATCAAATATTTAAACAAACATAGATCCTTTATACTATATATGTACTTTGTAATAATTGGGTAGTCGGATGTAATCTCAGGAGATGCAGACTATGATACCATAAGGTACTTATTGAAAACTAAAAGAATTTAAATAGTACATACTTAAAATCATGTGGGAGGCTCTACTCCCAAAATAATTAATAAAAGATTCTTAGGGAGCACCCGGAGTTGAACCAGGGACCTCTCGATCTGCAGTCGAATGCTCTACCGCTGAGCTATGCTCCCCTCTGAGATATCTGTTAGAAAATATATATAAATGATATCTAAACAGTACTAGATACCCAGTCAGACGTACTGCTTCTTCCTAACAAAATATTAGTTGATACTGATTGGTTGACCCGCTGAGTATAAGTATGTGACACACAGAAGGAGACACCGGAGACATCATAAAGTATATATATTATTGGTCAGGGCGAGGAGATGAGTTTACTTTACTTATTATATATAGATATATCTTTTATTGTAATAATCGAATGTAATTCCCAGAGGATGCAGAATATGCTACCATTAAGTACTTATTAGGACTAAAAGATTTTTCAATTGTACTTAAAATCATGTGGGACACCCACTCTCAAAATAAATAATGGTAAAATTTAGGGATCACCTGGAGTTGAACCAGGGACCGACTTCTCAATCTGCAGTCGAATGCTCTACCGCTGAGTTACGCTCCCCTGTGAAATATTTGTTACAAATCAAATATTTAAACAAACATAGATCCTTTATACTATATACTTTGTAATAATTGGGTAATTGGATGTAATTCTCAGAAGATGAGGAATATGACACCATAAGGTACTTATTGAAAACTAAAATAATTCCAATAGTACATACTTAAAATCATGTGGGAGCCTGTACTCCCAAAATAAATAATAAAAGAAACTTAGGGAGTACCCGGAGTTGAACCAGGGACCTCTCGATCTGCAGTCGAATGCTATACCGCTGAGCTACGCTCCCTTGTGAAATATTTGTTACAAATCAAATATTTAAACAAACATAGATCCTTTATACTATATACTTTATAATAATTGAGTAATTGGATGTAATCTCAGAAGATGCAGAATATGATACCGTAAGGTACTTATTGAAAACAAATAGAATTTAAGTGGTACATACTTAAAATCATGTGGGAGGCTCTACTCCCAAAATAAATAATAAAAGAAACTTAGGGAGCACCCGGAGTTGAACCAGGGACCTCTCGATCTGCAGTCGAATGCTCTACCGCTGAGCTATGCTCCCACGTTATAGTGGGATTACTAATGGAGTATTACAGTTTTAAATTTAAAAATCAGGCACAGCCTTTCATTTCAAATTCAATTTCTTAAATTTTAAAAAACAAAAATGAAAATTATTTTTCTTTATGGTTAATTCGATTATTTATGGAGAACAAGCATAAATCCATAAATACCTTGAATAACGTGCAACCTTATAAAAGGCTACTACATATTACAAGATTATACATTACAACAATAATAATTTATGTATATTTTTCTTTTACTTTTAGGTAAGTTTCTAATTACAAACATGCAACATTTCCGTTTTTTAAGAAATGGGTAAGAAACAAATAAATATGTATTATATATTCATTTTTAAATTATTTGTAACCATCAGTGCAGGTATAGAGTATTTGCCAGAGAATAAGAGTATCTTACTTTAGAACAGATCTTTGGACTTCTTAAGATGTAGCTAAAAGTTAAGTTTTATAATTTGAACTTGATTCAATCTTGATACACATTTTCAATTTTATGTATTAAGATGAACTCTGATTATATTATAAGAATCGTAGGTGCTAGGCCGCAATTGGGCCTATTGTAACAAATCCCATAGATTACAATTCTTCCGAGATTCTGGTATTCATCAGAAATTCCAAGATTTCAATTGGTTCTATGTAATGGATGCCTAGATATCGGAGTCTGATCGTTATTATCAAATGCTCGGCTCTTTCTTCTTTGTCTTTGACTTGTCCGCATATTATGTAAATGTTTCATAATTCTTAAATGTCCTGGAAAGAACGGTGATTTATTTTTGTGGAGTTACAAGACAACCCACAGAATAGTTCTGCTTCAATGAGAATTTAGATGTGACTGTTAACAATAGCATACTCTATTTCTTCGCTTTGACATCGCTCTATTGCAGGAATATCGATCTGGCAAACTGAGTTTACTGAATAAGCTTCTCCTGCGCGTTTTCCCATAAACTCTTCCCCCAATACCAGTGTGCGTTTTAGATCCATTCATGGGATGGAATCACAAATACGCTTTTGTCTTATTTGTATTTCCAGTTTGAATTAGCAGCTTTGACATTAGATAAATATTAATATTTTTCAATTTCTGCGATTATTTAACAATATGATCTTAAGGACGCTTAGTGAAACTAAAATCTAGCCACTGATTCCTTAAAATTGATGTCAACCTGATATTATTTTTTGTTAATAAAGTAGTAGTTATGTACTTTCAATCGGAACACTTCAGGTTACATTAGTACTACATACAATACTTAATACGTAGTAAAGAAATTGTGTTTGCCCAACAGTATGCTAGAAAACATCTATTTGTAACTATGCATTAAAGTTCAAAAATATTCTTCAGTACTTCTCTATTAAGTACAACTGGGTATTGCTTGCTTTGCTCTTTTTTATTTTTGGATTTATTCTTCTACATATTTCGTATACTACAAAGATAGAATAAATACGAGTATCTGAAGTACTTGTTATTTGCATGCTCTACAATGTATACATTTTGCAAATATTTTTCATTTTTCTTTTATGAAAACATAAACATTTTACATCTGCGTTACACATTCATTGAATGCACACAATGTACACACAATTCACATCTCAATTTATACACATACATATATTTACATATATTGAAGGTACAGTAAATGTATGTATTGTTGTATGTACATACATATCTATGGACTCTTCTTACAAGAATAAGAATGAATAGTCGCCTTGGTCTTTATATCAATGTGAATATAAAACGCAAGATTGAATGTTGTTCACATGCAGATATTTTGTATATGAAATACTTTACTTAAAGCTGAGATTACTAGCCAAAAGAAAGTAATGTAATGTAAAGCTGTATGTGTCGCTTTACACTTTCTCTTTTCTTTAGTTTTTTTTATAGCATACTTTTGGGTGAATACTAAAATAGAGAATAGAGAATAAAGAAAAAAGAAAAACCAAAAATACATACATAAGAGTGAAAATGACAGCATTCAAGATGTTATGTGTGCGTGTATTATATATATATATATATATAAGTATGATATAGAATGAGTGTGAAGAAAGTAAGCAATGTTACTGCTACTTGAAACTGGCATTCCCAAACTGTCGCATGCAGCAGCAATGGAGAGATGGAGAGAGAAGTTGTGGTACTAGAACAACAAAAAAGTACATACACAGGTCCTTTCTAACAACAATAACAACAACACCAACAATGAAAGACAAGAACATCCTTTGCGTTTATAACAAAGTCGCGTCGACATTGTCGTTACAGCTGTGAGCTTTGTGTTTTCTCACGTAAAAATACTTACACAATAGCAATGTAGATGAAGCAACGCTGATAGAGAAACATTGGAGGATAAGGAGAACGAAAAAAAAGGGAAAATGATTAAATGTGAAAACCATGGAAATAGAACTAAATGGTAAAGCAAATAGAAAACGAATTTCGCTTTGTATGCATAAAAATATTACAGCATTGCAGAAAAAATACACTTAAACGAAAAATTGGAAAACTAACAAAAAGTAAGATGCCTCCTTTTACTTTTTTCTATTGTTAGTTTTCATATTTTGTCATAGTTTGTTGTTACAGCTTATATTTTTATAAGCAAAACTACTGATGACCATCAATTGAAACAAATAATCCAAGTAACAACCTCCGTCCCGAATCCATTATTACTCTTCATCATCATCATCTCTGTGACAACAAACAATATGAAAATGGTAAAAATTTGTTTCAAAATTATCACACTAAAACCAAATGAAAGTAAAAACAAATGACCAAGAATCATCAACATCAACCAACATTATCATCATCATCATCTTTGTTTCCACCAAAGTGTTCTTCGACAATAAGGCAACTAAGTTGTATGTATTTTTTTATTTTTTTTTTATGATTTTTTGAAAAGAGATGAACTCTATGGGCCAGTCAATGTTGCTACTGTTGTTGGTGGTTTGGTAGATTTATATGATGCCGCAAGTGATAAGACATTGTTTTTTTTTTTTTTTTTTTTTTTTTAATTTATTTTGGTAACAGTCTGTACTTGTCATTGTAGACAACATTTCCTCTCTTGGTTGGACACTCACTGACAATGGTCTTTTTTTTTTGGGGGACAGCAATTGTCGCCCACAATGTCCATGATGCCTTTCGGTATTCGATAAGCTACTAAAAGCATTTGTGATGCCATGTAAGATGAAGATTTAGTCCATTCACTGCCGCCAACAGCTGGCATAAATGACTATTGTGTGAATGTTTTGTTTTTTCTTTAGCTATAATGGTTGCTCTTATATATACGTTCTACATACCAGAGAACTTCAGCGGTACACCGCATACATACTTGATATTTTTTATACCCAAACACCCAATACACCGCAAAAATATGCGGTGTTGATTATACTAATGGTCGTTTTGTTGATTGTTTTATTTTCATATGCGGTATTTAGTGATCCGGTGTTTTTATATGAGGTGTTTGGAGTAGTTAGTATTTGCACCTGGACAAAAAACACTAAACACTAAAGTAAAAATATGACTGACATCGCAAGATTATGTGTATTGTAAATGCATAGACAAAATAGTATGCGATCACACCGCAGCCGCTCTGTTACATACTGTAGAATAGGGTATAGTCTAGTCTATATACTATAGAATTATATAAGAAATAAGATGATGGAAGCTGTTTGTACTATTGTGGTTATCTGAACATATTTTGTACATTCTCTGTACATGTATGTGTATCTATATATAGTAGTTTAGTATGTCTCTGTGAGTGTTTGTATTCCATGGATGTGTTTGCTTGTTAGTTAGGTTGTGGATAAGTTTTCGGTCAGTTTAGTAATGTAGAAAAAAAAAAAAATCGATAAATATTTTTACTCTCAAGTGAATTTATTTCTTTCATTTGGAAAATATGTTTCTCATAATAATGACAGAGTTTTTTTTTATTTTTTTATTTATTAGAACATGAAGAAAGAAATAGAAGAAATTACAAAAATATTTGTTTGTTAATTGAATGCAGTGTTGAGTTGTGGTTAGTAGTAATTGGTAAATGAAAAACTCATAAATTTCCAATATTCCAATTTAAAAACTATTAAAATATTCAATGTTTTTTAAGACAATTAGTTTCTACAAATTAAAAAGTTTTATAAAAATTAATAAAAGTCTTGTGCCTTTATAGAAAAAGGGTTTCTTCTTCTAACCTAATTTTGCAGTAATATTTTTTACGAGAAATTTGATTAATCTAACTAAATTAGAGTAAGAAACAATTGTCCATAAACTTTAAATTTTTTAATTTTGTTTTTGTTTAGTAAAAATTACTGATTGGTTCCGAATATTAAAGAGGATTTAAAAATCACCATACATATAACAAAATCGTAGACTTTTTGTGAATAACATTTAGTGTTTATTTTATCAGAATCGACCTACAGAATCTGTCACAATTGGTGGATCAAATTTTGCATATAAAGCTTAGAGATATATTTTTTAAATCAATCATGAATTCTATGTCACACATCTATTTTTGAAATGTGAGTCATCAACAAAATAAAATAAATATCGTTCTTTCTATTATTCCCGTGCAAAGCCGTGCCGGGTGCACTAGTCATACATTTATTATTATCATATACTTAATTTTTATTAAATGAATGCATATTGTTGGGAATTTCTTTATTTTTGTAAAAGTTTCAAACTGTCGTAACAATTATACATATATCATAAATAAAACATAAGTCAAGTTTTTTTCTCCAATTACGTCCGATTTGCTAAAAGTTGATTTGTCCAATTCCTCTTGAAATTATTAATCCTCATCAATTCGTATGTAATTCTTCATGTAGTCGTCAAAAATTGTTTCTCATCTACTCTATCGCCTTCACCATCTTCTTCCACGGCTCTTATTTTCATATGGCAGAATTTGTCGATCGCTACGATTTGTTTTGTCGAAACAATATTAATAAATTGAAGAAGAATTTAAAATTTAAATTAAATTAAAATTTAATTTGAAGAATTTATCGGGACCGCATCTAACTTAACGCATAATTTTCCGAGCTTTTTCTGATTACAAACGATGATTGGATCAAATGTTCCACCATTGAAGTATGCGGCCAATATACTTTTTAGTCATGAACAGTTTTGAAGGTCTTTGTTCTTCCTTCTTTACCTGTAAATTTTGTATTGACTCTGGTCATGACACTTTTTTCTTCTTTGCCTGTGAAGTCTATATTGAATGATTTGAACTATTTGAACCATATAGCATCACGACTTTTTCTGCTTGTTCTTTTTACAAAAAAAAAAAAAAAAAAAAAAAAAAATTGAGATTGTGAAATTACTGTGCTGCATACTTTTATGATAGGAAAAGATATTTAATAAATTCCTTGTTCTTTTTATTGTAAAATTTGTAGAAATTTTATTAACGAATGAAATGATTCACTTAAATAAATGGGGTGCCATTTGTTCTTTTATCCGAATAGTTTTGCTAATCCTTGATGATATGAAACATAATATTTCAATATGAGATATCCTACGACATATTTACTTGTTAAGCTTACAATTTTTCACTGTTAATTTAGTTGGGAGCTTAACTCAGTTTATTTTACCCTTAACTCACATACTCGCACACATGCACTTTGTATTGTTATCAAATAAATCAACATGCCTTGTACCCGACTATTGTACTATCATGTCCAGGCGTTCATTTTTCAAACACACAAGTACATACATGTATAGACATACTCATACATACATTTACTAAGAGAAATAGTGTATGTGGAGAAAAGTCATTGGTGGCCACAACATTGCATGTGATAGTAATAGTGATGATGATGATGGCGATGACCATGATGATAATCACCACCACCATCATCATTGACGCCGCCTCCGTCATCATGATCATGATCATAATCATCATTATGTTTATGGACGGTTGCCAAGAACGCGTCAGGCCATTCAGCGCACAATTTCACTTGAGTACATCATCTATTTTATAGCACAGTTGAAGAACCAACCAAACCAAGTGAGTTAGTCAGTCAGTTGGTGAGTTAGTGAGTGAGTGTTCATTCAAGTCCTAGCAATTTGTAGTGCCACACATGGCTTTATTGATTCTATGGCGTCGGTCAATATTCCTTGTTGATTGCCTGTTCTCGTTCAATCGTTTGTTATATCTTTCCTTCTGTCGTTCGTTTGTTCGTTGGTACATTTATTCAGTCATTCATCGTCGAAACAACGACTTTAATAGTTTATAACGTTCATTGGTTCACCGTTGCTCTTCGTTCCCCTTGACCAAGGCAATTGAAGAACCCCTTAGTGGTTCGTCGCTTATTCGATCTCCATCTTTTGAAACACGTTGCTGCATGACACACAACCCCAACGAACGAATAATGAATACTTATATACATGCATGTACAAGATTTGGGCTGGCTTTCTTTCCTCTCTGTGAGTGTATTTCACATTGTCGTTTGGTTTCTTGTTTCTTTTGTGTTCTTTAATGTTTGCTGAGTTGAGCCCATTTCCCATTCCCACCATTTGGCCATGCCACCTTTCATTTCCTGTTGCCGGCATACAGCTTTTCTTTCAACATTGCGTGTGCTTACAACTCAACAAGCGATGTATCTTTTTTATTTATTGTGTGTTGTTGTACACATGCATACACTGACACATTGGCAAAACATATTTCATATTCAAACGTAATTGATTTAGAATATTATTCGATTTGCGGTGTAAACGATTTCCATTTATTGTCTGTTCCTCTGTTGATGTTTTTAGTATTCCGATGTGTTTGGGGGAATGAGGGATGATTCTGACCCAGACAATATGTTCAACAATTGTTATTTCTCTTTAGCTGAATGTATTGTTGACATATGAATGTGTACCTTTGTGTCGTACACATGTATGCATCCTTGACATTATAGTGAATTGCATTATTATTTCAGTTAGTGCTACAAATGGATGTACTAAGTTGACTGTTTTATTTGTTTGTTATCTTGTTATTAATGTCGCTTATATTATTGTTGCTGTTGCTTTTGTTGTTATCATTACATTATTATTGAATAATTGTTAAGATAATTGAATAATTCATTGTTCAAATTGGCTGAACTCAACATGTAGGAAGACACTACAAAAATGACGCTTCGATACAAAAATGAATTTTTAATTTCGAATATTAGAAATTTTTTTTTTTAAATTAGTCATGGAAGAAGGTTTAACCAAGATGAATTCATACGAAATGTGTTTATAAAATAACCATTGAATGGAATTCAAAGAACTGACAGTCTCCTGCGATTATGATTACAACCGAAACTATTTCTTTGGAGAAACTTACAATAATAGTATTTTTAAGTCCTTACAATTATCTGCTCTATTAAAATACTTAGACAAATGCACATTCTTATACATACAACTAAAAGACATGGTAAGAATAATAAGTATGTCTACTGACAAAGGTGGGTGACAATACAAAAGAAAGCATATGCTGTAAAAACATCAATTTCGTTATTATAAACCATTCTATTAAAAGAATGACTTCAATGAATAAAACCATCTTTAAGTTGAGATTCAAAATCGTTTTAGCCGTCCTACGCACATTGGCTGAGAACCCAATGAGAGCCCATTGAGAGTATAAAACACCAACGCAACTTGTTATAATATTTTCCATTGAAATCAGAAATGGTATTCAAGTAAGTTAAGTCTAAGTCTATTCTGTGAAATATGTTTGAAAGTGTTCTAAAATCAAAAGTCATGACACCACCCACCAGAGTCATTAAAGAGAATTTAAATTTTTATAAACTTCCTTTTTCACTGAAACAAATACGTATTTTTGTTATTCTTATTTTCGTTTTCTTTTTTCTTATTATTGTATTTCAATGATGTCATGTGCTAAAAAAAACATTTCTCATCAATTTCAATCAAACTTTGAGTCAATGGGAAAACAGTACGAGTAAAAGTAAATAAATCTTGACATTGTGACATTCAAATAAATATCAAATGTAATATCATTTTCATATACTCTTTGCACCCACAAGCAACATCCACCAGTTCTTTAATTCAAAACTCAATGTCTCAATGGAATTATTTGTTTGAAGTTTTCTACAATTTTACACAAAAAATCTTATTTGACTTTCTGGCTGGTAGACTGATTGACTAAATGACAGCTTCGCTTTTCATATGTATATACAGAATACAGACTTCCTATTATCAGTGAGTCAATCCTGGCATCTGTAGGACTTTTTTTTCTTTAAATATCTTAACAATTGACAACATAGTTCAATCTAAAATGACTGATAGGGAAATTTTGCCGTGGTTGGTGCGAATAATGATGAAGGGATGATGATTGGCTATATGTACGTATACATGCTAAGTCCTATTGATTGACGGACGTATGCGTAATTCTATTGTATCGTAAAATCATAAAAAGAAAAGTAATAACTTTGAGTTTTCTGGTTCGCAAGAATAGCATTTTTAAATCGTTTTCGAATTGCAGATTTTCTATATTTTTGCTTTGCTTGCGTTTTGTTGGTTTTTTGGTTCAGTAAACTGGAATCTCTTTATTATCCTTTGGTAAAATATCATAAAAAGGAAACCTTCTACTATAGAGATGTTTGTTTAGCATCTGCATAATTATGTATGTATGTGTATATTTGTCATGCCTTTGACTTTGTTATTCGCGTTATTTTGATTTTCCCGCTTCGCTTTTATTATTATTGTTATTGGCATGTAATCAGCGCACGCCTATTTCTTTCCTTCTTTGGAAAAATCTCTTCTCTTTTCAAGTCATAAAAAAAGAAAACCGAAAAACAATTTTGAATTGAAACCAAAACCGTGGTAAGATACAAGATGGAATAACAATGACACAGACGCAACGATGCAGCAACATGATGTTTTGACAACAGTGAGATTTGCTTTCTTTCTACTTGTCTTTATTTTCAATGTGTCTCTATTTACAGCTTCTGCTGATTCTCTTCTTTGCTGCTGGCTGCTTGGCTTATATTCCTTCTTATTTGTCGTGTCCTTGCCTGGAATTACTCGCTGTATTCCTTAACATTTGATCTCAATTCAAATTGCCCGCACACACACACACACACAAACAGAATGACCTTGTAAATTGGCATTGAGTAGAACACAAGTTCCTTTCAAATTGCTTGCCACATAAAAACTTTGTTTCGTCTTCTATTCCTTTTTCATTGCGTTTAACTTGGCTACATGCCTCGACGCTACTTTTCTAAGCTTTTTGCTGTTGAAATAAACGAAAACTACTACGACACAACAAAGAAATAAGAAATCAACGAAATTGAAAGAAAAAGTTTACTCATTCGTAAGTTGCTGCGTCGTTTGTGTTTGTCAATTCCTTTACTCCCATCCCGACCCGCTCCGATTCTCCCATGAAAATGTTCACTCGCTCGTGTTGCAACTACACAAAATGAAAAAACGTGTGCGCCACATACTACTACCCATTCTCCTCCCATTGTATCAATCTATCTTTCTGTATTCTTTTACCATTAATAAAAGATGCCATTGCTTTCGCTTGTCTTTGTTTGTTTACTTTTCGCTTGTTTTTCGTCCTTTTTGCCCTGCCTCATTCTCATTGCAGAATATGCAAATGCGCTTTACATTTATCTGCGTTTCATTCTCTTCGCTCTTCCATAGAAAAATATATAGATAACATGTATTTTTACCACAAACAATTTCAAATGCCCCTTACAATCATTCATTTCTTTTATATTTATTTATTTATTTATTCTACTTGAAGTGTTGTTGAAGTTGCTTATGTCTCTCTTTTTGTAATATTTTGTTGCAGTTAAATGAAAGAAACTTTCACTTGAATTAAGTTAATTTAGTTGTTGAATGCTTCAGAAACTTTGTTTTGATTTTTAATCCGATTTCATCTTTACTCATCTCATCTCTCACTTCTTATGATTACTGCAACTGCAGCAATTTTGTACTTCTAAGTGCAGCACATTCCACTTGAATTTCTCATTTTATATTAAAAAAATATTTCAATATCTCAAAATGTTTTTCTTTCTCTTGATGTTGTTGATGGTTGCTGCAATCAAACCATTTTTCTTTAATAAGTAGAAACCAAGTGGTGCTTTCAACGCTTACAACAAACAAACAGCATCATCATAAACTACAATCCGCATAAGTCTCAAGTATGTTACGGTTTATTGATTCGACCTTGATTGGATACAGGGAGAGCGAGAACTTACCATTAAAATTGTATGAAGCTTCAGTAAGTGTATTTGACAAGAACTGAAATATGAAAATGAGGATGGATTCATTCAGAACAAGTGATTTTGATGACAAGTTTGATGTACATATGTACACTTTTACTCTCATTTCTCAATTTTGTGTCGTCGCAGTTTGTGAAAATTTTCCATAAGTTACTAAGTTGAAAGAAACTTAAATTAATTTAAAACAACTTGGAATATTTAAGAGAGATGCAAGTACAGAACTTGAACTGAAACTGTGTCAGGAACTTATACAATAAATGTAGAAAATTCTAAAGTGCTCACAAGTTCTTAAAGGAAATATTTAAATATTATATTTTGGATTGAGGAATAATATAATACAGTAGTAGAAGAAAGCGTTTTTAATATCAAGAAAATATAGTGATTTAATATCAATGTTTGTGCTATTTACTACTTCGAGCATCTTATTTTTTATTTACATAATGGCAACCCATGATATAAGCAATCGGTTCAGAACCTCTCACTAAACCCAGAATTCAAAATGCAACCCATTTGCGGTTATAAGAAGAAGAACAAGAACAAGAACATTTTCTCATTCCCAAAAGTTTATAAAAAAAAACAGTAAAAAAAAAAGTTAAAATAGCAAAAAATTCTGTTTATGCTTAATTTTGTATACATTTCACACTTTATCATTTTTGTATAATGTTTTAAATACATAAATCCATGAACTGCGAAGGCCCCTTAATGTATATTTATAATTTTAATATTTCGACTAAGGAAAGAGTATTTTGTAAGATCCATTAAATCGATTTTAGGTTTCTATCCTCTTTTGTTTTTATATTCTTAAGAAAATTCAATCCCTTTTCCTTTATTGCTTTGATGTCAACATGCATTTCCTAAATTTTACTATTTAAAAATTTATATTTCGCACAAAAAAGGGTTTTCAAATGTTATTATTTGCCCTTAGATAAACATTTTTTTTTTTCTTCAAACAATTGCCCCTTTTCCATTTTGTATGAATTGATGTCATTTCAACAAAGTCTAGCCATTTCTCGCTACCCTTAATACTTATTTTATAAAATTCTTTAATTTTTTCCTATCTTCTATTTTTTTTTTAACGAATCTTAAATAAAAAATATCCACTTAAATATTTTAATGAAAAGCGTAAATCTTTTGTATCATAGTAATTCATTCAACCTTACATGTTTTCAATTGATGTTAATTGTTTTACATAGTGAAACATTGAAGGAGAAAGAGAGAAGGAGGGATTTACATCAGATCAGAGAAAGTTTAATAGCATTGAATGAGATAAGTGAGCTAAGCTATGACGAATACAAGGATGTAAGTAAGTCCTTTGCCTGTGCTGTGTGTTGGTAATGAAACTTCTTGCAACAGGATTAAATATGCAAAAAAATTCAGAAATTAAATGGAATTGAGTGAGTTGCAGATGCAGAGTGTTAGAGGGATGGAGAGAGGATGGAAATGACTCCATGTGTAATGAAAATATGTAAAAATAGAATTTCGTTTAATTTCGTTACAAAAAAAGTTTTGACAGTTTTCCTTGACAAAGCAACTGAAGCGAACTGAGTGAAAAGTTTACTTGAAATTTTCTTTTTAATCCTTTATAATTTGATTTGATGATAAACCCTTTTTCTCATGCTAATTTTTGCTGTACTTATACATTATATTATTCTCTCGTCATCAACACTTTTAATTATGAAAATTGTTTTAAACCAGAATTCATTGTTTCAGTTTTTTTTAATCATAACTTATTTGCTGTTGATGCTGATGAATGACCACAGTTTCTTTTCGAAAGAAAATCATTACATTATGAGGATTTTATTTAGGAAAATTGCCAAATAAAAATGTCATATTAGTTAGTAAATGATCTTGTTTTTTATGAGCTCCAAATCTCTTGGTCCTTACTGCACAAATTTATCTAGTTTAAAGTAGAAAAAGAGAACGAAAAAGTATCCATTCATTATCTTAATGAAAGAGTGAAGGCTACTTAAGGACTTTCGAGTGTAAGAACAAAAAAAAAAAAAAATCTATTTACATTTGGTTTTTATTTTATTTTCCTTATATTTTTTTTGAACAACTTACAAGTCTTTTTATGCTTCACATTGATGATAATTTTACTCAACAAAAACCAACTTAATTTGCACTCAGCATTAAACAAAAAAAAAAAAAAAATCCGGATCAAAATAAATAGTCAATTGAGACTTGTCTGCAGATGCCATCAGTTCATTAAAGAGGAAATTTACTATACTTTCAAATAGAATTAAATTGAAAATATAAAAATAAGTAAATTGTTAAACTAGTAAAAGAAATAGTAGTCGAAGAAACTAAATTATTTTAATTGAATTCACAATTTATTGTGTTTACCAACAATCAAGCGAGTACAAAAAAAAAAAGGTGGAATATGAAGAAACAGTAAAAGTGAAGGCGAAAAAAAGAAAAGAATTAAGAATGAAATTGTGTAAAAGATGAAAATTGCTTTGCCTTCAAGCAATGAGTTCAACAATGTCTCAACGTCGTCTCTAGTAGTCGAAGTAGTCATAGTGCACGTCGTCGACGTTGTAGTAACATCAAGGGCGGACTTAATATGCTATACATTGTATAGACGAAAGCCCCGACTACTACTACTGAGTCGCTTTCTCACTCACACACTGATGAAACTGCTGCAAGGCTTTATTCTGCATTGCACTTGGCATATTTTTATTTTCCATTCTCTTTTTCTGCTTTTCATTTTCAATGCCAAAGGAGGCATTGTCAGGACTTTTGCCATTAAGCAATTTTAATACACTTCAGAAGTCATCATCGTCATCATTCGTTGTTTGTTGCTGGCATCATCACGTACAGTACATGAAAATCTCCTGTCGGTCCTAACGCATGCATGCTTCCTCGGTACCCCAATCCCTCTACCCTCTCTCCAGTTCTTTCACACTACCATAGTACTAAGACTTGTGGATCTGCTGTTTAACTATGCCGCCTACATTCATGAGAAAAGCAGCGTGTATTGGCATGCTTAATGCACCTGCATAACTATGTACCATGATTTCCCTCCATTTCCCACCATTTCATTTATATCCATCAAGCAAATTTTCCATGTTAAAAAATGAAAGGAAGAAAAAATAAGTCAAATGCTTACCGAGGTAGAAACAATGCATTTGTGCTGCATGCCACACATGCCTTTTAGCTTATACTCGTATGCATGTGAATTGCTTTTGTGGTCTATAAGTATAAGTGGTGAAGTGAAACGCGTGTTAAAGGCGCCTGGAAGGATGGATGGATGGATGGATGGATAAATGATTAGTTAGTTGGAGCAGGAGACCTTTTAGCCGTATACACTTATGATTGTCCATTAATGTTGAGTGTTTGCGTTTGCTGCAAAATATTTAAACTTTAAGTGATAGGATTACCTTGCGTATACGCAATATATGTTGATTGTATGTAAATATTGATCATACGACATGCTGAATTATCAGGCCAAATATTTGTTTGATTTAAATATGTATTAATAATTTCACAATTATAAATAATTAAAATATATGCGCAATTTCATTTTAAAAATTATATAAGTTATATTCTCAATATGGAGAGCGAAAGAGAAAGAGACTGAGAAATAGATTTAATTTGATCCCAGATGAGCCAAACTGTTACAAAGTATCCCCAGAGTATTTAATCTAACTAAATTTATATTCAATTTATTTTATTACATACATTTTTTTATTCATTTTAGCCATAAAGTAAAATGTTTAGGGTGAATGGGTGAATATTTTATTTTTCACAATTTTAGTTGAATTTTTTATGTTTCCATGGTGATTTTTTCTCTGTACAAAAAATATTTGATTTAAATCAATCGCACATCAAACTCATATGGTACATGTAGCGTCTTAAAATTTTATATCTGAACAAAAGTTCAATGAAATTTAAATTTGTTTCTTACTTCCCAAAAAAATAAAAAAAACATTTTTTTCCTTTTTTTTTTTCCTTTTTTATGTCACAACTTATCCACTTAAAACTAAAGTGACAGACTTATGTAGCGTAAACGCAATATTTGTTGATTATATGCAAATGTTACTCATACGACATGGATTAACATGCAAAAATTATTGCAAAATTCAAAATCATAAATAACAAAAGTATTCACAACTTTTCTGAAATTAATTTTACCAAGAGACTGAAATTTATTCCCAAATGAGCAAAGCTGTGATAAAATCCTCCTAAAGTATGATTTCATAAATTCATGCAATTTGAATTATTATTATTCAACTTATTTTATTACTTAAATTTAAATATTCATTTCTGCCACAAGGAAAAAGATTTAAGTTTGATTATTTTATTTATTCGCACATTACAGAAAATGTCATAATATCTGAATACAAATTAAAAGAAATTTAAGTTCCTTTCTTACTATTAAGAAAAAATCATTTTCGGTGAACAAATAAGTTTGCCCCGTTTTTAAGCATAAATTAGGCATTTATTGTAAAAGAATGTTATATTTTTGAAGTTAAGTGCTGTTTGGGTAGGCAGTGAGTTACAGTACAAGTGAAATTGGAACGCCTCCAAAATTTCCTTGACCAAAATGTGGCCGACCGTTGTTCGAGCTGAAAGATCACTTCGTTATTTCTTTGGTATATCGGCGGCGTTTGAGCTGCAATGCTTGACTTAAAATCATCAGCGTGAGCAACGTTCCCCAATGATGGCTTCGTTAGACTTGATTAGCTCATAATAGATCATTCCGAGTTGATCCCACCAGATTCACAGCATTAACTTCTTGCCATGTATAATCGGTTTTGCCATCGAATTTGATGCATACCCTACGATTTTCAGCCCGTTGGTTTGTCATAGTACATCCACTTTTTGCCACCAGTCATGATGCGATGCAAAAATCCTTCCAATTTTGGCTTTGCAGTAGTTGTTTGACGTCAAAAAATGGCGTTCGACGTCTCTTAGCTTCATTTCATGCGGAACCCATGGCTATGAGATGCTTTGATATTGCTTGTTGGGTCACTCCCAAAGTTTCAGTGAGCTTATCTTAAGTTTGGTATGAATCTTGTCCAATAACCCCTCCAACTCAGTGTCTTCAATCTGTACTGGTTTTACTCCGCGTTCTTTCCCTGATATCAAAATCATTACTTTTAAAACGCCGGAACTACTACTAACATTTTTTGTTTTTATGGAACATGTTATGCTTCACACAGTAGTACAAGTCAGCAGATTTCTTCAAATTAAGAAGTAATTCTAAATTTCCCTCAAATGACGCTTATATTTGGCTCAAAACTGGACATTTTCACACGAAAAAAATAATGTGATGCTGGTACAAAATCGGTAATACTTCAAGGTTATGGTGTTGCCAGATTTCCAACCTTACCATATGAAGTTTTACATCTGAAAATATTGTATAAACCATAACTTATTGGTGGAACCATCCGTTCTTAAATGGCTGAGACTTACATATTTGCATACCCAATATTATTTTTTTATATGTTCTCAATGAAATTCAATTTAATTGCAATCACAAAACAAAACTAATATTCTGGATTATAATGAAACCACTCATTTGCTTGCCGTGGTAACTTTTACTCTCTTTCAATGTACACTCAGTCAACTTATCCATATATGTATTTACATAGTAGTTCAAAATGGTTTCAATTCAACTGAAATTTGTTGCTTCTTTCTTTTGTTCCATTCTCATCCTTATCTATGATGAGTTGTCGTCTTCCGTGTTATTTTTTTATTTATAGTCTAATTGCATTACAAACGAAAACGTGCAACGCTCAAACAAAATAAAAATCCCCTTAACATTTACGTAAGTTTTTCTTCAACATTTCATACACTAAACATGTTCTTCTTTTTTCTTAACGTGAACCTTCTTTATTGCCATTTTTTTTTTTTTTTTTTTTTTGCTTAATTAACAAAACAATTCGGCAAAAGACAGTGAAAAGACATTTGAAAGAAGAGAAGAAGGAGTATCATCATCATCAGTTAGTTGTGGGAAAAGTTTCAAGAACTTTCTGTGTTTTCTCCTTTCCTTTTTTATTTTTGGTGGGCAAGAAAATTGCTTGAAAATTAACAAACACAACAACAACTCACAACAGCCAACAAAAAGAATAGAGACAAAGTGAAGGCAGAGTTGAATGAAGGACTCAAATAGAAATGGTGGTGGCACTGAGTTGGAAGAGAAACCGCACCGCAGCTTTTACTTGAATATTAAGTGAAGCCTTTTTGGCTTAAGAGAGTGCAAAGATGAATATTGTGTTGAAGAAAACGAAGTCTTGGTTCCTCTGAATTTCTGTTGGTGTTGCTATTATTATTATTCTTGACTGACATTTGCTGGTGTTAATGATGACGACGATGATAATGACAACGACAATAAAGTTGATTTAATTGTGCTTAAGGGAAATACAACAACAACAGGGAAAGAATAGATATAGAAACAATTTTTACTATCGCGTCTTTCGACACCGCCATCCCAACAGAGAGTCGTCGACCCAAACGAACTATAAACTAATAAACGTATTTAATGCGTCTAAGGAACTTACTTTAACACAATAAATTCATTTATTAATACGAGAACAAAACTTTGCACAAAAACACCTTATTATGCGCGGCAATCAACGTGCTTAGTAATTGACTGACTGACTGACAGAGTGACGTTGCTATCTGTAATAATTCCTAATGATGACGCTGGTGATGCTGCTACTACTGATGATGATGAATTCACATTAAAAAGGCATGGAGAAAGGGCAGTGAATCTCTAAATAGTCAAACGTATATGCAAATTAATAAACTCATTAGAAGTTATTATAAATAATTAATAAGCATAACAAAAGTAAAAGAGTGAATTATGTAAGTAAGTGTGTCTGTGTGAATGACTGGCAATCTGAATGAATCGTCATCGTGTTGTACCTGATTGACTGATAGACTGACTACTAATTCCATTCTTCCATCTTTCAATTTCACCTTCAACTGTCTGTTAAACTCATAGGAAATTTGCTCCCATGATGCCAACCAACCATGGCTGCTTAGTTTGTTTGATACTACTTACCTCTAATGAGATGAACATTCTGTTTGTTTAGTTATTTGCTCAATAACTTTTCACCCACTTCATTTTATGCGCGTATGCATATTTAATGAGGCAATACTAGTAAAAAGCTTTTTAATTAATTCGCATTTACACTTCATTGATTGTTCTAGGGATTCTATTTGAGTAGTGGCGTCGTCGTCGTCTATTAACGTTTAATTAAATATGAAATCTTAAAATCATTTAATCTGTAATCAATTCAAAATCATCGTTAACTTAATTTTTAATGAATTTATAGCTTAAGGAGGAACTCTGTTCATGATTAACAAGAAAGAAATTAATAAGAATTATAATTAACTAAATTATAAGTGTAAGAAAACTAGTTTCTTATAATTTTTTACAACTTTAGAGCTCTTTTTCCCTTGTTTTTAAAGCAATGGTTGGAAAACTACGGCACACGGTTCAACATTTATGGTGTTGCTCATGGATTTTTCCATTCGAGATATAATAAATAGAATTTCTATTATTTTCGGATTTCATTCAATATAACGCTGACGTTCTGGTGATGCAGCAGTTCATGAAATTAGAACACTATAAGATTCGTTACGATGTGTTCCTTTAGAAGCAATATAGGTCGACGGGCTTCCAACGGCAAGTGAATGGCTCATCGATGCCACCAAGAAGACGAATGATGCCATGCTCGTCCAAATAAGGCAACAGACTATACATTTTACTGTTTTTAGAAATGGCTTTCCCTTCATGAAGATACTGCAATTCTTCACCGTAAACTTCTTGGTGCATTATTTTGGAAGGCAATCGCTCTACTTTTACTATAAGTTCGCTCGCTGTCAGTGGACCCATAGAACATGACAGGAAACATTCTACAGGCTCACAAGACCCTGTCTATAATTCGCTTCATTCTTAAATAAGAAAAAAATTTAAACAAATCAAGATCAATTCTACTTACCTCGCAAAAAAGCAGGCGATGAATTTCTTCTTCTATCTGTGGCGGGGATTGCAGCTGTAACTGTGGTCAATGCTTCTCTTTTCGGCGCAAGAACGCTGGTTCCTGATACCATTGTCCATTGAAATTGACCGTTAGCGGATTAAGTGGGCGCTTAAGATAATCAACTGGATTCTGGTAGTAGGTACCCACTGCCATTACTCTGACTTACTATATTCGAGTATCTCGGCAACTCTATGACCCACAAAGGATTTGTACTTTTTCTGGGCTGAGTTTATCCAAAGAAGTACAGTTTTGAAGTCACTCCAATACACAACATTTTTTAAGTCGATGTCGTGACCTTTTGTGACGTTTCTGTTTAGTCGAATACCAAGGATAGCAGCTTGTAGCTCGAGGCGCGGTATTGGCATCAATTAAAAAATATTCGACTCTCATATTTTCCGTTGGATTAGCAGATTAGTACCATTTAAGGTATAAAATTTAAAACTGTTACAATTAAGGTCATGTATTTATTTCAGCCCTTGATTCATATCCATTTTGTAATATTTTCTTATCTGTCCTTCTAAAGAAAAGCGCATAATTCCCATTATATTTTCTTCTTCTTTTATATTGCATAAATTTTAATCTTTTAATCAACCTTAGAGTCATTGAACATTTATAAAAGTTAATTACAAAGATGAGGCAAAGGTTGCTTATATGAATTTGATGTATCCTTAAGATACATACACGTACTTCTATGTATTCAGTTTAGATGCAATGTTGTCGACTAAATATCGACGAAATGACAATGGTCCGATGCCAGAATAGAAGCCATCAGCAACTTGTTATAAACTTAGTTTCCCAACTAAGTTACAATGTATATGACCGAACAAACAAACAACCAACCGACCGACGACCGCTCTTAACTTAGATACTTGAGATTTTGCAAACTTTTGTTAATTTATTTTTTGTTTCTCATTTTTTTTTTTTTTTGTATATTTGTAAATTAAATCAATAAAATAACAGGCGCATGCCCTCGGCACTATGAGCTTAGACGATGGCAGGTCATATTGATGTTGATGATGATGTTGCTGTCTGTAGCTCTGATGGCTGAGTAGCTAACTATAGCTGAATGTGTGTTTCAGTATGCATAGATGCCAGATACCAGTTTATTATAGGAAAAAGATACATAAAATTACCTTCAGCCATAATATTCTTTTTGATATGAATGAATGAACACACTTTGTTTTATAAAAATATACATATTGATTTGACAAGAGCCAATATTCGAAAAATGTATGTCCTTTAAATTCTGAACATTTTCTCTTACATGTTTGCTTGCTTTCATTTTAGTTTTTAACTCATCCTCCTCTTTTTTTCTGGTTGTTTCTTTCATATACAGGTTGGTACACAGGAAGCCACTTGGGTTGTCTCCGACTACATCGCAACACCTGGCACAAACGAATTAAGCGTCACCAAGGGCCAACAAGTTGACATTGTTGAACCACCCACAACAGCAGAGCCAGATTTCTGTTTGGTTCGACTAAATCCACAGAGCGATGATGCTGCAATGCAAGAAGGTTTGGTGCCTGTGTCAGTACTTAAACCGCCGCCAGGCACACACAAACCAGGTACGGCAACATCATCATCATCAGCGGTAACATCGCGCAAGGATATTAACGATTCAATGCAGGATCAAGGTATAGACACATAAAGATTCATGTGCATAAAATTAATAAAAAAAATTAAATCTATAATAGAAACTTTTTAAAGTTTTCAAGTGATTTTTCTTCTTCATTTTATATTTAAAGTTTCATTGTTAATTTATTTTTATTTTACTTTTTAAGGAAATCGGGGTAAACCCGATCCCTTGACATCGTCAACTAAACGACGTGGCTTTAGCGGGTAAGTTTATTTCGACTCTTAAAAGTTATATAAGTTTTTTTTTTTTTTTGTCACCAATCCAAAGTTTTATAACTCAAAGTGAGCAATTTGTTCTTCATTTTTGAAACTTCAATGAAGTGTGTAATATGAACAATGTTAACATGAAAGTTTTCAACTTTATAACAAAGCAATTTTAATAACTACACTACAAGAATATGTATATTATATACCTAAATTTATATGCGTGTTCTATATAAAAAGTATATTGTAGTAACATGGAGATGCAATTTTACGTACATAAACCAACACACATGCCTATGCCTTCTCTTCAACGGTATTTCTCTTGTATTGTGTTTTGTTGCATTCTAGGAAATTTCATTAAATATGCAAAACATTTATGAGAATTACAAATACAAGTACATAGACTTATTTTATACCCTGTGAAAAAACAGTAAATGGTATATTAAAGTCTTTCAATTTCATATTAGTAAAAAAAAATATATATATTTAGTTCAAAGGTAGAATAATATTTTTCAAGCTCTAATGACCCGAAATCTAGCAATAGTCTTATTTTTCATTAAATGCTGTTTGTCACATAAAATACGTGACTTCAATATTTAAAAATACAACTTTATTAGAGAAAAGTTTTAGTTTTATTTTGACAATTCACCATCATAATGTTGGATATCTAAAAGTCGAGCACCACAAACTAAAGCAAATTTTACTTAAGAATTTTAAATGCAAAAATTAAAATTTCTATATGTTTCTTCAAAAGGCAATTCTAATTGGTCTTCACATAAATAAAACATGAATCAAAATACAATTTCTAGTTGTATTGACTTGTAAGTATTAAATGCAATCAAATCGATAATTATTTACAATATTAAAACGAAAAAATAATAAAAAAAAAGTTGAATGAAAATCGATGTTGTAATTGAGAATAACTATATTCTCTAAAAACTTGACATTTAGAGTCATTTAGATACTCTCCCCGCCACTTGAAGAGCACACCCCTTCATAATTTTTTTAAAACCTAATATTTTCCGACACAGAGCTGTTAGGGACTGACATTTTGTTTTTTAAAGAAAAGCTCCAAAAATGTACGACTTAGTTGCAAAAATAAAATTTATCACTTCTGAGAAGGTAGAGAGTTGAAATTTTCACAGAGTGTGTAATTCACTTGGGACAAATACTAAACATACACATTTTTAGAAGCATTGTTCTTTAATTTAATCTTTTATTCAATTTTTTTTTTATTATTTTTTCGTTTTAATATTGTAAATAATTATTGATTTGATTGCATTTAATAATTACAAGTCAATACAACTAGAAATTGTATTTTGATTTTTTTGGTTGTATACTTTTAGGCTGTTAATTGTAGTACACTTTTACGCTGTTAAATAAGCACATCATTTAATATTTTGAGCAAAAAATCTTGTACGACGGTACGGAACCCTCCGTGTGCGAGTCCGACTCATACTTGGCTGATTTTTTGATTTTTTTTTTAACATATAGGCCCTTTAAGTCTTTTTTTGGGGGGTGGATGAATGGCAGTAAAATTAATGAATTTTTTAGTTAACCCTCGCAAAAATTCGTATAAATATAAGCGAAGTACCGCAAGGCTCACAGCGGTTCTTACTGGTCACTGGTGTACTGGGATTCACGCGAGGAGACTGGGCATTCCCTTCACGAGCCTTTGTAGGAGTGTGTAGGTGGTGACGTGAAGGAAAGGAAATCACTCACCCACTTTCTATGACAATGCCCAGCACTGGCGAGAACTAGAAATAAGTTCTTGAGCAAATATATCTTCGATAACCTCTCGGACTGTTCGGTCACATGTCCGGGTGACCTTCTAAAATACCTAAACTCTACGGGATGGGTTTAGCATTACTGATTGTGTTCGGCGAGGAAATGGTTTCAAAACAGCACTTAAGTGCTAATTGTGGCTTGTTGGACTATACAAGTCAGCAACGGTAACCAACCAACCAAATGTATTTTGCTTATTAAGTCCATAACACCTGTGTATTAAAAAATATGAGGTTTTAAAAAAATTGTGTAGGGGTGTGCTATTCAAGTGAAAAATTGCATATGTTACGTCTGTTAATGCCAATTAGTTTATTATATATTACATTGATAAACAAACTATTTTTTTGATGATCTGCAATCTTTTATGGTATAAAGAAACCATCAATTATGAATTTTAAAGTCGAAATTTCTGTCTCTTCCGATACGCACAACTTCTACACCATTAAACGGATTGATACGGTATCATCTATCATTAAGATAATTTTCTGCGGAAGGATAATATGTATTCTAATTAATTCTAAAATTAAGTCTTTGTACAATGGGTATATGGTGACTTAGAAACATATTTTTAAAATCAATCAAATCGTCTTTTTTAAACATCTCCTTTTATTAGTTTTTAGAAACAATAATTCTTTGTGCGTAGATAATTTTGTCAATATTAAATCAATTTTATTTTCAATTGTTGCGCAATACAAAATTTGTTTTAAATATATTACGGGAAAACATTTAACTAAAAAATGTCAGTTATTCTGAAAAGTTGTAAAAATATATTGTTGGCTTCAGAGTAATGAAGCCGATGAATAAATGTAAAACTGTTTTTCTAATGCACCCATGCAAACCAGGGACGGGTCTATAATATATAAGTATATACAGTCGAACACCTCTATTACGAACTCCCCAATACCGAAAACTTCTCTATAACGAAGTCATTCTGAAGACACAGCGTTTTTCATATATTTGAATCTCTCTGTATCGAACTCCTCTATAGCGAATTAACTCTGTGTAACGAAGTGATTGTATGCTCCTCAATGACTTCGGTATAGAGTAGTTCGACTGTATTTGTATTGCGCAATAATATTATACTTCTATGAGCCACTTAAGAATGCTAATTTTATAAGTGTTGATGATGGTTATCAAGTTAATCGATTGGTTTATGGAGCATATAATCACAAACAAAACTATGGTTACATTCAATAAACACTAACCAACATTGTGTTGATTGTGTAACTTTATCCCAAGAAAATATATATATATATATATATATATATATATATATAACTTTGCAAAGTCCCTCGTGATTTTACTACAAATGTTGTTTCAGTATTACCATTTTATATAATCATAAAAAACAAATTTGATCGATAAACAAACAACCCTAAATCTTTTGTTCTCAAACAATTTATGTTAAATAGAGAATTACTTGGCCTTATGGTTATTGTTGTTTATTATTTCTTGCTTATCTGCAACTACAAAGTGGGTACTTCCAGAAAGACGCCTTCTTTTTGTGAGTAGCTAAATTTTGGATTATTATCGCTTTACAAATAATGCAACTCATTATTAATTCAACATTATTTGTATATGTACTTTCATAATATGTACTTAAATAATCTATTAACCACAAACCAAGTTTCTATCGGATTATTTCTCTATATTTCTTATCGTAGTTTACTCCTTAGCTTCAAAGAACTTCAACTTGTTCTTTTTATGCTTAATGTGTGTGATAAGCGTATTACTCAACTCAACTGAAATGAAATGAAATATACGACGATTTACGCTCAAGTAAACTTGGTTGTAAGAATTGTTTCCATTTTCAGATTATGAGAACAAAAGCCAAAAGCAAGTCAAATAAATAAATAAATACAAATCTACTTAAGTTTCGCATTACAAAGACGTACCAACATCACAGATTTACTTTGGTTTCGAACAAGGCCAAGTTAATGTGTATACGTTATTGCATGGAGAGGAGGCAAAGTCGAAGGAGATATTGCAAATACTAATGGCACATTGAAGTGCTTTACTAACACTGGAATAGACTTCTTCTTTTGACTGATTGACAGTTCCATTTAGTTCGATGAGTGTATTATTGTGTAGTAGAATTGCGTTGCGGTATTTGGTTTTAGGTCTAGTCGTCAATCAAAGGGCAGGCAACCAACAACATAAATATCAAGTAATATATTCTACATTCTGTTATAATTCCAATTCTGATCAATAAATTCTATCAGCAGTAGTAATTATTTAGATAAATGTTGATCGAAACTCAAAATTTAATGAAATAAAACTTATTCTGACGTCTTCAATTAATTTAAGTTGCATTATGATTTATGGGATATTTCCTGTTTAAGATATTACGACTATTTCACATAAATTCTCAGAGACTTTTAACACGCTTATAAATATAAGCTTAACCTGCATATAATTTATTATTCGGCCGCGTACAACTAATCCATGCTACGGATTTTAATACGATTTTCATTATCATTTAGAGAATTTGTTGCGGAAGGTTCTTATGAAAGAAAATGTTTGGAAAATCCACCGGAAAGGTCGGAATTGCATATAAAGCTTCGAGTCATACAATATTTTAAAATTAAGCAATTGGTTTTTTTAAACACATTTCAATTTTAAATTTTGAACACATTACTGAATTTATTGTATAAAATTAAATATTTTCTTAACGAAATTTGTTGTTACCGCCATTGTCCATCATAAAGATAAAAGTTTTAAACTCTCATAAAAACAACACAAAACAACCCAACTCAAGAAATAATAAAACTCAACTAAGAACACTAACAATGGAAGAAAAGAATAATTTTATCTGTTTTTCACTCATTATATTCATTATTATTTATTTTACTTTGTATTTTTTTTTTCTTCCCGTAATTTTGACTCAAATAAATAAACAAAATTTTGCATTGCGTGTTAGCGAACGCGTTTGAGACTTTTGTATCATGAAACTGTCAAAGCGTCATTTGTTTTTTTTTTGCGCTCTCAAGTCCAGTTGAGTCTAATTGGACTGTTGCGCCTCTTGTTAATATTATATACACATTGTTGTAGTTGTATAGTTATTGTATTCTTAACTTTGAGCAACAGTTAACAACACAGTTATGTTGTTCACTCACTCAGTCAGTCACAATCAGTTTCATTCTTAACGTACTCAATATAACATCGCGTATACGCTCTGTAGTGATATCGCGTACGTTAAACGAGTTTAAAAAAATAAAAATAAAAAAATTTATATCAGCAAGTTGAAGAATATTGTAGAAGATTGGAATGGAGTGAAGTGTAGTGTGTTATGCTAAGCCAAATACCCTTTTTAGAGGCAATTAAGTGATTTGTTTCATTGGTGATGAGTCATTGTGTCTTTAAAGACCTTAAAAACTCATTGGATTCTTCGCATAATAATCGTGTGACTTTACAATAAATTTCCTTTCCTACTTTTGGCCATTATTTAAGACATGTGTAATAACAATACTTTTGATAAAACACGTAACTGTGTCATTGACGACGTTAACAGTTCCATCGGAGTGGTCGGAGTTGTCGATATCGATGAAATTGATAACGATAAAATAAATAACAATTTGAAATTCAATACAAATTCGGTCTTGAAACGCACCTCAAAACGTTTTTCCAAATCATTGAGTTATATTGCAAGCGGGAGCGGTGACAATGTCAGTCCCATTACTGAGTCTCAGCGTTTTTCTTGCTTTTGTTGCACTCCCGATGAAAAAGTGATGAATAATTTACGAAATAGTGAACATCGAAAATCATGGTATATACATAATAATTTTATCACATTTTACAATCCAATTGAATAAATAAACTAATGTATGTATCATATAAATGAACACAAGAAGTCATTTCTTTGAAATTCATTATATAAAACGAATCATTCTGGATTTGATGTTCAAGAATAAACCTTTTGTTTTCTGTTTATGGTGAAATTATGTGATAAATTCTTTTTTATATTTTTTGTATAAAGAAACAATTGGCTTTTGCCCATATTTTTTGTTGTAATAATTATTTTATTATCGCATCGAAGAAAAAAAAAATTACATAAGCAGAGTTAAAAAAAAATAAACAAGAACTCAAAGGTTGTAAAGATTCAATTGACATTAATTGGGTGGGTCCGACTATTGGAAACAAACTTATGTTGCTTCTGAATTTCGGTAGACACTTCTATACATATTATAAAACAAAGCCCCCAACGCATCTGTCTGAATGCGATAAACTCAAAAACTACAGAACGGATTATCTTACTGTTTTCACCAATGGACGAGTGATTCATATGGATTGTTTAGGAAAAATAAAAATTTAAAAAACCCTTAAGGAATGCACAGCCGAATAAAAATTTAGTGAGGTGTGCAATTGAGATCCATATAAAATTTATAGAAAATTTTTAAAATTAATCAAGTCGTCTTTGTCAAATATCTTATAAGGTCAATCAATCCATTAATTTTTTGCAAATGTAGTTTCCTTATAAATTTCACTTATTTACTCTAATATATTTTCCAAATACCAGACGCCCGTGTAAGCGGACATCGTCTCATACACAATATTGCAATTATTTAAAATAATTTATTGAATGTTTAAGAGTCTTGGCCCTTGGCAGCTCATTTCGTAATTAAATTTGCGGATTCTTAAAATTTACCTGCTTTTCATTGTTTCTCACTTCTTATTTTTATAAGTTTTATTAATAGATATATTTTCTCTTAATGTATCATAATAGAATAAAAGAATCTTTATGAAAAAACAGTTTTAATAAATTCGAAAGCAAGTATTAACACATTAAGATGTTCTTATTATTTTGTTTCTAAATTTTACTAATACCTTGTGAGATGTTACTCCTTTGCTTCTAGGCAAATGTATCAATCACAATTATATCTTCTTAAATCATGTACAATAAAAAGAATTATGTATTAAGGTAATAATTTTACAATAATTTTGAAACTGTCAAAGGCAGCATACAGAAATAGGTCACAGAAATTCACCACGCAGTGCGACAACTGGCACCTAATAAAAACAATACGACACAGTATTTACTTGGAATTGAATGTTACTTAAACATATTCCAACATGCAGAGAGAACGGATGAAGAAATGAAATCATTCAAGATACAACGTACAATTGTGGCAAATTATGATTCAGTATTATTATGATAATGTTTTTGCAACAAATTTCCTCTGATACTTATAAAGAACACCATAATCATCATCGTCATCATCGTTGTCGTTGTTGTCATCATTATCATGAACATGATTATCGTTTCGTCGTTGGAATTGTTATTGTTGATCCCAGCTTGGTTTCATGTCAACTGAGATGATGTTGATGATGATGTTGATGTTGACGACGACGACATGAAGTTAAACTGATGTGTTGTGTTGTGATGCAGTGCACTGCACAGTGATATTGTGTTGTATTGTATCACTACTAATCCCAAGAGCTCATACACAATCACGTTCAATTAGAGTATCTATGGAATTGTGGCAGAGAAGGAAAGAACTGAGCTTTGTATCATTATATTGAATGTAATTGAAACACACGGTACCACTTAAAGTGATCATAGATAGCCAACTTGTATGAACGATTTATTTGACTGCAGTTTGATACATGCGACCAATTAATTTGTTGACCATCAGTTGATTTTTGAGTTTCGGTGAGTTTTCTCTTGTTTTGTTCTAATCTATCCTCACATATGTATTTGACAATGATTTAATTTCCTTTAAAATCATGCTTTAGATTAGGAATTTCTTTTTAAAACATATAAATTGATCATACATCTCGTCTATCTACGACCAGCTTTAGAACCACATAAGAATTGTAGTTGCCGGTTTAATTCCAATGTGTTGTTGTACTCGTATAATGAATTGATGTGAGTTGTTTGTGCTTAACTACGGAAATTGGTTTCAAACAAACTGACATTTATCTATACTGACCACCCGCCTAACCAGTTTCTTCCATACTTCATACACATGATTACTTACTTCATATTGTAGTAGTTTAATAATCACAGTTGCAAGTTGTGGCACAAATGTATCTCAACCCTATTTTACTTGCTGCTACTAACTTCATTTCACTTGGCTTAATGATAAATGCTACAGTACAAACACACATAGGTCACAATTACTATTACTGTTGGTAGCTCGGTCGGTTAGTTATCGATAAAATGTCCACCAGTTTTTGCTGCCTCATTTAGTTGGTTATTATGATGTTAATGTTTTGTATCTATAATGTGTGCTACAATGTGAGTGTCGATGTGTGTGAGAGTGCAATTGTTTTTATTAGATGTTTTCATAGAGATATCAAAATGAATCTACTACCATTCATTTATTCTACACAAACAGTGTTTAGATTGGTTTTTGTCGTTGTTACTGGCAAATGTTTTCTATTTCTATTGTAATTGTTTAATTGCTACACTACATCATGCAAAACCAGTTTGGGGTCTAGGGTAATTCCCATTACTTGCACTTTTTCTTCTCTTCTTACTTGTTCGCATGTACAGTCTTACGATATATGTATGTAAATAAAATTCAATTCAATTTGAATATTTTTGTAAAAATGTCTTAACATTTTGTCATAATAATAAAAATAAAGTTACAGTTGCTTTACTGAGCCTTTAAAATTTTGGTAAAATAAATCAATATTTATACTCTCACTCACTCAGTGAATATTATTAAAAGTTTGTCATGGAGTTTGTAACGCACAGAAGGAGACATTGGAGACCCCATAAAGTATATATGTATATTCTTGATCAACGCAACAAGACGAGTTAATTTAGCCATGTCCGTCCGTATTTAGGCAAACTAGTCCCTCTGTTTTTGATCTAGAAGAACGAAGCTTTCTTTTCACCATGCGCAATACATATGTCGGAATAAGCCGAATCGGACCACTGGAGCGGTACTTCCCATACAAACCGAGATCTAAATTCATGTTCTTATTAGATTTTTTTTTATTTTTTGTACTATTGACTTGAAATTTTGACACTATAAGTGTTTGACTCATATCCTATCCACCACGTGAATTTCAAGATCCTCGGACCACAAGGGGGTACCTCCCATACAAACCCAGATTCAATTTCATCTTTTTATTAGAATTTTTTTTTTTTTAGTTTTTGACTATGAAACTGAAATTTGGACACTAGTGAATATATGACCCATATCCACCAACCATGTAAATTTCAAAACCCTTGGACCGCTAAGATGGGTACCTCCCATACAAAACATGACCTTAGAACAATAATCGGAAGATATAAAAGGTTCGTGAAGAGTATACAACTTCAGCATTGCCAAAGTTAATCTTCTCTTTACTTGTTTAATATGTAAAAAAAATTGTACAAACAATTCTCTGTATGTCATACTTCATGCTGTCTATTCATTCTAAGTCATAGAATAGAATTAAGTAAGCATTCTATGAAGCGTATCTTTGAAACAGTTGTTTTAATTTCCTGTTTTTCAATAATTTTATTTTCAATTGCTTGTGTTGTGCTTTTCATTGACGAACTATTTCTATGCAAATCTTTCCTAAAGCAATATTTTGTAATATTTTTGAAAATTCTACTCTATTTTATTGTACTAAGAAGCCTAAAGGGAGGTTGCTTTTATACTTATATACATAAAAGAGAAGTATGAAGTTTTATGCAAAGGATAATATTTATTGGTAATTTTACAAAACAACTACCAAACTTCCGGAATAAACATTGATACTAATAAACCAAACCCTTGACTCCAAAAAACTCTGTAGACAAAGAATATTAATTCATATTAATAGAGACATTTGTTAGGAGTTGGTGGTGTTATAAAAATAAATAAAAATATTCCCAAAAGATTTAAAAACAAACCAAGTAAAGATGAGAACGTGACTGTTGAATTTTATTATTCTATATACTATGAGACTGAGTGTCTGAGGTATTTATTCAAAATATGCTTAAATCAAAGGGAAATAATTAATTTGAAACCTGAAAATTAATATATATTTTGTACTAAAAATACAAAATTTCTTATTTTGTTTCTTATTGATTTTCCTAAAATAATAATAATACATATAATAAAATGGTCTCCAGTATCAAACTAATAATAACAAAAACTTATTTATTTACTCATTCATTTCTGCAATCATTCATTTATTCATTCATTCATTTATTTATTTATATGTATATACCATGTTACTGTGTTTATTATTATTATATCTATATTTATCCGAGTGTGTTGTGTTTAATTCGATTTCACACAACTCGAGTCATTACCCGCTTAGTTAAGTTCTATACTATATTTTGAACTGTGAAAATGTCTCCAGCAGCATTTGTCACTGTGGGAAAATACATACTTACATATGTATTTTTTCTGTTTTTATACGCATTGTTATCTTATCAAGCGATTCATGTTTATTTGTTAGTTTCCTTTTGTTATTATTTTACTGGGTAGTTGCTTTTTTTTCTTCTTGTTTTTTTTTTTTTCTTTTATATGAAATATAATTTATATATGTTAATCATTAATTAATAGAAATTAACACAAAAGCAGAAAAGTGGGTAACTGATTACTTTGTCTTTTTGAAAATGAATTTCTTATTTTCATATTTATCAATTATTAAATATTTTGAGATCTTAAAATTCTAAGATTTTCTGCCAATTTAATTTGTCATTAAGAAATTTTGTTTATCATAATCACATAAAAAACGTCTGAATGTCTGTACGGGGCGATGAATTCGAGTACTACTGATTAAATTTTCATTCGGTTCTCACCAATGGACGAAGTATTCCATGAGGATAAATTAGTGACAGCAGCAAAACTGCAGATGCATTTAAAGCTTAGAGACGTGTGTTAAAATCAATCGTGTTCTAATCAGTTCAAACAATTCATTTTTTGTTAAGGAGAGGAGGGACAACATCTGCTCGGCTATCTAGTTTGTATGTCTGCAATGTGTTAAAGGGGGCGGTTCTACACGATTTTTGTTCGTTGAGAAAGGATGTTTTTTCTCTTTGTTTGGTTTTTGGCAGTGTCAAAATATTTACTTGGCATCTGTGACTGAGTGTAAATAGTAGCAAGAGGCTTCAAAGAAAAATGCTACCACAAACGCGATACGTGTAAAACTCCACTAAAATTAACAGTATTCAATCAGATTTTCGTTCTAGCATCAATGTTCGAGAAATGAATTCTCTTGTTGTTCCGTGGCACCGACAGATTTTTTGGGTGAAATTGAAAACAAAACCGTCGGCTGATTTCGGCTGATTCGGTTGCACCGCTGTTTGATACATTTTCATTGTAGTTTTCTCTTCCTTTGGCATTAAGGTTTAATTGGTTGTGAATTGTGAATTTTTGATTAAGGGATTTTACATCAACTAAAACAAAAACAATTTTCTTTATTATCGAAAAACGAAAAAAAATTCATTAAAAATGCGTAAAATTTTTGACTCAATACGAGAGTCGATCAAGAATCAGCTGTGGGTAAGGCATGAAGACTATATTTAATTTTATAAATTTTTAATTGCCATTATTTCATTTATTTTGCCAATTTCCAAATATGTAATTTGATAAGTGCCCTCCAACTATTTTTTTAGGTTAGGAAGTAGGAATTAGGAAAATTGATGAATCGGGAAGCAAAACTTAGTGAATTTCATTGATTTTTTAGCAAACAGTCTAGCACTCTTGATAAATGGTATCGACCAGATTCTTTTAAGATTTTTTGAAAACAGGTTTTATAAAAATCATATACTTTACTAAAACTTTAGTGAGTCTTTTATAATCTTTCCGACCGATGACTTGGTCATCGCAAATTCTTTAAAGCTCGTTCATTCGGAAAAATGGTGTCAACTTCCCTCACCGATACCAAAAACGACCCTCGTAGCAATTTAAATATGTTCAAAATATAAAGATACTTAAGTATTACAAACAAACAGATACAATATTTACACACTAATTGGGGATTCTTTATAACTTCCAAATCCCTTTCCCTCAATAGACTAAGACGCACATATGTTGGTTGAGTATTAAATAAAAGAGTTTTTGTTACGAAGTTTGTTTGAGTATCTTTTTGCTTGCTGAATTCCCACTAACAACAGCAGCAACAAAAATGCAAAAAAAAAAAAACAACAATGAAGTGCCGCAAAAATAACGACCGAGACCTAACAGCAATAACAAGAAAAACATATAAACGAAGTGGATACATCCATCCGTCTTTCAGTCAAAGTATCTATCTGTCGGTTTATCTATCTGTCTGTCTGTCTTTTTGCACGTTATATGAATTTACACTTAGTTGGGTTTCTGCGTTAAACCAACATTTTGGAATACACGCGCCAATGTATCCACAAACACATAAACTCCATTGACAAAGTGCTTGAGACACAAAAGCACCTTCACCTCGAAACACTTACATATGTGCTGCATATATTTAGATACTTTTGTATCTAATGTGCGCCTGTCGTCGCCTACAAAAACAAAAAAAAAAAAAAAAGACTCGTTTACATAAAACGAATGAACAAACGACCAAATAAATGAGAAACAAAACCTCGTGAGATATGGTAAAGTCGAGGGCATAGGCCATGATAATGAAGCTGATGTGCCACCGCGGGCTCGTCGTATCTAATGAACTAAATGGTGGACACAAGTTTATGAAAACTTTTATATCCTTCATAGATACCAACATATAGAAGAGATGAAAACGGGGGGAACTACAATAAATGGTTTACCACACTTTCAAGCTGTCGGTCGGTCGATTGGTGTGTAGGTTGCTTTGTGTGTAATGTGTGTGGTCTTTTAGTGTCATCGTAGTCAAAGGACATTAAATTTGTCCTTTTGTTATAATGGTGTTTCCTTGGTGCTTGTGACTGTCTTCGCCTGACTGCCTTTTGTGTTTTGTATAACAAATTTGACGCTTATGACTTCCGGTTTGACATCTTTACTTACATTTTGCTATTTGCTCCCCTACTTTACTTGCCCTAACTATGTTTGGCTTTTCCCTTTGTTCTGTTCTGTTTCGTTCTGTTTAGTTGTGAAACAGATTTAATATCGCTAAGTTAAAGGTATTAAATGAGCCTAATTTTCTAATTAGAAAGCGCACAGTCATGAAAAGTACTTAAAGAGTAGATGCCTTGGATCAAGGAGATCTAGAAATAAAGAGCTTAAAAGAAAGAAATTAATTTAACTTTTTCTTAAGAATCAAAATACATGATTTCTTTTGTTGTTGTTGTTGTTGTGCAATATACATAAGTAAAACAAATTTCTTCCAATAAACGAATCTTTTTAGCGAAATAAGGTTTTATGACAAATTTCAGCTTTTTATCTCCAAAACTAGAGAACATGGAACCATGTACGAACATGTAACATGTAAACATGGCCAGATAGATATTCCTTGCTAATATAAATATGTTAGTGTATCTTTTAAAGAGTCTTAAACGTCTCTTATTTCCCGGGATCCGCGTTAGTAACTTTAGATGTACATACATATGTCTTAAATTGTTTAGAGTTGTGATGGGGTCCGCATGGAAAATGAAGAAACACTTATATGTATCTTCTTATTTGAGTTACAAATTTCACTCAAATTCAATGTGAAATGTTTTCACTTAGTTCGAATTGAAAGGATATGAACAAAATTACATGTTGTAAAATCACAGTAAACCTAAAAACTATGCTATAATTTATATGTATTAAATAAGCATTGCGTACTTTTAGGCAATGATTCACTTAAAAGATAATATTTTTTCCATATTATTTAGCATAGTAAACCAACCAACCAACCAACAAAAGAGCCCAAATCGTTGGTTTATTGTCTCTTGGGCACACTAAAATACTGAATAGCTTAGAAAAAAAGGGCATCATTGTTTTCCGGCGTTGTTGTGTGTCATTTGTGGACTATAATTGTTTGTCAAAGTTTTTGTTGTCTTTGTTTTTCATTTAGCATAATTTTAGAATGGTAAAACCAACAACTAAGTTGAATCATTACGCCTTTTGTTTGGTTTGTCGCGTTCAAATGAATATCGGAACTACTCTGCCCACGCGCCACATTCCCTTGCTCTCGCTACACTTGACAATCCACCTCATTAATACATAGTCCATATTTACCTTTACATTACATCAGCAAAATGAATTCTGAGCTGTAACCGCGTAATAAATTAAATAGAAATTCTTGGAATTATGTACAGACCCATGAACGACCACTCACACACTCACCCACTCTTCTCTATAGTATACTGAATAAATACAATGAATGAGTGCAAAAGGATAGAAGGAAGGAAGTAAAACTTAACTAAACTGAATTTTTGTGTTGAGCTATACGTTGAATTGAGTGGGTGAGTGAGTGAGTTAGTTCGGTTAAAGTTCATTTTTTTTAACCACTGTGTCAATGTTTATTTTTATTTTGAATTATGTGTTTCAAAAAATTGTTTCAGGGGTTTTCGCGGTACACTTCATTATAAATTGAGTGAACCAAGCGGAGGATTTTCTCTTTCAAACGAAATGAAATTTGCCACAATAAAAAAATAACAAATACCAACAAAAATGCAATCAAATGTTAAAATAGCGATAAATTTTAATTGCAATATTATTTTTTATGGCAAGCGGTAGAGCCAAAGTATCGTTATCGTTAAAATTATTAGAGTGAACATCCTGCAGTTTTTCTTCCATATGTTTGCGTCTCGTGTCGATTGTAATTTCTCTTTTTTTTTTTTTTTATTAAAAAATATATTATATTATATAAGTTGTTAGCATTTTTGTTGAGACATGGGACATGCAATTTCTGCATTGCATTGCATTGTGTGAGCGAGCGAGTGAGGTCAATATGAAAAATATCCACAAGTAAAATGGAAGATTCGATTTTTATGAAAATTCATATTACTTAAAGGGAATGTATTATGTAGAAAACCCCGTCATCATAGTCGGGAGGGAAGCATGATGGTATCGGGGTCAATTTCTATTATGGCTCATTCGAACTTCAATTCGTTTCATCTAAAATGAATGACATACTTTACAGAGACCTGATCCAAAAGCATTTCCACACTTTTCTAACATTTTTGGGCCATTACGTTAGATATTACAATATAATAATGACCCAATACATTTAGATATCGAAACATTAAGATATGTAAATAAAAGCGCCTGGGGCGAACTATCATTGAATCTTTTCTGCAGTCCCTTTACGATTCAATGCCTGACCGAATTTTGAACTTTAAAGGTGGCAATACTTTTTAATTAAGCTTAAAACATAATAAAAATAAGAATTCGTATTATCTATTTTGCCATTTATATAAATTTTTAAGTCCTTGAGTCTATTTTATTGATCGACACACATTTTTGAGGTTCACAGCATTGAATCCTTAATTATAAAAAAATATATTTTCGCAAGTTATGTTAGTATTCCGATTTAAAAAATTCAATATTCTTTAACAAAAAAAAACCTAGAGTCTATTTGATTGATTTGAAGTGTATAAGTGTTCCGTATCTTGAAGGTGGATTGATGGCTTTAAAATATATATTTTTATTTATTTATTTATTGTAGACTAGAACCTAATTATAATTACAATAAAAAAAAAGCTGAATCAATTAGGGCCCTGAAAGGTATATAATTGCTAGAATTACTTAAAAAAAAAATCAATCCAATTATTAAATCTTGATAACTCAGCATTTAGATGTAATGGATATGGAAAGAAATATTGTATATTAAAAAACTTATTTATCCCATTTTTATTTCTTAGCTAAAACTTAACCTAAAGTTCTATGATGAATATCTCTTCTATATAATGAATATCTCATCAACTTATTAAACAACCCTTGCAACTGTGTAATTTTCCTAATTGTTTTCATATCAAAATATTCTACATAAAATGAATTCTTTTGTGACATTCATTCACTTCGTTTGTTGCGTTCCGTTTCGATTCGTTTCACCTGTTTTTACTATATACTACATATTTTTATTTTTGCTCCTTTTAGTGTTTTTTGCGTTTTTCCAATTTTGCAAATTGCATTAATTAATTTTCATTAATGTATTTGTTTTTCCTCTTCTTTCTTTTCTTTTTTTGGCTTTCATTTCATTATAATACGCATAGTATTAAAGTTTGTATGTTTGTTTAATTAATGTCTACTATACAAATACGTCTTCAATACAATATTTTTACTTTATTTCATTAACATTATTAATATTCGAGTACCTGCAATTAAGGGAGTCATTCAATGCAACATTTAATTAATGTCATTTCACCTTTTTGTCCTGTTTAATTATGTTGAAAATTAAAACCACATAAGTATATGCAAGTAGTCTCATTATTATTGTTATTTATTAATTGTACTTTTTATCCTTATTATTTCAAGTGTTTTTATGAAAATTGAATTGTGACAGAGTTTCTGTTAAAGAAGTCACAGTAGCTTATGTCGAAAATCTATGTTTTGAGACATTGATATAAGTAATATACTCAGCTGATTACAATTATAGGTACGGCAAGCAATTTTAAATTCTTGGCGGACTTAAACTAATTTATTTCAATCCAATAGGAAATAGTTTAATGTACTCGTATATTTCTTCTGTGTACAATAATATGTTAAAAGAAACACATTTCTTTGCTGAAAAAGCGATTTTTTTTGTATTTTAAAGAAACAGCTGCTACTTATTGGCCTTGGCTTGTTTAACTTCTTCTTTAAGTCACCCACAAATGTCAATAAACCGTAGGCGGGCTTATAAAATTTTCGATTATTGCTGAAATTTTCCTTAATAATTTAAATGTATCAAATTTCGATTAAATTACCTTCAGGTTTTGAGGTTGTTTTAGTGATTTACCATAGGTTTCCTAGGCTAGTTTTATTTTAAAAACATTTAGCCAGACTGATTCAACATTTTCCTAATCTATCGCAGAAATATTCCTTCTTTTCGTAGCAGTGAACGTTGTGACCCTTCCAGAAAAATTATTTGATTTTACTGCACTTTTAAATGATGTATTTTGATACATTTTGTCTTACTTCACGAAAAATTCCGATCCAAAACTTAAATAAATTTAAAAATTCGGATAATTCTGTGTGATACATTATTATTTTGCTCACGTAAACTTTCACTTTCCTTAAGAAGTAATGCATTTATTTATTTAAATATTGTCGAATCACACTGTTTATTTTGCTATGTAAAAGTGTTGCCACTTTGCATCAATTTGGAGCTAAGATCCCTTTGGTTTTTTTTTTTTTTTTTTTTTTTTTTGTTGTAGAGTAATTTGTTTCCTTTATTTTCTATTTATGTTGATGTTACAAATGTTTACCTTTTTTAAAACTATCAAATGAATATTTGAAATTGAATAAATAAAATTTATATATCTAATTATTAAGTGATTGTTTTTAATTAAACTAATTATGACATTTAACATAAGTAATCAATTTTAGAAATTCCCACATATGAAATGCTTCATCAAAAAATAAGTATTCATTATTTTTATTAAAGAAAAGAAATCATGATAGAAAAAATTTTTATAAACAAAAACAGTTGTTTGCGTCATTTTATATATTGTTAATTTGTTTTCCTTTTATTAAACATAAAATGCCTGAAGAACTTTGTGACAAATTCATACATTTTTTTATGTATTTATTTTTGTTTTTTTTTTTTTTTTTTTTTTTTTTTTGTTTTGTTTTATTTCTGTTTTAATAAAGTGAAGAATATAAGAAAAAAATAAATAAAATGGCACATAAAAAGAGAACATAAATTTGCGACTATAAATATGTGAGATAAAATTCTATAGAATATACGAAATGGAACGTCGTCTTTGTTGTTATATTAAAATGAAAATTGTTTTTCACGTAAAACTTTATAAAAATTTTATTTGATAATCTGATTTTTTTTTTTTTTTTTTCATTAATATTTTATTTAAAAACTGTCCATGAGATGGGACAATTACTAGCTCAGGGAAAATTACATTGTTGGTAGAACACAAGTTGGCTATTGAATAAATTTATGGTATTGTGTGTTAATATTTTAGTCTGAAATGTAAGTCTAAAGGGTGATAGCTAAGAAATTATAGCTAATACGTTGTGGATTTTTAAATGGTCGAACACTGAATGCCAAAATCTTTAGAGATAGTTTGATACAAAATTAGTGTTCAAAGGCTTATTAATTTGAAAAAGAAACAATCCAATGTAAAAAACGAAGACATTGAATCAAATTTCCACTCATAATCTCTTTCTGGTTATTCGGATGGTACTACGTCATTTTGGATGTTTTCATTCGACTGAAGCTTTTTCTTCTTATTGGCAAATTTATTTGCAAAATGTCTGTGATTTGTGCAATAAAGAACCCTTCAGATTCTTTACCAGTTTTTTATGAAATTCAAATTTTTCTTCAACTGCCATCATATCAAGTATATTATATATATATTATATTATTGTTTATTGTCAGCTTTCCAAATCATTTCCAAAAAATAAATTAATATATAAATATTTATAAGCAATCCAAAAGAGGCCTTAAAAACTAGTGAACTAGCCCCCATACAGACAGAAAGATGGACAATGCAAAAACAGCAGAGGTATTTGCTATCCCACTTTGATGTATTAATTTGTACCAGACTTTGATATCCGTACAACCATTATCTAGTACTACTATTAGACTTAACTAAAAAAAAAAAAAAAAAAAAAACCGAATTTTTAATGACTGCTGAGGAGTGTAATATGGGGCTTGTAATATTGAGGACGATATAACCATTCCATTCCATTCTTCTTCGATTTGTTCTAGACGATTTGCCAAACTTAAAAATCCATTCACTTTGAGATGAAAATTAATAAAATATTAAAAAATTTAAAATATTGGAAAGAAATTTTTTGTTGTGTTTCGATTATTAAAAATGTATCATTGAGCACAAATGTGTGGGAGAGACTAATGGCGACGAAAGATTTTAACATATCTGAAAATGTGTATAGATGAAGATAAAGAGAAGTAGGGGAAGATACGATTTAATATGATTTATTTATGCGATTAATACATTTTAATTACACTATTACATTCTGTTGTTTAGTTGCATTGACGCATAAGATGACGAACATTTTGTTATTATTATGTATTAAAATTAATTTTATACTTTGGTCTATTAATAGTAATAACAACAAACAAGAACATCTTCATTATCAATATCACCAGGAATAATAAAATCTTTATTTATTAATAAACCAACATCATTTTCCTTTTGTTCTTCTATTTACAGGCGCAAATGGTTACCGCAACCACTAAGGAAACTATCCCAGAGCAAAGTGGAGAAACCGCCAGCAGAAAAATCTCTTATTAAAAAAGCTTCAGAGAAAAATTTACGGGTAAATCAAAGTTACTTTGGATTTTTATTAAGTTTTCACAATGAAAACTCTCCCTTTCAGTTACCACACAAACATGCTGAAGAGGATAGTGCCAGTTCGTCATCCGTTGGTCACTTTGGTGCAACATCACAAGCATCATCACAGCACAATACATCATCAGCATCACAACAAGATTATGAAGCCGAAGAAGAAGCTGGTTTAGAATTACCACCACCCATGAAACCCATACAAGAGCCACATCTGATTTCCAATGGACCGCCTGCATTTAATAAGGATCTCAAAGAGAATGCAGCCAATATGGTAAGTACTACAGCAAAATATGTAAACCATTATGTATGTAACGGGGTGCGAGGGAGGGAATGTCATTATTACATTCCATTTTGGTTTTACATGATGCGAAATTTTTTTGTAATGCTACGAAATTATCTCACTAATCTTGGAATTAAAATTGTAAATTATTTTTGCATTACAAAATTTCCGCAGGGTAAAATGTTGTAAAAAAAAAAAAATAATAAAAAAATACACTGAATTTGCATAAATATTTAAGGTGAATCTGAATAGAAAAACAAAATGGAAATTGAGGATGAAATTAGAAAAATTTCAATAAATTAGAAACGTTTATTTTTTTATGAAGAGAAAGATGGAACAATAATCTTTGATTTCATTTGGTTAGAAAATAATTATTCTTCATATTTATGATGTTTTTGCAAGTTCACGAAATCCTTGTTTAAAGAGAACTCAGTTTAAAAATATTAGGTTGGTGCAAAAATAATGGCCGTTTCCATATTTATTTTTATGCATGAATTTCTGAATATATTTTTTAATGAATGTGGTCATGGTATATGTCGTTTTAAAGCGCGTTTTTTGCTCTATCTTCTATCTAATTATCTTTTTATTATCGTCATACGTTTCTGATTTCCGACCACTTTTTGTGATGCTATCAAAACAAGAAATTCGCATTATTTTGCTTCACGAGTTCAAACTTGGCCACAATGCTGCGGAGACGACACGAAATATCAATAAAGCGTGGGGCGAGGATACTGCTTCCGAACGTACCACACGTAGATGGTTTGAAAAATTTCGCGCAGGTGATACCAGCATTAAAGATAAAAAGGGTCGCGGCCGCCCATCTGAGGTTGACAATGACGATTTGAAAGACTTAATCGAAGCCGATCCTCGCAAAACCACACGAGAAGTCGCACAAGAACTCAACGTCGATCACTCAACAGTCGTACGCCATCTGAAGCAAATAAGGAAGTCAAAAAAACTCGGTAAATGGGTGCCGCATGAATTGAACGAAAACCAAAAAAATCATCGTTTTGAGGTGTCATCGTCTCTTCTTCAGCGCAACAAAAATGACCCGTTTCTCGGCCGAATCGTAACGTGCGATGAAAAATGGATCCTCTACGACAACCGGCGACGTTCCGCGCAGTGGTTGGACAGCGACGAGACTCCACAACACTTCCCGAAGCCGAAACTGCACCAAAAGAAGATTATGGTTACTGTTTGGTGGTCAGCAGCCGGTCTCATCGATCACAGCTTTCTGAATCCAGGCGAAACGATCACGGCAGAGAAGTACTGCCAACAAATCGACGAAATGCACCAGAAGCTTCGACGTATGTGCCCGAGATTGGACAATATGAAGGGACCAATCCTGCTCCATGACAACGCTCGACCGCACGTCGCACAACTGACCTTGCAGAAGTTGAACGAATTGGGTTACGAGACTCTACCTCATCCGCCATATTCACCGGACCTCTCGCCCACTGACTACCATTTTTTCAAACACCTCGACAACTTCGTGCGCGAGAAATGCTTCAAAAATCAAGACGACGCCAAAAACGCCTTCAACGCTTTCATCGCCTCCAGAACTCCGGATTTTTATGCTACCGGCATAAATAAACTTGTTTCTCGTTGGCAAAAATGTATTGATTATAATGGTGTTTATTTCGATTAATAAATTTTATTCTGAGCTGAGTTACGTTCATTTAAAGTAGCTGTTTGGAAACGGCCATTATTTTTGCACCAACCTAATACCTTGATTATTTATCCCATTCTCTCGTCCAAACTGATAAGACATGTGCAGCAGTTTTCTTTAAATGGAATAATGAAAGATTTTTGCTAATTCAATTATTTTTAATAGCTCGAATCGCCAATTGTTAGGTGTGCAAATAAATTTCAGATGTTGTCTCACCGATAAGTTATGGTTCATAATTTATATGATTAGGTTGGAAATCTGGCAACACCAAACCCTGAAAGTATTGGCGATTTTGTATCAACATAACATAATTTGTTTCGTGCGAAAATGTTGAATTTTCGAGCCGAAAGTGTCATTTGCGAGAACTTTTCATTTACTTCTTTAATTTGAAGAAATCTACGGCTGAGGCGTATCGACGACTTATATATGGTGAGGCTGCTTTAATTGAGAGAAGTTGTCGTAAGTGGTTTCAAACTTTTGAACTGCTAGTTTGACGTCGAAGACAATGAACTTAGCGGATGTCCAAAAGTGCGCGAAGACGCGGAATTCGAATCGTTATTGGAGGAAGATTCGTGCCAAACGCAAGAGGAACTTTCACTTACATTAGGATCATCAAACAATTCCACATCGTTTAAAATCGTTGGGAATGTTTCAAAATCAAGGAAACTGGCTTCCATGTGAACTGACTGAGAAACGTTGAACGCCGATTTTGCACATGTGAAATGTTTTTTCCCAGGCATAAATGTATCTTTTCACTGGTGATGAAAAATGGATACACTATGATAACCCAAAGAAGATGAAATCATGTAGACCACATGGCCATTCTTCAACATTGACAGCGAAGCGAATACTCGTGGAAACAACTCATATTGTATATTTGTAGGATCAGCTTGGTTGCTTAAACCGAACCGAGTTACTGGGTCTTTCTAACGAACATAATCGATGAGATTCAGCCGAGCACTCAAGAAAACACATGCCTACTAATACTCCAGACACGAAAACATTATTCTCCTGCATGATTATACTTGTCCACATGCTGCGACGCCGTTGAAAACCTAATTGAAAATATCTGATTAGGAAGTCCTACCCCATCCACAGTATTTACCAGATATTGCCCCATCCGATTATCACCTGTTTGTCACTTCATATCATATGAAGATACCCAAATAAATGGTCGATTTGGAAAGATGAAGCCCTTTTTTTCAACGCGGTATACTTATGCAGCCAGAAAGATGGAAAAAAGTAGTAGCTGCCGATAGACAATTCTTTCAATAAATCATAATATACTATTATTTCAGAATAAATGCCCAATTTTTGGTTAAAAACGGCGGAAATGTACTTGCACAACTAATATTAAATTGAAATAAATTAGACTGATTATATGATAGTCCAAACCAAAAACCCTATTAAAATCAGGTTATTCAGTTTTGCAAGTCATTTGATGCGTTTACTGAAAGCTAGAAGGCGGCCTTCCATTCATTCATCTGATTAAGAATATTACTACCTAATAGACTTCATGTTTATGTTTGTATAACCCACTGATTACCTCATAATTTGAAGATATAAACTATGTGTAGATAATTAAATAGTTCACACTTAAGATTATCATAAACTAAACTTAGATTAGCTAGCACCTTATCAAAGTTGTATATTTCTTTAAATATAAACACAATTAAAGACTTAGATATTTTGTATTTAGTAAACTTCTTTCCTCTATCAATTTCTGTATGCTTCACGATCTTAACTTATAACAATCTAAATCCTTTTCATTCTTTACCTTTGCTTCTTGTGTTCAAATAAACAAACAAATAATCAAAAGTAAATCCGTAAATCCTTTGATAAACACTTTTCAATGTTAAAAGATGCCACCTGGTCGGTCCACACAATTCTCAATTACTCTCCACACTCTTTATCTTGCCTTCTTTTGCCATGTGCTTGCAGCTTTCATTTCATCTATTGTTTGTTTTGTTTTTGTTTCCCACAATTTCTCACACAAATCGAAACAATTTATTTGCTTGCTCTTGTTGCTCCGCATCACCTTCGATGCCGGCACCATCATCAACATTGTCGTCATTTGTCCTTGTTGCTTTTAGTGTAGTACTTTGCACAATTAGAAACAATAGAAAGCAATAGCAGCAACAATAACAAAAATGTGAAAAGAGAACTCAAAACATGTAAACAGAAATCTGGAAAAATCAAAGAAGTGGAGAGAGAATGAAGGAAAATATAGAAAAATAACAACGACGACGGCATAAGGTGACCATGCTGTTTGCTTGTTGAACTCAATTCAACTCACCTCAGAGAATATTTCGATAAACATAAATTTTGCACTTTATTACGTGTCTAGGCGCTTTATTTGTTGCCCCCACACACACACACACACACACACACACACACACACACACACACACACACACACACACACACACACTCATTCAATTTGGCGGATTTAAAGATTTGACATAGGCATGCAGGAGGCATTATTGGCATTCAAAATCAAGCGACTGCCACTTGTACCGCTTATCATCATATAATTTGTACCGACCCCACCCACAATCCTCGTTTACATCATTGAACCGCATAGAAATGTTAATATGATTTTGATTTCATTTGGTTTTTTGTTTTTTATTCGTCGTCGACGTCGTCGTTATTGGTTTTTGTCTTCAAGTTCGTGTTTGCCTCAATTGAAATATAGAAATGGTGCGCATAAATTTTACACAAAATTAGCTGGCGTCTCATGCGACTAACCAACAAACCAACCAACCCTCAGACCGACCGTCCCGACCTCCTAAAATAATCACCGTCACTCACCTTCTCACCTCATTTATTGTATATATATATATAATACTTAATAGAAAGATAGAAAGAAGGACTGACAGATGGGAAGGGGGGATTGGGATGATTGGAAGTTGAGTTTTGGTTGGTTGCTTTTGGTTTTGGAAAGCTAATTTCTGTTAAGCACATTAAGACCTATGGATTTAACACAATAATGAAATCGAAACTGCGCCATTGTCTCTTAGAGTTTCAGAGACAGAATTCCCACCAGTGCCACTGATTGTGCGACAACAGGAAATCAAAGCAAAAGCAATAGCAACAAAAAAAGAAATTGCTACGATTCAATAATTTTTCAAATGCGCCATATTGTCTTTCAACACCCTCAAAAAAGAATCATCAGCAACAACATCAACATCAGCGACAACATTGTCATTATAAATAAAATCATTAGAGACGTTGGTCGTTGTCGTCGTCATCATATACATCATTATACGTGAGATAGATTGTCGTACAACAATCACTTGGCACTGATTATCATTGTCATCATCGTCATTGTTGTTGTCACTGTTGTCTCGTGGGTTGTGATGTTCTTGAGCGGCGTCACATTAGCGAGCATCATTCAAATGGAGGAACGAACTATGAACAGGAAAAAGTATATAGAAAGTGCTCGAGGAGAGGAAGATGCCACTAGAGTGTTGATATTGGTGGGTAATACGTCATGTCACGTCGACAGGATGGCGCCTTTTCGATTCAAAATTTTTGGAAACCCATTACCCGACCAGGTTCACTGCATGCGTCCACTTTCCATTTGTCTCCATCAAATTAATAACTTTTCGAATTAGTTGAAACAAAACAAAACACAATACCACAATATACTTTATGACCTTGTTTTTGGTTCAATAATAATAAAAAAAATTTCCATATGTCAACATACTTAAATTTTAACCTTATTTAGACTCATTGTTTATTCGCACCTTTTCGTCGGGGTCTCTTTCTTTCTGTTTTGTTCAGTTCTATTCAATTCTGTTTCTGTAAAGTTATTATTTCCGTGCACGCCTTTGTTTATTCTTTATTTACTTGTTTTGACAAAATTTCTTTTTTTTTTTTAATTTGGTTTTTCTGTTTTTGTTCTGTTCGTTTTAGGCTCATTAATTTTCAATGGTTTAAGAATAATTTTATTTCACTGTTAATGCTTAATTCATTGGCCTCATTAGTTTTGAACTCTGAGATCCTTGAACCTTAAGTGAGTAGTGTATGTATGTATATGTATGCAACCTTATGAATATTCATGCATTGAATTATCATTTCTAACGAATTCTTTCGTATATTTCAATGTTGTTATCAGTCAACAGTCAACATTAAAAGAAGCATAACCATGGAAATATAAAAGCATTGAATGACTTTATATCCGAAAACAACCCACACTCAAATGTTAAAGGATTATCATTTGATAAGTTACAAGAACTCATGAAGATGTTTGATTTTGATTAGGAAAGATTTACGCATCATAATTTCTTATTGTTCAACAATTGAATAAGTTTATCAAATTACAATAGTATTTTGTTTTAAAAAAAAGTCTTCCTAACATTGACAATTTTTTTCGTTTATATATACTTACGATATAAAACATAAATTGTCGAATTGTTTGATTTCCATGATATTCATGTAATAGAGATATTCTATTAAAATATAATAATAGTAAGACTACCGTTGTTTTTGCTTGTTTGGTAAATTTTGCTTTAATGGATACGAGATTTGGGTAAAATTCAAATTTATTCTTAAAACTTCAGATAAGGTCCACCCTTATTTACTATATATTTAACCAAACCACCTATAAAAAATTTTGAGATTTCAAAACCGACAATTAGGTTAGAATTGGGCTGAAAGAATTTTTAGCAATAAGCCTCTGCATATTCTGAAGAGAGAAATACAGCTTCAGAGAAAATTTTATGACGCCAATAAATATTCCGACATTTTATCAATTTTTGCTTTTCTGCTTAAAACTCGTTGCGTTGTGGTTCGTGTGATAAATTAATTATTAAATATTATAAAAAACAAAAATGTTCGGATTTTAATAAAAATTTATGGCAAAAATATATGAATTAAGTTCCATTATTAGAAATGAAATTATGACAAAGTTTATCTTCTATATTTCCGTTATAAATATCTGCAAGGAATATAATTTTTCATGCGAAACTGTATATTATAAAATAAATAAATATAAAAAAAAAAACAAGTCACTTACTTGTGTCGATCTGGAGATATAAGTTTTATTGAGACCCATACAAAACACCCAAAACTGCAGAATGGGATATACGAGGTATGTTCAAAAAGTATCGCGAATTTTGAATTTACGCGGGCTGCGTATATTCGATTTTTTTGTGGCGTTATGTTGGTACTCATGGTGCTCACTTTGAATGTTAAGTTATTTTTTGATAGCTGTTTTTTTTTTTTGTTCGTGTTTTGGCTCGTCTTCGATTTTTGCCTATTGCAAATTGTTACATTAAACCAGAAATCAGCACCTATATGTGAAAATGTTAGCCATAGTGGTGGATGTATTATGTTTTGGGGTCAATTTTGTTTAATGGCTTCAGTGACTAGTTTCCCAATTAACGGTCCAGTGAATCAAAACCAATATTTTTTGAATAACATTGCATTTGCTTTAGGTGACAGGTTAATCGTAGAGCGATTTGTTCTTTAACAGAATATCGCAACTTGCTCGAAGAGAACTCTTTTTGACAGATATTGAGATCGAAACGATGGATTGGCCGCCCCAAAATCCGAATTTAAATGTAATTGAAAATGTTTGGTTATACCTAAAATGAAAGAGAGCCACCCATCTAACAAGGGCGTGAAAAGAAATTATCACAGAGGTCATAAAGGCCTGAAAGAAAATTCCATCACAATTTCTTGAAAGCCTCGTGGATTCCATTTCAAACTGACCCTACTGAGTGATAAATTCTAAAGCAGAATATATATAAGTCACAAACCTATAAGCAGAGGCAGAGAAAAGTACACTTTGAGCAATGATTTATGCATTAGTTGGCAACTAAGTTCCCACTGTTTACGCTAGTTTCACGTGCGATATTTTTTATTTTCCGGAGCAAATCCATTTTTCGACTCCAGTAATGCGTAGAAGACCTAACAAGAAGGAGTTGGTGAAAAAGCTAATTTTTCCACAACTTGACATTCCATTTTAATGATCTGAATATTAAAATAAACTCGAACAAAAAAACAAAACATAGAATCCGATAGAACCAAACATCCCCTTTTGAACATTATGGCAGAAAATCATTTAAAGACCATGCGGAATGTTAAATTTCAAAAAAATAAAATGGTTTGCCACCTCTAGGATTTTATGTAGCTGATGCCATAATAAAAGGGAAGATGAATACTTAAAGGACCTTTTATCTTGCCAAAGGCAGTGGGTGAGTCACCTCCTTAAATAAGGGTTTCTTTCTTAACTTACTAAATCTAAATATCAATATTATGGAATATTGTTGTATATAGTTTTCTAGATTCTAAATTTATCTTAATACTTCTTGGTTTTTCAAAGAGACCTGGGACAAAAGAAATCTGTAGACCTTTTTCTGGTCAAACTCCTGTTTCCTACATTCTTATCTTCTTACTTAACCTAATATATGCATATGTAGACGAGAATGTTGTCTACTTAACAATCAACCAATACCCTCGTAATCTGGCGCCATTAGCCTATGCTATTTTATCCTATTTCCATCCAAAATTTTCTATTACTTCAAGACGCACATGTAGTTAATTGTTATTGTTGTTGTCGTTGTTACTGTTACTGTTATTGCTGCTATTTTGTTGTAACTAAATGCCAAATAAAATTATTTAAATTTATGCATTTCAATAAAAACAAACAAGGCATATCATGATCTGAGAGCGACAACTAAGTAAAGAACTAGGAGAAAGAGTGTGTGAAAGAGTTCCCACACCATTTCACCATATCTCACTTACTCACAGATACACACTCCACACCCATCTCCCATACTCCCATACTCCCATACTCATCAACACAAATGCAAACAAAGAATTTTTGAAGAAAGAAAATAGCGTCACACATTCATCGACGCCATCCAAATCGTCATAGACATACTAACTACACATGCTCACTCTGGTTTTTTAATGCTTAGATACGATACGTATGTGTATCGTGATTTCATTATGTATTTCATATATACAATTGTATATGTGTGGCTGTGACTTTGTATGTGAGTGTATGTGTTTTGCACAATTATTTTTATTTTTCTTTAAGTGGACGGATATTGTTAGCAACGCTGATTTGAGTATTTCATGATATTTTGAATACTAAATCGAGTGATTCGGAGAGTGTGCTGAGTACTAGTGAGTGAATAAGTGGGTGCCGCTCTGGATATATCCGCTGCCATCGTCACTCAGACTCAGCGTCTCAGAGTATCTTTCGCGCTAGTTAGTCTTTACATGAACTTCGCGCTGTTAAAATGCTTTTGAATTGAGTCCGGGAAACGCGCTTTACGCATTAAAATTTTTTACATTTTCGTGACTTCCATAATTATTTACTACTTGTTGCCTTAATAAGTCGTCTAAGAACAATAACAACAACAAACAAATAAATTAGTTATTAAAAAGAAAAAACAAAAAATTACAGAAAAAACACAAGTTTGGACCTGCTTCTTTTATCTTCTTGTGTCGTGTTGCAAACAATTTTAATTGTTTTAAATTCTTTTCGGATATTTCTTCGATTGCAACTTAAAATGAATTGTTTCCTTCGTTTATTTGTAAGCAAAGAAAATTGAAATATTATACAAAATCATTTAATTGAATGCAAAAGATAAACAATACAATTTCTTATCAATAATAATAATCAAGTTGGATCAATTCTTAAACATTTCTATTCAATACTATTATTTATGAGTTTGAGTTGATTTTCCGACTATGGAAGCTTGCAAAAACAAAATGCATAAATAGAATTTATCAATTCTTTAATGTGCATTACTAAATAAATACGCGTAAATGAATTAATCAGTTTGTGTTTGTGATTCTGTATTTGTGTTTGTGTTTCTCTCTGTATGTGTGTGTGTGTGTGTGTTAATTTATCTGCAAATTTTCTCCAATATTGTTTTAATATTGCAAAATTTATTTAAAAATAAACAAAATCAATGATTCAACTAGAAACATTCTTCGTACGTGCCTCTCATTCTTTTAAGTAATATGACCAATGAAAAAGACTTTCCAAAAACCCCAAGCTATGATAAGAAAAATAAAGAAAGTTTTGTCCGATTACTTAGTCTTTGTTATCATCAAAATGCATAATCAATTTATAGAGAATATAATGATGTGTGAAAGTGATTACCCAGCAAATGGAATGGGTGCTCGCTCTATTTTCTAATAATTTTCTTCCTATTGTACTTTGGACAACTTAATAAATAATGTTTTTCTATATACTCTAGAAATTTTACAATAACATGTATAATAAACTATGACTATTCTAGCAGAGTATAGAAGAGCTTTCCTATTCTTCAATCTCCAGTAATCCGGTTAGAGCAATGTATAATTATACTAGCGTAACCGACCCGGCTTTATTAGGGTTGCATCCAACCGAATCTTTTTAATGAATATATTTTCATCAGTTTGAGAGGTATTATTATTACAGTTTTAAATTTTTTTCTTTTGTTGGTACCCATCCTATGTTCCTGCCGGGAACCAATCATACACATTCACAAAATTTCAATGCAATCAGATGAATGGTTTGGCAGCGCAAAACATACGAACAAACAAAATACTAATTTTTATATATTAAAAGAAGATAATTATACCATATACATCTTTAGTCCGACAGTTGTGATGAATTATATTAATTAGCGTATATTCTGACGCAGAGTGCAGTCTAGCCCTTCACATCCTGATTGAGTTGAGAATTTTTACAAAACGGCGGAAGTGTTCAGTTTCTTTGTAAAAACTTTTTCATATGTACACTGAACAAATAAATACTAATCAAATAAATGCATAAAGATATCCTTCATTATATCTGTACACTGTACACTGGGTTAAACGTAAAAAAGAAAAGCATTGTTTGTCAGTCATCATATTTGGTTTTTCCACCAAATTATAATTGAATTTTATTTATAATAGTAAAAATATGTAATATTAGAACAACTTTCATTTTTAACCCTTCCCACTACGCTTTCATCATTACGTTAACATTGGAAACTAGATTAGCTACTCCGTTGTTGACATAAAAGCAACTAGAGACAAACGAAGAAGGCAATATTGTTTTTTATATTGCATATTTAACTTTATTATGTTATTCTATATACATATGTATATAATATACATATACATATATATATATATATAATATACATAAAAGTCAATTGCTGTGTATTAGTCCTGCTAAAACTCGAGAATGGCTCTACCGATTTAAAAAATCTAACAAGATCGACAAAATTTGGTGTGCAAGTGAGGTGGATATAAAGCTTAGCTTAGACATATTTTAAAATTGAACAAGTGGTTTTTGTCAAACATCTCATCGGGTCAACCAATCAGTATTCACTAATTATTTTTTTTGTTTTGAGGTCAGACAAGACAACGTTTGCCCGGATATCATCTAGTATATTGATAAACATAATCATTAATCATGAACAGAAAACTCAGGTTTTTAATGAGAAAATAATAATTTTTGCTCAGTGCGAAAATATCGCAGAGTTGTTTGCAGCTCATATATGAATATTTTCTAGGGGTTCAAAGTGTTAATACTGACTAAAAATGTTTTGAAATACATATGAAATTGGTTTGTGAATTTGTCATTCACAATTTTTGATGGTTCTGAACAAAAATGGCAATTAATTTGATTTAAATAACAAAGAAAGAATTTGATAGAATTTTATTAACTTAGATTACATTTTGTAAAATTAAGAAGGAGTAAGTAATAAAATTTGCAAAGTATTCTAATTCCGATTTTGATCTTGATATTTTTACATTCAAACTGGGGGTGTCTGGATCTTCCTTATTCGTATTCATGTTTATAAACAACAATCTGCATCCTGTAAATTTTTAATCAATTCGTCGTCTTCAAGTCAATTCAAATAATCAAATAAATAGTATTTGAACGGAATTTAGTAGCAAATTGCAATGAAATGAAAAAAATAATATTAATAATTCATTCATTCTGGTTGTTGTCTCACTTTAAGAATTTCATGGCACAGTGCTTGAGAAAGAAATAAATCCATTGTGTTCTTATCCTAAATTTGAAATATTTTTTTAAAATAATTTAATTTTTTTTTTTTTAATGTTTACCTTTGTCAGGACAAGTCCGACACTTTTCTTCTTACTAGAACAATTAACCCTGAATATCAGCAAAGGTCAAGGTAAAATGTAAATTTGGCAATGGAGATTTTATAGAGGGTGTATGCTTTATAAATTTGAATTCTATATTTTTCACGAAATTTGAAATGAAATAAATTTTCAATTATAAAACAAAAACCAACTTATGAATTATAATTAATAAACATTGAAGCAGAACAGAACAGAATCAGAACAAAAATAACAATCATAACTCATAATTTAAAAAACAATACAACATTCTGACGATTATAAACTTACGACGACTCATAGTCAATGGATGTTTGGGAATCACCATGACCACCACCATCATCATTTTTAATACAATTTTGTTGATATAGATTTTTTATGTTTATAAAATAATTTGCTTAGGAATTTTTATTTTTTAGATAAAAACAAAGTTCATTTTATGTTGTTGTATTTGTTTTAATTTAGTTTTGCTTGCAAACTCTTCATTTCATTAAAGTAAATTTTGATTAAAAAACTTTTTGATTTGCAATAAAAAAGAAATAATATAAAAAAAAAAAATTTTATCAAAAATACAGAAATTCTATAAATGGTAGAATGAAAAATTTTAATTTGTTGCCTGCGTGTTATTTTCACATTTACTAAATGTTGTTTGTATTCATAAGAAAAAAAAAAATTGTTTTTTTGTTATCAAAATGAAATTGAAATTTATATACAATAATTTGCCTCAAGGCAAAATTCATCTGATTCTAATGAAACTGGACTTCAATCCATTCATGGATGGTAGTCATCACTATAATATATGTATGATGAATAAGATTGAAATAAGAATAAGAACCAATTGTTGCGTCTTATAAAATGCATAGTTTTATAATTTTAAAATTGATAGCAATTCATAAAACATTGAAATGAATTCTTGAAACTTTATTATTCCTCATTTATTATACAATACAATTGTAGTTAAGTAGTATAACAATCGATTGATACTTTTGATTCATTGTACAAAAATAATTTATGAACTTTGTAAAGTGTTCATTGAGCATCCATCATATTGAGTGCATTATAAGAAAGAAGAAAGCAAATAAAATAGATTTCCATAAACTTTTCCTTTTAATTCTACTTCAATACTCGTAACTTAAACAATATTGTTTTCTTACCATTGTAGGCAATTACCGGTAAAATGGATGGCAACACGGCCGTAGATCTGTCGGAAATCGAGCAAATTGTCAAAGAGAAAACTGTAAGTTTTAAGATAAACTCACACGCATGTATGTATGTCATTGCTAATTACTTTATTTTTTAGGAACAACATTCAGAGAAATCAAAGTTCCTGAAGCCAAATTTTGAACATAGTAATTCTGGAGGCGAATCTAATAATACAAATGGCCGGACAAGCGGTGGCAGTGGCGGTGGTGAACTTAATATCAACTATGAGCATAATACAACAGAGAATAATGAAGAGGTAACGTAAACTAAACTAAAGCTATGATCTCCAGAAATTGTATACATTTGCATTAATTTTATTGCCTGATAGCTTCACAGCAGTGAACCTCTTGACACAAAAGCTTCAGCACTACGGAAACGTCAATGTGCACTTGCCGAGCTTGTTTCCACTGAGGAATCATATGTACAAGATCTAGCTAAGATAGTCAATGGGTAAGAACTCTCTTGAATTTCTATTCCATTTTATACTTACAAACTAATAATCTCGTTTGTTACAGTTATATGGCTGAAATTGAGAATCCAAATAGTGATATACCATTACCAGAAGATTTGAAAGGTGGCAAAATTGATTTGGTCTTTAACAATATCAAAGACATCTACAAATGGCATCGAGAGTAAGTTTTGCGGATGGATGTACCAACATACATGCATATCTTGACTAACTGATTTATTGTCTATTTATAGTTGCTTCTTAAAGGCTTTACAATCATGTCAGAAATCGCCCGCTGATCTGGGTCCACTTGTTAAACGTTACGAGAACAAATTCCAAATGTATTATCCTTATTGTCGCAATAAACCACTCTCCGAGCACATTGTCAGCGAGCATATACAGTATTTTGAAGCATTGCGTCAGAAACTTGGTCATCGTTTGGATGTAAGTTGAATTTAATTGGAATTCCATCAAGTTTCATTGCTTGCATGATGTCATAACATTTTGGATTTTATATATGTTTACAGCTCAGCAATTTGATTATAAAACCCATTCAGCGCATCACCAAATATGAACTTATACTCAAAGAGATTACAAAACAATCGGAACGTGCTGGTCTCATGGAAGATGTGGCAAGCTTAAATGAATCGTATATTGTTATGAAGGTCAGTACTTGTGATGATGATGATGATGATTTATGATTAAAGCTAAATGGTTTTTAATTTTAATCAAATAGGACATTGTGAAGAATGTTAATGACACGATGGTATTGCGTAGTCTGCAAAACTTTGAAGGCAAAATAACAGCACAGGACAAACTCCTACTCCAGGGTCCACTCAATTGTATAGAGGATACAAGTAGGAATAATGAGCGGAATACTTCATCAATGGTTCAAAAGTCACGCGAACTTCAAGTGTTTCTCTTTCAGCAGATTATTATATTTGCTGATATTGAAAAGAAGAAGGGACAATTTGCAAGTCCAACATTTAACTATCGTTATCACATGCAGGTAAATTGAGTACTAAACCATATTAAACCCATTTAATGACCAATGAGTTTTTAACATTTAATTGTTTAATTGTTTTTTTCCAGGTTAATAAAATGAAATTCGATGAATTGCCCAACAATCGTTTTCAGCTCAAATCAATTGATCCAAATCGTCCGGCTCTGAATATGATATGCCGTGCGGCTACAATTGATCAGAATCGTGAATGGGTTGAAACTTTGCGAAGTATACTACAAATCCAACATGATTTCCTAATAGCATTAACCAGTCCTATTCAACATCAAAACAATTTGACTAGGGAATCGTAGATCCACTGATGATGGATAGTATATAACAGGGCAAGAGGAGGAGGAGAAGAAGAAGTAGATAAGTCAGTGGTAGGAAGAAAGAAGCATGGCGTGCCATTAGTTTAGGAAATTTAGAAACGAAAATCAAGTGCAAGCAAATGTAAAAGCAAACTGAGGGAAGACAAACAACAAACAGACAGCAGACAAGAAATATTTCATGAAAAGAAAAATGAACAATAATTCCAAATATTTAAAAAATATAAAATTTTAAATGCTTAAATGATGAAGAACAAACAAACCAATCAACAACAAAAATTAAACAAAAAGAAAATGCAATTTTATTATAATTTTATTTTTTAAATGTAAATTTTCGTTAAAAATAATATATTTAATTTATTGTGTAATTTTGAAAGGCCTTCGACTTTGTTTTATATTTATTTCAATTATTATGATTTTAATTTAATAAATATTTAAAGAGACAACAATAACAAAAAAAAAAAAAAAAACAAAAAGTATTAAATCTAAAGTAGAAAAAGTAGAAATTCTTTTCACATTTTATTATTTTGCTCAAAGATTGCATTTTTGTTTTTAATTAAATTTAAGAAGAAAAAAAGAAAATAACTCAAAACTAAGCAATTGAAAAAAGAAGAAAAGAAAAATCTGTATTTATATTTAGTTGGTTTTTTTTTTTTATTAAACTGAAATGAAACTTTGGAAAGAATTTTAATTTAACTTTTTTAATAAATAATTTTAATTTAATAATAAAAGTATAGCAACAAATTACAATAATTTAAATATATACATACATATAATAAATTATAAGTAGAAGACGATGATGATGAAAACTGAAGTTAAGTTAAAGAAGATGAAAAGCAAAAGAAGAATAAAGGATGATAAAATAAGTGGAGAAAGCAGCAAACTAAGATGTATCACGAGTGATTTAAGTATTTAAGTTTGTTAAGTGAAAGTAATTGAAGAAATTATTGAATTCATGAAACATTATAATTTAGTTTTATAATTAAACATATTATTATTATTAATTTAATTATTAGTTTTATTTTTATAAATTTAAATAAATATACATACATTTTTTTATTTGTACTTTATGCTTAGACACAAAAAAAAACAACAACATTAAAACATTAAAATGAACCAGAAAAAGCAAATAAAAATGAAGCTTTAAAACAAAATCTTTAAACATTTTATTAACTTGACTTATTTTCTATTTTTGCTTAGAAAGGTAATTAATAATTTATTGAATAAACAATGCAATAAAAATATTTAAAAAAAAATATAATCCGCACCACAAAATCAAATTTTATATATTTGTTCGTTTGATCATTCACTCGTGAATGTTTAAATTATAAAAATATATATTTAAACAGAAAATATAATAATAACAATTGAAATAAAATTAATTAAAAAAGAATGCAAAAAATGGGAAACCAATATTTTAACGTCTAAATTTAGTCAGCAATAATATATATCAATATATAATTAACATAATCTATCAATCATTAACATTCTCATTATCATCAATTATCATTAAATGCATTCGAATTGAACCACCCTGTATCAATGTAAGAAGAAAAAGAATATGACGATGACTAAGTAAATAATATTTTGGTGTGCGTAGAATTTATTAATACAAAATAAAAATAATTAATTAATTCATAAAACTTAGAAGCTAAGAAGACGTGAAGAAGGAGTTAAAGAGAAAAGAAAAAAGCAAAAAGGTTTAATGTACAGTGACAATTTTTGATAAACAAAAGAGAAGAATTGCAATTTACACACATATTTTATTTTTTTGTTATTTTGTTTTTATTGTTTATTTTTCTTTTTTTTTATATATAAAATAAAATCAGCATAGTTGAGAGTCAAAGAAACAAGGCAAAACACATAATCACCTGACTGAAAGAGAAGAATTTAACACAAAACTGGCAAAGCTTATTAATTAAAATAAAATTAAAAAAAAACACGAGAACATTAATTTCGGTTCTACTGAAACTTAAATATCCTACACACAAATACTCTGAAATAATCATTGTTCTTACTGATCTGATTCCGAAATACATATGTACATAATATTCGATAATCTGGTGTACTGTAATCCAGAGAGAGATATGTATCTCGGATTTTTTTTTTGTTTTTTTATGGGAAGTAACAAATGTTATTTAAGTGTAAACACCTTAAGATTTCAATATTAAAATAAATTATTTTCAAAATTCGTTAAAGTCAGAAATTCCCGAAGAAGATTAAAGGAGAAGAGGAGTGGTTGCTATAAGAGCAATGTCCGTCATACTACTACGTGCAACTTGTAAGAGTGTCAGTAAGAAAATCTCAAGTACTAATGTATATTAGTAAAGTCGGAATAACTTCCATATGCGAAAATGAAGGCACAATCTAACTTCAACATTTTCCTATTCTACAATATATAAGATGCTGCCTATCGCTAACACAACTGTAAATGTGTGGCGAGAAACGTTATGTTAAATAACAAAGCACAGCAAAATTGATTGGGGATCGGTGCGGAATTCGATAATTCTAAATCCATCATTTTCCCAATTTCTTCAGAAAGTTTTTCAAAAAATATGTTAAAACCCTTAAGCCGCGTTCACACTAGTCAAATATTTTGGCGAAAAAAATTTAAGGTGGTTTGGTTAAAATACTTGTATTGTGGCAAATATTTTCCTACGTGTTTATACTTATTATAGCAAAAAATTTGTTGCATTTTTGCTTGGGCAAATAGCATAGTTGCAAATAAATGTTCGTCAAATAGTGGGAAGCACTTATTTGCCGGCCGTTCACATATGATTTTTCTTCTCCATTGTTTTCATTGCTGGTGTTGTTGTTTTTGCTTTGCTGTCGCCATGGACAACAAGTCAACCAGCTTCACTCGGATACGTCGGGTATGCTAGTTTTTATTAAAAAATAAACCGACAAAAGATTTTGTTACTTAATGTTTTAGTATACATTTAAAAACTAATTTCTTATTGGAGACAAGAAAAATTAAACTACAGAGAAAATCAATCAAATCAATGCCCAGATCAACTCTACTGTACCAAAATAATTAGAACTCTATATATTGAAATAATAATAAAAAAAAATCTATCATCAAAGTATTCAAAAATTGGGAAAAAAAATAATGTGAATGATGTAGTTTTTTAAATTTACAATTTTCATCCAAAAAATGCAGTACTCCAGTTATCAATACAGATTTCAAGTTATGTATAACTTATGCTACTTCTGCTAGATCACATCAAAAGTCATTACAAATGAAATTTCAACATTAAAAATTAATGCCACTGAAAGCATCGATTGTATTGTGTGTAGGATACAAATAAAATAGCGCTAAAACAGAGAAATGAAGTTAAAGAAAAATACAAATATAAAAAAATACAAAAAAATAAAGTAATTCAATGGACCAGGATTTGATAAACATAAACATAATTAAAAAAATATGAAAGCACAAATGAAAGTTACTAACCAGTAGGTTGTTTTTGCTTTTTTTTTTTTATAAAAAAAATATTTCTTGTTTTTTTTTTTTTACTATTATTATTATTTGTTAATAATTTTTTAACTTTTTCATTTTGGTATATTTTCTTTTTATTAATTTTTTTTAAAGTATGTAGTAAGAAAAGCAAATGAAAAACAATAAAAATTAAGATTTTAGCAAAGCTAAAATTTAATAAAAACAAAGATGGAAAAATAAGATGATGATGGAAAGGAAAATTATTTTTTATATACAAATTAAAAAAGTTTTTTCCGGTAAAGTCGCCGCCACATTTGGAGCGCATTTTATATAGAAAACTGCTACATTTTTTGCATTATCAGAATAAAACATAAATCAAAAAAATACATTTATAACTAATAAACAAACAAAAATTTAATTATTAAAAAATATTTAAACTTTGTAAAGAAAAAAAAAAAAAAAATTAAAAGGATTTTGAATTATTCAATTAATTGTTGTAATTACAAAAATTCAAATGTTATTAACTAATAAAAAAAAAAAATATGTAAAGTATGAGCATAAAATACTATGAGATAAATTTAGGTAATTGAATGTGGTAATTAATATTTGTGTGCGTGTTTTATGCTTTTATTTATCATAAAATCTTTTTTCATTTCAATAAATTAACTCTTTACATAAAAAACAAAAATATTAATAATGATATTAATAAACAAACAAAAAAAGAATGGTAAGAAAAAGCAACAAAATTTGTTAATCTGTGTTTTAGTGAAGTAAGTAAGTGGATTGATGAATCAAATATGTAAGTCAGTCACAAATAAATAAATAAAATTAAAAAAGGGTAAATGATGCAAAGAAATCCAACAAAATATAATTTTTGAAAAGATTAAAGAAATTAATTAAGAAAAATGATAAAAGGGATTATAAATTTAAACTTCAAATTTAAGCTAAATTTCAAAAAAGAATCAACAAATATTATTAGTAGCAGAACCACAATTACTCAAATAAATTATTTAAATGATCAAAATGTTTTTTATTTTATGTTCGAAATATTGTACTTACATACTTATGTTCGGGTGGATACAATAAATGTTGAATCGGTCAGTGGAAAAAAAACCAAAAAAAAAAAAAACAGTATTGATTGAGTGAAAATTTAAAAAAAAAAACCCGATATTTTAAAGATCTAATGAAAATGTTGACGGTTATTTGCGACCTCTGCTTATTTACATAATTATTTATTTCATATTATTTATCATTTCAATATTTCCATCTGTGGTTGTTGCTTTGTATTTGTATTTTTAAGCAATTTGACGAAGCATTTCTGGCTTAGTTTTGAGTTATTTATAGAAATCAATGCATGGAAATTTCAAGTTACATTTAACCTTTAATGTTTTCACTTCTTATCTACTTTTTTTGTCTGAAGTCTAAGTTATGCTTACAGCAGAATAATTTTGTTGCAAAAATGATTAAAGTTCCTGGCAAACACAAATTATGTTACACGATTTTAGCTATTTCCCTGTATTCGCAATCAGCCTTATTGAGATGGTTAAAAATTTTCCCTCAGCGATACACAATCGAAACCTGTCTGTCCTTCCATTGCGGAAAGAAAAAAAGAAATCTATATGTGTTGACATTCGCCTCGTATTGCCATTGTTATTCTCTCTAAAGTTGTGTATTGCGGATGATAAATTGGAATTTCGAAATAAAAAAAAAAAATCAGTTTTATATTTTTAGCTGTATAAACGCAGTATTTTTTGTTAAAAAACAGTATGCAGATTTTGAGCCTAAAAATAGAATAATACTCCGACAATTAGTATAGATACGAGCATTACTTATGGCCGGAGCGGATATTTTCGTAGAAATGGTTATTGCTTAAGCATTCTGCTTATTTCGAATTTAAATGGTTATTCCAATGATTTTGCTTATTAAGGATTATTTCATTTTGTTCAAAAACAAAAAAATAAACGCATTGGTGTACGTGGCTACAGACTGCTATTTATTATTGTGATAATTTCGATAAAGTAAAAAGAGTAATGAGTCTATCCGCATTATCGCAGGAATACACTCCTCAATATCTACTTTAGAAAATAAAGCGTATTTTGAAAATCTTAACGCCATCCTCGGCAGAAATAAGTGATATAAGCCCCTTACAGAAATAAATGGCATCTTGAACCAAGGTCCGTGGCTTCCAACACGGACTCATACGCACAAAAATTTTCCTCAACAGTGCTGACTCTTTCTACATACTGTCCTGTGTCGTCTGCAAATGTTGAAAGAAGTTTCTCTGCATCTTAACCGAAAAACGAAATTCTTTTGTACTTGAAAATTTAAAACGTCATTTAGTAATTTATTGTAACAAAAAAAAAAATTGTCCAAAACGAATAAAATGTATATGATTTATTCAGAGTTTGAATAAAATAAAAATACTAAAAATGGGCGAAGTGATGGGGACTGCCCCCAAGATTTCAAACATGATCAAACTTTTATCATTGAAATTTATATATGAAATTTGAAATCACTTCTATTAAGTGATGCTGGTCTAAATATTCAAATGCTTTGGATATTCTATCAAACATTGTATATAAGACGCACACATAAACATTTCACTAACACTATGACAAAATTTGATATTGTAGTTTGAACGAAAACACGATGCTCAGAATGGCTTTCATTAAATCTAGGATGCCAAAAGTTATAACAGACAAACAAAGATAAGTATAACAATGAAATTTTGTAACAGTAATGCAGAGATCAACATTGTATTGGACAGGGACTTTTTCACCTGTCCCCCATATAACGTGTACTTTAAAAGACCATAATTTCTAGTTTAATAGCATTTAATTAGACAACACACAAATGCCTTTATTTTAAATATTTATTTTTGAATTAGATTTATTCCAAGTTCAATTTAAAAAAAAAATAGCTTCAAATCAAACTTGCTGTTGTCTTTGGGCTTAGTATAAGATTTAATATAAAGCCTAGGTATATGAATCTAAATGTCAAGATGAAATTAACATGAAAATAATCTTAAGATCAATAGGGTTTTAGGTCGCTGAGAATGCTATGTTTCTTAACTTGATGTAAAGGCTTCAAATTTCATTATCCAATTTTTTTTCTGCGATGTTTAAAGTAACATATATTTCTGAAAACGAAATTGAAATATATATTAAAATAAGAAAAAGTGATAAGAAAATACATAACTGAAAAGTTATTCTGAGTCATTTTCATTATCCGGTTTGGATAATAAGCCAATAACTTCATTACTTAGTGCTCGCCTACTTATTTTAGTCGCTTTCTGCAAACTGCATATAAAGGGGTCTGACGATATGAGAAATCTGTGCAACAAATCTGAGTTACTTTAAATTCTTGATGTATTCCTAGTCAATAGTTCACGATAATGTCTTGCATCTTTGTTTCTCGACTCTTGAGCTTCTTCAGAAAGTTGACTAATAGGAAGAATAGAAGACGTGGTTGTATCCTTTCGATGAATTAAAATTTTATACCACTCACTGGTATATTATACCATGCATATTCTGATAAGTACAATTTCTTGTATCTGTGGCATAGGGGTTAAAGGTTACAGAATTTATTTGATACCCAAATCAAAAATCTTCTCTCCGTGTTGCCAACATTTGTAGTGCCAGCTTTTTGTTTTAGCAAACCAATTAAAAGATCACATTCTTTCCTGAATCTATTTTGGATATAATGCTTCTTTTTTCTTATCTTCTCCTTGTTTTTTTCTCCCCGTCTTCACTTCCATTCGATAAGTGATGTTTAGCATACACTCCATATAACATATCCATGAATGTAAAGGAGAAATTCCGAAAATAAGCATGATTTCGTTTACTTTTCGCCACAATAAAGCACTTAAATTATTCATATCTTTCATTATAGTATTACGGAAAATATACTCGGGATTCCTCAAGATGAAGTCCTGGCTACGTCCATGATACAAACACTTCTATAAAATGTATTTGAATAGATATATTTTGCTTATTTGAGTCCTTATTTTAAGTTTTAAGGGCGTATTATAAGCACTTATTTTAAAGTTTTTCGTGCTTAAAAATATCCGCTCTACTTATGGCAGAAACCAAACTGTATGTGTACACAATTTATGTTTTGTCCCCGCTAAGAATTTGAATATTTATTGAAATGTTTCTTTACATTTTATACATTTTTATCTTAAACTATTCTTGGACATTATGTTTTCGCGTATCCAAAACTTTTCAGTTTTGCATTGTAAAAACAATTTGGCGCGTGTGTAAATACTTCTGAAACTGATATCATCATTTCTGTTTCACAAGCAATGCGAAAACAACAATTTTTTTCCAATTAATTCCCAAGAAAGTGAAATTTATAATATTTTGATTATAGCTGCAACCGCAATTTATGTAATCGGTTTTCTATATACTCAGTCGAGCAACAATGAAGTCGGACAACATTCCAATTTTCCATTCTATTGAGTTGAGGCAGATAATAAAATAGAAGAGAATATTATGAAAAAAATAAATTGAAATCCATTGAAGAAAGAACAAGGCAGCCAAGGACTTGAAATAAGATCCAATGAAATTAAAAAAGCGTCTGCATAGTATCTGAAGATCATGGATCTATTTACAGCATATGGTGACTACAACCTGTCTCAATCAACCAGGTTTTGGAAGCGACCCATTAGAAGAAGATCAAACTGTTATATGCAAAGGTAATGAAAAGAAGGCAAAGGTTTTTGCTAAGCACTTACATTTAATGTTCCAACCTAATCCAATGTGTGATATTGAAATAAAATCTGAACAGAGTAACATTTTAGAATCGCCTTGTCAGATAAGCTTAGCATTTAGCCAAACTATCCTTGCAGAGGAACAAGACAACCTTATAAAATTACCATATTTTTATAAAATCAATGGAATTACTGTTAGAAATCTGCATACAAAGGGCATCGGACTTACATAAATACACCATGTTTTCAATGCTATCCTAAATCTAGACCACTACCTAGGACAATTGAAACGCGCTGAGGTAATTACAATACCAAAACCAAATAAACCATGTGGTAATGTACTGTATGAATCATTCCTAAAGATCCTTTTGGGTTTTGAAAAGGACATGGAACAATCGAATTATCGTTTTCAAGAAGGTGCACTTGGAGGAACGAGATATTGTGCTATTGTCTTTTTAGATGTCCAACAAACATTTGTTAGAGGCTCCCATTCAGATGTGTTTTACACGAATAAGAAATTGCTTCCTGCATTATTCTATCTGCTCCTTAAATCATTCATCATTAATCTTCATTTCTTTGTTCAACAATTTGGAGAAAACTCAAAAACTGTATGCCATTAATGTTGGGTCCATCCTACACACACCTGCAAGATCTACACACAAGCCAATCCAAACAATTTTCACTTTAAAAGGGAGGAAAAGAAGCTAGATTTACTGGCTCCTTGAACCATGGTCTAAACTTAACCTAGAAAACAAAGTTCAACTCTACAAGGCGATTCTTCGAAATAAGTACACAAAGACCTAAAAGCGTCATGCATAAGGGATGAAATAGAAAAAAATAGCGGGTAGATAATATGAATAAAATTTAAATTTCAAAAGAAGATTCGTTTCTTATATGATCGCAATGATTTATTTATTTATTTTAAAAACCAATGAGCGCCAGAAATTATTACGAAAAAAACTGTTTTTTTTTTATTCAAATTGAATTTTGTAAATGCTTGTGGTGTGCAAGCGAGATAACACTAGTTGTATTATATTAAATGTTTCAGTGCTGCCAAGATGAAGATTCTTCATTAAAACAAACACCTTGGCAGCACTAATGCAACAACTTTTCCATAGCTTCCCAGAATTATTACAAATCTAATTTGAAAACCTCTTTATTTTATTATATACTTATTCATTTAATTTTAGCATTTTTATTTCTTATTCATAAAATAGTTTATCAAATACAAATTTAATTTTAATAAAACTGCCATCTTTGTTTTAACATCAATTTAATCAATTGATATTAACTATAATCCACAATATTACTATTTGATCGAAATATCTGTAGAATCTGTATAACCAATATACATACATACTTATATATATTTTACTTTCCATTTCTAAGTATTTTGTATTTATTTTAATAAAATTCCATGTACGATGGTATAAGCTTTATTTTCAGTGTTGTTAAATGCTTTTAATAAATGAAAGCAACCTGACCACACTGGGTGACTAGTGGTACGTTTGTTTGTTTGTTTGTTGAGAATGACTTGTCATGTTTGTGTAGCGATGTTCCAATACCTTAAAAGAATAAGTACATTTTCTTACTTATAGTATATTCAAATGGAAAAATCCGTGCTACTCATTTAGTTAACAAAAAAGAAATAGTTGTTTCAAGTATTGAATAATTTCTTTTTTAAAGACATACGATTTGCCAGCAAAAACATTTTCACTGAATTTGAAAAAGTGTTGGTGGCTGTTACCCGAGTACAAAGTACTTGGTATTGAATAAAAAGTAAAAAGGTAAAAAGTTTAGTACCACAAGTAATCGGAACGGCATGCCGTGGTTGTGGTTGTAATTTGGTATAAGTGTATGTATATATTTTGCAAAAATTCGCAAACATTTTTGATATAGTAAAGTGAGTCATAAAAATAAAGGAAAAGAGTGGAAAATTTGTGGGAAAATGGAAGAACTCCGAAAAGTTTTGTCGCAAGTCAAAGTACCTTGTGGCAATCCACCAATATACAAAGATGAATGTGTCTACTCGTATGACAATCCGGAGACGCCGACCGGTCTCTATGTCAGTTTGGCAAGTTTTTTGGGCTTTGGTGAGTCGTACGCGCAACAATATGCACAAACATCAGGAAATCGTGTATTTTTGCATATAAAACGAGAAAAGTTTCTAAAAGAGCAGTCGGAAGACATTGATGGTGGTGATGCCACCGGCGTGGCAAACGATGATGCCGGCCCGGAGCGCAAGATAACGCGTTTGGCAATTGGCGTCGAGGGTGGTTACAATGAGACTGATATGGCTAAGAAATATGAAATTAAGAACACATACAGCATTGTCGTTATGCCGGAGAAGGATAAAAAGCTCCAATATCCCGATCCGGATTTGCCATTAATTGTAATACAGTCAGTAGAAGCCATTTTGGCCGCAGATTCAGCAACTTCCAAATTGGAGAAGGCAACCTTAGCAGGTAAGTAATCCATGACACCTTTCAGTCTAATCGATAGTAAAGGAAAAAAAAAAAAAAATTTGATTGATTGCAGGCACCTGGGATGGTGAAGTACGTCAACCATCGAAGCATGCTGACAATTTACAGCAATTGTTCAATGGCAGAAAGATACCACCTTCTGGTTGGAAATGCGAAAAATGTGATTTAACCAATAACCTTTGGTTGAATCTCACCGACGGTTCCATATTGTGCGGTCGCAAGTTCTTCGATGGCAGTGGTGGTAATGATCATGCCGTCGAGCATTATCGCTTAACTGGCTATCCATTGGCAGTCAAGTTGGGTACCATAACGGCTGATGGTAAATCGGATGTATTCTCGTATCCAGAGGATGATATGGTCATAGATCCTCATCTAGAGAAGCATTTAGCACATTTTGGTATTAACATGGCTGCCATGAAGAAATCAGAAAAGTCAATGGTTGAACTGGAATTGGAAATCAATCAGCGGATCGGCGAATGGTCTGCATTAACTGAGAGCGAAAGTGAACTGCAGCCCCTGGCCGGACCAGGTTACACAGGCATGCGCAATTTGGGCAATTCTTGCTACATCAACAGCGTAATGCAAGTGTTGTTTACCATACCCGATTTTCAGAAGCGCTTCGTAGGTAAAGGCGCCGAAATTTACTTCAAAGATTTTCCAATAGATCCAGCCAATGATTTTAATATCCAAATGGCAAAGCTAGGCAATGGTTTGCTTTCGGGCAAATACAGTAGCATTGCGGAGAATACGCTTGACACGGAGCTAACTGGCATATCGCCAGCCATGTTTAAGAATATCGTGGGCAAAAATCATCCAGATTTCAGCACGAAACAACAGCAGGATGCCAATGAATTCTATTTGCATTTCTTAACGCTTTTAGATCGCAATTCACGTAATGTATTTAATCCTGCTGATGCGCTTAAATTCCAATTGGAGGATCGTGTCGAGTGCTTGACCAGTAAGCGTGTTAAATATACCAATCATGAAGAGTGTATCCTTAACTTGCAAATTCCTCTGGACAAGGCAACTAATCTCGAGGAAGTGAAAGAGTATTTGGAAAAGTTGAAAGCAAATGGTGGCAAAAGCACTGGCAAAGACATTGTACGTCACAAGGTGCCATTGCAGGCATGTCTAGAGCATTTCTTCAGCGCAGAACTAATCGAGCAATTCTACTCGTCTGCAATAGATGGCAATTCTACTGCCAAAAAGATTACACGAATTGCAACAATGCCAGATTTTCTAATGATTCAACTGAGCAAGTTTGCGCTCGGTGATGATTGGGTGCCAAAGAAACTAGATGTATCTGTAGATATGCCCGACGAATTGGATCTCACACCTTGGCGAGCAGCAGGCGGACTACAACCGGGGGAGGAACTGTTACCGGAAACCACAGAACAAGCACCACAGTTTAGCTTTGATGAAGCTATCATGTCGGAACTACAACAAATGGGTTTCCCACTTGAGTCTTGCAAACGGGCATGCTATCATACACGTAACTCAAATCTAGATGCTGCTTCGAACTGGCTTATGGAGCATATCGCCGATCCGGATATTTCGGATACATTTGTAGTGCCAAATAGTAACATAGGCGATTGTGCTGCCGATCAATTCATACCAAACCCAGAGAGCTTGGTCATGTTGATGAGTATGGGATTTGATGAACGTCAAGCTACCAAAGCTTTGAAGGCGACCGATGGCAATGTCGAACGTGCCACAGATTGGATTTTCTCACATGTCGATGATATGGATACCGTTGAGGTAGTTAGTGACAGCAATGAAACAGCACCAAATCCTGCAGCGTCACCGAATGCATCCTACCAATATCGTGATGGCATTGGCAAATATCGTTTGGCTGCATTCATCTCCCATATGGGTACCTCGGCTCAAGTCGGGCACTATGTCTGCCATATTCGTAAGAACGATGAGTGGGTGATCTTTAATGACACAAAGGTCGCCAAGTCCCAAAACCCACCAAAAGATCTCGGCTATCTTTATTTGTATAAGCGCGATGATTAAGCAGATGCTGATGAAGTTCTATACCAATGAATGATTGAATAAGACGCATTTTGTTAAATATTTTCATACAACAAACAACAAATAATAAGAAGCAGAAGATTGATTCCAAAAATATGAAAACTTGTATTCAACACTTTATAACTTACAAAAGTAGTAAAAACAAGAAAAAAAAAAAAAAAAATTCTAAAAAATTAATAAATGTAAAACTAACTAATAAATCATCTTCTCAAATGATGAAATTTGAAAGTTTTTTTTTCTTGTTAAATTCTGGGAGTCATGTTTTTGCTGTGTATATAAGTATTTGTTAATCTTTATTAGAAATTATTACTCCTTGGTTTACACTTTTATTTGGTAGCTTTTAATTCCTGATATTCATTTTGTTTTCTTTTCTCCTTCCGCTATTACTTCTGAAACGATATCGTTTAGCCTATCAGTGAATGCCGAAAAGGAAAACTTTTGTTCTACACGTTTGCGACCCATGTCTCCCATACGAACACGTAAGGCATCATCACGGAATAGTTGGAACATGGCTCCGCCAAAGCTCTTGTGCTGTTGCTCACACAGGAAACCAGTTGATGTGTGCACAATGGTTTCGGTGGGGCCACCGCTATTGAGTCCAATAACTGGCTTTGACATGTACATACCCTCCAATGGTACAATACCGAAATGCTCATTTTCCGGTGTGTAGAGCAAACAATGGGATGCATAAAGCAAACGGAACTTCTCCTCATCACTTGGCGAACGTAACAGAATCACATGACTTTGTAAATCTAACTTTTCCACTAATCTCTCAAGCTCCTCAAAGTGCTCGACATTCTCAAAACAACGCGTATCATAGCCACCGGCAATGATCAAGCGACACCGCTTAAAGTCTAAAGCAGGTATCATGTTGCCAAGTAAGCGGAAGGAATGTAAAGCTAAAGCATGATTCTTTTTACGCTCATAACGGTTTATATCTAAAAAGATAAATGCATTCAATGGCACCTTGGGATGCACCTGTCTATGACTGTCTTCCTTTTCAATATTGCGTTCCATTTGATCAAAATAGTTTGTATTCAGAGAGGGATACAGCACATCTGGCACCACATTTAAACGACGGAATGTCTCTTGAAATACTCGTAATGTGAATTTCGAATTGACAAGTATCTTGTCGGCCATGCCAATTGTACGTTCCTCGACATAATTAATGGGTGCCCGATATAACTGCTTTAATAATCCCTCCTTGCGGCTTAACAACTGGTCCGGGAAATGACAGTAGTATATGATACGTGGCTTTTGTTGTGCCAAACGTAGCACGGGTACACACACAGAAATCAAATCACAGAAGACAACATCGATTTTTTCACGTCGCGATAGAACAAAACTTGCATAGCAAGCAGCGTACAACATGCGTAGATACGCACAAAAGGCATAGAAACGTCCAAAAATCCTGCGGGGCAACCAATCACCAACGACTTCGACGGGAAACGTCCCATCAGCAGTCTCCTTAAAGCAATGCGTCTTATCGTGGTGATTTGTTAGAAAGCTTATCTGATGGCCCTGTCCCTTGAGAGCAAGTGCAGCATCTACGACAAGGCGCTCGGCACCACCAATGCCCAAGTCAGGATGAAGAAATAGAATTCGCACCATTATCATGCAGTGCGTCGACTATGAGAGATTTAAATGTTAACAGATTATTAATTTTATCAGTACACTCAGTACACTCGGATGTTTACTTACTTGGATTCGTGGCAACGATTAAAATCTTTTAACATTGCAAGAGAAGCAATCGAAATTTATCAATACACGATTGACTGTTTTCAATATTAATCCAGAAACCAATATAACTTAACTTAAGAAATCTTTTTAATTCTATTTTCAATTTTCTTTTATTTCCCTTATCTGCTATTTGCAACAATAACAACATTAGAATTATGCTATAACATGGTCAGTCTAACAGGAATAAAGCCGGTGCCTCTCTCCGTGACTGACCATTTCCTTCCAAAAAGGGGTTCGTACACGATTATGGATAATGCCAAATTCAAAATAAATTAATTAAATAAATGTTTGTATAATTTACTGCTATTAATATTGAGATTCTGAATGAGACATTCAAACGTAGTTTATTTAAATATGTTGATGATATCGTTATCCTAGTGATGACATTGAAACCATGCAACAAAACAATTTTTCGCGCCAATTTTCTATTAGTTGTATGAAAAAATGCAAGCGTAGTGTTCATTATGTCGCTCAATAAAAAGTAAGTTTTTATCATTTTATTTACTATCGTAGTCATCATCATCATCAGGCAGCGTTACAGCTCGGGGTGAGCTTTAGCTTCGTTCACAATTTTCTTCCAGGCGCTACGGTCTTTAGACTCCGTCCACCAATTTTTTACTCGCATCTTCTTCAGGTCTGAGATGACTTGGTCCAACCATTGGAACTTTGGGCGTCCTCTAGCTTTCATCACTGGTGGGTTATAAGCGACCATGCTTTTTTGAGGACGGCCATCGTTCATACGCTCCAAATGGCCTAGCCATCGTATTCTATGCGCTTTAATATTCTTGATTATGTTCTCTCCTTTACATAACGAGTTGAGTTCGTTGTTAAAACGGATTCTGTATGTTCCGTCGCTATCTCTGACTGGCCCAAAAATTTTTCTGAGTATTTTGCGCTCAAAAACCTGCAAGCATTGCTCGTCCCTACACGTGAGTGTCCAGGATTCGCACCCATATGTTAACACCGGTTGAATTACCGAACTATAGATGCGTAGCTTGCACGATCGCGGAAGTAATCTGGACCTTAGGAGTTTTATGTTGGCGAAGTATGCCTTGTTTGCGGCCATGATTCTGTCCTGTATTGTGTCGTGTCGTGTCTGTTGTTGTCGTTGTTGATCAGGACACCGAGGTATTTAAAATGTTGTACACCCTCGAAGCAAGTATTTTGTCTTAGCTTCATTTTCTCTTAAGACCAACTGATTTGGCGGTTTGGTTGAAAACAGATGTGGACAGTGAGTCTCCTTGTTTGACGCCGCACGAAATTTCAAAATGATCGGTTACCGCTTGCTGCACTACGACTTTTCCAGTCGTATTTTTTAAAGTCGCCATTATAAGGCGCGTTAGTTTTTTGTTTATACCAAGGTTTGTTAAGGCTTCGGGAATTTCACAACGATGTATGCTATAGAAAGCTTGTTTGAAGTCAAGAAAGAGCATGTGGACATCTACGTTATGGTCGTAGCACTTGTCAAGGTATTGCTTAAGCATAAATATTTGGTCCGTTGTTGAACGGTTGGGCCGAAAGCCGCCCTGGTATTCGCCTAAAATAGTTTCCGCTGCCTCAGTAAGCCTGGCTACTAAAATACTCGACAAGATTTTGTAGGCAGTGTTGGTAGTATTCGCAGAGAGTTTTGTCACCTTTTTTAAATAGCGGAATTACAAGCCCTACATGCCATGCTTCGCGAATGATTTCTTCGCGCCATAGTCGCACTATGAACTGTAGGACAATTTTAAAGTCCTTCATCGTTTAAAGCTTTAATAAGTTCTATGGTAAGTTCGTCTTCGCCTGGTGCCTTATTGTTCTTCATACGACACACTGTCTTACGAAGCCAAAGTAGGTTCGGGTTCCGCGTTGTCATATCCAAGAGGGGGGACAAGGGATGTCGACGTTGTCACAGGATTGTAAAGCTCGTTGAAGAATTCTCTCCAGCGTTCAATCACTTTCCTCTCCTCGCTAAGTATGACACCGTTTTTATCCTTGCATGAAGGAGGTCGTGCTTGAAAGTCTCTTGTCTGCTGTTTGAGCTTGTGGTAGAAGCTTTTGCTGTTTTTGCTGTTATAGTCTTCGACCATCGCTTCCAGCTCCAGTTTGAGGGCGTCTCGTTTCTTTTTTCTGCATAGTTTTGTGGCATATACTCTCTTGGATTTATAATTTTCCTTATTTGCTCTTGAAGGCCTATTGAGCAACTTTGCTCTTGCTTGGTTCTTCTTTGCTATTGCAAGCTCGCATTCGTCATGAAACCAGTCCGAGTTTTTGCTTTTCCTTTCTATACCCAGTACTTCTTCTGCGGCTGTGATAACAGCGCCTTGAATACTCTGCCATTCCGTGTTTACTATCGTAGTGCGTCTGTCCTAAGTAGTTTGTGTTATTGTTTTATCTATGTTCATTAAATTTTGTATCGTAACTCAGTTAGATATGGTAAGATACACATATTTAGATTATTCGTACCGCCCCATTAGTGGGTGCTGAGCGCGAGTACTCATGTATTATGTATTTAAAACTATATTGTTGTTTTTTTTTTACAGAGTTCATGATAATTATATGTACTTACTTTGGTGTATTTATGTATTATATTTGTAATATGTATTTATAATAAATTTTATTTGCTTAGCTTATCTTTGGCAGAGATAATAGACATATTAGAGACAGAAGATGATATTATCGAAGGTACTGTGTACACATGCCCACCCATTAATCATATGTTGAGTGATGCTGACAGCGATGAAGAAGAAGATGCGCTCTTAGGTGATTTGAATCATTTGACTTCGTGCTGAGGCACAACTTGAGTGCGTTCGAAAATCAGGAACAGCTTTACAATTGGAAGTAATAGGGCAGAATGATTCAAGTGACAATGATAATCCACCTCTGTCGGAGATAGCATCAACTTCCAGAAGTAATCATCAAATTGGAAGAAAATAGATTCCAGAGAAAACAAAATTGGAAACAATTTGTCGTAACAAAAGAAGAGATATGCCTAGTATTAGCAATATTCTTGCTGAGTGGATATTGCGTTCAAGCCAGAAATCGTATGTATTGGGATACCGGAGCCGATACGTATCACCCTGGGGTCGTTAATTCAATATCTCATCACGTTTTGTACAAATAATTCGGTTCCTTCATGTTTCTGACAACGCAGCTTTAGACGTTGAAGATAAAATTACCAAAGTGCGACCTTTATGGGACAAACTGAACGAAAAATGGATAATGTATTGGCCCCAATACAACGAAGTTAGCATCGATGAATCCATGATTCCGTATTATGTACATCACAATACACAACAGCACATTTATGGCAAACCTATACGCTTTGGTTTCAAATGTTGGTGTATGGCTACACGCCTAGGATATCTTATCCAAGCAATACTAGTCCTGATCTAGGTGTTGGAGGATCTGTTGTAAAGAATTTGGTTGCGAAATTGCCTTCAGGTTTTCAAATAACTGATGAGACGTCAGGCATCACTCTTTTTCGGTATAACAACAACAGTGTAGTTGCCGTCGGTTCTACATGCGAAGGTGTAACACCAGTGGGATCCGCACAGCGTTGGTCAAGCAGAGATGAAAGTGTCTATTCAACAGCCTGTATGTATCCAGAAGTCTAATAAATATATGGGCGGAGTTGATCGTGTTGACCAAAAATAGGCTGCTACCGTATCATGGTAATGGCAACTTTTGATGTGTCTCTAAAGGCCGTCCACTGAAGCCAGTGTCTAAAAAAGGGGGGTACCTGATGATGTGCACCAGAATGGAGCTGATCACATAATTATTTCCAGTGCTACACAGATACGTTGTGCTCAATGCCATAAAAACCCCACGAAAAAGTGTCGCAAATGTGATGTAGGTTGTTTTGCAGCTTTTCATGCGTAAAAGCTAATAATTTTACGTCCTACTAATCGTTATAGTCGGTTTGACACACCTTTGTATTGAATAAATAAATTAATATTGATTATAAATACTTTGACTTAGTTACTTCCTTCAGATTACCCTGTTATGTAGCCAACATATAATTATCGCAGTGCTCAGCGCAGTTAATATTTTCAAAATTTTATTATTTTTATTATTAATTTTTAGATAACGTTTATTTATGATACTTAGACTTATTATTTTTTAGGGTTCCGTACCCATAGGGAGCTAACGGGACCCTATTACTAAGCTTACGATGTCCGTCCGTCTCCAGCTCTATCTCATGAACCGTAATAGGTAGAGAGTTGAAATTTTCACAGAGTGTGTAATTCACTTGTGTGTAGAAAATACTAAAAACACACATTTTTACAAGTATTTTTCTTTAATTTAACCTTTTGTTTAACATTTTTTTTTTTTTAGGATACTTTTAAGCTGTGATTGTAGTATACTTTTAGGCTGTTAAATACACACAACTTAATATTTTAAGCAAAAAATCATGTACGATGGTGCGGAACCCTCCGTGTGCGAGTCCGACTCACACTTGGCTGATTTTTTTTTTTTTCATACAACTATGTATATATATTTGATAAATGTTAATCAACGGAAACAGTTTTTAAACATTGATTGGGAGAGCACAATGATGAGAAATTAATGTTAATATTATTTAAATACGCTTAAATTGCTTCCTATAGATTATGCTCTTCTTGTAGGGAGGTTCATTAGGATGTAGTGTTTTGAGACGACGGCGTAATGAAGATATACAAAGTGAGGGAACCAGATGGTTTGGGTCATAATGGAGTCTGTTAATATATCTGCTGCTGTGGAAGTTTATTTCATCAAAAAAAAAAAACCTTTTTTTTATGGATATCAAGAAGTTGAGCACATATGAATTAAAATTGAAAAGTGATCAGTGCCACTTGCCACTATAGAAAAAAAGCTTCATTACAATCTTATTGACAATTTTTAACAGGGCTAAATATTCAATCTCATGCTGCTCAAGTTTAAAATTACATACATGTATGGTATTCGCTGTTTATTGAGTTGGATAAACTGCAAAAGTATTTTATTAAGAGAGTGTAGAGTCTGTTAAGATTTACACCAACGGATATAGAATATAATAATTTAACATACTAGATTTGCACCTAAGCAATGGTAGCCAAATAAATACACAAAGATATTGGATAAAAGAAATAAAATTTATATGTCAGCATAATATTTTGACTTAACCTTCAGGAAAGAGGACAGTTGGTTGTATTTGGAATTGAAATCAAGGTTCTCAAGAAAACTAAATTTTCATTTTGCTCACATTTACTTCACAGATACTTATACAACTAATGAAATATTCTGGGCATTTACAGCTCGGTGTGATTTAATAGAATTAAATACCAATACTTTTAGATGTAATAAAGAAGTAATCTTAAAGAAAATGTATGCAATTTTATAGGATTTTTCCGGTTTTCAAAGATTTTGGGAAGATTTCATTGGAAGAACACAAAATTATTTACACCTCAAACGGTTTCAATTGCAAGTTAAAATACGTTGCTTACTTTTTATATGATGATGATATCGCAAACAATCGAATTTGTCTCTATTTCTAACTTCCAGGTGACAAAGGATAAGTGCTTTTCATTTAGATGTGATATACGATAGGTTACGTTTAAATAATCTATCCAGATAGTTCGTTATATCCGCAGCTATCCTCAGGACCGGATGCAGATGGGTATCGGACCCCCGGGCAATGAAGAAAGTAGAAAGTAGTAGTTTCACTCAATAAATTTTTGAATCCAAGGTTTGTGAGGGCCCCAATGTGTGGCGGCCGTGCCGTTAATCTGGGTCTTGCTAGTCTGGAGGTCACAGATTTGTTTTGCAGCTACGAAAATAAGAAAATTTTCTATTAAAAATTGGAAAAATGTTAATGTATTTAAAATAAAACTAATCAATGGAACTATGGTAGGAAATAATCATTAACAGACCCAACACATCATCAATGAAAATTCTAGCAAATATCGGAAATATTGTAAGCGCTCATATGGCTGGTTCATCGACGTGTACAGCACGTTATTGTTACAAAAGTTCTTTTGATGAAGAAAATATACGATATTTGTCGAAAAGTCTAAAACTCGCTAAGATGTATAAGGTGAAGGTGGAAAAATATGGTTCAATGTTCTTTGGAGCATTGAGATGAAGATAAGTTTATTTGTTAATGACTGTGGCAGATTGAAATAAGTATATTTTTCACGTCTTGTAGGATTTAAAGTTGCTTGGTGTATCAATTGATACTTACATATGTACATACATATATTCGTTAAAATCAGGTAGATAGAACTTCTATACATATAAACGAATTATTAGTATTTTAATTTCAGCTTAAAGTTATATTTATTTCTTAACATCTTCTTAAAATAATATTCAAGTTTTTTATACATGTAGGGGAAGGTTTTTTGTTTTATTTTATTTGGTTTTGTTTCACCAGATTTTTTGCAGAACTTAACAAGTTTAGTGCATTTAAATCGGGAATTCCCTTTAAGGCCACTTCAATGATGTCACGTAGCAGATGATTGACGCCGCAGAATATAATACGACCTTCTCAAAAGACCATAACAATGGGGACCTTCTATTTCTCACAATAAGCGGTAAGTCAAATTTTTCGCTTTTTTCTTCTTGGCTTCGAAACCTAAAATTGAATAGATAAATTGTATAAGCATTTTTATAAACAAACCAACTATGCTAAGCCTTACCGGAGGAGAACTTAATTCATCCATATTCTGTGATATTGTCGTTGGTTTCGGCAAAAGGTTTTCAACATTAACATTGGATCCAAAGTTTGCTCCAACTTCGATCAAAAATTTTGCAAATTGCTTGAGTCCAGTGTCTTCTACAATTTGAAATGATCGACAACTTTTTACCGTCCATTTTGTGACAAGTTGCGTGACCTTTCTCTTTGTTTCCTGGTCCACATTTATTTCATCTGTTTCCTTATTTTTGTTTTTAGCAGCAGTAAGATAGCATTTGTGCTTCAATAAGTTCGATGTGGTCTTTGTATACTTATATATGCCAAAGCAACTTTTACAAACCACAGTTCCAATTAATTCCTCACCGTTTTCATCGTTTATTTTGGAAAATATATCCCACACTGAGCTGTGTCCCCTTTTCGAACATAAACTGTATTCACCACTCAGAACCTTCTTTTTAATGAAAGCGGTTCGCTCAATGTCAGATTGCGGAGAATCAGATGTTGATATCTATATATATAAATAGAATAGCCATTAAAGATTTTTGTATTAATTAAATAAATAAATATTGTATAAGGAAGCAATTGTAAATTTTGTCAAGTATTATGAACAGTGGGTGGATAAGTCCGTCGACACTGTGGTGGAAGTAGATGAAACTATCAATTAACCAAAAGTAACCATTTATAAATTCAGTCGATGTGCCATAACGAGTGGCGGAGAAAAATTAGTACTAGAGTCCTGCACAAGCGCACACTAAGGTGTGTCAATAGACGGCAATCACTATGAAAAAGACTCATGTGTGTTCTTAAAACGATTATTGTTTTAGGCAATTTCCAGACTCATTGAGTCTAGTCGAATCTAAGCTTTGGTGCGACTCTTTTTCTTTTGGTATGATTCACTATCACACTATGTGTATGTTAACAAATTCAACTAGATCATTAATTCTCAACACAACACGAATTGATTTGCGAAAATTATGGCCCAGACAATATGACACATGATTCGCTGGAGCGAGAGGTGACAATTATTTGCTTAGTGTGCACTCGTGCAAGGCTCTAATACGTACACAAAAATACAAATCACAAAACAATTTTATATTAATTTAATTAATTTAAATAAACAATAATATTACTCACATTTTCCGATAAACTCATTTTAAATTTATTTCTTTTTTTTATTTTATCTTGTTTTCCTTATTTTTGCGATATATTTGTTATTTAGTTTTGTTGCTTTGTTATGGTCTTTGCTTCAATAATATTAGAATTGTGGTATGGCATGGTCAGCATAACATGAACAGCTGGCGCCTCTCTCAGGGTGACCATTTCCTTCCGAAAAAGGGGATGTCTACACGAAAGCATTTGAAAGTATTTGGAAAATGGAAAATTCAAATTTATTAAGGGTCTTAATGCAAATGTATAAATCGAACAAACCGCACAACTTTGTGAGCAGATAAAGTAACTGTATAAATTTGTGAGAATGCACACACACTTTATAAAAGAGCGCGTTGCCACTCTCTTTCTTTGCCTGTCCCTCCGTTTGTGATCCAACAGCCACCAACCGCACGAATATTCTCAATATTTAGACCCAAGAAGACTTCCACACGTTTGTGATTATATCTTTGACTTTGGAGTTTCTATATAATATTCTATTGTTCTTTTGAAAATACATATTAGTTGATAAATCTAAAATTTCTTACGTATCACGGCCATTGGGAAGGATATGAAAGGTGGATAAAAAGGAGCGATGAGACGACGATGGAAGATAATGTATCTATTACAATACATGCACACAGATGTTCTGATTCCATTGTAATGGGGAATGGATTATTCAAGGCGAAATTTGGAATGAGCCAGTTTAGTTGAAGCGGCTATCTACGGATTTGTTGGCGTCAAGTTTTAATCCAAGATAGTTAATAAAGTTGTGGTGTTGGAGAAATTCTTGAAAAAGGATAACTGATGGACAATCAACAAATCACAAATCCAAAATTGTATTGTAATGTACTTCGATATTTCAGTGTTTACAGTGAAGTTTGAAGGTTTGACTTGATTTCATAAGATAATAGATACTTTAACATTGAATTCTGGGATGGGTTACAAATATGACTGCATCAACGGCATCAGTTGGAAGGAACTGTGTATAGTCATCATAAATTGGTAAATAAATCACTGAATGTATGATTGAATGTTTTATTACTTTATTTATATGTACATATTTACATTATTCATAAGCAAAAATTACATATGTATATGCTTAACATATGTTTTCATTGTTTGTGTGCAAGAACATAATTTTATTTATCTGATTCGAATTTTTTGAGATAACAGAACATTTTTGTGTTATCAAGTTTCTGGCCTCGAAAAAGACATCGTCAGAAGCAGTACAACTGGCAGGTATGGAAAAAATCTTACAACTAGTTTGAAATAAGAGTGGAAAGATATTTCTGTGAAAATTCCACCATTGAAAACAATCAAAATTATCACTGAAACCAACATTTAAATTATAATAACTTTGAATTTCGGAATCAATTTTATCTGCGCCATCGTTTTGCTTGGGCAATTCAATGAAGTTCATGAAAACATTATCATTGGTGAGAATCTCCTTTTTTATGGAATTATTAATATTATCGTCATGTTTCTTCAAATACATTGTCATGATATCTTTGCATTCCTTGATTATATTAAGTTTTTCATATTCTGAAAATGAAACCAATTTATTTGTGGGTGGGAAAAGGAACAATGCAATTTTGTGATATTTCGTCATATTTTCTAGAACTGTAGATGTCAGAAGTTCATCTAACATCGATTTTAGTTGCAAAATGGCTACTTTGTCATTTGCATTGGCAATGCATTTCTTTTTCAAATTCTCTACATAAGGAATTGTCAAATGGATGGTTGGTAGTTTGGTATCATCAAGTTTTTTAGAAGCATCTTCAAACGCCTGTAACAGGAGCACAACCGCATTTAAGAGGCTCACATTTATGTCTTCCAATAAATTTCTTTCGTGTTTCTCTTTTAATATCTTCATTGTATTGCACCAATTCTCTTCTACCGATTTGAGTAAATGGTACATTGTCATGCTACGAGTTGAGCGGAGTGCATTTAATGAACCCACTAAACTACTTGTTTCACCAGATTTTTCGCAGAACTTAACAAGATTAGTGCATTTGTTAACGATGTCATTCAATTCGGGGATTCTCTTTATGGCCACTTCAATGATGTCATGTAGCAAATGATTAACGCAGAATATAAGTTCACCTTCTTGAAAGACCGTAACAATGGGTGATCTTCTATTTGTGACAATAACCGGTTTGTCTTCCTCCATATCGCATCCAAATTCTCTCAAAACTTGTGCTATTTTCTCCTTGATTTTGAAACCTTAAATTGAATAGATAAATTGTGTAAGGATTTTTATAAACAAACCAAATATACTAAGGCTTACCAGAGCAGAAATCTTCTTCAATAGATTTTATTGCCAAAAAACGGTTTACGAGATTACCATCTTTTATGTAATGCACATTGCAAGACAAATAAGAGGAACGCAAAAAAGGATCAGCCCATATATCATTTGTTAACGAGTAACCAAAGCATTTGTATTGAAGTATTTCGCCCTTGATCTGACTGAAGCGAGATTCATACGATCCATTTATATTCTGCGATATTGTCTTTGGTTTCGGCAATAGGCTTTCAACATTAACATTTGATCCAAAATTTGCTCCAACTTCAATCAAAAATTTTGCAAATCGCTTAAGTCCAGAGTCTTCTATCATCTTAAGTGAACGGCAACTTTTTATTGACCAATCTGCAACAAGTTGTGTGGCCTTTCTTTTTGTTTCCTGGTCCACATTTAGTTCTTGAGCTTCCTTTGCATTTTGACCAGCAATAACGTAGCATTTGTGCTTCACTAAGTTCGATGTGCTTCCTGTAAACTTATATATGCCATAGCAACTTTTACAAACCACAGTTTCACTCAATTCCACTCCGTTTTCATCGTTTATTTTGGAAAATGTATCCCACACTTTGCTGCGTCCTCTTTTCGGATGGAAACTGTATTCGCCACTTAGAAGTCTCAGTTTAATGAAAGCGCTTCGCTCAATGGCTGATTTTGGAGACTCAGGTGTTGATATCTATATATGTACATACATCAATATGTTAATATCCATTAAATTTTGTATTAATTAAATAAAATATATCTTGTTATTCTCTGCGGTTACAGACAGTACCCTAACATCATTTTAAAGTAATTAAATGGGAAAGGTGTTCAAAATATATAGAATTGCACTTCAATCGAAAAAATCAATCAATGATTTTTGAAATTTGGAAAGTGGGTGGATGAGTTTTAGTGGTTATGGAGATCCAAATTTAATGCATAATTGCATTTAGATACTTTGGAGTTTGTTAAGTGTCTTCACACTAAATTTCATTACTCCAACTGTTATAGCTTTCAGTGAATATGAATAATTGGTGTATTTTGTACAAATGATATGAATGATATTTGTATTCCGCGTTTGTTTTCCTTTTTCATTATACAAAATGAATAAAGAATACAAATAATATAAAAAAGCAGTGTAGGGTATTCACTGAAGTGAAGTAATATGATTATATTCGTGCAAGTGAATTAATACATAAATATGCACATATACACACACGTATTTGTGTATTGATATGTTTGGAGTCGAGTGTTGTTCGTCCATTTTATGTGTTGTATTTTGCTATTACAGTTTTTGCGTTAACCAAAAACACACAATTGTTGTAGAGGGGGCTTCCCTCACTTTTCACATCAAATAACTGTTAAATACTTACAAAATCGGAAAAATGTTCAGCATCCATTTTTTCTTGCGATTTATATAATAATTTAAATCATTTTATTCCATTGGTATACTGATATCTTCATTTTATTCTATTGTACATACAAAGTTTAGAAGAACAGCCTTTCTCTGCTGCGAAATGCGCACTGAATGTTATACTGAATGTGTTTGTTTTTGTACTTCATCGTACTCTCTTGAAAACGAGCGATGCACTCAACCGCATTCATTCATTTAAGTTTGAATGTTTACAACATTCAATGCTCAACAGCTCCACAGACACCCACTCAAAACAATGAAAAGCGAAGCAAGCAAAGAGAAAATACAATGAGTAGACGATTGACAGTGAAAAAGAGAGAGAGAATTTAAAGGCTGGGTGTTGCATACAACAGAAACATGCACAGAATTCGGTATATTTGACACAGAACACATATCAGAACAGAAACAGAACCAGTACTGCATCTATGTATTCTGAAATATGACGACATTATGCCAATTGCTTTTTCCGTTGCTCCTCTAGCTCGGCAAAGTACTTTATCATCTTCTCCATTAATCTTAAACATTAAAAATTTCTATCAAAACGGAAATACGTAATTAGAAATAAAGTTTAAGCAAATTAAGTTGCGATTGAACTTCATACCTGCATTACCTTGACCAACATCAACAGCAATGAATTTATATTTGGCATTTACAATTGGCAATAAGACCATCTTGGTGGAGATTTTATCTTATGTGCTTCCCATCGATTGCACCGCAGCAGTTTGGGAAATTCTATCTAATAATCGTCAATAATTTTCCGAACTGATTCAGTCGTAGGTGATAGCATTGCTTTCTCTAGGAAATGGCTTATTATTGATTCCAGGCATCCGTCAACAATTCGTCTAATTGTTGTATGGTGCACACTATATTGAAATGCCAATGACATAATGCTTTCGCCAGTTGTTAAATACCAGAGTGTAACGCAGGAAACGCGCACTAATAGGTTTTTACACCCAAGATGTGGGGACTCGTTTCAAATCTTTTTATATGGCACTCAAAATTTCTGAAAAGAGAGGCAGGCTTAAACGAAAATATTTTATAAATTCCGAGTCATCGTCCATCAAATGGCATGCAACCAACACGTTGAAAACGCCTTCATTGCATCTTTCTCTATACATCCTATGCGGAGTTTCCCTTTTCTTTTCGTTGCCTAACAAAAGAATGCACACCAAAGTTTTGACATTCTCCTCAAAAGAAATTGTGGCAGCATTTTATTCCTCCATGCTAAAAGTTGTTATTTTTTTATGTTTTTATAAATAATTTTCTTATTAAATAAAATTTGTCACAATTTTTTCAATCAATATTATTATTTCCTTACAAAACTGTATCACTGCTTGTGTATTGAATAAAAACAATAATAAAACAAAACAGAAATATATCAAGATATCGTGTTTCTGTGTCTGTTTGTAGTTTCGGTTTTATGCGACACCCAACCTTATCACGACTTGTTCATGTTGCCGGTACTCTAGTGTTGAAATAGGAACAAATAATGAGGGTATGCTTTTTTCACGGAATAAAATATGGCAAGATTTTAACAGCAGCGATGACGACTATCAGTGTTGAAAATTGATTAATGAAATTGAATTTTTTTTTTAATTGGCATTGTTCAGCACTGTCAGCACTGCAAAATCAGCTGTTATTCTGTTCGTTCCGTGTTTCCAATTTGCGATAGTCGTCCCTCTTCTTCACCGATTAACAGCGTAAATTAGCTTTATAAATTTACGTTTTAATGAATTCGAAACAGTTTTAATACAAAGTGCTTACATAAAATCGTTTTTCCACCGACAAAGGAATGAGAAAATGTATGTCACATAAACATTCAGCGTATACCCAAGATCGGGCGCAAAGCAACAACAGTAACAACAACAACAACGACGACTCTACTGATGAATAATAATAGAAAATAATGAAAAATTAACCAAATATTTAACATGTATACAGATTATAATAGCACCAGCAACAGCTTATCTTTGTCATCGCGTCTAATAACTAGTAAAAGGTTCTTTATTGTCTTTATTGGTGCTATTGGAATTGTCGGCAAGAAGACGCCGCGACGCGTGTGCAATTAAAGAAAAACAAATAATTAACTAAATAAGCGAACGAACTTAAAAAGGGTCTATACTCTAAACAAAACACTACATAATTGCAACCTTAACCGGCAAAAATATAAATAAATTAAATATCACAGTCAGGCGAAATCCAAATTGATTGTCTGCCCAAAAAGTGTGTGTGTGCTTTTTCCAAAGAATACAATTTCAGGAGGATACAATTGTTGCGCTTATTTATTGCTTATCGATAATTCTCAAACGACGTATAAATGTCGCGTTGACCGTATTAATAGAAATAGTAAGCCACGTTAAATATCCATTACTATTACCATCCACAACCAACACCACCGAACCTCATGGCGTGCGTCAATAGAATACAGAGCAATAATCGACAACAATAATAAGAAGAACAAGGGGAAACCAAGGGGAACGAATATCAAGGAGGCAGTCGTCAAAGCGGAGCGCATTAAATATTTTGTGGTTTAGTTATATTTCTTTTCGGTATTCGGTATAAGTATATTTGTAATTTCATTTATGTATATTTTATTTACGTTGATTAACATTTACAATTGGACGAGCACTTGTCGGATTATCGCGCGTGTGCGTTGTACGAGTATATGATACGATTTATACGATATTCTAGTAGTAAGTAGCTCACCCAGTGGACCCCCAGTGGCAACTACTGCAACTCTTATAAAAAGAACACTATTCCACTGCAATAAATACAATCATCATTACCAATATCACAACAACGAAAATACATACATATATAATACATTAAAATGCCGAAAATCTATGTAAAGAAACCATTAGCGGGAATTGTTATACGCAATCGAGCCATCAAAGATGGTGTCATTACGGTAAGTATTTGATTCGATTCAATTCAATTCAATTCAATTCAATACTATTCATGCTTTTCTTGTTTCTCCTTAATCTTGACTCAAATTATTACGTATGCATGACAAGCTAAAGTCTTGTGACATTTTATTTGTAAGTAGAACAAGCAGACGACGACTGGCTTATCAATGCCGGCAATGCTTATGAGTCACAACCAGTTGCGTTTTTCTTTTCTTTTTTAGGGTTTATAGAATTCTACAATGATTATAGTAGAGTGAATGAATATGTACATATGTAGGTACATACGGTTGAACCTCGATTAGCCGGAATTCCATCAATCGGGCATATACATATATATGTTAACCGATAAGTTAAGATAAGTTGTGTTTCAAGTTTCGAGAAATCACATTCATTCTATGAGAATAATTTTATTTGTTTGAATCAAATTAATATGTTCTTGACAATAAACCAGTAAAAAAAAAAATGAACTTTACCTATACTCTTCACGCAACGAAGATATAAATTCTTAGTTCATGTTTGGTATGGGAAGTATCCCTCCTAGTCGTCCGAAATTCTTTACAAAGTTGGTGGATATGGGTCAGACACTTATAGTGTTAAAAATCTATTCCATAGTACAAAAAACAAAAATATTTTCTAATAAGAACAATAAATTGGATTTGGGTTTTTATGGGATGTACCCACCTAGTGGTCCGATTATACTGATTCCGGCATATGGTGCAAAATTTCAGCTCACTAGCTCCAAAACTGAGGGACTAGGACAGACGGACACAGCTAAATAAAATTAACTCATCGCACTGATTAAAAATAAATATATATATGTAGATATCTATATGAGGCTTCCGATGTCTCCTTTTGTATTTTACAAACTTCATGACAAACTTATAATACTATTCACTGCGTGAAGAGTATAAAATAACATTTAAACTATGTATTTTATACATAGACTACTAAATACTATTATAAACTCTTTTTAAGCAACTTGGTTAATCGAGTTTCAACTGTATTTGTTTTGTATAAGTTAATGCGTATGACGGAATTGAAAAGATTTGAATAATAAATATGAATTAGTGAATTTGATTAAATGAAAAATCTTAAGAATTTCTGGTTTTTCTGAATCTAATCTATGAAATGAAATTAACACGTGCTTTTAAAGAAATGCCATAATATTCATACAAAAGAAATGAAATTTTATCAACCCATCTAATCAGACATTATCAGATGTCATAATTAAATGTCTTTAGGCATCTACATTATTTTAATATCGCGATCGTCATAACAAGGCGAAGCAAATACGAGTAGAAAAATAATAATTTAAAAGAGAAATTCTCTCAAAATTGAGTAGCTTATAATAAATATACTACTTACCTATAAGTCCCCTGCCCACTCCCACTCCCGTGGCATTTTGGAAATGCAAACATCTGTTCAAATGTTGATAAGAAATTTGCAAACAACGAAAATGAGTTTAAAAGATACAAAATGAGAACAACAAAAGTATAAAAACAAAAATATTGGAATGATGAGTAACCTTAATGACTGAATAAATATAATAATATAAGTAGTAAATGAGTGAGTGAGTGACTGATTGATGAGTGGCTTACATCAACATTTTTTCAGTTCCAGTTTCTTATACATATTCTACTACTATATTTCTTCTTTTCTCAAATTTTACTTTGGTTTCTTATTCCATCGGTTGCTCTTCATCTCGCAGTCAGTCGGTCCCACAAACAGTCAGTCAGTCAGTCAGTCAGCCTTAATTGTTCAATTAGCTGAGTTTTATTTTTCCTATAATTTTATTTTATTTGCCTTTGCGCTTATTAAATTTAAAGTGTTTGTTCGTTCCATGTGGTTTGGTGAATGAAGCGTGTGTTTCTTTCTCAAGTGCCTTCGATACTTGAAAACGAATTTATGTCAAATTTCATAATTTATTCATTTGAAGTTTTTAATTTGTTTTTATTCTTTTTCTTCTTCAAATGCTGATCATAATTTTGACTTTCGTTTTCATTACTCATTTCGTTTTTATTATTAACTATTATTTATTATATATTTTTATTATTTATTTATGCATATTTTTAAAATCTTCACGTAGTGAATAGTATTATAAGTTTGTCATGAAGTTTGTAACACACAGAAGGAGACATCAGAGAGCCCATAAATTATATATATTCTTGATCAGCGCTACAAGACGTGTTGATCTAGCCATGTCCATACATTTGTTGGAATCAAACCGGGATCTAAATGAAAGTTCTTATTAGAAAACTTTTCTGTTTTTTGTACCATCGGCTTGAAATTTGAACAATAGAAGAAGAGTATTACAACTTCGGCATAGCCAAATTTAGTCGTTTTTTATATTTTTTTCCCTCATTTTAGTTTTTTGGGTACAAATTTTTAGTAATAAGTTCACTGAACCTTTTTTTTCTTTTACTTTGTTCCACTTGATTTACCTTTGGCTTCTTAACAGTCAGCCACTTTTCATATGTTTTTAATGTGTTGTGTCATTTGATCCAGTCCATTTGGTTCTAGACTTCTTGTTTATAGATCTTGATACATACATCATATTGATTGCTTGCTGGCTTATAAAGTGTTTTTGTCTTTAAAATTGATCCTTATCTTTTTCCTTGTTCGTCCTGTATCAGATTTCTGCAACTGACGCCTCTAAAACCTTTAAATTTCACCATGCTCTCAACAGATTTTTGAAAAATTATTGCTTCACTTTATCTATGCTTTATAAAATTATCATCTATATTCAGATTAGGGGTAAGAGATTATTAAATAATCAATCAATATTGTATAAAAAAAAAGAATAGAGTTTATTGAAGTTTGTAATCCTGAGAAGAAGTTTTAGATGTTCTCTTTATTAAAAGAACATTCAAAATACATAATTGAGGACTTGAGGAACACGATACAAAGTATGGAGGACAATTCTAATCTTCGTATAACATACATTTACTGTGATTTTTTAGATGACGCTTTCTAAGTTTTATGACATATTGGTCTAAATGGTTTTTTTTTTTTCTTTTAGAAAACAAAATGAAAAAGAGTACCTAAGTAAAGCAAATGTTCTTTAACTTGTTGCTTCAATCTGGTCATGTATAATCAAAGATAAAGAACTGCACATTTTCAATTTAATATCTTAAAAAGTAAGGCACTAGTTTGCATAGAAATAGACTTTTTGATTTGCCAGATTATTCATTATCCATTCAACATACTTTAATTCATTCACAGATAAACATAAAATAAATGTGTAAATATATTAAATTACAATTTCTGTAGAACAAACCAACATTTATATTGAGTATGTATATTTTACCAGGGTATTTTAATTTAGAAGTTCAAAACCTCGAGTAAAATGAATTGTGAAAAAGAGTACACAAGTGAAATCATATCCAAGTCTAACATTTCATGTTATTGTTTCATTACTTCAATGTTTTTGTTATTATTATTGTTAATAAACACATAACAATTACTACAATAATAACGAGAATAAAAACTATTATTATAATGGAAAATATACACCGATAATCGACAAACAAACAATAATCTATCCGTGTTGTGCAAACACGAACCATTGAAACAAAAGGGAGAAAGCCATTTTCTCGTGAGTGTAATCAACAACAACAACATCAACAATGAATACAACAACAATAACATAAAGTATTGTATTGAAACCGATATGATTAAGTCGTCCCAACATTGAAATAGAAATAAAAATAAAATGAAAATACATCGATTCTGAATAAAATCTAAACTACCTACTGCAATTCAATATAAACATCAACTTTATTATACATAAAATATATTTATTTATAACTTCCTCAGAGCTAAGCTGTGTTTCCAGATATCACAAATGGCTTAGAGATAATTCTGAAGATAAACCAAGTCCGGTAAGTACTTCGGTCTAATTCTGAACAATCGACTCACCTGATATGCATACTCGTATGCTAAATCGATAATACAATATCATGTTGCTACCAAAGTTGCAAAATAGATGCTTCGCCCACATACAAATAAAAGACTTATTTTCATATTATTTTGCGAATGCGGTCCGCATAAGGAATAAGAAATGTTCAGGCTTGCCACAAAGCAATGCTATAAGACCAATTACTGAAGTCTCATCGTATGCCCGCTATGTTACAATGGATAGAGATCTCAAGTTACCTACAGTCTTTCACAAAATATATTCAGCAGTCGTTAAAATAAACGGCTTCAAAGACATAGCTCTACCACAAGGTGTGACACGACGAAGACTAAAAAAGACTCCATCCAAACGATCTTTTACAAAGAAGAATGTAATCTACACAAATATGTTATTTTTATATTGTGCTAGTGTGGTACCTCCCATACAAACACAATTTAAAAACATGTTTTTTTTTTAAAAAAAATATTTTTTTTGTACTATCGACTTTGGACACTATAGTAAATACAAGACCCTCAGACCACTAGGATGTGTACCTCCCATACAAAAAAATGAACTTAGAACAATAATCAGAAGATAGAAAGGTGCGTAAGGGGTATAACAACTACGGCATTGCCAAAGTTAATCTTCTTTTTATTGGCTCTGCATAAATTTACGCCTATGTTATTATTATAAAACAATTACAATATTTTAAGACGAGGCGCTTGCTTAAAATAGTTTCACTTGCGACACCTTCTATAGAAGCGTGTCTATCAACGTAACCATCGATTGATTTGAATAATTAAATAATAAATATATAGTGAAAAATGTTTTAGTTCTAATGATATTAATGTTTTACTTTATGTTGAATAAATGATAAAACGAATATTGAGTTTTTCATTAATGAACATCCAGGAGTATGTGGGAGTGTTGGACAATAGTTATCCACTGTTCGAGCAGGGCAAAAGGAAAAGCCCTTGTGTTTTATGTGAGATAATATCATGCCATGTTAAAACTTTGGACAAGACTGCGTGATCCCAATAATAAAACAACATCACCAATAGATATACCAGCATTTTAAGATTTAATATAGTATGAACTTGATAATCCGGGCAGTTGAAAATCAGCACTTTCCTAATTATCGAAATGTCCGGATTAGCGAGATAAAAAAAAACTATTAAACTTCTTAGTAGAGACAGCAAATAATAATCAACCTTTATTTTCAATGTGGTCTGCTTAGAGAAATAGTAAAAAAAATTGAAGCAGAATCTCTCTCTCTCAGAGCGGAATACTTTGTTTTGTTGTTTAAAAGTGATTGGCTTTTGGTTTTTTGATAAAAAAAAAACGGTCTCTAAACAAAAATTGTCACAAATATAGAGGTCACAACACTTATTTTCAATGTGTTCTGCTCAGAGAAAAACCAAAAAATTGTTCGGTTTCTGACTGAGCGTGACATTTTTTTTTTGTTTTCGGTTTTCGGTCCCACAATAACTCATACAAAAGACCTTTTGACCAATCTCTCACCAAATAAGTGTTATTGAAAGACCGAAACGAAAAAAGTTGCAAGCGGTTTTTTGTTTGTTGTATGACAAGAGTTGAGTGAGTCGAATGGAAAGAGAAAGGGAGAGGGAGAGATAGGGTACAAAGCAATGCAAGTAGCAATTGCAATTAAGGAATAATCGACTGCAGCGCACAATCAGACTCACACACAAATCCATACATACAAAAGACCTTCTGAATAAATTCATCAATTGAATCGGTCAGTGGTCAACCATTGAGACAAAAAATCGAAAAAACTGTCTTTGGTTGAGCGAAGACCGAAAAATAAACAAAATAAATCAAAAGGTCTTTTTCAACCCTTTTTCATTTGGTCTGTTAAAAAGTGGTCTTTTGAAGACCAAACGAAAAGGTTGACGGCTATTTGCGACCTCTGTGTAAAAATCGTTTTGATCGATCTCACACTAAAAAGGAAACGAAACAAAAGTAAGCGAAAAGGTCTACTTTTGTTGTTGTGTAACGCGAGTTGCGCGAGTCATGGAGTGGGTGAGAGAGGGGGTGTGGGTGCAATACAATGCAGATAGCAAAGAAAAGGTCTTTTTTTGTTGTTGTTGTGTGACGCGAGTTGATGGAGCCGAAGAGCGGGTGAGAGGGGAGATTCCAAAACAATGCTTGTAGCAAAGAAAAGGTCTTTTTTTTTGTTGTAGTGTGAGTAAATCTTTTGCAACCTTTAAGCACTTTCTCTTGAAACAACACGTATTTTTAAGAGAGCGTGAAAGTGATGACTTTTATTTGCGACTTCCGCTTCTTAGTGATACATACTTAATTTTTATTTAGTAACATTATGCTTTAAAATGTATATTTTTCAAGATTAATATAAACAATTTCCAAGCTTTTGAATCACAATTTATTCAGACTAATAAGTTTTAAAATATCCTCAGCAGCAAAATCCTGTTCTACAGCATATTTAATAAATCTATCAATACATTTATTGTTGGTATTCATGTTTCGGATATATTTTGGTGAAAATTTGTGAGAGTCTTTATATAAGTTCTTTTTTGACAATTCAAGTTTAATTTTAAATTTTGAATAAAACCCTCTGTATCCTTTTTATGATGTGCTATGGCACATACCAACATCAAGCATTTTTTCACCATGTAGATATGCTACTCTGATTTCCTCAAATGTTGGTGATTGAGTTCCATTTCGTATTTGAGTTATTGTTGTTGGAGTTGAGGGAATATCTGGTGCTTATGATGAAGCAAAGCCAGAAAAGTTGCTGCTTGTAAGGATCAAAGATAAAGAAGTATTTATTTCTTTTAGACTAAAATTTAATAGCATTTGCTCTCAAATGACTTTATTAAAACAAACACAACATTCTCGTCGTGACCATAGCACATATGGTGAAAAGGGTCTTGTGTCCTTTCACTTCATCGAACAAAGTAAACATCTCAAATTTACATATTCTAAAACTGACTCACGTACTTCAGTGGAAAGAAATTTGTTGTACGGCTTAACGAGATTCCAAGTTCATACTTTATTTTGAAATAAAATAACTAAATAATAAGAAATTAACCCCAAATTCATGTAAACCATTAAAATTCTAATGAGTAGATAAATGATGTTTTGAAGTTGTTTTTTTTTTTTTCTTTAACAGTTTTACTGAAATTTTTATAAAAATCGCTCGAGCGGTTTCGGAGTCCATAGTGATCAGATTTACATACATAGATCCAATTTTATATATGTAGATAGATATATAATTCTATTTAATTTATCTGTATCTATTCTATTCTATTTTTTTATATGCATAATAAAATTGTAGACTGAAAGTGTTTATGCACGCATCGCGTAAAAGTCACTCATTGAATTCAAAAACGATTTACTGAAGGATAACAAGCTTTATTGTGAGTAATATATAGTGATTATTTTATCAAAATCGATCTACAGAATCTGCAGAATCTGTCGAAATACAAAGTTAAACTGCTTTGTTATCAATAGAGAGAGAGTCAGTCAGTCAGTATACCAAATTGAAGCTTCTTGATGCTAAAAAGTTAGTTCGGCTAAATCGATTCGTGTAGTTATGCTTCTGACAATTTCCATAAATAATTTGTTGTTGTTATTGCCGTAACTCCAGGATGCAGATTGATCCAAATCATTATGTTGTCGATATTGATTGGCACAAAGACAAGTCTTCATTGTTGTTGAAAGTATCCATTATCCTTGAGCAACGACAATGTGATGATGAAGTTATGGGTTTATCTACTTCTTCTATTTCCTTTAATTCCTTTTATATGTTTCACATTCACATTCAACACCCATAGGAGTATCATATCCTTGTGTGTTCATGTACATATGTTTTTTTTTTTTTTTGTGATCGGAAGAAAAGCATCGAAAGCCGAAGTGCGGGACTTTAACCACGCTAAAAACTCCCGCCCCCTGGTCCATATGTTCATGTACATATGTAAGATTGTGTGTTTGTTCGGAAAAATTATCGCGACCATTAAATGGAAAACGAAATGAAAATCGTATAAGTTCCTTTGTGTTGTTGTTAATTATAATGTTATAAATGGTAATTAGGAGGGAAAATATTATCAAAAATAAAGCAACAATTAGTTTATATATTTTCTGTTATGATTTATTTTTTATGTTTTATTTATTGTTTACCTATCGGAAATATTATTTTGTTTTTCTTGTTGCTTATATCATTTTCGCACTTTTGCTCATAATTTTCATATAAATGTTGAACCTTGAACTTTATGAATATTGCTGACAAGGGACATACATATTTCGATTTTGTGTCATACAAAACATACATTTACATATGTATATATGTATATATATACATAGGTGCGTATGAATATGTACTTATGTAAGTGTCAATGTCAAAGAAAGGAAAGAATGTTTCAGTTGTCTGCGTCGTGAACTTTTATTTTTGATGTGCAACAAAACACAACTTAATATTCCTTTGTGATTCATTAAAATTATATTACAATTTGTTGTTTGTTTGTTTGTTTTCGAAGAAAGTACATAATCCAGTTGTTATTCCAATGGTCTCAAGTAGCTTTGCCTTGGGTCATAAAATAATATTGTAAATATACAATAATTACTGAAGTAGACTTAATGGAAAGTAAACAAAATCAAAGTTCATTGACTTTTGATGAAAACTAAATCCCAATGATAATAGCAAATATTATATGTAATATATAATTGAGAAAAACAACAATCTTATTATGTTTCATTTTTATCTCAAAATATTTTCTACTCATATTTCAAGTACATTGTACTGTACTACACATTTATATTTCTGATATTCTCGTTGAATCATCTCCTATATTAAGTTGAATCTCTAACTAAGTAATGGTCGAGTGAATAAAGACGGTGTTGATATTATACCTTTTGTTATCCTTTAGGACAGATTGGATTGTATAATATATGAAAATTATGACAAGAACAAGTTAGTACGGAGAACAATAAATGGTTACGTCATTTGGGCGGTCATTGCTATCAGTTCGTTGCTATTTGTAATCGTATACTTGATATTTTCAGAATTAAGGAAATAATCTTAACTAGCGTACGCGAATAATAGATAGAAAGATATTTATTTTTATTTTGTTGATGAGTTACAATTCAAAAATAGATGTTTGATAAAGACTACTTGATTAATTTTAAAATATCTCTATACATTTTTTACATTTTCAATTAAAATGTTTTAGCATCTGGACTTAAACGTATCTTCGAACCAAATTTCTGCTTCCCCGATTAGCAAATGACCGGATAAATGGACATCTCTATATCGAATCGTATTTTCACGCTGATCATTTTTATACTCTTCACGCAGTGAATAGTATTATAAGTTTGTTATGAAGTTTGTAGCACACAAAAGGAGACATCGGAGACTCCATATTCTTAATTAGGGCGACACGAGACGAGTTTATTTAGCCATATATGCAAAATAATCCCTCAGTTTTTGAGCTAAATAGTTTTTTTTGCACGGAGCTTTCTTTTTACCATAAGCAGTACCCCCATACAAACCAATATCCAAAGTAAAGTTCTTATTAGAAAAACTTTTTTGTTTTATGTGCTATCACCTTGAGATTTGGACACTATAATTATCTGACCCATATTCACCAAACATGTCAATTATTATTCAAAGTATTCTTCTCTTGAGTCAATGCAATTGATACACCGCTTCAATAGTGATTCACATTTGTGGTCCAGATCATTTTGTAAAACAACATTCAATGCACACGTCGAAGTTCAATGTATTCAAAATAAGTTGTTTAGTTTCTGGATCGTAAATTATTAGCAACAATTGTTTTCAAGAAGTTTTGATCATTTCTGACCTCTCTAAAATAATTGACACAGAGTGATGTCTGGTCATCAGTTAAAGTGTAGATGTTTGAGTTACCCAAATCCCAAGATTTTAATATTCCCATTATTTTCGAATCATGCAATTTCTCTTTGTACACATATTGAAAAAAGCTTCTTCTCTTTGTTATAAGCATTTTTCATTACAAATTTTCATTTCATTCATAAATTAGAGTGGAAAACCTTTGCGCAAACTCCATTAAATGTCAAATATTTGGAGCAACATCAATGAAAATGAAAAAAAAAACGAGGAGAATGAAGTAATCAAGAGAGAGTCCTACTTCTGAGAGAGAATGAGAGGATGAAACATGTTTTTTTATGTCATGAGAGAATAAAATTTCCCTGAAGACGATGCCGGGTACATTTGTACTTGGATTGCACTTAGAAGTGCCGTTAATGCAACAATAATAACAACAACAGCAACAATAACAATATGAAAACGAACACGAGCAACAATAACAACAAATTTAACGAACCCAAGCCGAAACAAATGGCAAAACTTTTTAAGCTTTTTAGTAGTTTAGGTGTCTGATAGTAGAAGTGTTTTTGTGTGGGTTTAGGGTATTTTCAGCTTTTCCTTTTATAAAGACTTTTTTCTTCTTCTTTTTTAATTTATGTTGAAAATGATGATGAAAGTGAATTAAGGGAATATATCAACATATTGGGTTGTTCAAAGATATGAGATAAAATATAATCCCTTCCCGGTTTCGATAGAAATTCACTAGTTCCTTTTCTTATTACCTGGTGGGTAGTGAATTCAGGAGTCATAGGTTTTGCAGAGACGAACCAGTAAGTGCGCGTTTCCATAGTAAGTCAGTTGCCCCTTTTCGCATTACTGGTGGGTAATGAATTTATCAATCAATAGTAATATAGATGCGAACCAGTATGTGGTGCCAACAATTGGAGACCGACTGGTGATCCGTAATGCAGACTGTGGCAGTAACTGGAGAAACAACTGATGAATGGTAATGCAGGTGGCAGCAATTGACTCCTTCCAATGACATCACCATGTTGAATTCACCAGCTGAATAGATGAAAAAGAGAATATAGGAACTAGTACTAGTTTCAAAGGGACTAGCCACGAACCAATTTTGGACCAGTGAATCATACTGCATGTTTACTTCTCTAACAAGATGTTAAGCGATCTTCTGTGAGTGGAAATGTGACAGTCCAAGCTCTCAACAATATTGCGGATCAAGTTTAACAATTTGTTTTATTGTCATTAATTTGATTATTGAGCAACGAGCGCCATCTTCTAGAATATTCACCATTTAGGAGTTGAATCAGTTTTGGCTCTTAACTTTTTTTTTTTTTTTGATGAAATAAGTACTGTATACTTTACATTTTCCTTGTCTCAGTTGTATTCTTCTTATTTCTTTTTTGAAGCAATAAATCAAAAAGCTTTCTGTAAACTCTAATCAATAACAAAATACGGGTAAAGAAAAGCCATTCAATTGACTTACGAAACCACATAATTGACAATTAATTCATCCATTGATAAAATCACAGTGACTTTTTAAACAACCCCATAAGACAAAATCGATGTGGGTTGTTTTTGGGTCTAATGATGCATTCAAGTTGAGACTAAATGTTGTTATGTATTCAAATTCATTGAAAAATTTAAATATTTTTATAGAATTAAGTATTAACGAAAAAAAAAGTAGAATAGTTTCAATATTTAAAAGAATTATAAATGAAATGAAAAATTACAATTTCCCTAAATATGAGTAATGAAAGCTTCTTTTGTGTGTGTGTGTGTGCTTGTGAGATATGAAAAAGCTTTCATTGTATTCACAGCAGCCAGCGAACGCTCTGCTCTTTAAATGGAAAAATTGCATACAGCAAAAGGAAAATTTTTCGAAATAAGTTTTCCCAGACAGTTTCTTACGTTTGAGCTGTGAAAAGCCAAACAACAAATATCAGCGCATGTAGAAAAGCGCACAAAAGCGCTTTTTTCTAAAAAATATTTGTGCGGAAAATTTATTGTTCTTGTTGTCTTTTGGCGGAGTTTCATTTTCATTTTTGAATTTGTTGTTTTTCCTTCGATGAAAATACAATTGAACAAAACCACAAAACTAAAACAAATAAATAATTAAAACCCAACAAAATTGATGAGTTCCTGAAGAAAATTTTACTATGGAAAATATGCCTTAAATTTGAAATTTGTAAAAAAGAAAGACTTACAAAACAAAAATAAAAAAAAAATAAAAAAAAATACAATAAAACGTGTGCTTGGCGTACAGAAATTGAAGAGAAAGAAGTAAAGAAAGGAGAAGAAGGGAAAAAAAGAAGGAAAAAAAGTGAAATTTCTAAGTGAAGTTGATATTGTTGCTGCTGTTATTGTGTCTGACACGCAAACAAAACTGAAACGAGGAGGAAAAACAAATCAACAATAGCAAAGAAAAGCGTGTGATATAATGATGATGTACTTGTAAATCTGCTCTTCCTTCTCCTGTTCCACTAATTCTTTTTGTTGTATGTAAAATTAAAAGAAAAATGATGAAAATTATTGTTAAAATGAACTTGAATTATTTAATATTTTCGTTTATAATCCAAAATTTAAAAAACTAAAAAAACTCTTGTTGATATTTGCTAATTTTGTCCTTGACAAAATATAACACATAAGGATTATAAAAATATGAATTTCATATTATATATATGAGAGATTTATAATCATGTGTCATGTTATCCTTTTGGCTACTACTACAGATACATGAGCACAGTCTGTGTCAACTGTGTATTTTTGTTAGTTTAGTTATAAGTATGTATATTTTTTTCCTCTTTTTTATTTTATTTTTTCTGTGTGTTTTTCTGTTTGATGCCTTGAGAAGGTCACCACTGTATAGGCTATTCGCCTTTCTTACAGTTACTGCATATCATGCTGTGGTGACCCTTTGTGTTTCAGACCAAAACCATCTATGGCTCCATAATACTAATATTTCTTCTTTACTGTTATTCCATAATTAATTTTAGTGATTTTCTCTTACTCTTTATTGTTTCGATTGTGGCTTTCATTCTTGAGTTCAACGTTTATCGTTGTTATTTATTACCATCAACTTCCTATAAACAATAATACGAAGTTTGTATTTCTTGACGACGGCTACCATCATCAATACTAGGATAAGAGACTTTTGCATTTATTAAAAATAAGATTAGTGTTTGTGAGTTCTTGCTTTTGTTTCTACTATGTATATCATATGTTGTGAGTTAATAATATTTCACAGTTTGTTGTCACTTTTACATACATCTCATATGAAAAAAAAAATGGTAAAACGATTTCTTTTTTAATATAATTTTTGTTTGGTTTATGACATTTTCACTTGTTTGGACACTTGCTTTTATGTTGATTTGCCTTTCTAGATGCTCTCAAGCAAATATTGCGTATACGTAATGTGTACGTATACGTAATCATATTGTCATAATGGCTTAGTTTGTTACTCCCTTGTATGCGCCACATGAAAATATATAAAATTTATGTATTTATTCTTAATCTCCTTCGTTTTTTTTATATCATTTGAAATGAATATCATTATTGAAAAGATTTTCATAATGTCACTCCCTCAAACATGTTTAACCCAATTCAATCTGACGTTAATAAAACAAGCACACTAGCTAGCAACAACAACAAAAATAACTGAGAAAACTATTTGAATTTGTAAATCTAACCTAAATCTGTTTGAATTTCAATAGAAATTATGTCCATCACATTGGTCAAGTAAATGTTAGTGAATGTGATGGTGATATGGATGTGGATGGTTGTGTAATGAGAACACAAGACAACATGATTTTATGTCTATGGAAGTGGGTATACAGAAAACATAAACCTAGATTAGAATACATTAATGTTGTATTGTAAGCAAAAGATGAGAATATCCATTACTTTACGATTATTTAAGTCCCAAGTGAGCATTTTTATTTATTTAGTAGCGTTTTTTAAAAATGCACTCCACATATTGGAATGATTTTTATTTTGAGATTATCAACTGCAAACAATGACATACATAACTTACAATACAAGATATTGTATTCATCCGCACATGTTGTTCTATGATTTATTTAATGATACTCGATGTAATACCATATTTTTGGTATAATAAATCTATAATTACAGTCAACTCCACTTAGCTCCATCGCACTTACCTGCTGCGCTGAAATAAATTACAGATTTTCTTGCTTTTTCTTTCTCTTAGCTGCACTAAAAATTGTGATAAAATTGGTTGTTGTTAAGCGATTTCTACTGAATTAACTTAAGAATTCTTAATTTTATGATATCAGTTCCCAGTTATGCAAATCTCAAAATATATTGATAGAAAGAAGTTTATCTTGATCAAAAGGAAATAACATATTGCATAAGATTCTTCAATAATAGTACATTTGTATATCGTTATAATATCATTAGTATTTTATATGTTCGTATGTTACGCGCTGTCATATCGTTTATCTGATTGCATTGAAATTTTGTTAATGTGTATGGTTTGTTCATGGCTTGAATATAGGATAGTTTTGGTCTCTTTATGTGTCCTTGTTCCCGAGATCCGGGATTTTTAAACAACCCCTAAAAGTATTGCTCTTACTCAACCTGTGTTCTTTGTTGATACTCAAACTGTAACAGAGAGTATATAGTGATGCTAAGAAAGGAAATATACCTGGTGTCTGATATTTGTCGGTTGGATGCAACCCGTGCCTTCCATGTTGATGTTAGCCAATAAAAACAATAAATGCATCGAGTCTCTTACTTGATAGTGCATATCAATTCAATATTTTTAACTGGAAGTGCTGAGAAATTTTCAAATTTCAATAAAGCTTGCAGAATACAAGTAAATGTGTCATGCTTCACTAGAATCTGTAAACTAATATGCAAATCTTGGACTCCGCTGTGCTTTCTCTTAGACCTCTCACTCAGAAGACAGTGTTTCATTTCTTTATTGAGAAATTTTATTCACTTCTAATATAACAAAAATATACATAAAGATTTTCTTTATACTTGTATTAGGTGGTGATGATGATGCTTTAACTATTGTTAGTAATGAATTCTATAAGTTTTTCTTAATAAAAAAGCAGTTTATGAAATATGAATCCATTATTTATTGAAAGAAAAATGGAAATTGTATACAGGTTTCTGTTTATTATGTTTTCTTGTATTAAAATACTTTAGTTTACATTTGAAATCTAAAACCATGTTGTAAACACTGGAATTTCTATTTTTTCATATTATTTTATAATCTCTTTAATGTAAAATTTCAACTTATTTAATATTCGCGTTGTTGGATACTGTTTCTTTTTTTTTCCTTTAATAAGATAGAAACATTTTCCATTGTAGACAAGAATAAAAGCAATTTTTTATCTGGATTTGTTTGTTTACTTGGAATATAGTCGAAAAAACATCTTTGTTCACATATCTATTCATTCTTTTGTCGTCTTTACTTAGTTTGGTTTATGATAATTTCCAATTATGTTGATTTTATTTAAGTAGATATCATCATAAGCACACAAACTTACATTTTTGAGCAATTCTCATAGAAGTATATTGAATATTTTATGTATTGAATGGAGTCAGTCAGTTGTCTTTAGAGAGACAAGTTGTCACGTCTTCATAAATTCGCTTTACTTTCTGTTTTTTTTATTTGCTTCACTATTTGAAACCAAGATTAAATGTATTTTCGGTAATAAAACTGAGACACATACTACAATATCTGGAATTTTCATATTATTTTATTGATTTCTTAGAAAATAACCAATATTAATGAGTTTTGAAGAAATGTAGTGACTTTAGTTGATAAACACAAGACTCTCAAAATAAAACTTTCATTCAATCCAATATAGTAACTACTTGCCTTACCTTATCGATATTCATGTTCAATAGTATCCATAGCTCTAATATATTCACTATGCTTTACGAAGCTACTATCTTGTCAACATACTCTTGACTCGGAAAAGATATAAAAACAAATATCATTTGCAATAAAATAAAAAAGTAGTAGATGGAAAAATGAAAATTTTTTGTTGTTCCTTTAAGTTTATGTGTGGAGGCTTCAAGCATGGCGTATACGCAACGCGCATTAGTGGCTTCCGTCTTTTCATGTTGTTTTTTTTTTTTTTTTTGTGTTTTTTATTTTCCACAAATGTGTGATACGTGATGGTGATGGAAATTCTTCAAAACACAAAAGTAAGCTTTATAAAAGTATGGCTGCCTAATCTTACTTTTGCTAGTGTGGAATTTCTTCTTTATGACATATTGCCATATAATAAATTGTACAGAAAGCACACACATACATATATATATAAAGAGAAATGGAAGAAGAAAACAAATTTAATAAGTAGAATAGGAAAATCATTTTCTATAAACTCATACAAAGGTCAATAAACTTTTCGTTGCTTTACTATTAGATATTTGGTTAACTTGACATTTCTTTTTCATACATCAGTAAATCTTATACTTAGTATTCTACTTTACTAATTACTAAACAAATATATCTAAATTTAAGCCAACAAATGACATTAATGAATAAAATTAATATCAACTTAATGTCAAGCAATTTGACAAGTCACTGTCAAGTGACAATTCTCCGATTATCATTTCTCCACAAACATGAAGTTCGATTACACTAAAGATTTTAATCCTTTCATGCAAACTTAAATTCGTTTCATTATCCATTATCTTGTAACTTCACTTTGAATATAAATGATTGACGAACACTTTCGTAGATGATTTATTGGCACTTTTTTTAATAACTTCATTAGAGTTGGACGTTGTAGGACATTGCTACCATAGTAAGCTACAATATCTGGTATATAAGAAACCTTATTACGGTTACCCTGAACAAATCTTTAAAATATTATGTCATAAATGTTTATGTTAACAAATGTCAAAGAACTTTAAACAAAGTAAATTTTTCTGCGAAATATTCTCTGTTCAATGTCTGAAAAACTTAGACTCTAGTTTACACAGAAATAGACAAACAACTGGGTGAAATACTATACTAATCTATTTTCCTTACGATGTTGATAATTTCTAAAAATACTTTATAGGAACTCAACTATCTTCACTAAAGCATTTCAAACACCACAGCAGAGTGTATTAACATTCTCATGTCTTTATATGGAATTTCCTTAACCCTTTTTGGAATTGAATCCAATCGATTATTCTTTATATATTGATATGTTATCTTGATATATAATGAAGCTGCTAGCTGATACTTGAATGATATGACACTTTCAAAATGACTTGCCCTCATTGACAGCCTCAATGATAGGAAAAGTGAAATTCTTTTTATGGCTATAAAAGACGATAAATTGAAAATATTTGTATTTTCATATAAGCGAAAAACCATTTAGAAGTAATTTTCTTCGGTTCAATGTTTATCATTTTTATCCAAAGTATATTCGAATGACAAGTAGGTAATAAACTTTGGGTTGCTCGATTTGATGAGCTTACTTACTTTGATTACGTATCCAATTTTCAGATGTGTTTACTTCAATATGAAAGTATTTATTAAATATATTTAATCTTTTAATTGGATACTTTCTACCTCATCTTCATCCCATCCATATATATAAAATTTAGATATAAAAGGTGCGTGAGGAGCATTAAAACATCCTCTTTTTACATGTTTCTATTCGAAATATTTTTTTGTATTTCATTTTCATTTTTGTGACAAATAATTAAACTGAATAATATTGCCTAGAAGTAGTCCAAATGTTAAGATCTAAGATCAAATTTCTATGTATGAAAAATACTCTTTTTAGAAATGATTTGATTTAATTTTTCTTTTGTCTTATATATGTATAAGTATAATTCAAAATAATTGTTGTCCTATTTTGGGACACAACTTATAACTACAAATAAGGAATATTTGTTATTAGATAACAGCATGGAGGGAGCAACAACAACAACGAAGACAACATTAATGTCTGTAAAAGGACAACACGACAGTTTGTTGTTGTTGTTGATGTTGCTGGTGATGTTGACACTAAACAATGAAGACAATAAATACTTAAACAGTAAATAACAATAAAATGCTGGCTGTGAAAGTCACATAGTAGAAGAAAAGTTATTATAGAAGCGATTTTAACGAAGCTAAACTGAAACTGAACTTTCCTTAGTTGACAAGGCTGCTGTTGCTTCTGATACTGCTACTGCTACTGTATTGCTCAGATACATGCTGCGTATAAGCAACATTTTGTTGATTTTATTATTGAAAGTACAGCTACATACAGCAACACCTTGTTTTTTCTTTTTGCCTGCCTCCACTTTGGTCTGAGGTTTTGCTTTGGGATAGTATCAAAGATGGTAGTAGTAGTAGTAGTGGCATGGCTTTTGATTAGATAACCACTTTGTGCAGCCTTAATCCAACAATAGACACAACACAACACAACAAAACACAACATGATGACTATAAATTGTTGATTTTCGTTTCAAAATTGCTTTTGTTTTTATTTTGTGTCATTTGTTGTTGTTTGTATTTTCGTTATTTGCGTCATTTGCTGCAAAAAATGTCAACGAAACAACAATAAAAAGACAAGAAAAAAGAAAAAGAATTACGATGAACTGCATTTGTTTCACATCAACAAATGATGCTTTCTTTTGGTTCTCTTTATTTTGCATATTTTTCTTTTTTTTTTCTTTTTATTTTGTTGGCTTTGCGGAAATGCACTTGTTTGTAGTTCATCCTTATTCATAGGTGGTAAAATGTAAAGATGGTAGTAAGTAGGCAGTCATGTTTTCACTTTTGTAAATCACGTTTATGTTACCATTTACACTTTTGTTGGTATTCATTTCCCTTTATTCTTGATTTGTATTCATGTTCATGTTCCATCTGAATCCCTCTAAGCATACTTATTTCAACCTTATTGGTAATATCATAAGCTGATATTTTGTGTGTAGTAAACAACGTCGTTCGTCAAAGTTCCTCGATTATAGGTCAGAAAAATAAGTATTAATTTTATACTGCATTCTGAAGTGGTAAAATAATATAAAAGGTTGATTAACATTATTTCTTATTATTGTATTTATTAAATGTTAGACATAGAGACTATGATCGAGTATCATTTATAAGAAAGTAGCTCAAGAAGTTTCACCAATGGGACATCAATATAAATAATAATCTAGTCAGCTTAGATTACAGCTGTTGCAGTAAAAATTTTAGTTTATTTTTTTATATATAAGTATTTTATTTCACAATGTGTTTCGTAGATTCTCGAAGTTAAGCAAATACTTTAGACACAAATGAAGCTCCCGATGATACTTTAGAAACTCAAACTGAAAACGCTTAAAGACCTCTTAAATAACTTAAAGTATCAGAAATGAGTTGTTTTTTAATGGCAGAAAAAGACATTAAATTTTCCGATCCAATTGTTGCTTATCATAATATTTATTCAATAATTTAGTGAAGCAGACTTATTTAGGTGACATCTACTTTAAAATTGGAACAATCCAATGATGAGATCAGTGTTATTCTTTCCTGTTTAAACTTTTGAACTTATCACTTAGTATGAAGGGTATTTTCTGTATTGCTTGTGTTATGGAACCAAATTATAATAATATTATAATATTTTTGGCAATTGTCCCAAAGTTTGTTTGGCGAACTTCTACAAAAAGTTGTTGCTGCTGTTGCTATTGCTACTGTTGCTGAGGGTTCTCATTTTAATATATGCAAATTAACTGCGGTTATCCTTTTTTATTCAAGTGTTTTGTTCTTGGAGTCCTTTACCTCTACATTTACCTATGCCTATGCCTACGTCTTTGCCTTTGCCTTTTCTTTTCTGTTTTGTTTTGGTTTTTTTTTTTTTGGCAATGTGAAAAGTTCAAAATTTATTAAAATTACTCAGGTTCGAGTTTTCCTATATACAATAGTGTAATGTAATGTATAATGTATTATTGTTGCGGCAAGGTCAAATCAATCGTTCATTTGTTGCCATTTACATTTTGTCAAAATATTTACACGAATTACACTTGATGCATAATATAGTATAGGCCTAGAGGAAAGACATGTGTACATATTTGGAATTCAATTTATTTAAATACTTTCATTGCTATTGCATAGTAGTACATCTTTGTAAATTTCTCACATTTATATATTTTTGTCATGAATCAATATATAAATTCTCATCCATTCATGTTATGCATTATAAGTATTTACCATCATCATCATCAGATGATGGCATTCAAAAATTTGTTTTTTTTTTTTAAATATTTTCCTCTTCTCATTTTCATTGGTTTTATTTGGTTTCTCTTCTTTCTTTATTTCTTTTTAATGAAATAACCTTGCACTTGGGCCCAACACGTGTACTCATTTACTCATGTCATGTCTCCCCTTTGCCTAAGCAACATTGTTTCTAGTTTACCCTATTGTCGTTCACTACTCTTTCTCTTTTATTTTAATTTTGTTCTGTTTTGTTGATGTCAATTATTCTTTAATTTTCGTTTTTCTATGCTATTTTCTTATTTTCCATTGCAGGAATTGTGGTTCGTTTTGTTGTTTGTTGTTTGTGCAGTGAGCCATATGAACATGAGAACACGTCATCATCGTCAACAACAACAGCAGCAACAGCAAGAACAAACATCATCATTACTGGTCATTTATCGTAGTTGCTTTGCAATTTTCTATGTTTATTTGAGGTTTCTCTCTGTTTTTGCTTAATTGAAAAATTTTCCTGGCTTTTAAAATTAAAATTAAATTTATTTGGTTTCTTTTTTCGCTGCTTTGGTTTCTTTTCTAAAAGATAAATTCACGATTATAATAATGTGAAGTTGTGACGAGTTAAAGTTCACAGCTTACAGTGTGAATAGAAAATAATGAGACTAATACTGCAAAATATTTTATTTCTTACTAGTGTACGTGACCCGTCATTGCATGGATTCCGAATTTTAGTTAATTTGTTGCAGTATGCTTTTAGAGGTTTTTTGAGCATCCCAGATCTCGGGAACGGCAACATATATCGGGACCAAAACTATCCTATGCTCAAGCCGGGAACCAACCATACACTTTCACAAAATTTCAATGCAATCAGATGAACGGTTTGGCAGTGCATAACATACGAACAAACTTAACACTGATTTTTATATAAGTGATAGAATATTTTAGTTGTGCCGACTTTTCTTTCAGTTTTATTATTCTGAAATTGAGCTCATTTCAATGCATATTTCTTTTTGGGAATCAATTAAAAGTCAAAATTAACATAATTCAAAACTCCACATTTTCAAAATGATCAAAATCGATTTGAATAAGTTTGTGTGTTTAATTAACTTTCTATATAAATTGTATAACCAACGAATCTAAGTCAACAGAATCATTATCTTTATTTTTGTTTTTACGATTAGAGTATTGGTATTTGTAGGCTTCTCTCTGAATCAGAACACCTCCGTACCACCTTTAGTCCGCCAATGTGGTTCTCCTTTTTTTTTGTTATTGATCCAATGAAAATATCTCATTAAAATTTAGAGCAAGGACACACACAATCACTGAACTAGTTAAGTAAGTTCACCATGCTAGAATGTTACAATGCATTTATAGAATTTATTTAATTAAATATTATTTAATTATTATTTAGTTTCATTGAACATATAACAAAATTGATTGATGCATGCTGTTCCTTCCTTATTGATTTATATATAGTAAGGAAACGAAACACGAAAACAATTGTAACAGTAATGATAAAACAAACGAATTCCAATCAAATAAAATAAAAGCTTTTATTATCTATAAAACATTGTGAACATTTGTTTGCACTATGACTTTGACACCTAAAATACTAGAAAAGAAAAACCAATATTAAAAATGAAGATAACAAACTAAGCGTTTCATTGACTGGCAAAGTACCATTAAAGTATCTAATTGACACTAAAAGACGATAAGGAAAGCAGGACAAATAAATCAATCTAAAATGATGATAAAATAAATTTTATTTCTTATAACTGTGGCGCTTTAACCATATCTAAGTGGTGAAGTACATTATATGTTGGCTGAAATCATAAAAAAAGAAAAAGTGAAATGTTTCAATACCTGGTTATATTGTTTATGACATTTATCTCCCCCTTCAATATCATCACACATCATCATCGTCACTAATATTAACCATTTTCAAGTCTCATGCGGAGTTTTGCTGATTTCCTTTTTATTGACGCAAAACTAACAGGTATTCATAGGAATGAAATACTTTCTTACTTCCTCTTTTCACTTTTCCCCACTCATTTCCTTTGTGTGATGATTATGTGTCATATGCAAAACTTTGTAATATACAATATTATCTTTATTCTTCTCTTATGGTTGACAATAACATAAATCTATTTTCTAACCATTTATGTAAGTGTTACCAATGTTAGTTAGTCAGTGAGTCAGTCAGTCACTCACTTGGTTGTGTTTCTTGTCAATTTCCATATATCATCACCTTGAATAAACCCTTTGTACTTTGTCTATTGTCAATTACACTCATTTGATTTCATTACATCTTTTTTTTTTTTATTAATAAAAAGGATAAGAAAAATATTCCTTATGTTAATGAAAAATATGTTTTTACATTGATTTCATTCAATCCTTCATTTAACATTTGATCAAGAAAACATGATTAATGAAATCTGTATTCTCTTCGTACTTATTGTGCATATTTTTTTCTTTCGTTTTGTTATTATTATTTCGCTTTTTTTATTTCATTTCTTTTTTTCCATTCTTACGTTTTTTTTTTAGCTTAGTAGTTTAAAATAAAAATGGCGAATGGTGATAGATTTCATTTATCAAATCAAATTTTTAATTAAAAATTTGCACAATCTGTTCCACAAGGGAACAGACAGTGAATCTTCTACCTTTAAAGCAATATATGAAAAATAGTATGAATAAAAAGGGAAATAATAATAAAAATGAGAACACGTGGCGTATACAAAATTCATTTTATTCATTGAATTATTGCGTATACGCAGCATTTACAATACAATGCTGTATTCATTGCTTATCCAACTGTGTCTATGTTTGTGTTGAAAGTAATTTCCTTTTTTTATACTTCTAAAGCTAGCTTTGTTGAGAGAAAAGCCATCAACTTTTATCTATGCCAGGCATCAACTTCTAAATATCTTTTCTTATTCCATTTTCGTTGCATTCATTCTTGGTGCCATGGTGAGTTGAGTTGAGTTGAGTAGTCTTAGCTGGGCTTGACTTGTCTTGCTTCAGCCTTCATTGCAAGGCACTTGGCCTAGTTAAATGTAGAACTCAGTAATGTCGAACGAAAGAATGAACGCTTTAGCGTTTCCGCGTGTCTAAGGACATTAGAAATTATTTTGTTTGTGGGTTACCAATAGTTGATGATGATGGTGGTGTTGTTTACTTTGACCTTAGACAATATTTTCAAGTAAACATTTTCACCATTTAACACTTTTTTTTTCGCAAATATCATCAATGATTAAATGGCGCCTTGCGTACTTAATTCATGATAAAAAATATAAGAAAATAGTGCATACTTTTTGGCGTAACATTTCATTTACTCATCGAGTCTATTATTAACAATTGAAATATGTAATACGAAATAATCTTTTGGTTATCAACAAAAATGACATCAACAACATCAGTTTCCCCCCTTTAAGAGAATTTTCCAACACCCATTGAGTGTCATCGAGGACAGGCCAAACCTAAACTTGACCTTGGTTGGTTGACTGTGACTCGGTTATAATACAAATATTCAATATTCACAAGTAATTTGCCTCGCCTCTTTTAGGTGTATTTGGGATAATAATTGTGTGTATGTGTGCGAGGGTATTTGTGATTAATTAAGTATCAAAAAAAGAGAGAGAGATATAGAGAGAGGGAGAAATGTATTGTGTGTGATACGAAATTTATATTACGTATTATGTACTGTGTTATTTAGTAAGAATTAATTGACTCTTTTTCTTTATTTTCATTATTTTTTCTTTGGTGTTTCCCCTCTCTTTCCTTTCTGAATATACTTAAGTACTTGCTGTAAGAATCTCTCTTATCGAAAGCCTGTCAAGTGTCTTTCCTTCTTGGTATTTTTTTCTAAATTTAAAGACGTCAAAGTAACCAACCAACCACTACCCTTAGTATGCATGAAGGAAGGAAGATATAACGTCACTTAAGATGCTTTCTTTCATTCTAGTTTTTCTCCTTCGTATTTTGCTACAAGTTTCACATCAGCGTTTTTTATATATATAACCTCCCTAGAATATTCTCTTTTTACTTTCCTTGTGTCATATTAAATGTCACATGTGAAGGATGTACTTTGATGAACTTTGTGTGGGTGTTCGTCCGTTTATTCATTTTCATAGAATTCTTATGAGAAAAGTTTGCTATCACCATCATTAGGGGATTGTGGCATGTTGTGTGTGCTATTAAGGTATGTCACATGCTCCTTTAAATACCTAAAGGAGATTAGTTAATTGGTACATAAGTTTTTGCTTGGTCACTATAGTGACGGCAGTTAATAAAGTCATCATAATGTTGGAGTAAACTTTTTCATTTCAATTGAAAGGGACAATTTCTTAGTTTTATGTATCATTAAGAGTCCATACACAATTACTCTTTACCCTTTTGTTCTCTATTCAGTGTCTAATTACAGCAATTTGTGTAAGAATTGCTGCAAAACAAGATAGTGTAATTCCTTCCCATTTTTCTCTTCTCTTATGCCTTGTTATCTCACTTCGTTGAACACAAAATTATATTGCTTTCATAGAAAGATATGTAGGCGGCGGCTACCATATGTGACCTTCTATGCAAATAGCAACCCGAAAAAAGAAGAAAAAATGAAAAGAATCTTTCCACTTGGTTGCTGATAAGCGCAACAACTCATTCGTCGTCGTCGTTGCCTTCCTCATCGTCATCGTCAGCGTCATCATCATAATCATAAGTGGAACCGCTGCCCCATCGTTAAGAAGACGTGACTCGTGCGAATTGGCATGAGCATCAACGCTTCTCATGTATTAGCCATGTCTAAATAACAAAATCTATCGGAGCACAGCTGTCTAAACATTATTCGCGCTTTTATTCTATGTAATCTTATTCCTCTTTCATTATTCCTATTACTATTATTATTATGTACATCTTTTACACTAGCTTGAACAAACATTATAACTTTCGCTTGATGTTTGTAACACATAAAATCATGTATCGGAAACCACATAATGTTTATAATTATTATATTAAATGATCTGTCATGATAAAGTGAATTGATTTAGCCATTTTCGTGCTTCGCAGCTGTCATGGTAAAAGTAGAGTTCTCTGGTTACTGGAAGAGGTAGCCTTCATATGAAATTAATATAAAAATCATTTGGGTTCGATTTATTTATTTTTTTTTTTTTTTTTTTTTTGACAAGAAGGGAGAATACGAGTATATTTTCTTTGTTGCAATTGTTATGCCACTACATTCGATATTAGGGATGATGATGATGATGGCAAACCAACGTCACATTTTTATCATTTCTTATCGGCTTTTCATTTGCATTGAAAATTCACGCTTTATTTATTTAATGTTGTTTTTTTTTTCTTCTGTAAACTGGGAATTCTTGTCAGAATGTCGTTTGTTTACTTGTGTCTGTTGTAATCAAAAGTAAAGTTCTCTAGCAAAGAAACAAAGTATGTAGTAAAGTAGTATTAGTAGTAGAAATAGTAATGATAGGTTTGGGCTTGACAGTTTGTACTTGACCCACATAAAGTAGAAACCTAACCCTAATAACATTTTGATTGTCTTTCGTCTCTAAATGGCGTCATCAATATAAGTATGTATCTACATACATATTAACCTAGTCAAGTATAAAATGGTTCCATTTTTTATTCGAAAATATTATGAGTCTAAAATAGATTTTGGTTTAGTAAATTTTTATAAAATTTTTTTAAATTTTAGTTATCATATGAAATTATCTCTACACATTCCAATCAACAACTTTTATAGTATATTCTACATAATCCTTCATGAATATTTTTATCTTTATTGTTCTCATGATGAAGCTGATTTAAAAAAAGAGATCTCATTGACTAGACTGAATGAAATCTATAGTTTATTAAAACACAATTTAAAGCACGTGAAAATGCAAAATGTACCCCACTCAGCATGTGTCTCTCTGTCGAGTCCACCAGCGGTTATGGTAAATTTCAATATCAATTGCATGAAATGGGGTCACTAACTTTGCCCCAGTAAAAAAAAAAACAAACCTAAATGAATGAAGTTAACCATGTGCTGCGTCTCTATATCTCTTTTATCACAAGAGTATCTCAATTTGTACAGTCAGTAGTAGTAGTACATTGTCTTGTATGTAAGCTAATTCTTCGAGTGATTTATCTAATTTTGTTTTTTACTTCTCTATTCCTATGATTTATGTATCTTTTTTTTCTTTTTTGGTCATAAAGAAAATATAAAAAAAGAGAATGAAATAAAATAGTTTTACGCTGCTTTCAGTTAAGCAATTTTTATTATTTATATTCAACTCAATTTCTTTGAAAATCAGCTGTTTAGCTTAGATGCTCTCGCTTAATATATGTAATATGAAACATTGTGTCTCTATATTTCGCTCTTGCAGTCTATTTCTCTCAGTCCCTCCCTCTATTTATTCTATATCATTCACGAAATGTTGTGGTATATTAAGTTTGCCCAACAGAATGTAACGTAATAAAGGAGACAAAGTTGAGCAATAGTAAATTGGCATATTCTAAATAATCACATCCTGAGATCTTGAAAACTAGTTAGATTGTTACAATCAAAGAGGAGCATTTCTTGAGCTTGATAACCGATAGAAATTACATGACCATGAGTAGTTTCAACAGAATGTACCATTAGATTAAGGGAAAGGCGGGAGCTTGTCACCACATTACTGCAGCCTCAGTTGGGACTTTTGTATGGTAGGACACTTCTACTCCAACGTTCCCTAAACTGTAGACTCCAATAGGTCCATGGAGCCAGTACCGCGTGACATTATCTTTACACGTACAACGGCCGTACCTTGCATAACAGGGATCCGGATCGAGTCGAATCTACCGGATGTATTGTATATATTCATATATATCATAGTGGATTCAAAGAAACACATATTCAATGGGACTCTACTTTTAATCTAATACTAGAGACCCGTCCCTGCTTTGTACGGGTGCATTAGAAAACCTGATTTCCATTTCTTCACCGGTTTACATTCAATAATATTTAATATTGACAAAATTATCTACGCACAAAGAATTATTGATTCTAACAACAGATTTTAAAAAAGGTCTCTAAGCCACCATATTCCCAAAGTACAAAGACTTTATTAGAATCTATTAGAATGTTTTGTACATATCATCCTGTAGCAAAATTTTCTTAAGGACAGTGAAAACCGAATCAAAATACGTTCAGTGGTGTAGAAGTTGTGCGTATCGGAAGAGACAGGATTTTCGACTTTCATTTATCCTATATGTAGATAGATATAGATATAGTAGATATATATATAGATATAGATATGGAAGATAGATAGAGATGTATAGATATATATATATTTTTTATTCAATGATAGGGATTTATTGAATAGGAACTAGTTCAATGGGAAACTGCTTATACATACATGACATACATGTGTATGTGATAGACAAAGGGCATACAAATGTTGGTGCAATCGAAGTAGCGATGGCATTGTGATTTTACTATATTCGCTTTGTTTATGGTACATTCTCATAGTTTTTGTATTCTTTTTATTGTTGTTCTTCTTTGCTTTGCCATTTTCTTTGGCTAGCGTCGGCGACGCCACCGCCATTAAATTTTGTTGTATATTTTTGCGCTTTGCTTGCTTTACTCTCGGTTCGCTTCATTTGTTCTGATTACTTTGCTACAACATCATCATCACCGTCGTCGTCGTTGTCGGCAGTGTTATCCATTCATTATTTGTGATTCCGTCGCGATCGATCCTACTCAATTTCACTCGTGAATGAATTCGCTGAGATTTGAGATGCCTTTTCATTTTGTCATGAATGATTTTTTTACTAAATTAATGGTTTGTTAGTAAATTAAAATTGTCTTTGTCGTTGAAATTTTTTTTTTTTTTATAAAAAAATTTGATTGATATGTCAAAAGTAAAGAAATTACAAGTGAATTTTGTGCGTTGTGCTGAAAAAGAAGGAAACATTAAATTAGAAAATCTAAAGTCATTTAATAAATTAAAGAAAAATTAACAGTTTTGGTTCTAGACATAATTTCGTAACAAAATTTACCGCGTGTGAATGCTAATTTTTTCTTCAAATTGTGAAAAGTGTTTTGTGTCTTATTATTTTTATTTGTTATTTTCTGTGGCTTTATTTTTATTATAAAAAAAAATTCAGAAACACAAAAATCAAAGGTTAAAAATACAAAATAAAACTTAAGTGTAAATGTTATGAATGTTTTGAACCGGCGAAATGAAAATTTTGATAGAAAATGTAGCCTACTAAAAATTGGTTACATTTTTTTTTTTGCTGTTGTTGTTTAATCAAAAGTATTTTCTGACATTTAAAACAAAACATACTGAGAATTGCTGAAATTGCTTGAGAATTTTTGCTGATACAATATAAAGACAAGTGTTTTGGTTTTTCCATTAATTGAAAGTTGCTGATGCGTGTAATAAAATAAATAAGAAACTTATACTCGTGTACAGTAAAACATCCCCTTGGTAGCCTGCTTATCTATTTTGGGATAAATCAAAGAATGATTATGATTAAAGGAGATTGATGAGTGTTGAGAAAACAAACAATAATATAGGGCAGCGAATCTTAAACAGTTGTCCGTGATTACCGAAGGGCTTCTGGTATCTTAGAATAAGTAAAAAGAAGATCAACTTTGGCTATGCCGATGTTGTAATACTCTTCACGCACCTTTCATCTTCAGATTATTGCTCTGAAATTTACATGGTTCCTGAATATAAGTCAGACATTTATAGTCAGTTCCATAGTACAACAAAAAAAAAAAAAAAAAAAAAACAGAAACATGAATTTGAATCTGGGTTTATATGGGAGGTACCTCCCTAGTGGTCCGATACGGCTGATTCCGACAAATGAATTGCGTATAGTGAAAGAAAGCTTCGTGAAAAATTTCAGCTCAAAAACTGAGGGACTAGTTTGCATACATACAGACGGACGGACAGATAGATAGAAGGACTTGTCTCGTAAGGCTGATAAAGAATATGTATACTTTATGGGGTTTCCGATGTCTCTTTCTGTAGGTTACAAATTTCATGACAAACTTATAATACTATTCACTGTCTGAAGAGTATAAACAGAAAAATGAGAAAGTCTATCCTTACCGTGCCAATCCACCGGTCTACGATTGTTAAAGTTTTATCTAAGATTCATTAATTCACGAATTCGAATTAGGCTCCAAAATTAATATGAGTTGAAATGGCATTCGCGTAGCATATCAGTATATGAAGAACCGCTGTTTCACACTATAGAGGTCATACTGTTTATCTGAATTTAATTGGATAAATAAGAAAAGAAAACCAGTGAAAAATCATCATTATTCTATATTATTAAATCTGGTGAACCGTGACAAAGTAAACTAAAAACACAGCTGCACATGTTCTTCTTGATGTTGTTAGTTTTGTTGTATAAATTGAATTGCACACGTGCCTTTAGTCAAAATATGGATGTACATATATGGTCAAAATAATAAGTACGCTACCTTTAATAATTACAATATTTTACTTACTTGATAACAAATGACTCACTCATTTCAAGCTATTTGCAGCAAATTCTTTAATTAATTCCTATTTTTTTACTTTTTAAATCTTTTTATATCTCAAATTTCTCTATAAGTTCTGAATGGAATCAAGTCAAGGTTACTGATTTGCCCAGCTTAGCAACATTACATTATTGGTTAGTGCTTTAAAAAGAATTCCTAGAAGTGTGTTTAGTACCTGGCGAAATGGATCTTTTGTATTCGATGCATTGGTCTGACTCCTCCATGTAACGAAAATAACTAAATCAAACCATAATGTTGAAGTCTACCATTTTAAAGTAGATATACATTTTTTATAAATTTTTTTTTTTTAGTATTCATATTTCTGGCACAGTAGATTTCTCCCAGAACAATTTTAATTTTCTTTCTTCTAACTATGCTTCCTTCTAAATTAATGTTTTGTATTCTTCATCGAATCCTTTGGGATCCGATCGTATTTTCGATGTTCACGTCTACTGAAAAGAATATTATTTTGCTTTCAGTGCAATCTAAACAAAAAACATGTAATCATATCATAATTTTAATAATGAAACAAAAAAAAAAATGCCTTTCGCATCATTTCCAAACTTTTGAAACTATTTTCCTCTCTTCGTAAATACAATCTTCGTTTCATTCCATTTACAAATCTTTTAATTTAACAGATACTTTACACCAGCATACAAAAATTATCAAATCTGTGTGAATAAAATCTCAATAAATCCGGTAAACCTTTTAAATAATTGATAGTAGTGAATGAGCATTATTGTATTTAGTCTTGTACTTATTACTCTTGGTGTTTGTTTTATTTAATGTGTCTGGACAATGTTATTTTTTTATGCAAATAGTCGCACGTAGGTGGGGTGTGTGCCTATTATTTTGACAATATGTATTTAAACTGCAATATAAAAAAGTCATTACCAAATCATCCATGAAAAGTAAAATTTTAGCAACAGTTTGAGCCAAGATTTTTTTCTTTCTAAACGCCTCGTCGACTTGTGAATTTTGTCCTTGGAAATATGCAAAAACAACAAAAAAAAAAAAAGAGAAATCAGTTCATACTTAACAATTTTGTGTTTTGTTGTTCCAAATCGATACCCACAACACTCATTTATGGTAAAACAAATGTTTTATAGCAAACTCATTATTAATGGCTAAAACTTGCAAGTTTTTCTCGAGATTCTTCCTCATTATCATCATCATCATCACCATCATCAATGGCAACAATAAAATGAATGAAACGACGACCATAGTTAAAAGAGAGTGGTGCGTTTAGATTTGTTTGTGGGGCCATGGTCACAGCAACTTTTCGGGACTGTTAACCGCAATCAAAGAGAAAATTAGAGGAACAATAGGAATACCATCTAGACTTTTGATTTTTAAGGTTTTGATTTGTATTCGGGGAGCATTTGCCCAAAGTGGCGCCTATGATTGGTGGCTTGGTTGTTAACAAACGCATGCGCCCAGATGCTCCTATATCTTTTGTTTCACAATTATGTTTTTCGATTCTTATAACGAATTCGGTATTAGTTTTTCCGGCAATACTAACATGCCCAGACCTTGCCCTGATATCTGCTGCCTGCTTGCCTGCCTGTCTTCTTCTCTTTGCTTCAATTTTATTTCAAATTTTTTTGTTTATTTTTTTTTTTTTGTTTTTGTGAAAATATATATTGTCGCTTGTTATATTTTCTTTTGTCGTACTTGGCTTTTAGCCAAATATTATTTTCTTTTCTAATAATTCATTGCCATTTCATGTTATCCTTCCATGTTTTTCGCTGCCCCCTGATCCATCCTGCCCCCTTCTTCTTTACTCCTTTCATTCATTCAAACATTTTCAGCCATTATTATGAAAGATTGTTCTGTAAAAGTAGAAGTTTGTAATTAGTTGAGTTAAGCGTGCCAAATGTTAAAATTTGTTGAATTTTTCTGAGTCTCATGACTTATACAATAATTTAATTTAATTACCATTTACGTCTTATGTATCTTTATATAATTGAGAGAAAAAACTACAAATTCTACATGATTTTTAATTGCGATTACTAAACATATTTCCTTCTCCAACGAAAACAACAAGAGTTTTTTATTTATATGATGATTATAGTACAAATACATAATTATTGTTATCTTATAGGAATTCACTTGATTACTGAAAAGTGCCTGAAACTTAAAAACCAAAGAGTATAAAATACTTAAAGTATTAAATAATTAAAAGAAATCTTGGTGAGATTAAAAATAAATATTGAAAATGGCTGCATAATATTTGAAAAAACATTATTAGACGACAAGTGCCGGAAACTGGAAGTTAAAGTTTCATCATTTTATTTTTACTCTAAATCAATTAAACTGTGATTTGACACAAACTAAAAGTAATTAAAAGCTTAAAACTACTTACATATATAGACAAAATCCCGCTGTGTTGGTTGCCCTTTTCAATATTACTGCTGAGTAGATGATGATTTGAGATTTTGTTGAAATGCTTGCAACAAATACAAATTTGTGTGTGATAGAAAAGCGAAATAAGTGCAAAGCAAAATTGTGTGCAATTAGAAGAAATTCGATTAAAATTAAATAAAAATAAGAAAATCAAATTCAATATAACAATAAAAATTCCCAAACTACTATAATCAATTATGCAACCCAATAAAAAACAAACGGCTGATAAAGCTGCCATGCCTTATTCAAGCGAAGCTGATATCGACACCAGTTTTGAGATTGATGAGTCTGAAGATGAAGAGATCAATGAAAAAGGTGCTGCTGCTGTTGCTGCCGCAACACAAACATCTGCAACATCATCATTAGTAAGCCAACAAACTGCTCTGAGAGAATCAGAAAAAGAAGATCAACAACCACATCCACAACAACTTAGACACCAACATCAACAAGTTGTTGATCCTGGCGAGCAAACCGATAGCTCTGTGGATCCTAGTACAAATAGTAGCAGCTCAACGCCAACAACTGCCGATGTGGCCGATGTCGATTCGGTCGCTCTTTCACCTGCCTTTGGACCAACGTTGCGTGGAGTGAATTCAGCAACAACGTCTAGATTCTCTACGAGACCAACGTCATCGTCATCGCCATTGAGACTTATACCAAAAATGGATAAAAATATCGATGGGGATAATCTTAGCTCCTCCATGACGATAACCACAACAATAACAAGTGCAACAACAGACACTGATCACGATAATGTACCCGCTACGGTAAGAAAAATCCTGTGCAATGTCAAGTTGCAACCGGTCTTAACTTCAACTTATATGATTTTATAGTCAATGGGACTTGACCACCATCAGCTTCAAGTTCAACAGCAAAGTGATGCTGCTGCTACAGCCATGAGTACATCTGCTATGGCAGCTTCTTACACGGATGCGGTTTGTATGCGATCGTTGGCTCCAACTACCCGAAATCATCGTCGACAACCATCGGCGGCATCCTATATTTCAGTACGTTCATTGGAATCAACTACAAGAAGTTCATGTTCGCGAGCAAGAAATTGTTGTTGTGAATGGTTACGTTGGGCCTCGGAACTCTTTAAGGTGAATAACAATCACAGACAAATTCAATACACTTATCATGATCATATGTCATGAATATTGTTAATGATATTTTAGATTTTGTCAACAGATATTACAGTTTAAACTATAAAATTCATACAAAAATAAACGGATCACTGATATTTGTTCAACTACAAGTGGACACTCCCGAGATATACGAAAATCTCAAAGAGTTCAGTGATGCAAACATAAAGTTATAAATGTACCAAACTACTCCTGCAAACCATTTAAATTTTCTATGTATAATCTGTTTCTTTTTATATTGAATGATTACCATCTTATATAATATAAGTATATGCCAAGTCTTTCTGGTTCAGCAGAATTCAGTATACGACTAGAACTTCATAAATTTGTTCTTTTCTTTTGCATTAAAACACAGAAAAAGTACCTATTTAATGATTTAATTATACACAAAATGACATACGAGTATTCCAAATAGCAGGTAAAAATATTAACTGCATATATTTTATAAATAGTTATTATACAATTACAATTTCATTGTAGATCTACAAAGTATGTAATTTAATGGTCTCAGATTTGAAAGACGCACTAAATTGTTTTGAAGTGAAGGGCATAGTAGTACAAGATTTGCGAATTCCTAACTAATAAAACTATTTTTAGCATTGAATTTATTTTTATACTAAAACATTTCTTTCCCGACTATGTCGTTGCGTCTCATTGCCAGCTTTAAATCAACAAATATGATTGTTGTAGGTAGAAATGCATGTAAATAATATAAACAAACAATTGACTGACGGACCTCGTTTATGCAACCGTAAACAAAAATTGTGAATTGACCACGTGTTGCATTTTACTCTCTAATACAATGAGAATTTAATCTAATCAAATTTAATTTACTTTTTTAACACAACAAGTTCAAATTTATTTCTGTTTAAAATACACAGCAGAAATTAATTTTATTTAATGTCCATAATTGATCTCTACAGTAATAAAATATACTTATGCAGTACTTCATAAGTCACCAACCATTTATAGATAGCAAGACCACTTTGACTAAACTGATTCACTCATTGTCAATAATCTTAATTTCAAGCTACTAGGCTAAAAAAATGGGAATTAAAAAAAAAAATTATTATGTAAAACCGAAATCTATATAACTTGCTCCAACCCAAAAATATGGTTTCCAACACAAACGGAAGCCTCATTACACAAATTATAAAATTTTCAATCCCATTAGCAATCAATCAATCCCGGGCGTCTTAATTAGGTTCGTCCGCTTCGTGATGTATACTAGCGTAGTCTGCATTAACGAAAGTTACTTCTGTTCTTAGACTATTTCTTCCAATAATTGAGATTTTAAAACGAACTTAATTTATACAATACGAACATAATTTATACAATACATACAAAATTAATAAGTGCAATGTTGTTGGCATGAAATTTAAAAGGGTATTTAGCTATTTAGAATTAAATCGATTGTGTGTTTCAATTGATGTTTTTATAAATTTTATCCAAATTGAAACCATACTTCATTAAATTGTAGGTATGATTTGTGATTTGAGCAAAATTAAAAAAAATGTGCTTTGTTTATTTACTTAAATTGTGATGTGTAAATTTAGGTGCATAAATCTATTGAAGCTTAGATATAAAAAATATAACAGCAATGTCTAGTATTGGAATTCATCTACAATCTTTAATAAGTTCCCTTTTTAAATTTTTATATCAATTACTAGGCTTATTCGACAGCTGAATCGGAATTCACATAGTAAATTATGATAATTATGAGTTGTCCTATTATCAATTGATCGTATATTACAAAATATAAATCTAAACCTTGTTGCATTTAACTATCAACTACTACTTCTTAAAATAATTCACTCAAAGTTGTAAGTGGGAGCTCAAAGAATATTATATAAATCAACTGAATACATTTACTCAATTTTTAAACATCTTTCAATATCATTTTGTCTTGATGTTTATAATGCATTGAACAGTGCATCGGAGGAGAACCCACGAAATGTTCAATTTCATAAAAATTAGCGTTTGTGCTATGTCCGTTCGTCTTTCCATTGGTTTTTATAATAACAAGTCTCAAGTAGTTTCCCGGCTGCTACAATAGGTAGTCCTCCTTAGGGACTTATGGAAGAAAATGGGCTAAAATTGAGGTATTGAGTGGACAATTTTTGATATAGCAACCCTTTATGCTGACTTAAAATTATAATATTTGCATAGACAAGTTTTTCCTTTCCTTTGCTTGAGCTTAAGACTTAAGAACTTTTTGGTCCTCCATTATTTTAAGAATTTAATTTTATGATAAAAAATATTTTTTATATTTTTTGCCTTTGAAATCATTTTTATTCAAATTTTCTGTAGGCTGTTTTAATTATTTCATGACATTTACTTAAAATGCCATGAATATTCATTTGCTTTCAATATTACAACGGGTGTGTGAGGGGTATTTGTCAGACTATACCCACGTGAAATAATAAAAAAGTAGCGATGACTAAAAATGAGTGACACACACATATTTTGACTCGCAAGAATGGCGCCAACCATATAAATTATGATTATTATTTTCCCATTAAAATTGCAATATTGTTAAAATCTAAGAATAGTTCAGAAAGGATATTAATTTGTTTGTAATGTATTTAGTAGGAAAACGCAACTGGTTATCAAATATGAAATATTGATTTACTTTTTCTATACATTTTTATACACTTCACGCAAGGAATAGTATTATAAGTTTGTCATGAAGTTTGTAATACACAAAAGAAGACATTGGAGACCCCATAACGTATATATATTCTTGATCAGCGCGACGAGACGACTTGATTTAGCCGTGTCCGTCTGTATTTAGTCCTTCAGTTTTTGTAAATTTCTAGACCATCGGTCCAATAGGAGGGTTACCTCCCCCCATACAAACCCAAACTCAAATTCATGTTCTAAAAAAAAATGTCTTGTTTTTTGTACTATGGAACTGAAATTGGGATTCTATCGTATAAGTGACTAACCCATATCCACAAACTATGCAAATTTCATAACACTAGGAGGGGTACCTCCCATACAAACCCAGATTCATCTTCTTATTAGAAAAACTTGTTTGTTTTTTGTACTATGGAATTGAAATTTGGACGCTGTAAGAATTTGACCCATATTCACCAACTATGTAAATTTCAATAATCAAAAGATATAAATGATGCGTGAAGAGTATTACAACTTCGGCATAGCCTAAGTTATACTTATTTTTTCTAGTTGTTATTAAATTTAATAAAATGTTTGTTTTCTTTTAATTCCAGAGTTCCGGAGTTGGCGAACCAAGTGTCCATCATGCATTGGTTGTTATATTTTTAGAATTTTTTTCATGGGGACTACTTGCGATGCCTATGATCGGAGTGAGTTATATTTCCTATAAAACAATAAGGAAACATAAATTCGGCATTTCTACCGAAGATTATATACGAGTAGCTTTTACACTAGTGAATAACATCTAAACTGATTAATCAACAAAGAAATAATTCGAATGAAGCATATGAGTGTTACAAGATGTATAGTATACCGATCAAAGTCTAAAGCTCAGTAAATAAGACCATAGAGCACTGACAGTTATCTTAACCTGCATTTGTTCTAAATAAGCAGATAAAACTTTCGAAATGCTACGTAGCAAGAATAAGCATCTAGAACTCTACTAACCAGTAAGTGACAATGTCACAACGTCTAACCTCCTATTATTTTTAAACCTTCTAAGAACGATTCAGCTGTTCGAAGAAAGAAAAATCAAATATGATTGATTAAATCCGATGATATTGGCCTTTAAGAAATAGTGTTAAAGAAGTTCTCAATATATACTAACATATTTATGATATATAAAGGTAATTGCAGTTATCGTCATTTTATAAAGATTGATAATGATGATTCATTTTCATCAGATCAAACCTACACTAAGCTCTGAGTAAAATTTCGGTGTATTAATTGAAAAATGAAGGGGGGCTTAATTTAATTACATAAGTATATTGAAAACTACAGATTAATATGAATTGATTTCCACAATTTCCCTCCATGTTTGATAGTTTTTTTATATAGATATATAAACTATGTATGTATTTGTTTTGTCTTTGATAATCATGTAGGGACCATCACTTTTATTTATAGGTACTCAAAAATACATTTCCTGATCACACATTGCTCATGAACGGCGTCGTTATGGGAATCAAGGGTATACTTTCATTCCTTAGTGCGCCTTTGATTGGCGCCCTTTCCGATATATGGGGTCGGAAGTTTTTCTTTTTAATAACAGTATTTTTTACCTGTTTACCCATACCACTGATGACAATAAATGCATGGTGGTTCTTTGCAATGATCTCAATGAGTGGCATATTTTCGGTAACATTTTCGGTGGTGTTTGCCTATGTGGCAGATTGTACAACTGTAGAGGAACGTTCGCGTGCCTATGGCCTTGCATCGGCAACATTTGCAGCAAGTTTGGTAAGTAAACTACCACAATTGAAAAATATAAACTGTCTAATTCGCATTTGCATTGTTTATTTAAGGTCATTTCACCTGCGTTAGGCTATGCTCTTATGGATATGTACGGTGACGTTTTGGTTGTTGCTCTAGCCGCAGCCATTTCCATATTGAATGTGTTTTTCATATTAGTTGCCGTGCCCGAAAGTCTGCCAGAGAAGATGCGTCCAGCGACTTGGGGTGCAAGTCTCAACTGGGAACAAGCAGATCCCTTTGCAGTAAGCTATTGCTTTACTTCATGATTGAATTGTGATTTCATGTTGTGATGTTTAATTTAAAATACAAACAAAAATTTTTAGGGATTACGCAAAGTCACTTCGGATAAAACGATATTAATGCTTTGTCTGATGGTGCTGTTGTCCTATCTACCCGAATCAGGCCAATACTCGTGTATGTTTGTCTATTTAAAACTTAAAATGGGCTTCAACTACATGGAGGTTTCCATATTTATAGCGATGGTTGGCATACTCAGCATCGCTGTACAAGTAGCATTAGGTACATTTATGTCGTAAGTATCTATTGGATCGATCGTTGGATAAATTGATTTTCTTTTAATATATGTCCTATATTTGTTTGCAGAGTGATTGGTGCTAAGCGTACAATAATTTTAGGTTTAGTATTAGAATTTATTCAGCTAATTTGGTATGCCTTTGGTACCAATAAATGGTATGTCATGTCAATCAATGTAAGGAAACTCGAGAAACTTAACATATCATCCACATTATTATTTTCATTACAGGATGATGTGGGGAGCGGGTGCTTTAGCTGCATCTAGTTCTATAACGTATCCGGCGATAAGCGCCCTAGTATCACTGCAATCATCTCCAGAGAGTCAAGGTATGGATGGTGTTGGTGTTGGAGTTGTTGCTGTGCTGTGTCAAGTATATATGGTCAATTGTAGTTATCTTTTATCTCTATAATTATTAGGTGCCGTTCAAGGTATGATCACAGGCGTAAGAGGCCTTTGTAATGGTCTTGGCCCGGCAATGTATGGTATTGTTTTCTATGCGTTCAATGTTGATCTGAACATGGAAGAATCAGTACAAGCAGAACCACCAGCAGATGCAAGTTGGGTTGACGAGAATATGCCTGGACCACCCTTCCTGATTGGTGCGATAGGTGTTTTCTTAGCAATATTGGTTGCCGTGTTTATACCAGAAACACAACAATCGGGTGCCTATGAAAAGAAACGTAAGATTAATCAATAAAAATTAAATTCGTCCTCAGTGTAATATATAATACTAATTTCTCTGTGTAATTAAATTAAATTATTGTCAATCTTAACAAAACAAAACAAAAGAAAATAAAATAACTAATTTTAAATTTTGCTTAAGTTTTACATATTTTGTTGTTATACTATTGTTATTTTGTTTCTTATTCAGTTAAAAGAATTTTATGAGTTTTATAAGTTGAAAAAGCAATTCATTGATTTTAATGTTCTTTACACGCAGGCGTCTCTATTGATGTCCAATATGAAATTGAATCAGGACACAAAGCGACAAGCTCTTTAGCGCCGCTTATACGCTCCGATTCTTTGGCACAACTGTAGAAGTCAATCACTCTCTATCAGTCAGTCGTATCACCTAGTAACGCTTTAGTCGTCGTCATCGTTGTTGTCACCAAACACCAACCACCAACCACAAAAATATACAATTGAATATTGATCATATTACAATCGTCGTCTTCGTTGTCGTCCTCGTCCTTATCATCATCATCATCACCATCATTATCACAAATTATAATTAGATACATCATCAGTGAGAAACACAAAGGTTTGTTGTTTACACATTACTGCTAAAGCCATCAAACACCAACAACACAACAGCAACACAACAGCAACACACACACACACACACACCAAGAACACAACAACAACAACTTTGTCGTTGCCAGTAAAAAAGCGTTATTTATATATACATAAATATACAATATACAATTTAGTTTAAGTATAAAATAAAACAAAAAAAATTATATTAAGAAAAGAGAAAAAAATTAGTTTAAAGAAAATGTAAAAAAGGAAAAAGTTTTGCAAAATGTAAAATTTTGAAAGAATGAAACAAAAAAGAAAATTGCTATTTTTGTAGATTTTTGAATTGATGAAAAGCTAGAAAATTTATATCTTTATATTCTTCTTCTTCTTAACTTGCTGTTTTATTAAACACAAAACAAAAATAAAATGATAAACTCTCTTTAATTTGTTAGTTTCTTGTGTTTTTCCTTTTTTTTTTTTTTTTGGTAATATTTCCTTGATTCGAAGTCATTAGAGATTTTCTTTTTAGTATCTAAGCAAAAAAAAAAAAAAAAAAAACAACTAAGTTATTTTTGATGATTGAAATCGAAAGTATTTTTTGCTAACAATTTGCCAATGACAAAGCGTGCTGAATGTGACATCCTTGCTTATAATTTTTTATTCTAATAAATATGTATAAATAATAGTATTTTCTTTTATTACTTACGTATATACTTAGTATAAATTATGTTTATTTTTGTGATGATGAGAAGATGAAATACATACACACATACTTATGTGTATGATTTGCCCTAAAAATTCTTTATTTTTATTTAATTTTTTAAAAGCTTCTTCTTGTCTATCATATATCACAAAACATCACAATTTTATATTATTATTTATTAACATAATAATTTTTATTGAAATATTTTATCTTTGTTGTTTTTATTTTCAAAAAATAAACTGCCAAGAAAATAATAATGAATATATTTTGTTAAAAACAAATCACAAATCAAAGAAGAAGTGCAGCACAAATTAAATTTTATTTAATTTATATTTATTAAATTTTATCAATTTGTCGTTCTTTCTATTCGAAATTATGTATTTTAAAACAAATAACAAACAATGAACCATTTTTGTAATGAAATTAAAATGACTTCTCTAAGCTTTACTTTGCAAATTGTAGTGATCTAAAATAATAATGAAAATAAAATTAATCTGAAATCAATTAAATAAATGAATAAAAAAACACAAATACAATACATACACATAGTATATGTATGTATGTTTTAATAATAATTGTAATACAATTTATGCTACATCAACAAACAAATATATGTATAAATAATAAAGGGAAGCGAATGAAAGAATGAATCAATAGTGAATGGGAATGGGAATGGAAATGAAGATAAAAGTGGTGGTAGAGATGGAGATAGTGAATGAAAAGTGATTAAATTCTTCTTCCATTTTTTCATGCTTTCATCTGCGTTTTTCTTTGTGCTGTGTTGTCTCGTTCAAGATTTAAATTATTTTAATTATTGTGAAATTACAAGATTAATCATTTTTATTATTGTATGTACGTAAAATTTAAGTTTATCATAAAATAAAAAAAGTAAAAAACGAGACAAATGCATCAGTATGCATTACGATGTATGCGTGATTGTTTGAGTGAATGTAAAAAGGAAAAATATACATATATGTAATTATATATTTTTAAACAAAACAAAAACAGTCGCAAATTATTATAAAAAAAAACAGAAAATGAAACCAAATTTTATTGTAAAATATAAACAACATTTGTTTAATTACAAAGAATTGGAACGTTGAATATTATAAACAACGTCAATGGGTGTAGTAAAAACCACTAATAAGGACAAGTAAAGATGCTCGATTGCTAACTTCTTCGATACTATCGAAGACCTCATGCCTTTCACGAAAGTTTTTGTTATTATAGAAATGCTATAAACTTGCTTTAAAACTTGTTCATGTAACAAATTGTGCTTTCATCAATAGTCCCATCCCCACATGTAAATGTATACAATTTCTAAATTAATTTAATTTTATACAAGTATCAATTCCATATTAAAAAAAAAAAAATAAAAAAAAAAGGAACAAGAAAATTAAATTTGGCTATGCCGAAGGTGTAATTCTCTTCATGCAACTTTTATACATGGTATTCTGATTATTGTTCTAAGTTCATATTTTGTATGGGAGGTACACCTGATCCGAGGGTCTTGAAATTTACATGATTGGTGGATGTGTATCTAATAAGAACATGAATTTGGATCTGGGTTTGTATGGAGGTACCCCCTAGTGAAGAGTTTAAAGAAAAACAAGACTTATTCGATTCAACTTGTAAAATGATACTCCTCATCTCATGCCAAAACAGTATCAGCTAAACCTGAAGCATTCCGTAACAAGTATGTACATGCATTGTTTCAAATCTTAACTTCATTATTGTGTTACGTAGGGGTAACTTGGGAAACACAGATACTAAATGCTGATTCATAGATCGGGGACAAATCAAATGTGCAGATGTTTTTGCACACCAAAATTATTCACTATAGTTCGGTTATAAGGCCCCGATTATGATTTTGATTTGATTATGTCTTTGTTATTCATAATAGATACATGAATGATGATGAATAAAACTAAAGTATTCCTGATTATTTATTACATATTAGGGTTTCAACATTTTATTTACAATTTATTCTTTTTTGGTAAAAATAATATAAAATTAATTGTAAGTTTGATCGGCTGCGTCTCTTCAACTCGCCTTGTGGAACAAATTTCTAAGACAAATGAACAATTCACTTTCGTGAAAAGTATTGTACAAAAGAAAAGCGTAATTAATAATAACTGTGTATAATTGTAATTTAAATTATAATTTAGGTTTATAAAGCGATAACAAAAATCGAAGGCGCATCATCCTGTCGTCTCCGATAAAGTGAAGAATGAAATGAATGAAATTTGTAATTTAGTGTTTTAAAACTGAAATAAAAAAGTAATTTGTTTGAAATGTTTAAAAAGAAAAAATGAATTTGGTATTGTCAACTTATTTACTCATTCAAAAGATTTAAATGACAGTCAATCAATCTAAGGGAAGCATATGAGATCGATGAAATAATTATTTTATACAAAATATTGGCAAAATGATTCTTGCTTTAATTCTTTAACTGAACTTCTGCATTGGCGAGCACCTCAAACCTTTGTCAACTATGTATGTATTATATATGTATATGTATGTACATATTGTAATAGTAGTACAGGGAAACAAAATTGTCCGGCTGCTTTGCACTTCTGAAGTTTTATTTATTTACTAGCGCACCCGGCACAGTTTTGCACGGAGATGATGACTCACAGCAAATTAGAAATAGATGTTTGACAAAGACTACTTAATTGATTTGAAAGTATGTCCCTAAGCAAAATTTGATCCACCAATTTCGAGCGATTCTGTAAGTCGATTTTGATGAAATAAACGGCTATATATTAATCACAATAAAGCTTCTTATCCATCATTAATTCGATTTTTAATCCAATGAGTGGCATTTATGTGATGCGAGCACAAACAAACAAACAGACAGGAAAATTCTACTTTTTTCTTAAATGTATTGATTAGTTATTTTTTTTTTAAATCTCCTATTATTGAACATTATTCGCGCACAATAGCATAAAATATTTATCTGATTAATAATAATAATTATTTGGCCGTTCTTTACTTAGATTATTATAATTACATTATTGTTTATACAAAGAAGAACCCAGTCGTTGTGCCACATTTTGGATGAGATCTATCATCATTGTATTTGAATGTCTATGCAGCCGCTAATTGTAACGATTGCTGTGTAAAGCGTGACTTCCTCAAGCAATGTTGGTATCTTTACGAGTATATCCCTATTTTGAGTAGTGTTGGGGACAAACCATGGAGCATCCGTGATTTGTCGTAGAGCATAGTTTTGGAAGCACTGAACGTTTCTTATGTTTTTTAATAGGTGCCACTATTTTTTTTTAGTTGATTTACAACTAAAGTTTACTTGATTTATATGTTACATAAATTTTGGATCTCAGAAGCTTTGCCTTAATAGATTTTAAATTTAGTTCACATCTTTGTGTTCTCCTGTTCTGCCTGTTGTCGAAAGAAAAAAAAATAATAAAATAAAGATGTCAATCGATATAGAAAACGACGAGATGCAGGCAGATCAAGACTTATTACTGATGTCGATATTCGTTTAATGGAACGTATTCTCCAGAACAAGGACATTCGAGCATCGGAAAATGATGCAAAGGCTATTAACAAAGATGTCAGGGCATGTACTTGTAAAGGGTGAGTACTTGGTCTCTAGCGTAAAAAAAAAAATTTAAGCCAAATCTCTCAGATAATAATGTACGATAATCCTTGAACCATCAAAGTTGGACTGTTAATGATTAGAACTGTGTCATTTGGGGCGATGATATGAAAATCAACCGTCACCAATCAGATGGTAAGGAGCACTAGTGGTATTGACCACAAGAGCGCATCTATAAGCACCAGGTAAAGCAGATCATGAAACATGGAAGAGGAAATCATATTTAAGTATTTATAAAATTTTCATTTTCACAGCAACATGGAGATCCGAAGGTTCTTAAAGCTTGACTTCAATGTTAAAATAATCAAGTGATTTCATTTCACAGTGCCTAAATTTAAGTCCCATAGAAAAATTGTAGGCTGTTGTAAAAGGGAAAGTGTTAAGTGTTAACAAAACATAGGCAGATACTGAAGATTCTTGATTTTAGTTAATTTGACCTCATTAGCGATTTAAAGATAAGGAAATAACGAAAGATTACAGTTATGATCTGCTGATATTTCTCATCAATTATCATACAATTCGTTAAGGTCCTCAATTTTTTGATAAAGTTAGTATATGATGTTTAAAATTTGATCAGCACCACAATAATTGCATACCGTTCGGCATAGGTATTCGATATATCTTAACTTATGTTAATAAAAGTTACGTTGCCTTATAACATCGCTTATTTTCCGATCGTTTACTTGAATGCCATATGCATAGAAACATTTGCCTCTAGCAGGAGACCAAAACCAGAATAAAGTCATTCCTTTTCCTATTCATTATGCTTGAATTCATTTGCTCCTTCAATATTCCATCTTCTTTTGGTTGAAATAGTAACTATTGGATTCATTCTTCCATTTTTTAATTTTTCCTTTTCCGGAAGACAATCATTTTTATTCTGGTTTGATCCTGAATAACTATGTCACGACAATGTTTCATTTCCTCAGCTGCCCATGCTTTGTTTTAGGAAAGATATTCAATTTGTTTTTTTATCAACTGGGGACTTCATTTCCAGTTTTTCTTTTGGACACTCGCTCATTTTATTCGGTTTCATTAAAGTTTTCATCTCTGTTTGTGTTTTAATTATATTTTTAAGAACTGTTAGCTTGACAGGTTTTGGACATTCTTCCTTACGGACAACTGGGAAAGGTATTTGTTCTAGGTTGACCTTAATAGATTTCTTTTTTTTTATAAGTTTGAATTAGAAGAGTTTTACATCTTGCTGGGGATTGTTCAGACTCTCAAGCATTACAGGATTTACCACCCCAACCCCCCAAAGAATTAACTGATTTTAATGAAAGAGTGCAAAGAGAATGGCATAGCATTGGACACGAAGCACCAGAATGATTGAAAGTGCCATGAACAGTAAAGAACTTTGGACGAAGTAATAATTTATTCTCCAAGCGTTTGACTCAAAACAGTATTGCAAAGGTGTTTTCATCGAATTCAAGCAGGCTTTCGACTAAGTGTGCCATCATGGATTCTTGGTGAAGTCTGTTCTTCGTTTAACTTTTCTTCGGACTCATTCAATCTGGATGGGCGTCATTTCATCGTCAAAACGCGGCCTGCTCTGTCAGATATCAACCCCGTCACGGCTGGGGTTTCCCAAGACAGTGAGATCCAAGAATACCTCCACCTTGGGCGAATCGATGGAATGTAATAATAAACAACACCAAATCCGCTTTGCTCTGAGGAGGAATGTCCCACCCTCCCTTAATCTTTGCGCCCAATCAAAGTGAAATATGGTACCTAGTTCTTAATCAAAGGCTTCCTTTCGGAAACAAAATAAACAGGTTTCACTGACTACTCAATGGGAGCAACTTACTCTCTCGGAAATAAGCGCACAGTCTACGCACAAATGAATGCCCCTATATGGAGATACGGCATCCAGATATGGGGAAACGCAACTAAAACCCAACGGAAGAGAGTGCAATTCATGTAGAACAAGACATTGCACCTAATGATATGTCAGGAACTCAATTCTGTACAGAGACATAAACCTGGTGGTAGTTAAGGACCAGATGTTCTTCCACACTGGTCGATATAACCACCAACAACTCCAATCCGGAGTCTCAAAAGTCTACCAATGGCGCAGACAGCACATGAAGCGCATCAGGCGGACGCACGACCTCCCTAGGCCTAAAGCTACTATATTGACACTTTATATATTTCATGTTGAATACTGTTTGTTATGATCTACATGTAAAAAACCTGGAAATATATTAACTCAGAAGCAAAGCGCATTATAGGGTATTAAGAGCTCTGATTAATAAATAAAAATGTATTAATAATGATTTATTAAATTTAATTATTTTTTAATAAATTTGAAAATATTAATTTTGAATATTCGTATAAGTATCTGTGTCAACAAGTCAAAGTAGCTTATGTCGAAATTCGTTGTTTTGAGATATTGCCCATTTTGTGTAAAAAGATTTCTGTTTGGTTTCATTTCATTTTTTAAGTTGCTACCAAAAAAAAAATTATAAGAAATAAAATAAATGCTAAATAAATTTTGTAAAATATTTTTATAAAAGTATTGTAGATTTCACATCCTTTCCAACAAGTATAAATTTTATTTAGTTTATTTACTCCCAAAATTATATAAAAGAGTTTGAAAATTCGATTTGTGAATAATCGTAGGTATACGAATTGTTAGTGATCAGGGTAGTAGTATATGTATAACTATGATTCTATACCATATTTTTAGAAAATTTTGTAGTTGAAATACGGGTTTTGAATCTGTGAATAATAATAAAGTTCTAACTCAATTTACTCAAATTTCGACATAGCCTACATTGATTGACTTGACATATATACATATAAAAAAGAAAAATGAGTGTATGTATGTCCAGCCTTTTCTCCATGACCACCCACTGTCACCCACTTATGGTTGCAGTGGTAGATAGCCCTTGGTAAGCACTTGCATGTAAGGGAGTTTAGTTACGGTGGGTGGAAGTGAGTTGTATAAATGTGTGATGGGACACTTCTATAAAATCGAGATTGTGCGGTGCGTTTGTGATAACTTTTCTAGAATACTAACGTACTAGGAACGCCCAGTGTTCGAAAATCCAACCACCATGCCAGAAGAAAGTCAAAAGGTACTGCATTTAATGACGATTTTGTTTGTAAAATTTAATAGAAATTTTAATTCATTCCTTCTCCAATGCCGTGGATTTTAATAAAATTTTGCAGGGGCGTAGCAAAGCACGCCGGGACAGCTAGTTACAATATAAAGCTAAAGCAACTAGGGCCTTGAGCTAGGTGATAGATCTTAGTTTGCTTGACAGTATTCACAAATTTAGTGTCCTAAGACTAAAATTTCAGATAGATTAATTTTTTTTTTTTTTCTTTAGAGTCGTAGGCCTTTATTCGATATAATATACCTATTTTAATACATAAATAATATTTTCTGATTTAGATTTGTTTATTACTTGTATAAAGTTTATTATATTATTTTTTTATTTTCTGGCTTCTATAATAAGTTGCTGGAGTGGATGGATGTGAAGCGAGTTACATAGGAATTGGATTTGATTGCAATTGTATGCAAGATGGCATATTGTCAGTGTAGCTGCGTTGCAAAAATTATATGTTGTCGCTGGTGTGTTCATACATAAATCTGGTGTGTCCCAGTCTGAACCTGGTGTACATAACGATATGATTTCTATTTAATGCTGAAGGGATGCTCAGTGTTTTTGTGTAAGGTTTACTTGCTTATAAAAATGTGTATATTCGTTCCATAGATGATTAATTTTTTTGTTCTGTTGTATTGTTTACTAAGTTCTTCATCTCATTTTTATTGGACGTGTAATGCAGTAGCTCGTGTTCCATTTGACGCATTATATTGGGATTATTCATGACTATATCCCATATTATGCTAACTGTGGAATCCGTGTTGTTAATATTTTGTTTTTGACAGCTAGAAGGGTTGACATCGAGTCAGTGCAGAAGATATATGTATTTGGCCCTTTTTGTATGTTTCCTGCAAATTCCTCGGTCGTGAGAATGGGTGCTGCCTCTGCGGTGTAGATGGGAGTATAGTTTGGAGTTCACGATGAAAGCTGTGATGTGAACCCTCCGTAATGATAAATTTTTATGTAGTGAACTTCTCTCTATATTGTACGTTTTGCGTAGTCTCTTTTTTTACATATTTTGCCAATTGGAGCACTATTGAGTCAGTTTGAGATACCTTGGGGGTCTGTATTCATATTTGCTTAGAGGCAAGAGGTTTACATCGAGTTCAGTTGCCGATAATCTAGTTTTCATTTTGTGTTTCGACTGTTTATGCAAGTTGTGTGTATTTTTTTAGTATTTTCCCCATATTTTTTTTTTTTGTAATTTCTTAAAATTGTTTTCTTTTTTAATGGATTTTAAAGAAATATATAAATCGCTTAATTAATTAAACCATTTTTCAGTAGTAAAAAAAAATTTATAAATTAAACTCTGTAAATATATTTAGGGGTTAAATAAATAAATAAATGAATGAATGAATAATGGAAATACATATTTATTGAATTAAATGCTTACATTAAATTTCTCAAAGTTTATGTTCAATCTATGTAAATTATTGAGTAGCTCGAAAAAATGTAGAGTAATAAAGTTTGGTATTTGCCATTGTGACACCGAAAAACTAAAAGAACACGCATACTTTTTGAACAATTTTTTATGTATTTAATTGTATTAAAAGAGATCTTAATCTTAAGAGGACCTGACCATTTATGTGTATGGAAATGAATGCGTCGCGTTGCATTCATTCAGCTTGGAATGAGATTAGGAAAAAGGAAATATGTGAGGAGATGCATCTTATCTAAGCTTCGCTTTACATTGTTATCAAAAATAATGACTCAATTTTGGACTTCTTGAGAGAAGCATAAGAATATTTTTTGGCTTATGGTTATTTGAATTAAATATAATCTTAAATGAGAGCAGGTCCAACCTGATTATAACACATTTTTAACTTATTTAATCTAGAATCTTTGTAGGCAGATTTGAAATCAGCATCTGATTGGCGACAGGCTCAATTGTATTGAAATATTTTGGGTTACTTAAAATTAATCAATGTGATGAGATTATTGGATGCTTTTAATTTTGAACATCTCTTAAATAGAGAAGCTGAAGATCGACTCTTGAGACAATGACCTCAGCTAAATCTAAAATAAACTCGGCAACGTCACGCTTTTCATCCTGAGTCCAATTGCTTGCAATGCCATGTAAAGTTCCCCAGTTCTCGTTGGCAAGTTGTGCTCCCAGCTCATCGATTAGGCATGCTTCAAATACTTCAGCCTCATGTAAGTTCAGCAATTGAATGGGAGTGACAAGTCCAACACCCCGATCTGAATTCCAAATGTACCAAACATGTTTGACTTTAGGCGAAGCGTCGACAAACTTCTTAGTTGGATCCCGATTGGAACGCATCACTTCATCTATATCAAGAAACCATCCAATTGCATCTGTGAAAGGGCCATCAAAGCAGGAATAACATCCTTTGCCAACGAAGAAAATGCCTTCTCTCATACTTTCCACAGACGAGTCAACTAGAAAGTAAATAAAGTAATCCTTGATAAGCTTTGAATCTGCCTGAAGTGCTTTCCACAGGACTTTGCCTCTTTCCCAAGAGGGTGTATACTCAATATGTTCATCTACATTATCATTTAGAACTTGTTGTTGCTCTGTAATTTCTTGTGAACTCGTTTGTTCAACCAGGGATGACTGTCAAGTTCAATAAAAATGATGTTGATTCATTTGAAGTGTCAGCAGAAATGCAATGTGTATGATACTTACGCTTTCCTCCTCACATGCTACTACTTCATATGAATCTTCAGTTGTATTTTTGGAGATCTGATCTTCCACTACCACCACCTGGATCATTTCATTTATTCCAGCAACATCCGTTGATTCTTCTGTCCCTGCAGTGTCTGAGAATGATGCTTTCTTTGCCTACAAAGTGAGTGAGATATACTCAAATATATATTACATATATTAATTATATATTTGTAAGAGACTATTTACAGGACTGCTAGACGCTGGTTCTCGTTCTGGTACGGTGCCATCGCATGTCTTTCGGTGATTGTTAAGGATTTGTTTCCTCTTGAAAGCTGCACCACATAGTATGCACTTGAATGGAAATTCATCGCCGAGCACACACTTGCGATAATGGGTCATATAGTTTCGACGATTATTGATTCTTTTGTTGCAAGCCGAACACACAAATTTTCCTTGAGATGTTGACATTTTGAAGCGAACATTAAATAAATCAAAAATCCCTCTTATGTTTTCTGTGTGTTATGAATGTTTGGCGCGGATTTTATTTTAATAGTTCCGTTGGAAAGCGGCACAATCTGATATCAATATCTGTGTTGTAAAACTGCAAGACTGCAAAAGTACACACTCAAATTCACCACTTCATCATTGTCAAGCTTACTCCATCTCACTTGCACAATGACCACCTTGTGCCTTGTGTTGTAAAGTGGTGAATATTGTTGATTGCTCACCACTGCTTTGTTTTCATGTTGGGTGGTGTTTGAAGGTGTTTGAATCAGACAAAAAAACGGAACAAGAACATTTTAAGCCGAACTTTGATCATGTAATTGTTTCATTGTGGTCATGTCTCTCAGAGATTATTTTTATTATTTTTCTTATATACATGTATGTATAAATACATAAATGAGCATATGACATTTTATTTAATTCATTTTCAGTTCACAAAACAACTCTTTGCCGTATACAATGCGCGCAGGTTGGCAGTACTAGCGTTTTGTTTTGTTTTCGGTTTTTGTTCGTTCGTTCGTTTCGGAGATTTTGAATAAATTTAATTAAAAGTGGTTGGATACATTGTGTTGTGTTCGACTGTTCAAGTTCGTGTGCGGTTCGAGTGTATTCTGTTAAGTTATCTGTCTTCTCCATTCAATGTTTCTACAAATCATTCTGTTTCACACAACTTCAATGCACATGTTAATTAACATTGTTTGACACTCGAACAAAATTAAATATAAAAATCCAATCGTTATTCATCCAGGTTGGCAGTACCATCTCATCGGATGTCGTTTTGTTTTGTTTTCGGTTTTCGTTCGTTCGGAGATTTCGTCGAGCAGAGTTGGCGGCACGCTTCAGATTTCAATAGAAAGAAGTTAGTTTTAAGTTTGAAGTGTGCAAAATAAAAATAAGAATGATCTGAAGAAAAAATGTAAACGCGAGTGCAATGAGAAATAAATTAACAACGGTAAAGAAAAAGAATATTGTCTAAATATAAAGTTTTCATTCAATAAAAACCAAATACCAATTGAAACATCATCAGCAACAACGACAACAATACATACAACTGCAGCAGCCCCCAACATAAGTGGTTTGTTGTTGTTTCTATTGTTGTTCTGTAAATGCATGTTCGTATGCGTGTATATATACAATATGTGTATCTGAGTGTGTGTGAGTGTACCAAGAACGGAAAAATTAAGAAAAAAATATTATTATAAACATCTTAATTGTGTTTAATTTGAAAAAGAAAATAAAAAAGGATTTCATATTTATATCTTTAGATAATTACAGATATATTAAATATTTAAAAAAACTTGATTTAAATATTCTAAAAATATAAAGTGTGTTATTCTCAGAATCACAGAATCCTTGTTGTTTGTACATATGTACTAAATTTTTGTATGTGTTTTTTCTTTCTTTCATTCTTTTATTGCTGTTGTTGTTGTTGATTTAGGCGCTGCCTTCTCTTTATCTGTTTTTACTCTTTTGTTGTTATTGCTTTCGGTTATCTCCCTCCCATTTATGTAAGTGTTTAAGTGTGTGTGTGTGTTGTTATTATTGTTTTTGTTGTTGTTGACGACGACGGCGACGCTTTCATTAATGCGTCTCTCTTTCTTTCTTTCTCTCTCTCGCCCTCTCTCTCTGTCATCCGTCTGTCTGTCTCAGCTTCTTGGTCTCTATGCTCGCATTAACTTGGAAAGGGAAATTGGAAGTTGCAACTGGAAAAAAAACAGAATATTATAAATTATTTTCATAAAATCATCGATATACCCTTAGCAGAAGGAGTTTGCCAGTTTACATCCTTTAGGTATATAGTAATTAATTAAACTAGTCACAAAATTCTTGGGTTCAATTTTATTCTCAACCAATCCAATTAAATCCATTAGACGAGGCGGCTTCTTGTGTTTAAGCTTTGTTTTTCAAATAAGACATAAAAAGCCGCAATAACGCGAGTTTACTCAGAAGCCTAACGGCCCATTTTGATGTCTTATAAGAAAAACGGGGCAGGGTTTTAAGGGAGTTGACGGTAAAGTATCCTTTCTTGGTCTCAGAGGTCATATTCAGTCTTTAGAACCAACCCGAAGAATCAACGTGCAAAGCCTGTTCCCACAGAGGCAATTATACCTAGCTGACAAACCATCGAAAACAAAAAATTCTCGAGAAAACGTGTCCGGGGCAGTCATTTAGGAGGTCTTGAATACTTTCTGATTTTTCCTCATGGAATATGGATCCTTTGAGTCATTAACCCAATGGCGTAGTGCCCTATTAGGACTTCTATCATCAACCGAATCTTATTCTTGTTAAAGTGTAGGAGCTCGTAGATCCCTTTTGGTTGGCAGCAAGGCCAGAATGTCTGGACAACAGTACAGCCAGACTCATTTGTCCACTGCATCCCAGCTTATTCCCTAATTTTAGCTTTCAGGGCTGAAAGGATGTCTTGTAGAGGTCTGCAAATATCAATAACTGCGTGACAAACTGGTAGCTTATCCGCCATCTGACCCAGATATCGTAATTGAGTGCCACCGAACTTAGTTAAGGGCCGCCACCGCCCTACTGATTATACATCAGTTGGATAGCTTCTATACTTCAACACTCCTGCTAAGTGTTTATGTCTTTGAGCATAGTCTTTGGTGTTATTGTCCGCTGGTGGACTTTTCGCTCTAGCGAATACACGTGTTCTATGGGATTCAGGTCAGGTGATTGCGGGGGCGTTAGTTAGGCGGAGTTATTTAGAAACGTTGTATTGCAACTAAAACTTAATTATGAGACCCGATTGATTTGAGTCATCCTGGACCGAATTTCTCATTGCACCACCACCACCGCCATGTTCAATCGTAGGCACTAAGTTCTCCAAATCGAGCGCCGCACAGTTTATTTTCCCATACCAAATTCTTTTATCCCATAGATGCAAAACTTGTGAAAATTACCTTCTCTTAAAACCTTGAAGCTTTTTTAAATGTGCCTTGGTATAAGCAACCAGTCGGTTGGTAATTTTTTGTATCACTTTTTATATAGAAAATTGAGCTCTGCCCACAATTCAACTGATTTCCCGATTTCCTTAAAAAGATTCAAAATATTTTCCCTTTCAGCTGGGCTTATTTTTTTCCCTTTTGGCTTCTCTAGATAAGTCCATTCAAATAACAGTAAGTGTTTCAAGTGCTTCAAGGACTTTATATTTTGCCTTTAATAAATTTTCCTTTGACTTTGTAATTTGACTTACGAGGTTTATTGATTTTTAATAATAGCAAATTAAATTCGAAATAAATTCATACTCGTATATTATAAAAAAAACAACAAAGAACACTTTCCAATAATTGTTAATATAAATGTTACATACATATCTCGAAACAATTTATTTTTCAATTGAAATCTTTCTGCTTGATTCAGTATCATATCTACTATATTTTCTACACACAAATGTAAATTTGTAACACAAAGCGATTAAATAAATAACATATCGAGAATTGGTTTAAATTTTGTCACGTCGTGAACATCAGTGGAATCAAATCTAAGGATTCTTATCTTATTGATCAAGTGAAGAGTAGAAGAGTTGACTTCATTCTTAGGTAAGTTTATTATATCACTTTTTAATAAAGTTCTAAATACACAATTAAATTCTATACATATCTATATACATATTAAAAAAACAAACCCCCGCCGCGTATATCTGTCTGTCTGTCTAAACGCGATGAACTCAAAAATTAAAGATTTTCATACTGTTTTCACCAGTGGACCGTGTGATTCATGAAAAAGGTTTAGACAAATGGAAAAACCCTAAAGGAACAGCCGAAAAATTAAAAAAAAAAAACAAAAACAAACGAAGAGTGAAGTGTGTAGTGACATGCATATAAAACTTAGAGAATTATTTTAAAATCAATCAGGTCAGGTCAATCAATATCTATTAATTTTTTGGAAAGGATAGATAGTACAAGGTCTGCTCAGGTATCTAGTACATACTTAAATCTAGTTATTAAGTAGGTTAAGATAAATTTTGTAATTTCCTCGGATTAAATAAGTAAATACATAAGTTTATATCAAGTGTTCCATGATGATCTAGCAAATGCGAAATGTAAAACTTTTCAAAAAACCTGTGCTTTTAAGCATAAATTTAGATTTATTTATTTAAATTGGTTAATTCTTTGCAATTTACGCCTGTTAAATCTGCTCTTTATATTGTTGAGGCTATAAAGTTATTGTATTGTAGATGCAGAGGTAGAGGTAGACTTATGATAGATAGATGCTGACTGGCAATTTCCCTTTGATAGTGATTTGATTCAGCTTTGATAATCCATCACACAATAAATTTTGATAAGAATTTTAAAATACATAACTTTATTTGGTAAATTGTCAAAGTATTTCTTTGTTTATCATCTCATCAGTTTCTTTTTCTTTGTTCTAGGCTTGTCCTCTTTCGGGTCAGCTCTCCTTATACGATGTTTTTACAAGAAGTTTTATTTTTGTTGGCTGAGGTTAATATTAAGAATATATATTTGAAAGATGATTGAATGAAAGGTGTTTGATCCGAGATTATCAATGTCACCGAGTTGTTCGCTGAATATTACTTTCTAAAGGAAACGAAATACTACTATACCGCAGTCTGAAGATCCCGATAAATCTGGTATTTTTTTCTCAACACTTTATCCAAAAGAAAAACACAATTGTTTTTCTCTCTTATCCATATACCTTCAATGTGAACAAAAACAATGTTTTGCCTCTACTGAAAAGTTGAAAATTTGGAGTTATGTCCCTTTTGTAGTTAGGGTGCGATATGTCCATATAGTTGTCAGTATTGTCTTGTAACACAGAAGCTTGTTACGCAGAGAAATCTCTAAAGTGTTCCAAGACTTTCTCTTACTCTTGTAAGTAGCTGATGTTTGCGCTTAATACAATAGTACAATATAAGCCTGTTAAGTGAGTCTTTCATTCAGTGGGAGTTTGATGGATTTAGCGGAGGGCTCCGAAGGAATAACCTCACTTTCATTCTATGTATTGCATTCAGTGAGATTGGAAACAGTTTAAGCTTGACAAATATGATATAAAACATATTTACAATACAATTTTTCTTTATACTTATTTCCTTAGCTTTATTCATTTTACATTTCCCTGTACATAAGTAGTATTTTATTTAAAAAAAGATTGTGTCTGAATCAAATAACAAGTGTTCATAATCCAAAGTGATACATTTACAATGCAAATAAATTGTTAAACGAGCATAATACATAGTAGATAAAAATTATGTAGTAGCAAACATGATAGCATAGATTATGCTTCCGCAGTGCGACGATACAATAGCAACTACAATCAGAATTTGTATCTTTTGTACTCACATAACTACATAACTCATATACAGGCAAATACATATGTATGTACATGTGTGTACACATATCATATGCATGCAATAAGTGGTCCGCTTCAGTTTAAGACAATTCTCTATGTAGTAACATGCCACAAAACAGCCATGACCTATGATGTGACTATACATATTACAATTGTATGTATCTACAATCTAGTATAGTGTAGATACAAATAAATATGTTAATTTAAATCTATATTTGTATGCATCTGTGAAAATGTATCTGTATCTTTATACCAGTGTATGTGCTTGCTTGCTCTAAGCATGGCTTCGGCATCATTGTTGTTGATTTATGGCCCAAACAACAATAAAGAATAGAATTGTGAAACCATCTCAATTACCATAGCTAATTATGTACAACCCAGTAGGGAATTGGTCATGTTGTTGTGACTGCAAAGGTGTACAAAGCAATTCGTCAACAATATTATCATCACGTTGATAATCATCATCAATATGCATGTCATTGTGGCCTAAATTTAGAATAATTTTCATTGCATGTTTTCTTGCATTTTTAAAGCACCTGAAGAAATGCAAAAGTGAATAAAATACTATGCACTAAAAGGAACAGAACAGAAAAAAGAAAAATGTTTTACTTTTTGCTTATACGAGTATTTTGTTTTTTATTTTTATCTAAAAAATCCAAATGAGTGCCCTCAGTTTTCTGAGCTGTGACACAACACGAAGACCCACCATCAATGCAATTGCCCCCCACAAAGGTCCGCCATGGTCGTCTGTCGTCTGCAATGCTCTTCTTGTAATTAAGTTACACATGTTGCACGGAATAAGCCATGCAAGCAAGTCGCAAGCAAGTGAATTCGCCCAGACGTGTGTGCCTGCCTCGCTCTTGAGCATGTTCTTCGCGTTGTGCTTCCTGTTCTTCGACAATTTGCTTCCGATGCCCATTGATATACGGGTATGTAGTATGTGTATTTACACGAACAAACAAATAAGTGAGTGAGTGAGTGTGTGTTTGTATGGCGGCGATTCTCAACCTTTTTCCATCACAGTACTTTACTAATTTGGTAAGAAGGTACCTTTAATGATTTTATGATTTGTATTTGCCTCAAGTTCTCAAACCAAAAATTGAAATGTATTCCATAAGTTTGAGGTCAATCTAAAATATCAGAATCAGAACTAAGATGGGTTTGATTGTAGTAATTACACATAAAGGGCCAAGGCTCATGGATTGAGGATCACTGGTGTATACGTTGACTTGGATGGCTGCCTGTCTAGGCAAGTTTCTGCCTGCCACACGAACCCAGCTAGTCAAGCAAGCAAACAAGCAACAAACTGAGGTTGTTGGTCTACTTTGCGACTGTGACTTGGTCGTCATCATCTAGTATGCCATTGCCTGGCATGGGACATGGGGAATGTATGAATGTAACGTGTGGCATGATTTTATTTTTCTATGTTGAGAAAGACATGAGTGTTGCCTTTGCAACAGCAGTTAGATTAGATTAAAGTTAACTTATTTCGCAAAACACCTTAAATCTATAAAAGTAGCTGGCTGCGGTACACATTTCTTTATAATAAACGATTTTGTCTATTATACTCTACTCTTCTATACTATACAATACTATCTGATATAGTATAACCATATGTATAATGTATAGAAATTTTATCTTTTTCTGTTTGTCATTTTAATTTACTACAGTTGTACGCTTAAAAAGCTCAGCTGATGGATGTTTCTTATGTCTCGCTGAGTCAGAGGAGAAACAGAAGAAACACAAAAAAGAAAAACTACTTTTTTATGTCTTGAAACCAGTTTTTTATGGTTGCGTTCAGTTCAACAAAATTGAAACCTTCGAACAAAGTAAAAATAATAATAATAAAAATCTTGCAAGCTACTATTCTTGTCTTACCGGTTTCATTTTGCAGACTCACCAAAGACGGTGAAAGACAACAAAAACCGATTCGCATTAACACATATAGGAACTCCGTAGCCTATTAATGTATGTATGTGTATAGATACATATGTAAACTACAATTCTGTATTTCCATTTGAATCTATTTACACTTTTTACAATAGACAGACAGACAAACAGTCAGACAGATAGACATCTGTTACTTTATATATTAGATACTCTATTCTGTTGCTGTTGTTGTAGTTCTTACTCGGATTTTGTATATTTATGTTTCACTGTAGTGTACTTCAATGTCTAGTAATTTTGTGCAACTTTATTCTGAATAATAAATATAATATTATATACATATAATTTTTTAATTTAAAGCGTAGGCAGGTGGCTTGCTCTAAAATTTTGAGTCGCTTACTCACTCACTCACGGATTGGTAATGCCAACAGATACTTTAAATTTGTGTCAATGATTTGAAATTTTTTTCTATTCGGAATAACAGTAATTTGTCGTCAATACAGATACTTAAAACTGTTCTGTCGTTGTTACTGGAATTCTTTTGTCTTTTGTGCCTCAACTACTCTCACTTTAATTAAGTTAATCACTCAAAGGTGCTGCTGCTATTGCTGCTGCTCACAAAAGATCATCGCAAAAGTCAAAGGTTCATTCATTTCTTGTATCTGGATATAGTAGATACATATGTGTGCATGCAATACACACAACTCAACGCCCACACATACTCGACTTTATATGTATCTTTTTGTTTTTTCTTTCAATTTCTCAACAAGATACAATATTTCTATCGTCAATGGCAATTGATAAATGCATATCTCTTTTTCTCTAAAAGTCAATGAAGTGAAGAATTATTTCCATGTTGTGTTAATACTTTAGCTGTTGTTGCTGTTGCCGTTGCTATTGCAACACGCCCTAAATGTACCGTCATATGAAGACGATACAGTGTACAGTGGTAAATAAAAGTGTTCACAGACATTGCTAATTTTATAGTAAATTAAAAATATTAAATTGTATTTCTTAAATTTTCTTAAACTAATAGCAGAATAAAGAAGTTGATTAAAATAGTTTTAACTAATGGTTAAAAATGAATCAACCAACAACTTTGGGTGCCAGGGTAAACATTTCTTATTTTATAATTGTTTTTCACTAGCAGCCCCGGCGCGTGTTGCTACTCCACCAAAATTTCATCAAAATCGGCTTTGTAAGGGATTGATAAAATAATATTTATTTTATTTTGTTTCAAAAATAGATTTTTAATAATATTGATATATGTAATTATCTGAGATGTGTGACAAAGACTACTTGTTTGATTTAAAACAAAAAACTTAATCCAAATAACGATATATGCATCTCCACAACTACGCTACCTTTCAGGTCTAAATATAGCTAAGAACCATTCAGTTGACTCTTATAGACTTTCTACAGTTATGCGCTTAGGAACACATATAGCCATTCATTATTATATTTTTCACGCAGTGAGTGCTATTATAAGTTCGTCATGAAGTTTGTAACACACAGAAGGAGACATCGGATACCCCATCAGGGTGTGGCCGCCTCTGGATTCACTATGCGACTTATTTGCATTGTTATCAAGGCTGCTCTGGTAGGATCCTTTTATCTAAACATTTAGAATAAATTAGTGCAGAGGACATTGAAAACGATATGTTATATTGAGAAATCTTCAGAAAATATAATTCTGAAAAATCAAAAATCAACAAAATGTTCAGCAACACTCAATGTTGACCGTACTAAGAAACAAAATTCTGCCAATTAGGGAATTGTTTGTCGATTGATTTTAAGAAATATGTACTACTATAAGACTTGAATAGCCCACAAGCTATTCAAATGACCATTAAGATCAGTAATTTGTAGCAAAAAATAATTAATTATTCGTTATAATCAATAAAATTATAAAATAAATGAAAATGAAATGTCAACTCTTTTCTCAGCCACTGTATGCAGTATTTATTTGATATGTTAGTATGGTTTTAAATAAATTTAGTGTGTGGCCAGTCTGCTAGACAATGTAATCAGTTGCTAGATACTCAATCTATCTGCATCTACATTTGTATCTGGGTCCCTGTGTATTGCATTTGTATATCGGGCGGCATTAGGTTGTTTGTTTGTTGAGGCATTTCATTTTTAATTAAATAAAAGCAACACAAAAGTAGGTTGCATTTCAATCAAGGGAAAGAACACTAAAGAAAATAACAAAGAAATCATACAATACAATATTAGATTAAATTAAAATTAGATATTTTTTAATGAATTTAATTATCTTTAATAAGATCTGAACGGTTGCTGCCATAACTGACATGCCATAATGACATTAAATTTGTAAATATGTTTTCAAATTAACTTAGATCAACAACCTCCACCTAAGTATTCCACGTTCAGTTCTTGTTGTTATCTTAGTCTCTCTTGGTATTATCTGTTGCTACAACAGACAACTCTAGATACATATTCTTAACTTAACTTCTAACTATTTTAAGATACAAATAATCGTGATCCTATATTTCACTTGACTTGAGTATATGAGAGACTAAATTTTTATAAAATAAACTGTGACATTATTTAACACTTGCGATTAAAAAACTACAAGTTTATTTAAGATTATCAGTAAAAAAAAAATTAAAACAATTATTAATCAAATAATTATCATAATAATAATAACGATAAAGTATATATTAGACTCTCTTTCTCTCTCTCTCTCTTTCTCTCTCTCTTTTTATTGTAAACATTCTCATCTTATTTGTAAATGTGTTTTTAGTTTGAGTTTCTATTCAAATTTGTATTCTTTATTGAAAATATCAACCTTGCGGATTGATTTTTGAGTTGTGCAAAACTACTTAAATTGTCTGGTAAGTAAGTGAATGAGTATCGATTGTTTTTCTTGTATTTCGGTTTGTTTTTAGTGGGTTTCAGATACTTTTTTTTTTACTGTTTGGTGTTATGGCTCAGTAAACAAAACCTAGTTTCAATACAAGTGCGAAGAAACCTTTTCGATTTCCTTTATTTATTTTTCGTTTATTTTTGCTATGACGAAGCTATGCAAAATTTACTTCATTAATTTATTTATTAAACGAATATTACGAGGGTAGTACAAAATAGAAAGCTAATTTCTGAGTACATAAATTTATATAAAATAAACCCATTTAAAAAGTGAAAATTCGTTATAATTAGTCATATTACCAGGGATTTATAAACAAATAAAAAAACTTGTTTAAATTATTTAGTCCTCCAACTTCTCAGGATTCTATGCATTAATAACTTTTTTAAGAAAAATGAACCAATTTATCGCGAACATACTTAAAGATTTCACTGAGGTACTCCGATGTTTAAGTCTATAGTTCTGGTTTCTTATAGTCTAGGACAATGTTTTTACACTAAAAGCTTCCCAGAAAAATATGCAGTCGAGTAGCGAAAACACCATCCAAATCCGATAGGTTTTGAGAGAAACACGAACATACATATATATATATATTGGTCAGACAGATACCTTACTTTTTTTGAAGTCGGTTAAAAATAGGACATGACAAGACCGATTATCCGCTGCATAATTATTGCTGCCTTTTTAGCAAACTGGCAAAAGTTTGGACATGTTCGGCTTTTGTGTTGTCAGCAATTCCAGTAGAAGTTCATATGCAGTTGTCCAAGTTTCTTAAGACGACGAATAATCTCGTCTATGTACTTTTAAAAATGAAATTACATACATTTTTGTAATTATTATTTGTCAACTAGAATTCACTTCATAATTCAATATTAAGATTCGATACTTTCGATTTTTAATATTTACCTACTTCTGTTTTGAATCGTTTGAATTAGGGAGAATTTTTACCTAGTAGAAGATTTATAAGGGGTAGTAGTATTTCATGTTAACAATTCTTTCTTTGACTTGGCTTGACACAATTCTATGTACTTGGAAGTATCAAAGGTAATAAACAAAGAGACTAGAAACAGAGAGAAGCAAAAAAAAAAAAGGGAATCACTCAAAAAGAAAAAAACGACAGATCCAAACTAAGCAAAGACAAGGGAAGTGTAGTATTAAAAAAAATCATCATTCCTCATTAGAATCTGCTATAATAGTAACCCACTTCTAGGGCCCTAGGAAATTTATAAGCAATTTCCTGGAAATAAACGTACAAATGGACAAATATAGACTTCTGATGGTGGATGACAAGATTTAAATGTAGAGATTATGATAATTATATATGTTTAGTTACCATAAAAAAAAAACTTATCAGATTTCGAAATGCAATAATAATAATAATAATAATTAATATCTCTTCAGATATAACATTACATATACCATAGTCTTCCTCATATGCACTTCTTCTCTATTATAAAAATGTGCAGCTCTTTGTTTGCTGATTTCACTTATTTGAAATGTGATTCAGTTTCAAGCAAAACAGTGACTCACACAACAAAACCGCGCCACCGATTTCAGAATTAAAGAAAAAAAGAATAAATAAATAAAAAATTGTTTTTAATTAATCATCATCATTTTTGATACAATCAAATTTATTCTTACAGTAGAAGGGGATTTTGTTTCGCGTTTAGATTAGATGAGTTGAAAAAAAAACAAAAATGCGACAAGTGTCAAGAGAAATAATAAAAATGCAACAAGAAAAAGATAATAAAACTTCAGTATGTGGTTGATGTATAATTCAAGTGTGTAGTAGTAGTAGTAGTAGTTATTATTGTCATAATTATATTATGAGAATTATGATGATGAAGATGGCATAGAATAAAATTAAATAAAATATAAGATGTACTATATGAATGAATGTATCTTAGAGCAATTGATTTGATGAGGCTAATTGTAATGTTTGCATTGAAAGATCTAAAACAATTTAAACTTAATGTGAAGATGGTTCTTGATAATCGATGACCTTTATTTACTATGTTGAACGTGTTTAATTTAAGTAATTAAAATATTAAGCAGCAGCTGGTCAAATATTGTTCCTTTTAAAATACATATATTAGTATTTGCAGCATTTGCAAACTTTAAGATACTTGTACTTTTGTGCAGCAACGAGAACTGTTGTTCCTGTTCCTGCTGCTGCTGCTGTTTATGTTTTTCTAAACCTACCCCAAAATCATATTCAAATACAAGCACAAAGAAACACTTAAGAGGCAGGGGTAAACTAAATTATTAACCTCAATTGAACTTACACACACACAGATACAAATACAAACTCACACACAGCATGTATACACTAAGTGATGTATCTATGTGACAATCTCTGTATGTATGTCAGTTGTCTATGCTCATTTCTATGCAATGCAGAGCACTTTTCTTTTGGACAAAAAATGAAGTGAAGCCATGACAAAAAGTTTGTGTGTTTTGTCAAAAAAAGATGGGATAAAAAAAACCGAAATATCTGTTGGACTAAGGTTTATTGAACTCTGACAGAATTGGAGATGATGATGGTTTTATAGTCTATCCCGGCTTGGCATAAGATTATTCCGGAATTCAATCATGCCGTAGGCCAAGTGAGCATGAGTTACTGTAACAGTCAGTGTAACGCATATCTAGAACGCATTAATTTGAAGAGTTGAGTTGAGAATTGGCAGAGAGCAAGATTGTGAAATTGAGAGAGTGGGAGACTGGGAGTGCGCATGTTTCTGCAAATTGTTATGTTTTTATGCTGTGTTTGGATGAAAATGGAACCGAAAAGACTCGGCTCAAATAATCTCACTAGCAACATAACAAAAGCCAAACGTCTGAAAGAGCTTTCGTTGAAAGGACGAAGCGCGTTTTGTGCGGATAAAAACAAGAAAATAAATGTGTTTATTTAAAATTTTAATATTTAATTTGGTTCAATAAACTAAAAGATTTAGTAAGAAGATACACAGAGAAACTTGGATAGGGGAAGTGCTGAAATACTTTATTCAAAGAGGAGTAAGTAAAGTAAGTTTTCCATATTTCCATAGATTTGTTAAAATTATTTGTTTTTTGTCTAATTTTCGTCACCCCATACTCATCTCACTTCTCTGCATAAAAAAAAATCTAATGTTCATGTCCATGTACATGCCATCCAGGCAGGCAGGCAGGCAGTCAGCCAGCTAGCTATATTCATTATATGCCATGTCAAGGACTTTGATAGCGAGTCGCAGCAGCCTCAGTTCTCGGTTCTCGGTCGTGCGCTCACGCGTTATTTTGGTTGTTTTATTGTATTATTCGAGTGATTCTCTGCGTATAGAGATTTTTCTGCATGTGTCCAACCATGTCAACAGATGCTGCAGTTTTTTCCTTGGTCGTTTTCTGTCCTCATTTCGAGAAATGCACAACATGCGGTAGCGAAAATATACTAAAAATATTATAAATAAATTACAAAAGAATTAAGAGTTTTTCAAACGTGACTTAATTCAACATTTTTTCTTAATATATTTTAGTACCAAGTTTCAGTTCCACTTGTCTGTCAAATGTCACGAATATTGTGATAAGAAATGACAAGTTCAAGTAAATTTTGCATTGTTCGCTCTCCTTGTATTCTGTTTTCATTATTCCATTTATGTACTCGTAGTACGAGTCTCGTACTATTCTCAGCTTCGTTGTCAAAATATTGTAAGTAGTACAAAGATTGTTGCATAAACAAATGGCAAATATTATTCTTATTCTTTATGATGAGTTTCTCTGGTATGTTTTATTCAATGCATGTATGTATGTGTGTACTCGTATGTATCTTTGTTCCATTTTCATCTATGTTTCTCTTCCTTCCCTCAATCTCTGGGATTGTATCACTGGTCGCGACCCATTTTATTTTTAACACAAAAGTTAATGACACCAAACTTTTTGTGAGTACAAGTAAAATGAAGAGTAAAAGGTCAATTGAGAGCTTTTTTTTCATTATTTATCTAAAGAATGAATACTGTATTATTGTATACCAATCTATCATTATATGTACAAATGAAAGATTTTTAAATTTGTATTTCAAATAAATTTAAAGAAAATTCTTAATTCTTTTTTTTGAGAACTGGAAAATGTGGTGAATAATGGTGACAATGTTTATTTAAAAAATATCATTTTTTTTTCACAGAAAAATGTGAAACGTGGTATTTTCAAAATGTTTGGATGCTCCTAATTTATTTGATAGTTTTTTGTTTTAATTGTTCATGGGTGTGAGATGTGTAGTGGCCCAGAAGCTCCATCATTCACTGAACTAAAAATTAACTCACAAATCATGCAAAAATTTCATATTTCTTATACTCTTGTGAATAGTATTATCAGTTTGGTACAGAAGGGGACATCGGATACCCCATAAAGTATGTAGTATACTCTTGATCAGCGCGACTAGACGAGTTGATTTAGTCATGACTGTATTTCCGTCTGTATGTATACAAACCAGTCCCCTCAGTTTTTGAGCTAGAAAGCTAATTTTTTGCCAGGAGCTTTCTTTTTATCATTCGATCAACCGAATCGGACCAACAAACCCTGATCAAAATTAATGTTCTCTTTACAAAAACTTCTATAAGTGTCTGCCACCAACCGTGAAAATTTCAAGACCTCCCATATAAACCACAATCCAAATTTACGTTTTTATCAAAAAAAAAAACTTTTTTGTTTTTTGTACTATGGAAATGAAATTTGGATATTAAATTTTGTACTATGGAAATGAAATTTGGATATTAAAAGTAAAGACCCATATCCACCAATGATGTCAATTTTAAGACCCTTGGACCACTAGGAGGTGTACCTCTCATACAAAACAATAATTTAGAACAATATTCAGAAGATATAACAGGTGCGTGAAGAGTATTACAACTTCGGCATAGCCAAAGTTAATCTTTTTACTGGTTTTATTTTAAAATTAAATATATATATTTTCTATTTCAATAATCTGAGAATTCGGAAGCCAAATGCCTGTTGATTGTAATTTTCATATACTCATAGAGAAAACATTATGGGGTCTCAATTTGTTACAGATATCCCGACAAAGTGATAATAAATAAGTGTAAAAGATAAACAATGTAGATATGTGACACGCAACAGGGCGAATAATTTTTTTATACTTACCATAAACCCGCGCCACCTCGTCATTACAAAATGTTTTTAAATGCATACTTGACTAATATAAAAGCTTTAAGGATGATAGAAATGAAATCAACAATAGAATACAATAACAATATACATACTCACACAATACAACAGACATTAAATCGCCGTCATTGACAAGTCATGTTTATATCTTAAGTAACATAGAATAATGATCCATTTAAAGATACCAAAGTTCGGTGCACATTCATGTAGACAGTAGAAGGAAATATGACACCGGTTCACCGAATCTTACGTACCTTTCACACTCCCTTGTTTTGTATATATAATATATCATATTGTATTAATTAAGCTGAGTCAAGTAAATCTTGTATGAGAGCTATATCTTCTAGTAAATCGGAGAACTTAGATTTTAACATACTAGTTGAGAACGACAATTCAAATGTGTTTCAATTTCTCACGGATAGAGGAGGGACATGGATGACACCCTGATCATTTCCGTATGTATAACTTATGGTTCCATGCGTTACAAACATCAAATCAATGTGATAAATACCAGTTCACATTAGTTTGAAAGGTATACACATGAAGTGAAAATGCAACAGACACAGTTGTTACAGGCGTAATTATCTAAAGAGCTTAAACGAAGCAAAGTGGTTTATACATAAATGTAATGTATGAGTGTCTGTCTGCCTGTGGTTCACATATCCAGTATACATATACATTTCCATATATGTATGTACTTATGTAGAAGAAGGTCAAAAACTAAAAGAGTGTCTGTGACGAAGTCTCAGAAGTGGTAGAAATAGAAGACAGGATAGGATAGGATACGATAGATTAAAAGAGTATAAAAGAAGTCGGATGTGATGGGCTAGGCGAATCTTGCGGTTCGGGGTAAACTTTAAAATGGTAAACGGAACTTACGCTAGGCACAAGAAGAATATGGGGGGCGTGGTAAAGAGATTTCCCAGATGAAAACAAAGCTAAGACTTTGTTGTTGATATTTTCTAAGTATGTTATTTAGTGATGATAGCGTGAGTGAGTATATAAATAACATTTGCGGATCAGATATATTATATTGGCTTGTCTACTAAGTTGTCATTGTTCACGCTTATTTACCGGGGACATGCACCATATTTCGTTGCCAGTAACGATTCAACAACGAAATAAAAAATAACCCAAACTTCAGTATTCCCATTACGAGCGGTTCTTTCAACTATGGTATCCTCTCCATATATAATACAGCACAAATGTCGAGAACAGCTTTTGCGCACTTAGAACATTGATTGAAAGCAAAAAGAAGGTGGTGTCATTTTTCTCAACTTGTCATTTCATTTTAGTGATCTAAATATAAATTAACTTGAACAAAATATAAATTCCGGGAGAACAAAACTTTATCTTTCAAATGATTTACAAAATTATACCAGAAACATTTCAAAAAGGAAAAAATGGCGAGAACTTAGGTGCAATCCATCTGTCCCATGACACTCATCTATCTATCAAATAAAAATGTAAATGTTCGTTTGTTCATGTCTTGTGAATTCGAAAATTAGTTAACCAATTACTCTGTAATTGTGTCACAACGTTGTACACGACTATGGTTGTGTTTTGGATACTTATTTTTTATAGGAATCGTCCGAGAAAGTCGGAATTGGTGGATCAAATTTTACATATAAAGTTTAGAGACATGTTTATTTTAAAATTTTTGAATCAATAATTCTTTGAGCGTAGATAATTTTGTCAATATTCAATCAATTTTGTTCTACAAAACATATAAACTAGATAAAACATGAGAGAACACAATTTCGTGAACCAGTCGTCCAGTCTATATGTTTAATAGTCTTTGTGATCCACACCAGCGCGTGAGGGCACAGCTAAGTTTGTAATACAAAATAAACAAATGAAGAACTTATGAGGTTTCTTAGCGTGATTCACGATCATTTCGTAATAGCAAAACCATGTTCATCTCTAGTTTTGTTATTATTAAACTCTTTGAAGTTCATTAAACTTGTATGTAGTTGGCTATTCTCTTTCTTTATTATGTACTTGCTTCTTCTTTGGCTACTTTGTCGTAGTCATACAACACGTAAAAGCAATATGTACATAAATACTTACATGCATATATGTATAGTAATTTATACTACAAGAATAGAACACAAAAAGTTTTTATCATCTTCTACACTGCATCAGTTCGTTCTTAAAATCAGTCATTTACTTTTTCATGTGCCTGGTGCACATAATTTCTATTTACTTAGTACATATGTATAATGTATTTAAAAGAAAAATAAAAATTAAAAGAAACTGGTCATGAGTAACTGATATGATGATGATATGGTGGATGACTTATTTACACCCCGGTTCGATTTCCTTTTTTTTTTTTTGTTTCTTTTGTTTTAATTTGTATTCACCGATAAAATTTGTGGTCAAAGAAAAAGAATGTTGAAGTTTGAGATCATTTACAATTTTATAATACAGTCGGTCTGGGAAAAAATGATTGAACGCACACTACTGCGTTTGTGGTGATGGAATCTTTTTGAAAGTCCAAAAGTGAAAGTTAAGACTGACGATCTTTGGTTGATTGTTTTCTAAGCTACAAGTAATTAAGTATTGAGTACTTATATACTATGTACTACTATGTATAAAAAAAGCAACCTATTTTTACAATTTCAATGCGAATATGTACTTAGGAAAGTGTAGTTAGTCGAATATTGCAAAATGTTAGAATATTTTTCAATGCAAAATTGAACAGTAAATAAGGTAAAGGCGGCATTAGCATAGAAGCCTCGGTGGCGCAGTAGGCAGCGCGTAAGTCTCATAATCTTAAGGTCGTGAGTTCGATCCTCACCTGGGGCATTTATTTTATTATTTTATATAATTTAATTATTTATTTATTTGTTATTGACTTATAATTAAAATTACAAGCTAACAAGGTATGGACCACTATCATCGATGGCCATCGTCTCAATTATATATTTGATAAAACAAAACTGAAACTTCTTGGACACATGAATATCATGTCATCTTAATAATATTAAAGAGAAAAGATACATGCTTCATAGTAACAAATGTATGTGATGATACCTTAAAAAAAATTGAAAAAATTAGCCGAAAACATATACACATAGTATGACTTGAGGATCTTCTCTATGTTCCTGTCAGACAATAGATTCAGGGCTGTACAACCTTTTTGGTTCCCTGGGCCTCATTGGAAAAATCCGCTTTGAGTTGGGACGCATGTGGAAAGAAAAAAAAAATTTGGTTGTGACAAAATAAAAAAAACCGTTGTGCTGCAGGCATGTTGAACAGCACTATAGTATATAACCACCAACTTCGATACGATATCTTCCGGTTTTCCTGAATCGTCATCATTTCATTTACGCTGTCATTGAGTAGTAAACGTTTTAAATTCACCTTGACCTTTTTTTTTTACTGTAATTTCAGCTATTTTAATTGCATAATTTCAGTTAAAAAATAAGTAATGAAAATATCAACACCATAATACTATTTCATAAAATCTTTTCCGTTTCTTTTTTCTTTTATTTCATGATACTTTTTGTAGTTTTTATGTAAAATTTTTCGTCTCGTTTAGTGCGTAGCACATTAAATAAGACAGTAAAGACCTCTCAAAATATACAAAATTATGAAAATAGTAGAATATACTGTAACATACTAAGTATCTCGGTCTCGGTCTCTGTGTGTTTAAAGTGAGTCCTTGGTTTTATGTGTCACAAATATTGTTTTAGTTAAAGTAGTCCAATTATTTGAATTACATAATTGCATAGATCCATAAGAATTGGTGCTTTTGAATTTGAATAGTTTTTATTACTCAAATCTTGACAGCAACCACAAAATAAGAATCGAAGAGATCTTTGAATTCGTGTCTTCTCACTTATGAAAATATTGCTTAATCGACTGTGTCAATGTAAATTATAAAACTAATCCAATTAAGTAATTCATTATCAATTTACTGGAACAAAATGCTATTATTCCAAGAGATTGGTTTAGAGTAAATAATTTATGGAATGAAAATGTTGATTTTGTTGTATTATCAATTAAGAAAAATTTGCCAACTTTAATGAAGTCTGAATAACAATACAAAATCAATATCTTTATGTTCTGCCGCATAAGAGTTTTCTCAATATCGAAGCTATTAAAAATATCACTAACATACACTTCTATATTTTAGCCTATAGCTATGATTTCTTATAGTCGAGAACAATATACATTAAAACCTTCCCAGAACAACATGCAGTCGAGTAGCGGAAACCCCATCTAAATCGGCTTAGTAGTAATTTTCATAGATTTTTTTTCTGATTACACAGGGCAACAAAATTTTATATTTTATACTTTATATGGGGGTCTCCGATGTCTCCTTCTGAGTGTTACAAACTTCATGACAAACTTAATAATATTCACTGCGTGAAGAGTAAAAAAAATAATGACCGTCTGATACAAAAAAAGTTTTATTATGAATTTACGATTTCAGATTTTGTAGCAGATTTAGATTCTGGTTGGCCCCTTTTCATCTTCCAGCACCTTGGGTTCCATTTGCCCTTATAGAGCTTTTCCATCTGTGAAATTTCCTGATAGAACCTTTCTCCATGTTATCGTTCCAAGCTCCCAGCCAAGTGTTATAGTGGCTTTACAGTGGCTCGAATCACGAAGATTCGGTTTTGTGGTTTACAGTGGTATTTTAGTATCACGAACAGCTGTTGTTTGTTTTGATTATACATACAAATGGAACGTTGTGGCTAATTGTGATAATTAAAATGGAAATTGTGTGAAAAATACATGATTAAGAACAATTCGCAGTGTATGCAAATAATTCTTGCAGCTTCCTTTTTCATTCCTGCTACTTATTTTATTAATATTTGAAAAAAAAAATTACAATTTGAAATTTTCTTCAAATTGTTTGTGCCATGATCAGCTGTTTTATGTGGGGCGCGCAAAAAAAATGAAGAAGAAGACACATGACAATCACAAAAAACGGCGAAATTTTGAAAATGCTGCCAACCTACATGGAAGAATTGCCCAGCCCTGTTAAGACTGACCATTCAAAAACACCGAATCTTTGCGAATCTATTTGAGATTAGAATCTCACAATCGAATCTCTCTACAACAACAACCTCTAATTTTTGTCATTTTCCCTGTTGTTGTTGTCAAATGAGACTCGAATCATTGTCGCATCTTCATAGATTCGAATCTTCGCTCACTGTAAAGCCACTATTAGTCCGACTCGCACACGGAGGGTTCCGTAGCATCGTACAAGATTTTTTGCTTAAAATATAAAATTATGTTTATATTTAATAGCCTAAAAGTATACTACAATTAACAGTTCAAAGTATACTACAAAAAACAAAAAATTTTTAAACAAAAGGTTAAATTAAAGAACAATGCTTCTAAAAATGTATATTTTTAGTATTTTTCGTTCTACACACAAGTGAATTACATACTTTGTGAAAATTTCAACTCTCTACCTATTACAGTTCATGAGATAGAGCAGGAGACGGATGGACGGACATTGTAAGCTTAGTAATAGGGTCCCGTTAGTTCCCTATGGGTACGGAACCCTAAAAATGAATCTTGAGTGACATGTTCTAACACAATGTTTGATAAGCCAATAACAGCGCTAACAGAAAAAATAAGATCCTAAGAGTTCGGGCTGTTTTTTTTTTTTTGACATATTCAAGTGGCGAACTAAGTCGTCAAAGTCTCCTTGAGTTATCCAGTGTTGCTTGGTTGTTCTTAGTACTGGGTTTACTTGTCAACACATCACATTGAATCTGTAGCCAACTGAAACAAAAAATAGTATTAGCTTTCAGAGTTCGTGTGGCATGATTAGTGATGACGAGTTTTAATTTTTTTTCCTCTGATTTTGGATTTTTTTTTTTTTTTGGTTTTATACTAAAATTAACCTTTGCTAAATAACTTATTAACTAATTTATCAAAAACCTTCTCATATGAACTTCGAGGAGAAAATCAAGTGAACAGAATTAGAATTTGTTAACTTCAGAATTACATATTGCAAAAACTTAACAAATCATAATTAAGATTTACCAACAATACATTTTACAATTTGTGCCTTAGATGAAAAACGATAAATGAACACGTTATGTTTCTTATAGAGACGAGACACACCTTGACCTTTGACCTACATTTAACATGCAAAGTCTATTTTTATTTATTTTTTTTTTTTTATTGTGAACAAATCTTAAATCTAAAGTGGCGGCCTATTTTAATGCGAAAAGGAGCGAAAGGAGTTGGACGCATTGGATTGCATATTAAGAAAATCCAATTTAATGAAGTTTTGGAAAATGGGTTCGTTTTTCGTTCGTTCGGTCGTTAGTTCATAGTCAATCAAGAAGAAACACACCCAACAAAATATTGTATTTATTATATCATTGTCAGATGATTGTTGAGTTTAGTGGGTCTTAGTTAACCCAGCGATAAAGCGGAGGCGATTCTAGTTGATTATATTGAAACATGCAAAGCCCACCGACTATTGGTCAATACAATCACAATTTTAAATATCCGATCATTTTTATATATTTAGTGAAATGGAATAATGGAAATTTTGATTTCCCTTTTTTTATTGCAGCTTCACAATCATTTGGAAATGGATTCAAATCGAAATGGCAAATTGACAACAACAAATATATGCTGAATTTATTGAGTGAACAACAAAAATAAGAACAAAAAACAAATAAAGCACTTATTTAGAAAGAAAATTCAATAAAATATAAGTATTAAATATTCCCACAAGAAGTAAAAAGATAATGACAACAAAGCACGTAAAGGCAAAACCCACAACACGTCATAAATTGCAAAATGACTATCAAAAGGATCGACAGCGACGAAAAAAATTAACACTCTTGATCGGCACCACGATATTTCTGCTTGTCTATGGTGTATTTTTGAAAGGAGCTTTAGCAGAAGATGGAAGCACCAAAGGCGTCGTTGATCCAACTTCCAACAAAGGCAATGATAATCCAACAGCTGACGATGACGACATCAGTGGTGTTGAGACCACCATAGATAACGTTTCTTCTTCTGGAACAGGAACCGGACTCCGAAATGCAGTACAATCAGAAATAAACAAATCGTCCTATCGTCCAGATCGCATTGGTTATGGTACAGAACACGAACAAGCAGGCGTGGATCATTTTCGGGCTGTTACGTATACGTCGTATGAATCTAAGGTGAACTATTCAATTCACAAGCCAAAATCAAGATATGGCATGGATCCTGTATTTAAAATATCAAATACCATATTAAATACAATGGTTTCGGATAATACATTTCCCGAAGGTAATTATTGCAGATCAAAAACACACATAATACCATAATATATTAGTATAATGAACAAAAAAAAAAACACAATGCAGGTTATGTGGAAATTCGAGATGATAAGAATTTCTATATGGGACCCCGAGCGCAAAATAACGATTGGATGCCATTATTAACTACATACTGGATGGTTTGGTTAGTTGTGGCTCTCTTACTTCTACTAATCGTAGTCATGCCATTTATAGCGTAAGTCCAAAATCCTTTTGATTTCGCTTATACAATTTCTAATAATTAATTTGATGATCTTATTTGCTACCAGTGTTTGCTACTGTTGTTTTTGCTGTCACAAACGTTGTGGGCGTCAGTTGCCGCCATGTGACGAAAAACCAGATGCACGTCGTCGTTGCTGTTATGGTTTCTTTTTACTTCTTCTAATCATTGGTTTATTGTAAGTGACAACAAAGTTAACCAACTTTTGTGTAATTCTTTCTTTTTAATTTCAATCAACAATCTTCTTTCTCTGCAGATTTGGTATTATTATTGCTTTTGCAACAAATAGTCTACTAGAGAATGGCTTTGCTGAATCTACGAGAAATATTGGACGCAGCAGTGATGACACTTGTACATTCTTGACCAATACGAATAATCATCTAAAGCATTTATATATCAACAATTATCAAGAGTTGGAGTCACAACTATCCGAAGTATTGCAAAGTTAGTTAGAAACCATTGAACGATCGATCGATCAATCAATTGATTGAATGGAATCAATTTTAATGAATAAATTTTTTTATTTTTAATATAGATGCTCATGATCATATAGTTCTTGATCTCTCGGATGTTTCCAAAGCAAAGGCATTAGAGGATCTTGTACGTATATTAGAGAATATGCCGAAAGCTCTGAAGTTGATGCGAGAAGTTGATACACTTGAAAAACAAGCACGATTTTATGCAGCACAATTAAGAGATGGTAAGGGTGATAATGATGATGATAATGAATACATTCTCAAACATTTTATTTGGATTTTTATAATTCAGCACTTCGTGGTATTAAACGTGATCTCAACTATATACGAGGTACTATGTGTCATGATCCTTTGTGTGAAAACTTCCACAAAACTCATAACATTCAGTTTATGGATATTGGATGTACAGATTATGACAAAGTAAGTATAAAACTATGCAAATTTATTAAGAATAAATGAATATACTAGTTTTGATAAATTTTCATTTCTATAGGTTCCAAATACAACGATTTATGTTGAAGCAATTGAAGAAATTATTAAAGCAAATTTAGTTGAAATACCATTAAGCGGAATGGAAAAATTGAAAGAAATTGGCGATACAATTAAACAATTAATGAACTCTGTTGTTCCACCTTTTATAAAAGACATTCGTGAAGGAAGTAAGTAATAATTCCGTTATAAATAATACCGTTATAAATAATACATCCCGAGGCTGACACATGTATAGATGGCAATTTGAATGACAAATCGAATGACGATTCAAAGTTTTTCAAGTATTGAATCTTTAAAATTTGAAATATGTAGCTGATACTTTAAAGATAATATAAGGCAAGCAGTGTGAATTGATGCCGGTGAAAGACATCCAAAGCGACCTAAAAGCGCAATTGTTGGCCAGTAAGATTTTTCCCTCCAAATACATATGACAAAATGCATGGTCGCAAGTTGAAATTGATTGCTTGCCTATTCACCAAAAACAAGTAAAAAGAAGATTAACTTTGGCTATGCCGAAGTTCTAATACTCTTCACGCACCTTTTATATATTGTATTCTGATTATTGTTCTAAGTTCATTTTTTGTATGGGAGGTACACCTCCTACTGGTCCAAGGGTCTTGAAATTTACATGGTTGGTAGATATGGGTCAGACATTTATAGTGTCCAAATTTCAGTACATTAGAAAAAAAAAAAACCAATCAAAAATTCGGTTGATTCCGACAAATTACGAGAAAACTTCGTGGAAAATTTCAGCTATCTAGCTGAAATACAGAGAGATTAGTTTTCATACATTCAGAAGGACATTGGTAAATCAACTCGTTGCGCTGATCAAGAATATATTTATATACTTTATGGGGTCTCCTTCTCCTTCAGTGTGCTAAAAACTTGATGACAAACTTATAATACTATTCACTGCGTGAAAAGTATGAAAAACTGCAAAATTGAAAAACTGCCAACAGTCCGCACCAACACTGCGAACACCATGATACTGAGTCACGCGCGTTCTCTTAGTGTAAGTATAATATCGAGTCATGTGAGTTTTTGTATCGATTCAGTCATTGTTTATGCTGTAGTGCGTGCCGAGTTTTATGGTATGACTCGGTAAAACACTAACATCAAAATGCACTGGCGTCTAGTGTCTTCGCCTACGACACTGTATGATACTATCATAAAACTATAGTGTTGTCTGATGTCATTTGCTATGACTAAATATGACGAATAAATAGTAATTCGCATTTTTGTATCTTTTTTCCCTATTTGGTTTCGATGTGCGTGTTGCTTACCGTCTCTGTGAGCTTGTTTTGAGCGTGTGATTTTAGTGAGAGAAAATGAGACAGCAATAGTGTGCACAGTATGAACACTGCGCGGACTATAAAACCGTCACATGTTCGGTGTTTTTGCTTTGCACATTCATTGACTCAAATGTATTTTGTGGTGCGACTCGTGTGTTGTGGTATGACACGGTAAAATACTTACGTGGAAATACACTGTCGGCTAGTGTCTTATGATACGATTCAGCAATACACTGCCTTTATTTACGAATTAAACTAGTACATTGGTACACAACAGTACACTAGTTAATTTTAGAGTGTGCTAGTGCAGACAATGCGACTATTGATAGTGTGCATGTAGCACAAGTTTCGTTTGAGTGAAAGAAGAGCATTTTAGTGTTTAGTGTTGACTCATGCAATGGTCTAATATGAATGTTGTAGATAACGAATGAATAAAGTATAAACAATTCTGCAAAGCCTCGGGATAGATTTATTGGATGTTACATATATCTATTAATGATAATGACAAACAAAACAAACAATCACACAAAACACATTTTTATCTCTTTATTAATAAATATACAGGTTCAGTTATGTCCGATCAAGCAGGCACTATTAGTTCATTGGTGGATAAAGTCATTAATGATATACAATTGAAAACAATGCGTACGACACATTCATTCGATGATATCTATTCGAAACTTGGCGAATACAGGAATCTGGCCAATGTAATTTTGTGCTTCGTTCTCGTTTCCGTAAGTTGTTTTGTTTTGATATTTTTTGTTTCAAAATCAGTATTATAATGTATAATATATGTGCTTCGTTCTTTTAAATTTAGATTTTAGTTTGCTTAATAATTGCTTTGTGCTGCGGTTGTTGTGGAAAGCGTCGTCGTGGCTATCGTGAAGATTGTTGCAATAAGGGCACTGGTGCCACATGCCTACTAATGTAAGTCTTGAAAGGCATTGTAACTTGTTGTTATTGTACTGTGTAGTTAATATACTATATTGTCATTATTTTTCAGTGCTATGCTTTTGATTTTCTTAACATTCTCAATAATCGCACTCATTGGTCTAGTCTATTTTGTATTCGGTTTATTGGCATATCATGGTGCATGTGCACCTTTAAGGTTTGTAATAGTACAACATATGACATTTAATACACATCTAATATATATTATAATTATTACAGAGATACAACCAGAAATAATATATTTAATAGCTTCGATTCGCTTATTGATTTTCATAAATTATCACCATCAGCTAAAACTGGTTATACTGGTGAAGATAATACAGAAAATCCATTGCCACCAATACGTTTGTCTAACGCATTAAATGCTTGTCATGCAAACGAAAGTATCATTGATGTATTACAATTGAATCAATTGCACTCAGTTCGGAATCTAAAAATGTTGAAAGTCTTACAAAAAATATCCGATAATGCTGCCGAGATCCCAAAATTACCGAATAGTTTAGGCGACATACAATTGATAATAGATAAAGACATAGGCAAATTGAATAGAATGCGTAATGGCAATTTGTCCACTTACCACAGTAAAGTTTTTAAGGATCAATTATGTAAAAAATTCACACAGCAATCTTTAACAAGTCTAGCTAGTGCAATCGATGATCTAGCATACCAGTTGAAATTCGATGTTGCCTGGATATCGTATAAAAATTCAGTATTGCATCTAAGAGCATATGACTCTGATTTGTATAAACCGCTTAAACGGACTGTTGAAGACTTGTATGAAAAAGTTGAACAGATCGACAAACTAATATTATATAAGAATCTCAATTTCAATGAATCAATTGTAGCCATCATGAAGGCGGTCTATGATGCAGAAGATTTCATACGAAAGAGAGGTGCCAGCTTTATTAATGATGTTACAGGCAATTTGACTGGCTATGTAGTTCGTGAAGTTGAAAATTATAAAAACTTAGTAATACGTGAAACCGAATACAATGTAGGACGTTGCAAGCCCTTGGCCTCTATCTATGAAAATGGTGTTGATATTGTGTGCAATCGAATGGTTGATCCAATGGTATGGTATTTAATAAACTTAATTATCATTACCATTTATTTATTCTATTCTTTTTCTCTTTGACAATAGAATGGCTTCTGGGTGGGCGTATTGCTTTGTTGTCTACTATTCTTACCGACATTGTGGATAGCACATAAACTGCAGAATCTGTATAAGAAAGTGGGTCCTTATGCGACACCAGTTGCAACTGGCGGGTAAGTACAAATGTAATACAATAGCAATTCTACTACTCTTGGAGTTGAAATGCATATTGATCATTGATAAGATATTAGTAGTTGCTCGGGGCAACTAAACTTGCGTCACATAATGTTTATATTAAATAGAAATTTGATGGTGGGTAGATTACACGATCACACTATGTAGAAAGCTCAAGAATGCAAGTCACCTCTAACGGATGATGGGGGTCAAGTCATTATTTTGGTGGGTAGCTAATTCATTTTCAAATACCCTTCGATGCAATTCTTCAGAACCCGACTTATAGGGTCTACTACTATCAAGATAAATCAACTATTGAATGTGTCTTCCTTGTAACATCTGATTGTCACTACGAATATGTCTAGATGGAAGAGTGTCCACAATAGTGCTGTAGTTGGGATGCGCAGCCAGCACTTTCTGGTGGAAATGGTCAATATTGGACATTTCAAAGCAACCTGTCACTGTACGAAAGGCGTTGTTATGACTATTGTAGCTTGAATGTGTCTCCATTGAGTATCATTGAGGAAAAAAATCCAAACAGTAATGGCATTATTTAGAACCGGCGGCCTATTGTTTGTTGTAGGTGACAGCTGTTGTGTTGTCGTGCAGTGTTGTTTCATATAGATTTTGCAGTGAAACTGCATGGTCGATTGTATCGAAAGCCTAAGGCAGATCTATTGTCACCACAACAGTCCTTTCATGGTAATGCTGTGATCGTAATACTAAACGCCTCCGACACAACTTGAAGTTTGATTGCGTCTATTGGCTTTTGAGGGATGCATAATAAATAGATGGTGAAATGTTATGGAATACAGCGGCGGTGTTAGTACTGAACAATGTCCAACTCCTTTATCCACATTAAGCGAAAATATACCAATATATATATGGTGGATGTGCATCAAACGACTCAGGCTCATCGCCACATTGAATTATGGTGGTGGAAATGAGATCGGTAAAACAATAAGCGTTTAGGCCACTGTTGCTTGAATAGATTAAAATTGAGAGAATAGAGAGTTTGTAACATGAAGCGCCAAATCTGTGTTATTAGATTATAATAATCTAATTGCTGGTCTGCATCTCTTCGTGGCTTATCATCAATTTTGAATTTATATCAATTCTAAACCCAATTACTTACTAAACAAATGTAGATACTGACACTCGGGTGCTTTACTTTCTGCAATTGGTTACTTAAGAACTATCTTCCTACATATCATTTCATTAATCTATGATGTATGGCTTTTAAATGTCACTACTTTGGGCTACTGGTTTTTGATAATTAAAACAAAGCATAGAAATCAAAGTGTCACTACCGATTTCCTGTTTTATTAGTCTCTTTCTTGATATTTGATAAAATAAATATTCAAGTTTTTATTATTTGTGTTTTACTTGTTCTTAGTGAATATCTTTATGATGCCTATAGCGAGCGTGATCAATATCCAATGGCAAAGTAAGAATGATATATTTACTCCTTATAACAATAATATTGATTTTAATAACTTTTTTTTTTGTGTTTTTGTGCTTATCTAGTGGTCCAAAGAAACGTCGCAAGGGTCATCATGATCGTCGGCGTGAATATGAATATTATGATGAGGCCTCGCCGGGCGTGTCCACGCACACAGCAGCGGATGGCATGCGTGATTCTCGTTACAAGGATATGGCGCCACAGTAAGTATAAACTGATTTATAGTTATAGTTCTTTTTCTTATTTCTGTTCAATTATGGAAACTAAACTATGGTTTAGATTGAAGGCAAATTGAGCCCAATGACCCATCTGTGCCTATCTATGCATGTGATTTTCTATCTAACTAAAAAATTGGTCTTAATAAATTAAAATTACAACTAACAAAAACGGGCAAGGTAAAGGAACCCAGAAGTATCACAATTGGTTAAAAAAAGAGAAAAAAAAAACAAATCCTTTGCTCTCTCTTTGCTTGATGAGAATAAAATGATTTAAGAATTCGATAGAATTGTTTTTACCCATAATTATCATGAATACTTATTTTATTTATTTAATTTATATTTAGAACTAAAAATGGTGCGATTAATAGAAGGCCAAAAGCACTGACGGCAGATGGTTTCTTTTAGGTATAAATCATAATGTGGTTTCTATAACTAAATGGTTCTCTAATTCTACAATATAATATTTGTTACATTTTTTCCTTACGTGCGTGGTAAACAAATATTTATTTATTGAATTCTAAGTGTGTTTTTTACATAGATACACACGTACACACACCATATGCGATACATACATAAATACATATGCATAGCACCCATATATACATTCATATGTGAACATTATTTTGTGTGAGTATCAATGTATTGTTTAATGTTTACCATACATACATATGTCTGTCTTTCATCATTCATTAATTTGAAGATCATAGAAGACTTTTTGCTTTTTATTTAAAAAAACCAAATACTTGTATGTTTCGACCATAAGCCATGGGTCTTGCATGATTTACATAAATGTTTTATTCTTAGAGACCTGTAAATTACTTAGTGAGGACTTGAAGTAGTTCAATATGTATGGAATAAGTATCTTAAATATATTACAATTGATTAGATATCAATATAAATTTCACATATCTTTTTGTGAACGATCCTTGGCTGTACGCCATAGCTGTCAATCATCAATTTCGCAATCGAAATTATTTTCTTATTAATCCCATAAACTATCACTACATTGGCTAGATAGATTGGCAATAAAAATGTATGAGTATACTGGATATATGTATGTAACAAATCCTCTTGACTTGGACATAACTGATTGTTGATTAAACTCATCTAATGTGTGTCTCGCTCGAACAGTGAAACATTTAGGTATTCCCTTCATGAAACGAACGAAACCATCATGTCGGCATGAAACTCTATTCCTTCTATAGAAGGACGATCAAGTACTTGAAACTTCCCGGTTCAAATGCATTCGTGCTCTAGTACGTTACATGAAAGCGAGAACAGAATTTATATAGACTTGGCGAACAAATGAGAACAACAACGTTATGCATGAGAGCGATAGAAACAAAAATGTAATGCTCAATGTGCGTTGCACATATATACATAAAGTCTCACAAGCCTTTCATGAAGGTTTTCAAAGAATCCACGTTTAATAGTGAAACTACTTGTCATTCACAAACTATGCGCAGAGGAAATGTGAAACATAAGTAATACTTTTGATCATTTCGTTCATGCTTGTGAGAGGGAAATTCAATCATCATATTGTACGTACATGTTTTATTAGATCTATACATACTCGTATGTTCAATTTCGGAAAAACTGTTAAAATTAAATGCATTCAAAAATTATCATGCTTTAGGTGTGGTTATGACTATGGCCACTATGGGATGGAATCCCAATACCCTGATCAGAAATCTGTAATTAAATGAAGTCATAATTGGATGGAAACACTTAAGGAAGTGTTACAGATCACTGTGCTGCATGATTTAGACTGATTTTAGCTCAAACCAAATCAAACAAATTGTCTGGTCTAAAAAACTGTAGGCACGTTCAGTGTATATGCATTTGTATGGGTGTATGTGTATATGTATGTATATTTGTATTTTACGCACAATAATCACATAAAAAAATCTATTGAAATATGTATCTTTGCCCATCCACCAATGTCCATCAATGACTGGACACGCTTTAACTATTTGTGTGTGCCACCACCAAATCACAAATACGTGTATCTTTTTTTCAAAAAAAGAACAAACGAATTCATCTTATTTCATGTATATCAAAGCAAAACACCTCTCATCTTAGCTGACATCACAATCATTCCCACTACAATATTTCATTCATCCATCATTTCTCATCGCAATCTATTGGGTATGTGCAAAAGTCATGTCTGTTTTTTTTTTCACTGAATTCCAAATTGATTTATTATATGTAGATCATTCATTAATCGTTTATGTATTGGTCGTTTTATTTGATCACATTTGCCCATCTTTCTGGAAGTTTCATTATTCCGTCTTCGTAGAATTGCTGATCCTTATGGGCAAGAAAGTGCCTCATGAAAATTGAATGTTTGACTACTCAAGAGAACGGAATAAAGGGTAATCTGATGGTTAAATTTCTTTGTCCAATTAGGATAGCTGACGATATTACACATCCAAATTGATGCTTTGATTCTGTGGCAGCCTCACAAAGTGAGCGATGTCTGTTAAACTTTTCTTTGGTGAATATTGGCCATTGATGTGGTTAGAGGCGGTTCATCTCTCTAGCTCCAAGATAGTTTTCGCTTCACGTTATTGTAAACAACCCATTTTCGTTACATTTGAGCAATGGATTTTTCTTGAACTCATGAGCAACCCAAAATATCGAGCTTTCTTATGTATCCAAGTTTTTTAAGATATCTTTCCACTGTTGTACGTGATACATTAAGCCTTTCTGCAATCTCTCGTCGGCGGATTTCATCAATCATTGCCTTTATTTGGTTGTTATCAGCCTATAATGGCCAGGGTCAGTGCGTGCTGACTTCGAAATCTCCGGAACGGAACCGGCGCTGACACTTCTTTTTAGATTGGTTTGCGGGCTTCCCTTTTCGGAAGTAAAAAAGTAAAATATGGCGAAAATGCTCGCATTTGCTTTCAGCTGTCACTTTTACAAATATTATCGAATATCGATCAATTTGTTATCGGTAGTAGTTTTGACTTCAACCTATTAAATGGCGTTTATATCACCTACTCGTATATGTTCAGCCATCGCGCATATAAAATTGAGACTATAGACAAAAACCGACATGGCTTTTGCACACACCCAATGTACTACTAATTACATCATTTTGTCGTGAAACCATCTAAAATAATAACAATAATAATAAGAACAATGAACTGTTACGAAACTAATAAAATATGTATTTTTATTAAATATTTATTATTATTTATTTATTAACAAATAATTACCAACAAATAAATAAAAAATAAGATGAACAAAGTGTTTTTCTTCTTCATGTGTTTGGTAATTCTGGTCTTGTATAAAAATAATCCTACTAAAACCAATTCAAATTTTGTTGTCTAAATGGAAAACAAACTGCAAACTTTAAAGTGTCAGCCTAACATTGAATGTTGTCAATAAAATAAATTTAATGTAATCTATTTGAAGTTAAAGAAATTTTAAAAAGAAAAGAAATAACCATTTTTTTTTTTGTCATTTATTTCCTTTAGACATTGGGATAGTGAGCCACCGAGATATCATCATCCGCCAATGGCACCACCAGCATCTGAATACGAACGCCCACCGCCATATTATTATCCGGGTGCTGCAGAGCAAGACTAATTGCTCATTATCGAGCTGCATTTCTAAATTTCATTAAGAATTGCCAACTTGAAAAACAAAACACCACGTAAATAACGTGAATTCAACAGAACATTTTGAAAACCACATTTGAAACATTTTTGAATGCTTCAATATATCGTATGATAATAATTAAGAAGATATAGTAAAAGAATATATGGATGACATGATTTCATTATAACAAAAAAAAAAAAAAAAAAAAAAAAATAAACAAACAATAACAACAAGAAAAAGAACGAAAACAACAACAAAATCAGCTTTAAAAGTCAAAAACATGAAAAAATATAATTTTATTCATTTCATTTTTAATTTTATATTTTTATTTTTTTTTTTAATTTTTCTATTTCATTTTCATTTTCATTTATAATTTGCATTTACATTTAAAAAATAAAAAAAATAAAATATAAATGAAATTAGTAAAGACTGTAATTTTAGTTAGTTAGGTTTTAAATAAGTTTTACCTATCATCAATGGAGGATCGGATCGGATTGGATTGAATCGGATCGGATGGATCATCCGATTAATCAAGTAATTCTTTATTTTGAGTTAAGTTAAATTAAATATGAAAAAATTAATAATAATAATTTATACAAAATATTTAAAGCAAATGATGAAATCATCATAAACAATACTTCATTATTATAAAATTCATAATTACGAAATGAAAAATAAAAATCGAAATAAAATTTCAAAATAAGAACAACAACAATAACACACACACACACACTCTCACACAACAGTAAAACGAAAAAAAAAAATATATTTTACATTAAAAATGTTGCCAAAAAAAAAAAAAAAATAATAATTATAATAATAATAATAAAAAGAATTTTAACAAATTATAAGATAAACAGTTAATGCATTTAATATGAAAGACAAATGAAAATAAAAATTAAGGAAAAATAATGCTTCAAAGAAAAAAAAACTGGTGGCCGCAATACAAGAAAATTACAATAGAATACTACATACAATACAAATATATTAGTATATGTAGTTCAAATTTCATATTGTATATCAAAAGCATGTAGTAATGATATAAAGATTAAAGTCAAGTGTAATGTGTTGTAAAATATCAAAAGTTTCAATTTTTATTAACAACACTGCTTCGCACTAACTAGAAATTCCAATTTCAAATTGAAATCTTTCAAGAGTAAAAGATTGATAAACGTAATACAACCTTAAGATCTTTTTTTTTCGCTTAGATTACATGATTTTAGGCATTACAAATTTATCCTGATTTCAAAGTTATTCGATTTTAATTTGGAACATATTTATATATCTTATTTTCCGATCACAACTAGAGAATTTCCTTTAAACGTTTGCTACCAGGTGGCAAATAAAGTTTCCATTCACAGGACGTGATGTAAATGTGGTGATATAATTCATTCTCTTCACTAGGAATATATTCCCAGGTATAAAATATATAGTAGCTTCTGTTTCAGCTTATGTTACATCAGTGTGACGCTGACACGAAATTTGTAACTCACCTGTGACAATATTTTCTTTGGATAGAGAAAAACGAATTGAAATATAAATGAAAATTAATTTTTATTTTAGCAATAGTTCAAAACTTTACAAAATGTATTCTTTATGAAAACTTTTGAAACAATCTCCAATAGAATATAGGATATTGGCTTGTTGTCGACTATATACATGTATCGCAAATGTAAATTATTGCTTTGATTCGGTGCTTTCTTTATCATCAATAAGCTTATCGTAAACGGTAATCAAAGGAGATTTTCACCGTTTTTTTCAAGTGAGCCTATTGAACTAGAATAAATAACAGAAGACCAAGGGACATATGTGATGTTACAGACATAAAGACCACAATGAAAGGAAAAAGCATTTATATTATTAGATGTCTGTGTCACATATACATACGTATGTGATGCTAGTCATACACAGACATTTTTGTGTCATATATATGTGACGCTTGGTAGCGAACGTGTTAATATGGTAAACTTTTCAATTGTTGCCTAGTTGAAAGTTGAATGTATCCATTCTTTATTACTCTTCTGCAAGAGAGTCAGTCTTTCAATAAGGAAAGACTTGACTTAACATTTCATATGAAGAATTGTAACTAAATTTGAAGTTTTTAAATTCTTAAAATTTCTTCATCTCTACTTTACACTTGACTTAAAAACACAACTGATGCAAAGTTGAAGAAATTGGATAGATTTTTGGTGGTACCAAGAATTTAAAATTCTTTTATTTGAGTACAGAGTATGCAATCAAAATGAGAAAGAAGATGTAGACAGACAGACAGACAGGTTACACTAAATCAAGAGCCTTGAGTGAAACTCAATAGAAAAAATTAATAAAATTAAAAAAAAAACAAAAACATTTAAAAGAAAATTTAAAACAAAGAGAAAACAAAAAGCATTTCAATTCAATGATCAAATAACAAAACGAAAGCATTTTAAGAAATTTATTTTGCTTAAACAAATATAATACTACATATATATAAAAAAAAAAATGACGAAAATTTTAAAAAATCCATTTATTTTTCACTTTATTCCACATACTTATTACTATGTGTCCAATACTACATATTAACGAATAATAAGAATTATTGTATCTAGTATTTGGTATATCTGCTACTGCCATTTTTTAATTTATACTTATGTAATAGTAGTATTTGTCACAAAATTTATACATATTTTGAATTTGTCTTTGTGTGAATTTTATATGTATGTACTATTTATGTATTCATAATTTTAGTAAAAACCAAATAAAAAACAAAAAACCAATTTTATATTTATAAAAATTAAAATAAATATATTAAACAATAAAAATTCAATGTTTAGATAATCTTTTTATACAACAAACAATAATAATAATATTAACAACAACAACAACAACAACAACAACAATAAATATAGGTATAAAAAGAAAATATTGTGTATCTCTTGTGTATGAATTTCAAATAATAATATATTTATATTTGCTCCAAATACAAAAAAAAAAAAAAAATTTTAAAAAATAATAAATAATAAAATAAAAAAAAAAAATGCATTTCATTAAAACTTATTGATGAAAAGAAATAGAAAAAAAATTCTTTTGTATATTTCACAAATCAGTAATTAAAAATGGCGTAATTTCACAATGTGTGTAACAAAAAAAAAAAAAAGAATTAAGCCCAAAGTGTTAAAATAATGATAATTTTTTGCATAATTAATTAGTAAAATTAAGTGGAATATATTCCAATTACTTATAATATAATAATAATAAAAAATACATCTTCAATTACCACAAATTGTTTATTTTTTTAATTGTAAGATGCAATCAAATATAAATGCATACTGTAATAAGGAATGAATTCGGTTTCATCGAAGGACAAAAGTCTAAGTATGAAGTTGATTGACATATTTTAGTGCATCTGCAGTCCTGAGTAATAACAAGTTTCCGTTTTCTTATATACACTCTTGCTCAAAATAATACATAAGTATTTACACAGCACAGTTTCAACTTTAACATAAGAAATAATTGTTTTTATTCAATACACATTTTCTTTCATTAAAAAAACAAATGCAGTTTAATTTACTGGATACAAAAATAAAGAAAAATAAACTAACTTCATTATTAAATAAAGTATAAAAAAGAATTTGAGATCAATAAACATTTTAAGGTGCAAAACAGACTGCTCAGAGATAAAAGTTGCACTTTTATATTAGTATAACAGAAAATAAAGAAAAATTACTTAACTAATATTCTGTGTATCCACCATTTTCGCCAATTTCTTTTTTAAGTTTACCCAGAGGTTTTGCTCAGCATTGTGGTAGCATTGTATTGCTACCACAATGTCGTCCTGGTACTCGGCTGCTGTCATATGGTTAGTAGTTTGGTAAATATGATCGACCCAATATCATGAAATGCATCCCCAAACCATAAAGTTTCAAGTTTTTTTTTTTGTGCAACGGAAGTGATTTTCTTTGCCTTTTAGATGGCGTACATTCCTTTCTGAATTGTTCCCAAACAGATTAATTTTTGTTTCATCGCTGCACAAAATAATTCTCCACTTTTTCTCAATTTTTTCTCAGGATCCACCCAGTTTTTGTTGTTCCTTGCAAAACTTATTCTAATGCTCAAACTTTTGTTTTTCGCACCTTAGAGGAATCTTCTTGGCCATTCGTGTTGGTAGCTTGGCTACAAGTAACCGTCTGCGAACCATTTGGGCACTAATCACTTTTACCTTTGACAACATAAATGGATCCAAATAATCACAATGTGACGCCTTCCTCGGGGTTTTATGGTTTTAATGCATGGGTTCCTCCCATCAATTGGTCAATGTCACGAAGTGATTTTCCTTTCTTGCTTAGTTTCCAACTAGTCAGGACTCTTCATTAGTGTAGTGTGACTTGCGGCGCATCTAAATAATAAATGATTTAATCAAAATTAACTATTTTGAAATCAATTAAGCACTGTAAAAACTCAAAAATCTACTTAAAAAAAAAAAAAAAATTTTGTGAACTTGTAAACTTAAGTATATGTATAAGCACTATACCAGGGCATTCAAATATTACCTATAAGTGTTTGTTGTCTGAGAGCGCGTGGTCTTCGTGTCCTTTATAAATTATTAACTAATATTTGTATTTGTATTTGGTTCGGTCTAGGTCAACAATGCAATTGAAAATACCACGAGTATAAGTAGGAAGACATAATAGAGAAAATAATGATTTTCGTTGTTGACACTTATACAAATACTTATAAAAAACTGGAATGGGAAGCCATTCCTTTTACAAATTTCAGTTCAAATCAATCGATAATAAATTTCAACTTTTCATTATATAGAAATGAACTGATCTAACAAAGTCATGAACATGCCTGCAACTCTGTCACTTTGCTTAGACTAAGGATTAAAACAAAACTAAAAATAGTTAAATATTTTGATTGATTGAAACTAAAATTTTTAACTTCAATATTTGTTAAAAATACTCAATGACAACAAAAACAAAAAAAAAAAACAAAAAAAAAATAATAAAAACTTTTCGACTTTCCAAATGTTGTTTAAGACTTCATAACCCACATACAACATACTCATACATACTTAATATAATAATTAAGGAGTTTAATGATCAAAAGACATTTAAAATATAAAAAAGTGTACACACATACAATTATAAACACTAATTAATTTATGTAAGTCAAGCAATTAAAATATATAATAAGCAAAATAACAAAAAAATAAAAATTATAAAATCCCATTTGAAGTTAAATTTTGAAATAAAATACAAAATTTTATGTAATAACCATAAAACAAAATTAAATAATTAATTTAATCAAAATTTTGCAAATTTAAATATAGACAGACAGACACCAAATCTAAAAACTAATTTATTATTGTTGTTCTATGGTATTTTGATGACTTCTACAGTAAGTAAACAACATCTACACTGCGTTTCACTTGAATAGCCCACCTAACAAAATGTTCTTTGCCTATCTATAACTTTGAAAAAAAAAAAGAAAACGGTTTTATTTTTTTTTTATTTTTTCTACATTTATTAAAAAAAAAAAAAAAATAAATAGTTCAACACTTTTTGAAAATTTAATTGAAAAAGAAAAACAGCTTAAAAATTACGTATATAATTTTGTTTCACTTGAAGAGCACATTACGTTGTAAACTTCATTTGCACAGCTACCCCGGACAAGTAAAATTATTAATTAATTAATCATAGTATTTTAAATTAATTTCAATTATTTTCAATAAGAATAGGTAGTGGAAATGCCTTAAGTATCGTTGAAAAAACCAAAAAGGCGATTAGCCTACTGTGGAAGTGTGTCTATGTATGACTGAAATATCGGATATAATCGGTAGAAGTCGAAAAGTGGTTCATAATTTTTTTTTACTATAAAGAAAATTAAGCAAAAAATATGAAAGGTTGTACACTTAGTGTACTGTCGGGCACAGATAAGCGAGCTATGCATATTGCGTGAAGCATCGAATTCCCATGATTTTGTAAATAAAAAAAAAAAAAAATAAAAAAAGACTAACTATGCCGAAGTTGTAATACTCTTCACGCCCTTACTAGTAGTCCGAGGGTCACGAAGTTTATAAGATTGGTGGATATGGGTCAGACACTTATAGTGTTCACATTTCAAGTCGACAGTACAAAAAACAAAAAAATTTTTTTAATAAGAACTTTCATTTTGATCCCGGTTTGTATGGGGGGTACCCGATTCGGCCGATTCTGACTAATGTACTGCGTATGGTAAAAAGAAAACTCCGAGCAATTTTAGCTCTCTAGCTCAAAAACTGAGAGACTAGTTTACATACATGGCTAGATCAATTCGTCTCGTCGCATTGATCAAGAATACATATATATATTTTATGGGGTCTCCTTCTGTATTTTACAAACCTTCTATATTTCAATACTCACGGACACAAATCTTCTTAAATGAACTGTTTCAACAATACACATGTTCACTGCACTTCGTAAAATTTCATAACGGTTCTTTATCACATTCTTTCGATCTGACGTTCCGCTCTCGACACCAGTTCAAAGATAGTAAACAAATTGTTGCCTCTCAATTGTTCTTTTACTGGCTCGCTTCTGTTGAAAACGTGACTAGGAAATCGCTAGCACAAAATGGACTGGTGAATAACTAGCGAAACGGGGACAATTGCCACCGAGCATACTGCAGGGATAGGAAACATACATATGTATGTAGTTCCATTTTTATATTGTATACTAGTTGTCCCGGCGTGCTTGGTTACTCCTCGGCAATATTTTATCAAAATCCGCTTTGCACGGGAATAAGAGAATGAATGATTTATTTATATATATATGTATATTTTTTTTTTGTGACTTGCAATTCATAAATACTTGTTTGACAAAGACTAATTGATTGATTTGAAAATATGTCTCTAGCTTTATATTCAAAATTTGATCCACTTATTTCGACCGAATCTGTAGGTTGATTTTGATGAAATAAACGCTATATGTTATAGGAAGCGTACTACTGTTACGTTGTGTCTTTGATTAGCGTGTACAGACTGAAAGACGTTTACGATTTTATATATATGTATAGATTTAGAAAAGAAGATAGATGATAGATAGTATAGATTTTAACTTATTAGAAAAATTAAGTTTTGAAACTTTTGTCAAATATTTACTCTTTGTTCGTCTAAAGTTTTATAAACTTTTAAAAATTCTATCAATGAAGTGGGAAAGGCTTTTAAGAAAACAACTCATTATGGCGTTCGCATTCTGTTTGCTGTTTATGCTTGCACTCAACTTTATCTGTGATCTCACGATAAATCACAAAACTCATGGGCAAATCCCAGGGAGTCTCTATAACATGAACAATGAGTTTTCCGATGAAAATAAAACAATTAATCACATGGATGCCATACTGCAGCATAAAGAATACGCAATGAACATGGTGATGAGCTTAAATACGCATATACTGAGACTAAGCCTGCAATGTTGCCAAAGTAAGACATCTATGAACTTACGTCTACTAAAACAATCCAAGGTCCTTCTGTAATATTTTATTCGCAATAGAAAAAAGTGAGCTGATGATTCTCACTATCATTTGATGTATTTACTCTGTCATATATGCTGAATATTATTTCTTATTTTATTAATTGCAGATTCTACAGAGGAAGTGATAAGTCTGATAATAAAATATGTAGAACTAACGCACAAGATGTTATAATATATTGAAAAAAACAAAAAAAAAAAAAACATATATCCTGATTAAAAGTGAAACTCCTCTTCTTGATACATTCCAATTGTCAGTTAGACTCCTTCTTCTGGATACATTCCAAATATTGTACATATAGGAATTCTTTTGCGATACAGATTTCACAGAGGGCCTTAAGATAATATCTTCTATCTTCTCGATTTTACTAATATACTTTTATGCTTTAGGTTTTGTTGAAATATGTGTCACACTTCATAAATTTATTGAATGTCTGCTTGTCTATAGATGCCCTTTTATACGTGCAATCATTTTGGCCACATTGTGTTCCCCAGTTTTAAATATTATCATAACAATTATATACATGTAAGTCTTCAAAAGCAAAAGAAATGAATGGATACTATTTAAAATATTTCTTCATAGCGCAAATATTCATTTGATAAGAAAACCACAGTCACGAATTATGATTGCAGAAGACACACAGTTAATAAAGCCACACTCAATGATTGTAACAGAGGTGATAACGCCACAGCCAATAGATTTAGAGCCACATACATCAATGCTGGAAGAGTTCCAGCTTCAACTTACAAGTTCACCATCAACAATGCTAGAGCCACAACTTTTAAGGCCTTCAAAGCAGCCAGAGGAGCAACAACAGCTAATAGTAGTAAGTCCCCCAGAATTAAAAATTTCAGAACCACGGTCAGAACTTTGGCATCCTACGCCGCCGCCAAGACGAAAACGTCAACAATTAAAACAGATCAAAACCTCAAATGACGCTACCGCTCTCTATCCGGAACAGAAAAAATCATTTTTAGTCGAAGTCAACTTTTCTGATAATTCTTATAAAGAATTGCAACACAGATTAAATGATGTTTTGGCAAATCTTTGTAAACCATTGCCGGAATCAACTTATATTGTCGAAGAACCAACTTGGACGCCAGAACCCAAACCTGAAACACACAGTATACAAATGAATAGCTTAAGACGAAAATCCGTTAAGCCAACGATTGTTAAAACAAAGCGACAATCTACATTTGGAACAGTCTTGAAGAGCGTACGTAGAGCTTTCCAACCGAAACTGCTGGTGGAGAAGACATTTATTAGCTATGCTGATAGTCCAAATTGTGTGGCAAAGAATGACAGCACCTACTACAATAAACGTAAGTGTAGGCAATTTGGTTTTGGCAAATTTTGCCCTTTGTCGACACATTACCTTCAAAAGGATAGTACCCTAGATCAATGTTGGTGTTCTGAGAGCTTGGATTCTAAATTTAGCGAAACACTTAATATCGGATTAATAGATTAATATTGAACCATGCGAATGATTTTTTCTTGCCATATACAAAATGATTTATCTAAGTGCTACATGAATTGTTGTTTTATGAACTTTTGTTTCTAATGGAAAAGTTTTAAACCAATAATTCATATGGCAAATAGAAGATGATGATGATTTCATATCACAGAAAGAAAATGTAAGAATATAAAAATCTCTTCTTAATTATTTTATATCACATGAGCGTATTTAAAATTAAAATTACGTTTATTTTTTAATAAAATGTTAAAAAATCTAAAAATAAAAAATTACTAGTACATTTGGTCCCGAAACTATGATATATGAGTATGTACTGTCAAATGTACCATCAAAAATGCATTCTACTCAGTAGAGACAAATAGTTCTCATACAAAATAATAAAATGCTTTCAGTCCTGTCAAAATACACAAAAAAATAAACAAGTGCGAATTTTTCAAAAATTCAAATTGATCTGAAAATTGGAACATATAGGCCTTAAAGACACTACTATAAATAATAGGTCCTCACCGATCGGGCGGTCGCAAAAAAATGTTTTCTACATCAAAGATATCACATACTCGTATTAGGTGTTCGCATTTTCCTCGTAAACGATCGTGTTATCGATTATTGTTATCGTTCGGCCGTATATCTTTGAGCAATATGTATCTGCTATTCTTCGGTGATAGTAAAATTAATTGTCCTGAAATCCTTGTGAAGTTTGAATTGATTGCACTTATGACTACGAGTATAACAGTTTTCTTGATATACATACGTGTATACAAAAAGTTGATTTTTGTTGACCAGTATTATTATTACTTAAGTTTATTTTAAAGATTTTTGTTTTTATTTATTTATTAAAATTAATTATAATAAATTTAAAAAATAATAATAATACTATAACTAATAAATAGCAATAGAGCACTAGCTACTAGGACTTCGACTATAAGAAATTATAAAATATTTTATTAAATCTATAAGATCACAGTTTTTTAGGAAGTGGAATATCTTTTGTATATTAGATTGGGAAACTGTGATAAGGGCTGATGAGGGATTGGAGTTAGGTCTGATACTTTGAAGATGAGGATATCGGTCCAAAAGGTGCATCGTAGATACCTCCACATGACCGCATATTTGACAAAATGGGTGTGTATCCTCATTGAGTAAATAAGTGTGATTGATGGCGCTGTGACCAATTCGAAGTTGAGTGGAAACGGTACATAATTTTCTGGAGCAACTATCCGAGTATTGCGGTTTTTCCAGGTGTGGATTAACAACTTTATAAAGGGTGTTTTTTTAGAGGTTTACAACTTTAAAATAAAATAAAGAAAAATATTTTTAATATCTATTAAACTGGCTTTATTGGATAGATAATTTTATGACATTAATGTTTAAATATGATTTCGCGCAATCTGGAAGTCCAATTTTCGCACACTTCGCAGCATTTGCGACCGTATTTCGCCAATAACTTTTCGCATGTCGATTTCCAGGTTTTTATCTCTAGTTTATCGGCGTAGGCAAGTGATTTTACACAGCCCCAAAGAAATTAATCCAATGGGGTTAAATCACATGATCTTGCTGGTCAATTCACGTCTGTTCCTCGAGAAATTACTCGATTATTGCACTTCATTATTAAGTTTTTAATAATGAAAACACGTTGTTCTGTCATGTAGCGATCCATTTTAACTAATGCCAAACTAAGCTAAACAAAAAGCAACTATCAGTTGTTAAATTGTTTGTCAAATAAAGCAATGTTGCCAACTTAAAGTTGTGAACGTCTGAAAAAAATACCCTTTACCTGTGTTGAAAATCCATCCAGTCATCATATTGACGAGATTTCAGGATACCTAGAAATGACCTGTGCATGTCCTTTTCCATGAAAAGGAATTGTACTTACTGACAGTGACTGTGATACTAAATTTACTGCGGTTTCAGCCATTTCATTTCCGGCGATCCCTTTATGGCTAGGTACTCAGAATATTTTGATGAATTGGGTCTTGTTGCAAGAGTCACGAATTTGGCAAATAGTATGGTTCCGATTGATAAAGTTTTTGATAGAATCGACTGTAGAGAGGATGTCAGTGAACGACGAACGGTATTATTTAGATTAAATAAAACCACTTTTCTTAATTTGGTTTTTCGTTTTCTGTTGTTCCTGCAACACAAAACCAGTCTCAGCAATCAGGCAATGCAATACGACTGTACCAGGCACAGGTGGCTGTCAATTTATTCTTACTTTTGCAGAGTGGCGTTGGTTTGGATTATATAAACCTTAAGTAAAATAATGAAAATTTGTTAAAAAAACATAAATAATTTAAATTAATACATACTTAATATTATTTTTCCTATGGTGCTCCCAGAATTGGCATTACACTACTAAGACCCAATTTACACGTATGAGTTTTCTACGGCAGGGCTCTCTCTCTCTCTCAATAATCGGTTCTGTTGACGTTTTTCTTTGCCGGTTTTTTCACGTATTTCATCGTTTATACAGTAAGGGATATGAGAGGGAGTGAGAATTGTCAAAACAATATGCATATATGTATAATCCATGTCATCTGATATGACAATATAAAAATTGTTTTAACAAAATTTTAGAATTAAGAAAAAAAATTCTTTTTTCTGTATTTGTTTTTTCATTTTCACATTGATATGCATTTTGCAGCCACTTCAATTCATTACGCAGAGAGGTTATCTTCTATTCTCGGCTCGGCTTGGCTCGGCTCAAGTTTTTGTTCATGTTTCAAGATGACAAAGCTCGTGTACCCATTCGTATTACAGCCGATAATAAGCAAGTACCAATGCTTATGCACATGGAGCACCGATCACTCTGCAAGGTATCACTTGGAAATTCCGGGCTAACATTAATTGCAAATAGTTCAACAACTGCTAACACCCATGCACAAGACTTTAAAACATTGTTAAATGTTGAAGAGCTTGGTGAAACCTCCGTTGATGGAGATCCAGACAAGAACCCAAGATATGAAAAAGTCTAACTTTTGCAATTGAACATTCCAAGGAATATAATTTAGATGAGTTTTTCCTTGCCACGAATGCTCCAGATCGTAAAACCTTTAACCGTATAGAACGAAGAATGGCACCTTTAAGTTATGAGCTTGCTGGCTTGATATTACCGTATAATCATTTTGGTTCCCATTTCGATACAACTGATGTAAAAATAGAAAAAAAAATGTGTTTTGACCATGCTGGAGAAACACTTGCAAAAGTTTGGAATACTCAGATGAAAGTAATAAACTAATTTTTAATGAAGAAGCCGATTGGTATTAATGTATGTATATAGAACTAAGATTATAATTATAAATTATAATTTAGTTATACATTCTTAAATATGAGCAATAGCGATAAAAGCTTTCAGCTTATTGGCGCACTAACCAATAAGCCAACGAGCCAGTCATACTATAATCTTAATAGATCTCGTAATAGCATTTGCTTTGAAAATGTGAGTAATACTAGCACACATTCGAATACATTCATGCAGGCAAATTGCGAGTAATTTCCTACATACTAAGTATGAATGGATTCGAAACGACTTGCAGTTCTCAAGTATCTATTCAAGTGTGAATGAGAGTGCAGCTGCTTACTAGTATCTCTATAATTAAAATAATATATTTATTACAATACTTTAAGAGGATAAAAATAAAGCAAACATCTGATGACATATAATGAATGAAAATCGAGATTTTTTAAATTTAAGACTACGTCTATCACATAAAATCGATTTAGAGTATAAAGGATTTTCTCAAATTCTGTTCCTCTGTCATATCACAACTCAATAGTAGAGTTTGCAGCCAATGTGGTCTTTACCATGCTTCCCAAAAATCGGCCAATTATCCATTGAAAAATATACATAAAAAGCAGAATTCAGGAATTCAGAGCTGATAAAATTTGCCCAATGCCTAGAGCCGCTAGACGCGCACTAGATTTAATGTCCATAATAAGAGATGCAGATGGGAAGATGACGGTGAAAATGAGCTACCAATTATTATTAATGATGTACAAACTGACGAGTACTCTTCACGCACCTTTTATAACATTATTATTATTGTTCTAAAGTTCATGTTCATTTGTATGGGAGTCTTGAAATTTACATTGTTGGTGGATATGGGCCAGATACTTATAGTGTCCAAATCAGTTCCATAGTACAATATCAATATCAAAAAAGTTGTTCTAATAAGATGAATTTGAATCTAGGTTTGTATAGGAAGTACTAGTGGTCCGAGGGTCTTAAAAATTACAAGGTTGGCGGTTAGGGTGTCCAAATTTCAACTCAAGTTTGTGTAGGAGGTAGTGGTCCGATTCGGCTGATTTCAACAAATGTACTGCTTGAAAAGAAAGTTTTGTTCAAAATTTCATCTCTCAGGTTCAAAAACTGAGGGACTAGTTTGTATACAAACAGAAGGATAGACGGACAATGTAAATAACAATAACAAACTAAAGGTATCCATCAACAAGTCAACGATATGCGCAAATTTTTGTTTCTTTGAGAGAGCGCAAGCGATTCGACGTGTGGATGGCGCTGATTTTGCATATTAGCAAATATTTAAACCAAATCGAAACGTTTTGATTTTCTTCAAATTTGTTCTTCTTATAATTTCGTCTTTTGTGGTTACATTGTACTACTCGCCTTGGAATCATCCGTGTATAGAAAATTGTAAGAGCTAAAAAATTGTTGGAGTTCTAAATCTCCGCGGGTATCTAATCTTTGTTAGAGGAATGAAGAGTTGTTGGGTACACTTTGATTAGCTGTATCAATAGGAGCAATGTGTAATTCATAATTGTATTAGGGTATATCAAGTTGAGGGAACTTTGGGTTGCTTTTTTTTTGACTTATTGATTTTTGAGTATAAGTTTTCTACAGGTGAACCTTTGGATGTCATAATAATTTTGAAGGATTTTCCAGTTTGGAGGGCATTAATTTAGCTTTGAAAAGGATTTGGAATTAAATTTTGTACTGGATAGATATTTGATTATGCTGAGTCGTTTGGTTAATGCTAGCGTAATATTTTCGATGAATTCGTAGTTGTGAGTGCTCGTGATACCGAGAATTTAGCATTTGTTTTTACGGCAAATATACAGGTTATTATCTTGGGAATAGATAAAAGATATCCAAATAATTGCATGAGAATATAATGTCAGTAAAAATTTGGTTTATGTTAAATGAATATGTTTTTTACTTTATATTTTTTATTATTGTGTAGACATCAACATAAGTACTTACGTGTGTAGGCAGTAAAGTCAAATGATTTGTGAATTTTTATTGTCCTGTTGAGCTTATTAAACTTCACACTGATTATTTTTATATGTTACATACATACTGTTATTCTCAAAACAATAATATGATCTTTTTTAATTAAGGATATAAAAATATAATAATCATTATAACAAAGATACATATTTATAAGGTAAAGTATTGAAATCGTTCTTACATTAATATTGATAACGATTTTGATAACATTCGCTATATCCATCATAAAGTTATTCAGTACGAAGAAGTTTTACTTTTTATAATACATTTTTTTTTCAATTTTAGGCTATCAATAGGAAGCAGGATGTAATATAAAAATATAATTAATATAAATGATTCGGGAACACGGAGAATTTTCCATTTTATATTAGTCAATTTTTCTCTTTGGAGATGCATGCGACGACCCATGGAAATCAATTATTTGCTGAGCTTCAACATCAAAGAAGTCTCCCCATTCACTTATTGTTCCACTGTTCTCGTTATTTCTAACACGTTTTCCTCGGGGTGAATGAGGAGCCTTAATCGCTTGACTTGTACATTTACAATCACCAGATATTGGATCATTTTGTTTTAATAAAGAACATGGACACTGTTTTTTACCATGACCGCCGCTACATACCATAACAGTTGCAGGTATCATTGGACCAGGTGCACCCGTACATTCCGGACAACTACAAAGACATTCACCAATACGCATTTTAAACGTAAGTATTGTAAAATTGTTATTGTATTACATTTATACTTACCCGCGAGTTGGAACAGGTGCTGCATAGAGACCCACTTTCTTATATAGGCACTGAAGTTTGTGTGCTACCCACAATATCGGCAATAATAGTAAACAACAAAGTAATACTCCCACCCAGAAGCCATTCTATTACCAAAAAGAAAATGAATAATGATTTAAATTTATTTTAAAATATTTTTTGAATAACATACCATTGGATCAACCATTCGATTACACACAATCTCAACACCATTTTCATATATATAAGCTAAGGGCTTACAGCGCCCAACATTGAATTTAGTTTCATGTATTACATAATCTTTATAGGTTCTAACTTCATCACCTACAAATTTAGACAATTTCTCGTTTAAATTTTTAATAAAGTTATTACCCCTCTGTCGTAAGAAGCCTTCTGCTTCCTTAACTTGTTTCACGAGCACTACAATAGATTCATTGAAATTGAGCTTATCATTATATAATATCAGTTTGTTGATTTGAGCAACTTTTGTACGTATTTCGCTAATAACGAGTCTAAGCGGCGTTTCGAATTTGTTTCGAAATTGTATTAGTTGTTGTAGTGTATTTTTATACCCTCGAGGGGTCCAATCGTTTTTATGTGTTATTATGTCATTTGCATTAGTGAGAAGAGATATAATTGTATTGGTCCAGGGTCCTACAGGCAAACAAAGTTCTCTCGTATAAAGATCACTGTGGTAAAAGGATAAATTGCTAGTGCGCATTTCGTCTAATTTTCTCAAATCATCATCTGTAAACAATGTCATATCATGTAAACGAATCGGTACTTCTTGAGTCTGGTCGGAACGATTGTATATTTCGTCTACTAATTTCAACAATTTCATATTCCAAAATGAGTAAAATTTATTCAATTGTAATACATCAATGATACTTTCGTTTGAACGGCAAGCATTAAGTGCGTTAGACAAACGTATTGGTGGCAATGGATTTTCCGTATTAGAATCACCAAGATAACCAGTTTTATGTGGTAGTGATATCTTATGATAATCAATAAGCGAATCGAAGCGATAAGGTAGATCATTTTTGGTTGCATTTCTGCAAATAACAAAGTTATATCATACATATAAGTATATAAGTATGTATGAGTATTTATAAAATCTTATATTGTATGTTATATATTGTACTGTAATACTACAAACCTTAAAGGGCCACATGCACCATGATAGGCCAATAAACCGAATATAAAATAGAATAAACCAATAAGTGCGATTATTGAGAATGTTAAGAAAATCAAAAGCATAGCACTGAAAAATAATCACAATTATTATAAACTAAAATAACAACAAGTAACAATGTATTTCAAGACTTACATTAGTAGACATATGGCACCTGAGCCCTTATTGCAACAACCGTCGCGATAGCCGCGACGTGTCTTGGCAAAACAACCGTAGCACAAACCAAATATTAAGCATATTAAAATCTAAAATTAAAAGGAAAACGCAGCATATATATTTCTGATTGTAAGTATTTATATGATTTTGAAAAAAGCAAATCAACTTACGGTCAGGAGAACGAGGCACAATATTACATTGGTAAGATTCCTGTATGCTCCAAGTTTCGAATAGATATCATCGAATGAATGTGTTGTACGCAATGTATTTAAATGTATAATGCCAACCACTTTATTCACAATTGTACTTAGAATCTCGGTTTCTTGGGACATAGATAAGCCTGTACATTTAATGAAGAGATGAAAATATTATGTTTGAGTGGTTGTTTGTTTTGTTTGTCGTTAATTGACATTGAGAGAATAACAATCACCCATTAAGGCTAATTCTAGGTTAGGTGAACTATGTATTAAAAAAATCATTCCTTTTCCAAAAGTCTGTACTTGGCTCATCAACGTAATCTAATGATCTCCTTCAAGATTCAACATTTCCGGAATATAGCGCAGAAACCACTTAGACCACAGACATGTCTCATGGACAAATTTTCATTCAAAAGTGACCAGCTTCTTCCGTTGTAACAATTTTGATATAAGACACTTGTGGCGGCAACTGTTGCGCCCTCTGACGTTAATGTTCTATATCGTTCGCACATTTTGAGAAATACTAACACTTGAAAAATGAAGCTATCTCTATATTATCCTGAATGTGCTCGTTAAGAGACATGCAAGTACATGAACGAACGCTAATATTCTAATCTATATAGAATAAACTATTTGCTATAAGCACTACAACAGTTTGGAATGTGGTGCGGTGACACACCTGATGTCAAAGTAGCTACAACTTTCCATTTGTATGTTTAATATTCTTCAAATTATTTGCACGCTGGTATGCGTCGCTTGTGGGTTGAGTTCTTATAATTTGTAATATGTAATTATTTTACATATCATACCGAAGCCTCTCACAGTGGTGGCGAATCATGAGTTGGTTTTCTATTGAGGACCCCTAACATAAAACAACAAATCAATTACTAAACTTGCTTACGTGACTTTATTTTGCTAAAATATTCGATCACATTATGAAACTTCTTTCAGAAGAACCCTTAATTAAAAAGAAAAACCTTATGCACAGTGCTGGATTCAAAACAGACTCATAATGGTCCCATTGTATTATGAATTTCAGAAGTTCCAAGGTCCACAGGACCGCTTTTTGGAAAAGAATGCTGGCGATTTCCAATTTGCACCTCAGTTGAAAAATCTCCAAAATAATGTCCTTTGCAAAAAGTACATCATAGATTTTTGTCAGAGCTATATCACGACTTTCTTCTTTTGTTGACGATTGTCGAGTTCTATCAAGATATTCTAACATAGTTCTCTGCAGCTCTTCTGGTAATGTTAGTCCAGCAACTTGGGTCATTTATTCTGGCATACGTTTTCCGATTCTCATTCTTCGTCTTTTTTCAATCGATGTATAAAAGTCCTCACATTTGGATATGTTGGCTTTCAAGAAAAAATTTAAAGGCTTCATACCAAAAAGAAAGGTAGCATAAAAAACTGCTTCTCTTCACCGAAACGCCTACAGTTTTCAGTAGAACTTCCCATCGATGTGTGGATGACGAAAGGAACGTGTAAACTCTCAATGCTTTAGGATTTTGTTCTTCTATGGGTTGTACACCACCATGAACTCCTGCAGCGTTATCATATCCTTGAGACCATCCAAGTTATCAATCTCCAGCTGCGTAAGGATATTTTCAAAAAATTTCGACTGCAGTCTTTCCAGCTGTAGGGATAAGACCTAGAAATGAATCCTTCACCTCAAGTTGATCGCCTTCAATATGAACATATCTGATGTGCTATGGCTGGAGTACTAACGAAAAGAATTCCGAAATATTTACTTTTTGTATGTCGTCGAAAATGTGATTCTTCACCTCTTTCCCCAAAAGAGTGATGAACTTATTTTGTATGTCTTTGGACAGAGAATCTGCCCGTTTTCTCTTTGTACGGACAATAGCATGTTTAATTTTCAGCTTATACTTTTTTAGCACTGGGTCATATATCGATAATAGATTAATTAATTCTAAGAAATTTCCTCTATTGTGTGATGAAACCCCCCTCTCTATGCTCTCTAAATCTTTATATTCTTCACGCAGTGAATAGTATTGTTAGTTTGTCATAAAGTTTGTAACACACAGAGGGAGATATCGGAGACCCCATAAAGTATGTATATATATATTGGGGTATATATATATATCTTGATCAGCGCGGAGAGACGAGTTGATCTAGCCATGCTCGTCTGTCTGTCTGTATGTATGCAAAATAGTCTCTCAGGTTTTGAGCTAGAGAATTGAAAGTTTGCACTAACCTTTCTTTTCACCATACGCAGTACATTTGTCGGAATCAGCAGAGTCGGACCACAAGGAGGTACCCCCCATACAAACCGGGATCAAAATTCATAATCTTATTAGAAAAAATGTATATTATTGACTTAAATTTTGGACAATATATAAGTATATTCTGACAAATGTCCACCAACCATGTAAATTTCAAGACCGTCGGACCACTAGGAGGAGCGTATTACAACTTTGTGAATAGTATTACAACTTCAATTGTTACAGTCAATTTACATATCTACATATTGTAAGTCATATTTCATTAAGCGAAAAATTCCAATACTGATGCACAGTGACCAGCATAAAACTCACTTCAAAGTGGCTGGCACTTAACAATCAGCTTAAATGAAACTTATTTTCTACAACAATACTCCGCTCATTTTCATTATTGATGTAAAAAGCAGCTTTTTGCACACTGTAGACGGGACATAACAATCGTGAAGACCCACATTAAAAGATCTCTGTTTACACTTATGGGTACGTTGTGATGGAGTAAGAAAATTATTGGAATCACCATATCAAGGTTCATGTGAGAGGTCTTAAAATAAACGTAGATGGTGAGACCAAAAATTTCTCAATTGAAAGGGTGAACTCTGCCTATATTGCCAAGGTCGACGAAAATTAAAATCAGTAAGAGGCTCCATCCAGTAAAATCGTTGCAACAGCAAAATTGTTTCTTATATAACATAAGCCCAGATAGCTATACACTTTTCTTCGAGGCAAAACCTATGTATCAGCCTCATGACTTATTAAGTGTTGTGTTATGTGCTATGGATTTATTACTTACTTCCTGATTGAAGGATTTTTAAGAAAATTGGAAGAACAAGCTCTTGTAATTCTCTAATGGACTTTTCAATTTGGTTTATTTTTTCCAATGCAGTTTCTGGTATATATAATAGATCGGCTTTGATTATTTCTTTAATTGCTTCAACATAATTGGTTGTATTTGGAACCTATACAAATGATAATTTATCAAATTAAGTTTATTTGTGCATAATAAATATTTACTATATCTACTTACACTATCATAATGTAAACATCCAATATCCATATGTTCAATTTTGTAACCTTTATATAACATTTTCACCCCACTGTCATCTTCTTTGACAAAAGTTCGCAAATAGTGTAAATCACGTTTGACACCACGAAGTGCTGCATCAAAAAAATACCCATAAAAGGTTTATAAGGAATGTATTAATATAATCACCATTATCATCCTTACCATCTCTCAATTGAGATGCATAGAATAGTGCCTTTTTCTCAAGTTTATCAAGTTCCATCATCAATATCAAGGCTTTCGGCATATTACTTAAAATATTCACAAGTTTTTTTAATGCGTCTACTTTGGAAATTTGTTTGAGATCAAGAGCTATATGATGAGGAGCATCTATAATGAAAATAATAAATTTAATTCAATTATTTTAATTAATTAATAGTTTCCTAACTAACTTTCCAATTCTATTGTTAGTTGTGTCAACATCTCTTCATAATTATTTAAAAATAAATGCTTTATATGATTATTAACATTCTGTAAGAATCTGCAAGTGTCTTCACTGATGCGTCCGACATTTCTTGTAGATTCAGCAAAGCCATTCTCTAGTAGTTTATTTGTTGCAAAAACAATAATAATACCAAATCTACAAAGAACATTGTTTAAATTAGAGAGAATTACACAAAAAGTTGGGTGGCATCTTTGTCACTTACAATAAACCAATAATTAGAAGAAATAAAAGGATGCCATACCAACAACGACGACGTGTATCTGGTTCTTCGTCACATGGCGGGCAATGACTCCCGCAACGTTTGTGGCAGCAAAAACAACAGTAGCAAACACTGACAGCAAACAAGAGAATCAAAACAAGTCCGAAATTTGATAAGTGAAATCAAAAGGATTTTATAACGTAGTATATGTATTTTTAATTCATTAAAAACTTACGCTATAAACGGTATGGCTATGATTGGTAGAAGAAATAAGACCACAATTAATAAGACCAACCAATATCTATGTAATAATGGCAACCAGTCATTATTTAGTACTCGACGTCCCGTGTAGAAATTTTTATCATCATGTATGTCCACATAGCCTGCATTTTTGGATTAATACAAAAGATTGGATAACACAGCACAACAAAATCAAACAGTTTTTAATTATGCATGATTTGCATAAAGTTTGATTTTGATTCGAAATCAGTGATCTCGAATTATCAAATATTTCTTAGAAAAAAAAAACAAAAATTGATTTTGTTGTTGTAAAGAAACTTTATATGAAGGTAAAAACGAAGGAAGTACTGTAGAATCTCGAAAAAGTTAACCGAAATGTCCCAAGGGTAATTAATTTTTCCGAAATATTAACTTTTCCAAGCGGTTTTCAAAAATGGAAAAAATAAGATGGAATAACCATGGATTTTGGAAATAACACGCTAAATTTATTTCAAAGATTTAGTTTTCATCATTACAAAAAAGAAACTTAGATTTAATGACCAAACGACTGACCAAATCAATGTTGTTTGACGATGCAAATGTACACATGTTTTTGCAGTTCGAAACAGAAAAGAAATTCGGGGAATACCCGAATTAGAGTTGGCACTTGCTTGTGTCGCCAAACAAACGGTTGGTTTACAAAATTCATACGCTCAGAAAAGTTAACTCAAAAGTTCCACGTACACTGAAATTCGGTTAACAACCGAGAGATTAACTTTTGCGCGAGTTAACTCTTTCGAGATTCTACAGTACCTCTATTTCAAAAACTAGCTAGAGTTGCTGGAAAAAAATTAGCTTAGAATGATGTAAAATATTTCATGCAAACAAAATGCAGTTGTCCAGTGTAATGTATTCGGATATGATTCGAGTTGGTTTGATGTTTGTAAATTGTAATAATTACCTTCAGGAAATGTACCATTCGGAACCATTACTTTTAATATAGAATTTGCCAAATTGAATGTAGAATCCATACCATATCTGGATTTTGTTTTACGATATGTATAGTTTACTTTAGATTCGAACGGCGTATAGACAACGGGATGAAAATGTGGATCGCCTTTTAGTTGGTGTGTGGCCTGAAAGCTATTTATATCTTCAATAAAGGATTCACCTCTTGGAGATGGATCGTCCTCTATAGTGTCTTCAGGGTTGAATTCTTGGTGAAAGTCGTCTGTGGAGTTTCCATTTTCTGTGTTGTTTTCATCTTCTGTGTTGTTTCCATTTTCTGCTAAAACTCCTTTCAAAAACAAACCATAGAAAAGCAGAAATATCGTGGTGCCGATCAAGAGCTTGAATTTCTTTCGTCGTTGTCGATCCTTTTGAGAGTTATTTTGTAGTTTAAAACGTGTTGTGGTATTTGTCTTTTTGTGCTTCGTTGTCATTATCTTTTAACTTTTTGTGGGCATGTTTAATACTTTTAATTTATTGAATTTTATTTCTAAATATTTTTTTATTGTTGCTTGCTCTTGAAATCTTGACGATTTCACACCCTTTGCTGAAAATAACCAAAATTTTCATTGTTCCATTTCATTAAATATAAAAAGGTTGAGATATTTTAAATTGTGTGATGTACCGACGCTGGATCGCTGAATCTATTAAGAAAAAACCCATTCGAAACAATCATCTATCATTAAAAATATTGTTTGTCGGGTTACTTTAACTAAAACATCATTTGAGACGAACAAAGCAAAAGAACAGATGGATCGATATATTGTAGTTATATCTACTAATGCACGATGTATATTAATTTTGTACATACTTTCTTATATTTTTGGATTCTGTACCAGTTGTTCTTATTTTCGATTCAATTTGGTTTTTTGCATATTTTTTCAATATTTTTTTCTTAGAAGTCTTGAATGAACGCGATAATTGTAAAAAAAATGTTGAGTTTGTAATTCTATTATATTAAAACTTTTTTTTTTAAATTTATATTTTGTTTACAAACAATTCAAAGAAATTTTGTTTTTTTTTTTTGTTTTGTTTTTTTTTTTTTTTTTGTACTCTTCACTCAGTGAATAGTATTATAAGTGTTTCATGAAGTTTGTAACACACAGAAGGAGACATCGAAAACCATAAAGTATTGTTTATATATTCTTGATCAGCGCGACGAAACGAGTTGATATAGCCATGTCCGTCTATCCTTCTGTATGTATGCAAACTAGTTCCTCTGTTTTGGAGCTAGAGATCTGAAGATGGAGCTTTCTTTTAATCATACGCAATACATTTGACGGAATCAGCCGAAGTGTACCACTAGAGAGGGTACATCCCATACAAACCCAGACCCAAATTCATGTTCTTATTAAAAAAAAATGTTTTGTGTTTTGTACTATCGACTTGAAATTTGGACACTATAGGTGTCTGACCCATATCCACCAATCAATTTAAACAAGACCCTCGGGGCACCAGGAGGGTACCTCCTATACAAAACATGAACTTAAAACAATAATCAGAAAATATACATAAGATACAATAATGTATCCCCATTTGTTGAGGAGTGAAAGAGGGAGAAGCAGGGTCGAGTTTGTCTAGTTTGTAATGTAATGAAATACATTGGAAAGGTCAGGAACAGCGGAGGATAGGGGGGTCATAAAATATTTTTACACACTAAGGGGTTCGCGACATGTAAAAGATTGAAAACCACTGGATTAGACATTAATATTCGTGACATTCAGTGGTTTGACAATAATTGTCTTGATTCATTTTACTTATGAGCCATTGGGCTCCTGACTGGCGCATCTTCTTGGGATACAACAAAAGTTCGCACGTGAGTTTTAATAATACTGACCGTAGAGGGAGCATTCTATTTTGCTCTCACTTGCTATGCTATTCATATAGGAAAGACTATGAAATTATATAGACTGGACAAATCGCTCACAAAAAAGTGCTCTCTCTTTGCATAGAGCCACTTCTTGGGATTTGAATAAGTTGAAATTTGGTGTACATCTTTAGTTCTGATGACAATACAAAATGCAATCATTTGATTTATTTTTTTTTTTTGGAAAATCCATTGGAAAAGTCGGAATTAATAATTTTTTGTTCGAAGATAGTCAAATAGACTGACCCACCAAAAAAATAACATTTTTCAAACTAACTAATAGAAATAATTCATTTGGCAAATAATACTCAATTACCTTTAGTAATGGGAATAAAAAGTGAATTATCATCTATTATAACAAGAAAAATTCCTAGAATTAAGGAACTACTCTTCTCTCCAGTTCCGACAAGTTACATCGCAAAAAAAGTAAGCAATTCCCTTTATTTAATTCAAACCATCCTTATCAGCAAGTCTCCTAAATTCATGTAATTCTTATCACCTTTCAATTTAAGTAATTTTTATCGCCAAGTCATACATTTCGCGCATCTGTTCTCATATTTTGTGCAATTAAATAAATAATATGTTCATTATATTGTACTATAGAATCGATTTATCAATCTTTGGGAACAACATCATCTATACAATCTTGTGTGCTGCACAGAAATAAGAAAACAACGACGATAACAGACAGGAAACATGAAAAGAACAATTCATACCAATTCACTTTCGGAATTTATTTCACCTGACTTGTTAGATGTTTTGTCACTTGTTGTCATACTTTAATAAAAATTTGTCATGTAAGAAACTAATAAATAAATTAATAGTAAAGCAAAAATATTTTAAATAAGTTTTTATTTAAATGTTGTAAAAAGAAGAAAATATACTGTGAAATAAATCAAATCAAATCAAATCAAACCAAAGCAAGCCCATAATTTTGTTACATTGTACAATTGTATTGTATATATGTATATGATATACATAATTTATGATATGATATAAATTATTTTTTTCAATTAACTTGAAGGTTTATTTTTATGTTAGTTTGACAAAGTAGAAAAGAACAAACCTAAGTAAACTCATAAAGTGATCTATGGATGAACAACGTTACGTCCTCAATTTTAATACCCGGCGATATGCAGATTACTGCTATGACTAGTTCAATACCATTATCCGTCCTACATGTTGAGGAATAAATGTCTCCAATACTTGACATTCGTAATATTGGGCGCGTTCAGCAGAACCAATCGCTGACATTTTTTCGATTAGTAGGCGCTGACTGATTTGACTTTTCTGTACGCAGTGCTGACTACTTTAAAATTACGCCGTTGTAATATGTGCGGTTTCGAAGTCTGGCGCAATTTAATTTGCGACTTGGGAGTGTTGAATAAAAACAACATGTAATATTAACAACATAAGTACATATAAACAAAAATTATATAAATAATTATTATTTTAATAATATAATACTTACTTTTCAATCAAATAATAACAACTACTTCTTAAAAATAACCTTTTTATTTCTTTGTTTACAAAAAAAAAAAAAAAAACAGCTGATTGAGGTCCGCTGAATTCAAGTAATCAAAGTAGTTTTTTTATGATGGATATTTAGTCAGCCCAACTCACTACATTGTGAATGATTTTGTGAATTTGACAGTCACAGTGAACACCAATCATTTGGAAAAAGTCAACGATTGGTTCTGCTGAACGCGCCCATTCATTCGATATTATTATTTTTCATGATTATATTCATATTTGGGGTGATAATTTCGACTCACTATATCACTTTGATTTTTGTATATTGTTACTTCTCCGACACGAACATCTGGTGTTTTATGCTGTATAATGTAATTGAAATTCGATATATTAAATTCATGATCGTTATTCATCAACGTCTCACTGAGTAATAAACAAGGGCGTATGCACCTACCAATGTAGGAGAGTGGGGGCTGTCAAGGTTTTTTTCCAAAGTTTACAATATCAGCCTCCTCGATTTTGCTGCAAATTCGTCTAGAATTTTTTCTTCAAATTCCATTTGTTTCTGTTTAATTAAGTGTTTGTGCGCGCTTAATATACACAAACCTATAAAAAAAAGGTGGCAGCTGTGCTGGTAATAATATATTGCTCTTTTGAGAAACGGAATCAGTTAAGTCGAGTGGGTAACTGCAAACTTTGCCGGCGATTATTATAAAATTAAAAGTAAGCCGCATTGTTATCAGGCCTTCTAACATATGCTTGTTACTCGCGATAGTGCAAACCAACTCTTTGAATGTGAGTGCATTTTTCATATTCATAAGCAATTTGTTCAAAAGACCCACCTTGTGATATATGAATGGTCATTGTCTATTGTAATAGAGCTCTCGGATATGCACAAAATATAGACTCCTCGTAAACTCGAAAATAGTCATGGTATGTAGATGCAAATGAAAAGTGACTTCCTCCTTCCGGGCTTCGGCTTGTTCCTGTCGGGCTTTCTTTTAGCTCATTATTGATTGAAGAAGACGTTATTTCATTGGTGGTTTCACTGTAAATAGAATTTCATTTATTTTCTTGGGAAACCTTGTTAAAAAATTTATAAAAGTGGAAATGAAGATATAATCCAGATAGCAAACCTACCGATCCTTAATTATATTAAAATGTGCCGCTACTATAGGGTAATGATTACCTTTCTGGGTTTTGAACACCTGTTATAGTTGCAGGAGGGATGCAGAGACAGTTTTTTGGGAACAGTGGCTAAATAATAAACCGTCGAGTTGAAATTTATTTCACTCCAAGTTAAATCTCACTATACCATTTTCTATGTGCTCGAGTTTTTTGTTTCTCTACAATATTCTTTTCCAGATTTTTTTCCTGATTTCAATTATTATCGATATGTACTGCTTTACTCTCAATTACGTTGTTTCATTTTTTTTCCTGGGCATCATGAGTTGCTCCAGTGCGGATACCAAGGAATCTAAATTAGTGATAAAGATCGATTCCTGTGATTATGCATGCACTTGTATGTTCGTCTAGGTGTGCGCTTCAGTCGACTTGAAGTGTCTATTATTTGCTATTCATTCTCTTTACTTAATTTTGTACAACATTTCTAAATAAATTAAATAAAATGGTTTTTTATTCTTCGATATTTTTTTTTTTAAACAATTGTAGTAAGTAATAAAATATCTACATCAGGCTATGGGGGGGCAGCTGCAGTACCTGGGTACGTCCATGCACAAATTGCTTAATTTTGCTGATCCCAAAACAAGCGCCAACTTCATGATCCGATGATGGGAATGAGAAAAAACTTGGGAATAGGTAGTATCGCTATTCTACCGTAAAGTTTCTTGCGTGAAAACGTTTCTCATGAAGCATCGGCAATACACTTAATGCTAATCAACCCCTAAAAGTGCATTTACAACGAACGACACATTGTCATTCATAGTAGACATGTGTAGAAATAAAATCATATTTCGTTTTAAATATACAATATTCAATACGGGTAATTTTCTACATACGAATGCATTCAAACCCGTTAATGAATGTATGTATTCATGCACATAGCTCCATTAATGTAATCAATGAATCATGTTTGTTGTCCCACTATTGACAATGGACAAGTTGAACTGCGCGATGAAAAATAAATATGTATAGTAAACAAGAACAGTTGTAGGATGACAAGCATTTTCAGAACCTAAATACACAAAATAAATGCCAGTCGGAAGAATACACAATTCTATATTCGAAACTAAAGAAATTGCATGATATGTGATTTATAACAGCAAAACACTTTAATCTTTTAAACAATAATTTCAAATGACTCACTTAGACTTTTTATTAACTATTTATTGAAACAACGTAATAAAACATACGCGATAAGCAAAAGTAAAAAATGTAACTTATCGTTTTCGAAAGTATGTCGTAGCAAGTCAAAATAACGGGATCCTTCATAAATATGTAGTTTGTATACAATTTGGCGTGATCTTTCTATGGATATACATATATGTAAGTCATCGAACATGCCTACTATAGCAATAGCAACAGCAACAATAACAAAAGGAATAAAGAAAAAAATCAATAAAAATCACATCCCTAAAAGTATACTTAACATTTTTATGTACTGTGAATTTAATACAAAAAATGCAACAAGATAACAGCATTTGCATAATTATGAAATTATAATTCAAGCTTCATGTTCAAGCTTCCTCCCCCATTAATGACGAAAGCGCGCAATGACAAACACAATCTTACAGGCAAGGCGAACTCATCTATTTTTAGAATATATAAATTAATTGGTGCTACGACTTTTGAGTCCCCAATATGGCGACACCAAAAACGTTTTAATGTAACGCAATGGATATGGGCATCGAAACTGTTTTGAATTGCGAATTGCGTTATAGCTGTTGATAATTAGTTTGAATATCGACAAAACATCAACTTTTTTATCCATTTATTCAATTGTGGTTTACTTCCCCCCAGTGGCTCCTATTACAGCAGATGAAGTCTTAGCTCGCATTAAAGTGTTGAACACAAAAAAGGCTCCAGGTGAAGATGGTGTGGACAACTTTACACTCATAATTCATAAGACCGGCAAGAGCCCTTACGCCTTAGATTCGTACAGGCCAATCAGCCTGCTGCCCACTGTTGCCAAATTGTTTGAGTGTTGTCTGCTGACGCGCCTCCTGGATTTAAAGAAGGTAAACGATGTAGTTCCACCCTTTCAATTCGGGTTCCGTAAGTCCCATGGAACTCGAGAACAGCTGAATAGGGTGGTCAACTTCATCCTTGAAGGATTTGATGCCAAGGAGTACGTGGCTTTTGACCGAGTGTGGCACGACGGGCTGCTCAGTAAACTCAAGAGCCTGTTGCCGCACCAACTATGGTTAATAGTGCGCAGCTACCTCAACAACAGGTCCTTCTCAGTGGTACTGGATGGTGTGGAGTCTAGCATCAAGGGTATTCGCGCAGGTGTTCCCCAGGGTAGCGTTTTGGGATTAACTCTAATCAAATTGGCTCAAAATTGCCACGTTTGCAGATGATACGGCCATCCTCTCCAGAAACATGTGCGTTTATGAAGCCATGAACACCCTCCAAGAATACCTCTATAAATTTGAAGTCTGGACAAGACGATGGAACATTGGCATTAACAAACAGAAATATGCCAATGTGACGTACGCCTTACGTCCTGATGTTTGTCCTGGAATTTTCATTGGCAACCAACTGATGGAGCACCGGCTATAAATAACTGGGTGTGTATTTGGATAAGCGGCTAACATTAAAAACTCATATTTCAATCATCACGAAAACGCTTGGACAGAGAGTTAGGAAATTGCGTTGGCTCCTAAACAGTAGGAATAAGTTATCCTTAAAAAATAAGGTACTCATTTACAAAGCAATAGTTGCTCCTGTTTGGCAATACGGATTGCAGGTGTATGACATAGCAGCGAAATCAAACATCTCAAAGGTCAGAGTACTGCAGGCCAAGACATTGCGTATGATTTCGGGAGCTCTGTGGTTCTTGCGAACGGCGGACCTGGAGAATGATTTAAAAATCCCAAAAATTGGCGATGTGATTAATCGTCAGGTTAAGAATTATATGGAGCGGTTAAAAAATCACTCAAACATACTAGCCAGGCGTTTCTTAAAGCGACGCAGAATGGGAGGAGACAGAGTGGCGAGAAGGTTGAGAAGATCTCTTCCTGTCGACCTTTCAACTAGATTCTATTAATGTAATTGTTAAGTCCCACTTACTAATTGTGTTAAAGTTGTGTTGTAATTATTATAAGTTTAATTTAAGTTGTTTTATAGATTAATAGAAAATTTAAAAAAAAAGTGTTTTTCTTCATACCACACGTTTCTGCAGGATCCCTTTCTGATAGTTTGTTTTTTGTTATTTATAAATGCGCTAAAAATGACATAATAAATTTTGTTAAACACTTTTCACGGTGCGGAGAAGTTGCTTTTTAAATGTTGTAAATTTTTAACTTTTTAGGTCATTTTCGACTATCTTCCTCATTTTTTCATCGTGTTAAGCTTCGGATCGTAATGCATACATCCAAGGTTCAACCCAAGTTCAGTGTTATTCTTTTTTTATTTCTAGAGAGTAATACTTATAATAGCCTTTTCACATTGGTCATGATGCGACCATTGATTCGAATCACAATCAACAACAACCACAAGGAAAATGACGTCATTCAGTAGATGATGTTGTAAAATGTGATTTTATAATTTTTAACTGTCCATTTTGTAATTTAATTTTTTTAATTTTAATAAAAAAACAGGAATGAAAAAAAATGTGTTTGCATACACTGCGAATCGTTTTTAATTTTCCAAAAAAATTCCATTCTAATTTCTTTTCTGAATGCCAAAATTCATTATCGTGATTCAGTTCATTGTGAATACGTTATAGCTCGGCATTGGTCCAGTGTGCTTAACACCGGTTCACGTTACAAGCCCCGGAAGTTCAAATTCAGTCATAGGTTAAATAAAATGTTTTTTTTTTAAATATAATACAAAGGTGCCGTAAAAGCTCGGTATCGCTCTTTGCCACAAAAAATAAAAAAGACAGACTTTGCGTTGATACTTTGATGTATATGTTACGTGTATTATAGCCGATGCTTAGCACGATGAGCTAACGACCGACTAGTTTCAGCGTGACGGTGTTTACAGCATTTTTCTAATTTCACTACTGCCTTAATGCGCATAATGGTGTATTTTGATCGAGAACATGTAATACGTTTTGAAATCGTCGTACTACGAAATAGCACTTTTTGGAGGAAATGTAACAACTACTTTTTGAAATACCCTACAACGTCCAACTTATAAGTTCGTCAAGTTTAAAGTAGTCATACTCAATAACTAATCAGTAAACAAGTCCAAGATATTGTATGTATATACACTCTTTCAAACCTCATATTTTCTGATACAGGGACGGTAGAGACTTTTCGATTTTTCTGACTTTTTTCGCTCTATCATGATATGTTTCAACAAATAGGCCAGTACCCTTATAAGCTTTTTTTATTAGCTTTTCTGCCTCGGTTATAAGTTGTCCCCGATTGATTTTGCTTTATTTTAATACTAAGTAGTCCATATTTTCCAATAATAGCGATTAAAAGCGATTTTACAAATGAAATGTTTGATTAAAGTCTTTTTTTGGAGGGTTTGTGCTATTCAAGCGGCAAAAAAATTAAGGGAATTTTTTTTTGTAGTTGATTCTCGCGAAAATTTATATAAATTCAACCGAAGTACATACCAAATATATCTTCCTACATATAATACATAATTAAAAATCGATTCTTAAAAAAAAATTAAGTCCCTAACACCTCTGAATCAGAAAATAATATGAAAAAGTGTGTTATTCAAGTGGCTGGGAATAATGTATTTGTTATACAGCAAAACAAGACACAAAAATTTATTAGTTGCGGAATTCGGTTATTTTAAGCCATCAATAATTTCATCAGTTTAGGCTAAACGGGAAGAATAAATTGTGAGTCAACCATCAAGTACGAAGCATCCATCTTATCAAAGTTACGCAAATAAAAAAGAATAAAAACATAAAGAAAAACAAAAGGCAACATTAAATAATTTCAGTTTTTTTTTCTGTTATTGGTTCACAATAGCAAATTACTTGGTAATCACAAAGAGTCACAAAGAGAATAATTAAGTTTTCCTTTTGTTTTGTTCTCTGAGAACACAGAGTTCATTCTTCCGATTTCCATTCGGATTCGCATTCAAGAACAAAAAAGTCTGTGAGTTTTCCGGCGGCAGGCCGTCAAATGAAAAGTATCAAATTGTGAAGAAAACAATAACAAATTATTAAAAAAAAAAAAAATTTATCTGAGACTGCTTCATTCACTTCACTCGTTTCGCAAATTCATCTAGTTTCATATTATGCCTGGAAGGCTCAAGGTAAGCGGGCGCAAGTTTTGAATTTCGCTGACACTGATGACGCTTCTCAGATAGCATTCAATAGCACAATACAATAAACAACACTAAGTACACTACACCACAACACACCAACACCAACCCCAGCCCAGCACATTGCTCCGCAATATTTTGTATCATATCATATCATATCATATCGTATATACTCGTAGAAAGACTTCAATAATTTGTACTTACTAAGGTCTACCTTCAAGTTGAATTGAACGACGGATGTTGATTGTTGACCATTTTTGCTTCCGCATTGGAGCTTTTTTTTGTCTTTTTATTTTCGTTTTTAATATCGAGTAACATACCTATGCATAGAATATAATCGACATATGTATGTACTTTTTCTCATTTTTCTTGAAGCCATGAACAGAATTCCAGATTTATGTTTATATTAATTAAAGTTCGGTAATGTTATTTATATCTTTCTTTCTTTAACACACATTTTGCGCTCCAATGAAAGTGTAAATCGAACGCTTTATTAATTTTTAAAAAATCACAAAAGAAAAAAAAAAGAAAAGAAAAACAGACAAAAACAAAAAATCCATAAACGTGAAAACAAATTATTATTTTTTTTTTTTTTGAAATTTCTTTAAGAAAACAATTTCACTTTCAATTTATTGTAATTCAATTGTTTTCAGTAACAAACAACATAAAGAGAGACAATGACTATTTACAACTTCACAAATATGAAAAACAACTCGCGTATGAACGTGTATTTCCAAACAGTTTGAAATACTAAAGACTTAGGACATAAACTCAACAATCTCAATAGCAATCACAATTTCAAGTCGGTAGCGGTATACAGAAAAACGTTTCTCGAAGTGAAGGTTAAATCAATTTGATATTTATGTACATATATAGTTTTATTTATTTTTTTTTTTTTTGTGTTGTTTTTTTGAAAGTATGCAAATCAAGGGTTGCAGTCAATGGACTTCTTTCTGATCAAATCAATTTAAATTAAATTTGAATTTACATTTTGTTGACAACGTCATGTCCAAATTGTTGCTTCTAAGACTTCTTTTGAGCAGAAAACAAATTTGCTATGCACCCGCAGTACTGCATTGAAGTATTTATTGTATTATGGAATGAATGCATGAAAGAAATAAAGTCATTCATATGCAATGGATCTTATTATTATAGATACATTGTAAGTATTTTATGTATGTATAAGTAAAGTCAGTCAGTCAGTCAGTCAGTCAGTTATCCATCCATTAAGCATGATGATAAACATGTTTGCTGACACTAGCATTACGACGTGCGTGTTTCATGTTTTCACTTATACTCGTACTTACTATACACTATCCAATGCATGTTTCAAGTGAAATTGGCATGATAACGTTAAAAAAAAAAAATAATTAAAAACATTATGAAGTCATGCATTTCTTATTGTTATTTATTAAGTATTTCTCGTATTTCTCTTTCTAGGCAAATAGAGCGTTTCCATTCTCATTTGTTGCGATTTTCATGCTACAAAAGTGAAATATAGAAAAGCGCACTAAGTGAGAATATTGTAAATTGCAACATGCATGCGTTTAATGCATCAAGATAACAAAATACATGTATATACATACATACTTATATATGTACACATATGAATTGTTATAGAAACCATTGAGATCAGTGATACATCAATGAACATTTTCTTAACTTTTCCTTTTCTCAATCAAAAATTGAATGACTCTTGATTTTTATTGCATTTCACATAAAATATCTATGTCATCTACTACATATTGGCAATTCAATAAACTTGAAAACTGTTTATGGATTTTATATTTTAACATACAATACATTTAACTGCTATGACAACCACACATCCTCCAATTAAACAAGATAATCTTGTGAAAAATAAGAATAATTTTATATGAATCAAATTAGACAAAACTCATTTTAATTACATTGCAAAAAAAATAGTACAAATATATTTCATTTGATTTCGGACAGTCATGGGTCCATGTATATTTCTTATTTAAAAAAGAACCTTATTACATAAATACATAGTGTAATAATCTAAAAATTAAATAGAGGAAATCAGATTGAAACCTTAAGAATTATTTCTTCCAATTTTATCAAAAGATATTCGTTTGAGCATAAATACTTACCTAAATATGTAGTATACTTATAGATTGGATTAAAGAAAGAATGTGGAGTTATCGAGATAAAAAATGTTCCCATGAGTCTCGTATCTCCTTTTGAGATAAACTTAATTGTTAAATGTTTGGTGAAAGTTTTTATTAATTGCAGCTTTCTATACATAAAAGCAACTAATCCAACATATCATAAATTTCTAATGTTTAAAAAGAATGAGTAAAAATGAAAAATGATTTATCTAAAGGAGGAAGTACAAAAAGATTAGCCATCATGTAAGGAATTTTTCAATTATGATTTATAAGGTTTTCATTTTTTTCTGTCTTGAACAAGTTTCTGGCTCTGCTCCTGTCAATCATTAATTTAATCAATCAAAAAATCAGTCGATCAAACTTTATGGCCAAAAAAAATTCACAATTCCAAAAAAAAACCAACATTTATCTAAAAGTATGATACAATTTAGACATTAGCTACTCGTACAACAATAGCAACGACAGATACAAGATACAAAACACAAACACCAAACAAAAATCAAAAATATATTACCAGACAAAAGTGTCAATTAAATTTTTGCTTTTTTCTGTAAAACCAAAAAGCAGAAACAAAATGTTGTTATACTAAGTTGAGCGAGCGAACTTTCGCTTTCATATGAGTTGAAAGTAAACAAAAAAAAAAAATTCAAAAGTACAAACAAAAAACGAAAAAGCCACAAATAAAAACCAAGTTACAATTAAGTTTTCAGCGTTTATGCGAAACCAGATAAATTCATCTTCTAATTTTGATTTCTTGTCGATTTTTTTTTTTTGATTTTTTTCCCTTTACTGCAATACTAGAAATAATAATAATATGTTTCATTATTCTTTTGTATTTTTAGTTTATTTGATATAAAAAAAATATATATATATTCGATGATTTGCTTAAACAGATATAATTTATTTGATTGCTTCAATAAAAATATAATTAATTATTTTTTTTATAAACTTAAATTAGTCAAAAACCGAAATGGAAAAAAATCTAATACATACATTGCTATTGTTTATGTTGTGACGATTATGAAACCCTTTCATTTCATTTCATTTCATTTTGTTTTATTATTTATCTATTTTTTCTATTGTATTTTTATGCAAATTACATAGTTAAATTTTGCTTTCTTTTATACAAATAAAACACAAAACAAAAATAAAACAAAAAATTTGGAAAAAAATGAAAATTTGTATAAATTATTCAGTTTTCGGGGTTAATTGTATTTTTCTTTTCTTTCTTATCGTAACATTTTGAATTCATATCAGTGGAACTGCGATATCTTAAAAGTTTTAATCTGAAATATAAGCATATGAGTAGTTGAAGAGACTTTAGTAACATTGCTTTACCAACATTTTTAATGGAAAACAAATAGACAAATGCAGTAGTTTATATCTTACTTATTATATTATTTGGGTCTCACTAACAATGAGAACTAACGATCCTACATATGTACAATGGATTTTAAAACATCAATGCCAAAATTTAAGTTTAGGTTTTCACGGCAAGTTCAACAAAATTCTATACTTTTTGTCTGATCCAGTCATTTTCTAAGAAAAAACAGTAAAAGAATACTAACTTTGGCTATGCCGATGATGTAATACTCTTCACGCACCTTTTATACTTAAGTATTTTCTGATTACATTTTCATGTTTTGTGTTGGAGGTACCCCTCCTAGTGATCCGATGCTCTTGAAAATTTCCTGAATATGAGTCAGATATCTATAGTATTCAGATTGTTATGTGAAAAGAAACCTTTGTGCTCATAAACTGTGGGACTATTTTGCATACATCCAGACGGACATGGCTATATCCACCCGTCTCGTCGCGTTGTTCAAGAATATATATATGTTACAAACTTCATGACAAACTTATAACTATAACTTATAACTAATTACTGCGTGAAGAGTATAGAAAACATAGTACATGAACTGGTATCTATTGTAACTCCCAGCCCAAACTAGTGTGGTACAAATATGAATTATTCAATATGTAGTTATCTGATCTTAACCACTTTATTAAATTAGAACAAATGCCATGCAAGAATCTATGTGCCTACTACCTGACAGCTAAGTATTGTACTATATGCTTGTTGCCAAATTAAAACAGCTGATCATTGAACAAAACAAATTTAAGGAAATTCCAAATTGTAAAATTTTTGTTTAAATTGTAATAAAACTGAAAACAAGAACTGTTTGCATATACTGCGAATTGTTCTTAATCATATACATATTTTTCAACATTTTAATTTCTCATAATTAGTCACAACGTTTCATTTGTAAGTGTAACCGAAACAAAAAACAGCTTTTCAGGATGTAGAAAGGCCTAGGTGATCAAGTTTCTGCATCCCACTCAAAATATACGCTACAAAATTCCATTTATGTGTAAAAAAATTAACCATATAAGAATTATATTTTGATAGGTGATAAAGTGTGAAGTTGTCCTGTTCCTAGTTCGAATACTAGAAAAATATTAGTTTTCCGATCTTAAGTGTTTCCACAAAATTTCAAAAATAATAAAAAACAATAAAAAATATATAATCAAACTTTGTAATACTCTTCACGCCTCTTCTAGTAGTCTGAGAGTCTTGAAATTTAGAAGGTTGGTGGATATGGGTTAGACACTTATAGTATCTAAATTTCAGCTCCATAGTACAAAAAACAAAAATTCTAATAAGAACTTTCATTTGGATCGCGGTTTGTATGATACCGATTCGGCTGATTCCGAGAAATGTACTACGTATGGTAAAAAGAATCTCCGCTCAAAATTTCAGCTCTTTAGCTCAATAACTGAGGGACTAGTTTGCATAAATACAGACAGACAGACAAACGGACAAACGGACATGGCTAGATGAACTCGTCTCGTCAAGAATATATATACTTTATGAGGTCTCGACTCCTTCTGTGTGTTACAAGCTTCATGACAAACTTATAATACTATTCACTGCAAAAGAGTATAAATAATGGAAATGTAAACGTTTATATCACAAAGATATCTTAGATCTCCTTGGTCATGTTACAAAAGTTTGGTCAAACTAATATACAACACAGTGATACCATTACTTTTATTTTGTATGATAATAAAACATATTATTTTCTTTTTCAATATATTGCCGGAGTAGGCTCGGGATTATTCAATAAAGTGTTTAAATGTGGAATTTTGATTAATGTTACTCACCTACATTTACTATAGACTGTGCATGTGATGTTACTTGATTATAACTTTAAGGTAAAAAGTTTATTAACAAAATAAATTGATGCAAAGAAACATAATAATTTTAATAAAAAAATTATTAAACCTGACTGGTTTTTTTTATGATGAATAAATTAAAATGAAAATTGCACAAGTTTGTGTCTTAAGTCTTCCGATTTTTGTTTTCTTTTCAGAAAGCAACTAGAAAATATTTAAGTTTATACATTGAAAAAACAGTACAAGCCAAATAAAATTATCTTAGTACACTGCAAAAACTGAATCTAAATAAAGTATTTAATGAAAACAAAAAAAAAATATTTTCGATGCAACTCACTCAAAACAGATTCAGTCGACGCAGACAGTAGTCAATGCTGACTTTAACTGAGACTGAGGCTGAGACATCAACTTTGAATACTTACACCATTTTATGTTGATAAAGAGAAGAGGACCGACCGATTGAATAGAGTACTGAGAGTTTGCGCCAATATTTGTACCCATATAAATAATAATTTGGTTGGTAACACTGAAAACAAAAGCTTAAGCTACTCTGCCACCAGTGGCTGAGTTAGGATCGACGGCGCATTAGGCCACGTTTGTTTTTCTGCACTTTTCACTTTGCAGGGAAGTGTATATCAAAATTAAACATCTAATTTTCATATATTTAAATCATTATGTATTGAATTCCATTAATTTAAGTGCAACATCTTATTTTTATTAATTTAAAAATATTATCAATTTCTTATTCTAATTGAGCTTCAATAGACAAAAATTAAATCTGTCTTGGCCCATAGGTGCACGTGAAGAGGTTTTTAAGAGGAAAAACTCTTTCTCCTGAATAATTAGTTCATGGGATGATTAAAAAATTTGAAAAGCAACATCTCTTTGATTCCGTGAATGCAAAATATTCCATATATTTTGTGGAGAGCACACATCTTCAGTATTTAACGATAAATCGTAAGGGTACTTATTGACTTGTTCAATTGCTTAAATTTTCAACTTATTTGTATTAATTTCAAGTAAATTATTGAAGTTTTCATGAAGATTATCATATATGTATATTTTTACGTTCAGACAATTTTACTCTTATATAGGATAATATTTTTGTTCCCAAAAATACATGATGCGACGAGTATCATAACAATAATAATCTTGAACTCCAAATAGTGTCTTGGCTTTTTCTTCATATACAAGAAATTGTTCATCTCATATCTTCCAGAAAAGAAACATGGTAACCATAAATTTGGACCATAAACCAATATTTTCCAACGATGTGTGATATTGTAAATAAATAAAATAAATAAATTCTTGCAAAGTAGAAAAAAATCGAATGCTTTAGGTACAGATTCAGCTGCACAAGAACCTTATAAGTGTAAAGAATAAATTGTTTTTATTCGTGTCTTAAGTCCGAAAATATATACCTGACATATTACTTGCTTTATGATAAGATTAACCGCGACAGTTCATTATTCACCATTATTTTCTAAAGCATTTTCAATATCTGTAGCTTTATAACCAGTATTTGGTATAAATTCTACAAATCTTTCAAGGATTTCACCATTTTTACTAACATATTTAATAATTATAGTATGTTAATCGAAATGTTCAAAATCAGGCGTAGAATCTGCAAAGATACTAAAATATTTAGCAGCTTGCACTTCAGTAAAAATGTATTTTAATACTTTCTCTTGAATGAATCATCTCTTCAAAGATAACAATAGATCAAATTTAGCAAGAAGCTTTACTGGTCCTATGAATGTGGCAATTGTGTGAACGAGACAGGTGCTGCTAAAATCAGCCTCTCTCTGACCGTTTTTACGTTTCATATTGTTGAGGAATAAAGCTTCTTGATAGGATAATAATTCTATGATGAATTGATCTATTAAAATATTAACATCGCACCGACAAATCAAAAAGTGAATTCAATACTTGAATTTTTTAATATATTCTACTGAGAACAGTTCATAAATTCATAGCACAGTTGTCCCAAAAATTTAACTTTAAATTTGGGGTGCCGATAATTTTGACGCCCCTGAAATCCAGCACTGTATGTTGCTACTACTGCTGCTGCTGGTAAGAGCAAGGCATGCGTGGTTCGGGTAGATGTTCAAGCGTGAGTCGGCCTCGGTTTTATGTTTCTTTCGTTTTTGGTTGGCTTAGTATTGCCTTCGTTCGTTCGTGTGACGACGTACAAACATTTTACTTTTGCTGTTCATATTTGTTTCTATGGCTGTCTGATGTCTGCGCTCGGTCTCTTGTCCACCAGTCTCTCTGTCTCTTGGTCGATTGTGTGGCTCTGTGTTTCAGTTAGGGTCCGCAACATTGCGCCAACCGCATTTTAGTTTCAGTTTTCCAGTCCATCGAGTGAGTTCGTTTTCTCGCTTCACACGGTTAGTGATTACTCAAGTAACAACATAACAATTTTAACAACAACAACTTAAATATTGAATACAAATGAACAAATTACAAATTTGAAAGGATTTAAAATCCAAAAAGTGAACGTTTTATTTGTTGATTTCGAATTGTTGCTAGCAGTGCTTTAAGCATTTAACAAGACAAGAAAATAATAAAAAAGAAATTTTATCGCAAAAATTGGAAATTTAAAAAAATTAAAAGAATAACAATACTTTGATAAAAATAATATTATAATTTCATAGCGAATATGAACAATCAATAAACAACTAAATTTACCAAAAAAAAAAAAAAAAAACAAATTGAATTAAAAAGTGTTAAATATTTTGAATTTTGATTTAAAATAAATTAAATTAAAAAAAAAAACTTAGAATTTTTTTCATTTATTAATAATAAATAATAAAAAATTATTGGTATTTTATTTTTTTAGTTTTAAAGAAGGAAAAATAATTGAAATCAAAGTTTTGGAGGAGAAACTGATTTGGAAGTTGGAAATTCATCACAATTTTAAAATTTTTTTTAGGATATAATCCTTGAGTTAACACATTAAACAAGGCAAATTTATGAAAATGGTAAGTTTTTTTCGAATTCTTATAACTATAATATTTATTTATTTTTATTTTTTTTGTTATTTAAAGTTTGTATTGTTAAAAAATTGAAAAAAAATATTACAAATAAGTATTTTATTGTAATAATTTTATAATTTTGTTTTTTAACATTAAAATTTTAATAAATAAATATTAAAGAAACTTGTGCAACTTTAAACTGTCGTTTATTTTTCACACAAACATTAAAGCATGAACAATTTTTTAAAAAAAATATAATAATAAAAAAAATTAAAAAAAAAAAATTTGACAAAAGTGTGTCACGCGATACAAAAACCACATGAAGCCATCGTCGTCGGCAACTGCAAGCCGCAAGAATGTTTGCCACATGAAAGATACAATACTATAAACAAGCAAACAACCAACAGCATACAACAGACAAAAATGATATTCATAAAGCAAAAAATAAAAAAAAAATACAAAACATTGAAAGTCTTTACTTATGTTAAGTACACGGTAGCATTACAAACAAAAACAAGTACGACATCAACAAAGATAAAGATATTATTGTAGTAGTAGTGGCAGGAACAAAAGCACAATGGAACATTGGAATTATTAAACTGAAATCAACGTACCGGATTCAATAAAACAACAGACAATCACAGAGATAGACGAACAAATAAACATACAGACAGATAGACAAATACTCACCCAGTCAAACTCATATAGACAGTAAGACAAAGAGACAATCAGGCCTGATGACTGACTCAAAGAACAGCGCTATTGACTAAAACAAAATACATACTATTACATACATACGTATGTAGAAATATAAATAAAAAGAAAAATATATAGAAATAAGTATACGTAGGAACTACGTAAATTGTATGAATAAAACTTAAGAACGTGTTCTAATTTATATTTGTGTGTGTTTGTGTGTGAGTATGAGTTTGAGTGTATAAGTGAGTATGCTGAAGTTGAAGGTAAACGAGCTTGTTCCGTGGACAAGAAGCGGTTTCGCTTTCAACACATTCAATATTTACTTTTTTCTTTTCAGTTTCTCTTTATATAATAATTTCCATGATAGATAAAATGAACAATAAACAAATTAATAAAGAAAACCAAAGTTGATTTAGAAAGGTTTTTTTTTTTTAATAAGCAAAAAATATATTCTTGACTTTTTAATCTTCTTAGTACTACTACTTTTATTCCATTATATTTGATATTGTATGTAATTATATTCTATTTAACATAAGACTGAATCGACACGACGACGACTTTAAATTGTACTTAAGAAAACAAAACAATAAAACAAATGCAATTAGCCCAAAAATTAATAAAATAAAAAACATAATAATAAAATAAAATATGTTTGTAGAAAACAAAAAAACATACAAAATCAAACGCGACAAACAAGTTGAGCTGGTAAAAGTTGCCACACACCATGAGCCACAACAGCCCCAACAAAAAAAAAAAAACACTTTTAAAATTGATTGCAACAATAGCAACAACAAAATCACTTGAAAAGTGAGTGCAAGAAAACAAATACAATATATAAAGAAAAATAATAATAAATTGAATAAAGAAAAACATAAAAGAAGAAACTAGAAACGCACACAGACCTCAAACTCAACTCAACTCACCTCAACTCGATTCAAGTTAACTCAACTTTATTGGCAAATCATTCAAAATAAAAAAAAATAAAAAAATGAATAAAACTGCTAAAACTTGTCTAAAACACCGAAAACTGAAATCATTTAAAAAATAAAAAATAAAATAAATAAATTAAAAATAAAGACCAAAAATTGTAGTTAAAACAAGAAAACTAACAAGAAACAAGTTGAGTTGAATTAAGTTGAATAAAGTTAAGTTAAAGTAAAGCAAACAAAATCCATAAAATATAAAATAAAAAACTGCAAAAATTTGGATCAAAATACCAAAACGTTCAAGTCAAGTTTTAAAACACAGATACATACACATACTCTTACTCAAAGTAAACAAGTCTGACCAGCTTTACGTTCCCCTCCAAATTAAAAAAAAAAAAAAAACACCAACAACAACAAAATGATTAATCAAACTAAACGAACGACCATTCGATCAATCCATCCAATCTATCCATTCATCAAATATCGTATATAGTTATTCCTAATCGGTCAAATCAGCATTTTAAATGAATTTTACTACCATAGGCCTATGCTGCTCTGCCCTCGAACCAAGTTTATGGAGCAAAGAAACAAAATTGGTAATCTGAAATAATATTGTATACTAGTAGAAGAAAGTATCACAAACAAAGTCAATGAAAAAAACTTATTATCTTTCTTTAATCATAGAAATATCTTGTAGATACAAGTACATAAGTATGTATGTATGTTTATTTTGATTCATACTCGTACATATAACCCAACCTAAGGTAATTGATTGCAATTCAAATACAAAATTTATGGTTGTAGCCATCTTTGTTTGTTGAATACAATTAAAATGGAGACAAACTTGATCTTAAATGTTCGAACGAAAAAATACAAGATAATAGGTATCACTGTCACAGTCAAAGAAGTGATAGACATAGCAAATACGCCTACAATGCAAGCAAAATGACAAAAAGAAAACCTCTACGAGTTCAATGAAGAAAATGTTAAAGAAAAATGAGACTTTGTATAAAAGAGAGTTAGTTACAAAATGTTAATGTTAAAGGAAAATGACGGAAATTCAATGAACTTTTACAATAAGAAAACTTGATTTGACTTTGAAATTATCCAATCAGGCTGTAAACAACACCAAAAGCAAGAGCAACTACAACAACAGCAAATGATATGACAATCGGCGTAAAAAAGTAGTTGATGGAGGAGGACAACAGTGGCAGTGAGGGATTTGAACTTTTACTTTGTTGAAATATTCGAAGGAAAAACATAATGATAGAAAAATGTAATGAACTAAAATGATATGAAACAAATAGTACTCCTAAAGTTAGTAGTAACTCATTAGACCAAGAAAACTATAAGACTGAATAACTGACTGTCTGACAACTACAACAACATTAGTGATTCAGGCAATGGCAAAAGCTCTTTCACTTTCATTGAGTGGCATCAGTGGCTAATGATAATGATAATTATGATGATAATGATAGAAATACTATTGTAGTGGTGGTTTTAACTTCATAGACTCATGACAATTAAATCAAATGCATTTCTTGATTTGCACTTAACAATACAAAACACACATCATTAAAGTTGGACATAATTTTCTCTGCTTAAAAATAAAAATTGAAAACAAAAAAAAATAGAAGAAAGTAAATACAAACTTTGGTTTCATTGAAAATCACATATCCTTCATGCATAAAAGTCTACAAAATATATATATATATATATATATATACATATATCTTCTATACATACATACTCGTATATAAAATCATAAACGTCTTTTAGTCTGAGCATGGTAATCTTAGAAATGGCTTAACCGACTGGTGTATCATAGCAAATCGACATACAGAATCTGAAAATTTTAATTGACTAAAAAATTAACTTAAAAAAAAAAAAAAAAAACTTTTATGAGGAATTCGAATAACAAAAAATCAGAGGGTCTAACTTATATGCAATGGAAACTGGTCAACAGCTCCATGGAATGCGACAATTATGTATTTCTCTCTTTAAGTAAATAGACTATCTACTGATATCTCTTTGAACATTATAAGTATTAGGGATGGGTATCGATTAACCGATTAATCGAAATAATCGATGATTGATTGATGATTTCAACAGAAATCATTTGTGACTTTGTCTTTTTTTTGTGTGTTCGCATACTCCGCTTTCTTGATTAGCTAGCTATAATTAAAATGCCTCCCAAATGTGTGGTTTTAGAACATTTTGACATTGTGGAGTGAAAATATAAACATTTGGGACCAACTTAAGAAACCATATTGAGCACAAGCATCCCAAAATTGGTCAGAAGAGACCAGTACAGCCGGACATTCTTTGAAATTGACCATTAATCAATTTAAAAGAAAAAATTAATTGGTGTATCAATAAATCAGTACAAAATAAAATAATAATATGTATGTATGTACTATATTACAAACATCAGGACATATTAATAATACCTAATCACATTGTTGATGTAAGGTATAAATAAACTATTCAAATATCAGCAAGCAATGAGCCGCAAGCAAACGATTGCGATAGTCGAAGTTAACTTAAACTACTACTTACATATGTATATACAAACAATATGAAAAAGACTTTCTCCAGGCAAAAATGATAATAAAAAGTATCTGAAGTGAAATACAAATACGTACTATATACAATATGGAAAATCGTATGACATTGGCTTAGCCAGAGGCTTAGAAAGGGAGGCCGAACGAAGATGATTCTGAAGGGTCTATAAGTATGACTTTCTCATCTTAAATTAGTTATGAGTAAAAATTGCAATTTTGCAAATTGCAAAGACAACAATCATGTATCACAGAAAAATGTAAGGCGATTTTTATATTATTGTACAAAGTCATGTTACTCAAAATTGTGTATAAAATGAACGAAACAAAGTCTTCATACTATACACTTCATACAAAAATGAAGACAATGATGATACAAAAAACATCAACAATTGTCATTTTTTGTTAGTTGTTCGTTAAAAAATGTACTTGATTCCGGTTGATTGTTATATCGTAGATCGTTGAATATAGCTGGCAGGAAATTGCGGCACAGTTGTTATATTATTTTGGCCCTGAAAATGGGGCGTATAGTTAATTATTTGTTGCTTGCTTCAAGCTGCGTGTGCAACCTGAGCCGGCTTATTTTGATTCGTTGGCAACCTTTCACTATCGATGCAGGCATATGCCTACATATGTATATAAGTAGTATTACATTCATACATATGTATGTGTGTATTTTACTTGTATGTACATCTGAAAGTAACAATTCAGGTGTTAAGAAGGTATACAATATCAAGTGTTTAGCAAAAGACAATACATATCAGTAACAGAAAGATATCATATACAAAAAATCATTGAACTTAAAACCAATAAAACAGTAGCTTAAACATTGGAAATGCAGGCACTGCATCAGTTTCAACTTATGGTATTTACTTGTTCACTTTGAAATTACTGGAAAAATCGAATCGAATCGAATTGAATTGAATTGAATTGAATTGATTCGAGTACCTACATACTAAGTATAATATGTATATTGAAATATGTAAAGTACGAAAGCAACGAAAATTAATATGAATGGATTGGTGTACATAGATACAAGATATCATGGCAAATGGCAGCATCAATCGGTTATTGAACTGAAACTGAAGCAAATCAATTTTAATATTTATTTTTTTTATTTTTTGTTTTTGTTGTTGTTGCTTTAATTGTTGTTGTAAATGTTATTGCAAATTCAAATGTAAATTAAAGTGTTTTATCAAACAATAGGGAAAGGCTTCATTCATTTCGCATATGCGTCCTTATTCAAGCAATAAAGAGAAATAAAAGAAAAAGAAAACACTCAAGCATTTAATTTCATATTGTAAATGAACTAATGATTAACATTTTCATATGTCGTATGTATGTATTTACATATATTACTTTCAATTGGTAAATGTTGAATTCAACTCAATAAAACGAAATATGTTATAAGAGTATGTGTGTCCAGTCAATTAGATTTTCATATCATTTTGTTGCCATTGTTTGCAATTAGGAAAAATTCATGAATTTCCATCAAGAGTGAACTGTTGAGTTATAAAATTTATTAACTATGATAATAAAATTAAGTACTTACTATACTTAATCTGTCATCTGAATAAGGATGGATTGATTTCCAAATGAACTAAGTAATATATGTATCTCACTTACTTCGCTTTGTTCATGACGATATTTAGGCCTCTGTGGAACATAATCAAAACAAAGCAATTAGTAATTGAAATGCAATTAGTGTCAGTTAAAGTTTGTGCTTTAGTTTCTTCTAAAACTAATGAATGTCTACCATTAATTTATGGAATGCAATGCAATGTGTCAATAAAAATCGTTGAGTAAATGCTTCGAAAGATGAAAGCTAAAACTATGAAGTTTCTTATTATACTTCTTCTGCTACAACAAAAACCGAAATAAAATCAAAGATAGTCAGACCATCCGCTAGAACACATAACAATTATGTACCATACTCGTATATAAATCAAGCTACTTATGATATAGCGATCTGAAATTTTGAACATATTCTTACTTCATTTGGCGACAAAGTCTTAGACTATTGAAACCAATCAACCGATATCTCAAATAAAAGACTAGTTTAGATATTAAATAAAAATTATATTGATCATGCTATTCGTACTTACCATAAGACGAAAGAAGGAAGTTTATAACACATGTTAGTCGATTATGCTTAATTACAATAGACATTCAGAAATTCTGTTGATAATTTATAAACTCAATGACAACTGTATTTATAAATACATAATATTATGTATACAATAAATTAATTTCTCATTAACTGCAAATTCATTTTGAAATTTTAAACTTATCGTCGTTGTTTTTTTTTTTGTGTTTTGTTAAGCAAATTTTATTACTTTAGATCAGGTCGAAATGATTATAATGTTTGTCAACCATTCACATGCCCTCTCTCTCTCTCTATCTCTCTCTCTCTCTCTCTCTCTCTCTCTCTCTCTCTCTCTCGCACACATACACACACTGATACATAAGTACATATACATATAATTTGTGTCAATAACACAATCAATAAAGCTAATTAGCAAAACAAAACGCATTTTGGAAAAAAAACAAAACAAAACAAAACAAAATATTACTGAAAAATCAAATCAAAATTTATACAAATCAAAAGACTTAAGCAACGAACTTTTGTTGCTAAATATAATTAATACATACATATTTGAAATGTATTTCAGTTGAACAGAATATTTTGTTAATTTTGTTTTTTTCTTAAATAAAGCAAATGCTTTATGCTGCTGTTTGCACATACGTATACATGTACAAAAGTATCTTTGCCGTAGGCATACAACTTATATAAAATTGAAAAACGTGTTCAACTTCCAATTGTGCAAAACAACCTGGGGGCAACTTTAAAATCAAATCATTAACAACAGCAGCAACTTCATTATTTGGAAGTAGTTTTTATGCTACTTCAATCATTCATTCATTTATTCATTGAAACAATTACTCACTGCATCGCTTTCTGTCTGCCCTCAACCTTTGATTGTTCAGTTAATTTCTATTCATAAAAAAACAGAGGGAAACTACTTCATTTTGCAATCAAATTCGCATAACAATTAAACTAAATTAAGAAAAACTAAAATAAAAATACTTAAAAGAGATACAACATTTATATTATATTAAGAAAAAAAATTTTTTTAAAAAAACTATAATTCATTTTCAATGGTGATTTAATACCCTTTGCAGATACTAAGTAATATTTATATACATACGTACGGCGTTGTATAGGAAGTGTTGCAAAGCAAATAAAACCCAAATTAGAATATGTATTTTTGTATAAATAACTCCTAATCAAAGTTGATATACATGATAAAAAAAAATGTATACACTTTCTGATACATACTAGTATACATTTACGAGTTATACATAAAAGATCATCATCTATCAATCATCTAATTTGTTTAATTGATTAAACTAAAAATATTGTATATACTAACATATATACAAATAATAATGTCTGCTCGCTTCGATTTTATCTACATTGCTTATTTTTTCCCAAGGAATATATGTAGATAATCAACCAATATTACTTGTTTAATTTTTTTATGATTGGCGAGTCGAAGTGACTTCGTTTATTTAGTATTACCATCATAGATTTGGTTAAATAAACATGGTTTTAACTAATCACATCTCAAATTCGACGAATTCTGGTTAAAGAATACATCTGCATTTATATGTGTTGATGGCTTCTAGGCAAAATAAGAAAACTTCTGCAACATCTTCAAGTTTTGTGCATTTACAATTCTAAAAATTGGAAAACTATTACCCCGTTTATACGACAGCTTAGTTCGGTCTTACTTAGTTCGTACTAAGTAAGAACGAATGCATAAACGCTTTTACAATGCGATTTTATCTCACTAATTATTTTTTTTAGTCGAACTAAAATGTCGTATAAACACTTAACACGTTTAGTGCGCTGTTCCCAAAATGTTGGCAATGTCGTGATATAATAATTTTCATTTATTTTCGTTTTCTTAATGATTTAGTGAATTATATACTGAAAAGTAATTGTGAAATGCGAATTTAAAACAAAAATTATTATCACATGCATTTGGCGTCTGTGCCTTGATGTTAAGAAACACAAAGTGCAAAAAAAATCTTTCTTTCTTAGTTCGAACTAAGTGTAATCGAACTAAGTATATATGCAGAACCAGCAACTATTTAAATATATGAATTGTTATTGGAGTATTTTTTTAAAGAATGTAAATGTGGTTAAGTTTCTCAAATTTTCCATGTTGGTGAAACATTCAAATTTTTTATAAAAATAAAACATTTATTGTAAAAAAGGTTGAGCATAATCATGTCCACGAGTATTATGTTCTATGAAATTCATATCGCAGCTAAAACCCCTTCATATTCAATCCAATAAACATTTTTTTTTTTTAATTATTTCATTTTAATTTGTTGCTTTTGCTTTCATTTCATTGTCGATTATTGTGGGGCAGATACAATAATTAGTTAACATTGTATTTTTGACACTTGTTATATAATCGATTTTAATGATTTTTTAGCATTTTAAATCAGAAATCAATCAATCAATCCGTTGATTGTTGATTATTATTTTTTTTTTTTTCAATTTGGCTACATTTTTGTTTTTTTTTTTCGCAAAATAGAAAATAATAGAAACCAAAATTGAAAGAAAAATAAATCCTCCTTTTTCTTGTTAAAATTTTCACTTTCATTAAAATTTTTAATATAAATTCAATGACTCCACGTTAATTAAAACTTCATCATGCAAATACGAGGGTCATTGAATAAGTAATGAGACAAAGCGATGTAGCTCAGAAATGCGTTGTTTAATCAATACAATAGTTTCAGTCCGTCAAATTGGCATCCTTGTACTTTATTTTTCATCAGCTGTTCGAGAGTTTTTGGTAAGCATAACCTCAATGGTATTCAGTTAACTATAACGAGTCTGCTCGAGCATTGCTCCGAGGAAGAACAACGTGCAGTGATTAGATTTTTAGTTACAGAGGGTATTGAAGGTAGTGAATTCCACGAAAATTTGTTAAAAGTTTACGGGAATAATTTTCTGAACCGTTCGAACATTTACAAATGGGAGAACAGTTCAAAAGCGGCCGAGTAAGTGTCTGTGCCGAGCAATGGCGTATTACTGTTGAATTGATAGTTGAAGAAGTATTTGGTATAAACTGCAATGCAAGAAAACTTGTAAAAGATGCTTTTTCGATAAAGAAGTTAAAAATGATTCGAGATCAACCCAAAGAATTTTGTGCTAGAGGCATACACAAATTAGAAGAACGATGAGACAAGTGTATAAATGTTGCTGAGGACTACTAAGTATATTGAAAAGTAGTTAAAGTTTTGTATTGATTGAATTAGTCGTTGTGTTTTTTTTTTTTATAATAATAATTAAATCCAATATATAATACTAAACTTAATACTAATTTTAGCGAGTGACTAGCTACTGGGGCCTACGACTCACGATTTAATGATTTTTTGCAGAAATTATATATGTTGGAAATATTTAATAGTGACGGTGTATTTAAGAGATTGGATGGGGCTCTCCAATTGTTGGCAAGAGTCCAGTAGATGATTTGCGGTGTGATCGGCCCCGCAAAGAGGGCATGGTGGACGAACTGAAGCTTTGAGGAGATGTTGGTGCGTGATTTGGGTGTGTCCGAATGAAAACTGTACATGCCCGTCTGGATGAGTTGGTAGGAAGACAGATTTTGTCGCAAGTTGGTTTGATGCAAGAGTACCGGAGGAGGAACTGTCCCTATCCTGTCAACTTCTTCGTATGCAGATGACGAGTAACCAGGTTTTTTAAAACTTTGGCGCTGGTTGGGGTGAAGAAGTATGATGGGGCAAATCTGTCTTGCCGGGCAGCCGCATCGGCGCATTCTTTTCCGCGAATACCTTGGTGGCTGGGAACCCAAAAAATGGTGAATTTGTTGTGGTATTTCGTGCATAATTTCTGGATTTCCCAAATTATGTGATCGTTATGCTCTCGATTTTGTATAGCTAATATAGGCTGTCAGAACATATAGCAAATTTCCCGTTTTTTATGGCAAATTTGCAGACCTTTAATAAAGCAAAGGCTTCGGCGGTGAAGATCGAATTGTAAGATGAGAGAGAGCCCCCAACTATGATCGTTTCCAAATTGTCGACAACAGCGAATGCAGCAGAGTTTTGTGTTTTTAAGCCATCCGTGTAGAACCAATTTATATCCCCGAGCTTTTCTTTAAGCGCTAGGAATCTTGCCAGGTATTCGGAGTTGGTAGTATCGTTCTTGGCTGCTACATGCAGACTAGTATTGATGCTTGGCTGATTCCGATCCCAATCAGGCGTGGGCTTTATAAAGTTGGAAAGTTTTGGTGGTGGCAATATAAATGTGTTTCTACTATCAGACGATGCGTCACGTATAGTTTGAATGTGCCAACAAAGACCTTCGCTAGCAGTCGGTTGGTTGACGTGTAGAGCTTGGGAATTAGCTGCATTGTTGTTTCCTCAATCCTTTCCTCAATGCTGGTTAGCCCGGCTTCTGCCAAATACAGGCAGTGGGAGATGTGGGGAATGCGTTGATCGATCGGTGAACAGCTGCATGATAAGATGGGTGTATTTTCCTTATATGGGACTAAGCACACCATCCAAAGATAGGGAGACCATAGTCGATTTTAGAGAGCATAAGTGTGTCGTTTTTTAGCTATAACGATTTATCTCGTAACTTATTGAATTACCCTCGTATATACTCATATGACTTCTGTATTATGCAAATGCAGATTCATAATGCTAATGATGTCTGTCTCTATGTCTCAATAATTAATTTTCTATAAATTAATTAAATCAAATAAAACACAACGTCATAAACATTTCATTTTCATTAAGTCAATTTTATCTTCTTGTTTATCTTATTTAATTGCTTTGGTAACATCTTTAAAATACTCGTACAGCCATAAAATACAAGAAACTATTATTAGTATTCAAGATACACACGTACACATACTTAACCAGAGATACAACATAATAAAAACAAACAAGTTGCTTTCTGTTGTAAAATGATGGAAAACAAAAACAATAAAAATAGCATACATCACACCAAAGTTTATATCCCTCTTAACATAAAATCTAAAATCTCTTATCTAGTATTTAATTGTAGATACATTTTATATATATGTATTGCTAATGACTATTTCAAAATCTCCTATAATTAAGTAATTGGAAATTAATTCAATCCAAAGATTCTTTAATCATTCTACCTGTTATCGCTTCAGATTTCAGGGCTTAGGCCGACCAGTTCAACCTAATCTAATAGAGGTATGAAACTTCAAATTGAAATAAAACACAGATTAATGGTGTTAATTGCCATGAATTTGGCTTTATTCGAGAGATAATTCTTTTCATTTTTATTGGGAAATGATTTCCGGCTTATGGCCACCTCGGCTGGCTCGGAGGAAGTCAATCGGGAAGTCCAATTTTCGATCCCTTTTTGCTGCAATGGAAGCCGTAAAGTGGCGAATGTTGTCTTCCAAGGCATCAATCGTCTGTGACTTAGCGGCGTAGACCAGAGACTTTACAGAGCTCCAAAAAATTTAGTCGAGCGGTGTTAATTCTCATGATCTTGGAGGCCAGTTCACAGGTCCATTGCACAAAATTATACGTTCACCGAACATTTCTCTCAATAAATGAATTGTGGCACGCGCTGTATTTCATGTTGCACCGTCTGGATGAAACCACAGCTTCTCCACATTAAGGGCATTGAATTGTGGTACAAAAAAAAACAATGATCCCCTGTATGGGTCACCATTACCCATAAAGCACATTAAACTGAACAAAATTTTCTTGTGAAATTCGGGATCAACAGCATCTTCGTTTTAAGCACATTCACAAAATGAACGGCGTGCCTGGTGGTCATACGGCTTCAATTCTTGCACGAGTTGAATTTTGTAGCCCGCCAACCCAAATATTTCTGCAAAATCTTCCATAAATTGGATCCAATTGTTTAGCACTCTTCGATAATACGCTCAACAGCAGCAATAGCTTCTTCGGTAAGCACTGTACGTCACCTCTAAAGATGCGTGTTGTCCTGTAGAGTAAAAGTAGTGCGCGGAGGTGATCCGTGGTTAGTTAAATTAATTGCTCTGATGGACAATTATAACGACCGTAAAATGGACGAAGAGCTCGATGAGTTTCTCCCACTAAACCATGTTTTTCGTAAAAAAAATGGCGCACATATAAAAAAGTATTGCCAACTTAAAGTTCTATACCTCTAACCTCACCCGATTGTAAAGGAAAATAATAAAAAATATGCAATAGTATAAATCTAAATATGTAGTAATTCTAAAAGGTGAGTCGGCGGTTGTAGCTACTATAGTCAATAGCAGACATATAGAGAGAAAAACATTGGGAAACTTAATTAATATAGCAGCAAATATAAATAAAGTAAAAATTTTAAAAAGACTTGGAAGTCATTTCTCTGCGTTACAAACAACAAACGAGTTCTAATAATACTTAGCATGATAGTAGTACGCATTACACTCCAATGCTATGAAGTGTATGAAAATTAAAATTATATCCAATATATTATATATTTGATTAAATGAAACTGGTTTTGCAATGAAAAGGTTAAAGTTGCAGAAAAATATTAAATATATTTTTTATTTCTTTTCGTATTTTCTTTAGTATTTTTTATTTAATAAATACATACATACTATAATAATTACTGCATTTGGCCATCGAACGGGCGACGCACGGTGCATAATTAGTCACCTACCACACCTTTGATTAAATGAGATATAAAAACAGCGACAAACTTCAAATGAGTAACAAAATTTCACTTCTTCTTGTGTTAAGTATTTTTTTTTTTTTTATAATTGCTTATTAGTTCGATTGTGTGCGAGGAGTAAGTATATTTTGCTTTTATATTGTACTTTTAAAACTTTCCAACATAAAAAATTTTGTATTTTGTTTATAAGTATATTTTACGTAAGGTTGCAATAAAAGAGGCAACTTACAATGGGGCGCTGTCTGGATCATGATGATAATGGTGATGATAATGATGATGGCAAGTGCCAGGGAGCGCTGACATAATCAGCATTTAAACATTAGTTCCTTATTGCAAGTCAAGACAAGTCGAGTCGAGTCGAGTCGAGTTGAGTTGTGTTTTGTTGAATTGAGTTGAGTTGAGACAAGACTTAGTCAGTAGCAGCACACGACAATTTGGTGTCATAACATCCATGATGCCTTATATGATTTTCACTTAAAAATTCACCTATGAATTGTTGCGGGGAAAATGAACAAACTGACAAGCCAACAAGCAAACAGACAAAGAAACAAACAAACATGAATCTAAATTGTAAGTGAAATTTTTGCATTTTAAGCAAATTTCCCGGTTAACCGAGTGACATGATGACGACGATGATTTCTGTTGCACAAAATCAAAAAAAAAAAAAACCCACATAAAATAAATAATTTATTATTTATTTTGGAATTCGCATTTTTAAAGGCAAAGTTGCATATTTTTCTTCGGTTGAGGGGCACGCACCTGGACATGGTGAACGTATCACATCACATAGAAAAGTGAAATCAACAGAAATAGAAAAGAAAAAAAAATTCAAATGTTGCCATCAAGTCACATAAACGTCACAATGTCCAACAATTATGTTTCGTTTAACATACTTTAAGAAAATTGCATTTGTGAAAATGTGCAACCAAACAGAACAAAAAAGAAAAAACTTTAAAATGAGAAATTAAAAACCTCAAAAGGTGTTAAATTTAGTTTTCAGCATGTTGACTTCAATTACACGCAATCAAAAGTTTGTTGCTTAAGTCTTTTGTTATTTGAATCATATGTATACTCGTATGAATGATACATACATTTGTATCTAGGTAAATGCATAAGTCACAAGCGTAGTTTAGGGGATCATGGAATTATTCTTTCTATTTTGGCAATACAAAAAACTTCACCTTCCTCTAAAGAATTTTAATCAGATTTTTTATGGCAATTCATTGAATGAATGTTATTTATTTTGAGTTTTTTATATTTCTTGTTAATTGACGAAAAATATTACTTAATAATTTGTTCCACCTTTGTTTGGATTTGCTGTCTAGCTTTAAAAAAAATGGCTTCATAATTTGGTGCTGGCATTAATGCGACACTGACAGATTGCCAAATTCCACAACAACCATCAACCATGAACAGTCAACCGTTAACGTGCGATGACGACGGCGAATATGAGGAAAAACGTAACTGCAAAAAAAGACCCATTCAACAACCATGGCAAATTTAGATTTTGCGGATCCAAGAACATAGTAATTTTTTTTTATGTTTAAAGAAACAGTAAACAGAAAACAAGATACAATACACATAAATACATATATGTATTGTCAAACTAAAACTCAGAAGCAAATAGTCAGACAGATACAAAGATAAATAGATAGATAGATACATAGAAATGTATATCGTTCGTACGAGAATATAAATTTAATTGACAATATGAACATTTACACAGTAGAACGGAAGTTGTGCTCAGTCATGTGTTGAAATCTTAGCAGCTTTAATCATAGATAGATAGATAGACAGATGGACGTAGGGTATACCGTGGAGGTAAATTAGGACAAGCAAGAAAAAAAAACCTCTAAACTAAATATTCGAGACAAAATTAAATATTTTCTTTTTTATTAAATTTATAAATAAACTATGAAACAATAAGAAATGTCTATTATAAAAATTAATCATGCCCACAAAAAAAGGCATCAGAAGTGTATAAAATTATGTACTTAGTACTTACAAAATCTTCATAATCTTTTTAAGAATTTTTTTCTACTGAATACTAATTGTATGAATATTTCTAAAGAAAAAAACATATGAACAGATGTATTTCCAAAAAATTCATGTGTGACAACAAAATGTTGATGCCTCGAGTCTATGATACTGTCACACTGTACTATTGTGAAACCATCATATAAACTAGAAACTTAAGGAAGAGAAATCAAATAGGTAATATTATCATGTGATAAAAAATCAACAATTTCCATAAATAAAAAATTTCTATTTTTCATTACTCGTACATACATTTACTTTAAAGACTCTTATCAAGCATATTTCATGAGTAATAGAAAATCCATAACACTAATAATCAGCACAAATTTTAAAAAATCTTTATTCTAAACTAGCTGTCCCGGCGCGGTTTGCTTCCCCGTCAAAATCGGCTTTCCAAGGGAATGATAGAAATAATTATATCTATTGTAATTTTTGGTGTCACAAATCAGAAATAGATGTTTGATAAAGACTACTTAATCCATGATTTTAAAATATGTATATCCAAGCTTTATATGCAAAATTTGAGCCACCAATTTCGACCGATTCTGTATGCCGATTTTGACTATATAAACCCTATGTGTTACTCATTATAATGCTTTTTATCTTTCAGTAATTTGGTTTTGAATGCAATAAGTGATTTTACCATGATGCGCGCACAAACACTTTCAGTCTACGATTTTATTATATTTATATGGAGATGTATTTACAGATAACTAAAATATTATCATAAAAATATACTTATATAAAGAAAATATTGTTGTATAGTATATAGTCATATTTTGTGGGGCTCTCCACTTATGTAAAGTATAATCAACATTATAAATCTCAACTTGCATTCATCTTAAGTAGTAGGTTTGTACTAGTAATGTAATGAATATCAATATTTACACATTCGCGAATACGAATATTCAGTTTCTAAATCTGGCGGCAAGCCAATTTCAAGATTCAAGATTGTTAGACAACGCTCTTCACACATCAATCAAGTCCAGTGTTAGCCAATTTCTAATGATCATTTTTAATATGTAATCTTATAGTGAAGGCTGATTACAGATATAATTGCCATACTTGCTTAAGTTACAAAAGAATTCTTAATAAAAAGGGTAAGAAATTAATATGCTTTTGTTTCACATACTTAAAATTATTTACTTACACCTTATGCTATGTATTTTTTCTGACGATTATATTCGCAAAATATTTGCATTAATTTTTACGAAAGCGAATACTAATGCGAATATCAAGAAATATTCGAATATTCGAGAATACTAATGCGAATACGAATATTCGCTACATCACTACTATGTACCATAGTTATAATTAATCTTGGAAAAAAGTCTTTAAATCATTATTGGTTATACGTTAGTATGTAGAACTGATAATTTCCTTGAATGACATTATCCTTGTACATAAACTCATAAATCCTAAATTGTGAACGCCCTTCTTCCTCATGCATTCGCTTCAGTCACGTATTTGCAATATAAAATTTTTGATTTTCTACTATAATTTTTAATTTTATGCACTCGAGATGATTCGGAAATAGGTGTGTCTAGTGAAAGACTTAATAAACTTTGACAACGGCAAAAATGAAAAGAAACTTGTAAACTCCATAATACTTGTAAAGATTTAAAATGCCATTGCCCAAAGTTTTATTTCAGGGTTAAAGCAATTTCAAAAGAAAAAAGAAAATAAAAATTAAATGTAAATGTAAATGAAAATGAAAATATAAATGGTATTAAGCTAAACTTACTTAATATGTATATACATATGTTTGTATGTATGTTTGTATCTATGTATAATATAAAAAATCATGTAAAAATAACTTAACATAATTAATAAACGCAAACCCATTTTACTGATTTACTATCTTTTTCTAAGAATTTTCTTATGCAATACTGAAACAGTTGAAGAAAATTGCTCCAACAACAGTTGAAAATTAATAAAAGAAACACACCCATATGAGTAAGAATTGCTTTAACCCGTAAACTCATTTGAAATTGAAATATACTTACAATGCAGAGGCGGTCATTTTGTAATTCAGTGGAATGGAATACAATATACTTAAACTGAAACCTATTAACAAATGCTTGTCTTTGAAATGTGATTAATATTCTAATTGGTCACTCTAATTTGCTTGCTTATGTTGGCTAATAACAAGAACAACAGCACCAGCAACAGCAACAACAAAAACTACAACAATAATGTATCTAGATAGATTGAAAATAACTGGCCAAACCAGTTAAATGAAGCAAGGCAAACTTCAGTTTTGAAGTCAAAATCTTTTTAAACGTTTTTCTAAATATTTTAATTTGTTATATTTATGATAATTTTTGGTTTTTGTTATTGTATTGTTATTATTATTGTTGTCATGGAATACTTTGTGTTTGTTTTTTTATAAAGACTTTTATTGTTATTGGAATTTAAGAAATCGTTTTTCTGCTTTTCTTTGTTTTTGTTATTGTTATTAAGAATTGTTTTGATTGCGCAAGGCCGCTTGGTCAGCGATCGCAAGTGAATGATGACAGGGGATGCGACGAGTGACGTGATTTTCTTTGTTAGTTAAACATTAAAGACACGAACAGAAAATCAAAATCAAAATCAAATTCATTTTCCCACAGCACAATGTTTCTTGTTATTATATTTTTAATTGAATGCAAAGGAAAACTAGAAAAAATTTAAAGAAAAATACTATAAATTGATATCCAACCAATTGATAGGTTTTGAGTTCCTTTTAAAGAAGAATTATGCAACAGAAACACGATATGATTTTCCGACTATAACATCCTTGTTTTTTCTGAATTTTGTCCACCGAGACACGTTTTCATGTTGGGGAACAGACAGAAGTCGCTGGGTACCAAGTTGGTCGAGTACGGTGGGTGATTTTTTTTTTATTTTTACTCCTTTTAAAGTATTAAGCTGTTTTCCAATCCAAATCTGCAATGACCAGTTAAGAAATACGTGTTAGACCCAATAGTTCTTGTGTTCTTTTTGCTACTCTAATATTTTTTATATTAACCCAATATTGATGTGATTTATCAACAAACCACTTTTCGAGTTTAGACCTAATAGAACTCCATGGCAGCCCGCAGAATGTTTCTGGTCCAATGAGAACAGCTCCTTTTCTCGTGAGTTCAGCTGCATCTCCATACCCTAGATACCCACTATGTCCAGGTGTTCAAATAAGATTGACTTAGTTATTTGAAGTTAATCTTCTAAGTAGGCAGTTCCAAACAATCTTCAATTTGAACTCAAAGGCGTTGAGAGCCTGTAGTGCAGCCTTGCTATCTGAGTGAATGAGTATGTGCGTATTACTGTTAATAACACATTCTAATTCTTCTCTAATACATAGTTCAATTGCATGTACCTGGAAAACTGAATTCTCTTTATTATGCTAGTGAATATGCGTCCTCAAAGACTCCAGTTTCAGTTTAGAGAACCACCTGTATACCATACATGGGCACACTTAAGCATGTAAGCGAAATGCGAGGTTATTACTAAATTGATTTGACTATACCAACGATGAATTGTCGTATGAAAAATATTTTGTATATATTGTACTTGTATTAAAATGGAAATCAGTATTTTAGTTTGAAATTTTTGTATCTCCATTTCTTCATTCATCTTTGTTACTTTGATTTTTTTTTTTTTTTTTTTGTTTAATTAAAATGGAACTTCACCTTGAGCTTAATTTTAGTGAAGCTAAAAAAAGCATTAAATTTATTTTTAATAAAAACGACATAAAAATGACAATGACAAAATGTTGAACCTAAAATACAACAATCATAACAAATAACAATAAAACTAATATTAACAACAAAAGCAACAAGTTAAATACACCAAACCCAAAAATACAAAAAAAAAAAATTCAAAAAACCAAAAATTGAAATAAAATTATTAAAGGAAAGAAAAATATGAAAACTAAACGAAATCGAAACGAAAGATATAAGCAACGAATTGTTTGTTAAATTTGTTTGTATCGACTGCAGCAACAATAACACGAATAATTGGAAGTCAAATGCTTTCACAATCATAAAAAAAAATTATAATGAAATTTTCGCAATTGAGCGCATAATGAAAATGATTTAATGGAAAATCGAAATCGAAACCGAGATCGAAACACCATAAATAAATAAGCAAAAGTAACAATATAGTAATAGTAATAAATATTATAATTTATTGTAATAGTAATAATGATAATTGATCAGCATTTTTTTGTTATAATTTTTTGCAATCATTTTATTATATTTTGTTTCTATTTCTATTTTTTTTTTTTTTTTTTTTGGGGTGTTGCCAATTATCTAATCTTTCCTACTATTATTGTGATTTTGTTTCTATACTTTTTATTTGTGCACTTTTGACTTAACATTATTTTTTTGATTTTTATTTCTTACTATTTCTTTTTTGTTGAATTTTTTTTTTTCATAATTTCTATCAAATGAAAAAAAAGAAAAAATTAATGAAAAACTAATCTTGAAAATGGAAAATGTAAAGAAATAAAAAAATGAAAATACAATGAAAAAGAAACAAAAAATTGGTTATAAGAAAAAATAGCAAATATGTTTAACTCAAACAAATGCAGCAGAAATCCAATCATGCGCAAGGAATGCAGTTTTTACTTATATATTTTCGTATATTTTATTTTTGCATTTTTCTATTATTTATTGTGTTGTTATTGTTATTATACTTAGTTGTTATTATTGCTGTTGTTATATGCAACTGAGCTTTCATTTCATTAAATACAAAATAAAAAAAAAATGGAAAAAAAGGCACATAATACAATGAAAATGGCGAATTTGGTACGAAAGCCAAAGTTGTCGTTGCCACACCAAACCAAACCAAAGTGAACAACATTTAATGGCAAAGTAAAGTTTTAGATGACGGGATGACGGTTATCAGACTATTGGCTAGCGGCGTTTGGTACAAATATTTCTGATTTTTTTGTTTTTCAATTTTTTTTTTTTTTTCTCCAATTTCGATTCATTTTGGTTTGTTGTCTTAAGCGACGGCGTCTAATGAAACTTGTGCACATTTGAACAATTGCCCGATTTTGGATAGGCAACCAACTAGACACATAAACGGACTTATAGATAGGCAGACAGGCCAACAGACGGACATTTAACCAATTGGACAGCTTGGGTTTTACGTAAGCGCGTTCGGAATTGGAAAGCAAAGAAATACGAAAAAATTAAGGAGAGACGTTGAGACTCATGTTGCAGTAAATGTGAGAAAATGTGCAAAATGTGCATGCTGACAGCAGCGAATAAGACAAAACTAATAGAAAACACCAATATATGTATGTACGTATGTATGGCGTTATGTAAAATAAAACAAACAAATCAACAAACCTAAAGACAGACTACTATACTAAGAGACCATGGGATAAACAATCATACTGGTGTAACAGACAAGGCATGAGGAATGGCATGAGACATGGCATGAGGCATGGCACAATATAACTAAGCATACTTATGGTAGTTGATCATAGTAAGGCAAGACAAGGCATCTGTTCAAATGAGGATAACGTGATGTTTGAATTAAGAGAAGATTTAGATATAATTGTAAAGAAATTAAGCTACCGATATTGTGATATGTCAAATGAAAACTTAGGGGAGTAACAACAATTTATTATTATTTAAACTAATCGACGCAAGATGACTATTTTTAATGAGCAACCAATTATTTATGTACTATTATTATTACATAGTAAAATTCTATTCCAATAATTTACTATCACACTACTATGGCAAATAGATAAATTACCTCTTTTCCAATTTTTAATGTAACATTTGCTTTGGATTGCATTGAGTATTTTTGATACACATTTCTCCAATGGATCACTCAAACAAGCTTCTCGGCAACTTCTAAACATTCTTAGAAATATCGTATATCACATTTGTAATGTGAAGTCTATGAAGAACTTTATTGGTTTTTTTCTGTAGACATGTTTTTGAATTGAATTTTGTATGATAAGTAAGTTAGATCACAACAGTTGCTTCAAATGCTCTCTTTAGAGTTTTAATAATTTCAAAAATTTTGAAATTTATCATCTGTTGATTAATACATAAGTACTTTGATGGTTTGATGCATTAAGAAAGGGAAGAACAAAATTAAAATATAAATACTATATAGAAATCTATGAGGCTTAAAACATTAACAATAAAGTTTTTTTTTTTTAAATACGCCAATAAAATACTAAAGTACATGTAAGACATATGTATCATACATTTACAAGGGAATATAGAATTTGATCACTCACATCAACAGGGTGAAGTCTTTTAAGACGTCTACGACAATTATGGTTTAAAAGTTCTTTAGCAAGTGGATTGTGGTGATCATTGTATCTACTAGTGTGTCTGTTGATTTCCTCCTAAACTAAGGGCATCTGAAGATCATTGTGTAATGTCTGAAGAATCATGGCGTGTCAGTTTTTTCCGCAGAGCTTTATTCTGGGTGATCTGAATACCATATGTCCAAGACAGCTTGATGATTGATTTGTAAATTGCAAGTTTACCATTTAGATTTAAAGTACTCGTGGGGCGTAGTAGCCAGTTTAGCCTATGTAACTTAGTTATCCATATTTTAGTAGCCTCGTCTCCATGGCAAGCGCTTGTCCAGGTGCACACCGAGATATCTCACCTTGTCGACATAGGAAATGTCAACTCCATTCATTTTAATTGTAGGGTACCTGTCGCGACGTAGCATAAGACAATAGTGTTGAGACTTTGCAGAGTTTAAGCCTATGTTCCAACGTTTAGTCCATCTATGAAGATTGCCTAGGTAGTTTTCGGTATTAGTTGTAGTTGTTTCTTTTTAGAAATGCTATATTGTCAGCAAATGTTACCCCCATTGAGTCTTCACTCTCGGCAACTGGCAAATAATGTAAATAATAAATTATATTATATTTGTACACTCGATTTGAATTAAATTCTATTTAACCATTTTTGATTGCAAATGCAATTCAATAATATAAAAATGTTTCCGATTAAAGATGCATGACTGATTCCCTCCGTTTAGTTGAAAATTAGTACTATTAGGTAAAGTTTAATTCAATTTGATTATGTCTTCAAACCAAATTTTCTAAATTCCTTAATTGAAAATACTTACGAATACTTATACGAACATAAAACATTATTACATATTAATCTAAAATCTTCGTAATTAAAAAACATCTATTTATTCAAGAGAAAACAACTCTTTATTGCCCACAAAAAGCAATCCATGAATGATAAATTAATTAGCAGAAATATAATGATCAAAGTAAAATGCTAATTAACTCTGACATATCATTTAACACACATAACAGAAGTGCCAAGATGCCTTCTTCGAACTGTTCACTTGTGTATGAAAAAGCTATTGTACACCAAATCATGTATCTTATAGTTAGTGCGACGATCTCCTTGGGAGAGCCAAATAAGTTTCGCTTTCTTATAACGGAAAACATAATCGAAAGGCGTGAACTCATCTTGTTTTCACTTGATTTCAGTTTTATTTTCCACTCATTCGGTCGACCGATCGATCGTTCATTTCATCGTTTTCCATTAGTTCACTTGGGTAATGGATTTGTTTCAGGCTAAAAGCTAAAAGCGAAGCGAATTACAATTGTTTTGATTCAAAAAACGAAAACAGAAACAGAAGTGAAAACCAGTCGATCCAGTTAACTCGATAAGGAACACAACATCTGTGGTTATTGATGTTGTTGTTAATGTTGTTATTGGTCTGTGCTCTTTTTTAACGTTTAGATGCGCCGCCTTCTCTTTTTTCTGATTTTATTAAAATCTGTTTAAATTTGGACATTAATTGACGACGTCATGATCGACGACTTTTTGACTAAATTTATGAAAATATTTTAAAATCACAATAAACAAGTTTCACATTTTTTCAACTTACCACATGGCGATCTTCTTAAAATACTATGGCGATTCACGAAACGTCGCAAATTTTCGAGCTCACTTCGCAAACCAGCAATTCTCGTATACATAACTAAAATTAAAAAAGTGGATTTATTAAAATTTGTGGGTACAGAAAATTAAATAAATATTGTAATTTATTATTCATTCTTCTACTTCGTACGTAGATCAATTGGTAATTGAATTAAATTAATAAAACCTTTCACTTTTGGGCAGAGTTCCCATTTACAAAAAATTCACAATGCTGGTCACCCTCAGTTTCGGCACTCAATTGGCAAAATTACGCACTTTTTTTTGGTTACTTTAGTTTGCGGCGTAACAAATTTTCAACGCTTATGATGTTTCCTGAATACCAAGATTGTATTTTTATTTTGACTTCTATACAAATTTCTTAGTACAAATATAAATGTTAGATGTTGTAAGGCATATTTATTCTATACATATTCTTGATTAAATAGCATGTTATTGCTGCAGCCATAGATTTAAATTTGGGGTAGAAGTCTGTTTTTTTCGGGGCAGACCAAATCCGATATCAAAAAGTACCTACTGCGCAGAAGGTGTAGTATAAAGTAAAAAAAGTTTACCTTAGGTCATCGAGAAATATTAATTTAATGAAATTTCTACAATGGAAAACCATCAAAATCATGATAGAATTATGGTTATCATTCAGATCTTAAGAACATTTTTGTGCTTATTTATATAGCAAAGTTGGTTTCCCACTTTAATCTTAGAAATTATTGAAGGTAGTACAAGGTATTTGATAGCCGTTTCTACAAGAGTTTAACACCCTTACTCTTTTAACTTCATTATAGTCTGAGTCACAAGAGCCACAATTAGAAAATATTTTAAAAATTCTCGTTAATAAGAAATCGTTTCAGTTAAATTTGTTTTAATATCCAAATCCAATTCGAGAGGGTGACCTTGTCCAAGATTTATTAGGTTGAGTTTTAAATATTCTTATTTTATTTTTCGTGTATTGTGCTTCTAGTAGATAAATGAATTCATCTTATTAGGACCATTTAGTATAATAATGTTTTGTTCTTTTTTAGACAAAATGATCAAATCTATATAATATGAAAATAAAAAAACTAATAAAAACAGAATGACCTTATGAATATTAAACTAATTAACTCTTCACCATATGGTATCATTAGGAAAAGGAATGTTCTATGTTCTCTGTTTATTCTTCAATGATATTAATTTAAATGATTGCATCTCAACAGATGAAGACAAATAGACAATACATAGATTAAAGAAATATGTATGTAAATTCATGCTATGGAGAATGGAATGAACAAAAATCTTCAATCACTAGGGTGACCACTGCCTAATTTAATGGCATAATTTAATGAACAAATGCCTGAAGAAAATTCCATCTGGAAAGATGACATGAATACTGTAAATCTTGGATTCATCTCATATGATATACTTAGTATCTACCCATCCATAGAAATCAGAAAGATATTTTGATTTTCATAAAAATTCCATTTCCATTCTCCTTTAAAATATTATAATGATTTTTTTTTTGTTTTTTTTTTTAAATTCTTTCCTTACTTAAAAGAATTGTCTATTCAAAATTGAGTGTAAATTATCTAATTTTGCAAAACACTTTGAAGTGTCTTTAAGACCAATCAAATATTCAAGACGCATAGGAGTATAAGACCTTTAACGCATGAAAATCCATTAATTCTCTCATTGTCATAAAGCCTAACTATTTAGAATGATAAAAATAAAAGAACTTTACATTACAAATTCAGTATTGCGAAGTTTTTGGAGGAAGGTGTTCCTAATTGTTCTAAATATCTTATGTTTTTCTTATATCGTGTATGGAATTTTAAAAAATTTAAATTCAAACATAAACTAAATTTATTTACATAAAAAGTAGGTGAATTGTGATTAATACGAGTATATGAAAAGCAAGTTAGATTTCAACCAAGAAATGATTTCAAGTCAAATTTTAACCAAAAATGACCAAAGGTCAATCTTCTTTACTAAATAACAAATGTAAAGTTATGGACATCACAAAAACATCATAAAAGGTCTTCAAAGTCAAGTTGTTCATTAGCAGTTCCCGTTGTCTGTCAACAATAACAACAGCAACAACAACAGATTTTTTTACATTCATTTTTAAAAAATTCATAAAAAAATAACAAAATTATTTACAAGAAACAGAAGAAGAGACACAACCAATGAGCATCTTCAAAGCAAATAAATCTTAATGTAAATACGATTTTAGAAGAAGTCGTCGTCATTCATATTCGTAAATTGTTACCGTACCGTATATTCATTGTTATTGTTTATTTTTTTATTTTTTTTTTTTTAACAATAATAAACAGTTAAACAATTTTAATTAGTTTGTCATTTCCGTCAGAGGCCCCTTTACGTACCATTAAGAGCGATCGGAGCTCAAAAATCGTGTTGAATCATATTGTATCGCAACGCATCGTGAACTGGGTCAATGTCATGACAAATTGGTGTTTGATGCGATGAGTTGTAAAGATACAAAATGTTTGATATTTTTATATGTATATAGCACGAAACAATTTTACCTAATGCAAATATTTATACTGAACTGAACTGACCTTACTAACTTGGAAACCAATTGAACCCAAAAAATCATGTGCCCATTTTCTTTGTCTCAATTAATTCATAATTTTAAGCATAACCAATTTTTTAATATTCTTCGATTGTATTTTTTTTTTTTTTTATATTTATTTATTTATTTATTCAATTAATGTGATTTTAATGCAATTTTAATTTTCTTATTTACCTTTTCTTTTTCTTTATTTAATTTCAGTTGCCACCGCGATTATTTAGAATCGCTTTCGTTATATGTCTCCTTGTTGTGTTCCTTTCACAAACAACTGACAGTGCACAGAGTAAGTGTAATTAATTTATAAAATTGACACTTCCCAATTAATAATTAGATGATGGAGATTACAATTTATTTATAGTGTTTACTAGATACTTTAATAGCTAATTGCTTATCTAAGAAGAGAAGTAAATATATGAAAATTATAAGGATTTGACAAAAGATGCTTTTATTTTGATAAGATATGTATTATGTTTGGGAAAATTTCATAGTCTAACTCAAAAATTAATGGAGGTCGCCTAAAATTCACTTAAAACTGATAATCATAACATTAATAGAATTCGATGAACTTTTAGAATTTAGTGTGAAAAAACTTGCATAATTGAAATAATACACGGTGGAACAATTAAATATCAGTACTGTATCAACCAGTCATGTTATAAACAACCGGGCAGAGTCATTTCAAAATTTTATTACTCCAATTGATTGAGCAAACCAAATGTCCCTCTTTGATTTTGTTGGATGGCAGAGCGTAGCAAGAAAACAACACACGTGACTGGAGACCAAAGTTCGCGAATTTATAGCAAATGGCAGTAATGTTTCATGAGCATTGATGGAAGAGGCTTTGTATATTACAAGGGAAACAATTTGATTCATTCTTTACGAGGATTTGGTTAAAGCAAAGACTAGGAATCACTTCGCTTACCAATCATTCCAGATATTCGAAATATTAGAAGCTTTCTGAAAACTAAGTGTCAAAAATGGGAAATTTGAAGGCAAATAGCTTTGACGTATTGTTTTAAGGCACACAAGACGAACTATGAATCACTATAGAATTAAAGTAACAATTGTATTGGTGCGAGATTAGAACACTTTGAACAAAAAATGTTTAACAAAATCCAGATACATATATGCATATATACATATGTATATATGTACACATTTCGTTTTGGTCAAGTAATTCAGAACCATTTGATATTTAATTGTCGATCAGTTTTTTTATAACAGTATGCTGGATTGTCACGTTCATCGTTCTACAGCAATAATTCGATTATACGAGGGGGGACCCAAAAAAAAATTATGTGAATTACTCTGTGGTGGGGAGGGAGAGTGGGGGAACCTATTGTCCGTTAGTATCACGCCATCTGCGTCAGTGTGCAAAGTTGTGTCGCTGTGAGTGCATCGGTTCGCCTCTGAGATTTTTTTTAATAAAACAACTTTTTACATTTTGGCGAAAACGTAATGGCAGATTGTCGAGAACAACGCGCGGCTGTGAAATTTTGTGGGGAAATCGGCCGCGGAAACTATTGTAATGCTTAAGACTGCTTATGGGGATGCTGCCCTAAGTAAAACCAGAGTTTACGATTGGTTTTCACGTTGTAAAAATGGAGAAATGTCTATTGAAGACCAACTTCGTTCAGGACGCCCCTCTACGTCAAGAACTGATGAAAACGTCGACAAAATCAATGCCCTCGTTCGTGAAGACCGTCGCCGAACCATTGATCAACTCTGTGAGATGTCGGGAATGTCATGGAGTTCAATTTAGAGAATTTTATCAGAAGATTTGCACATTAGAAGGGTTGCAGCGACTGGTTCTTCCATCATTACAACGCGCCGGCCCACACTGCCCTTTCCATGAAGCAATTTTTGACCAAAAACGCCATGACACCGATTGTCCACCCCCCATACTCACCGGATCTAGCCCCCTGTGACTTCTTTTTGTTCCCCAGACTCAAAAGGAATATGAAAGAAAAGCGTTTTGCCACTGTGGAGGAGGTGAAACAAAAATCGCTGGAAGGCTTAAAGGACATCCCGATGAGTGAATTTAAAAACTGTTTTGAACAATGGAAGAATTGTTTGGAGAAGTGCATTGTGGTCAATGGCGAATACTTTGAAGGTGATCAAAATTTGGTGTTAAAATATTAAGAAATAAAGAAGCTATGACGAAATTCCCTTTTTTTTTTTTGGGTCTCCCCTCGTACGTATCATTATTTCCTCTTACTTTTTTTTTTAACAAATTACAATTTCTTACCAAGTGTGTTCTCTATTTGTTTTTAAGCAATATTTGCTGAAAAACATAAAAAATCCATTAATTTCTAAGTTATACGTATCCGTTAAAAATTGGAAGTTGGTGCTACATTATTCGACATTCACATTCGTTTTGATAATGATTACTTTCAATAATAGTAACAGTGAATGAAACAACAAAAGAACTCCTACATAATTACTTTTTGTATTTTGCTTTTGTTACTCGTGTACTAACAGCCTCCCCCGCTTTACCTTATACTCTTTTCGAAATTATTTATCTATGTATCTATTTTTAACTTTATTCTCATGACTTCTGCTGACATAAATGGTTTGTACAGATTCTGCTTGCGTTGCCCCAATTGGGGATATAGCTCAGTGGTAGAGCATTCGACTGCAGATCGAGAGGTCCCCGGTTCAAACCCGGGTGTCCCCTAATTTTATTTTTTTTTTTTTTTAACAATAAAGTATTTTTTATTAATTATACTTACTTATCTTTTCTTAATTTAATTCATATATAAAATCAATTTGTTACTTATGTGTTATGTGCGATTTGCATTAGTTTTTAAAATATTTATGCTAAAAATAAAGGATAATATATTTAGCTTTAATCATTAGTCTAAGTATGTGCATTAATATTGTAAAAACAGCAGCATAAAATAAAATTAAACAAACTAAGATTTACCCCACCTATTGATTCCTTTTTAGTTAATAAAAAATCCAAACCAAATTGAATTCAATAAAATTCGATAAACAAATATTATAGTAACACATATAAAAAAAAAATAAAAAAAGGGGACACCCGGGTTTGAACCGGGGACCTCTCGATCTGCAGTCGAATGCTCTACCACTGAGCTATATCCCCATGTGGTCATGTGTTGCTAAAATGCGTATAAGTGTGACTAACTAAGCACACTTTGTATGACGCTTGTAGAAAAATGAACATTAACGAAATAAGTAGTATAATAAATACGAAAATACGAGAGCAAAGAATAAACTTAAGTCACTTCGGTTTAAATGAAGATAAAAATACATTTCCCAAAAACAGATAATGCATCTGTTAAAAAAGGTTAAGGAACCAAAAGTTTCAATACTACAAAATGAAATATATATAGTCTTCCTCTATAACAACATCAACATTTAATTGGAACATAAACACAATTAATAATTTAAATATTGTATTTAAAAGTATGTATTTTAAAAATACAATCAAACCAATTCCATGACTCGAATTTTTTATAAATCGAACCAAATCGAGTTGCAGTGGCGTTTGGGGCGAAATATATATCCATAAATCGAATATATTCATAAGACGAACAAAAAAAAAAATGGCACTTGCAACCTTGAGTCGAAGTTTTTGGGGAAACAGCAGATTATGATGAATATTTCTTGTGAATAGGTAAACACTTAGATAGATATACCTTAAGAGTCAAATATTAGCAAATTGTTAAAAATAAAAAACAAAACCGATGTGGTCAACATTCTACATTTTATTTAATTTTTAATTAATTTTCTTGACTATTATCGATAAAGATCGATATTTATTGGAAACTACTAAGGATGTATGGATAAGATTGAATCCTAAAATAACTTCCATTTTATTGAGATAGCAAAACAATTTGCTAATTACATTAAATAATCAAATGTAAGTACTTACATACATAATTGAATTGTAGTTGAACAATGTCTCTAGTCAACTCTCGAGTTCTTAATATTGTATTAATATTGAGAATCTTTCTTGTTAGGATTTATTTATAATTAACTTCCCCTTGCTATCCACGTGGACTATATTAATGTGGACAATGAAATTTGCATAGAAGGCTTCCTTTCAGATGATGATATTATTGAACATTATACCTTAGAGCCATTAAATGCAAGTCCACATACGGTGGAAGAATTTATTTATTACATTTCCAAAAATAGATGTAGCGATTTCCTATGTATAATATTAAATTCATATTTACAATTGAATAGTAATATGTACATATACTAAGATCGAATTGAATCTGTTCAGAAACAGTTTCTTTTGTTTGCCCTTCATGGCAATCCTAATTATTCCATCTTTGGTGCATCGGAGGATAGCTCTAGGGATTAACTTTCTTGAAAAACTTATAGTTGGGGCATTTGATTTTCCTGAGCTATTAAATCAGTTGAACTTTTGTATCCCTAGTCGTCCTACCAGAAATTTCGTCCCTTTAGCCTTGAATAGATGCATTACTAATTATGCTCTACACGAACATTTCCAAGTTTTATGTTTATCATACACTAATTTCTATCACGTTCTCTCGCATAATATGTATGTATTATATTTTAATTTTAAGTTCCTACTACATATAAGTTTATTGTTAATAATTTTTAAACTAACAATAAATTTTCATATATAAATAACAACTAGAAAATTTTATATTAAGTAAATAAAAATGTAATTTGTAATTCAATAATTGTACTACCTTTCGCCGAAATTCCCAGTTCTACTGAATAATTCGAAGTCTCCATAAGTCGAAAATTTAATGTGCGTTATGATAATTCGAGTTATGAATGTTTAATTGCATCTTAAAAATAAGAAATAATTAAAACTGACATATGATGCATTTGATTAATGGAATTTCTGATTAGACCTTTACATATTGCAATTCAAATATAATATGAACTAATCAAAAGTTAAAAGAGATGCGAGTAGAACAAAATTTATTCAATATTCAGTACAAACATTTTTCAAAATCAAAATCTTAAACAATCACAACTAAAAAATGTATGTCACTACAAAAATATTCCAATAAACATTTTATTTTCAATTCTCATTGTCAACCAATTAGAAAAAAAAAACAATTGCAAGAAATTTAATATCATGACAAAGTATTAGTATTAGTACACGTAGTAATTACTTTGCATTCGATAAAAATTATGAGACTACGAAAATCGTGTAGAGTCAATTGCAAGAACTCTACAAATGTTCGATTGTCACGATGTTTGTGTGATTTTTGATAACAGACTGTGACTGTGTATTCGTTGTGGTTCGGAAGCGATAAAACTGAAATTGGCAAATTAAAGCTAAAATATTGTCCACTGATAATAATGATGATTATAGGTTCCGATCCAATCCGATCCATCCACTCATCTTGGCATAAAAACCATAAGCCAACTCCAAACAGACAACCATTGTCATTAATTTAAAATAATCAGTATCAACAATCTCTTCATAATGATCTAAAGTGAAGCAAGTGGCTTTTGTACACAACAATTATTGTTACGACAGCAGCCAGTTGAAGTCAAGTTGATTGATGATGACATGGCTCAAACAGAGAGAGAGAGAGAGAGAGAGATATGATCTTCGATTGTCGTTGATGAGGTGCACAATTAGATGACAAGTTGGCAGGTGTCTTCGATTAACAGACAATACTTGGAAGGTTAGATCATTGATAGAGTTGTTAAAAGCAGCGTAGGCATAAAGAGAAAATTGATTTGATGAGTTGAAATACAATTATACACCAATAGTGAGTTAAGTGAAAATATTTAACCGATAATTTTTATCTCATCTTTTAATAGCCAAAACACGCAGGAGATTGCGACGCCCTACAACAGCTCCAAGTGTCTCAAATGGTGGCTCACGAGGTAATCTGGTTGCTTCAAAGAAGGCCACTGAAAAACCTCTTGATGTGGCAGAGAAACGCATCGATCAACAGCCCTCATCCGCGTCCACTTCGACAACAATAACTCGTTCGCGGGTTCGTTCCAAATCAAAATTGCGTGGTGCCGCCGCAGCTGGGGCAGCAAGTACAGCACTCGTTGCCAGTGGTTCTTCACTTAAGGGCAAAAAGACAAAAGTCGATGATGGGAGCCCGAAAATTGTGTGTTACTACACCAACTGGTCGCAGTATCGCGTTAAACTAGGCAAGTTTGTACCTGAAGATATTCCTGCCGATCTGTGTACTCACATCATTTTCGCCTTCGGTTGGCTGAAGAAGAATAAGCTAAGTTCGTATGAATCGAATGATGAGGCCAAAGATAATGTTCCTGGTCTTTACGATCGTATGATAAATTTGCGTAAAGCTAATCCTAAATTAAAGGTGAGACTATTGTGATTTTCATTTGAATGTGATTAGTTTTTGACCATTTATATTTTTGAATAGATCCTGCTCGCTTTAGGTGGTTGGTCGTTTGGCACACAAAAGTTTAAGGATATGTCAGCGACTCGATACACGCGACAGACGTTCATCTACTCGGCAATTCAGTTCTTGCGCAAGCGCACGTTTGATGGTCTCGACATGGATTGGGAATATCCAAAGGGATCCGATGATAAGAAAAACTTTGTCCTTTTATTAAAGGAGCTGCGCGAAGCGTTCGAAGCTGAGGCACAAGAGTTGAAGAAGCCTAGACTTTTACTCTCTGCTGCTGTACCTGTGGGTCCTGATAATATTCGTGGTGGATACGATGTGCCTGCGGTGGCAAGCTATCTTGATTTCATTAATTTGATGGCATACGATTTCCATGGCAAATGGGAACGTGAGACAGGTCACAATGCACCACTTTATGCACCATCCACTGATTCTGAATGGCGTAAACAATTGTCTGTCGATAATGCCGCAAGTTTGTGGGTCAAATTGGGTGCACCCAGAGAGAAACTTATCATTGGAATGCCTACATATGGACGTTCCTTTACATTGGCCAATACGGACAAACATGGGCCAAATGCACCAGCAACCGGAGGTGGCCGTGAAGGCATTTACACCAAGGAAAGTGGTTTTTTGGCTTACTATGAAATATGTGAAATGCTTCTTAATGGTGCCGTCTACGTTTGGGATGATGAAATGAAAGTGCCCTACATGGTAGATGGAGATCAATGGGTCGGTTTCGATGATGAACGTGCAATTCGCAACAAAATGCAATGGATCAAAAAGAATAATTTCGGTGGAGCTATGGTCTGGACTGTGGATATGGATGATTTCAAAGGTGAGGCTTGTGGCGGCAATGTCAAGTATCCGCTTATTGGTGCCATGCGTGAGGAATTACTTGGCATCTCGCGTGGTAAAGAAGCAAAGGATGTTAACTGGACTGAGGTTGCTTCAACATTTGAAGATATTGTAGAGGTTTGTGAATGACCGAATGAAAAGCAATTACGTTTGCTTCATTAATGATTTTCAATGATTTTAGAAACCTGAACCTATCAAAATCTCTGTTGACGAGGTATTGGATAAAGTACGCAAACCGCAGACAGTCAAGAAACATCGCATTAAGGCTGGTGCCAATGCCGTTGAATTGAATTGTAAGTTTCTCATGAGCTTCAAATCCTTAAAAAATACCTTATGATTTTTTATAAATTTCCTCAGCCCGTCCCGCACAAGTTTTCTGCTACCTTACAAGTTGGTCTGCTAAACGTCCAGGTGCTGGCAAATTCGAGCCATCCAACGTGGATCCCAAATTGTGCACACACATTGTTTACGCATTTGCCACACTTCAGGATCATAAACTTACCGAAGCTACAGATGATGACCCAGAGAACTACGAGAGTGTCATTGCTCTACGTGACGCGAATCCAGATCTACAAATATTGCTTGCTATTGGCGGCTGGGCATTTGGTTCAACACCATTCAAAGAACTTACTTCAAATGTCTTCCGAATGAATCAGTTTGTCTACGAAGCTATCGATTTCTTGCGTGACTATAAATTCAACGGTTTGGATGTCGATTGGGAATATCCACGTGGCGCTGAAGATAGGACAGCCTATGTAAATCTTTTACGTGAATTACGTTTGGCATTCGAAGGTGAAGCCAAGTCTTCGGGTCTCCCTCGTCTGTTGCTTACTGCAGCCGTGCCAGCTTCTTTTGAAGCCATAGCCGCGGGTTATGACGTTCCCGAGATATCAAAATATCTGGATTTCATTAATGTCATGACGTATGATTTCCACGGACAATGGGAACGGACAGTGGGTCATAATTCACCACTTTTTGCTCTTGAGTCTTCGACTGGTTACCAGAAGAAGTTGACTGTTGATTATAGCGCACGTGAATGGGTGAAACAAGGAGCTCCAAAAGAAAAACTCTTGATTGGCATGCCCACTTATGGGCGTAGTTTTGAATTGGTTAATGACACACAATTTGATATTGGTTCACCAGCGTCTGGAGGTGGAAAAGCTGGAAAATTCACAAACGAATCTGGTTTCCTTAGTTACTATGAAGTATGCACATTTTTAGCTGCAGACAACACAACGCTTGTCTGGGACTCAGAACAGCAAGTACCCTTCGCTTATCGTGGAAATCAATGGGTCGGATTTGATGATGAACGTTCACTGAAAACAAAGGTAAATTCCAAATCAATAGAATGCTCTTTCTGGATCAATTTCAAATTATTATTTTCCCTTATAGACGGAATGGTTAAAAGAACAAGGTTTCGGTGGTATTATGGTCTGGTCTATTGATATGGATGACTTCTCTGGACGTTGTGGTAGCGGTAAATATCCATTGCTGAATGCCCTTAACGATGAACTCAAAGATTATAAGGTAGCGCTCGAATACGAAGGTCCATATGAGTCTCATGGACCACGAGGAGCTTATACAACCAAAAATCGTAAGTACAACAATACTTTGCACAAATTTCCGCGACATAATATGAATGAATATGCCTTTCATCTTTATTAGCACACGAGGTTACATGCGAGGAGGAAGATGGACACATTAGTTACCATAAGGATTGGAGTGACTGTACACACTACTACATGTGCGAAGGTGAACGTAAACATCACATGCCATGTCCTGCCAATCTTGTATTCAACCCACAAGAAAATGTTTGCGATTGGCCCGAGAATGTCGAAGGCTGCCACTCACCAACAGAAGCTCCTGCCTAAATCTCAAGCTAAAGATCAAATCTTTAACCATCAATAATAAATATAAACTACAACAAATTTTATAAATAAATAATAACACATTTGTTAATACATACCTAATAAATTCGATAGCCTAGGCTTAGTAGTCTATAATTAAGAACAAAACTGCCACTTTTCGAAATCAAACTTTAATCATTATAATACCTACATACTTACTATACTCGTATAACTAACTGCTGCCTTTAATACTCAACAATTGCTATTCGAATTACTAATTCGAAACATAATAAACGTTTAAAACATCATCATTAAGTTAGAAGTTTAAGTAGACTTTTTGTGTAAATTAGTTAAAAAAGCAAACACTTAACAAACTCTTTTATTTTTTTTCTATATTTTTGTATTTTTTTTTTTTTTTTTTTTTTTGTTAATTTTCCCCTTTATTATTTTTTATTAAAAATTTCTTTTACTAAAATACTGCCTAATCTTTCCGTAAATAGACGTGCTCATCACTTTGGTTTGTCCGTTGTCTTTATCATCATCTTCAAATAAACTAAATTTTAACAAGAAAGCAAAAGTATATAGAGGCGCCACTTTTATATATTAAACTGTGATAATCATAAGAAATGAAAAACAAAAAAAAACAAAATTTTAATCGTTCAAATTCTCTACAATTGTCAAATTATTTTGATTTTGATTTTACTTTTGCCAATTTTTTACTAACTTATTCCCGCTTTTTTTCTATTTTTCTTCCATAACCAATATTAACAAAATTATCGAAAAATAATTAACAATTTCTTTCTTCTTCATTATACTCGTACTAATTATAATGTTTCAATACAAATTTGTTTACGAGTTTTATATTTTTACCTACTACTACCTACCAATTTCATTTATTATAATTTTTGTATTATAGTGTTATAATATTAGTTAATAAAAAAATTGTATAAAAACAAAAATAAAAATTTAAATTAGTTGATTTTTTTATACTATACGAGTACTTACATATCTAATCATTAATGGAATTACTGAAATAAAGAAATGAAGATAAATGTAAAAGTGAATGAATACGTTAACAACTAGTACACATCCGGACACACATATATAAGAGAAAAATTGAAGAATCATACTAACATATAATATACTATATGTATATCCAGAAAAACTCGTGTTGCTTATTTTACACCCTGTGGAAGTCACAGCTGGAATCTGATCCTAGGATGGCAGATCGATAAAAAGCACCTAGATGCGGCTATACAGGACCTAGACGCATTTACTCAATGACTTGATAATTATCGTGATATCGGTTTCCAGTCATCCTTGGTAACAGCGAGAGAAATGGCTGATGAGAATGATATTGATTCAAAGTCGTGAAATGTAGACGTATAAAAAGAAATTTTGATTACGTTGGTGTAGACGAAACTCCTGCATTAACTGGAGAAGATATTTTCAAAATACAGTTTTTTTTATGTCATCAATGTGCGCGCAGGTTGCCAACCTAGATTTGAGGCACTTAAGCATCATGAAAGCATAAAAAAGTTAAAAAAAATGACTGACTTTTGAAGCAATGCAGCAACTTACAATTATCTCTAACAGTACGAGACAAATCTGATATTGATGGACATGAATTATATGAAGAACTGTGTCCATCAATGTTTATCCGTGTATATGAAGAAAACGATGACATTGTTTCGGTGCTGAAATATATTAAAGAAAAAAACTTAACGGAAGTGTACCCTACTATCGAAGTAGCCCTGAGAATTATAGCCACGATAATGATTTTAGTTTTGGAAAAAACCGCAAATATAATTTCTGAATCTCTGAATAATAAAAATAATAATAACTTGTTATCCTTGTGTTTATTATTTATTGTTAATTTCCAATAAAAAAATTTAAAACTCTAAATTATTTTTTTATTAATAACTTTGCATTTCTCGTCAAGTATCATCATTAAAACTAATTCCATAAAGACAAGGGCCTGGCAAAGGTATACCCGCCCGGAGCCTCGCAAAGGCTAAGGCCGCCACTGTCTTTTGATAGTTGTAATCTTTATATTTTCAACCCCCGAATCACACTATACACAAAATATCATCTTTCTAATCATTATTGTACAATAGATTCCAAAAAAAACAGGCTCTTTGACACCAATTTCATTTCCATACGAAACATACAACAAATGACCAAATCCATAGGATAACCCGTATCTTTGACAATACACTTGAAGAGAAAATCACTTACACTGCAGTGTTCCTCGATATGTCATTACTGAAAAAAAATAATGCTAGTTCGTATATATCCGACGTTACTTTCGAATCAAACAAGATGTTACATATTCATTCACATTTCAAAGAGACAAAGACTGGGGTTCCTCAGGGAAGCGTTTTCATTAGCTTATTCCAGCTACAATACGAATGGAGAATTTTTGTTTCTTAATAATTATAGAATTCCTATTCACCTCATTGCATTTTCAATACCAATGAAACAGGACTCTACCATAAGGTTCTTCCTATGGAAAAACTACCGCCAGCTGGAGAACTCTGAAACAGCTACTACTGACACTTCAGCTCATAAGCAATTCAACAAATTATAGTTTGCTTTGGAAAGTCAAAGATGCCAACTTGCTTTAACGGACAGCACGTTCTACTCCTATATTTTTCAAATTAAAATGCATGAATTACGAGTGAAATTCGGAAAATGTTTCATTCAACAAAATAAAAAAGTAGAAAATGCGAGTTTGGAAAACGATCTTAAAAGATTCACATCGCTGTTTCATTCAACAAAATAATCTAAGCACGAAACTTTCAAACATAAAATTGGATTTTCTGCCATCTGATATGGGCATCATACATTGGTTTTTATTTTTAGCAAAACAAATAGCCACCCCTGAAAGAAATCTGCAGGGGAAATAATTATAGACGTTAGTTTTCATATTAGATGCCTTACATCCACAAAAAAAAATCACTCAATAACAACCAAAGGAATTGGGAATTATTTTAAATATTGTAGGTTGAGTTGAAATATGTATTTTCGGTTGTTATAAATGATGATGGCGACTTTACCGAGGATGAGGAAGAACATTCTCCTCAGTTTCTAACCTCTACATCCAAATACAACTAAAGAATTCCTCACATAATATGTATTAAAGAATTGGTTTGGAAGCTTAACATTTGAAGCATAATAATTGGTATAGCTGAATGTAAGGGGTTAATATAAGCGTAGTTTTTATAATAATGATTATCGAGTTACTGTGGGGGAAAAAATTATCAAAATCCACTTAGACTGGTTTTGAAAACTTAAAACTAAAACTTAAATCTAATAATGTCTAGTAATATCGTTGATATGTGAATAAATAGAGTATCTACATCTATTATTGAAGATCTAGTTTAGCCGGACTAGCCTATCAACTACCATTTCAACATTGGCTTGCTTATGGAAGACGGTAGTAGAGTGGTGTCCAAGGTAGGCCGAAAATCAATTATTCAGGAAAGTAGTCATAAAGAGCTTTAAAAGCAACCTGTAACTTAGTATAGATTTCAGATGCTAATAACCCAGAGCAAATAAGCGATAATGGAGGCAGATCAACCATAAAGAGATGGAAAGTCAGAAGTGTAAATGTTAGAGAGTAATGGGGACAGACACGACCCTTGAGGCCTTCCAGCAAACTAGAAACGACCGGCTATAAAAAGTTTTGCACAATTTTTACCAGTTCGGGCGGGAAATTTAAGAGTGTCATCTTGTGGATAAGCCCATTGTGCCACACGGTCGAATATAACATTGAAAGTTTTGTTTAACGACCTTCTTGATACGGACAAGCGAATGTAAGCGTTATGTTCTTTGCGAAACCCGAACTTCTGATTTGGGAGAATTTTGCCATCACTTGCAAACCTGATGAGCTTGTATAAGATTTAGCTTGCAAAGAAGAGTAAACTTATTGGCCGATAAGAGGATGGAGACTCAGCAGGATTCTGGGGCTTTTTTATTGCCACAACTTTAGATGTTATATTAAAATGTCAAACATCCCATATCCGAAGTGTTTACATTTAATGTATTTATTTATTTTTTTAATTCTGTAAATATGCTAAAATTACAACATTCACAAATAGTCGACATACGTATATCGGGTTGCGCACCTCAATATCACTTTTTCTTAAAATTAATGAACAATTCGCGAATCGTGGCTAAATCAGCTTGATTTAAAAAGTTGGATGAGCCGCAATCCAAAAGACAACAATAAAAGACTTACTGCAAATTTTGCAAATGTAGGTATTTATCAACACAAAAAACACGTGCTAATGCCATGCCTTTCGCACAGACAAATAAAATATAGTTCCCACCAAAACCAAGGAACGAAACCAACACTTTCCAAGATCCTTTGGCATGTGGAAAGGCTATGCAAAAGCTCAAGAAGATGATTTTAAAGCAACAAGAAAGCAGCACTAGTGAGTCTGAAGAAGAAATAAATAATAAGGAAACTGATTACGATTTCTGGAAGCACCATACCGAGTTGGTACATGAACATAGAAAGAAAAAATATTCAAACGTCAACTATGAGTTCTCAGTTTACTTATCAATCCCGTCCGTGCCCCTCTATAGAAATCCATTTGCAGAATGGAAAGATTTTAAAGAACAATTCCCCCATTTATATACATACGCCCAACAATATTTAATTGTAGTAGCGACGTCCGTTCCGTGCAAAAGCCTATTTTCTAAAGCGGGATCCACAATGACTCAAGTTCGAAACAGATTGGCTCCAAAATATGTTAAAAAATTATAATTTTTGGGTAATTTAGAGCATATTAATTTCTTTGCATAGATTTCTAAAAGCAAAAATAAATAAAAATCAATAACACCTTTTCTTTTCTCCACCTGCATTGTGATTTTGATGGGTTCAGTTCAATCCACGTTATATTTTATACATATCGAAACTGTGAAATTATTGTAAACAAACAAACTCGGTTACAATAAACTCACATTGACTCTACACGTTTAAACACCGAGTGGGCTATCGTCCAAAACACGTCTAATTTCGTCAAACTCAAAACTGAATTTGCCTCTCATAACACAAACATTTTGAATTCATCTATTATTGGCCCTACCTTGCGGTTAGGCACTAAACAAAAAATTAGTTTAGACTCATTAGAGTGCTCCTCTCCACGGAAATCTTTAGTAAAAGGCGAAAGATTTATTCGACAACTGAAGAGAAGCCAGAGTAATTTCATCAAGCCCGACAAACACCTCTTAACAGAAACCATGTATAAATCGTTTGAGAATTATAAGCAGCAGTGAAAAACAAACGAAAAACATAACTGAGTATTGCTTCAGTGAATGAGTGAACGAACGAGCAAGCGAGCAAACAAACACTTTATAAAAATTGTCGTCGGTTTTTGATACGATGAAGGGTGAGTTGTCGTCGTTCATGGTAATACAGCCGATATGTTGACTTTGTTAAACACATTCCCACTTTCATAAAAGACAATTGCAAGATGTACATTGAAATAAGAAATCCAAACTTTTTTTATACCAGAAATAATAAATGGCTGATTGTTGGCTGATTGGTCAAATGTTTGGACAATTTAGGTGTTAAGTCTAATAAATTCTTTTTGGTACAATTACAAAAATTCTTCACCATTCTTGTTTTAGATTGTTGTATGGTGATTTTAACATAATGTCTCCAAACATATGTAAATGTGAACAGCACCCACTATGTTCAATCACGTCCAAAGTGTTTGTTGCACGAAGTATACTTGGTTACATATCACATTAGAAAGGGCTATAAAAAGCGAATTTCGCTTCAACATGCAGCAAATTAATCGTCAGCACAGCATTGTACCGATTTCTTTTAATTTCAATTTGGCCTATATTCAATCACTCGATATGTATCATGACTCATTTGAACCTGGAGTTTTTCGTTGAATGTAACTATTCTGTTATAATTCTCAACCAATTCATCTTGGTTTTAACTGAAAAGGTTCATGTATTACAGTTTGAGGTTATCGCTTCTCGGCCTTATGGCTAAGATCAAAGTGTAGTATCTGTTCTTATCAGCTTAACATCTGATAGTCTTCCATCGAGGACAACAAATGTTAAACTGATTTTTGGAAATAGACGGAGTGTTAGGAGCTTGCTCCACCTCTGTCGCGGGTTGGCCCGGTATTGCAGTACAACCGGGATTTCGGCCCAAATAATTGATAAATAACAAAAATATATAAATTATAGAAGTAGAAATAAAAAAGTCAGAAGAATTTTTACTAATTTAAAAGAGTGATGTGGCTATAATATGTGTATATAATATATATGTATATATTTATTATAATTACTACTAATATAATAATTATGAATGGACATAAAAAAAAGTTATTTTAATATTTTTTATTGTTTCTCCTGATCCTCTGTTGCTGCTGATGCTCCTTCTTCTCTTGATTCATTTGTTCTTTTTGCTGTTGCAGCCTGCGACGCAGCATTATTCTTCGATTTTTTAACCATGGGAAAAGTCCCATTCGCTGTGTCGATGCCGTTGTCGTCTGTTGTAATTGAGAAGGCGAAGGTGCCATTGTTGATGACCCTTTATTTCCCACATCATTGGTGGTAGTGATTTGTTTGTTCATTTTACGTTTGATCTTTGGGAAGTCATTGCTAGGCGGCAGTGGCAATGGATTCGGAAACAAATCGACAGAATTAATAAAATTATTATTATTCATGTTGTTGTTCATATCTTCGATATTTTTCTCCAATACACTGCTACTTAATGACTCTTGAAGAACTTGTGGCATCCGTCCCACAGCATCCATTGCATGTTCGAAGGGTGTCTTTCGTTCTACTTCGGATTTAATCTGTTGGGATTTCTTTGTTTTTGACTTTTTCTTCTCATCCTGTCCCTTATGTAGGGGAGCTGGGCGCGTTAATCGCTGCATCTGACCTACATCCAGCATGTACCAGGGCTGTTCGGCTAGATTTGCTTGACGTTTATGTTGAACGGTGGGCACTGCTGGTGCTGCTTCCTGCATCTTCTTATTACGTGTAGCTAAAGGTGCCGGACGGACAAGGTTATTGGCTAAGTCATTGAACCAAGCAAAATTTTCAACGGCACGCTTATGACGTTCGACACTCTTCTCAAGTTTAGTATCTTGGGTGCTTCCTAAGGCATTCACCGAAGAGCTGCCACTGCTTTGCTTTTGAATCGTTGGCTTGTAAATAGTCACAGTGGATCGCTTGATTCGTGCCGGTTCACCAGCAGCAGCAGCGGCTATTGCACACTTCCTACGTTCCGCATTTTGTTCAAACTGAAATGCATTTCGTACAAATCGATTACAACTTGGCCCTTGTATGAGTATCTCGAAAGGTATATCCAACTTGCTTGCATTGCTCTGCATAGTGCCGATGCACTCCGTGTCCGAATTGTCATTATTGCACTCACAAATGCATTCTTCACCACAGTAAAAACCGAGACAACCGCAATGCTCACAAAGCGCTTTGCAATTACGCTCGTTTTTACGTTCCACAACCGGATTAGTATAGCGCCATGAGCTCGAAGATTTCTCCTGCAGTTTTGAAGGGATTGGCACTACAGATTCAATCTCTGCCATAGAGATGACCACCAACCAGACCATTAGCAGTCCAATAGTATACAGAACGAAGCTAAAAGTCGATAATTGCGCCATTTTTGGTATTGTTCCATGGACGACAGCACCGAGTGTTGAGACGATTGGCAGCGTTTTGGCTTTTTGACAAAGTCACATGCCCATTTATATGTCACCGTTCAATGATGCAAAGCTTTGCTTATATTTAAATGTTCCGAAACTGAGAATATTTTCGTGACAAAACTCAATTTTGTTTTGTGGCTTTCGATCGACTTCTCTGTTTTTGTTTTGACAAATTTAGTGTTTTTCATTATGTTTTTGTTTTTACTTTTCTTGGAATCTGCTGAGCTTGTAAAAAGTTCAGTGCATATAAACAGTGAAAATTGTAATTTATGTGAGACGATTTGATCTTGAGATAGAAACATATTTAAGCAAGTGGAGCAGAGCGTAAGCTGCCGCCCTTGAACCCATAACAACGTTAAGTATGTTCTTCTTTTACAAAAATCTATTTTATTGTATTAACCATAAAATTGCTTCAGTAAAAAATGTTCAAAAGTTCAAAGAAAATCATAGATTACTTTAAAGTGCCGAGTCGACGATTCAACCCAACCCAAGTTAACGTCTCTTGCCTTTGCCTTTCTTGCCACCACCACCACCACCACCACTACTCGACTGATGTACTTGCTGCTGGTAGGAATCTCCGGATTTATTCTGGCGAGTCTTAAGCTGTGGTATCTTGCTGGTCACATAGATCATAACTGCTTCACGTGATGGATAGTCTTTGTTGACCAGCGAACCATCATCGTTGCGCAGCTGAACACGAATGCGTCCACGGAATTGCAACTCCTACAAAATTACGGAAATTTAGATAAATACATAGTTGAAATCACTAATAATACTTGCCCTGCTCTTTTCGCGGCAGTACTGTTTATTTTCAACAGCAAAATGCAAATTCGTTACCGAAAGGACATCACGAATTTCCATATAAGTTGGATTATCCACGCAATTCTCCTTATTCAAACGGCGTCCTTCCTGGCGTGTCTTTTTGCTGTTTATATAGGCGGGGTAAATGCAAACCCAACTGGTCAAAATATAAATGAAAATTATGTTAATGGAATTTGAGTTTTGTCTTTCTGTTTGTTCCATTTAATTGATTCACCAACCACTTACCGCTCAATTTCACTATGTTTTTTGGCTGGATGCCAATTTGTGCGTACGGGTGCCGCTGCCGCCATTACAATGAATATATATTTTTCTTTGAAATTTATTGTTTTATTAATTAATAATAATAAACTCCTTACGAGTTTTTTTTTCTTATTATTCAAATGCACAGCTGATGGACGGACGGACAGCTACCACGTCGTTCAAGTCGTTTTGTAGCAATCAGCTTTTGTATGGTATTTTTTCTTGAAAATATACCTCTTATGTTGCCAGATTGGAAAAAACTTGATATATAGTCCTGCCATATTCGATTCCCACGCTTGTCATTGGCTTTTCTTACGCTTCGAGTTACATAGCAAGCTTCTCACGCTTTTGAACATAAACAGAATAAGCTGTTATGAAATAACAAAATTAAAATATATATTCTTATATATTTTTCCAATATTTAATTGAGCTTATAGTAAACTCCTCTAATTATGTTTTAAGTTATAATTACATACATACATACATACAGAGTATATAACAAAATTACAATTTAGTTGCAAGAATAATAATTAATTATACTTTAAAATATTTAATTTTTAAACAATATGTATATGATGCCTTTTTTTAATAACAAACTAAATGAATTTATTCCAAAATGAAAAGTAAAATAATTTCTTGTTTCATATTAACTTCATATTTATTCATTAAATGCAATGACTAATAATAAATAAATAATATTGAAATTATTAGTCGCTCATATATTTCATTTGTGCCTGCAAATAATTTAAACGTTCACTAAAACAACAAAATGTTGTTTGCCACTCACAAAGAACAAGGATTTTCTATTCACTACAGCACCAAATTGTCCTTTTTTTGTTCGAAAACAGCTTGTTTCGGTTTGCAAAACAATTCTTTGCTCATTCGCAACACTGAAAGTCGAAGCGAAGTCACAAAGCGTGCAAAGCGTGTAATTCCAAAACCCTTCTGTACGATTTTGTTGTTGTACACCAAAACAAAACACCAAAACACTAGGTCGAAGCAACATCAAAATTAAAATTGCACTTCGATAGCAGTCGATTTGTAAATAAGATACTCGATAAAAACTTAAACGCGTTTGCAATTAAATATTCAAGAGTGTTGCTACAAAGAATAATAATACGCGTATAATTGTGTGTACAAGTGAAATAAAATATTAAAAGAAAAGCAAACCCGCAGACAACAGTCTACAGAGTGGTGTTATCTAGTTTGAAGACTTTATTTTTTGTTTTAGTATTGTATTTTGCGCTCTGTCTGGCTAATTGGAGTTCATAATTTGAGCAAAAAACTATCCTATAAATAGTAGTGTATACATATATATTTTGTGTTTGTATCACTAAAACTCCATACGCATATATAGAATAACGTAGTACATACATACATTCGCCGCCGACATGGATGAACTAAACACAATACTACAGAAAACCAAAGATAAATCAACGCAACAGGAACAGGATGAGGTGAGCTATTGAATTAACGACTATGAACGACTATACGAGATTTCAATGGAACTATGTATATGTATTTATAAGTAGTGACTGGCTGAGTTAGTGAGTGATTGAGTGAGTGTGTGTATTTCATGAATAAAATGATGAACTTTGACATTTCTCCCTTAACAACATCATGATACCCACCCAGACATGTTCACTCACTCAATGAAAGAAATCCAGTCAATAGTTTTACTTTTTTTTTCTAGTATGTCAACTAATCTTTGCTTTGTTGCTTTATTTCTTGATTTCTGTTGCGTTACACATTACATGATGGTGGCAGATTCTGTTGCAGCCTTTTGCTTATATTCAACAAATTCCTGGCAAACAATTTCGTTCAGAGTTAGCCTTGGCATTCAATCACTGGCTACAAATACCGGCCGAGAAACTGGCAAAAATCGGTGATATTGTCCAAATGCTACACAATTCCAGTTTGTTGTAAGTAAATCATAAATAATAATACCAAATGAAATTTGGTTACTTTTTAGATTTTTGATTTTTATACTCTTTACGCAGCGAATAGTATTACATATAAGTTCGTCATGAAGTTTGTAACACACAGAAGGAGACCCCGTAAAGTACATATGTATATATGTATATTCTTGATCAGATTCCTACCTTACAAACCCAGATTCAAATTCATCATCTTATTAGAAAAACTTTTTTGTTTTTTGTAATATGGAATTGAAATTTGGTCACCATAAGTATCTGACCCACATCCACCAACCATTTTAATTTAAAGACCCTACTACTAGAAGGGGATTCACATTCATTACCTTATTAGAAAATCTTTTTGTACTATGGAAGTGAAATTTGGACACTATAAATATCTGACCCACATCCACGAACCATTTAAATTTAAAGACCCTCGGACTACTAGATGGGGCTCCTACCATACTAATCATGAATTTAAAACAATAATCAGAAGATATAAAAGGTGCGTGAAGAGTATTACAACTTTGGCATAGCCAAAGTTAATATATTTTTTACAGGTTTTTAATTCATTAATTTTGCCTTTAATTATGTTTTTACTACCTGCACAATTCTTTGTACACAATGCAATACAATACAATATATCGTCAAACTTTATTTTGTTTGCTTGTTTGACCTTTGCCCGCTGCATGCTCTGAATATGATATTTAACATTTTTGTTTATATTTTATTTACCCACACATCCACAGAAATACTCATAAACAGATACACAGATGCATATTAATTGACGTGGTTTATTTCATTTCACACATTTAATTTTGTTGTTTTATTTTTTTTTTTTTTGCTTTTTCTTTTGTTTAAACAATTTTGTTTCTATATTTGCTTTGCTTATCTTCATTTCTTTCAATCGCAATTTCCACGAATCGATAAATTTATTTAGACATTTTTTATAGCCCAAGCATTTTATGTACGTGTATGTTGTTTTTTTCAATTGTTTACAATAATTTATAAATACTTAAACATTTTTTTTTTTTTTTTTTTTATTTTAATCCAACGATAGTCAAAAAATTGAGATTTTGAAATTCATCAATGAATGATTCAACATCCCATATATATGTATTTACTTATTGAACAATCCTATTGTAAATAGACAGATAATATTCCTTTCTGTTCTGTTCCCTTGTTTTGAAGATATTTTAATTTAGAATAATGAAGCATCTTGACTTATTATAATTCAAAGTTACAAAAGAAGACAAGAATTCAATAAACTTTCTTGAAAACAAGTAACATGGAAATCAAATCAATAGAATTCAGTCAGTCATTCAGTAATATAGTTAATGACTAGAATAGAAAATTCAGGATAAATACATAGTTACTATGTATATAGATATGAGATAGTAACATAATACAAGGAAGAAGCTGTGTCATCAAAATCGTATGATTTGAGAATTAGTGTAGGTATCTGCATACATATGTATATATGTATGTAATTACAAAGGGTCGTTGATAATTCTTATCAATCCTCATGTTGGGCATCGTGAGAGGTGCTTAAGTAAAACTCTCTCAACTGCTAAAACTAGCATTAACTGCTTAAGAGTTTATCTTGTAGTAACACTTGAATTTAGAGCATTCATCATAGTTAATGAAAGAAATAATATTTAATTTACGTTACTTTAATTAAGATTAGTTAAAGAGCAAGTAGAGTTCTTAACCTAGTCCTAAAAAGAAAGTCACCTTTATCTATTTAATTCAACAGTTGAAATGGTGGCCTGCGATTCCTGTAGCACTGAAGCATAAGAGATCAGCCCGACCTTAGATGAGCTAAGGTAGTCCAAGAACTAAGACGAAGTCTCTTTTCACTATCATAGACATATGGAGAATGGCCTCCTAACACAACATTATTCTGGCGTGACTCTAAAACATTTTCAACTGCCCTCCGATGTAATTCATCACGACTCGACTCATAGCGAATACAGTCAAGAGTATTGCCTAACAAAACGGGTATGTCATCCTTATACGAATATGCCTAGGAGGAACATAATAGTTAGTGATGAAGTTGGGTTATGCATTCATTATGCTGACAAAACGGCATTCTGGTGGAGATGGTCAATACAAGTTACAGTGGTTTTAGTTAACAGTGCTCACTTCTGTAGATGAATAGGCATTCATTCTAGTACAATACAAATCTAGAAGATAATTTGCCTCTCTTATTTTTGTTTTAATAATCAGTGAATCAGTGTGTTTTTCTTTTGTGTGTAGCCTCTTTTTCTTTCTGTGCAAAGTTATGTGTTTGTTTTTTCTCCCCTCAATTTCACCTTAAATAATTTTCTTATTTGGTATTTAAATTTTCTGTTTCCTCCTCTTCTTAAGGCATGAAATCAGTTTTTTTTTGTTTATTCTATTGAAACAAAAAGAAACGCAATCAAAATTGAAATGAGGCAACCATAACGATGATTCACACTCAAACAATGAGTGACCTTCACCATACTATGCTGCGGTACTATCAATAATTACTTTCTCATTATTACATATTTGCTTTCCAAATGTAGGAACAACAGATGAATGATCACAATAGCCATTTAACTGTTTGTGTTTCCAACTTATTGAAATCAGAATGCTGTCTTTAATCTTTTGGCAAATCCACAAATTCACAACCAACGTTAGCCGATCAACACCAGTGTGATTTATATATTCTATATTTTGTGAACTCTCTGGATGTTCCATTCCTCATCTTAGATGAGATGATGTTGATTGAAAGATATTCCATATCACATAAATGTATAATAAAAAAGATCTACATTTCAAAGTCTGAATAATTTATGTAATGTTTTATGAAGTGTTTGGAAGATTTGGTTAGATGAAAGTAAAATTTTTATTCTTATATATATACTTACTTATTTTATTATAGATTTCTTTGTTTTCTATTTAATTTCAAAAACGCAATAAAGCCACCGTATTAAGTAATAATGCTGGACAAACGGTCACAATCATGGGCGAACCCAACTTTTGACCTAGGAGGGGCAACTCTGTTATTTCCTATATCATGAATTTCATTCAATTTTGTTCATTTGACGGATTGGTTGCTGTGGCAGTATATTATGTTTGTGGTTGGGTTTGAGTAGCTGCTTAGTACGCCCATGAACAGAATCCAGGGAGGTGGCAATTGTTTATTTGTTTACTTATGTCTAATAAAAATGAATGAATCGCAGTTCAATTGAGAATTGTTCATTCACTTTCAGCTATCGAAAATAAAATTGCATAAATAATACTAATGCTTATAAATGATTTGTTCTCGTTCTTCATTATCATCATCATCATCATCACCATCACCATCATTATTATCATTCAATCTTCATATTCTGGGCTCCTTCTTATCCGTTGGCGGCATACAATTTTCTTTTGTTTGTTCGATTGTTTGCTCATGAAACAATTAAACTCTGAACTGACGCAATTAAAAGCAATTTTCATCATTTCATTTCCATTTCTATTTCATGCTTGCAATGCAATCTTTCTTCTTCTTTTTCTCCTCCATTTCCATCTTCATCGGCATGTGTCATTGTTCAATTGAAATTCTAAGATGGCAATGGCAAATGATGCTGGTAGTGATGATTCTTGGTTATTGGTTCTTCTACAGTATCTTGCTGCATTCAAGCAACAGTTTGACATATTTGACTTTTTCTTCATTTTCTTCATTTTTTGTGCTTCCTTCCTTCCGGCGACACATTCATTGTTTGTGCATGAAGCTTATCGAAAATTTGTTGAATTTGTTAGCTTTTAACAAATGCAAACAATAGAAAGAATGGACTGACAGACAGATAGACAGAGAGACAGTCATCAAATGATTGGACTGATGGATAGCAAAGGAAAATGAACAAAAGCCCAGGGCGGGTAGCCTATGGCGCCTGTCCAAATAGTACATAAGTATACTTAGTACAATAATAACTTACTGCTTTTGGCTTTCGTGTGGTTTATCTCTGAGGCGTTTCTTTATTTCTTTCTCTCGAATACACAGTCGATCTCCATTAGGCTTAGTCTCCTGGCTTTTGTGATTTTCTTCTATGACTTTAAGTAGTTCCCTCTGTCACTCAATCTGTTTGTCTTTCATTCCTTCAGTTGTTCATTGGTTCGTTTGTATGTTCATTCGTGCTTGTCCGTGCAGCATCCGTTTGCGCCATTCAACGTCATTCAAATGTAAATGATGAAATGTCCTTAATTCTGCTTAAAATCCGTCATTGTTATAGCGAAAATGAATGATGAATCCCTTTCATTTACGTTGTATGTCCCGTCACTTTGTCTTCTATTCATCTATTTATACTACTACGTACTGTAATACACTACGTCTCTGTTCGTATGTAATGTACAAATGTATAGTAGATATCTACGAATCTGTCCTCCTTTCACTTTGCATTCTTGTTACAGTTGTTTGCCTTCAAATCCACTTCCACTTCTTCTGATGACTTTTTACAACTTATGATATGTTTTTCCTTTTTTTCTGGTCTTTTTTTTCTTTCCAACAACATTACTTTGGCAACTTAGTATTTACAGTCTCTTACATACATTATTGTTTAGTCTTGAAGATATTTGAAATATCCTTTTCTTACAGTTAGTTGACTCTCTTATGATTCCCCTACACTACTAGTGCTTCTTTCATGGGTTTCGTGATATCATTTTACCGAAAGTCCCTAAAACAATTATTACATTAAGTTTGAGTCCCCAGCCTAACAACATAGGTATACCTACTATAATATATAGTATAATTTATGTTATATCTATACATAGTATAAATGAATATCGAAATTTTTTTCTCTTCCGATAGGCACAACTTCTACATCATTGAACGGATTTCCATACGGTTTTCAATTATGCTGAGTAGTTGTTAAAATATATATCGGTGAACAAGAAATGAAAACAGATATCGTTGGCTTCAGAGTTCTGAAACAGCTGAAGAAATGAAAATCAGTTTGTTTAATACACCCGTGCCTAGCAGGGATGGGTCTCTAGTTTATAATAATATAAAGAATTTAAAATGGAAAAGGTAGGTTCTTTCAACTTTTGGAAGAAGAGGTGAAGAGGGGATTGAACCAAAACATATATATTTTGTTTTTGAAAATCATCGCTGATCGACGGGATTGTTCAGTTAAGAATAAAATTTTAGTGGGATGAGGTATTCGAAATAATACAATATAAGTTATATAACTTTAATCTAAACTTCAAAACACACTTCAAATATGGAATGGAGGAGTATGCATCCTTCGAGTTTCTTTTGGATTCTCATATAAAAATGGCTTCTTCTATTGCAAATGCTGTCAGGTAACTACGTATAATATTGCAGCGTACAAATGATTTCGTCATGGACGAGCACAGCAGCATGTATGGATGGCAATGGTTTCTTTTCAAAGCAACGTGTACATCATTTAGCCAAGATACGCGTTCGTTCGTTCATTCATTCCCTTATTCATTTTGTCAGCTTACTAAGCTAGTGAAGTCATTGTCACTTTGACGTACATATTTCTTTTTTGCCACTTTTCCCAGCTTAACCAGTTCAGCGCAGCCTCCTTTATCTTCATTTCGTTCATGTTCTGCTCTTGATGGGACGCCTACATGATGCTACCTACCAACATTATAACCGCAGCAGTTGGTTGGATTGTTGGTTTGTTGCTGCCGCCTAACTTTGTATGTTGCTATTGGTATTGCGCTTGTTGCTTGCTCTCTGTTTTTATCAACATTGACTACTTAGACATACTCCACCATCACCATTACCCACACCTACACTTACATACATACATACATACGTATGTAACATACGAGTAATACATATTTCTGAATCTGTGTGTAGTGTTCCTGTTTTTGCACCATTCGAGCGCAAACATTTTTTAATTACGAAAATGTCTTTTTGTATTTCGCGATACTTTTTTTTATTTTTCCTAACCATCCACCCACTCACACAGCCGCTTCTTTGCTGTGTGTGTTTTATGTTTTTTTTTTTAATTTTTTTTTATGCCTTTTTTCAACATGTGTAAGCCTTGTTTTAGACCTTGTTCAATGGCTTGGTTCTGTCGGAGCGTTGGTGTGAGCAATGAGCCTGTCCTGCCCTGCTGTACTATTTTGCATGAGAAACTTGATAATAGAAATGAATTTATTCTTTTCTTTTGAATTGTCATTTTTTTTTTTTTTTTTTTTTTTTGTTGATTTTGTGCTTTTAAGCAAATTGGTGCAATCATTTAAAATAATGAAAATAGAAATTTTAAGTAAAATATTAAAATAGATTCACGTATTTAAGATTTTTAGATTCGCCTCATACCAGGCATCATGAGATGAGATTGTGGCTTATTAATGTATTTATGTGTATTGTATAATTGTAGTCGAACATAATTGATTGATTATTTGTTGTTTTGTATTTTTTTGTTTGTTTTTTTTTTTTTTTTTTGTTTTTTACTAACCCCTAATTATCTTACAGAATTGATGATATTGAAGACAATTCAATACTTCGCAGAGGTGTCCCAGTTGCTCATTCAATTTATGGCGTTGCTAGCACCATAAATGCTGCCAATTATGTTCTCTTCCTTGCTCTTGAAAAGGTCCAACAATTAGGACATTCTGAGGTAAGTAAAAACTATTTTTTTATTGAATATGAAGGGTTTTCATCTGCAAATTGGCAGTTTGAAAATTATATAATTAATATAAAAAAGGACAACGGCTTAGGTTATTATCTTATTTTTTTTTTTAGTTAAGATTCCACCGGCACCTCTTGAGAAACGGCCTATTAATTCATCACTTGTGTGGCAGGTGGTGCCATGTTAGATTTGATTATATTAGGGGAAGGGCGAGAGCTAGTCTAACTCGTCACTGCGGCCTCGTTTGGGCCTATTGTAACAAACTCCATAATAACAGATCTTTCGAGATTGTGGTATACAATAGGAATTCGAATATATTCTTATCAATTCAATTTCAATGGGGCGTAGGAACTGGTTGCCTAGATATAGAAATCTGGTCCAAATTTAACCCTCATTGGAGCATAACAAATACTCTGTTGTTTCCTCTTCTTCTACATTGATCGTTGAGACTTATACACATATGTAGTATTATATAAGTATGTGAGAGCTTCATAACTCTAATCCTAGTATTTCCTGTGTTCTTTAGGAATGAGTGTTTTTGCTATTCTTATATCTATGTTTTGTGTCCAGCCAGTATTGGTGCAACAATTAGGTTTTTTTTTCTGGAACTCCCAAGGCAGCCCGCAGTCTGTCTGTTTCTGGTCCAAAATGAAGTTGGCAGCTTCTTTCATGGCGAGTTCATTTGCTTCTTCGTTTGGAACTTGGACCAAAAGGTGGAAGTCCACTAGAAAATATCTTACATTCCATTATAAATGGTACATAGATGACTAACATAAACATTTAACTAACTTAAGTTTCAGCGATAGTCAAATACACTTCGTAATGGCAGTTAGCTTGGATGCCCTAGTTAAAGAAACAAATAGTTGGCTCCCACGAAATCTCAATATAGCTTAATTAATCCAATTCTTTTAAAGTCTTAATTCAAAAATGCAAAAGCTAACATATATAAATCCCCTAGGCTGGATGATTTATTGGTTCGATTAAGTCAAGAAAATTTTACAGAAGGTTTTTTTTTAAATAATTTATTGTTTTTTCGCTTATTTTCAGTTTTAGCTACAAGCTGCTCTTATGTTGCTTCCGTTATTTTTGTAGTAATGTAGAAAGTTGACTGTCGCTTACGATGAAATTCAAATGATGATTATCGATACAATATTTTGGCAGGTCACGAGTTATTAGTTTTAGAACAAATTCCCGTCAATCATCTTCAAGTCAATTTCGAAAAAAATGTCGCTTACATTATTTTTTTTACGGATAGTGTTGGTTATGTGTTATGGATTAAGTGAATATAAAGAAGAAAAAAAACAGCAGTAAAAAGATGATTAACTTTCGCTATGCCAAAGTTGTAATACTCTTCATGCGCCTTTTATATCTTCTGATTATTGTTTTCGTGCTTTGAGGGTCTTTAAATTTATTAAGTTGGTGGATATAGGTTAGTTACGTATAGTATTCAAATTTCAGTTTCATAGTAAAAAAAAAAAACAATAAAGTTTTTATAATAAGACTATGAATTTGAATCTGAGTTTATATGGGAGCGCTTCGTGCCCCTCTACATCAAAAACTGAGGGACTAGTTTTTATACATACAGACAGACAGTCGGACATGGATCAACTCATCTCTCTCCTTCTGTGTGTTACAAACTTCATGACAAACTTATAATACTATTCACTGAGTGAAGAGTATAAAAAAAACTTGGTTGTTACTGTTAAAATATGTAGAATTTTGCTTAAACATAAACTGGGCTTAAAAGTTCTAGCTTAATATAGGAATATAACAATTCCTACCGACAATCAAGAAAATCTGATTAGTATCTGATGAATAGTAAGAATGAGAACAAAATGTTTATGACAAATATCTATAAAGTATTTTAATTTCTATTTAAAGGCTACCAAAGTTTATACAGAGCAATTGCTTGAACTGCATCGTGGTCAAGGCATGGAGATCTATTGGCGTGATAGTTTCACATGTCCATCCGAATCTGATTATAAATTGATGACTGTACGTAAGACTGGCGGCCTCTTTATGTTGGCCATACGCCTAATGCAATTGTTCAGTGAAAACAAAGAGGATTACTCGAAGTTAACAGCCATTTTAGGTTTATATTTTCAAATACGAGATGATTATTGCAACCTCAGTTTAAAAGAAGTAAGATTTCCACTATATTAAATATGAAATATGTGTATTATAATTTGGATTATTTCTTTAAAGTATACGGAAAATAAAAGTTTCGCAGAAGATCTAACCGAAGGTAAATTTGGGTTTCCAGTCATACATGCGGTTCGTTCACAGAAACAAGATAAACAAGTTCTACGTAAGTCTGAATAATTATATATAATATATATATTTCATACTATATACGTATAAGTATACAATACATCTTATATTTTGGTAGATATTTTAAGGCAACGTACACAAGATATTGAAGTAAAGAAATATTGCATTAGTTTACTGGAAAAACTGGGAAGTTTTCAATACACGCGCAAAGTACTTGAATCACTTGATGCAGAGGCACGTGCCGAGGTTAGTTTAAATAATTCTGATGATGATAATCCTACTGTTATTAAGATACACACAATAATTATATTATACTATTCTATTTTTTTTTTTTTTTTTTTTTTGTATAGGTGGCACGTCTTGGCAGTAATCCTTATATGGATCATTTACTGAATAAATTACTTTCATGGAAACATCATGACTCTGGCAATAGTCCAACGACCATTAATCATAACAATCAAATGAATTATAATAATCTAATGGGAACGACACCGCAAAATAGTCTCAATTGCAATTAACAACCAAAGAGGCAAAAGAGGGAATTCTGAATTAATGCAACCACGACAACAACAACATCCACAACAACTATAAGTGCTTGTGCTGGTGCTGATGCTACTGTTGCAGATACTCCTTCTTTTGCTGCTAAACCAAATTACATGAAAAACCTTTTCAATTATTTTCAAAAATTAAAAATATTTTAAAAATTCAAAATAAATATAATTTAAAACTGATTGATTAAATCAATATTGAAAATTATAGTTTATGATAAATTTAAAAGAAATATTTTAAGAGAATTAACAAATGTCGTAAAAATTAAATGAGATAAGCTGAGATGAGATCAGATGATACTTATGTACCATAAATGTTTATCATACTTAAGAATGAGATTAATTATTATTGTTTTGTATTACTTACTAAATTAAATATTAATTTATAAAGACATAAATATGAATTATCGATTGTACGATTGAACAGTTTTGTGGAAACAAAACTAACAAACAAACAAACTTTAAGTTGATTGTATTGATTTTTTGTTATTCTTTTTATACTCCAGCAATAGTTAGGAATGTGAATTTTAATTAGTAAAAGAATTTGATAGTTGAACCAACGGAAGCCTTAAAAGGAATAGAATATTAACAAAAAATACAGAAGTAAGAAAAATATCTCTAAGCCGAATATTGTATTAAGCCAAGCCTAAATTAGCTCAAAACAATAAAACAAAAACAAAAAAAAAAGACAACTTTATACAAAAACTTAAAATTTTATAATTTCTAAATGTGTTTCCTTGTTGTTCGATTTAATTTCATTTTATAGTTCCTTAACTAATGAAACTATGTATGTATAAACTTCGATGATTATAAATCTATCAAACAAGCAACCACTAATTTATAATTTAATTTATAAATTATGAATTTGTATATTGGAAAATGTTATTTGAATGAGCAATTAATCTACTCGTATTTATATAAAATTGATCATTCTGATTGCTAAAAATATTGTTAAAATGGTTTTTGAAAAACTTTCAATGATGTTTGAATGCGCTTCACTGAATGAAAAAAAAAGACATGTAACACAATTAAACTGTTTTTTTTTTTTTTTTTGTATGAAATTGTTTCCAATTTTAATTTTTTTTTATCTTTTAAACAAATGAAAATACGTTCATTCTTATTGAAATTGTACTAATGTAATTGTATGATGCAAGATTTTTTAAAGTACATTATTATGGATTGTTTAATTTCATTACTCTTCAATATTCTTGAATGTTTGTTTTTCAAACATCACCACATCACTAGAAAGTTATGATTTTCCCTACCTACTCCTATAAAAAATACTAAGTACTATAGTAAATCATAATAAATTTTTCTTCATGTATTCAAATATTCACACATTGATTTTTTTTTTGAATTTTTTATTGAGAAACTATATTAAATATTAAATACTGTATATTGTAATTAACAAAGCAAAGTGAATAAGAAAGCAAATTAAATAAATGTTAACTTTTTATTGTAAAAAATCAAGCAAACAAACACAAATGCACATTGCAATTTTTTGCACATTGCACCACCTAAAATGATATTGTACTCGTATTTACACACTAAATAAACAGACAGACAGACATATGGACAGACTACTTACTACAAAGGCTGTTTTCCAATTAATAAACCAAAATGTTATAAATTTCCATCATTCATTAGAATGGAGAAAGGATCAAAAATTATAAATGATGTTGATGATGATTTGAGAAAGGATATTTAATAGACACAATAATATTTTTTTGAAAACAGCTAAATATAAAATAAGTATTCGTACTCATATTTTGAAAACAAAACAAATTATATATTTACTAACATACATATATTTTTATTCAATATTCATAGATCTATAAGAAGCAAATGACAAAAGAAAAAAAAAAACGAATAAAAAGAAGATTAACTTTGGTTATGCCGAAGTTATAATACTCTTCACGTATAAATATAAAATCTTCTGATTATTGCTCAAAATTCATGTTTTGTATGTAAATGTGGTCCGAGGGTCTTGAAATTTACAAATTGTAGTTGGCGGATGAGAATCAGACTCTTATAATATTTCAATTCGATAGTACAAAAAACAAATAAAAAGTATTTCAAATAAGAACATTAATTTCGATCTGATTTGCTTCAATTTAGCTGATTCCGAAAAATGTATTGCGTATGGTGAAAAAGAAGCTTCTAGTTCAAAAACTGAGGAACTAGTTTGCAAACATGCAGACGGACAGACATGGCTAAAGCAACTCGTCTCGTCACATTGATCAAGAATATTTATGTATTTATTTTCATGATAATGAACTTATAATACTATTCTCTGCGTGAAGATTATAAAAACAAGATATAAGAGCACGAATTGTTTTGAAAAGAAATATAAATAAAATAAAAATATACTATATTTGTATGTAACAAACATAATTTAATGCTGAATGATGAAATAAAGAAATTGCCTTTGCAACACATTGAGTGCCGATTGAATGAACGGATGCACGGATAGTCAAGATACTTAGATCAAGGTAAAGAGATATATACTAGAAAGAAAGAAAGAATGAATTCCACATTTATACTTAAAAAAAATAAATAAATATTATAAATAGTATAGAATTGTAAATTTAAAAAAAATAAATGAAAACTACTGCACGGATATTTTATTGCTTCTAACTGGTGTATAAATATGTCTACTTAAATGTATCAAAATATTCCTATAAATTTATTCTGTGTGTATATGATCAGTATGATGGATGTTAAAAGTATCATATCATATTATATGGAGAAAGGCATAAAAAAGCAGCTTAAATATACATATATGTATAATGAATGGATAATTCGGCTGAATTTTCATGAAAATCAACTAAAATTTTCCATTAACAGAGACAGATAAGCCAAAAAGTGGTGTTAAAGAAAGCTTTAATAAGTATTCGATGTCTTATTCTGAAAGCTGAACATATATAGAGATTAAAAATATAGTTTTTGCCACGCTCATTTAACCAGAAATACACTTGCCTCGATAGCTTCAGCTATTACTTTTACTAGATATGAAAGTTCAGTCATCCATCACTTGAAACTTCTTTGAAGCAGGCATATTAATATGCATTTTCCCATTCTTTGAAATGCTTTTTAGTCCGGATCGCTTAAGCGCAATATCAACTGAATTTAATTCAGAAAAGGGCATACGACAAGGAGATGGGCTTTCTTGCCTACTGTTCAAACTGTAATATAATATAATAAATTATAAGGGCTGAAGACAGCTATCCACCTAAACAAATTCTACTGGCCAGATGCCGAAATAGCAGAAGCAGAGGGAGACCTAAACTTAGATAGATAGATGGTGTGGACCAGGACGCTGATCCTCTGGGACTTCGATGCTGGAGAACTCAAGCGAGGGACAAAATTAACTGGAGGCACAAATTACAGCAAGCAAAGACCCTCACCGGGTTGTTGAGCTGATGATGATGATGATGGATCGCTTAATTGTTAATTGAGTGACATAAGGTAATGTTATTGAACTGGTAAAGGGTGTGGACAACACTGCTTACGCGTACCCATTTAAGCTAACTTGGATTACCATTCTATTGAAATATGTACACAATTAGTCCAAATGTACGAATCAATCAAAAACAGGATTTGTAAAGCTTTCATCCAAAAAAGGGCGTTCATCAACCCATTTCTAAAAAACTTAAATTCAATGTTAATTATAAATTGTAATTGATATTTAGTTTGACTTTTGTACTATGTACTTAAGTTCATAATTTTGTTTTATTACATTTTGTATGCTGTTCAATTCGAATGCACGACAGAGTACCGTATTACAGATCAGAATTCAATCTCATTCAATCACAAAAATAGACAAAATTTATAAGAATATGTTACTTAAAGTTTTATTACATCAGAGTAGAAAAATGGTTGCTACATTGTAAAAGAACTGAAGCTTATCTAATCCTTGCGCAGTGGCACCTCCTTAACCTCGATACCATTCTTAGTTACGATATTAATTTGAACAAAATCGCCAGTGTAAATATCACGTTCGGCTGCCGAAATGAAAGTGTCCGTAGCCACAGCAACTGCACGTTCCTTTGTAATTTTCGGCAATTCATTTTCGGGAGTGCTCATGTTCTTGTAGCCAATCTGATTATCAAGCACTGGTTGTAGAAGTGGTCCGGCACTACCACCTGCGCGATAAGTAGCAAGTTCACAATGTCCAATTGGATCGTAGGAATAGATGACACCTTTGCCATCAGCATCCAAGCCACCGAGCACATTCGAGACGTAATAGGGGAAAAAGCGTCTGTTGTACATCAAAATCGAGAGCATTTGAGCCACAGCAGTTGTGGACATAACCTTAAGATGTGTATGCTCATACATTTGCATGCGTGCCCGGATCAAACTGGTCAATGAGATTGTGTCGCACCAGCAGCCGGTCGAGCCCAATACCGTGCGATCTGATAGCTTAAACAACTTGCTCTGATTGCGAGAATGTATGGAGTAGCCACTACTTAAGCGTGTATCAGCTGCAATTACAGCAAAGTCATCACCGGCAATAGCCACAACGGAACTAGAGCATTCAAGAGAAATTGAATGGAATTATTGTGTTAGAGAATTTATAATTTCTAATTTTCTAATTTACCCTCCATTCGATTCATATGGACTAAAGTCATCGTGCTGGACGCCGGGAACCTTATAGTCGGGGAACTGATTAACACCATAGAAATCCATATTTCCTTGAATTATTTATTTCTTTTTTTTTTCAACAAATTCAAAATGATTTGCAAATATTTGCTTCTGACAAAATGACAAAATCCAATGTGAATGACAATCGTTGTTATTTCGATCAGTGTTAAAAAGTTTAAAATAAAAACATCTGTCAAAAATTAATGACGCATGACCACATTCAAGAAATCTTATCTTATGGCAAGGCTGTGCGACAGACGGGAAATGATGACCATTTTCAATAATTTTGAAACTAATGTATGAATAGATAAAATTATTTGATATAAAAAACTACTTCCGTCATCTATATATTTATTATTATTATTAGGTTTTGACATTCTGATTCCATATATGTATAATAAATAGCTTGGAACTTTGTGATATGTCAAGGTTGCGCAATTGTCTTGAGCACACAACTTAAAAATTGTTACTAATGTTATATCATGCAGATTTGTAACAACATTGCAATGTGGTTTTCAGTAGAATAAACTTTTTGTCTATTTTCTAAATGAACAGAACGAAATGGGTAATTGTATGTTAGGTTGTTTCTCGGTTATGTACATACATATGTCGAATGATAAAAATCCCTCATACTGCTATGATGATGATGTAGAGATGTTACGACCAGAATGATATTTCTTTAACTCATTTGTGATTCTATACTGAATATAGACTGATCTGTTACTTTAAGGGCGTGTTTTGCTACGACCCGGACAAATTTTATCAAAATGGGCTTTGCACGGGAATGCCTCGAAAAAAAAAAAATATTAAATATTATTTATTTAACAATATTAAATCTAATACTTATACATATATAATACCTAAACTTAATACAAATTTAACGAGTGACTAGCTGCTAGGGCGTTCGACTCGCGATTAATAACATCTTTGGTGTAAATATTTATGTTGAGATTCTTAAAGTATTTATAAATTTTGGAGATATTTAGGGATGATGGGGTTTATAAGAGTTAAGATGGGACTAGGGAATGAAAGAGGGAAGCCAGCCCTAATGATCCCCAAGTGCTGACAGGAATCCAGATGATGGTCTACAGTAAGTTCATCTCCGTAGAAAGAGCATGGAGGACGGTCTGTTCCGTTGAGAAGGTGTTGTTGGGTATCCCGTGTATGACCAATACGCTGGCGGATAAAAGTTGCGCATGTCTTTCTGGATATGTTTGAAAGCAGGCTGATTTTTTCACACGTTTGTTTCATGGTAGAGCACCGGTGGATAAACTGCTCCCATTCCGTCAATTTTATCGTATGAAGGTGACAGGTAATGAGGTTCTTTAAATTTTTGGCACTGGTGGGAGTAAAACTGTGTGTTGGGGTAGTGCTGATTAGCCGGGCTCAGGCTAGCCAACTTAGGGATATTTTCAGAAGTCAGATACAGAAAAAAAATTATAAATAGTCACAATTAACGTTTTGTAATATTCTTTATTTATAAATTATTATTATTATTATCTTCTGATTCTGTCTTTTGAAAATACCCCTAAAGTGGCAAGCCCGGCCGGGCTGCCATGTCGGCGTAATCGTTACCGCGTATACCTTGGTGGCTAGGAGCCCAGAAGATGGTGATTTTGTTGTGGTGTTGAGTGCATATCTTCCGGATTTTCTGAATCGTAATATCATTATGCTCACGATTTTGAATGGCTAGTATGGAAGAAAGGCTGTCAGAGCAGCTTTATATGCAAAACTTGATCCAAATTTTTTAGGTTTATTTTAATGAATTACATCAACGCTATTAGTTACAGGAATTTTGCTACAATACACCAGTGAAATCTTCATTCAAATAAATTAAGCAGTTTTTTAGATTAGCGTTCACAGACAGAAAGTGGCTTATGATTTTATATACGTATGTATAGATACAATAGATATAGATAACGTATTGTATTGATTTGTTGATATGAGCGTCGAAAATGATTATAATAAATGAGTTATACGGAACAATCCAGCGGTTGTCTATTTTGTGGTTTCGAATGGTGGCAGTTGCCCACCCTCTTCTGGTGGCCGTAAACGAAACTTAGGAAATCCGTCGACGTTGGTAACACCGCCGAAATGACGCTACCAATTTTGTCCAGTCTAATTTGATGCACTAACTATATCAACAGATGACATTTGGCGCCAGTAGACTAATCATATTTTTTACAATTTGATAACTTAGTTTACAATTATATAAATTAACTTTTATACTCTTCACGCAGTGATTAGTATTATAAGTTTGTCATGAAGTTTGTAACACACACAACATCGAAGACCCCATAAAGTATATATATTCTTGATCAGCGCGACGAGATGAGTTTATCTAGCCATGTCCGTCTGTCTGTCTGTTTGTATGTATGCAAACTAGTTCCTCAGTTTTTGAGCTAGAGAGCTGAAATTTTACATGGAGCTTTCTTTTTACCATACGCCGTACATTTGTCGGAATCGACTTGAAATATGAACACTGTAAGTTTCTGATCGATATCCACTAACCACATAAATTTCAAGACCCTCGGATCACTAGGTGTGGGGGGGGGGTACCGCCCATGCAAACCGGGATCCAAATGAAAGTTCTTTTTAAAAAAACTTTTTTGTTTATTGTACTATGGAACTGAAATTTGGACAATATAAGTGCCTGATCTAGCAGGGACGTGAAGAGTATTACAACTTCGGCATAGCCAAAGATAGTTAAAAAATAAAAAAAAATTTTCTTAATGAAATTCTAACTTTATGATTTCTGTACTATCGTCCAAAATGCAGCACCTTTTTTCCGTAATCAGTATAATTGTGAACTATAGGGTAACGATGTATCAGTTCGTAGATTATTTTTATAACCCAATTCTTGGATATACATATTTGTGAGCTATTAAAAGCTGAATCATTAGTACTACTAATAGGACGAGGTAAGGTATGTCTTAATATGTAAGTAAATAATTTTTATTTCGCTTACTAACAATTTAAAACCAATATATTCAATTATCTGGTAACAATCCGGTTGATGATGACGATGAAATTTTATGAATTAATTTATGAAATCATCAATTATAATTGTATCGTCGTATGTTTGTTCATAAGTTTTGACTCTGTGCAGAATAATTTGTTGCTGGTGTACATAGATCCATGCGAACTGCTATATCCAAGTTTGGATAAAGGTTTTGTAAATATTGTTTTCGAAGGAACGCAAAATTCCATCGCATTGTGGTGAAAATACTTCAAAATTTCCCGTTCAGCTACGTAAAACTTGCAAAGAGACTTATAAAGATTGGCAACAATATACGATAGAAGCTTTAATTTGAATATTCATTATGTTTATTCTTTCCAAAAAAATATTACACACAACAACCAATTACCGCCGGTACCCGTTTTTCTATTATAAATTCAGAAGCATTCCCGTTGCTTCGTTTCACGTGCAAGGCTTTTTTGTACAATCATCCTTGATTGATTCCAAAATTTTAAGGACTTCGTGCCAATAATCTCTCAAATCTCTCTCTACATGCGTCCTCTTTAGCTGACCAACGGGTCAGATTGACTCTATTCAGCGTTTTGCCTTTCCCGATTACAGTCATTAATTTTTACCAACGATGTTTCGAACTTAAAAAATATAAACTTAGGTTTCTTGAAGCAACATGTAGAAGCGACAAGCCTCTGTGCAAGATTCAGCAGCCATAGTTGCCACTAAATTCAAAGAATGGGCAGAGCAAGAGAACGAAAAAAGTAACAGGGTGCTTGAATTTTAGCCTGTAAAGCAACGCCGACACGATCAAGCATGCATGATATATGTATATAATCATTGGGTTAGTGAAATACGTATGTGTGCTTGTCACATACTTTGATTAAAGGAATATCCAAATCGTTTTGATATTTGGTACTGCGAGCACAGCATAAAAACGATCGAACGTTTCTGTGCTTGGCTTTGTAAAAATTAAAAAAAACTTAATCCTAAAAAAAATATATAAGTATTTACCTTTAAAGAATTAAAAAAATATGTATGCAACTTCTTTCATTAGCATTCATTTGTTCTTTTGAAAAAAAAATTGTTAAAAGCGGTTTAGCATATTTTGCGACAAATAAAAAATAAAGTTATAAAAATTTCCAAGTCTGCATGATTTTTTCCGACATCTTCAACAATTGTCGTCAATATTTCAGCCAATTTCAGCAAATGCTTCATGAAACTTTCCTCAAGAATCACTGTGTCCATTGGTGAAAACCGTATGAAAATCTGTTTCGTAGTTTTTGAGATAATCGCGTTCAGGCAGACAGACGCTGTTTTTTTTTTATATCAATAAATATTTTAATTTTTCCGTTATTCTATAAAACAACTTAAATTAAACTTATAGCATTTACAAAACAACTTTAACAAAATGAGAAAATTGGAAAGAAAAATTAATTAATTAAAAGAATCTAGTTGAGAGGTCGACAGGATGAGATCTTCTCAACCGTCGCGCCACTCTGACTTCTCCTATTCTGCGTCGCTTAAAGAGACGCCTGGTTAGTATGCTTGGGTGATTTTTCAACCGCTCCATATAATTCTTTGCCTGACGATTAATCATATCACCAATTTTTGGTATTTTTAAGTCGTTTTCAAGGTCCGCCGTTCGCATAAGCCACGGAGCTCCCGAGATCATACGCAGTGTCTTGGCCTGATGTACTGTGATCTTAGATAAGTTTGATTACGCAGCTATGCCGTACACCTGCAGTCCGTATTGCCAAACAGGAGCAATTATTGCTTTATAAATAAGTACCAGACGTGAGCGCTAGTGTGAAAAATTTGTGAAGTACCGACGGCTTGTGACATTTTTTTATTTGTGAAGTGCATTAAGTCATTCTCATTGACGTCTGTTTTAGAGTTGATCGCCGGTGCAATTTTGATGTGAGAACTTTCATATTTTTTAAAATTGCCCCACAAATTTATTTTAATTGATATACGTGTAAGTCTATACGGACGATCCTCAACTATTGGGTAATCGAGAAAAAGAATATCAACGGGTGAGTGAGTGGCTGCTGATATAAGGTTTCTAGTTATATTTCTTGTGATACTAAAATCGATAATATCAGGAGTTGTTTTTGAATCCGCCGACCAGTATGTAGGGCTACTCGGAGAATCGAAGTCTAGCAGTTTACAGTTTACGACAGTGTTGTAAAGTTACCGAACTTTGGTATTTACTAAACGAAAACCCCAGTAGGTGTGTTTAGCTTGTAATCACCGGTCGCCAAGAATCGTTCTACAAATTTATAAACGAATTTTTAGATATTGAAAATCGTGGAGGACAATATATAGCAGATAATGTCAGATTACCATAACGCATTTGTATCTGAATCGACGTTGCTTGTAGGTAATTGAATGAGTATGGCTCCAGAGACTGGTGTTTTATGCGCTTTCTTATTATTAAGCATGTACCACCAAGAGCTTTTCCATCCGTTTGATTTGTCGTATAAACTAAATAGCCTGGTACGAAGGAGATGTTTTTTGCTAGTTAGATGACCCTCAGAGACTAAAATCACATCTACATTATTGTCCTCTAGATACTTTATGAGCTCTAGCTTGTGCTGCGAAACACCATTTGCATTCCAGTGAGTTATTTTTGTATGAGCCATTATGGGGACTTTAACTTATCCAAAATTTTAATTTGGATTTTCATCATCTCTTGAAAAGTGTTTTGCATCATTAAGATTGATTGATTCAGTGTCTGTCGCCAGCATGGATTCACTAGAGATTTGAGGTTGCAACACTGGCTCGTTACACGCATTTTGAGTTGGAATAGTTTGTGAAATATTATATTACATGGTGGGCACATATCTGTCGTTGTTTCTGTACGAATAGTCTCAGGTCTAAAACGGGGTTAATTTGTTTGTGTCTGCAATTGATTCTTGAGATCCTTATATACAGGACAGCCTCTATAGTTGGTTATATGGTTGGCCCCACAGTTGCTGCAATTTTTATATTTGGAACTATCGGGACTTAGTTTATAGTTTGCAGTTATATGTAAGTCTCCACATGCTACGCATACCAAATTCCTGGAAGATTACACAGGATTAGCTCCTCCACATTTACCCAACGATGAAGCAAATATTTAAGGTTTAAGGATGCACTTTTTCTTTAAAGTCGATTGATTTCATTTGGTCAGCCAAATACTTGGTATTTGCTTCGCTCATAACGAACCTAATGACTTGTTTGTCGTTTCAAATGCATTCGTGCAAGACTCTATTAGCTATCATGTGATAGAGTACCTATTTCCCTTCATTAAAGGTATTTCCTTCATTAGAGAAAACGGTTCCTTGTTGTAAAGTTCCGTGGCATTCCGAGTTGTTGGATGAGGTAGGAATTGGTTTAGTTAGGTCCATGGCGACTTGCAATGTCGATAGTAAGCGATATAAGGTCTTAAGTCCATAATCGCAAACTATACTGAATCGCAAACTATACCGACAATTTTGCACAGCCCACTTCGTTACAGCCCTTGTCACTGATGACTTCGTTTCTGCACTTAGATCCGCTTCAGGAACCTTGCCTTCAATTCAATTTATTGTCTTTGTAGCATTTATGACGAACAAAATTGGACGTAGCACCAGAATATTTCACCACAGCAGATTAAAAGCGGTACGCCACGATGTTACGTATCTCAATATTACTGTCCCCAATAATATTACCGAAAACATCCCACACCTCGCTTCTGCCGTGTTTTTGGCTTATGTGGTATTGACCACTATTTATTTTTGACTTTACTTCCTCTATTGTCAATGGCACTACAGATGGTGGAACAATTATGCACACACATTTTATGTAGATTAAATGTAAATACATTAATATACAACTTCACAAATTTAATAGAAACATTTACATACAAATTTTATACTTACAATATCAACAAATTCAGAGCTTAAATTATTTTCCATTTTAAACGCGTTCACTTTTTGACAGGTACAAATCCGATCAATATTTATCTATCTATCTCTATCCCATGAGTCGTTCCAAATCATTACGAAACATGGGAAGTCATTTCAACTCATGCCGACTGCTGCAACTCAAACAGTCCAAGTAACTCGTGCAAACTCATACTCGTTGTCTTGACAGTGCCGAGACGTATCGTAGCCGAAAGCACGAGTTGCTCGGCTTGATAAATTCGAGAAAATGAATCCTCAAAGCAATTAAGAGAAATTAATTGAAAGGTTTGTTTGAAAATCACGTATGACTTATTTTCATTGTGTGCGCAGTGTCATTGCCGACTGTTATCACTATTTAGTTTGGGCTTGTGCAGTGCTCTAATAGGTATAAGACTTTCTCTTAGTATCCTATATAATGAAGTAATTTTCTGGCCCCGTGCTTCTCCACAATAGCGAAGTTCGACTGTACATAAAAATTAGTTCGTATGTTATGCGCTGCTATACCGTTCATCTGATTGTATTGAAATTTTGTGAATGTGTATGGTTGGTTCCCGGCTTGAACAGCAGTTTTGGACCCGATATGTGTCCCTGCTCCCGATATCTGGGATATTCAAAAAATCCAACCCCTAAAGGTATGCTACAAAAAATTAACTCAAACCGTTTTCTTTGTTGATACTCAAAGTGTAACAGAAAGAATATAGTGATCCTAAGAAGCAAAGCAGGGTCGAGTATGCTAGTAAGTAATAGAAAAAAATTAACAGTCTTTCATAAAATTCGAAAATAAGGCTATCATTAAAAATGCTTATACAAATACATACTTATTTCTCCATTAACTATTTCATTCTTCACTCTCCCTCGACTTTCACGCCATCACATTTCGATTAGCGGCTATAACATCTGTACACTCATCACCTTACATCTTACACCTTAACTTATTACTTTAAATTGGCCGACCAAACCTAACACCTCTTTGCTAACATATGCATAATAACTTTTTCCTGCTTAACCAGTCCTTAACTACGTGATTCTTTTGTCTTGTATTCCTTTCTTTCACTGCTTGCCCACACATATGCTCACACATACAGCTTAACTTATTTCTGCTTTATCAGCTCATTAACTATTTTATTCTTCTATCCTCCTCGACGTAACACATTTTCGTAACACAATTTTTCAAAATATCCTTTAATCATTTTCAATGATAAAATACATATGTATTTATTTTATCAATAGTAATATGCTGGATGCTAATAAAAATATATTTTATTCTGGTATAATAAAATTCGAAATATTTGAACACGGAGAATTCACCATTTTATATCAGTCAATTTTTTTCTTTGAAATTGCATGCGACGACCCATGAAATGCAGTTATTTGCTGAGCTTCAACATCAAAGAAGTCTCCCCGTTTACTTATTGTTGCACCGATTTCATTATTTCTACCAATTTTGTATTGCGGCAAAGGAAAAGCGTTAATCGCTTCACTTGAACATGTACAATCGTCAATAAACTTTGGAACTTCTTTCATTAATGGAGGACACGGACACTTCTTATTAGGAAAACCGCCGCTGCATACCATAACAGTTGCAGGTACCATTGGACCAGTTGCTCCCGTACATTCCGGGCAACTACAAAGACATTCACCAATATAAATAGCCAATATAATAACTTTGATCGTATGTATTCTACAATTGATATTGTATTGTACATTTGTACTTACCCGCGAGTTGCCAAAGGTGCTGCATAGAGACCCACTTTCTTATATGAGCATTGAAGTTTATGTGCTACCCACAATATCGGCAAGAATAGTAAACAGCAAAATAATACTCCCATCCAGAAGCCATTCTATTAATAAAAAGAAAATGAATGATGATTTTAAGTTCATTTTAAAAAATTTAAATTCCATACCATTGGATCAACCAATCGATTACACACAACGTCAACACCATTATCATATATATACGCAAGGGGCTTACAGCGTCCAACACTGTATTTAGTTTCATATAGTATATCATTTTTATAATCATTAATTTGTTCAATTGTATACTTCGTCAAATTTGTAGTTAATTCATTAATAAAGTTTTCACCCCTCTGTGTTATAAATTTTTGTGCATCTTGTATATTTCTTACGAGGTGATAAATAGATTCATTGAAATTGTAATTGTTATATAATATCAGTTCGTCGATTGCACTAGAAGTCACAAATATTTCATCAATAAGGTCAGAAAGCTTCCTCAGGAAAATTCTTTCATATTCTGCTAGGTAGGCTTTTGTATTGTATAACCCTAAATAGGTTCCCATGTCTTGGATACGGTTCCACGAGCTTAGTATAATTTTAAGACGAGCTACAACTATGCGGATAGAGGGTTTACTAACTTTACAAATTTCATTCTTATACATTTTACTGTGGTAAGTGGACAAATTGCCAGTACGGTGTTCTTCTATTAGCTTTATATCTTCAGGTGTAATCAATACTATATCCCTTAAAGAATTTTGTAGGGTTGGATGATCTTGGAGTTGATCGGTCATTTCTTGTATTACTTGCATCAATTTTATATTCTGGGTTGAGTAAAATCCATTCAATTGTAATACATCCATGATACTTTCGTTTGCACGACAAGCATTAAGTGCGTTAGACAAACGTAATGGTGGCAATGGATGGTCAATTGTATCGGCCCCCGTAAAACCAGTTTTACCAGCTGATGGTAACGCAGTAAAATCAATAAGCGAATCGAAGTCATTAAATATACTATTTTTAGTTGTATCTCTGCAAATGACAACAAAGTTATACATATATAGTACACAAACATATACATAAAAGTACGAGTATTTACAAAATCTTATATACATATGTATGTATGTATGAAATGTCATATGATATATGTATATACGATATACATATACTATACCAACCTTAAAGGTGCACATGCGCCATGATAGGCCAATAAACCGAATATAAAATAGAATAGACCAATAAGAGTAATTATCGAGAATGTTAAGAAAATCAAAAGTATTGCACTGTAAAATAATCATTATATATTGTATTAACTAAAATACACAATGCTTTTCAAGACTTACATTTGTAGACATGTGGCACCTGTGCCCTTATTGCAACAATCGTCACGATAGCCACGACGACGCTTGGCGAAACAACCATAGCATAACCCAATTAATAAGCACATTAAAATCTAAAATTGAAAGAAAAAACGCAGCATATATGTACGTTTCTAATTGTATTATTGTTAAAAAAAAAAAAAAAGTAAATCAACTTACGACCAGGAGAACGGTGCACAATATTAGATTGGTAAGATTCCTGTATGCTCCAAGTTTCGAATAGATATCATCGAATGAATGTGTTGTCCGCAATGTTTTTAAATGTATATCGCTAATAACTTTATCCACTATTTCATTTATAACCGTTGCTTCATTGGCCATATTTGAACCTGTAGATTTTATGAAGAGATAAAAATGATATCGATTGTATTGTTTTGATTATTTGTCGTTAATCATTGAGAGAATAACAAATCACAGAAGAATTTTATTATTTAATTTGAGAAGCAATTAATAAATTATTTTTTATTGAAACCCCACAAAACAAAATGAGTTCAACTTCACGGAGAGCAATTGAAATGCACAAGAAAAGAGAGGCAGCCAGAATAATTAAAAATATATATGGGAATTCTTCTGCCGGCAGCAGCATTAGTGCAGCAGTTGAAAAAAAAATTGAAATTGAGGCACAAAACTGTGGTGCATTTAGGGTAAAAAGTGATTTGGTGGAATTATCTGGTAGCGACAGTGATAGTGTCAACGATAGTTCAAGTGACTGTGACGATATCAACAATACAGGTACGAGTAAGTCACTACAATTTTTTTACTTAGACGTTTAATATATTAATTTGACCAACATACCCCACCCCAACAAACTGGAGACGGAGCTATACGGAAGAAGCTGGAAGAATTGCAATTAGAGATCAAGAAGAGGGATGAAGAAAACCAGAAACTGATTAAATCTTTGACGGAACAGGTCATAGCTCTTCGCTGAAATCGGTCCATTCAGTAGAAGCTGACTTAAGTCTGTTACCAACCCTACCATTTCTTTCACTTGATGCGTTAAAAAAATTTGATGAGAAGTTATTATGTAACGAGGAAATGAGAAATCAAGTGGTGGGTATAATTTGGCTATGCAAATCTATGTGTTCTTTCTTGATTTTCAATAATATGATTAATTTTTTATATTTCAGAAACATTTAATTAATCGAATTGGAGGAAACGACATGGCTTCTTTCCTAAGAATGGCTTTCACAGTAATCAGCCATGAGTTGGCCGTTCATTTTACTTGGCGCGGAACTGCTGACAAGCCGAGCACCCAAAACTTTTAATAGTTTCAACATTATTAAAGGTAAACTTTTGTATTATGAGTTTTGTAATTTCTTGATTTTTTAGATGCTTGTCATTCAAAATATAAAACGGTATCAATTTTCGAAATAAACAAAGTCTCAACAACAGGGTGAACAAACGACAAAAACTAAATTAAATTTAATTTAGTATAAGAACAAGATATCTAAATGAAAAAAAAAACATATATTTTATAACATATTTTTTTCATTTTTTAGGATTAAGTTTTTTTTACATTTTTTCCATGCTGTGCTTCTTCTTTAATTTTGTGTTAAGTTTGCTATTGTTGTATTTTTTCCTCTCTCATACAAGATTATTGCGCTCTTCGTTCTCTTCCTTCTGTATACGATGTTTTTTAAAGCAGCAACAAAAAATGATTACTGGCAAAAATAGCAGCAGCAGCAAAAAAAAATGCTCTGCTACTCGTGCTAAGTCGGGGCGGGTTGCATATATAAGTAAATATCAGTTTGATTAAGTTTGAAATCATGGGGAGTGCGGCAGCTGCCCAAACCTCCCCCTACACTGCCTTCCGTTGTCTTTAAAGTGTCAATTATATGAAATTTTAAAGTTTCTTTAAAAAATTACGAAATTATAATTATAAATTATAAAGGCCTTCAGCTGAGGGGGAGGGTTAGGAAGGATTGAAGGAAATTAGATAAGTGCGGGATCAGACTTGAGCGGGAATCGAGACTTCAAGACTTATTAAGTTATGTGTTATGTATATACTCGTATAATAGATTTACTGCTTACCTGCTGCTACAAGCACACCTAAGAAACCTGGAACAATTTGTTCATGTAAATCTTTAATTTTAATGCTAATTTTGTTTATTTCCTTCAAAGCATTTAATGGTATTCGAATTAAATCTGCTTTAATAATAGCTTTAATTCCTTCAATATATAAGGTTGTATTTGGAACCTATACAAATGGCAATATGATAAATTTTAAGTTTATGTGCTCATAATAAATATTCAGAGTATTGTACTTACATTATCATAATGTAAACATCCAATATCCATACTCTCAATAGTGTGATCACTGTACAAACCTTCACAATTGTCGTTAAATTTACAAACAGATCGCAAATGGTTTATATAACGTTTGGAACCACGAAGACCTATATCATAAAAATACCCATAAAAGGTTTATTAGGAATGTACAATATTTATACTAGGGTTGTAACGGAACTTCGCATCCGCCTCTCCGCATCTGCAGAGCATCCGCAAGAAATCGTACCTCCGCATCCGCCTCCGCATTTTTTTAACGTAGTTTTGGCGGAGGTATATTTACATTTTGTCATTGCATGCGGCATCACTTTTCTCATTCCCTCTCGCATCCCTGACTCAACGAAAGCCAAATGCGCGAAAGAAGACAAAGAAAAAAAGTCAGATCGTCTAGACAATTCTCTCTCGAACAACGATTTGTGTACAATTGTTGTTGCGAAATATTAATCAAACGAACTTATTAACAGAGAGAGAAAGAGTTGCATATAGAGCTGTCAAACTATCGATAGTCGGCCCATGCGATCCTTTACTATGGCGGAAATATAGCAAAAAAATTCAACCTTTTTTCTCATCTAAAGTAAGCACTACTTATCCTCGCCGCAAGGGTCAATTCCAAGCGAGCAACTTTTTAACGGAGCACTTAGTATATACATAATTGTAGTACTAATAGGTACATTTTGTCGTTAATAAAAGATAAAAACCGATTTTTTTTTCTTTGTAATCCCACCTCCGCCTCTGCATCCGCCAACACTAAAATGACCTCCGTTACAACCCTAATTTATGGCATCAGCATTCATATCATCCTTACCATCTCTTAATTGAGCTGCATAGAATCGTGCATCTTGTTCAAGTTTTTCAAGGTCTATCATCAATTTCAACGCTTGCGGCATGTTCTCTAAAATGTGCAAAAGCTCCAATACTGCTTTACCCTTGGAGACTTCAGCGAGATCAAGAGCAATATGCTCATGAGCATCTATCATATAATGAAAATGATAAATTGAATGGAATTATTTCAATCAATCAATCAATAGTTTGCTAACTAACTTGCCAATACTATTTTCATTTCTGTCAACACCTCTTCAAAATTGTTTATATATAAATGCTTTATATGATTATTAGTATTCTCTATAAATCTGCAAGTGTCATCACTACTTCGTGCAACATTTTTCGTAGATTCAGCAAAGCCAGCCTCCAGTAATCTATTTGTTGCAAAAGCAATAATAATACCAAATCTGTCATGAAGGAAGATTATTTATATAAGAAAAGTATTAGACAAAAAAAGTTGGATGAAATCGGTATCACTTACAATAAACCAAGAAGTAGAATTAATAAAAGGATGCCATAACAACAAAGAACACGTTCATCTTTTTTTTCGTCACATGGCGGACAATGACGCCCGCAACGTTTGTGGCAGCAAAAACAACAGTAGCAAACACTGACATCAAACAAGAGAACGAAAATAAGTCCGAAATTTGAAAATACATACATATGTATAAATCAAAATGATTTTCAATTTGTAATTCTTTAAAAACTTACGCTATAAATGGCATGGCTATGATTAAGAGAAGAAAGAATGTCACAATTAACCAGATCAACCAATATCTACCTAATAATGGCAACCAATCATTATTATGTACTCGACTTCCCATGTAGAAATTGTTGTCATCATGAATTTCTACATAGCCTACATTTTTTGATTAATAAAAAAGATTGAATTATGTATTCAGATATGATTCGAGTTGTTTTGATCTTTGTTAAGTATACGAGTACGTAAGTATGTAATAATTACCTGCCGGAAATGTATCATTCGCAACCATTAAATTTAACAAGAAATTTGACATTTTGAATATAGGATCCATGCCATAACTGAATTTTGGCACCTTATTTGTATAGTTCACTTTAGGTTCATACGGCGTAACATCCATAGCTCTAAAATGTGGAATGCCTACTTGTTCATGATCGGAACCATGGCCAATTCGACCTACAAAATAGGGTAAGGTGTTTTTGTCACTTGCGTTTGCTTTAGAAGACTTTGCGTCTACAATGTCATTTTGGTTCAATGTTGGATCAGAGTCGTCTGCGGCATTTCTAAATTCTGTGTTGTTTCCAACTTCTGTATCGTTTCCATCAACTTTGTTGTTTTCATCTTCTGTGCTGTTTCCATTTTCTGCTAAAGCTCCTTTCAAAAATACACCATAGAAAAGCAGAATTATCGTGGTACCGATCAAGAGCTTTAATTTCTCTCGTCGTTGTCGATTCTTTTGATAGTCATTTTGCAGTTTATAATGGGTTGTGGGATTTGTCTTTACGTGCTTTGTTCTCATTGTCTTTTAACTTTTTGTAGGTACATTTAATACATTTAATTTATTGGATTTTATTTCTAAATAGTTTTTTATTGTCGTGAACACGACGATTTCAGACCTTTTCGCTGGAAATAACCAAAATTTTCATTACTCCATAACATTAAATATAAAAAGGTTGATATCTTTTAAATTGTGTAATGTATCCTAATCGGCGGGCTTTGAATGTTTCAATGTAAACAACGTTTTATCGTTGGTTCTATTAAGAAAAAATCCATTTAAAACAATCATCTACTACTAAAAATATATATATTAGGTCTACCTAATATTCACGCAACGTGGCAAACCTTCGCAAAATGAGGGCAGCTAACATTGTGAATTTATTATGAGTGGGCAAGTCTGATGGATCGATATACGAGTACGTAGTTGTATCTACTTATATACATACATATTATATATTGTATTCTAGCGATGAATAAATATTTATATTTATACATACTTTCTTTAATTTTTGGACTCTGTACCAGTTGTTCTTATTTTTGAATCAATTTTTTTTTTTTTTTGCAAGTGCAACCAGGGTTCTGATCCTGGGACGACCGGATAGGGGAAAAGAATAAGACGAAGAAGAATAAAAAAGGGGAAAACTAGTAAAAAGAAGATGTAATACTCTTAATGCTTCTTTTATATTTTCTGATTATTGTTCTAAGTTCATGTCTTGTATGGGTGGTACCCCTCCTAGTAATACGAGGGTCTTAAATTAACATAGTGGTGAATATGAGTCAGACTCTTATAGTGTCCAAATTTCAAGTCGATAGTACAATACAAAAAACAAGAAATTTTTTCTAATAAGAACATAAATTTTGATATAGGCTTTTATGGGAGGTACCCCCTAGTGGTCCGATTCAGCTGACAAATATATTGCGTATAGTAATAAGGAAGCTACATGCAAAATTTAGCTCTATAGCTCAAAAACTGCGTGACTAGTTTGCATACATACAGACAGACAGACGAACAGATAGATGAACAGTCGGACATGGTTGAATCAACTCGCCTTGTCGCTCTGATCAAGAATATGCATACATATTTACTTTATGGAGTCTCCGATGTCTCCTGTGTGTTACAAACCTCATAAAAAACTTATAATACTTAATCACTGCTTGAAGAGAATGATTATGACATACTTACTTTCTTTAATTTTTGGATTCTGCAGCAGTTGTTCTTATTTTCGATTCAACTTTTTTTTTTTTTGTTTTGTAAATTTTTTCAATATATTTTTTTTAGAACTCTTCAATGTAATAAACAATTCTATTAAAATAAAACTGTAGTAGTTTTTTTTAAATTTATATTTACTTTCAAACAATTCAAAGAAGATTTGTTTTTTTTTTTTTTTTTTTGAATTTTATTAAAAAAAAAATAAAATCTATGAAGATTATATTAATCTCCCACAATTCAAAGATCCTGGAAAGTTAGACTAGCGAGTGACTCATTTTAAGTCGACGGGTGGGACTGTGATTTGGATCTGAGAAGATAATGTGATAATGCGAATATGGCAAAAACTATGGGGTTGTATTTTGGATTGCTATGAAATGGAAAATTTTTAATCTATTTATATATTTAGCTTTTAGAATAAGAGTCTATTAGTAGTTAGACTTGCATTAACACAACTTTTTAACGTTATCTTGACAAATATGCCGTATGTGTTTAAAGCTTTTCTGTAAATAAGTCGTCCGTCCGTGATACTAAGTACATTGTGTGTTTGGGATTTCATGTTTCCCATATTTAGACTCATTATATTAAAAATCGAGTAAAACATTCTAACTTCGATTTACATATGTATTATGATATTTTTCAACATATAGACCAATAGCCTTAAAAGCTTTTATTTTAGCTTTTCTGCCTCTGTTAAAAGTTGTCCTCGGGTGATTTTACTTTATTTTAATAGCAAATAGTCCATATTTACAGACAGTTATTTTATGAGCTCACAAATTGTTGAGATTTGTGGGTTTTCGTGAAGACCCACATTATTAATAAATAAAATAAATAAATAATTTTACACAAAGATATTATCAACGTAAGTACGTAAGTATACCATACATGGATTTATAAATGATAATTTGAAAGGATGAGGGCCGTCGCCAGACTGTTTGGTTGAGTTTGAAACCTCTGTTGGTGAAGACAATAGATGTTAGATGTTTAGCTCTTATTGGGCATTTTCAGGTCTCTGTATAATATGGTGCTGCCCACAAAACAAGAAGGCTCAGTTATGCGGCGTAGTGCCTTTTTTGGCATGCTTCAATTCTCCATATGTGTCTGTTAGCAATTTTACTCCATATTTGTATGGCGTAACGCCATATAGGGACCATTACTTGTTTGTAGATTGTCCTCCTATTGATGAGCGACAATTTATTGAACGATCGTAACAACCAGTCAAGCCTAAGCAGCTTTGCATAGCAGCATGCGGCAGTGTTTTTCATGTGAGCTCGCCATGTAAAAGGCACTTATCCAGGATTGGTCCAAGGAAGAACGAAGTCATAGTTGACAACTGGACAAGTGTCTGACGTATATAGCGAGCCTTGAGTCCAATACTCCGGGAAGAGTGTGTCCACATTCGGTCTCGATACAATATTTATAGACATATGTATATGTTAAAAGTTTTCTTATCCAGACAACCACTTCTGTCTCTGCAAGCATTTTAATATGGTTTGGAGGGATGCCGTTACCATGCGCGAATTAAGCCACAGTCAATCAATAACTGATGTCTCGATCGCTAAAATCATATGATTAAATTGGAGTCACTCTAAAAATGGAAAAGAAAAACAATCAACAACAGTTGACTTGACAGTTTTCGAGCTTACGAGCTGAAGTTTGGTTCATAAACATTTTATTGTCGAATATAGTTGGTATTTCAAAATCAAAAGTCTCCGATAACCGGAAGAAAGTAAGCGTTTCAACACTGGACACTCTCTTATTAGTCATCATCGAAGACGTAGATACAGTATACATCAGACTCAAGAACAACATGCAAAAACAAATATGTAGAATGGAAACTGTAGGAGCAGAGTAGCCCGCCAATACCCCATTGCCACAATTAGAGACGAAAGTCTACGTCAGCAGAACACTTATTCAAACACGCGCTTTGGATTGTCTTTGTGAAAAATCGCATTTGATTATGATTATAATTCATTTGTTATTATCGGAAATATGAATCAGAAATGTAATGGTTTTATCTACATTTTACTTTTTAGAATCATTGAAATCTTTAATATCCAGATAAAGACAAAATTAAAGTCCAAAGAACATGAGTTACTAACAAATGCACAAATGTTCTTTGAAAGAAAAACACCATTTTCCGGGTCAGAGTCAGCTAGTATTTAGTTAACATTTAAAATTAATAATAAAAAGCTAATAATAATAAATATTGACATTTTATAGAAATATCGTGAATGTCATTTCTAAATGTTTGGTAGATTAAGCTTGCACTTTCAGTTGAGCTACATCGATAAGACCTTCAATTCGTTCCCTTTGTAAGTTGCCACGATTCTTCTGCACCAGTTCTTTGACATTGTAAAACCATTCACCTAAATTAAAGCACAAAATTAAATAAAGTTAATAAATTTCTTTGCCTAAAGATACAAATAAATTTACCAATTTTTGTATGCTGCAAACAATCCTCAAATGCCTTACAACCTTCCATGCTGCTCAGTACTCCGAAAACGGCTAAATCAGAAAGACCTGGCTGAGTGCCACCCATAAATTTGGTGTTTCGTTTTTGTAATTCACTTGTCCACTTATCGAGAGCATCGTAAATATGAGAACGGACGTCATCTGTTAGCTGATGCCTGCGCTTCAATATTTTGCTAATAACCCACATGGCAACAGCTCCTACATATACCATAAGATTACGTTCCCAATTTGGAAAATGCACATCCCATTCGCCTGCTGCTGAGAACCAACGGAAAGTATCCAGAGCTTCATCGAGAGTCTGGTAGCAGTTTGGAGAAATTAGGTGTACTAAAAGATTGTCAGCCCAATTGCGCCACCTTCGTTCATTTCTACCGAATTAGAATAAAATTATTAAATATTAAATTTAGATGATGTCTTTTGATGCCTCAATCATCACATGTCAACTTACTCTTCAATCTCCTTCGTCATTGAAGTCGGAGTGCGATCCTGATACATTAAAAAGTATTTATTTAAAATATCCGCCCGCTTTTTGCCATCATCGCCAAAATAGGATACATGTGGATAGTACTGCGCCAAATCGCTAATATCAGTTTTGGGATCATTCAATTGGGAAGCCACAAGCGAGACGATAGCACTTGAATCAGTCATCTGAAGATATTGTCCATCGCGCTGCTTAATCAATACCATTGGCACCTTTTTAATAGATGACCACCTAATATCCTGCCTCAAGACTGCATCCACTTCGACAACCGAGTACGAAATACCATTGTAATCAAGATAAGCACGAACTTTACAACAGAAGGGGCATGTCTGGAACTGAAACAACGTAATTTCGAGACCACTGTGATCATTTGGATTGATGTAGCGTTTCGTAATGTTAACGCCCTTCGGGAAGTGACTTATAATTGTTGGTGCAGTACGCTCATGCTCCTTGTGAGAATTCTGATCCCTCATATAGCTGACTCCTGTGTATAACGAACCCGCAACTGCACCAATTACTGTGCCAAGAATTGCTAACTTCAAGGTACTGGTTTCAGATGTAGATTTTGCTCTAATCCCCGCTGATGCAAAATAACGACGACCTTCTATGACTCCAGTTCTATGATTCGAGTAGCGTGAAAATACAATTTTCTGGACTGTCGTTGGAGAACTTGAATTTGTCAGTAAATTTTGTCGGCGAGGAACTACAGCCAATGCGATACGATGGCACATTGACATATTGTCGCGTATTTAGATTTCTATTCTTTTAAAAAACTGATGTTCTTATGCAAATTCGCAATTATCGGAAAATACAGCAGCAGAATTCGATAAGAACAGAAGTCACCCTGCAAACAGCTGATTTGACATCATTTCTCGTTCATTTCATTCTTTCATCACAAAGGCAACCCTGATTTTTATAGTACAAACATAACAACATTAAACAACAACAAACTTTTCAAGAGTCCGTTGCTGAAGTGGTTTGTTTCCAACAAAAAGAAAAAGAAAAAAAGAAAAAAACGCAATCAAGTTTTGTATAAGCGAAAGTTTGGTGGTTGAGGGTGGAAAATGAATAGCGAATCTTGGAAATTGGATAAATATAGCGATGGCGATGATGACTTCATGAGTCTATTATTGCGTATTGGCTTATATATAGGTGCACTTTTCCAATTGGCCTGCATTGCTTCCTCGATTATGTTACCATCTGAAGATGCTTGCGGCGACTGCTCCCCGGCAGAGGTAAGAATTAAGAATGGCAATTAACAAAATTACAAACAATGATAATCCAATCCATTTTATCGGCTTAAGGCATCGCCCAGACCAGGTGGTGAAGGAGGCTTAAATGCTGTACGACGACTCCGTAGCTTGCGGAAACAAGATAAAAAGAAACGACGTTAAATCTATGGTATCAACCAATGCAACTTTATTCTTAATTAGAATTCTTCCTTTTAATCAGTATATTTATTTTTTATTACATTTAAGTTTTTATATACAATTTATAATAAAATTAATTTATACGGTTGAACGAAAATCACTTTACCCTCGAGATAAATGGGCGATGCGTCCAAAAACGCTTCCAGGCGAGACCCAACGTGAATTTGTGAAGCAATGTCTTTGTCTAATATCACATAAAAACTAGGAATATTATGTATTATATTTTCAATCATAATCAGATCCACCTTAGCCATGTGTACGTCAAAGAATGCACAGACTTCATTTACAGTCAATGTAATGCCACTGGTGATGTCCATTTGTCTTTCACGAGCTAGGAAGCGTTGATTCATACGCTCATTGAGTAAAGTATTGCGAAATTGTTCCACATAGCCACCTTTAATGCAACGCTTCTGTTTGCGACTTGCTGGCTTTTTGTAGGATTGATTTTTATTTAAATATGCGTAATTGTTACGCTGTATAAGTTCAACCAGCATATCTAATTCAGTTGGTGCGTTGTTGTTATTCTTTTGCGGTGATCCTTTTGGCGTTGTACTATCAATAGAGATTTCTTCAAATTCAACATTATCGCTTGGACATGAAGACGAAGATGGCCTCCGTGCAGGACTACTATGAAGATGTTGATTAAGTTCTCTCCCTTTCAACTGGTTGTTATCCAGCTTGCATGGACTTAGCGGCTGCCGAATTGATAACTCTGTATTGTTAATTGTTTGTCTAGGACACCGCTTTCTAAAACCAACAAACGAAGCTTCATTCTCTTGTTGCTTTTCTTCACTGCTATCACTACCAGTGCAGTCAGATATATGGTATTCCTGGCTATTTAAACTCGCTCTGTAAGTTGGAAGCGGTTCAATTCCTGCATTCGCAAAAAAATTACTCCAATCATGACTAAGTTGAATATTTACACTACTATTAGTATGTTTAATATTCTCCTGTTCATCCACCGACACATTCCTACCGCTGCTGCTGTTATTATTACTGCATTCTGAAATAAGTAATTCGTTTGGATCTACTAAGCTTCCACTACAAATTGGTGACTTTTGTGACATAAAATCACTTTGCTTTTCCATTATAAACTCAATTTATAACTCATATTTGTTTTATGTATTTTATTAATAAAACACATCAATTTCTTGGATTGTTTATAGCTGTTGATGAATATGTATTGATAAACGTTTACAGACAAATGTTAAAATACAGCATTGCTTTATGTTCTAAGCAAATACTTGTGTACATAAAGCTGAACAGCATGGAAATGATCAGCTGGCAGCTTATCAGTTTTATTTTCTTTTGTTCTTTAGAGAACGAACGAACCGCGAACCGTTCATGTCAGATCTTCGATTATTTTTGTAGGTAGGCCTCTACACGTCAAATATTTCTTCAAACATTGCTCTCTTTGACATAGCGGAAGCGATTGAACGTGTGAATAGCACTAATTTTCCATTGGATCAAAATCAAAATGTTTTAATTATCTTCCAATCGCTTCCTCTTCGTTTTTATATTTGAAGAAACATTGGATGTGTGGATGGCGAAATCATCTAATTATTTCATTGTGATCAACGTTGTCGCTATGAATAAACATGTCTGCTGCCTGCGGGCAAACAAAGAAATGGAAGACGAACGCAAATTGCCGTAAAACAAACAAAAAAGAAATAATTTTCATGATTAAAAATGATTTTAGAGATTTTGTAATTAAATAAATTATTTTTATTAAAAACAAAAAATCGAATTATTAAAAAATTTTATAGTAAATATTTTAAGCTAAATTTTTTTGTAAGCACCTCAAAAAGCTGCTAAATTTCTACAACAACATGCAAATGACCAAATTTCATGGTTGCTTTGTATGCGAAAGATTCAGTTGCCAGGGCTGGGAAATTTTAAGTAGTACTGCCAAGTTTTTGGTCATTAATTAGTCCTTTATTAAAATTTTCTGACTTTTTCGGTAATTTTCCAAAAATTTATCGTTACAGCGGCAATAGAAATACATACTCTGCGAATATTTCAAGTTTCTATCTACTTATTACGATTCATGATATAAAGCTCTGTGAAAGACGGACGGACAGCGTAGGCTTCCGTTTTCACCGTTTGGGTACGGAACCCTAAAAAGGAAGCTGCAAGAACTGTTGATCTCAATTATATATTTTTCGCAAAATATCCATTTTAATTTCTCACAATTAGCCACAACGCTCCATTCGTATGTATAGCCAAAAACCATCTCTTTTTTTGAAGCGAAACTTCTGTGTGAACGTTCGCTGAAAAAGTTAGTTTCTAATCAGTATGAATCGGGCATTATTATTTAAAATTGTTTATAAAAAAAAAAAAATTATTTTTAGTGAAATTTAAATTATAATTTTTTTATATGAAATTAATTAGTAGTTTTTATGTAAAATTATATTAGATCAAAGTATATTGCCGCAGCCAAAGACCATTGATATAAGTACATAGTGCATTCATTGCACAAAGCTGAGACTATGAAATTGTGAAATATAGTCTTGGTATTTGGAACAATGTCAACCAATCCAGTAGTAATTAGCCTAGGTATTCGCAGAAATTCATTCATAAAATGTCATGTTCCGAAAACAATTTTGTTGCTGGAAACCGTACTCACAAATACATATTTTCTCTCTCTCTGGCAAGGTTGTGTCCAGACAAAATGTATGAGGGAGCATATGCTTTTTTGAAAAAATCGAGTCTGCCAATGTATTAAAAGCTGCGAGTGAAAACATGCATTCTTCTTCTTTCTTTGAAATTGGGCCCAGAACACTTATTAATAATCGATAATCTACATGAGCTGTTCGATTGTTCGTTTGATCAAAAAGCTCAAAAAGAGGATTGAAACTTTATTTCCAAATTTTCATAAATTGTGTATCTATGTGCGCGCAAATTAATTTAATTTGATTTATATTTTGAAAATATATATGAATTTTTATTGAAAAATAATTAAGCTATGGAAATGCTAGCATGCAATTACTAGGCTTAACTCAACTACGGATGTTTGGCTACCGAAATTAAAATTGTGATTGATGAAACAAAGAATAATTATGTACTTCACGCAACGCGTATAGTTGCTCCATACAAAACAAAAAAATTGACATATTGAAAAAATAAAATGAAATAAATAAAATAGAAATTAAACAATTTTTTCGTCGTTTTCATCTTTAATTTCGGGAATAATAATATAAATATTGGTCTCTGTATATTAAATATGTCCACTCTGCCTCCCAGCCTTCTTTCTTTGTTGACTTTGAACTGCATATTTCTTTATCCTTGATTTAAAATACATACATAGTTATCTATTGTTGAATGTTGTGATTGTTTTTTTGTTTTGTATTTTCTTTATTAATGGATTTGTGTATGTGTGTTTGCTTGTTTGTGGGTGTGTGTGAATTCAAAGGACACATATGTATACATACTTATGTACATACGTCGTACAGCATTTAATTTGTTATATCACTATTTATTATTATTATTTTAATTAAGATAGTTTGTTTTAGCTCATCTCCCCCATCCTTTCTCCTCTGATCAACTGATCACATCATATACATATATATGTCGTATAAGTCATCGAAATATCTAAATTTCTTACGTTTAGTTTTTTCCATTTGGAATTTATTAACTTACTTTTGCTCGCTTCATCACTCTTCCACTTTCTCTTTCTATTTTCAATTCATTTCTAAAATATATATGAAGTTTCTTTTACTTATTTTTTCATTTGTTTGTTTATTAAAATTTCCGTACAATGCTTGAATGTCATCTCCAAAGTCCAATAGTCTCCGTCACCTTCCTTGTCGTCGTTTTATTGTTTCAAACGCAATATTTCTGCACACAGTTTTTAAGTTTTCCTTTTTTTGTTTTTAATGTTTTTTTTTCTTTTGTTTTACTTTTAATACACAACAACTATATTTATTTTATATAAATATATAGGACTAAAAAGCAAGACAACTGAAATACAAACTCATAATCATCGTTGTTATTATTATCATCGATCGGTTTGGTTCGGTTTAGTTGGGTTTGATTTAGTTTGGAATTGGTAATATAATTTAATTTAGGCGTGTCTATATCATCGTGCGTAAATCGAAGGTAAAAACAAACAACCAGGGAAATATAGAGGAAGGGAAACGAGGAAAGGGTGATAGTGATTAAAGCGAAATTTCATTCATTTCCATCTCTTTTTACAAAATATTTGTATACATTTTTTCTTTTTATATAATTTTTTTGTTTCTTTTAGTTTAAATTCGCTTCTCTCTGTTCGTGTGTGTGTGTGTGTGTGAGTGTGTTTCTAAAATAAAAAATAAAAAAAATTGATATCTTTTGTTTGTTTGCTAAATTATTGTTTAGTTACTCACGACTATGTTAGTCTGTCTGCCATTGTGTGTTGTATCTATGTCTTAATGTATGCGTGTCTATGAGTGTGTATACAAGTATTAGTGTGTGTAACTGTGTATTACTGTTGTCTGTCTTTTAAATTTTGCATTACTCTGATGTAAAAGAAGAGCATATCCATTCGATCCCTTCCATCCATCCAATTCTTCACTTTCATCATTCTTGCTAATTAACCCACTATTCATGAACCAATCCATTATCATCAACATCCATCCACATATAATCTTCATCATTATTCTCATCCATACTTTCCATTCGTTCGTTTTTTGCTGTAGTTGTAGTCGTCATCATCATCACCATCGTTGTTTTTACTACTACTGTTGCTGCTGCTGGCGCCTTTCGCTGATTTCTGCTGATGCTGTTGCAGTTGTGAGTGCGTGTGCGCAGCCGCCGCTGCTTTCCACTAAGCCTCAGGTAGTGGTTTCAGTTCCTTTATTTGCTTGATCAGATACGCTTTTTCGTCATTGAATTGTTCATCTTCGGAACGATCCGTATGGAAATTGGTAAGGAAGTCAACCAATTTGGACTGATTACGTAGCAGGATATCGAGAATTGGCTTCGGCTTATTTGGATTCGCAACAAATACTTTGAAAACATGAAACGCTTCGAATTGTATGTTCCGTGATTTCTCCTTGAGCATGTTCATCATTAGCTTAAGGTTCTCCGGTTCCGATATGTATCGCGTCATAACCGTGAAATTATGTCTGTCCAGCAGCAATTCGCCAAGTAACTTCAGGCTTTGACGTCGAGTAACATAATTTTCGGAATTCAATAGTCGCTGGTAGTGTTGCGTGAAAAACTTGTCATAGTTGGCCTCCAGGAATTCCGCACACAGCAATTTGTGACGCGTCAATAACTCCTTAAACGTTGAAAAGGCATCTGAGGCGATGTCGAATGTCGACACCTCCACGTACCGGAAGAACTTGAAAAACTCATCCGAATGCAGCATGATCTTGGCGAGCGCCTCATACCGTGCACATTCGCGCAGCATCGTACCTGAATTAAGCGCAATTTCGGGATGTGCATCCTCGTAGCCAGCCATTAACGTGAATAATATTTCCGGTTTCGTGCAGATATACTCAACTGTGGGTGACCGAGTACCGATTTGTCGTCGCAGCACATTATTAAAAATGAGCGCCACGTGTTTCTTCCCCTCGAAATCAATACGATGCAGATTTTGTATGAGCAGCAGCAACAGATTGCTGTTGTACAATTCCTGCGACAGCTGCGCGACTACATAATCAGCTGGTGGCTCTGAGTCACTGCTGCCGTACAGCATATTCTTGATGGACACTAGATTTTTGCTTACATCCTCTTGGGCCTTCTCCGCTTTACGGTCGCCACCAGTTTCAAGTGCATTAATTGCTTCTTTCAGTGATTTCACTAGTTCCGCGGGGGTCTTCTGTGATTTACCAAAAAGTGGCATTGCGGCGATAATTTGTTCTTTTCGATTGATTGACTGCTCTACTTGCTGTTGTTTTTGCTATTCTGCTGTTATATTGTTGTTGTTGTTGTTGTAATTGCCTCGGGTCGTAGTCACTCACTCGTCGTCGTTGTCGATGCTGCTGCCGCTGCTAATACGGTTTTTGTGTTGTTGTTGTTGTTCTGGAGTTTTACTAAACTCAATTATTCAATTATTTACACAGCACACAACACTTTGCAGATACGCGATATTAATGTTAATTGTTTCTAGCGATTATTAACCGTATTCTCGTCGTATTTATAATATTTTTCTTTTCGACTTTTCGGTAAAACTCTTCTGCTATTCCTCTTCTTCTTGTCCGTGTTTAGTGTGACCAATGCGCTGAATAAAGAAATATACTAAAACCAATACCAACCGGAAGTGCATGCGCCACCGGAAGTGACTGAGTCACCGGATGTCTAAATCTGTGTTTACCTTAAAACGGAAGCGGTTGTAATTGAAAATTTCTTTCCATTTTCATAATGCATGATGCATTTTGATCCTACTTAATGAATATGAATATTATTACTCAAGCATTTTACAAGAAAAAAAAAATATATTACTTTTATTGCTGAAGACATGACGCCTTAAACTAAAACAAATTCTCTGCTGAAGCAATAAAAAAAAAAAAACAAAATTATTTTCACTGATTATTTCAACTTCTTGTAATTAAGAACACATTCTCAATCACACAATCAAATATGCTTTAGTGCACTTCTAATTGATATCTACTATATCTTCTTATTATTATTATTATTATTATATATATAAAAGTCATTTGCTTCATGTTTCTCGGCTCACCATTTGACCGATTTGGCTGATTATCATTTTGTTGTATTCGTAATTATCACCTGAATGTTTGTATTAAATAACATTTATGGAAATTCTACCGGAAAGTTCGAAAATGGTGGATAACGTTTTGCCTCTAAAGCTTAGAGGCATATTTTCAAATCAATCAAGTAGTCTTTGTCAACCATCTCAGATAATTACATACATATGTCAATATAATTTAATAAACTCTTTTTGAATTTTGAGCCACAACAAAATAAATTTTCTTTCTATCATTCCCGTACAAAGCTAATTTTGCCGAGAAGCAGCAACGTGTGCCGGGTCTACTAGTAAGAATATAAAATCTAAGCAAATCAATATTATGTATTAACACATACTTATCTAAAAACCTTCACATAAGAATGAAATCATTGCACATCTTTCCAAAAACCCCGCACCCACATCACTTTCTTTAGTATTACTCTGACTACATAAGTATGAGTCTGTAACAGCCAAAGACTATCATTTTATACAAATATTATATTAGTATATATGTAGATAATATATAATTTACCCATAATTAAGTATTTTTAATTTCTGATTAGTTCGTAATTAATTTTGTTAGCAAAAGACCTTGGTAGCCATAACTGTATGCTATATTGGATTATAGTTTTCCAAACCTTCATTAAGCTCACTTTGTAAATAATAATAAATAAATAGCAAGTACTGTTCAACCTTCTCACTACCCGGATAGTTGCTGCACCATCTTCATATGTCTACTGACGCCCTCCTTGCCACTATATGTACTACTATAACGCGGTTAATGCGTTTCCATACAAATCGGTATAATTTTGCGCAAATTAAAAAAAAAAATGGTAAAAATAATATAAAAAAATTAAGAAATTCATTCAACGCTGTAAATTGTAACAAATAATAATATTAAGACTAAGTTATTTATTTAAATACTTATTTTTTTGGATAGAAGTCTGTTAACTTTGTCTGTATCTTCTTATTAATTAACGTTTTTTCTAATTCCCATATGTATTTTGAAATTTAAGTCGCCTTTCTTCACAATCATCTCTTCCAATTGTTTTGCCAAGGCAAGGTATTGTTGCAGTTTTTCTAAAGAAAATTCTCTCGGTGAAGATACATCAGTAGACGAATCTGAATCGTCTTCTAATTCATCATCTACAAATAATTGCAGCAGGTTGTCTTCGTTATTATGCTGCATATCGACAAAACCTTCTCCACCGACATTAGCGCCGCCAGGATTACTTTCAGGGGGGTGCATCTGCATCTACACATAACAATATTAACTAACTAGTTGGCCCGACAATCTTCGTTTTGCATTCAAAAAGCTTTTGTGCAATTGTTAGTAACGTTGTCTCGTCCAAATATAAAAAAATATAAGACTTAAAGAATTATAGAAGAATATATGTAAAGTGGTTTTAAAAACGATAAAGTGTAGTGACTTCCCTTCGCATGTAATTTTAGCATGGTTAATTAGCAACTTTGTTAGAAAAAACGCATTTTAAATTTCATAAATTATAAATTGAATAATATTTTGTAGGTCAATTTTGATGAAATAAAGCCTATTTTGTGAACCAAATACAGCTTCTTGTGTTTCAGTAATTTGATTTTGAATAGAATTGATGCTTGCACAAATCAAAAACAAACAGTCAAAGTCTACGATTTTATTGTATGTATAGATTTGTATAAAATATGGTATTATACATGTATATTATGTAGAAAAAAATATGTAATGTACCCTCACTTATATAAGCACGCAACTGAATTTAAACTGCTGAACAAAATGATGTGAATCTATATTTTTCTTCATTTATTATTTATTTTTTTATCATAATTAAATCTAATATAAAATACTAATTTTAACGAGTGACTAGCTGCTGGGGCCTACGACTCGTTTTATTCATTTATTTCATTATTTTGTGATACAATAGTTATTAGTGGCTTTTGATAACTAAAATGAGATACAAAAATTTGTGTGTCTGCAGGATCATTTGACTTAGTGAAATGAAATTTTTCTTTGCGAAAACTTATAAATGGCGCTGATGATTCTTTGGCAAAATCTACAATTATAGGGATATTTTCTAAACCAAGATTAAGAATTGTAGCGGCTTCAGATGATATTCATCTGAGTAGTGTTGAATAAGCTGATGTAATTGCTCAAGCCATTCCGTTTTACCCTGCGGTATGTGAGGCAATCAAAATTGGTTTAACTATTCCAGCATTGATATGTAGCATTGAACGTAGAGTTGGCACGTTACGACGTGTCAACTCATGGAAACGCTCAACGATGGGAGACGCGAGGCTAAGCGGCCTGTGCATGCTAAGTGTTCACAGGTATAGAGTAGAGGATGATACTGAATTTATTGACAAAGTGATGAACAAATTTGGACAGCAACCTGGACGCCTTGAGTTTTTATTCAAACAATAATTTAACAAAATGAATTTTTTCTATGTTTTTTTCCTTCCTGCCAGGGGGGTGCAAGTGCACCCCCTTGCACCTATCTGCCGTCGCCCATGTGCACCGAAAATGATCTCTGGATCACTGGTTTGTTTAACAACTGCTGGCCATAATTTTTTCCAGCAGCTACTCAGAGTTGTCTTTATATCATTTACAGCTAAGCCAGCCAATCAACTCGACGCAATCCTTTATTGATAAAAGCTTCCAAACTTCTAACACGCTAATAGACTAATAGATTTTCAGTTTTATCTAAAATCCAATCAATGGTACGTTTCATATAATATTGCTTCAGATTAAGGATTACACCTTGATCAAATGGATGAAGCAAGGATGTTGTATTTGGAGGTAAAAAAAAAAACCATTTGAACATTCGGGTGGCTTAAATTCGAAGGGTGTCCAGGTGCGTTATCTATCAGCACTAGACTAATAAAACAATTCAGATCAGTTAAAGCAAAGAAAATGAAATGGTTTAAGTCTTTAGTCTTTGGTTTAAGTCAATACTATAACAACGTTAAACCGAGACCAAAAACCAAGTTATATAAAATTTAACCGTAATTTTTCAGCTGCGTTAAACCAAAACCGCGTGATACGAGGTCTGTCTGTAATTTGGACCAATGCACTCATCTTCAAAGTATGTATTAGAAGTGTCTTTCTTCCTAACTCCAAACTTTCATCTTCTTTTATTACTGTTTCAAAAACCTATATTCATCTTACTAAAAACTTCAGCTTCTTACTGTGCTCTTTCACAAGCTCATCGATGTCAACATTATTCACTTCCAGCTTCATCTCATTAGAAAAAAAAACAAAACCCAATTTCATTAACCATTAGCTCCATAGACACTGACACTGCATCGAATCCATCCAAGAAACATTCGACATATATAGCTCTCTCCCCAAAGTTTCTTCCAGGAAGATATGAGGGTTCTCTTAATTATACCTTTCCATGTGTTTCAGGCAACAATGTGGAAAAGTTTTTTTTTGGCTAAGACTCTTTTAGACCAAGATTGGTTCCACTAGTCTTATCAAAACAAAGCTGGACAAAATTCTTTAGTGTAGAGCTTTTCTTAAACCAAAAAAATAAAATAAAAAGACGATTAACTTTGGCTATGCTGAAGTTGTTATACTCTTCAAGCATCTTTTATATCTAAGTCCATGTTTTGTATGGGAGTTACACCTCCGAGTGGTCCGAAATATACATAGTAGTTGGTGAATATGGGTCATATAATTATAGTGTCCAAATTTCAGTTACATAGTACAAAAAAACAAAAAAGTTTTTCGAATAAGAACATGAATTTGAATCTGAATCTGAGTTTTGTATGAGAGGTACCCACCCCTCCACCATCATATAACAATAATTTCTTAGTCGAAGTCGGCCTAGTACGAGTATATAGTTCTCTAAATGTTAATAATTAGTTAGTTGTTAATTCGATTTTATTGTAATACATATATGTTGTACGTATATAATATTGATTTAAATGTATATTTTTTCATTTCCTTTTCATTTTTTTTTTATACACAGAGTAGCTACTTAAATAAACATACAATAAATTGCCGTTGTCTTTTTTTTTTTTGTTTTTAGTATTTTAAATTTATGTATTTTTTATTTAATAACTATGAGTTGTTGTTGTAATTTTTTTTTATTTCATTTTTCATAACTTCATTTCGAGTTGCGTCTCCTTATTTAAGTTTAATATTTTTTTGGTTTTTTGCTTTTTTTTCGTTTTCATTTTATATAAGAATATATGTATGTTATTATATAATATAAGTTTAATTGTATTTTAAATAATTTATTATTATTATTATGTATAATAATAAATTTGTTTTTTTTTTGCTGCTTTTGTTATTTTTTTATCATATTAAAAGCGTTCAAAGTAACTTTTCTCCTTTTGTCTTTCTTTGTTTCTATTAATTATTATTTTTTATTTTTGACATAAAATAAATTATAAATTAAAATTGTTTAAAATTCAATTAAAAGATAAAAAATTTGTAAGAATCATTCATTCCTTCATACATTTTGGTATTGCAATTTGCTGCTTTAATTTCCACAATAAAACCTGATTTATTATTTAAATTAAATTAATATTTAAAAGCATTTTTGTTTTTATCATTAATAACAAGTCTCTTCTTCTGCTTCTCAATTTTCAATTTATTTATTTGCAATCCATAGAATTAATTTATTTTTTATGAATTATAAGTTTATATATTGAACAACTAAGGTCTGTCGGCGGACTTAATTAATATCTTTGGATTATTTTTATGTTCATTTTGTCATTATTAAATTTAAAAATAATTTGATCGGTTAATACATTCAATACAATTCAATTCAATCAAATAAAACCAATTCAAATTGTAATTTTTTGTTTAAAAATTTTCCCCAAAATATTTTCGTCCATTTTAGCTACTTTTATTGATTAATTAATTAATTATAATAATATATTTTTTTTGATGCCTTTTAATATTGATAAATTTTGTTTACTATTATTTTATTTTTTAATATATTTTATTATTATTTATTGTTTTCTTGTGTTTATATTTATATTTTAATGTAGAATTTTTAAAACATTTTACGACTAGTAATTAATTAATTATTATTAATTTATGTTTATAATTATTGAAATTTCTTTGAATGAATATGTATAAATATTGTAGTTGTTATTATTATTATGATTTTTTTTTTTTTGTTTGTTTTGTTTTGATTTTTTTTTTAATGACTATTTTTTTATTTTATTAAATTGAAACTTAATTAAAAATATAAACATTCTTCGTCATCGTCGTGGTTACAAATTACAATATTTGATTTTTTTTTTTTTTGCAATGTGATGAGAGAAGATAAACAAAATATAAAAAAAATATACAATTTTGAAGATTTCTTTTCATAAAATTACACACAGAGAAGAAGATTTAAGAGAATTGATGTGAGTGAGTGTGAGTAGTAGTGAGAGATCGAAAAATCATATTCTATTCTATATAATAATAATATATATAAAATGGAAAAACAAGAGAAGGCTTGAAATACAAGAATTGTGAAAGATTCTTGAAACATTTTTGTTGTTCCAAATATACCAAATAAAATATAGATAATTAAAGTTATGTTTAATATATTTTAATATATCACAGACAGAAAAAAAAACATTAAAAATTTTGGGCGCCTTCTACATATGGATTTAATGATGATGATTATGATGTATGGGCTAAACTCACTCTCCCTTCCTCACACACAACAATTGCCATTTGCCACATTATTAATTAATTTATATAATTTTTAGTTTTTAATTTTCACAATAATAATAATAAAATCAAATTTTGGAAATGTTTTAAGAAATTTGTTAAATAAATCAAATCAAATTTATTCAGATTATAAAAGAGAAGAAGAAGTGGAGAGAGTAGGTGTATATAGTAGTCTTGTGATCTGGAGAATAATAGTTTTAAGGTTCAAGAATTTCTGTTTTCTTTAGTTCTTCAGTCTGTTTGAAGTTTAATTTTTTTTTTCTTTCTTTCTTTCGACTTCTAATAGTAGAGGAATAATAATCAAGCGAATATAAATTTACATTATTTTTGTATTAAATAAAATAATTTAATATTTAATTTTATTTCTTTTTCGTTTTACTCGTCTTTCATTCCTTTTGAGGGACACGCAATTTAATGATGATGCAATTTCTCTTCCATGACTAGATTTGCTGCATCCTCAAGAGTTTATCATTAGCAATTTTTTAGTTATATTTGTTTTTTATTTTTTTTTTTTATATCAATTTTTTTTTTTTCACTTTGAAATCAATTGCTCTCGATTGACTGATTTTCTTTGACTCAGTGAGTAATTGATTGATTGATTGAGTTTAAGAAGGAGAAGGTGGTGGTGGTGATGTTGATGTTGATGTCGATGGTGGTAAGTAGTTGGTAATATTTGGTAGTCTACACTTGATCACTTTTGTTTTCGTTTAATAAAATTACCCTCAGCATCTAGCCAAAGCTCATTGCCAACACCGACACCGGCATGGCCAAGGCCATGACCCACCACTCCCCTTCTTATTATTTACCTATGCAGAGCGTTTGATATCTGCTTGAGCGACTGACTGACCTCGCCGACCAAACGCTCATTGTCTTGGACATTTTTGCTGCCGGCAGTACGCAAGTTCTGCGATTGTGTTTCGACACGCGTGACTAGTTCACGGAAATGAAACTTAGAATGGGGTGGCATCGATTCGTTGTCGGCGAAAACAACACAAGAATTCTGAAGAATGTTCAATTTGTCACTGAGCTGGAGCCACTGAGAAGCAGAGATTGCGTTAACTGGATGCTTAAGTGATCCTTCGAGGAGATTAACCAACTCGAGTATACTTTCGCGTGAGATCTGCGTTGAGTTGATGCCAGCTGTACACACAGAGGACGAGTTTGTCATCATTGTTGTCGTCGTTGTGTCGATTTGACCAATGCCAACACCGGCGATCTTTGCAATGGGTGTAGCATAAATTGTCAGTTTGGTGGGTTTAAGTGGCACTGCGGGTTTATTGGAGTTGTTAGTGCCTATTATGGACGTGCTGAGTTGTTTGGCTGCGATTGCTGCCGATGATGCTGTTGTTGTTATTGTGGCTGCTGCTGCTGATGAATTGATGGAATCAGAGGAGTTGACGAAGAGTGACTGTGTCATGATGTTGTCGTTGTTTTGGATCGATTGCGTTGTCGACGTCGTTGTTCCTACACCTGCTGCTGTAGCTGTGGATGCGGATGAATAGTCTGTGGTGTCTTCTGTGGTATCTGTGAATAATTGTGATGAGACAAAGTTTTTTAGTGAATAATTATTTGGAATACTTGATGAGGAGGGCGGTGGTGGTGGTGGTGCAGCCGGTGGCGGCTTATTGGTGCTCATTGGTGCTACTAATATTGAGGAATTGGAATTGTTGAATTTAGCCACGTTGGTGCGTGGTGAGATAAGTGCTGGTTGTTGTTGTTGCTGTTGCGGCATGGGAAATCTATTTTGGCCAGTTGCAGCGCCAGTTGTTGGTGTTGTAGCCGAAGCGACACAAGCTTGAGTTTGAGGTTTGATCCCATATTTGGGTGACAATTGAATGCCATTCGTTGTTGTTGGAGTGGTGATGGTACTTGCATAATCAGCAGCGCCGCCACTGCAGCCGCCTCCTCCGCTGCCACTATTTGGCTGCTCCCAAAGTTTCTTTAAACTACTAATACTACCTGTGCTACGGCGTTTGCCGGCGTCTCCGCCGCCATCTGTTGTGTCCTCGACATTTGCATTGGTATTGGTGTTGGTATTGTTGGCTATATCGATTCTGATTTCAGTCTTTTGTGTGGCGATAAACTTTTTATCGTTATCCTTACGTCCGAGGGTGCCCATCGGATTGGTTGATGATGATGCAGCAGCTGGTGAGGTCTTTGGCAGCTTAGTTGTCTCGTCTCCATCTTTTTTGGTTCCCAACATTAGGTTGCTAGTTGTGTTGTTGTCCTTTGGTTCCTTCTCCACTTTGCGTAGATGTGCCTTAAAGTCAATGATATTGGTGGTTGGCTCCGATTTCTGTGTGGGTGTGTTTAATTTCTTTGGTTCGACTTTCTTCAGCTGCGCTTTGAAAGTATTTGTGTTACCATTGGTCTGATGGTTATTTTGGATTTGGTTGTCACCACTAATTACTGGCAATTTCGGCGGTGTCTTTTGCTTGGGCAGATTCATGCTCTCTGCAAGCTCAGTGACCAGCAACGAAACTGGATCAACTTTATCGTATGCAGCAATGCCGATTGCGTTACCATTTGACACATTTGTAACTAATGAAGGATGATCCTTAGTGCGGTCTTTGATTTCAGTGATTAGTTTCTCTTTGAGATGTAAGCCTTTCTCTGATGCAGCGTCTGGAGGTGTGCCAAGTGAGCTACACGAATCGGTAGATGGTTCGCGTTTGCGTAACGAAACACCAAATCTAGAACTGGCCTCTTCAACGCTGGGCGCTGTGTTCGAGACATCAATGGAGCTGCTGTTCGGCAGTGGTAGTGCTGGTGCTATGAGATGTGGTGGTTGAATTGCGGCTGTTCCTGTTGCTGCTATTGATACTGTTCCTGCCGCTGTGGCTGAATTTAAATGTAATGTTGACGGCATTGTTTCTGGTACCGGTGGTGGTAATGGTGGTGGTGGCGTTTCAAATTCTTCCGGCGGTGGAGGCAAATCCAATGGTGGCGGTGGAAATTCTAGATTGGCCAATGCCGGTTGTTGACCTCGCTTTGGTGAATTATTTGCATTGACACCACCACGAAATGATGAAAATGTCATCATAGTGCCATCAGTTGTGGTGCGATGGCGTTGCAGTTTATTCAAACTGGCAGCTGCATTATTTTGCATGGTAACACCGCCAGAGGAATTGCTGCGTATCATTTGTTGTGGCGGTGCTGGTGGTTGCAAGGGAACTTTTGGTGTTTGATTTTGACGTGGCATTGGTGGTTGATGATTTTGGTTTTGGTTGATTGCTGCTCCCATGTGACCATTAGCAGAGACCGCCGACTGTTGTGAAACATTTGCGTTTGCATTGTCATTGTTGTCCTCCAAACTATCGAGAAATGCACCAATTCGTGCAACTTTTGGCAATGTGCCATAACGATTGACGACTCTTTTCACGTTCATTACCTCCAAAGCACCCACAGTTATTGGATGTGCCGCCACAGCGCTGCCATTGACGCTGCTTTGGACCAAATTGTTTTCTCGATTCGGATGTTGGCCGCGTTTGCTTTGACGACTTTCCAATCCTCGGTTGCCCATGACGGGCGTGGGTCGCTTAAAGGAGCTATGTTGCTGAGAAGAACGCGGCCCAATTCCACTGCCATGAAGTGAGTGTTGCATTTTATTGCTTTGTGGTGGTAGATTTTGTTCCAGGCTATCGCCAGTTGCATCCGTATCTGGATCGCCAGCATTGTTATCGTTCTCAGAATCATAACGATGGGTTAAGTTATTGATGTCACGTGTAAGACCTACGAATACAAAAAATTAAGACACTTTTAGTTACTAAAATTATTCTAGTTTGTTAGCAAATATGCAACACATTCGATGCTTTGTTAGTGATAATGAAATTTTGAATATGCATGGATGGATGGAGGCAATCAGGCAAACAGGGAGTTGCTGATGATAATCTTGATTTTAACATCAACAGGCGACAGGCTATTTTTCGTTCTTATATTTGTCGAGTAACCAAGAAAAAAAAAACAACAACATAAAAATACAAAAGCAAACTAACAAAATAACAAAAACAAAATTATAAGCATATAAATAATATGAGCTTAAATTATGTTAGGTTAGTGACGTTACAAAGATTAATCCAAAATTGTAAGCCAATAGCAACAACAACAAATACTACATTGAATTAAACTAAAGAGCCATCATGAGGTTGTTCAAAATGCCATTGTTTTATTGATGAGCTTTGTCATCTCTTGTTCACCAGCTTTATAATACCGCTTTCATATGACTACTCTTCTCTTCTCTTTGAGAAACTTGACAAGGTCACATATTTAATGGGGTCTGGTCGTTTCGTCAATATGTCATTCTTGGTTCCTTCCAATCTCTTCACATTGACAATATCGTCTTTATTTATTATATTCTTTAGTTTGCCTTCTCGGTTCTTCCCCGTTCATCTTGTTGAATCATTATACTCTTCACTCAGTGAATAGTATTATAAGTTTGTCATGAGGGAGACATCGGAGGCCCCATTAAGTGTATATATTCTTGATCAGCGTGATGAAGCGAGTTGATGACGCAAGCATGAATGTCATATGAAATGAATAAATTTGATACACACGGACCATGCTTGATGAAACAAAAAACTACTAAAGCTCAAGTCCTGCTTCAATTGTTTAGTTACGGACAAAGACGGTCAATCATGGTTGAATCAAGCCATATATAAATAATAAAATAATAAGAAATGAACCGATTGAATTTAAATTTTAACGAATTAACCGATTAATCGTGCTCTTTCGATTAATTATGCCATTACTATTTGGTGAGCTATTTTGCAGATTAATTTCAACTTTCAACTCAAATATTGAGATATTCTTTAAGCCATCAGTCGATTTCAAAAAATATGTTACTATGAATAATGTTTGAATTGAATTGAACAGTTGAATGCGTTGCGTGTTCCATGTTTATGTCATTGTCTTGATTTTATCGCGACCAAATGCGCCCAAACATTTGACATTCAAATGTAAACCAGACGAATTCACCTATGTAACTTAGAGCAATAGTAGAGTCGCGAATTTTTGATTGTTTATTTATTCCATATTAATGCCATTGCGAGCAAATGCGTGCAAACATTTGACATTCAACTGATGGAACGCATGTAAATGAATGTGACATTTTGAACAAACCCAATAATATGATTGTACGTATTTTCGAAATACGTACATACATACAATATTAAACAAACAGAAGATAATAAAATTTGAATACAGAGTAAAGAACCAATCCAAATGAAAATCAAATCAAATTAAAATAAAGTAAATAGTCCAAAAACTAAGACAAATAAGAATATTTTTACGAACAAAAACAAAAAAAAAAAAAACAAAAACAAAAAAACCAGAATAATAAGGAAGAATAAAATGAAAAATCTTACGCCTCGGACAAATACCTCGAAATAGTATGTCGATAAGGAAACTACTGCAAGAGGATGATTTTTTTATAGCGTATTGTGTACGATTGTATTGGACAGGAATAGTTGTTGTTTGGGTTTTGTAATTTCTACAGAGGGTATGACTGAGTATCTTATTACTACCATTTGTATTCAGTTCATCAATGAAGTTGCGTGCTTCTTCCTCGCGATATGTTGAATCTCGGCTGCTTGAAAGCAAACTGTAAATTAAATTGATGATAGTAAAAATATGAAAAAAATTACAATATCGGAAAATTGAGAAATTATCGATAATTCAGATTCAGATTAAATTGAATTGAATTTAAACTCAACTTACCTGGTGCGTTTTGGTGGCGCTGGTGCTTGCTTACCCTGTTTGTTGGTGGTTCGACGCATTTGCACATTGCCTTTGCCCGCGCTGGAAAATGTACTCAACTTGGTTGAGGTTGAACCAGTCTCTGAAACATTCCCATGAAGAATTGGTTACAGGAAAATTTGCAGGTTTTATTGGGTGCTTTAATGACAGAATTATATGCTTACCGGACATTGGTGTGCTTGCTTGCTGATCGTGATGACCACCTGGCGTCAAACAACCGCTGCCACCGCCACCACCACCGCTTCCACTGCCGCTGCCGCCACCACCACCGCCGCTGCTACCTGTTAAGCCTTTCTTAACCATTTGTGGCGTTAGACTAAGTGCGGCTGACGTTGACGTAGCCGCTGCTGCGGTTGACGTTGCTGTTGTCGCGTTCAATTGTTTCTCGACCGCTTCAGTTATAGATGATTCCTGCAGATCGAAGAAAACGAAACGTGGTCGTCCATTATTAGCATTAGCATTATCATTATTAGTAGTAGTAGTAGTAGATCTAGTGCGCTTAAAACAATTTTCTTCTACTTTGCTGACATGAACATTATTATTCTTAATCTCATCCTCATCATTATTATTATTATTATTATTATTATCATTATTATAATCTTTAATTCCAAATGGCAGTAGTAGTTTCGTTAATGTCGCAACATTATCATCATCATCATCTACATCTTCATCTTTGATAAATCAAAGTTCAATGCCATCATCCTCATAGTCATCATCGTCATCGTCATTTGTATCGATTTCGTGCTCATGTTCATCTTCGTCATCGTAATCATCATCGCCATCGTCATCATATTCATCATCCCACACCTCACCCACCTGAAACATATGCTCCAAAGCGTGATGTATGCTCTTGAAAGTCGGCCGATCAGCCGCATTCCATTGCCAGCATTGGCGCATGAGATCGTATACTTCCGGCGGGCAGCCGGGTGGTCGTTCCATACGGTAGCCCTTCTCCAATTTGTGAAATACATCGGTGAGATCAATACCCGGATACGGCGACATGCCATAAGTTGCTATTTCCCAAAGCAGAACACCAAAAGCCCAAACATCCGATTTCGTACTGAACTTATTATAGGCCAATCCCTCGGGGGCGGTCCATTTAATCGGAAATTTCGCGCCAGCGTGCGCCGTATAGGTGTCATCACGCATCAGCCGCGCCAAACCAAAGTCCGCAACTTTAACAAGTTTATTATCACCGACAAGGCAATTGCGAGCAGCCAAGTCACGATGTATGTAGTTGCGAGACTCCAAATAACTCATGCCTGAGGCGATTTGCGTGGCCATGTACAGCAATGCCACGGCATCAAGAGTTTCGCGGCCGGCCGAACGTAGAAAATCAAGTAAATTGCCATGGGACATGAACTCGGTGATTATGTAAAAGGGTGGTTCGCGTGTACAAACGCCTGTTGAGGGTGGTGAATACAAAACTCAATTAACTCAACTTACAGCAACTTGGAAAATTCATTTACATACCAATTAGTTGAACTAAATTGGGATGTTTCATCTCCTTCATAATAGCCGCCTCCTCGAGGAAATCCTTCAGTGCCATTGTGTCCTCTTTCAGTGTCTTGACGGCGACTGTATTGCCATAACGCTTCCATATGGCCTCGTAGACTTCACCATATTGACCGCCACCCAGTTTATGCTTCATCACAATATCTGTGCGACAAATCTCCCACTCATCGGGCTCTGGACTAAGTGGAAATACTGTTGGTTTATTTTGTTTTGGTGCTGGATAGAGCAGGGGCGTTATCAAGCCATGTCCCTCATGCGGCACACTATGATGATGCACAAGTTCAGCGAGTGTATTGAATTTCGCCTCTGCTGTGACAAATACTTTGCCATCGGGATCCTCCGAAATTCGATAGTGATAGACTCGACCCTCATACCTATGTACATAGGATGATAAAATCATTTTATTAGCAAAAAAAAAAAAAATAAATAAATTTAAATTCGACTCAACTCACCTTAATGAAATGCTTCGTTGGCCCGGTGAACTTTCACTCTCTCGTACCAAAAAACTACCATTTATACCTGAACTAAGTAGATACTCAGCTGCATTACGTGATATGGGACCATGATACCATGAATGCTTTTCGAGTGAATTCAGTGGCGTTACATAATTGGATGGTACCCACCCCACATTACCCGAATCTGAATGCGCTTCACACCATTCTCCTGACTTGTTGTACGACAATATACGTACTTGTTCACCCTTCTTAAGACTCAATTGATTCTCTCCACCCGCCTGGAAATCGTACAGAGCAACAAACAATTGTGGATCGTCTTCTTCGGGACCCGGTGCTAGTAAATTCTCTTTGGACGTCCAACGATGTGCCGACTCAAAGCCAGATGTCGTTGAGCTGTGTCCTTGACTGTGACTTTGTGTATGCAATGAGATGCCATCTTGTTGCTGTTGGCCTTGTCCATGCAAATCCGCATCGCTGAGCAACGCGGTACCGGCAGGAATGTGTGGTAGCGGACGTGATTGTAAAAGAGCTTCTGAAAATAAATTAGATAATACGAAAAAAAAATAAAAAAAAAGAGAAGATAAAGATAAAATTAGTTGAATATTTCAATTCAAAAAAAAAAAAAATATTAAAAGAATATTATATATATTTAAATTCTATTTCACCGAATGTTATTTACCCTTTATAATATACAGATATACAATTGTAACAAGAAGTTACTAAATATATCGGTTTTTTATGTTCCATTCATATATGGGGGGCGTTTCAGCAAAGTTGATAATCTCACAAGCAAAAAATAATAATAACCCTAAATTTAAGGGCTTCTAGGCTTCATAAAAAAGGAATAATAATTTTGCAGCATGGCATATCTATTAGAATACTACTATTCATAGAAACCGAATCGCTGGGTGTTAGCTACCTTATTTCTTCTCACATCATAAATCGATGTTTCCTTTAGATTAAAGTTGGGGTACGAACTAAATACACCTCGTCACTGCGTATTCATTAAGAATTCCAGAACCTTCTTCGGAGGCAAACCTGTAATTTCATTTGGTTTCACGTACTGGAAACCCAGATGGAAAAGTCTAGTTCAAACTAGATCCTCACAGTGACATAGCAAATGCTATGCTGTCTCCATAGTCTACATTGATAGTTTTCACTGACCCGCATATTGCGGATATGTTTTAACACTCTGCAATGATCAGTTAAGAAGTTTTTTCAAGTTTTGTGACTAGTTTATCAACCTCTTCGTTCCCAAGATACCCACTATGTCTAGTGTCCTTCAACACGGCATAAGCATCACTACAAAGTGCTCCTAGGTCTTAGGTTTGTAAGAGGTCTATTACTACATGTTCCAATACGCTCAGCATAGTACGAATATATTAGAATACTCATAGAATTTATAAAAACCGGATAGAATACCGGACGTGGCTAGATTATTTCTCCCCACAATGCTGAACTATGATGGAAACATGGAAGTCTCTTTCAACGCGTTGCAAGCATCACTACAAAATGATAGTTCCATTATGAGAAAGGAAAAAAATAATGTCGGAAAAATCATAACATAAAACAACAGAAAACTATGAGAATAACAACAATGGAGATGAAAACTTGAAGAAAAACTCGTTTTGCTTTGAACTGAGTACACTTGCATAAAAGACGAGTGAAGTGGAATGGAGTGAATAGTCGTCGGTAGTTCGGTTCGGTTTGGTTCTATCTCATCCGCCTATGAGACACTTACTATCAAGCCATAACAAGACACATCAGCAGCAGCAGAAGCAGCAATCGTTCGAATTGGAAGGCAAACAATGCTGACGGCGTCGGCACAGTTGACTTTGGAACAGGTATAAAATACTTGACTACTACTATGAAGATGATGATGACGATGGCAAAGGAATGCGAGCAATTTATGGGGGCCTTACGACAATGAAGCTTCTTCGGTCGGTCATGACTGGCTTTGTTACTTGTTGATTTTTTTTTTTTTTTTTTTTTTTTAACAAAAGTTCTTTGGCTCCAACTACTTACTCTTTTTCCCATTGAGAAAATAAAAAATGTATGCATAAGTGGAGGAATGAATTTTCAAACCATAAGAAAAATACAATAAAAGAGATAAAAACTGAGACAAACACAAAAAATAATATTACACATCATAGTAGTAAAATAAATACACATTCTTCTGTTGTGGTTGTTGTAGTTAAGTGAAATTCTGTTCACAGTGCAATGTAGTAGTACATATATGTATCTATAATAATACATATGTAACTTTAAAAAAGAACCACAAAACAAAACAAAAAATAAGAGTTTTCATCAATTTATGTAGCACAACAAACACATAATGAATGAATGAATGAATGAACTAAAACTAACTCACCATTCCCACAAATATGTATTTAGATCAGATCAGATTAGATCATATCATATCAGAATAGATGGAAAAAGTAAACAAAAGAAAAAAAAGCTTTCAACTAAAAATGTGCATTTCGCGTTCATGAGACACAACGAAATGAATTTTTATATAAAATATAATTGAGAAATTTACATATTTTATTTTTTACGGCTTTATTGAAGAGGCAACTTCCGTTTTACGGAAACCAACAAAAAAAAAAAAAAAAAACAAGCGTTGACAAGCCTAACCAACCAACCGACCAAATGTTTCCTCTCTAACCATCAATCCATCCAAATTCTCAATTCGTTAAGCGTAATATGAATGTGAAGTGGAAGTAGAAGCGAGCGAAGCTTTGCGGGTGTGTGGTGTTGCGTGAGTCAGTAACTGAGTGAGTAAGTGACTGAGTCTGTGGGTGCAGACGGCAGACACAGCCATGCGATGCGATGCGGTGGTATGCCGCAATCCGTCGTAGCATGAATGAAATCGGACGAACTAAAGTCGCGACGTTGCGTTGTCCACATGTGGCTGGTTAGCTGGTTGATTCTTTGGGTTGTTTTGGGTTTTTTGCTTTCATTTCTGTATTTTTTATGTGCATTTAAATTAATCAAATTTAAAATGATCAATGACTTGGGCCTCTGTGTGTCGACTACTAACACTTATTGTATTCTAACTACTTATATTCTTTGTTCCTCTCCTTTTTTGGGGATTGGGACATACATATGTACATATATTGAGTTGATGTGTGTGTCAGTGGTGCACATTTGAGAGTTTCTTCAAGTGGGTGCGGAACTTAAAAATCTCATAAGTCCCATTTTCTCTATTTCAATAAATAACACGTTTCTCAACCAATTGGAAAATAATAAAGTTAATTTATTCTATTCTAAACGGGAAATATTAATCGCTTCCACAATTTCATTGTTTGTGTGTGTGTGTGTGTGTGTGGAGGAAGGGCTTCATTTCAATTGTTAGTTTATTCATGGTGGTCTACGATGCATAAATTTCGAATATTGACTTAAGGTGGTGGAGGGTTTTTATGCGATTTCTTATACTAGATGGATAAATAGATAAGCGGGTTTTCAGTAAATAATAATATATAATAATAATAAAATTTAAATAAAGCAAAAATCCATAAAAATGAATGTGTTTAGATGCAAAAATCACAAGATGTGCTTGATCGGCCCCGAGTTCAATAATTGCCACTTAATTATTTCCCTTCATTCAAAATAAATGGTGGCTCACAAAGTATCCGATATTCGAATTCTACATTTTTATTCCACAAAACAATTTGAATCATTTTATTAACAGAGTCTATTCTTCTATAGTCCGATAGAATAACGAATATCAAATATAGAATATTTTAGGATTCGCAGACGACTATTTAGTCCAAAGTTAAATTATAAGAATAATTATACTTGTATTATAAGATCTTCAATATTGAAATATTGGGATTGCAAATAAGTTTCCGGCGTTTGATAAAAGATGTTCCCACCACTAAGTTATGGTTTATATTTTCAGAAGTAAAACGTCATATGGTAAGGTTGGATATCACAATAATATTTTCATGTGAAAATGTTAAGTTTTGGGCGGATAAGCGTCATTTGTGGGAACTTTTGATATACTTCTTTAATTTGAAGAAATCTGCGACTGATGGACATCGATTGCTCTATGAAGCATCTAGTGAACATGATCCATCAATGGAACCATGTTAGTACTGGTTCCGGCGATTTAAAAGTGGAAACAAAGAACGCGAAGGGAGGCCAGTAAGGTTTGATAACTCTGAGTTAGAGACTTTATTGGACCAAGATTCATGCAAAACTCATGCGAAGAGACGTCGAACTCTGTTTTTTTCAAGTGCGAATAACTGTTGCTACAAAGGCAAATTCAGATGTGACTTTGCATCAAATTGTGACGGGGGATGAAAAGTGGATTCACTACAACCAAAAGCATAGAACACGGCACGGCTATGCATCAAATTTAATAGCCAATCCGATTATCCATGGCAAGAAGCTAATGCTGTGCATCTGGCGGGATCATCTAGAACTGACCTACAATGAGCTAATCAAGCCTAACGAAACCATCACTGAGCCTAGTATTGAAGCTCAAAGGCCCCCAATATGCAAAAGTTATCTTTCAGCACGACGAGACTAGGCCACATGTTGCTTTAGACATTGCCCCTTCCGATTACCACATGATCCGATCGATGACTCATGGCCAGGCCGAGTTCAATTATTAGGAAGAAACAAATAATTGGGTTGGTTTTAGAATTGCCTCAAAAGACGAGAAATTTTTTCAAAGCGGAATCCACTGTGGAGGAGGTGAAACAAAAATCGCTGGAAGGCTTAAAGGACATCCCGATGAGTGAATTTAAAAACTGTTTTGAACAATGGAAGAATCGTTTGGAGAAGTGCGTTGTGGTCAATGACGAATACTTTGAAGGTGATCAAAATTTGGTGTTAAAATATTAAGAAATAAAGAAGTTATGACGAAATTCCCGTTTTTTTTTTTGCCCCCCTCGTATTTATTTCTATTTAGGTTCCTTCACTAGTTTAGGTTCGTAATGACAAATATCCAATACTTTAGAGAATCTATACTATATACATATGTTGTATAATTTAGTGAACTCCAGAGGTCTGTTTTTACTTGTTTTCATTTAATTTCACTTTATGAATAAATGATAATAATAATGTAAATTATTAATGCTAATGAAAATGAAAAGTCATCAAATCTTTGGGAAAAGCGTAAAGAAAGTTAAAAACTAAGTTTTCATTTTACATGATGACAATGACAATGCAAAATGATTATTAAATACAATGACTTTGAATCTACCAAATGACTTCAACTATAACACCGCCAGTGCTTTCATATTTTGATGGATCTATGATGTGATTTGACGAAAATCACCTATTTCATTCTAAGAGTATTTGACACGATCCAAGCAAAATAGTGTCAAGCTGGCAATCAATAAACAAACGATGACTATAAGGAATGAGTAGTGTATTGTATTTACTATTTAATGGTTAACGACATTGAGTTAAATTCTATATTGTATGCTTTAAAAATAACCGTTAAAGCTGACACGACTTTTATGCAATCAACCAACCACCAGTAAGTCAAGTCATTTATTTAGTCATTCATGTTGAATTGACTTGGACTTGACAACTTTTTTTGTGTTTTTTACTCTTTGTCCAAGTGCAACTCTTAAGAGCTACCAACCAATTAACACCTTGGATGAACTCCACCACCACCAACGTGTTGGTTCAAACATCTTGCATTCCTCTTCAATGAAGCCACAAAGTGCAGCATTACAAAAACTTAATGTGGGTTGTATTATGTAGGTATTATGTACTTAAGCACCGCACACAGCACCACAAAGGCCAATTGCCGGTATTTGTTACTCTTTTTTTTTTTCCCTTTTTTTCCATTATTTTTAAGGCACAAAGAACTTCTTCTCTTCACACTCACACATTGCAACTTCTGACATTTGACAACTCTGAGAAAGCAATAGCAACACTAATAGCCAAAAACAGAAAACCACCAGGCAACCCTTTCAACAAACAAGATATGTTCCGTCCGTTGTGAGATGAGATACTTTGGAATTGGGTTGAGTTGGGAAGAAGATGAAAGAAATGCGATTTTCTTCTTATTATTCTAGTACAATAAATGAGGCCAATGAACTTAACAACTTAAAACGTTTAATAATTTTCTATATCTGTGTATCTGTGTGTGTCTCTCTCTCTCTCTCTCTCTCTGTGTGTTGTATATTTCCCTTTGAAACACATGTTTAGAAGATTAAGATGAAAGCGATGATGATAATGACGGCGGCGACGTCACACAAATGGGGAGCACTGACGCCGTCGATGTCGAGCGATGTTTGTTGGTTCTTCTTGTCTAAGTCGAGGAGACGTCACTCAAAAATTTCGCTAGCAGCAACAAAAAATATCATTATTATTATTATTATAAACTATTATAATGATGATGAAGAAAAGCGGCAGCTTCTATAGAATCTGTGTCTGTCAAGCTTTCGTATTTATTCATTCCTTCATTCATTTGTTGGTTAATAGATTGGGGTTTTCTTTACATTTAACTCTGTGCTTCATGAATGACGAAATTATTTCTGAAATCTCAAACATTTCTTCACTCATTCATTCACTCACTCACTCACTCACATACCTTACTTCTTTATTCTCTATTGTATCTCTCTTGAGTGTAGAAATGTGTATCTATATGGATGGAAGTTATTAGCAATAAGAATTGAAGCAAACCGCTGAGATTTAACTGCTTTCAATTCTAAGAACTATTCGTTGTAGTATGTATTCTAAAATCTGGGAGGAATACATTGTCGTAGTTTTGGCATGAAATAAATAAAACAGAATTACCAGCGTCGCCGCAGTCGTCGAGACTTGGCGTCTTCAATGAGAGAACAAACGACGTCATCAGCAAAAGCTTAAAACTTAGACAACACAAGACCAGAACAGAACTAGGTTAGGTAAAGCATACCGTCCTACCCACTACTTTTAATATAACTATTTAGTACTATGCGGCATATCTCTGTACTTTAGGGCGAAAAATCTCACAAGGATCTATCATGAAAAGATGACAATGCATAATAATAATAATAGCAACAACAACAACAACAACAATGTTGATAATGATGATGATGATGACGACAACTTGTGCGTGTAAAATCAAAGCTCAAGAGGATTTGACGCTTATCTACATCAAAACTGTGACCCCGTGCCCCCATGTCCCTATTTATCCCACAATATCTATGCATTGTCAGAGGATATAGAAATAGAGAGAAACAAAAAAAAAAATGCATTGCAAAAATACTTTAAGTTGAGTGCATTAAGGACATTGTAGATATATTTATAATACCATAATGTCAAAGTGTGCGTCTTTCTATAAAATGTCAGAGTTGAAAGTGTTGCATTTACTGTGATGTGCTGTGCAGTGCAGCGTAGTGCGTGCGTGACATTATAAAATGTCAGATATATAACGTTGTTCGTTCACTGACTAAGTATCCTTATACTTCATACAAAGGACAATGCCGTTTACAGTTAAGTGAGACTACCTTCTTTCTCTTCAATCTACTACCCATTTCAGCACAACTAGAATACAATGCACACTAATGTAAAGTCGCAAAAAGAAGCTATTGCTTCTTACTTAAATAAGCGTCTTAAAAGGGTTTCTTCTATTCTCTTAAGCTCTACTCTTTTCTTCTTTTCTTCTATTTTGATTTTTTTATTTATTATTATTAATTTTTACTCCCTTCTTTCTTTATAGTAGAGTATCTCAAGTACTACCAACAACAACAAAGAAAAAGAACATTTAAAATATATAAAAATAACAAAAAAGATTTTATTTTTTTTTAGCTTCAATGTCTTTAGTCATTGTCACAGATCCCTCCGCTTCTTTTCCTTTCTTTCCTCATAAACACCACCATCAACGTACATATCTGAACAGCATATTGTATATTTTCGATAACTTAGCATTCATCAGCATCATCAGCATTGTCCTTGACTGTTGTTCAGATGCTTTTTGTTTTTTGCAAAATATGTACTTTTGTTGCAGATACTTTTTTTGTTTGCTTAATTTCCGAAACTACAATATTAATATTAGCGCAACTCTGCAACTCATTGGTAGACACATTTACCATCAATTTTACCACTGTCATCTATCTGAGATCTTTCTTTTTCTTTTATTTAAGACAGTGGTTCTTTAACTTAGTTCGCGCAACTCGTCAGAGTAACTTTTCTTCAACCAATATTCCAGAATGCAAATTTTCCTTTTTAAATTCTTTATATTATTAATTGACATAGTCACTCAATAAGTCTCCAGCGGTCTGAACAAATGTATGTATCTGATAACACTGTTAAACATATAACATCTGATAATTTAGTTTACAGGTTACAGTGGTTTTAGTCCAAAACAAAGGAAGAAACTTATTTCCAAGTTTCGATAAGAAACTGTTTTTTGATCAGGCAAGTGTTACGGGGACTCTGCTCTATGAAAGTCAACCATTGAACGTTAGTTTACTGTGTGTTAACATGGTCATATGAACATCGATAACGCTGAACTTTCTATTTGCCCAAAATCGGCAGTTGTTCCGAAAAAACATAAAGATGTCCACAAAATAGTATTGAAAAGCCATAAAGTGAAGTTACGAGTGATAGCTGACACCTTAAAGATATCAGAAGGTAAGAACACAGTGTGTGTGTGTATAATTTTACACGAAAAGTTGAGCATGCGTAAGTTGTTTTCGAGATGGGTGGTGGCGTTTGCTTACACCAGACCAACATCGTGCGTCAACGATTCAGAGCACAGTTTGGATATGTTCGAGAGAGATAAAAATGACTTACACTTTAGAACCAAAAAGATCGTCAGTGGAAAGCAGCCGGTGAAAGTCGTACAAAAGATCAAATGTCATTTGGAAAGGTTCTCTGGCATTCGAATTTTTGGGGCGTGCATGAAATTTTTTTATCGACTATCTTGAGAAAGGTAAAATTATCGATAGCGAATATTATATGACATTATTGGATGGAATGAATGCAAAAATAATAAAAGAAACGCCCACATATGCAAACGAAAATAGTGCTGTGCCTCGTGTTACAAGTCGATGAAAACGATGTGTAAATTGAACGAATTACTGGCATCGAAACGTTAAATGGAGGTTGGAATGAACGTTTCAGTCTATAAGGAGAGTATGTTAAAAAATAAAGTCCAATTACAACAAAAAAAAAATTGGGTTTAGTTATAACCAATTCACATATAGCGGATGCTACATCCACATCGGATGCAGCATGGATGTACATCCAATTAAATAAAAACAACAGAGATAATGACGAAATGTTGGGGTGCTTTTGTAGAAATGAATGCTTACATCTGCGTCGGATATAACATCCAAAGGAATGTTGAATGGCCACTATGCAGAAGTGTTGGGTAATTGTTGGCATTGTAACCAACTTTTTGGCCTTGTTGCCAACTTTTTAGGAGATTTTCGTTGCGCGCCAATATTAAACAGTTGATAACAAAAATTTTAAGTAAATTGAAATAATTTTTATTGTGAAATTTGTGTTAAAATTTTAATAAAATTGAAAAAGGGAACTCCAAGAACCGTTTGCATATACTTACATACTTCCAATTGTTTTTAATCATGTATTTTTCATAAAATATGCATTTTAATTTCTCACAATTAGCCACAACGCTTTATTTGTATAACAAAAAAAAAAAAAAAAAAAAAAAACATCTTTTCAGGATGTGAACAACTTTCTGCATCCCGCTCAAAATTCTGTCTGAATTGGCTATTAGACTTTAAAAATGTTAAATGTTGAAAAGCTTGTGATGTAAAGTTAATAACTCCCATTACCACTATTTAAGAACCGCTGATTTGAGATTATTTATTCTTTGTCTACTTCGTATTCTGGCTGCCTGCTACTGATGACTGTCAAATAAATGAGCCAGAAGTTGTTATTTATTAAGAGTTGAGTTTCTCTCTCTTGTAACACCCTTATATTGTATCTAACTATAATTTTCAGCATTAAATTGTTTTACATGAATCAAGAAAACTGTCATTGACAATCAAGTTGATAGAAAGTAGTCGTCATCATCATTGTGATGATGATCATCGGCGGCGCCTTCATAGTATTCATCTGTGTCAATCTTTTATTACGCCCTGTCTTTGATTTATTTATTCGTTTGTTTGGCCATTCATTCACTTCAACATCCCTACCACCAACATTCAATATTTCATTCCATTTGTTCATCCATACCATATTACTCCGTTTGTGTCTGACCTACTCGTTTTCCGTTTTTCCGTTTCTTCAGTTTTCAGTCTCTCGTCATAGATGAAATGTTGATTTTTCTGCTTTGATATTTCAATGTATCTTCATATATGTACTCTTTTTCTGCTCTTCTATATCCACTGTACTGTATATATTTGTTCACTCATTCATTCAATTCATTGATGCATTCATTCATACTTTCAATTCAGACAACAATTCTTCATTTCATGGTATCCAAATTCTATACCATTTTGTCTTTACCCTTTCACATTTATTCTTTCATTGATGCATTGAATCATTTAGTCATTTGTTCATTGTGATTTCGTGCATTTGAACACGTCATTGTCTGAACCGTCTTTACTCGTCTCTCCAATGACATTTTGCACTAAAGGGTTTATGTGTATATTTTTACTACGTCGTCGTTCTCATTCCATGCTTCTCACTCAACTCAACTAAGTTGCTTCCACTTTTTTCCATGTCAAGGCAGCCAGCCAGCCAGTCAGTCAGTCAAAACCTATTGGTCAACCAAAGTAGTCGGATTTCATTCGTTTTAGATTTCTTCTTTTTCATTTTTTGTTTTTCTTGCTTTTTGACCAAAGTCCGGCAGCGGCAGCAGTTGCTGGCTGATTAGTGTTGGACTTTTTGCAGGGCAGTGTCATCCATTCCATAAATGGAGGTAAGCAGCAAACAGACGACGACTAAAGTAATAAACTTTACGGGTTAAATTTAATTAGATATCTTTTGTGGCTTCTGTTAATATGCACATTTCTTTTTTGGGTCCCTTTTTCATGCTGCTCTAAGCCTTTTTTCACCAAAAACAAAAATTATGGTAAGGAAATTGTTGAATTTTAAATGAGTGGATGAAGTAATAAACTAATAATCATATGAAAGTGTTAAATTGAAGAACATATATACATACATAATATCCAATTTCTAGACTTATACAGCTTATACAGACACCAAGGCTGCACTATAGGTTTTCAACGCCTTTGAGTTGAGATCGAAGATTGTTTGCGGCTGCCTAGTATTACTTAAGAGATTATCATCAAATAAATATGTCCATCTTATTTAGTTAATACAGAAAATATTAGAGTAGCAAAAACCTTTATGAAAACCAGAACTCGCGCGGACCAGACTCAGCTAGCTGGGTTCCAGTACATGGAACCAAATGAAATTGCAGGTTTTTCTCCAAAGAAGGTTGGAACTCTTGATGAATACCAGAATTTTGAAGAAACTGTAATTACGAAGGTTGTCACAATAAGTCTACTGGTGTCCGCAGTGACGAGGTGTATTTAGCTCCTGCCCCGCTGTTTAATCTAATCTAAGCTAAAGTTTTAGAATATGATAAACATATCAGTCAGAGAGTTCTTCAGGCACAATTTGTTATGTTTTACCAGACACTGACAGGTCTTTCATATAAACTGCAATAACAGCATAGATACCACCTTCATTAAAAAAATTAACGGGGCAGCAGAGACTTTGTTTGTTAATATGGGACCTAACGAGTTACTGCCTAATCGGTAGATATCCTAGAAAATTATAAGTACCTTACAATGACTTTTGTCGAAGCTGTCGAGAGGAAAAGGGGGATGAAAAAATATTAGAGCATCTTCTGACCGGTCTCAGACTCGCCTTCCTCTGCTGCATATCATAAATCTTGCTTTTATTAAAGGTACATAATAGAATAGCTTAACGAATATTTAGCGGTATGAGAAGATAGTTCGAATGGCATCACACAGCAGGGTCTTTACAGACCTAAATGTCTCAATACTGACAGCCATTTAACCTAACCTTAAATTCCAAGAACAGGAAAATATTACAATTTCCTTTAATTTAATAATAATTTCCTGCTTCTCTCAAAAAATTCAAAGCAAATTGAAGGCATGACAGGATTTTAATGATAAATTGACAAAAATCATAATTGATGTAATATGTGACACTTTCACAAAAACCTTTTGCCATTTATTATTCTGTGGATGAATTTTTGATCAATTAAGGCGTTTGTGTACTCAACTCACTTGTATGAAAATTAGAAAGAAAAAACAAAAAATTTGTCTTTAAAATTCATTATTATTATGAAAATCTTCACTTAAACATGACTCACTTAAAAATGTTGATTTTTTTTTTTTGTATCAAAGCGTGCAATTAAATGTTTTAAATAACAAGAAAAATGAACAAAAAGTTACGATTCAAAGTTTCACTCGAATACACAACATGTTGTTTTAACTGACTGACTGATAAACGAACGAATACATCTTTAGATACATGTATATACATATTTTTGTAGATACATAGATAGATTTGTGTATACACACATACATCATTTATAGATAGATAACAATTACTGAAGCGTATAATTACAACAATCATTTGTTGATAGATGAAAAACAACAGCAAACAACAACATCATCAACAACAATAACAACAACTGCACAATGCTGATAGTAAATTTAAGGAGGCTTAAATAAAATTTTAAAAAATATTTATTCGAAAATGGTTTTACTAGACAATCTCGCCTTTCATCATCATCATCACCACCATCATCATGTGAATAAATATACATATAAGTATGTATGTAAGTATGTATAAACGATTGATTTATCAAATACGTGTTTGTTAGTTTTTGCGTGGCATCGTTGGTTGTAGCACAGTAAATGCAACAAATTTCATTTGAATTCATTTTATGATGATATCATGGAAAAAGCAATTGAATGTTTTATTGAAAAGCAATGAAAATACTTTCATTTTGCAAATAGATTTCTTGTTATTTTTACAATCAACCAACAAAGTTGTGGCCAAAACAACACAAAATCAATCTCACCACCAATTCGCTATTTTGATAAACATCTTCTAATTTTGGATTAGTTGAAAAAAAGCAGTTTATTGTTGAGAGTCCGCGGAGCAATATGGACATTAACTTTACATCCCAAACTTATCAATATTTTACTAATATTTTTTATTTATATTTATTACACAAACTATATTAAATAATATAAAAGAAAATGTACGCTCTTCGCGCCGCCTAAGGAGGAGTCAATTAATCATTCAAAAATTCTTTAATTTCTTTAAAAGAAACAATACAAAAAAATCGTTTTTGACCTCATATAATAAACATTTTTTTTGTGAGTCTTGTGGATCGACATTATATAAATTGGGGTTCATCACAGCTATCTTTTCACACCGTAGAATTGTCGTCTTGTAACTTTAATAATATAAATGATTTTCAACAATCCAATCATGAAGATATCTAATAAGCTGTTGATAAAGTTCGAGTGTATTGAATTTTCTTCTGCATAGAGCATTGATCATTACAGAGAAGATAATGTCATTGTAATGTTCTCCTAATTTTTTCCAATCTAGCGATTAATATTAATATTTGTGTAGCCTAGGTCCCATATTTGCCGACAGAGTTAGTCGTCAGTACAATGTCTATGGGTCTCCGAAAAATGTGTAATTTCATGTGATTCTTTTTTCGTGTTTGTTAATTTCTGTTAATGATAAAATGTGTAAAATTGTATTTTTTTCTATATCTGCTACTTCTTTTGTTTGTATCTTTGACATTTTATTTAAATTATTTTTTTTTCAGTCTGTCGTCTCTGTTTCAGTATTTTAATTAAGTTTTATGGCCACAATGATGCTTCAAAAGTTTTGATATTGCGGTTTTTATTTAAGTATTTATTTGTTTTAACTGCAGCATTTTTATTTTTTTGTTTTGTTGCCTTTTAGTCATTTATCTTGGTCAGATGATTGTTTTCTGTTTTATTTTCTTCTTAAGATACTCGTATATTTAAAAAAAAAAAAACTTGTTCAAGCTACCAGAAACCAGTTTTGCAATAATTCAATAAAATTTAATTAACAATTTTATAAATTCGATGATAAAGAAACGTAATTTGTAGATGATTTGTTTTAACACTTTTCCTTCAATTTTAAAATTTTTATTGCAATCTTAAAAACATCAAAAAGATACAAGGAACTATGACTTTAGTTGAAAAAATGTATTATAAATAATGTTTATTTTATTTATTTTTTTTTTTCCTCATTTAACATTTTTGATTTAATTTAAAAATTCATGAGTTTTTATTTATGTTTATGAAATTTTTATTGAAATAATTATTTGTTTTTTATTAACTCTGAAAGTTCATTGCTCTCTTTCATTTCTGTTGCGTAAAAATTTATACAATTCAATAATTGAATTAAAACTGTTACATCAAATTTGGGTAAAATGGAATTATTAAGTGAATTAAACACTCAGAAGGAAACGAGTTTAAATGTTTTGAATCAAATCAATCAAAGCAATATGTGTTCTTGCCGTTCCGAGACTTTTAAAAATAGAATATTTAATTTTGATATGATGTATTGGAGAAGGGGTGGATAGAGCGCCCATTATGGAATATTTACTTTGGTGTAGCCGTGTAACATAAATGGAATAATATTCCCAGTACCCATGTCCACAAATTGGTATAAAATATACCTGTGCATGATTATTGATGTAAACAACAAGGCATTTTAAAGTTGAACAAAAGGTACATAAATGAGTACAAAAATGCATATAGCCCTGGTTTTTATTTTGTATTACGACTCTTATTTATTTTTCACTAAAATTACTTTCTTTTGGTCATGGTCTATGGATTACCTGGTTTTTTTTTTAATAATATAATATAATTTTCTATTCAGCCGTTCGCCTCCTACATACCAGAAGGTGTAAAAATGTAACACCCAAGCTTACGAACGGTTGACTGTACAAAAAAAAAATGACAAAAAAAAAAATTTGTTGAGAATTTTATGCCCTACTACTTTTATTCCAACATTTATTGTTATTTAAAGCATAGAAAACAATATATTTACAAAAAAAAAAAAAAAAAGAAAAAAAAAAGAATTTAGTGACTTTTGACCTTGAATAACTTGAGACGCCGACACCGGACACATCTAGACTTTTGATACAATGTGTAAAATATCAAAACAAAGGTTTCAACCAATTTTCAGTTTATTACCTTGAAAACCGAGATTAACCCCTATTTTCACCTTATTTTACTGGGCTAAAAAAAAAAGTATATTGTCATAATAATTCTTGGAGCGGACCTGGAGAAAGAAAACATTGTAAAGACCTGATCTTTCGAAAATGGAATCACATTTGTGTCGCTGGTTTTTGAATCAAAGAGCCAAACATTTTCTGATAACGGTTTAATAACTAAGTAAACCAGCAAAGAAGTTCCATGCACAAATCCATGAAACAAATGCCAAATGCCCCTTGCCACCTTGTAGTCGTCGTATTAATAGTATTTGTAACATTTATAAAAGTGAGAAGACGCAAGGAAAAATGAACAAATATTATTTTTAAAGTCGATCGATACTTGCTTTGCTACCCACCGGCAAATCAAAAAATTAAAATCGGCCTTGCCCCGTGCAATATAGAAAGAATGATAATTAGATGTTTGACAAAGACTACTTAATTGATTTGAAAATATGTCTCCAAGTTTTATATGCCAATTTTGATACAATAATTTCGACCGAATCTGTAAGTCGATTTTGATGAAAAGCTATATGTTACAGGAAGCTTGCTACAATTCACCAGTGAAAACCGCATTCAACTCGGTTAAGCCGTTTTTGAGATTAGCGTGCACAAACTAAAAACTGTTTACGATTTTATACACATATATGTATGTGTATGTGTATGAAAAGATAGATGGTAATTTTTACAGAATCATTTTAATGTCACTCGGATGTGATGAATATAGTTGCCTGATATATGCCATTCATTTCTATGCTCGCGTTTAGTAAAACTAAACCTGCAGTTTTTCTCTGAAAGACATAACCACCGACATACTTATATTGATTATTCAAACATAGACTAGGCGAAGCATAAACAATTTGAATAAACCGATTTTTATACAGAAAAATAATCTGAATAATTTTCTTAAAATTATCTTTTGTTAAATAAAAGAAAATAACTTATGTCAACAAATATGAATGATCTTTTCTTTTTATGAAATTTATTTATTTGAAAAAAAAAAAAAAAAAAAAAAATATTTATAAACTTTTCTAATAAACATCAATTCAAATTTCTCAATAAGTGTTTCTATGTACATAAGGTAGGTTTCTAATTACATACGACATGCTTCAAAGAACTTATTATGCCTTTATCAAGAATCGTTAAGAAACACGTATATTGCATAAAGTCGCCTCTAGTTATTGTACTTATATGACATTGAAATTATGTACATTTTGTATTGTAAATGTTCTTCCCATTGGCAATTTTGAATTGCTAAATTTTAAACTTTTAAGTGAAAAGTTTTCTTAAAACACACAAATTTAATCGGCTTAGAGGCCTAAGAAATCCATATTAAAATTGTACCCTTTTTAAAGGCGTACAAAAATGTCTTTGTCAAAGTTCAATGTGTCTGGCCCCTAGGCCATAAAACCCACAAAGTGCTCGCAAGAGGATGAGAGATGAGCCTTAAAGACTCCCAACCATCCAAACTAAAAAAAATTTGAAAAACATAAAAAAGGAGAATAAAAATCGTAGTAATTTTGTAAATTACTAAAAGAAAGATGGAAAAAAGAAATTCAAAATGGAAAGAAAAAAAGGTAAAAACGAAATAAAATACATATAAATGTAGATGATGAAAGGAAAAAGCAAATAAAACCACCCTCAACTAGGCGAAATTGTATAAAGTAAGGACATGCCTACCGGCAATTCTAGCATTCGCTTATTTTGTAAGGATTCCACATTTAGTAGAGGAAAGAAAAGGAGAAGTTGTAGTACTATGAGTTCGTACTACGTGCATATACATGCATGCATGCAGCGTGAGGCAATTGAGAAGGATGAAGGACGATAAGATAGACTTATGTTGTAAGCAAGCTACTACAACCCCATCAGATACACACACACATATGTTTTGTTAGAGAGTAGAGTAAAATGGGAAAAATACAAGATAAATATAGTATGAAAACAGAGAATTGAAGTGAATAAAAATGTCTGGTTGGTTGTCGAATGCCTACAGCAGTAGCTGTAACAACAACAATAACAGCATCAGTTCAGGAGGAACAGCAGCTAAAACCACCATCACCGCTGCAGGATTTGCACAACAAATAAAAACAACAAAAGGACGAAGCCAACGATGAACAACGTCAAGGCGCAGTCTCAGCAGCAGCAATTCTCCTGGCCCGTCTCGGCTCGGCTGAGTCTGTGGGAGGCCGTAAAAATCGATAGAGCAGCCACAACCAACCAACGTATTGTAGTTGTTCATCGTAGTTCTTGTAGTACAACATTTATTGTAGTAGGTTTTATTCTTCAACACTGAGATTTTCACATTTTTGACAATGACTGAACAAACAAACAGACAAATAGTCGGACAGACAAGATGACAAATCATAATAGCCGCAGCGCAGCTCCTTTCTCATACTTGTGCAACAATAAAAATAATAAAAGATGTGTTTGATGTTGATATTCTCTCTTGGCTTTCCTTCACTTGGTTTAGTATAGCTCAGCGTTTCAGTCTCCAACATTAGTTAGTTGATATATAAAGAAAATTATCGATTGCCTCTCGTACACCGACTGAGTCGTGATGAGTACAAAGAAACTCAACCAAAGAAAATGGAATAAATTGAAATCTTTCTACCAAACCAACGACAAATGAATGTTAAATTAACCAAATGTTGATTCTTTGTTCTGTTCTGTCCTTGTTCTCGAAAACTAAATGGAAACAACAAAGTTAAACAGGCAAACAGACAGACAGACAGCACACTCACTTCTTTATTGAAAAAAAAAATCCATAGATATATTTTTACAACCATAACATGACATGGAATGATTGTGTGCCAACAACTGATACTTCAAAGATGGGATAAAAGTGAAAAAAATAATAATAATAATAATAATAGAAAGAAAACTGAAAGTTTTTTACTTTTAGCGAAATTGCAGTGGATTTGACTTTGGCTTTCGCTAGTTGCATACAATATCAAGCAAAAATAAGGCAAAAAATAAGAAAAAATAGGATAGGATAGCCAAATGTAAATATTTCATATTACAAAAGTGTTTGGCTGACCGTCATTGCAGTCTATCGGTCTGGCTGTCTGCCTGTCCGTCTTTCTGGTCTATCAAATTGGCTTTTAATCGCCGGCTATGGCTGGGCGATGGCAGACGGCCAAAACGGAACAAACAAACAAACAAATAAAAAGTCAAGAACAGCAACACCAATAATAACAAAACCTGTAAACAGAAAATGTATATAAGTATCTGGTCAACAAAATACAAAGACACTTATGTATTAAATACATACATAACATGTCAGTCGTGTGGAGTCGAGTCGGGAAACACGCCTCAGTCGCTACAACTTGGCATTCCGGCATATGAATCACCTTTTCATTTTGATGTCATTGTGACTATAAGTGAGAGGTATCTGTGTGTATCTGTCAAGCACAAATATCTGTTCATACATAAGTATCAACAATAACACGCCATTGGAACGCTCGTTTTAATCGTCTCGTGTATAAAGTAAGTATCTATCTTTTGTATCTATTTTTTTTTTGTATTTTTTTTTTTTTTTGTAGATAAGCGTTTGCTTTGGCATTCAATGTCCATGATTGTTGTTATTGTTGTTGCTGCAGCATTATTTGAATTTATTATTATTTTTTATTCTCAAATGCATGAATGAAACATTTCATTTTTATTCCAAGTTCCGAATTCCAAATATATGTATGTATGTATATCTTTCTGTATTTAAGTGGGTGTTCATTTGTCGACTGATAATAATCACATGAAAATGCAACACAAACAAATTCACAGAATGAATCTATGGCAGGGAGATAGTCATATTATTCTAAAGTGAAGAAGGCAGACTTTGAATCTTCTTAAGTGTATTTATGGGGAGATGATCCCGTCTTCGATTGTGTTGTAATATTTTTTTTTTTTTTTTTTCTTTCTTTTATTACAAAAGATGAGGAATTCTACATGAATAAGAACGCCTACAGAATGCCTAGAATAAAGATACAACAACGCATCATCATCATCAACATCGCCGTCATCTACTACAATTTATGTAGGAAAAATTTTATTGGGGCTTATTAATTCTTAATTTTTAAATGAAGAATTTTTTTGTAAAGTTTTTTTTAAAAACTTTAAAATTTAACAAACCAATTGAGAAAGGCAGAGACACCCACTTCACTTTATTGTATCCATAAATCAAAAAGAAAATGAATGAATAATGAATTAAATGTATTGGAAAAAATTATCTAAGATTAACTTTCATATATTTAAAACATTTTTTGTAATGAAAATTTAATAAAAATTTTTCAAATTTATCTAATTCACACACAAAACCTTGTTTTAAGGGTATATAAACACAAACCCAGCAGACTCAAAAAAAAAGCGATAAAAAAATGGTAACTTTGAACTGGATTTTAACATTTTTAATTTGTGCAAAGATATAATTATTTTCAAAAAAGCAAGTATATAGCTAATCTCCGGGAGCACCTAAAAATAAGAGTCTTGCGGTGACCACGATATCTCTGAATTGTTTAATGTATAATGAAGAAACCAAAAATATTTCGTTAATATAATATATTAATTATCCTGTAATAATAAATTTTCACAAACTGGACTTTAAAATTAAGTATCACCAAAAAGTTTGTATGAAATAAAATTTTTGGTAAATCTACCGGAAATGTCGAAAAAGTGGTGGATAAAATTTTACATATTAAGCTTATTTTTTCAAATCAATCAAGTAGTCTTTGTCAAAATTTCTTTTTGAATTGTGGGTCACAACAAAATAAAATACCTATATATCATTCTTTCATTCCCGTACAAAGCCGAATTAGATCAAATTTTTCCGGGGAGCAGCAACGCACTCTTGCCGGGATTGCAAGTTGTTTATAAAATCTAATAAATATTTATTTGAGACTGGACTGAGTCGTTTCCAATAAATCTTGGCCACCGACTTTGTACTTACATATGAGTACATTAAAGAAATAAAATTTAATTTTTTTTTTTTTTATAATTCTAGGTATATACGAGTATAACCCTCCCTAAAATAAATAAATGTCAATGAAATTTGTATAATTCTATTCTTACAATTACATATTTAAAATAATCGGGAGCTGAATGATAGTAAGAAAAAATCCTCTACCAACTGCTCTTGTCAACTAGCTACTATCAAAGCTGTAAAAGCTACATATTAGGGTTATATAACTAAGTATTTGCATTGGCTATTTGAAATCGTATGAATTGTGAGACTGAGAATGAGATTTTGATAAATATAATCTTTATTTAAATTAAATATAACAACGGCGAAATTTTTTTTTTTTTATTTTTTTCGTTCCACCACCGCGGATTCTTCCAATGTGCCCCAAGGAACGAAAAAGGTTGAACAGCTTTGCTTTAGATGCAGATTGCACATAAACCTGATTTTTCCTTTAAAAAGTTTTTTATTTTGTTTTATTATTTAAGAATTTATAAAAATTTGTTTTATAACGTAAATTCAGGAGTTTAAAAGAAATAAACAAAACTCATTGATTGTAATTTCTAGGTGCTACAGCTCTTCGTGTGCTTTGGCCTGTTGCACATGGGACCACATGACCCGTTTTTCACATTTGTAACACAAAGACTGTCTGACGACGGTTTCGTGCAACGACATGTTACATGATCTGTTAATAAGTTTTGAATTGAAAAGCCTTATAAGCCTATTGGCGGTTTGAATTCTCTCATCGATTGTGATGCTTATTGAGTTCTCATCACATCTTCAAGTGTTATAAATATTTTTAAAATTTAATAAATTTTCTAACATAAAAGCCTAGATAAAATTTGATAGATTGATTAGGAAGCAAAACATGGCAAAATTCATTGATTTTGGTACTCTGATGAAAATACAAATTCCTTTTCGCTTAATGTGGATGCTGCTGTTCCTTAAAAATATTGTTAAAATAGTCTATAAACAATGACGGCTCCTTTCTCTGAAAGTTGAATGTTGAAATTTTGTATGTTGTCATTTAATATGGTAAGATGTCAGAACAAGAGATTGTTCAATGCTTTGATTGACAGTCATATTTAACTAATAGGTTATTTTTAGTTGGTGATTTGGGTCGAAAGCTATTTATCATGACCTCCTTTCTTTAAATTTCCCTTTTGATCATTTCACACAATGAATCGTGAATTTGTTTTACTGCATCAAATGATTGTTGCAATTAAATATTTTTTTTTTTTTTTTGTACATATTAATCAAATCAACATGATTGCGTCACACATTATTGTATGTATGAATTATTTTACACAGTATGTACATATTGTATGAGTAAAAATAACTGTAAATTCAGAAGATTTATATTAAATATATAAGTATATGTAAACAACAACATCTCTCATTCATTGTATAAAAAGATATTGCATACTCAATAATATAATAATTTTTCTAAGGGTGCCTTATTTTTAGATGAACAATGATCTGAAAGATTGAAACTTGTCACGATATTCCCACATCACAATAAAATGTGATTACAGCAACATTTGTAAAAAAAAAAATGCGATATAATATAATATTTCATGTGTATAGATGTAAAATGTATCTGCTATCAATTGTATATCTATTATACTACAAACTATACATACATATGTATGAATGTCGAAAGGTATCTTTGGTGTAGATACTTTTGTAACTTAATTACAAAATTACAATGTTATACAAGCAGCAACAGCGACAGCAGCAGCAGCAGAAACCATCAACAAACAAAACGAAATGAACTAAACTGAACTGCACCAACAACAACTCACTCGACGTAATGTATCGAAGAGATAGAAACTCAATTGCGCTTAAACACACACACACACACACACAACTCACTGTTCGTAGTGTATCTAAGTACTCAATTACATACACACACAACACATGGAAATCGAATGAATGATTAACAAAATGAGATAAAAGGAGTGGGTGTGGGGGCTACGAAGCCAAAGTCTTGTTTGAAGTACATATAACAGTTAAGATGGTGACGGTGACTGCAACAAACATTACAACAGAGACAAATGTAATTAGATACTTGACGAAAGCGCACAACAGCGTACAGAGACAAGCAAAGAAAAGACAAGATTGTCTGACTATTGATGGTGATAGTGTGATGGAGGTGGAGTTGGTATGATACAAAAGATATTGGTAACATGAGAAAACCAATCTGATTGTGAATTTCCTTGACAATATTTTTTTGAATTTTTTTTTTAATTATTTGAAATTCACGTTGATTATAAGAAAAAAATAAATAAATTTTGCATTGACAAATTTAGAATTTCTCAACTGAACAACACCCACTGAGCACTAACCCACAGCAACACATTTCCCACCTCCCCCCAACCAAAAAAAAAAAAAAAAAAAAAAATCAGCCACTAGAAGAAAACTTTGCTAAGGTAGAAGATTCCGTTTGTCTGCTGTGTGTTGCACTCAACTTTTCCTTTATTTTTTTAATATTTTGTTTTTTTTTTTTTTCTTTTCTTTTCCGTTTGAGTTGCGTGTTACTTATTATTGTTGTTGCCGTTGTTGGAGTGTCTCAAAATAGCCTTGAGTGTTGTCGCCTCCTGTCTGCCTGTGTACGGATTGCCTGCCATTGCCATCATCATCATCATCATGGAAAGTTGCCGGTGCTGCTGCTTCAAATTGAAGGCATGTATAGCTGCTGAGCTGTCACTGGCTGTTGTTATTTTTGCCTTGCTAGGCGCTATGTAAATATTTAACTACTCCTTCTTCTATAACATTACCTACTCCTCCTTCTTCGACTACTACTTAGTTGCCTTCGTCTTTTCACAATAAACATTGTTTGCGAGTTTCCTGCATCGACACAAGTCAACTCGTCGTCATCATCATCATCGCCACCATTATTATTATCATCATCATCATCATCATTATGGTGTAATGTAATCTGAGCGGCGTCAATGGCCGCTGGCAGGCTACTTCTTCTATCTACTTCTCCAACTACTCTGCACAACAAACACGAACCAACGACAAAGCCAACTTTGGCTACTACATTTCACGCCATGGATACATAGTAGATACTCGTACATAGAAACATGCAAGCACAAATTATAAGGCAAATGAACTTTTATGAAGCTAATAGTGTACAAACAAATAAATAAATAAATAAACAAACAAATAAACGAACAAACACTTAAAGTGAAAACTATCTTAGATATTTTATTCATTCATTCATTCACACAAATGACGAACAGGTGACCAATAGTAATTGTCTCACAGTCTCTTCATGTCAGGAGGATTTCATTGAAATATAGAATAAAAGAATTTGCACACTACTTACTTTGGGTCCACCCACCCATTTATTATCCGTCTATCTTCACTTCACATTTAAATACGTGTATGTCGCCAGCAATTAAAGAAAATTCATAAAAGCATAAAAGCATAAATGAATATGAATATGAAGACGTGACAAACCAAGTTTTAAGCAAATACATATATGTAAAGACAGGCAAAGGCATTGTGCATTGCATTGCCTTGTTTTGTCTTGTCTATCTGAATGATGTTTGATGGCAGTAGGGACAGTGCTAGGTAAGGAGGGAGACTGACTGGGCTTTCTAAAATTAGTCGCAAATATCTCGTCGAATGAATAATGTAAGTTTGTCTGTCTATGGATATAAAAATAAATTTATTTTCTTCACGCTTATACGCATATCTTCTTCTTCTTCTCTCAAACTACTCCTCCTCCTTTTTCCTCAACTTCTTCTCCTTCTTATTTCTAAATTTTTTTGATTATTTTATATCGTCGCCAGTCATAGTCAGCGACAATAATAAGACGAAATGGTAGAAAGACGACGACGACGGCTATTTCCTGGACTCCCGACAACTATGACAACAGAACCGACAACGTGGCAGACGTGAAGACAACAACTCCAAGAAAATGCATTCAGTTGCATAGAATGCACTCCATTGACTTGCAACGTAGTCATCATCATCAACGTTGTTGTTGTCGTCCATGTCTTTGGTCGTATGCCGGTGCTGTTGCTATTATATTTTCATTTGGAATTTCCCTTATTTTTACTTTAGTTTCCATGTCTGGCTGCCTTATTTTCTTGTGTATACATATTCCAACAAATTCACTGCAACACATCAAATCCCCATTGAGCAGTAATATCAAAGTACTAAGTTGTTAGTTGCCATAGTAGATACTCAATGTGCTTTTAAATATATCTCATCAACTTTCCTCTTTTTCTTGAATGCATTTTCCTTGAGTTCTCAAATATCTTTTAATTTTACTTATCAAACAAACGCCCTGCCCCTTTGGGAGCCCCACATATATCACTTTTGGGATTATTATTAATTAAGAAATTTTCTATTAAATCTTATTTCATTTTCTATAAATTATTCTTCTCTTTATTTGGTTTCTTTGTTTGTTTTCTTTGCGCTTCATAAAATTCAACACCCCATTGATTGATTTGTTTTCATTTAATTTTGAATCTTCTTCGTTTTTTTTTTTTCATTTGCTTTCATTTCACATTTCACATATGTATGTACGAGTATAAGTTGTGTTTTTTGTTTATTTTGTCATTTTCTGTCTTTCTGATTGTTGTTGTTTTGTATTTTTTGATGTGTCAATAAACCGTTCGACGATGAGGTGCGTATGTATATATGTATGTTTGTTTTATTTGTCGTTTTGTGTATCTTATTGCTGTTACTACCTTACCTAATAATGACGATTAAAGCGAATTTATTTACTTTATCTTTGATGTGGTGTTTTTGTTGTTACTACATACTAAGTATCTGAAACACTTGTTTTGCAACGTTGTTAATAAGCTTCGCAAGGTCATAAAATGTGCAAATCTTCATATATACATACATATATTTTCCATATTGTGAAATTATTATACACAGAATACATAGTATCTTAACAAATTGTAAACTGTGAAAAGAAATGCCAATGGAAATGAACACAAATGAAGCATTCACAACAATATTTACAGTTAATCATCATCATCATCAACATCATAAACCTGTTTATGAAAAACAATTACATTTGGGACATTCTATAATACAGTAGCAGTGTGTATCTAGATACATTTACTCATATCATATAAGCATGAAACTTGTTACGACAAACAAGTGCAACTTTTTCTTTGTTCTCCGGCAACTTGATGTTCTTTCTTTTTCCTTACATATGTATGTATGTATGAACATTTGTACACAGATACAACAGATTCACATTAATTAATGCCACCAATGCAAAATGAAGCGAAAAATTAATAACAACAATAACAATAGAAGCATATACATAGATATGGTAACAGCATAAAAAAAACAGAATCAAATAAAACACAAATAGATTAATAAAAGAATGAAAATAGTAGAGGCAAAACTTCATAAAACACGTTCATAGTTTTAGCTTTTGTGGCACGTACAAATTTTCAAGGGGCCTTGAACTTAGAACTTGTGCTCGTTCGTTCGATCATTCTCTTATAACGGCGGTTCAAATCCAAAACTGTATCTTTTCTTTTTCTCTTCTCTTGAATAATTAAATGAAATAAATGTTAGAATAGCGAAATAAAAATAAATATACGTAGGTACTTCTCTCATTCTTAAACTTATCACATATAAGAAAAACAAAAGAAAATAAGAGAAGAGAAAAATATATAAATAAATAAATAAATAAAAATTAACAAAAAAAAAAAAAAAAAAAAAAATATACACACTTCACATTTTTATTATCTTTTCAATGCCGCATAACTTCAACATTTTGAGTTGTGTTGAGTCAAGTCTTTTCTTTTCATTTCATTTCGTTTATTTGAAAAGGTTCAACAACCAATATTTTTTGAAAAGTCACCTGCTACTCAATGAAATCATAAAAATCAACTTTTGACTAAAGTACAACAAACTATTATCTATCTAACAGATACAAACAACTTTATTTGAGGGTTTAAACTACGAAAAATTTTGTGAAATTTAATTATCTTTAATTGCTCTGCCTAATGGTAAATTAATAATAATTTCACCAACTTAACTCACTCACTCAGTTACCCATTCATCATTTGTTCATTCATTAAATTTAAGAAAATTCATATACTCGTAGTAAATACAGTAAAAAGAACAAGCTACTTTATGCCCCCAAGACTTTCGTTTTTTATTTTTGATTTCATCATTATTGGCAACAAAGAAACTTTACACTCGTCGTTAAGATACAAAGTACAAACCTAGTAACAAATAAAAAAATAATATTTTGTAGTATATTCAGAGAGAATGGGTATGTTTCTAAAGATAACTTACAGTAGCCGAAGCAGGCGCCTTTTGCTCATTATCAAGACAACTTTCAGATACTTTATATCTTTATATTTTCATGTCGCAATTGCATTTGCTTCCAGGAATTTCGAATTACTTCGAGTTGATAGTTTGCCTTGCAGCAATTGCATGCATGCAACGTAGTACGAGTACAAGAACACTATTCTACTGCTTATATTGTAGAAGTGTCTGTCAGTAATGTAACTCTCCACAACTATGCATAATTCTGTTTCTGTAACTATGCAATTTTTTTTTTAATGGATGCAGCATTTTAGAACAAAGAAAATATTTTTCTATAAAATAAAAATCAATGAATTAAGGAGAATTTAAAAACAAAAATCAAATTGTCTGCACTTCACTAAATTAAGTACTAATTTGCAATTGAATTGGTTGTGATTTATGCATATAGTACGTGGGGTTGGTTATGCCTAATAGTCATTTATTATAGATGATAGAAAACCAAAACCAAAGACACAATTTCAATGGAAAAATATTAAGTTAACTTAAGGAAATTTTATATCTCCTATTATATAATATTAATATATTTAGGACTAACAAAATGGTTTAGACTCTTACATACTAAAATATAATAATAAAAAAACACATAAGAATAAATTTAATCATAATGATCATCAATTGCAATTATTCACATTAAAATATTGTACAAAAATTTTATACATATATAATTTTTAATTCTCAAAAGGCACAAAAGATTTGTGTAATTGATTTCGGTAGAAATTAGAATACCAGTGCTTTTATTATTTCTTTACTTTCTTGTAGAAAATAACAAGGAATGATTAGACTTCTTATTGGTCTCAGGTTTAAATTTCCGGATGTTGCTTCTATTAACAAAGCTAATGTATTAATCTATGCAAAAATAAACTCCAACCAACCAACTTATAGATAAATAATAGCTTTGAACATCTCCTTCATAGATTGTTAATTGAACTCACTAAAGGTCAAATGCGGTCCACTGTAACAGACCTTTAAAATAGACGATGAAAGCTTTGAATATTTAACATTTAAATTTTCATTGAAGAAAGTTCATTACTCTTTAATTGGGAAAATTTAATATCAAGGAAGTAAGTACTATATGGTAACTTTGATCTTAGAAACTCATATGTACAGTGTGTTGGCATTTATCAATTACTTTTTAATCAATTATTTAATTTGATTAATTTAATCATGACTAAATTAATCTTGATTACAACAATCATTAAATTGATTAAATTCATACATAATAAACACTTTGCAATTAACCGGATAACTTTGTAGAACCCATTGTTTTTGGCTTCCCTCGGCAAAAAATATTTGAAATTATCAATTCCTCTTTTTAGTACATATTCCGCTTCATTACCATAGTTGGAATTGAAATCAAAAAATTCGTCTTCCTGGTGGCGTGTATTATTGGCTGCATTGTTGACTGTAAAAGGCTGTAAAAGATTTCTGATAATTCATTCCTTAGGATTCTTTTGATCAGCGGCAGTTAGACATTTAACCACTTTTTCTTAAATATTGGATAACTCAAAAATATTTATTTACCCCTAAAGATGAAGTGAAAAACTCCTAATATTTCCACAATTACTTGGTCATAGTTAATCAAAAAGATTGATTAATGAATAATTAGTCATAATTTTTTTAATCACAATTATTAATCTGATTAACCTTGTGCCAAGAATGGCATGCACTTAATATATGCAATATGATTTGATGGTCTCCTTTATTCCTCACCTTATTCTTAGTAGCTTATTCGATCGATTAAATATATGGTTTAAAAAATTCCATAGGCATTTTGGAAGCTCGAATTTTAAAAAATATGTAAACCATTTGACTTCAAATAATCATCTCACATCAGGTGTGAAACAGGGTTGCATTTGTCACCTTTGTTAATGAACATACGTATGCATGTATATTTGGAAAAGATATTTCAAGATATGCAGATGACACCACTTTTATAGCTAACAACTTATTACTACAAGCTACTAGAACTAGTAGTTAACAAAGTTTAGCAGCGAAGAGTTTGTCTAATGGTTTAATGAAGGGTGGAACAACTGTTGGTCCGATTTTGGTTTGGACTAAAATTATTATTTTTTGAACGAATTTCGCTTTTTTTGATAGACTGATTCTTCCGATTAAGTATAAAAAATGATTTCATTCAAATGTTGGCCGCGGCTGGCTCGCCAGTAGTCCATCCTGGAACACCAATTTTCAAGCAATTTCGGACCAAATGTTCTCTTTCAAGTGATCAATTGTTTGGGGATTGTCGGCAAAAACTTTACCTATATAAAAAATAACCAAGTATATTTATGCATATGTATATGATTGTAAGCAGAAAAAACATTTATAGTAACACAACAATTCTCTCGAAAAAGTGAAACATTTCAAATATCATTGAAATCTGAGATTGTTTCAAAGAAATAAAATGACGTATAGAACAAGTACATGAAAGCTATTTAAGTGTCATGATCTCAATATGAAAACTAAAATAGGTTTTACGTTACGTTTGGTCAATAATGATTTATGCCATTGAAACCTGGACTTTGAAAATACATAGCAGCATGATTGAGTCATTTGATTTATAGTTCTTTCGAAGAATCCTAAAAATACCATGAATGCACTTTGATCTGAGAATAATTTTCATGGCTATGGAACATTTGACAATGGCCGGATTACAAAATGTTTCAAATACTATGTGTAGATGTGGCTAGAAGAAGAAGACGAGTATTGACTCTATACGAGTATATATTCAGATTTAATCTTTTAATATATAAAAAATTATGTTTTGTTTGTTCGTATGTTAAGCGCTGCCATACCATTCATCTGATTGCATTGAAATTTTGTGAATGTATATGGTTGGTGCCTGGTGCCTAGCTTGGACATAGGATGGTTTTGATCCCGATAAGTCTTCCCGAGATTTGGGCCGGGTCAAAAAAAAAAAAACAAAATACAAAACTGTATAGTGCCACTCATACTGTGCTCACAGCTGATACTCAAAACTGTGTTCTTTATTGATATTCAAACTGTAACAGAGAGAATAAAGCGATGCTAAAAAAGGAAACATATCTCTCATTTATGTAAGGATTTATTGTACTAAATAGACACAAAGAAAAAAGTATACAAAAGAAGTCATCAAAAAAGATTCAGTTGGTGACCATGTCATATAGCAATCGAATTTGGGTGATAAAGATCTCAAAATTCAAAGGATAAAGATTTCATTCATGATGGTGATATTAGTTATACTCCATGGAAGAGTATCTTAATCTATTGTCAATCAGTAAGCATATTACATTTATTTAATAATTCGACGCGATTTACTACTCAGTGTCCGTTAAGCGGTTCATCAAATCTTAGTAAGTCTATGTTCTATGTACATATGTAAGTACATATAATGATAATACATTTCACTCTAGAATTGTGTATCTATGTATGTATATATTTTTCCAGCGAACAACAAATAAATATTTGTATCTACTATTAATACGAGTATTTATTATATTTCTCTATTCTTATCAAAGAACAATTTGTGAATTTTCAACGCTTACAGCAGGAGCAGCAGCAGAACTTATTTATCAGTAAGAAGGAAAGAAAATACTTATGTATATAAAAGAAACAACCACCACCAAAGCAAATTAAATCAAAGCATGAAGAAAGCAATTAGTGTCCACGATACAAATAAAATCCACCGGAATAAAACATTATCATCATAACATTAAATATAATAATAAATTTATATGCAAACTGATGACATAAATACAATAGAAAATGAAATGATAATAAAATATGTATGTATAAAAAATAATATGGATACTACGAGTATCTACTCGTATAAAGAAAATTATGAATCTGCACAAATTGTGCGAAGAAAACGAAAAAGTAAAACAAATAAATGGGATGAATGAATGATAAGAGAAACAAACAACTGAACAACAAAACAACATCATAGTTGGCATAAGTCAAATAGAATTTCTCAGACTTTGAGGCAGGCAGCAGTACATCCCTTCGTCCGTCAGTCCGATCCGCCCAAAGATGATGCAAGTTAAACTAAATGAAATAAATTAATATATTTTTCATTCAATATATGAGACGTGGGGCATCGTCGTTTTAATAAAAATAAATTTATGATATATAAAAATGTGAAATGGTGACTATAAAATATTCAAGATTTAAGAGGGTGGCGGCGGTCCAATCCATCAAAGTAGTGAAGGCAATTGGATTCTCGCTTTGCGGTAGGATAAATAAATATAAAAAATATATGTACATAAAAAATGAATTAGAAGAAAAAGTTAAGATGAAGAGCATAAAAAGGAAAATAAGAAAAAACAAAATGAAAATGGGAGTAAAAAAATTGGCAAAATAAAAGGAAAGAAATAAATGCGTAAATGCGTGAAATATCTTCCGGCACAAGGCAGCACAGCACACACACACACTCAGGCACACATCAAACCAAGGGTGGCAGGCAGCCAGTCAACAAATACTCAACAAAGTGATGTGCGGGTGTGTTTTTCCTTATAAGGAGTTAACAATCATGGTAGGTGGTGGATGAACGAACACAGCGGGGAACAGACGAAGGGAATATAACCTGAAGGAACAACAACCAACCGCCCCTGCAGCAGCAGCAGTGAGAATTTTGAGTATTCAATAAATTAAGTACATTGAATGCATTTCTCTCATTCTTGTTAAACTTCTCTCCACTCTCCACTTCACTCTCTCCTCACTCTATACACAATGTGTAACTAACTCACTCGCTCACTCAGTTATTTACACACAATACACACAAACGCAATACGCATGTTGAAAGCATTTCTCAGTCGCGTGCTTATGTTTGTATGGGTGTGTTGAGTACGCGTTCATAAAAGAAGGAAAGATTCAAAAGAAGATGGAAGAAGAACAACAACATTGACAGCAACAACAACAAGTAGCATATTTACATGATGCCGATGATGCCGGCAATTGGGGAAAAATTTTTGGTGGAATGAGTTAAACACACTTCACTTTTCTCAATTATATTGAATTGATCTAATCAAAAATGGCTATGGCAGAAGTTTACTTCTCTTGCCCTGCCTTGCGTTGACTTGAATTGGAAATGTGTATAAAGAAACTAATTGACTGTATGTACTCACCATTATGCTCTGTGAATATATTCAGACCCACTGGATTACAACGATTGTTGTCCTTGTGAGCACCAACGCCACCACCACCACTAACGTGTGCACTGCCAACTCCACCACTTGTCACTGCAGAGGAGGCACCACTACCAACGCCAACACCACGATGTGTTCCGCCGCCATGTCCGCCAGATGATTTCATGCGTGAGCCACGCAGTGTTGATCCCATTGCGCTCGGATCGCGCATTATTCCATGCGGTGATGAAGCAATTGGACTACTACTGGAGACACCAATGCAACTGACAGTGCCGCCATGGCCACCACCTCCACCACCACTCGAGTGTGAACTACGTTCCTTGCCCTGCTGTGCTCCCATATTGCTAAAACACAAGTAATCGACAAGGGCAAAGAGGACGACGAAACAAAAAAGTTATCGTCGGTCACGTCGCGGCGTCGCACAAGTTGTAGTGGGTGCTGCTCCACCAACGAATACTTGACTCAATCCCAGCTGCTGTCCTACCAGGTTCCTCTGGACTCAATTGCTTGCCTGCCACCACTGCACTTGCTTCACTCGTCTATCTTCGTTTTACATTAAATAACGAAATTTATTATTTCATTCGCGTTTCGTTTTCTTTTTTCTTCACTTCTTTTTTTTTTAACAAACTTTTTCTGCACTTTACGCGTCGTCGTCGTTGATTTCGATGTTGTTGTCTCTCTTATGCTCGTTTTTTTTCGCTTCGCTTTTTGCACTTTACTTCGCAATTTGGAGTAGACAAAAATGCCAACCAGAGGCACACATACAAACACAAACACACACACTATTACACTCGCGCCCGTATACGCACACAAACACACAAAAAGCAGCGATAGCAGCGCGAAGCAGAAAGGAAGTTGCAATCAATTTGTTGATGTTTTTCTCTTCTTTTGCTCCTTATTTATGCATTTTTTGTTTTCATATTTAGAAAAAAATTATATTATTCTTTCTTTTCTATCAAAAAAATACGTCTTTTGTTTACTGAGAGCAGCCTGCAGCAGTATGTCGTCGCAGTTGACGTTGTCGGATCTGTTGGTCGGTCGGTCGGTCTTCTACTCTGGTGGGGGGCGCATTAATACACGCGCTAACACGCCCTAAAATGCACTTTGTCTGCGCTCGCTCGTCGCTTTAAATTGTGCACAGCGGCAGACTTCTTGAACTTCCTTTGTTTCAATTAATTATTTGATTTTATAACACAAAAACTCTACATTTTTGTTTGTTTTATGCACAACGGATGTGCGAAACTTTATCATTTTTTTATGCTCCTCCACCACTTCAATGTTTTTCTAATTAGATTTTAGTATTTCTTTTATTTTGTTTTCCTTTTTATTTGGTTTTTGCATCAAATTGGCAGTGTTTATTTGAGTCAGAATTAGTGCTGCAAATGAATTCTTTTCATTTTAACTTTTTCATTTCAATTCATGTCATTTTTTTTTTTCTTTTTCTTTTCTATAACAAAACTACACTCAATTATACACAAACGACGTACACACAACAGACACAGAAATATGCAACGTCTGCTCTACTCGACGGCTGTTCTTCAAATTCTGAGTTTTTGTTGTTAAGTATGTATTAGAGCTGGCAAAACATCATGGTTTAATAATACAAGGTATCGCCAATTTGGCCTTTAACTCTCTCGAAAATTGATCGCTCTCAATTTTGACGTCTCTAGTATATCAGTGTATTAAAAAGCTGAGAAAACGAATATAGTGTTGAACAAAACGTGGAAATGCATTGAAAATTTAAATATTAGTGCTATGAAGTTGCTTGTTTGCATTTTAATCAGCTGTGTTTTGTGTCAGTGAAAATAAAATTATTAAAATAAAATAACGAATAACCAATGTAAGACATACAAAAAATGAAATAAAATAATAAATTAAAGTAAGTTTTCTATTTTTTATACAATTTTCATGCCGTTAAATATGTACATTATCACATATATGTATAAACAATGAACATATAATAGTGTTGTGCAGCGTAAAAATGTGGAAATCACACCAAAGAGCAATTTTATCGTGACGTCAAGTATATTTTTGAAAGAACGACACTTAACTGTAAAAAATTAGCGCCACCTCTATTTCTTACACCATTGATGGAACCATCAATTACATCGCAGTTTCGATACTTTTGTACTCGTTATATTTTTTTTGCAATACTTTCTGGTATTGAATGAGAATTTGTGCTTTCGTTTTCCCCAAGAGGAAATCAGTTTCTTTTCCGTAGCCATGACCATAAGGAGAAAATATTTGTCAACACTTCAATTTTCAATTGTCAGCCCTGCAATCATACGAAATTCGACAACACATCTTCAGTGCTGCAAAATTGTTTAATTTGAATAAAAATCAGGGTATGATTATTTTCAAGAAAAAATAAAATGTGAGGGTATGCTTATTTACAATTTCTCATCGAACCATTTTTGGAAGAAGAGTTTTTTTTCGGCAAAACGATTTGGCAATACTGTGTCGGACCTTTCTGGAATTAAAGCAAACGGAACAGAAACAAAAGATTCCACATAAATTAGTAATACACTTAAAAATCTAAGCAAACAATGTAAGTTTGTTAAAATAGAGAATTCAATAGATTTTGTAACAAGCTAATAAGACATTTTAAATTTCCAGTAATATATACATACATACAAAAGAAGACGTGCGGTTAATTCAATCCAATCTAATCCAATCCAATCAACATAACCAACATAATCGAATATAGTCATTATGTCTGACTGGGATTCAGTGACTGTTTTGCGCAAAAAAGCACCAAAGTCATCGACTTTGAAAACTGAAAGCGCTGTCAATCAAGCACGCCGCCAAGGAGTCGCCGTCGACACTCAACAAAAGTGTAAGTACGACAATAAATACTCGCTTGTGAATTAGCCGGGTAACCCGGTCAGTAGGACAACAACATATTGACAGAAAACATGAATATAAAATGCAATTGCAGAAAAGTTGTTTTGTTATGATTGTTTGTCAATAAAATTTACCGGTGGCTGGTGATAGATAAATTACGATGATGATGACGACGAGAGTATTACGTTGTAGGCGGCAGCGGCAGCTGCTGCGACAGAGTTGACTTACAATGCGTGGCAATTCTGATTTGTTGTTGTTTGTTGATGATTTCTTTTCATCGTTTGTTTGATAACACAAGTAATTTCGCAATATTACGTTTTTCTATTTATTTTTTTCAATCGCATTGTTTTTTAGTTGTTCTCATACTTTCATTGTGGTTTATGTTGTGATGTCGTTGACCTAAAATTAATTAATTGATGATAATTCTATTTATAATTTTTTGTATTTATTTTTAGATGGTGCTGGCACCAACAAACAGCATGTAACAACAAAGAACACTGCCAAACTGGATCGTGAGACTGAAGAACTGAAACATGATAAAATTCCACTCGATGTGGGCAAACTCATAATGCAAGGACGCCAGTCAAAGGGTCTCAGTCAAAAGGATTTAGCCACCGTATGTGTGCAATAAATTCCTTTAATCATAATTTTGAAATTTTGTATTTTCGGTTTTTAGAAAATATGCGAAAAGCAGCAAGTGGTCACTGACTATGAAGCTGGTCGTGGTATTCCAAATAATTTAATACTCGGAAAGATTGAACGTGTCATTGGTATTAAGTTACGTGGTAAGGATCGTGGCCTGCCATTGGCACCTCCCGGTAAGAAATGAGATGATGCTGCTTCATCCTCGTCTGCCATTGCTGCAACAACAACAACGACGGCGGCAAGATCGCCAACAACATCAACATCAGGATGGCGAATTCAGTCAGGCAGCGGCAAACGTAAATGAACAATTTGGAGAGAACATTATCGGGAGGTTGCATTCAAAATAAAAAAAAAAAAAACAACCACAACAACAAGAAAGCAGCAACGCAGCTTAATACACATACACAGACACACTGGACACACACACACACACACACAAACATATAGAAACAAAAGAACAAGATGAAGAGAAACTTCTATGAAGCTATTTAACAAAAAAAAAAAAAAAATAAAAAAAAAATCAAACTTAAATTTTCATTTAAAAACAAACAAAAAAGAAGGAAAACAAAACAAAGAATTTAAAGAAAGATTAAGAAAAAAAATCATAGATTTTAAAAAGAAAATTATTCGATTCATGGATATCGATCGATCGTGGAGAGAAAGAAGAGAAAAAAAAGCCCAAAAATAACAATGAAATAAATGAAAATATACATTATGAACCAAGAAATGGAGTGCAAAATGTGGCTTACTAAATTCTCCTTATCAAGATGTATGCAAATCTAAAATAATAGGACAACAAACCTGTAGTCTAGCAAACACAGGCTGAGCTAAGGATTGAGGATTTTGAAGTCATACACATAATCGACAGCAGCGTTTAACACAAATTCTATCAAATCGAATCAAAACTTCTAACTTTTGAACTTCCTATACAAGAAATCTTTAAGAAAAACTTTGAGTTATTTCGTTATAATAATATTGTATTTTATATTTTCCTTGCAAACTCAAATGCATTAAATTTATATTATAAATAGAAAAATCATAATAGAAAAACAACAAAAAAAAAAAAAAAAATTAATACCTTTTAAAATGATAAATGAAAGCTGCCATTAAGAAAATGCACATAATCAACACATTTATTTCTTGAAATCAATTGACTTTTATTGTTGGGCAGCTTTCATTACATTTTTCTTTTTCGAATTATTTTTTTGTTATTGTACTTTCAATCTTAATCAGAGCAATATTAATTCATAGACATTCACACAACTCACTGACCACATACTCATTATTCACACACACAAAGCAAATAAATAACAACAAAATTTCCATATAGAAAATGACAGAAATCATCAGAATAACAATTTATATAGACATTTTTTTAAAGTAGAGCTTAGAGTATTTAATGCGCATCTTCTACTAATCAAAAAACAAAACAAACAGAAAAATATGAAAACACAAATTGTTTTTTAGATGCCAAAACCATCATCATCACCATAATCATAAACATCTTCTAGTCTATGTAGGTATATATTTAAATAATTAAATCAATAAATAAAGTATGCGTCTTCTATCTGTCTCTCTCATCTGTTAAAAAACATAAAATAACATTTTACCATTTTAGAAAAAGACGCTTATTTAATATAAAAAAAATAAATCAAATTAAATAATTACAGTCATATAATCTTTTTTTTATTTTTTTTTTTGTATTATTACATAAACATTTTCCTTGCATAATTGAATGCAATTAAAATTTTTTAAATATTTAATATATAATATTAAATTATATAAAAATTAAAAAAAATAATATAATATTTAGCTATATAAACATACTTAAATAAAAAAAAAAATATTTATAATAGCTAAAAAGTATAATATTTCAAAAATAAAATGTTTTGAAATTTAAGAGAAAAAAAAAAAAAACACACCAGTGCTACTCCCCCGACATAAAACTGCACGAGAGGCATACATTGTGGGACATGAGTGAATAAATGTTATATTTACCGATGAGAAAAAGTTTAAGTTGGATGGGCGAGATGGTTACCGTAATTATTATCGCGATGTACGAAGTCTTAAGAAAGTCCACATATCGAGAAACTGCCACGGTGGGTCCCATATGATTTGATCTGCATTCGACTAGAAATCTCCAATGTGTTTTATATCTCATAGAATGAATACTGAAACCTATGTAGAGCTCAGAAAGTGCTTTAATACAATTTGGAGAAGATAATTTTGGGAACAGAGGATCTGCTCCCATCCATAATTTAAAACGCACAAAACCCTTTTTTTCCATCTTCCTAAGCCCCAGTTTTGGAATTGCCGGCACACAGTCTCTAAACTCTAAATCCTATTGAATACCGCTGGGGCATCCTATCCCACATTGCTTATGCAAATATGCATTATGGAATGTACAAAATTTGACATTACATTGTTCCAAGATCTAATTAATTCCATGGCACGACGTATTGTAAAGGTGTTGAACAGTATAAGATGCACAATTTAAGTTTTTTATGTTGTATAAAGTATTTACGTACTTACTTCGAGCACCTTGTATCAAACTTCTTTAATGCTTTCTTTACTTTTGACTTCGATATTCAATATCGAGCCTCCTCATTACTTCAAGATACCAATCTCCGGGGCTGCGAGTGAATGGTACATTAAGTTTGAGCTGAATTTTCCAGTATATGAATAAACATTTTTTAATACTTCCTAAGTATTCAAATCTTTTTGTTTTTCTATTTAGATTCGTTGCCGTTGTTGGTATCTGTCAAGCTAAATGAAAAGAGCTCTTCTGTGTTCTCAACAACAGAAGCAAACTAACTCTGCGCAACAAACGAACAGTGTACCAGCAAATCGTCGCGCCCTCCTTGATGTTTGGTATACAATCCTGGAGTATAGCTACAAAGTCAAACTGCAAGCTGGTCCACACCCTGCAAACAATGAATTGTACCTCCTCACTAGCTACAAATGGTTTATTCGCAACTTAAAACTACTTCGTGATCTAGTCCTGGCTACTGTTGAAGCTCAGATCAGCTTTATTTCGAGTAGGTGCATTGATCGACTGATGGCACACAAAAACAGATTTGCCAAACCTCTGGTCAATGCAGTCTCTATTAGATTGTTGAAGTGGCGACACTAATTTAATTTAATAAACAAATATTTTATTAACACATTTTTTTTTTTAACATATTCAAAAACCTGCAAAAAATTGGGCAGATTTGTGTTTTAGTAAGTTCTCCATTTTTTTGCTTGACTTTGAAAGACATGTAGGCTTTAGAAAACCCAAACTCAATTAAGATTGTGCAAAGATAAATGGACTATTTCTGCACGACTGGATAAGTCCAAAAACAGAACAGGACTGGTCGAGAGCAGGAAAGTAGATGAGCAATATATTTTTGGGAGCATTATTGAGCACCTATTAATGATACCGATGATGTAAGGCCCATTAAGTCAAAGTAGGATCATCTTAACTCGATTCTGTCTCTTATCCAGCCCACAGTAGTGACTCTTTTAATTATACAGCCAAGTTGAATCAGTTGTTGTTGTTGATGTTATAACAAGAAGGGGGCTGCAAAAAGAGGTACGCATGTAATAAATAAGGAATGGGGAAAGCTAAAAGGTAAAAGCAGCGGAGTTAATAAAAAATAAAATATATAAAAAAAATCAGCCGAGTGTGAGTCGAACTCGCACATTGAGGGTTCCGTACCATCGCACAAGATTTAACACAATGTAAGCAAATTTGTACCTCTGAAGTTATGTAAAATTAATTTGCTTTTGTTTTTGTCGTACAAAAAGAAAGTATATTACATATTGAAGCACATGTTTCTTGTATGGGGACCCCACTATTTTTTAACTTTATTTTATTTTTAGTAGTTGTCGCTCTACACACAATTGAATTATACGCTCTGTGAAAATTTCAACTCTCTACCTATTACGGTTCATACAGCAGGAGTCGTACGGAGGGACGGACGGCGCAAGCTTAGTAATAGGGTCCCGTAAGCACCTTGTGGGTACGGAACCCTAAAAAGAGTAGAGTACTGCCTAAGTAGAAAGCTTGAAGTGTGGTTAACTAATGGCCGTGAAATATCCGCTGATTCCGATTTTTTATTTGAAAAATGTGGAAAATTCTCTAAAAAAAAAACCTTGGTACCCATGTCAGCCACAGTTCATAAAATATTGTCACACGGCCACAAAATCATTACCGATCCCCTGCTGTTGATTTTATGTCTGAATAAAAGGGAAGACTCAAAAGAAAAAGATACCTCTTCCGAAGGATGGTTTTGCACTTTTGGACGTTCCTCCTTTTACATTACATCTAGTAGTAACACTCTTCCGGATGATGACAATACTGACAATTCCGATACCGATGGATCCGATATTTAAATTAATACTGATGATTGAAAATATGTAAACAAAGTTGAGTTAAAAGTTTAGCTTGACTGCCACATACTGATCCGATTTCATAAAATTTGTACATATATGAATTTCTATATACTATTCTCAAAAATATGAATTATATACGTATATGATATAGTCACAATGGGGTCCACATATGTGTGTATTTTTTAATAACATGAATGTAAATTATCAGTCTACATATCGGATTACATGGGCGTTATGAGTTGGCGTAGTCGGAGATAAAACAGATATCCGACCGGACAGGCCGGATACCGCATTTAAAGAAATATGACGATTAAACTATAGAGGCACTTTATTTAATCCACATAATAAATAAAATCATTATTTTTTATTACACAATAAATAAAAATTATGATGAACGAATACCAATTTCTTTGCATTAAGAGGCTACAAACGGTTTCGCTTGTCTTCGTATACAAGACCTTATTCCGAAAAAAAACTTTTGTAGTATACGCTACTGCAGCGCGCTGAAAAATAAATTCTAGGAAACTTTGATAAGTTTGGATTGTACAGTATTAGCTGATCACCAAATATAAGGATCACGATCGTGACCAATCCGCACTGACTTCAGATAAAAATCAATCTTCGTTGCAATCGTGTTCTTTTCTTGATAGTAAGACTGAAAACAATTAACATTCGCTACCTCATGAAAGCAGTCCCAGAACGTGTCGTGAGCTTCGTGAGATACTGCCGACTTTGTCTCTTCTTTTTTACTTTTTTTGACCGGTGATGAACATGAACTGCTACTGGATGACACTTTGGCAAGCTCTCTCCGTTTCAACAGCCCCAAGTAGGTGTTTTTTTAAATCTTGGGTCTAGGTAAGTTGCATTCGAGTAGTTGGAGTCTTGATTTAACGAGGCCCTAATGTTTGGTAAATAATTTGATTAGTTTCATCTTCAATTTGATATCAATCCTTTAGCTTTAAGTTATGGATTGAAACTGTAGCACGCGCAAGGAGACGATTGCTGAGGTCGAAGGACTTTAGAAAGATATTTCATTGAAAACAAATCAAAATTTGGTAAAATCAATTCCTGTGCGTTTGCAAAACATCATCGACGTCAAAAGAGGGTTTATTTTAATCTTTCTGTTATTCTCAGTTATTATAATAAGTTGTCAAAATACTTTAGTCCACCATAGAATGTTTTTAATAGTATTTGATAAGACAATGAAGCACTAACTTGGCTAATGAACGGAAAGGCCAGAATTCGTCACCTACGAAGGTTTGCTTGCAACAATTGACTATTTTCGGTCGGCTACAAGGTTGGCCAGATATCCGGTATCCGGTAAAACAACTATCCGTTTCATCTCTAGAAATCTATCTATATTCGAATATAATCAATTCTGTATATTTTCAAGTCTCAAGCTTTATTCCATGAATTTATGAAACAAATTTGGATTTGGGACTACTATATAGTGGGGGAATACTAGTTTTATTTATTGTTCATTGAATGACATTTAAATATGTATTTGTCCCATATAAATGCAACTGTCCGCAGTCGCCATTTCTACTATTTTATTTTACGAAAATGAAAACTTCACAAAAAATTCATCCGTTTTTTCCTTATTTATTTTTGCTAACCAACTTGACCTCATGATTTTAATATTATTATTATGTTTCATGTTTTATGTGTGTTTTTATTCCTTTCTGATTTTGAATTGTTGCAATGTTTCACAATAAATTTTGTCTTTTTCTTTTCATTATGTACGATATTTTCATCTTTCGTTTTTTTTTTTTCTTTTGGTTTCAACAAAACAATTTCATTACTTTGTTTTTTTTTCAACATTTCTTTTTTTGAAATCTATTTATAAATATTTTTATTAATTTGTTTATTTTTTTTCATTGTAATTTGTAATTTTCGCAAAAATTGTATGTTTTTTTAAAAAATATTTTCATTTTATTTTATTTCATTTATGTTTTATATTTCAAAATTTATCTTTTATTTTAATTTTATATTTAATTTTATTTCATTAATTTTTTGTTTGTTTCTAATAAAAATGCAGCATTTTTTCACTTAGTATTTTGTTTTTTTTTTTTATCATAACATATTTTGTTAATAATAAATAAGAAAAACACAAAAAACAAATGCAACAAAATAAGTTTAAATACTAATAACTCAAACATTTCACATATTTTAATTCTTTACACAGGTTTTCATTTGTTTTTTTTTTTTAATTATAATAAAATTATTAACAATTTGCGCTTCATTATGAACATCATCATTATTATTATTATTTAATCAATAATCAATTGCTAGACCACTAAACTTAATAATTGATAGATTTAGTTTTATTCTTTAATTGTTTTTATTACAATAATTATAATAATAATTTGTTTTTATATTTTTGTGTTTTTGTTATAAATTAAATGTATGTAAGTATAGAGACTTAGATCATACTAGTATATAGTAAATATGTTTGTATGTATATAATTTTTTATATAAGTGTATGTATATAAATAAAGTTTTTTCAGACCCACCTACAAAAAAAGTAGCAAAATATAAAGTTAAAAAATAAAATTATCATGGTTTTTTATCATTCACTTTTTCACATATTTTTCATTACATATTATGATTGATAATAATATTTAATTACATATTATTATTATTATTTTTTCACTTTATACTTTCTTTTTCTATTCTTTGAATATTTAAAAAAAAAAAATAAATAGAAAAGAAAAAATTTAAAGAATTTCCCTTCTTAGAATCTAGAGAGAGAAAGAGGATCCCATTTTTGTATGAAAAATATTTTCATCATTTAAAAAACCACGATCAAGAGGAAAATAATAATAAATTTTAAAATATAATATTAAAAACTTTATGCTTAAGTTTAAAAATGAAAAACGGAGGAAAAAAGAAAATAAAAGTATTTGAGCGAAAATTAGAATAAAATTAAGCAATCAATAAAAGCAACATCAGATGCCTTTGAGGCATCTTCCAATTGTTTTTGGTGCGGATTTCATTGATTCTCAGACCGACTAATACAGAAACTAACTAAGAAACAAACAGCCAAACATGACTAAATCAACTCTAACTAACCCACTCACCTATCCACTTTGTTCTTTTATACACATAAAAGCAACCAAACATCCTAGGGGTTTTGGATCTTTTATTGCATCTTCTTCGACTACTACTACTATTTCTTATTTATTAAACTTTCGGCTTAATTTCTATAAAATATATATTTTTTGATCCTTATCTTCTTCTTCTTCTTTGTGGGTATTGTATATGTAAGTGATGTTGTAATAGTGTGTGTGTATGTGTCCTTTGTTTCCTGCAATTTTCATTTGAAATACATAAATTTGTCCTTAACTTTAGTGGGATGTTCATTTTTTGTGTGGTAATTTTGCTTATCTTTTCTTTCCTTTCCTTTCCTTTACTATTCTATTCTATTCACTTCTTTGTAAATATTGTGGACCAAACATTTTTCTTTCCTCTCTTATTCTCTACTCTATTCTCATCTGTCATCTATTTACTGAGCTTTACCAGCCTTACGTAAATAGACACTTTCATCAACAACTGAAGCGGCACCAAGCAATTTACTGCTACTGCTGCTGATTCCATCATTGTTAATTGTGCTTGATGATGTTGGTTGTAGTTTCGCTGAGTTTTGTGCTGCCAACGATGCTGCCATGTGTCGACTTTTCCTGCCGTTGGGCGCCAGATAAGCCTTGTAGAAGAAACGTGCAAACAATACAAAATAACTGAAGTACATCGCAATCGAAAGATTAATATTCGTTTGTGAAATGTTACACGATTGTGTGCCATGCGTCTTGAGGAAGCCATTGGCCCAGACATTAATCGCACAGCCGATGATCATTTGTGTCAATTGCAGCGATGTGATGATCATGGAAATGAAGCGGGGCGGATTGAAACGCGCTGCCTTCAGCGCATAGTATGAATACATTACCGAGTGCACGCAATAGTTCATCACAATGAACCAACGTGCCGACGATGTGTATTCGGTGTAACTGAACCAAGAGTAAATGAGCACCGTGATGTGATGATACCAATGCAAGAAGATCAAAGGTTGTTTGCGCAAAACTATGAAAATAGTGTCACCCAATTCTGGCAGTTTCGATAGCACAAACAGCCATGTCCAGAAGCCACACACGCGATCTTGTTCAATGTAGCTGCAAGCAAAAAGGAAACAATATCAATGAAGCAAATCAAAAACAGGTTTTTAATACACATGTAATATATGTATATGACTGCACGCATGTAAGTATGTATGTGAGTATATAATCTCAAGTTCAATGTCATCACAATACTGAATGCATGCATTGTGTTCCATTGAATATCAAGTGTAATGGAAAAATCCCTTTCAATTTTAAATCATCCATTCACAAGGTCAACATTCAACCATCCACAACCATCTCATATATTCAATTCAAGGATACACACACACACACACACACACAAACACATAGACAATGATGAACATTAAAAATATTCCATTGTGGAAAATTTCTTACCTAGGAACGCAAACAGAATGGAAAAGTCCATAATGACGAAGCACATGTATAAGTTCTGGTGCAGTCCTGAAAGCTCCCATAACGCTGAACATTGCAAGCATTGTATTCCATATTATCAACGGGCCACGCAATTGAAATCTGAAAATAAAAACATACAAATTATTAAATTTAGAATGCAAATTAAATTGAATTGTAAAAAAAATACTTGAAAGTGTATAAAGAATAGAATTGTATCTCTGTTTACACAATTGTATCTATTGATGTAGCATTCATTCATTTATTGCACATCAAGTTCATCCTCATTTGAGCAAATAAAATTGAATAAATTTTGTTGTTTTTATGATGTCAACTCATTCATCAACTGTCTTCTCTCTTATTATTTATTTGTATTTGTATTTATATTTGCATTTGCATTAGATTTGTTTGTTTTAAAGTTTTTAGAAAGATTTTATAATAAATAAAATCTTTTTAACACTCCTCACAACTCAACTCAAGTCAAATATCAATAATGTGCAATTTACGTAATTCTCACAAATTAAATTTAAAATATGATAGAATTTACTTCGATTAACCCAAGATTACATACTTAGTATCTTTTACCACCCAATTGAGATAATGGATAAAACTCTCGAGGAAAGTTTATAGGTAAATATATTGATAATTTCAAAGAAATCGCCAAAAGCCTAATGGTTTTTGTTACACTAAATTAAATTGATTGAAACCGAGATTTTTTGGGTACTGCATTTGGTACTACATATGTATTTCTTCCAGTAATTGTGGAATTGTAGTACATAGTTGAAACAATATGATGTTTTTTGTATTAAATGTTAGATAAATATCTCATCTCAATAACTGAGAGAGTAGTTTGCATCGAAACGAATGGTAAGATCAATCTCATAGTGGTGTATAGAGTCCTCAATGTACAATTCTATACGTTACAAATATCACGACAAAGTGATTATTTACTAAGTATTACTGTGCGTAAGGTAAAAAAGTAAAGATTTTCATATAAATTTGTTTTGCTTTTGAAATTTGCTCCTTCGACTTAAGTTCGTAAAAATAATTCAAATTGTCTAAATGTCAACAATAAATACTTAAACAAATTGACAATAATAATTGCATGATAACAAAATCAACAATGATAAAACATGCAAATATTGATGTAAGTATAGTATATATTCAAATGGATCTGTCTTATCCACACATATATCTATCTTTATTAATTTAATCGCACGATATTACTTCACTTACGAATTAACGAGGTTGAACTGGAAATGACTTAAAAAAAATAAACTTTCTAAATTTACTATAATAATGAGAAGTCAATTTATGATGGCAAGGAAGCACATTCAATTTTTTAATTAAAATAACCTTCAGGTTTGAAAGAAAAGTATTCGTTTAAACAACTTTTTTAGCCATTTTTCTTAGATTCGATCGATTAAATTAGGGGAACTATGACCTCGATTAAGCCAACTGCAATTCATCCAAGATTCCGGAATTATCAGGAATTCCAATATCTAATAGATCTTATAAATTCAATTTCATTAAGGTTCTAGGTATTGATTGCCTAGTTATAAGACCAATTAGACCTTTACTGTGCTATATTTCCTTTTCTTCGTTATACAATCTACTACATTAATCGTTGAGACTTTTTTGCATATATATATATATATATATATTTATTATGTAAATGCTTCATAATTCTGCAATGTCTTGAAACTATAGGGATACCTTTCCGAGTTAAAATCAGTATTTTTTTATGTTCTTTAGCGAGAGCTAGAAGGTAGAAAGGCTTTGTTATTCTTAAATTTTTGAGGTACAGACAATATTTGTTAAATTTACTCTCAAGCCATCGTTTGAGTTTTATTCTTGTGGAATTCTAAAATGGTTCTGGTCCAATGAGAACATCGGTCGCATATTCTTATAAGTACACTTCTCTTGTCTCTGTAGCATAGTGGTCAAAGGCTACAGAATTTATTTGATACCCAAATCCTATGCAAGAAAGTATAGTATGAAACCTTTTAGAGAAATTTATATTTATGTCTGTTATTTCTGATGTAATTTCAGGACCTCCAAAAAATCTTCTAGCCGTGTTACCAATATTTGTAGTGACAGCTTTTTATTTTGTCATATCAATTAAAAGACCAACTTCTTTCCTGAATCTATTTTGTATAGATTCCTTCTTTTTTCTCATCTTCTCCTTGTTTTTTTCTCCCCGTACACACTACTTCACTTCCATAAGCGATGTGTAGCATACACTCCATACAACGTATCCATGAATGTAAAGGAGACATTCCGAAAGCAACGTAACAATAAGACACTTAAATAATTCATATCTTTCATAACAGTATTACCCAAACTATTATCTTATGTTGAATGTTTGTTTCTTCATCAAAAAGTATCAGGACTAGGTAAATTGCAATCAGTAATGTGATCACAACAAGAAATTACGTAAAGGATGACGCAAGGATATTTGACATAATAGGTGAGCAGCTGCTTTAGCTAATCTGAAGTAATTGGTGGCCTGTAATTTTCTTCACTAAATGATGACCAAGTAAAGAAATTATATTGGAAATTTTAAGAATGACCCACGTTGCAAAGAATCTTAGAAATAACCGGTTACTGTACTCTGAATCTGTAAACCATATAAAAAATATTGGAATTTTTATTTATTTTTTAAAAAAGAAAGAAGAATTGTTTTGCTTTAAATTTTGAAATACCCCAAAACGTGTTTTGAATAAGAAACTCATTAAGTAAAAATTCAACTTGTGAAAATAATTAAAATTCAATGAAATCATAAATATTTTTTTTTTCTTAAAGCAATAAAATTATGAGTGAATATAAATGATTGAAGTGGATTGAAGTGGTTCATAAATTGTCACAAATCAAACCACATCTTAATCACAAACTAACAAACCATATTCCATCATTTATTTCCAAAAAAATTATTTAATCTACAATACTTAGATCCACACATGACATTCATACGTTATTTCTCTATATAAATTCAATTGATATACGTTTCTTAGATATATAAATATTTATACTGTATACTTTGTGTGGTCTTATCGAATAAAACTATGTATAATAATAATAAATAAATTATACCAGTTGTTTGCTTATCAATTACAATTACTCATATGTACAATACTATACGAGTATACGTAAAATTAAAAACCTCACTTGAATGATTCGAAAGAATGTGATTTGTTAAATATTTATCGATTTATCGCTTTTCTTAAATCAATATATATTTTATTATAAAATGAATAGTGTCCAGAGTTCAATAATAAGATTGCTACGCGTGACCATATTTTGAATTTGTTTTCTTATAAAGTAATCTCTAATCGATATGCACATTTAATGGTTCCTCTTAATATTACTATTCCTACATTAGTAAAGAGGATAAGTTTCTCTTTCTTTCTCTTACATATTCTTATATAATCAGGGTCTTCAAAATTGAACGTAACTTAAAAACTTAGGTACTGACTACACTAAACATATGTATGTAAGTCAAGAAACGATATTCAGAATTAAATATTTGAATTTTGTTTCCAGAAAATTTATTCAATCATCAAATTTATTTTCATGATATTCAACTTTTTACAAGTTCATAACATTCAGAACAGTTTAATGCATACACAATTGAAATGAATACAAATTATTCAAATTATACGAAACAAAGTATTGTAAGAAGGTCACTGAAATTTGTTATTAAAAAGATGTCACTTCAATTTGCAACACTCTACTTAACTCCTTCAAAACTTCTGTCATGTTATCTTGCTAAAATATTTGAAGCCTTTTCTGAATTTGTTGGATCTATCACACTCATTTAAATTCTTTATCATCCTTAGTGTTTTTTTTTTTAAATTGTCAAAACTTTTTAACAAATTTATTCTATATAGCGATGGTTTCCTATCTGATTAGAAGAACACCAACGAAATTGGCATGGAGGAACGAAATGAAAATTATTCGACAATCAAAGGAGGCGTGTGCTCCTGAAACTCGACATCATGTTCAAGCTGCCAATGAGGTGTGATTGAATTATCAAACAGTGATAAGCCACACATGACAATGTTGTGTATGAGACATCATCATCATCATTATTATTATCAGCTACTATCTGTCATTCAGCAGTTGTTTCGACATGATTTATTTATTTTACGAGTAAAAAAATCTGTTTTACATTATCGCAAAAGACAATTGAAAAAACAGAAATCAGTTCACAAGTTCAGAAGTCCAATTAAAATGTCAAACAAATGTTAAACAATTTTTTTTTTAAATTTTTAATTAATGATTTAATTTCTTTACAAATTAAATGATCTTTACTTTTGACTTTGTCGTATTTTGTACATTTAAATGTAATTGAATTTTATATTCATAAACGTAATTATGAATTCTAATAACAAGTGAGTGGGTTTTTAATCCATCTCATCAAACAATAGTACAAGGTTAAAGAATGAAAATTTATGTAATTTTTAAAAACTTATTTGCCAAAGGTTCGCTTTGTTAGACCCTGTAAACTAAACATATGAGTGAATGAGTTTAAGAGAAAAATTTTATTCAAATATCATTAAAAATTAAAAAAACTTTATGTAATGAATTTACATATTTCATTTACATACTATAAAACTTGTAAGCAAGAGGTAAGTTTCAGGGTGACTTTCATTCGAATTGATGCTCACCAGTTTTAATAATTTTCCTGACAATCAAGAAGAACAATTTACAGTTATAATTACAATTTTCTCCAGTCCCTTGTATTGCAAATTGATAATAGCGATTTAGCTTTAAAAACTTTTGTTTATTTTTAACTACTACTTCGGTGAGGGAAAATCAATATCAGATTCGGTACTACTCGGCTCAGATCAACACAACTTTTTTTTCAGAGCTTCTATATTGTATTGTAATAACATTTTCCTTTTGAACGCGTTCTAAGCTAGTGACTAAGTCAAAGTCAAATCGTATTTGTGATGACCTCATTTCATTCTCAATATTCTGCGCTTCTGCCTTAAATACCTTTACGTATGTACTAGTATATTGTAGTTGACGATTAAACTGAAATTATTTGGTATTTAGGAATCATGACGTTAAATATTCTTGATTTTCATGTACTCGTATCACAATTTGTACACATTTAAAATTTTGTCAAAAGCGCTTGGCAGATTCCTTTTTAAGCAAATATGTAAAACGTATCAAACTCATGTCAAAATAGTGTCAGAAACATTCCAGTTTGTGGAGCAAGTATACGGCGGTCATTGTTAAAGCAAAACAAACGTTGTCTGTGGCAAAATGGTGTTTTTTGTTTTTTTTTTTTTTTTTAACCAGAGTGTTGCTAGAGGACGACAAACGCTTAAGATTGCACTATCAAAATGATCTCAATTTTGTAATAAATAACAGAATGCAGAGAAACAATTTAACTCATTCTTCACGATGAATTGAGTAAAACACAGGTCTGCCCATAGCTTTAACTGATGACCAGAAATAACTTTGTGTTAATCAACCCAGAGGATCAGAAATTATTAAAATTTCCTGAAAACTATTGGTACAGGAAATAAATGATTCCAATACGATCTAGAAACTAAATACTATGTTCAGAATGGAATTAATGTTGAAGACATTTAGAATGCTATTCTAAAAAACTACCTGCATAATGAATTTCAATCACTTTTGAAGTATTAAAAAAAAAAAAAAATATTTATTTCGAAAACGTGATTAACGTTTTCCTGAACCAGTCTAATACTTAATTGTCACACAGTGTATTAAAGAAAACGTGAGAATCAAATCTTTTACATACCTTTAAGTAAAATTAGAAATACTAAACAACTTAATTTGGATTGCAAAAACTCCGCATGATGATTATTTAAGGACAATTAATAAATTCTATTATTTCTTTCTTCTACTCGTGGAAATGTGTGCAATTAATTTAGTTTTCATTTTTTTATTAATATAAATAATTGTAATTTGTTATTTGGCCAGAATAAAAAAAAATAATAACATTTAATTTTAATTATAATTTTTATTAACAGCAATTAAGTGTTAGTTGCAAACAATCGAATGAATAATACTTAAAAGAAACTCATGCTTATTTTAATCTTTTCAAATACAAATTATTAAATCGTGCAATTAAGCAAAAAAGAAGAAGAGAATGTGAAATTTTCTCTATTTGAAACAAATGTGATGTGGCGGGTTTGTGCCACGTGAGCAACAAGAACAAAAGCAACGTTTTTCATTTAATGCGCTTATAATTCTCAAACGATTTATGCATGCTTTTGCGTATTACGTTGATGTCTAGTGTTGTGAAACTTGTGCCTCGATTTAAGAGTAAGGAAAACCAAACCCGCCTTGCTGATCGCTTGGCAGAAGGCTTCCTGGCATTAAGATGAACATGGGGCAAGCATATCCTTGCGGCCCATCTCTCTTCGGTTTTGGGCTGCGAGGTGGTTTGTTCTGTGGGAGTCTTGTGAAGCAAAATTTTTGAATGGGTATAGGTCGTCCCTTGGCGCTTCACTGGGCTTAGGCAGAGCTCACTACTTTTGAGTAAAGTACGGTCTGAAGGAGTTAAGAGGGGTAGCGATTTGCCCAATTGGATAATTCATTTGTTACAAATGCAGAAATGAATCGCATAAACTCACACAATTTTGTAACAAAATTATAATAAGAAATATTACTGTTCGCTGTTTTCTACGTTTCTGCTTTGATGAAATTTAATTTCTTTTCAAATTGTTGTCGCGCTAAATTATGGTCCACAAACATGATGATGTCGGTGGTGTGGTGTCATCATCAGTGAATAAAGCGCATACAATTTTCACTTTGCCAAACATGAAATCAATGAATGAATGAGACTAAAAAGAAGATATACAAACAAAATGCGCAAAAATTGCATAAGAAAAAAGAGAGTCATAGCCAACAAAATTGTGCCAAAACTGTGTAAATGAATGAATTGGAAGAGAGAGATATATAATAGGGAGAGACAACTGAATGTGTGCTCATGTGAAAGTCTCAGAGATAAATAGTCCCATATATAGAGAGAGAGTGAGTGAGAATGTTATATGCTGTCTCACTCCTTTGATTGTTTAGTAACACCTTTCTTTTGGTCACTACTGTTGCTGTTGACCTAAAGTTGCCCACAAGTTGGCATCGCAATTCCTTTGGCTTTGTCATTATGCAAGACAAGTTATAATATTATTTTTATAACAATAACAACAACATTATTAAAGATACAAATTATAAAAACAAAAGAAAATCAAATGTTGGCCAATTTATTATTATTACTATTACCGTTGTTGTTTTGTTATTTGCTGCTGTTATGTCGACGCTACTTTTGGCCCATTTTGTGTGTTGTTTTGTTGTTACTTTTATTTATGTTTATGTTATTATTGTTGTTGTTGTTGTCTTAATTTATGTATCTTCATTTGGTTTTGGCCAATTTTTTGTTTGTTTTTTTTTTGCATTTTTTCAATAAACCACACACAAACGAACGACTGACAGCCGAGGCAAGTCGCGCGGTCATTTTGTATTTGTTGTTTAAATTTGGTTTTTCTATTAGACACACACAAATTTGTTGCGTTTTTGGCCAAAAAATATTGCCACATTTATATTATTTCTGCATGTTTGCTGAATTTGATTAACTTTATCATATATTGAATTTAAAAATGTTGTATAAAATTTCATTTTTTTTTTTTTTTTTTTTTACTTTATGATGTAATCTACAACTTCTTCTACTTTGTTTTGATTGCTTTTTTTTCATGTAAGAAGTTCAAGAACATTTTGGCAGCCAACTTGATGTTCTATCGATTAGAAGAGAATATGAAAAATTGAAAGGAGGCAAAAAGAAAAGCAAACACAAGTTTAAATAACTTTAGTATGATACTAGAGTGGAAGAAGATTCTTCTTTCTATTTATCTATTTGTAATTGGTTATGTAGATAAGTTTACTTTGAACTATCATGGAAATGCTTATCTGTGAATATTATAAGCAATCATCTTGCATGAAGTGTTCCAGTAGTTCTTTCTAGGAATGTAACAATTCAACATTTTGCCGATATCAAAGTAATTAATGGTCGATGCTGATACCGAAATCTATACCTTATTAAATAATAAATCGTTTTTGTATTTGTTGGGATTGCTATTTCACAAAGTAACACAACTCTTTATGTATGTGACGTTCCGAGGCGACTAACCTCAGTTGATAAGACAAGAGTTTTTATGCAATAGTTCTTTCAATCTGAGACTCTTAGAATGTCAGATTCCACCTATTCTTGCTCAGTATGAGTATTGGTATTGGGCTTCTTTAATTAAATTGTCACAAGCATTCCAGATAAAATATTTATATTTAGCTCATTGTCATTTTACAGGATCATTATCCACATTATCCCTGTCTGTACTTTTGAATAACGATATAAATTATTTTTTCGCCAGATTGTCCGCGGATTGTAAAGCGAAGGTTCACAATTTGTATTGTGGATCTAATGTTGTTTTCCGCGGCTTGTTGATCCTTGATCTGCCCTTAATCGAAAACTGTTAAATGTACCTTGCGAATATTGGTCAACACATAATATCGGAATCGTTATATTCCTAGTTTCTTTATTTGAAAATGCTGGTGCCCCTTCACTAACATCAAATTCACCGACTTTAAATAGCAGCAGCCACTAAAATTTGCATGATCTCTGATCGCCGTAAATGTTTGACATTGAATGACGCACTTTTGCAGTTGCAATTTTTTAAGTAAAATGTAATGAATAAAAAAAATGTTATCTAAGTACTAGTACTGAATTGTATTTTTATCATGATCCATCCATTAGAAACCCTAAGTGGCACCTTTTCCCCTTTGGGTTGATTTGCCAAAGAAGTGTAGAGTAGAAAATACATACTATATATTTAAGTATATAAGCAAACAGAATCAGCGAACAAAGAAGAGAAGGGAATTTGCTAAATCAGCAACGAGACATCAGCAAGAAAACAAGTTAAAAATTCATAACTATCTCAGTTTTAAATGTTAAGAAAAAACTTAATTATTTATTTTTATTTTAATATTTTTTATTTCTTTTTTGTATTTATTGCAACATTGAAAAATGTCAAAACTACAACAAACAGAATACATATAACCAAAATAAATAAGTTTTTGGAATAAGAAAAAAAAAGTAGGTACATTATTTACACACACACTCACAAACAATCACATAGATATCTTTATATTATATACATAGTACACATTTATAAACTCACTCAATTTAATTGAAAAAGCGTCAATATGTTGAATGTTGAGAAAGTAAAAGTGTGACGATGCGTAAATTGGTGTAAATGAATTAAAGGTCGCTGCTGTTGCTGCAGCAGCAAGTGAAAGATAGAATATGTGAAGCGAGTAAAGAAAGTCTCACAACAGGAGAGAGTAGAGGGGACTCCATACATCCTCCATACTTGTGTATATTCGTGTGTCTGTGTGTGTGTTAATAAACAAAAAATAAAGCCAGTAAATGTGAATGAAAAAGATTTTAATGCAAGAGATACAAAACAATAAACTTACAGATGATGAACGTGTGACGCATGCGCTTGCTCAAAACTCACAGTGAAATGATGATGCTGGGGAACAGAGTAGAGAGAGAGAGAGAGAGAGACACAACACTTCCATTGCGTGTAAATATTTAACTGACATACTTTTCAAATTTCTCTCATTCACACTCTCTCTCTCTCTCTCTCTCTCTCTCTCTCTCCACCATTACGAGAGAAACTTACATTTTTACTCTATTCTCTACTACCAAAGACTAGATTATGAATATTCATAGTATTTGCTACTATGTACTTACTATTGTTATTGTTGTGACTTTAAACTAAGCTTACATCAGGTGATTAAACAGGCACAAACTCTCTCTCACACCCGTTGCTTTGTCATTATTTCCTTAATTTGCTCTCTCTCTCAATTTCTGCTTCAACTGATCATCATCATAATCATCTTATTGATAGATGCTGATTATGTCAAAAGCGATAATGATCTTTTTTGTTTGTTTGATTTTGTTTAATATAATATACAATATAATACATAATAATAGTACGATGCAATGTGTGAGCGTTAGATGGGCGGTTAATCGGATGATTTTTGGTTTCTTGTTTTTCACGGTTATCGATCGGGAGCAATTTTCAAAGTCACATCCAATCAACACAACAAGTTTCACTTTCTTTGATTAAAAAACATTATCTTTGACCATTGGAATCATTCCACCGAAGGTTAAGCACTGTTTTTTACTCTGCACAAACAGTAATCAGAGTATTTTATACCAGAAAAAATAATATATAATACATATTTTTAAATAGGGAACTGGTCCCCTTATTTAAAATTTGTCGACTCACAAACTATGTTAATTTCTGTTCGTAAATTATTATTATTAATCGATTAATTGCAGTTAATAACTGTTCGTTTTAATGAATCGATTAACTGATAACTTTTTTGTGTTGCCATGACTATATGTGTGAATATATTTCATCAAAAAAGAGTTGCAATCTTGAGATCTCTATGAGCCACCAAATGAGTATTTTATTTGACAGGGAAAGTAGTTTACTAGTTAGACTATTTTTCCAATAATCGTGGAACTTCAAATGAGTACTTCCCACGAAATACTGATTATAATCATTACATCACTTCAACAAACATCACGACAAACTGAAATGCCTATTATAAAAATAATTGTATTATTCATCTACACTATACTTATTTCAACACCTTTCTATCATACTCATTTTGTTTTAAGTGAGGGTATTACTTATAGTACATATATTACATATGTGAAAATACCTGTATAATATAGTATAACATTTTTTAATGGCCTTTATATCCAACTCTTTAATTACAAGTTGCGTATAATTGCAAATAATTGAATCGATTGAATATTATATTGAGATAAGATAAATGATTATAGTATAGAGAGGAATATTATGTACAATAATATAGAGAAAACCAATGACGAATAACTGGAAATTAGACTTGTAAACTTTGCAATAAATTTATAAAATCGTATAAGTAAATTTATATTTCCGGAGAATATAAAAATATATCTAGCAAAGCTACTCGTATAGCGTTTACTTCATCAAAATCGATATACAGAATCAGAAGATATTAATTTTTAATTTTAAATATGTCCTAATAAATTCTTTCTTGGCAACACTAAGGACCGCTATTGGTCTATGTGAGATCTTTTGATCGGCCAAGCTAACCTAACCTAATAAATTCATACAAACATTCTGTGTATTACTTGAAATCATTTTGTGCCTTGAATAAACGATTTATTCATTCATCGTGTTAAGCATCGGCTCGCAATGCATTCATCGAAGGTTCAGAATCCGTTTTCTCTTTATTTGATTTGACTAGCAAGAATTTATTGTACTTTCTTAAGATATCTACCAGCTGATGAATTCGCGGGCACAGTTAGTGTTTAATAATTCTGATCACTTTCTAGAAACCCAATCAAAAGACCCTAGATTAAATTTTAGATTAGAACAGGGGTGGGAAATATTACAACTCCTCACTGCGGCCATGAATGGGTCTATTGTGACTATGTGACTATCACAATTACATTACATTTCCTTCGAGATTCTGGTATTCATCAAGAATTCCAAGACTTTCTTCGGAGACAAGACTGCAACTTCATTTGGTTCCAAATAATGGTTTCCCAGATATCGGAGTCTGGTCCAAGATAGGCTCTGCTGTTTTATCATTACATAGCCTGCATTGCTCATCGCGACTAATCTGCTTATTATGTAGGTGCTTCATGGCTCTGCACTCTCTCGTTAATAAGCCTGAGAGTAAAGACCCTAAGACAATCATCTAATGTTTTTTATATGTAATTTATTTGGAAATATGTACTTCGGTATATTCTAAATAAGTTGATGCTACATAAAATGAATGACCTTGATGTGAAGGTTACTATTGTGGAATTAATATATTATTATGTATTTCGATTTTGTATTTGTTATAAACTTAAAATGACCAATTTCGTAAACTTCTTCTCCATATACAGTATGAATGTACGTATGTAATTTTAAAAACTATTTCAATCAATAGTTATAAAACTAAACTTTTTCCCCATGACAAAGGGAAAAATACATTTCTCATTTAAAATTCTTCTTCATTGAAAATTGATGACAATCAATTTTAGTTGAATTTACATATAATCGATATGCAAGATAATTGAAATGGAAAATTAACAATTTATTAACTTTAAATTGACAACAATATATATACACATACCCTAATCTATTCCTGATATGTTACTCGTATATATGTAAGTTTGCGTGTTTTAAGAATATTTCTAAAGGACATTTTTACTGTTGAATGAACGCAATATTTTATTATAAACTAAGCAAGGAAACATCTAAACGTTTCGTTATAAAAATAACTAAAGTTTTCACCTCATACATCCAACCCTTTATACCTCCTGTCCCCTCCATCATCTATTGTAATTTTATTGTTATTAGACTAAAACACGCCCATTACCTAGAACTTAATACACGCAACGTTTTTTTCTTGCCGGTATAATAATATCGGGATGATTCTCATACTCGTATACCTATGAGAAATACATATACATACATGAATATACAAGTTGTGTACTGTTGGTTTTGTACACTTCAAGTATTTTGAACAACATGTGTACATACTCATGCACTTAGTGACATGGGAAACGTATACCATACACACCCCCCCATCATGGAACTTCTTTATAAGAAGCAAATTTCTCTCATGTTTAGAGGATTTATAAAACTAATTATATATTGGATTTTGTTATTCTTCATAAACTTTTATTTTTATATTGGTGAGATTGACTCATCTTCTCGAAATTTCTGTAAGAACCAACTATTTCACTTTTTTCTTACCATTTTTAAATATTAAGTTTTGAAGCACTTATAGTATAGTTGATAAAGTTATCGTAGTACAAGTGCGTATACGTATTCGACAGTAGACTTTTTCATAAACTTCTAAGATTGATTTATCTTTATAGTTAGATCTTTCAAAATTTTAACTGTTCCATTGTGGAAATTGAGTTAAATGTTCTTTCTACACTCAATCTCATCGTTCTGATGACGACGTTACCTAAGATTCTTTATTGTTTCTGCTTAAAGTTCGGTACTTTCCCATTTCTTCTTTCGCTTTTTATTTTAATTTTTCTTTTCAAATACTTATATATATATCAATTGGAACACAGTCATTCAAATTGCATTGAATTTTTACAATTTTGTATTATCAAGTAGAAAATTGTTGAAGAAAAGTAATGAATCATACAAGTGTTTTTTTTTTTGTTTTGTTTTATCTTTTTAAATAAATGAATATAATGGAGGCGCAGCTATAAGGTGTGAGTGAGTCTAAATAATAAACAAAAAAAAAAAAAAAATCATTATAAATAATGGTGGCTGAAATGCGAACAAAATGATATCATAATCAGACAGAAATGACGACACTTAGTTTTGTTTCTGCTTCTATACTTTAATAAAAATATGGTTTTCTTTGGAATTTTTGTTATATATATATATATATATGTATATATATTTTTTACCATTTTTGTTATACAAGCAACAAATAAAATGAAAACAAAAAATTATATACACTTATATGTATGTATATCATAGGCAACATTAAAGAAAATTAAAAAGAAATGTTGATGATTGTTATCACACAAATTAGAAAAAAAAAAAACAAAGGTAACCAGAAGCAAAATCAAAATCACGTAAAAAACATTTGCCAAAAGAAAAAAATAAATACACATAACTTGGTTAATTTTCGTATTGTTTGGTTATTTTCTATCTGAAGGCCAACAGCAAAAAAAAAATATATCAAAAATGCGGTTTACTTATGCAGAAAAGCGAGTGACGCGTGACCCACGTGCGTGGAACAAAAACGTGGAAAAATTTCAAAAACAAAACAATTGAACGACATAATACGACGATTCTTGGAATGCAATCACTTGGCTGCTGCTGTTATTGCAAATCCTTGGCCAATAATAAAAACGTCAGGCCTTTTCATTTACTAAACTGGGAGAGGCTATGATATTCGATAAAATTTTATGGATATGTTTTAGTTTGGAATTCTTCAATATTTTATTTTATAGATAAAAGTTTTTAATTTAGAATATGCACATACTAAAATTTGAAGAAGAGGTTTTTGGTTCCATTGAACCATATGTACCAGAAACTGTTGTTGTTTTTTTGTTTAACTAAAAATACTGAAAAACAGTCTTGATGTTTTGTAAATATAAATGGAAATAAAATTGTTTAAAATTCTATTCCTTTAATAGATTCAATTCAATTCAATTTTATTGCTAATACTAATAATAGATACATTTGTTTATGAATACGATATCTTAAAATAAAGAGTTTAGTCTTTCGCTACCTTCACAACTTAGTTGAATAGATAAACCAAGTTATTGTTTTTTATACTAATAAATTAAATAAATATATTATTAATTATAAATCGTCAACAAATGCATTAGCATTCATAAGAACCACTACTACTACTACTACAACAATTCAGTGAACATAAATCGACGATCTGAAGAGTTGCTTATTTTGAGTTGGGTAAGCCCATTAAGGTTTGGTGTTCCTATACTGGATATTAATGCACAATATGTACTTTAGATGAATTTTTAGAAAGTTTTCGTTTTCGATCTATTACATTTTTTCTATTGTATAAGATAAACAGGTAATTTGGAAATCTTGAAAAAATTATAGTTTAACTTTTATTTCGCTTTCTATTTCGCATTATACGAGGGTAGTTTGATAAGTATGTGACTTTTTGAATTTCATTCGTACTGCTTCTGTTAACTACCATCTGTTATTAAATTATTGTCAAATTTTTGAGCAAAGTCCATCATTTAGTTTTTTGACATCCAAGGAAAGCAGACAAACTCGTGAATTTCGACGAAATTGGAAAAACACCATCAGCGAAACTAAGGAAAGACTTGAGAACTCTGCAATTCAATTCCATTTCGGTGAATTAGGTTTTGGTCGTATCAGCATAAGTGACGCCGAATGTTCAATCGTCGATACATTCCGTGAAGTGATATTAGACAAGATACCAAGAAATAGTCAAAGCAGTGGACTTCTCCGGGTGAATGCTTTCCAAAGAAGGCAAAGTTTGATCTGTCGATCAAGAAGGTCATGGCTGCAGTTGTTTGCGATGCATGAGGTGTGATTCGCAAATTATCACCAACGAATATTATTCAGAGTTGTTGAACAGATTCATAATTCATATGAAGCAAAAATTACCGCTTTTGGGGATGAAAAAATGGCTTGCCGGTAAGAGATTTGGATTGAATGAAGAGGTAATTACTGAAACAAACGCCTATTTTTAGGGTTTTGAGAAAATCTTTTATTTGAAAGGGTTAAACAAAATTGTGAAATTCCTAGACCTTAAAGTCTAAAGAAGACTACGTTGACAAATGAAAAACTGTTTATTGCCGAAAAAAATATCTATTATTCAAAAAGTGATTAACTTATACAACTGCCCTAGTCTTATTACGTATTAATATTAATTAAATATAGAGTAGTAGTGTTCAGTAGCAAGTAACACTCCAGGGGCATTAACCATTAACATTATCATCTACAGGTTAATGACACTTGAATTTGTCAACCTCTGGCTTACTTTAAGTAAAATTATTAACTGTATTTTTTTAAAAATATTTTGTTAACAGTTTAATTCATTTTTTTTTAGTATGTTAAATGTCATAAGAGTTAAGTAATAAGTATAAGTCGAACACGAGTCTAAATTAGTAAGATTCAGTAATTCACACCTTTCAATTTTTGAACAAAGTTCGCTTTACAATTTGTCTGATGACTTGAGTAAATATTTGAACGAATCAATCAGTTAGCTTTAAAAAGATGAGTAAAGAAAACTTTAAGAAATTCTTGAATTGAAAAACATTTATTCGCAATTCAAACAATTTTAAAATCTGCCTATAATTTACGTAAATTGCAAAACAAAGGTGTGGGTTGACTTTTGATGAGACCAAGTAAGTGTGGTATGATGACGTACAATAGTTTAACTGGAAAGCAAATACACAAGCAAATTATCGATCGAAATCATTGTCAGTCGTCATATAATATACCCAAAACAAAAAAAGTGGCGAACTTAAAATTTTGTTATATAATTAAATTTACAAAAAAAAAAAAATATTCTCAAAAACTACAAAATTTTATTTGCCATTAAATTAGCATATTCTGTCTACAATTCTTCATTGCGTTTGTTAATTTTTGAACTACAAACAAATATGCAATTTTAGAAAATTATACAATTGTCTATTTTCTTTCCGAAATATGGAAAATATTATACAATATGATTACATATTTACACTGAAAAGGGGGAGTGTGTGAGACTGAAAATTATTTAAACTCAAACATGCTTCGAAAATGTTCGATAATCATGTTATTATTTCAAGGTAAATATTATTCTATAGATGAATTTCATTCGTGTTCATATAATTTGTCAACCCTTCCACCACCTATCCACATGTCCACATGTTATTTGACTGTATGACTTGTGTAATTAATTTGCTATTATATTCAGCCTATATACACATAGATTTTCGTAATTTATAGTTCCCCTCAATGTAGTAATAAGATTTTATTATTTACTGTCATTAAATAAAAATCACTTTAAATCTGATATCAAAGAAGAGTTTATGTTTATTAGTTTTCATATTAAAAACTATATTTATTTTGAATTTTTTTATTAAAATGAGAGAAATTAGGAAAAGGTATTGAAAAAATTATTGTAATTTTTATTTATAACAATAATGTATACTGTATCATCATGAAGTTGGTTTGTGTGTGTTCCAATCGAATGATTGACTGATCGTTAAACTGGAGATGTGAAAATGCTATAAAACACAATTTTATACAATTAAATTTGAATAGAGTGGGTGGGTGAGCAGTAGAGTACTACCGACATTAAGTTATTATGTATGTATAATTATAATACTTTATACTAAATACAATAATAGTATGAATGGTGGTGACCTATATTATTAATAATAGATTTATAATTTTCCAATGAAATATAAGATACTTAAATATTCATAGTAAATATAACAAAGAAACAGATTTATTAACCATCGTTAAATTTAGTCAGTTTTCTAGGGTCTGGACTGCAGAAGTTCACAGAAATTCGAAACTGAAAATTTAAATGCATTGAATATTGTTGGTACTTTGCTTCAACATAGAAAAACTGAAAAAAGGGAATTACCAAAATGTAGATACATATGATTTTGTATTTTGCCATGCTCAAAGTGAAAATAAGTAAGACCAAAAATGTTAAATGTCTTTTGATACTATAGTTTAAATAATAGAAAAACTTGAAGGCTCTACAATTTAAGGAGAAATCAATTGTAGCAATTGGATATGTGGACAACAAATTGAAGAATGAAATGCCAAAGTTGTAATACTTTTCTCGTACCTTTTACATCTTCTGATTACTGTTCTAAATTCTTTTTTTTTTATGGGAGGTACCCCTTCTAGTTACTTATAAGTACATAAAACTATTCACTGCGTGAAGAGTATAATAACCATTAATTTCCAGCTGATGGATATGGTTGTGTTATATCTAACCAAACTCAAAAAAACAAAGAAACATAACTCATTACATTAAAAAATAAAACGTTATAATAGTTATTTACAACTACATTTTTGGCTTTTTTGCATTTCACAAGTTCGAACTAACCGAAAACCAAGTGGTTCTACAATTTCTAAACGTCTGGCGAACCTTTATCAGATGATTTTCTAATAAGAATAGAATTTTATAGTGATATATATATTTTGTCTTTATCGGTGCTGTACAACCACAACATTGTACACAGTTTCAGATAATAAATAATATTTATAGAGATGAAATTATATAAATAAATGAAGCAAATGTTACATCATTTGGAAGTTTTTTATATGGTGAATTTCAGTTCTAATAAAGTGATTGGTTCCGTGAAGAACTATACCAATGAATACAAATGTTTTATAGTTCAATATAATAATATAAAAAGTTAATTGAAACATATTAAAATACGAGTTTCTGGGAATCATTAAACTGAGATTCAAGTTAATCAATGAGTAAATGAAAAAAGTGATATATTTTACGCAGATGAAAACTTGTAAAACGAAAATCAATGGGCAGATTGAAGTCTTTATTTATATTAAGACTCCTCTTGATTCTGTACATAAACACAATAATTCTTGTCGACTTTCTCTTCTAGAATCTCCTCATATTCTGAATTTAATATACATACATAAATAAATTTTAGACAGAGACGTTTATCACTGATCGCTGGAAATTATTTTTTTTTCTGCAAAAAAAAAAAAATATATATATTACGTCAAGCATGAAGAGCATTTTAATTTTACTCTCTGAATTCTTATTAAATTGTAAACTCCAAATTACGTTTTTTGTTTTGTTTACGTCAAGTGAAACCAATTAATTTCAAAACAAAATAAAAAGGAATATAAAATAAAAAAGTTGTGATATCTAAACAAATTAAGTTCAAGCAAAAACAACGAATTTCTGAACTCACTCGTTATACTAATGACGCAGAATGAGAACAAAATTCCATTACAGTGGGTTTTATGCACTTTCAAGGTCTTTGTACTTCAATCATTAAACATTGTAGTACAGTATAATATTATCATTAAAAACAATGTATGAATTTATGTGTCCAGGGAAAGGAAACTTTTCGAAAGTATAATGGAAAAATTTGCTAATTCAACTTCTTGACTTGACTTTAGTCGTCGACACTTAACTTGAATCGCCGATTGATTTTATTAAAAAATGAATTATGCAACACAAACAAAAAATGTTTCTAATGTTTATTTATTCTTTATAGTTATGTAGTCTACGAAGATAGAACCTTGTGGGGTAGATAGGAAGAGAAAAAACTACAAAGTCAAGCGAATTTCTAAGCAAAAAGTAACTGGAAGATCTTATATTCTTCTTTATAAAGGTTCAAGTTCAATAAAAACGCTTGAAAAACAAACGAAATTTTTAGTTAATATAAACAGGTTCAAGGTTCATTTGTCTTATAAAGAATCAGAAAAAACAGATGAAGACACAGAGACACAGAAAAAGATTAATGAGCGAAAGCAGACTAAAAGATACTACGATGTGCCTCATTATCATAAAAAAACTATACAATTAAAATATCTGGGGAATTTTTGCAAGTTTAGTATGTTAAAGTAACTAAAAAGTGTTGATCTTCAACTCACCTCGGCCGATTCTGCATAAAGTGTTGACCACCAAATATGACTAGCATATAGATGCCACAATAGTAGAAGACCCATGTCCAATTCTCCAGCATCCATTTGCGTGTTCGCTGATGTATGAAATCATTCTCAAAATCAAAGATATATGAATAGTTTGGGGTAACACTGATATCCATGTTGATCATTTTAACTATTTATTTATGTGTTGTTTTTGGTGTTGCAGACTCGTAAGTAGTAGTGGTGAATAATATATCTATGATGGATGCTTTCTTTCTTTTATTTTGTTTATTGGTGGCTCGGCTGCGTTTAAAACGTTGTTAAACAGAGTCTGGTTTATTGTAGTAAATAGATAACTGTGAATATTTAGAATAGAATAGAAAATAAATCTTTAGTTTACATCAATTTTTATCATTTTATTTAACTAAACTAAACTACACACACATAACAAATTTACTCATATATTCATTGGCCTTGTGATCTCATAGAGATTATCTTCTTAAGCTTAACTAAATCGGCAAAGTCAGCCAATTTTTTGTTTGTTATTGTTTTGTTTTAATAAATGGCGTTGCTCGTGTTTCCGCTTTTGTTCTTCTTCATCATCTCGTAAATCTTATTCTTCTTACTCTTCTTGAGCTTTTTATTGACTCTTGTAAGAGATGCACAAACAAAGGCACACCACAACTAAACTAATCTACTAGAGCAGCGATTCTGAAACTTTGGCGGGAGGTCCACGAAACAATATTAATACTTGATAATTTTACATCCCCAACAGTATTCACCATATTTATCAATATTTATATGAAATAATAAGTAATATCTTTTTAACTGTATGCAATCTCAGAAGAAAGCTAAGTACAAGAATAATTAATTATGATATCATTGGATTCAATAATAAAAATAAATACTTAATAATAATTTAAAGTAGTCCAATTCCAAGCAGACTGACATCCTAAAAAACTGAATGTGGTAACCTTGATGGCCAAAATATCTGTATGGGTTCTAAAATTATTAAGCCAGAAGTTAAATTTTATGAATGTTTTTTAATGTCAAGGGTTGCGAAGGTTACCACGAACAAAATATTGTTTAACAAGTGTTTTGCGTTGTTCTAGTTGGGGAGAATACACGGACTGTACAAGTTTAAGAACCGCTATATTAGAGATTTTTTCTTTATTTGTTGTTGTTGTCATTCCACCCACTATTGCTCGCTCTTTGTGAGCTTGGCGCGTGTGTTTTCATGCGTAGGTGTTCTCTCCCCACACTCTCTGCTGCTTTTCTACATAAGTAACTATCCAACAAAAAATACCCATTAAGTGTTTTTGTGTGCTCATCGCGTGTTTCAAAGCCGCAGACAGTCGCCAACATCGACGTTGCTTTTACTAATACTTAAACAAGTTATACTACTTATGTATATTAGATGTTACTATTGTCTTCATTTACTCATTCATTCATGCGCGCAATCAGTCTCATTATTCCATCATTCATTCAGTCAGTCGTTCATTCTGACAGAATAGTACATAGTTTTAATGTCTCGTGCAAATGCAAAACACAAAAAAAAGAGAAAATATGAAAGAATTCAACACAAAATGACAGCAGAACACAATGTAGAAAAATAAGTGGAAGTAAGTACTGCTTAGATAAAATATTATACACTACACGACTGACTGACACTGATTCTATATAGATATTTGCAAGTACTATGTAAATACTAAGACGATATGCATTTTCTTTTATAAAATTACTTCCTTTACATAAATTAATTTTTAATTTTCCAATAAAAAAGGAAATACTACATTATTGCATACGTACTTATATGCAAGGGTGCTTGCACACCGAACAAGTCCCACATAAACTGAAATTACCGACAACACAACAATAATGGAAACATGTGAGTAAGCACGAGTAGCGCTAAAAACTTGGAAACTACAAACATACTTATTTACATATGTACGTCTGTTTCTTATTAGTATGTAAGTATGTATGATTCTATGTATGCTTAATTGAATGCAAGACACGCGACAAATGTTTTGTTGAGCATCGGCAACACTCAACTAGAGAGTGGGCTACATTTGTGGGCACATTCACAACCCCTCACTACATCACGCACACACTCAAGTTTACGTTGAAATAGTTGTGAGCAAAAAAAAGTTAGTAATGGAGATGACTGAACACTAGAAAGCAAGACAAATTTAAACACATTTATGTTTATGCATGTGTGTATGCAAGTTGGGCGAAAGCAAAACAGCAGCGACAACAAGAGCAACAACAACAAGAAAAAGCGCTAAACTCAGCTGTCAGTGGTGACAACAATCTCTTGTAGACCGCTCAAAGCATATTTCTCTTCATGTTCTACACCTGTCCGCCACTGACGACCGCCCGACTGGGCTGACGAATCTCCGGCGCTTGCACGCGCACGCATTAGCATTCAAACACAAACAGACACATACAAACACACTCAATCACACAACAAGAGAGACCAAAATATTGTGGGATTCTCATAAGCTTCTCTTTGCGGAGGCTTTTAGTCATATATCCGGTTATAAATTTTTTTTTTTTGGTTTAACAAAATCGCCGTTGTCAGTGTTTTCAAAATTTATTTAAGCAGCGCCGTTGTCGCTGCTGCCGCTTTCAATTTAAGTGAAACTTTTTTCACAACTTTTTTTCATGTAAATAATTTTATTTGTGAGCATTTATTTTTTGCTTAAATAAAAATCCACTACGAACAACATCAACATCATCAATTATTTACATGTGTTTCTTTCTTTCATATTTTCGCCATAATATATTTTTTTTTTTTTTGCCTTTTTCTGTTATCTCTTTTATCTTAGTTTTCGCTAAATTTCATTTCATCCCGCTTGGTTTCTCGTTCATATACTTTATGCTATGCTGCTGGTTTTTATGCTTTATGCCGACGTAATCGATAAAATACACGAACAAAAATTAGCAATGCTTATGATAGTCTCCTTCCTACCGCCTTCCAATTGGACTTTTTACATGATTTTTGCTTCCTAGCTAAGCACATAAATATTTTTATATCACAACCACTGACACAACACGCACACTTTCACAGGAACGAATATGTGTTTTTAGAATTCAAAGATAAAATTGAAATTTGTGCTAAAACATTTTATTTACATTTTTTTTTGCAATGCAATATGTTGCCAAAAGTTTCTAAACAAAACGCATGCGTCTTCCTTCCTTTCGAAATTTTTGTCCGAACCTATTCTTTTCGCAGCCGGCGATTATATTTGCAGTTCGGACGACGAAAACACGATATATATTGCAACTTTGCAACTTGAAATGTTATGATGTTATGATGTGTGTGTTTTGTGTTTTGTCTGTTTTTATATATGATTCTAAGCATGGTGTAAGAAAACAAGGTGACGCCAATTTGGCTTGTTACGCTCTCAAAATTCGCTCACTCTCAATTTTTAGTGAATAAGTATCATCAGTGTATTAAAACGCTGAAAAACACGCATTTAGTGTTGAACACAACGTGAAAATGTAAAAATTTGTGTTATGAAATCAATTTTTTGCGCTTTAATCAGCTGTGTTCGGAGAAATTGTGCTCAAAATAAAATTATTAAAATGAAATTTAAATTGAAAATGCGGTGTAAATTGAATAAAATACTGAATTAAACAATAAAACAGTAAATTTTGTATTTTTCATATACTTTGCAAGTAGTTAAATATGCACTTATGTTAATATGTAAACAATGAACATATGATAGTGTTGTGATTCTAAGCATTAAAGTAGCTGGTAATATTTGTCATTTTCTGAGGGCTTGGCAGCTCTGCTTATCAGCTGACTTTGCAAAGAAAACAAAACCAAAATTATCTGAGAGAGAGCGAATTTCTGCACGCTCTCCAGCTATATTTCAGTTTCACACAACTTATCTTCCGTCCATTTACATGAACATGTTAAACAACAGGGGTTTTCATTCAAAGTGTTAAGTCGTCGAATGTTAAATTGTCGAAAACAAAGTGGCGGATGAGCACGAACAAAAATGTTTATAGAGTAAAGAATGGATTGACAATGCCGAAAATAAGCAAAAAACAAATTAATTGAATTAAATTGTAAAATGTAACATAAAAATATATATATCTCCATTGAAATTATTTACTTATCAATTTGCAGAAGACATAAGTAAATTGGATAGAGACATGCTTTGCCAGCAATGCATCACTCACTTTTGTTGTTTGCACTTGCATTCCCTATAAAACAATTGTTATTTAAATAAAAATCGTAAATCAATCACATACCTCTGTCATTTCTTTTTTCAATTTTACCATATGATTGCGCAGAGTGGCCATTCACAATAGATTAAAAGAAATAAATTAAATTTTTTTTGTATGCACCTAGTTTAACACATGTACCATTTAACATGGATACGACGTTTAACACTTTGCTTCAGGACCACTAACGTTAACTTAACATGAAGCGGTGAGAGAACTGTAAATAAGCATTTCCACCCCGCGCTATTTCAATAAAAACTCTTTGAATCTTTCAAGTAAAAATGGAACCTGGAGAGAGTAAAAAACTAGGTTGTGGAATTTGAGAGAGCAAAATAAATTGTTGTTAGAATATGAGAGAGTAAAAATTGAGCGTAATTGCAACTCTGGACAAGGTCAGCTGTTTGCATCGATGAAAGTAACAAAACATAAATTTTATAAATTGATAGGTATACTTAAAATAAAGGTATACATTATTACTAATATTCAAAAAAAATTATTTTGTAACCGATTGTCGTTATAACTTATAACTGATTTTATTTTATTTTATCGAAAGACACATATATCATAAAGAGAGCAATGCAACTGCCACTGTATTCAAAATAGTTTTTACCCAACTTTTGTACAATTAGATTTGCTTCATATGTAATTTGACTTGTTTTTGGGATCAATTTACACACATATTTCATTACATTATAAACAACTGCAAGATACAATGATCCAATTCTTCATGATGTAAAGTTTTAATATGTTTTTTAATCAAAAATTATCAAAGTCAGAATTCACTTTATTCGATGAAAAACAGTTCTCTTGGTCTCTCTGTCTGCTTTGTCTTTCGTGGCCAAGACTAAGATGAAATTTACGTTGAACAAATTCTCTATTTCTTCTCAAAGAATTACTTTCTCTTCTTTTAGACAGAATGATTTCCCTTTTTTCTTCGATTTCATCAGTAAGTCGTATTTGTATCTTTTCTTCTACGAACAATATTTGACACTACTTATAATGTTGACTGTTAGTGTAAATGGTGTAATGAAGCGAAGTTCCTCATAAGCATCTTCATATGGCTTCAACACAGTTTTACCACTGCTATCAATTTCCTCTTTGTGGCATTCCATGCTTTCTGTAAGAATCATTTTTTATCAAGTATATACATATATGTATGTAATCCACCCAATCAGCACATTTTTGGTATTTCAATCTTGCTTTCAGCTGCCTATTTATTTTGGACAATCGGAGAGATGCATACATAATTTCAGTGACTTACCAAATGGACACTAGCTTCGCACTGATTGTTTCCTTTCTTACCATCACAATATTCTCTCTGTAACACTTTGAGTATCAAAAAAGAACAAAGTTTGTGTATAAAAAAAATTAAGTGATATTTTAATTAATTTTTGGTAGTATACCTTTAGGGATTGGGGTTGTTTTAATATCTCAGATTTCGGGAACGGGGTCACATATCGGGATCAAAACTATCCTATGTTTAAAACGGGAACCAACCATTCACAAAATTTCAATGCAATCTGATGGCAGCGCATAACATACAAACAAAGAATATGTAGATGACATTAAAATGTTGAAAAAACGTAAATATTTTATTTCTTTCATATGTGTATCTGTGTCAACAAGTCAGAGTAGCTTATATCGAAAATCGTTGTTTTGAGATATTGTCCATTTTATGTAAAGTAATTTCTGTTTGGTTTCATTTCATATTTATAAGATGTTACACAAAAAAAAAAAAATTATAAAAAATAAAATACATGCTAAATAAATTTTGTAAAATATTTTTATAAAAGTAGATTTCACAACCTTTCTAACAAGCATAAATTTTATTTAGTTTATTTATTCCAATAATTGTTTAAAAGAGTTTGAAAATTGGATTTGTGAAAAAATCGTAGGTGTACGAATTTCTAGTGGTCAAGGTAAACTATATATAACTATTATTCTATACCATATTTTAAGAAATTTTTGCCAAAATACGTCTATTGAAGCGGTTAATAGTAATAGCGTTCAAACTCAATTCACTCAATTTTCGACATAAGCTACTATGAATTATTGCCACAGATATATAAATGTTGAATGAAGGAACAATTATAAAAATAAAATTATAGTCTCTCCAAAGTTCGATATGCACTTAAGAACTACCGGCAACATTTTACTCCTCATCAGATTTCTTTAAAACATGTGTGCAAGACTCAGTTTTTAAAGATCTTTAACTTCAGTTAAAGAAATTGTGAATATAAATAACTAGCTGTGCCCCCAAGCGTTGCTGTAAATCTCGCTGGACAAAGACTATTAAAAATATAGACTTGATCACGAAATAGTGTCCTTTCATATTTAGTCCAGTCTATATGTTTTATAAAACAAAAAAAATGCTTTAATATTGACAAAATTATCTACATTCGAAGAATCCTCTGATTGCCCTCATTTTAACACCCAAAGATGCCAACAATTCCCATCCTCTGACCTCATGAATTCTCTATCCACCCCTACCCGCAACAACATCATCAAACTAATCCAGTTTTTAAAATCATCAAAACTATCAAATTAATAAAAAAAAAAAAAAAAAAAAATTTATAAATAAATAAATAAAAATAACATAAAAAAAGAATTCTAAATAAAAATATAAAAAAACACTAACTTTGGCTATACCGAAGTTGTAATAATCTTCACGCCCCTGCTAGTTGTCCGAGGGACTTGAAATTTATAAGGTTTGTGGATGTGGGTCAGACACTTATAGTGACCAATTTAAATTCGATAGTACAAAAAACAAAAAAGTTTTTCTAATAAGAACCTACATTTGGATCCCGGGTTGTATGGGGGGTACCTCCCCTAGTGGTCCGATTCGGCTGATTCCGACAAATATACTGCGTATGGTAAAAAGAAAGCTCCGTGCAGCTCTCTAGCTCAAAAACTGAGGGACTAGTATGCATGCATAAAGACGGATAGACAGACAGACGGTCAAACGGACATGGCTCAACTCGTCTCGTGATTTTATAAATAATTATTAGCTAGTAAGTAAGCTAAAGGTCATCGTAGCTATAGCTTAATATTACTTTTAGTTTTTAAGTATTTTTAATTACTAAATTCAAACTGTTTAAAAATACAAGAACACAATCATAATCGAAGTCAATGTTGTGTCAAATTTTTAGAGCAATCGGTAAAGTACTTTTCGAGTTTACAGGTCACGAACAAACGAACATTTACATATTTTTATATAGGTTTATAATATTTTATGAATGTTGAGATCAAGAGCTTTTCTTGACCTGTTGATATTGTGTATGCAAAAAGAAATGAACGTAATTTGATTCAAGCAAAAACGGTTACAGCATAGGAACAAAGATAAGAGATATGTTTTCATAAGCTAAGTCTGCTGATGCGCTGTACTACAATGAGAGTTTTCAACAAAAAAGTGAACTTTTGTCTTAACAAATCATTCCTATAATGCTGGTTGTGATTACAAATGATTTTATAGGAAAAAATCATGAGATTTAAATGATTTTAGTATTGGGGTTACCTTTTCCAGAATTCGAAGCACATATTTATTTTACTAAATTGAAGCTCAATAGATTCTCCTCGTTACGGTAATTATTTTCGCTCTGATATTTAATTATCATTTCCTTGGTGTGATAATTACGTATCAAATTGGTCCGGAAAAAGTATGTAAAAAGAAATATTTCTTTTTTTAGGGTTCCGTACCCCTAGGGAGCTAACGGGACCCTATTACTAAGCTTACAATGTCCGTCCGTCCGTCCGTCTCCTGCTCTATCTCATGAACCGTAATAGGTAGAGAGTTGAAATTTTCACAGAGTGTGTAATACGACAAATACTAATTTTATTTAAATATATAAATAAATTAGAGATTCCTATGAAAGTTACAATAATGTATCCTAAGATCGAGTGATTTGTTGAGAAGGGAAACAGGTTAAAGCTGGGGTTATGGGTAGAGAGTAAAATTATGTTAAGAAAGGAAACAGCCCGTGCGAAAAAGGGACTGGTTTGTCTAGTACAATAAAAAGAAAAAAAATAAGTAAAAAACATTTTTAAGTTTAAGGTGGTTCTATTTTTGTAAGGAACCATAATAATGATGCAGATCATCAATCTAGAGCATTGATCACACTAAAATAAAATCGTGGGCGAGTCGAAATTCTGTTATTCTCAGCCAGCTGCTCATATCATTATAGGTTTGCTTTGGATGAATCTTCTCAATAGACAACTTATGCAAACACACATTTTGCATAATAATATTAGCTCAATCGGATGTCAAGAAAAGGTTCTAATTCAGCTTGTAAGGTTTGTCCGACGAGAATAATAATCATAGACGTTCTGTTTTTGTAATAATTTGCAAAGGTTAACCCAAGCAAGTTTCTTCTTTTTTTATACTCTTCACGCAGCGCGACGACACGAGTTTATCTAGCCATGTCCGTCTGTCTGTCCGTCTGTATGCATGCAAACTAGTCCCTCAGTTTTTAAGCTAGAGAGCTGCACGGAGCTTTCTTTTTACCATACGCAGTACATTTGTCGGAATCAGCCGAATCGGACCACTAGGGAGGGTACCCCCCATACAAACCGGGATCCAAATGAAAGTTCTTGTTAGAAAAACATTTTTAATTTTTGTACAATCGAAATTTTGACATTATAAGATTCTGACTCATATCCACCAACCAAGTAAATTGCAAGACCCTCGCATCACTAGGAGGGGTACCCCCCATACAAACCGGGATCCAAATGAAGGTTCTTATTAGAAAAACTTTGTTTTTATACTATCGATTTAAAATTGGGATACTATAAGTGTCTGACCCACTAACCTTTTAAATTTTAAGACTCTCGGACTACTAGAAGGGGCGTGAAGATTATTACAACTTCGGCATAGCCAAAGTTAGTCTTTTTTATTTTTGTTATACATACTTACAAAGAGATAAAACTCCACCAAAGATAATTATGGCCCGTGCCACAAGTTATGTTGGATTCGATCAGTCTACCTTTCGCCTCAAATCGCCAATGGATTTACAGTTTGCATTAACCTGCCTGTAGCACCAATGGTGAGATGTAAATTGGGTAAATTTAAAACATTGTGTGATGCTATTTGTTGCTATTTTGGCTGACTCATTTATGTGGTACTTAAAGCACAACCGGTTGTTCAAAAGTACACCCAGGTATTTGATGAAAAGCCTCGTTTCAATAATGTGACTTACAACTCTCACTGAGACTTTTTCCACATTTTTCCTGAAGCTCATAAGGCATACGCAGTTCTATCTAAGCCAAATTTTTGATGCTGCAACTGTCTTTCTACTTTAGATGCGACCTCAATTAGAGTATTTTCTACCAAGGCTATGCTATGTCATTTGCATACCTGACGATCTCCATTCCATTGAGTTCTTTAAAAACGAGAGTTTGGCGATTTTAGAAGATTATAAGAAGAGGAGGAGTGCTTGCTATGATAGCAATGTCCTACAATGGCCAACTTGTTAGTTTGTTAAATAAAGTAGTCATATAATAACGAGTCGGTTGGGTAGAAGCTAGGACCGTTTTCACTATAACGTCTGACTTAGAGGTAGTCAATAGAAGAATGGAGCCCCTATGAGTGTAACGTCTTATAGCATCTAACTTCTAAGTTTGCCAAGTAAAGTAAAGTCGCGGCCGATGATATCGGTAATCAATTTCGTAGGTATGTATTTAATTCTCAAGTAGGAAAGTGAGAAAATAGCATCCGGTCGATTCGATATTCATTTCGTAGGTTAGCTTAGGTTAGGTAGCTGCATCACTGAACGAGTGATGCCACTTAGACCACATTCATTTCGTAAGTCTGGGTAAAGTCAAGTTGAGTTTACTTCCGTCTGATCTTGTAAGGTTTTGTCTAAGAACATGTAACGCAAAGGCGAGAATCGTTAGGTTTTATGTAACATTACACAAAACAGCACTACAAGACACAAATAAATCAGATCAGAAGAGAAATTAGAAAACTCCATTCCACTGATTTTTTACTGCTAAGGCAAAAGTGCCTCTTCTGATCAAACCATGTGTTTGATCATATTCGTGTAAGAATAAGATGCTTATTACTTTAATGAATTCTATATTTTATTTTATATAATAATAAAAATTTTTTACTTTTATTTTCAACACATAAATAGTTTTTCAGTAGATGATACAGAAAAGTTAAACTAAATCTTAAAAAAAAAACAACTTAATATACAAAGATCATCTTAATACACTAGAAAGCTAACGACAAGATCACAGATATTTTTCTTAAAGATTTGAAGTTTGCACACAACTTCGCTCAGCCTCAAACCTCTATCGTGTGTATTTCATCACTGAATGCATTGCATTGCATTACATCAGGATATTCGCAGCTAAATTCTCATGCAGAATCATTTGCTGAACATCATTGAAGACTTTTCGTATGCAACCAGTGTCCGTTGCAACAGTGAAATGATAATAACACTCCCTTTTTGAGTAATCGATGTGATTACGTGAGGTGCGCTTAAAGGGTTCCTGAGTGATATCGATCAATTTCTGTTGTATGAACTTTTTCGTCCAATCACATTCATCAAAACAATTTTCCAATTGTGGACGCTTGCAGAAATCCTCGAATTCCGGAAAATAGTCAACAATATGTTTGCCAGCTCGGATTTTTCGCTCCATTATATCGAGCTTATTGAGAAAGACAATTAGACCCGCCGATGAGAGGAAACGATTTTGCCAAACCCCACGGAAGAGTTTCAGTGCTTCTTGCAAACGATTCTGTGTGGGATCCTCACGCAAATTCTGGTCGAATTCACCGCATGAGATGAGAAACAAAACTGCTTGAATGCCTTCAAAGACTTGTATCCATTTATTGCGTTGATCACGTTGACCGCCCACATCGAACATGCGAAATTCTTGTTCACCACCACCCAAGGATTTCGGTAGATGTACCCGGAATGATATCTGTGAGATTCCGGTGGTTATCTTACGACTGTGCAAGATGTCTTCAGTTGAAGGTAAGTAATCAAAGGCAGAGATGCGTTCAAAGTTGTCGAGAAAACTGTTAAAAATAAATCGAAAATAAAAGTTAATAAATTCTTTTTTAATTGATTTGGGTTATTCACTACTTACTATTTGGTACTATCGAGCAAAGGATATTCATTGGCACGTTCATAACAAGCACGTATACCAAGATCATTCCAAAGAGTTGTAACATGATCGCAGTATTCCTAAAAAATTAAAATAAACAAAGAAAAAATTAGTAAGTACATAATAGCAATGTAGTGATTAATTTGGGAAAGTATTCATTCTCATTATCTTATCGCTAATAGATCTCTCTACCTTCTGCAGAAGGCCTTCTCTCTTCCAATGAATCATACAACCCAAAATCAAATTACATATACAATAAGAGGTCTGACTGATTAAAGTCCAGTTCTTGAAATCTAGCTTAAATTATGTTTAATCATCGACCTTCGGAATCTTGGTCTTGCTTCTTGCCATACAACAATATGCACTGTCTATGATAACAGGAAATGATCGATTGGTTTATCATTGAATCAGACATACTACATACTATACTACATACTTGATGGAAAGTTTTGACTCGTACGCTTTAAAGTATTGTAATTTAACTTAATCATTTTTCCTGTTCGACAGCAGATAATATTCATGCGGATTTTGGTATTCTACAATTATTGTATTGTATTTAATAAAAAGATACTAATAGTAAACTATTGTAGTTAGTATGTAATTGTGCTTATGACGTAAATCTCTGGCTATTCAAAAACAGTTTTATTTGATTAAGAGGTGGCGTCGTCCGTCGCATTAGGCGCGCATTGCACTCCCGGGTGGATGACAGACAACAAACGATCGATAGTGTAATGACAACAATTTCAAGTGCATGTGCATGTTTGCATGCAAACTGACTTTAGATGTTTTGCTTGTGTAGTAAGTAAATATCGTACTACATAAGTACACAGGTACATTGGATAGGATAGGATAGGATAGTATAGGATAAGATATGAAAAATGCCTGCCAATGTGTCTGTCTTTGGCTGTAGACAACTCACCTCATCCATATATTCTGGCGCTGTGCTGTCCAGTGATAATATATAAGCAGCGCTCTTGCGACTCGTACAGCTCTGATATTTTATGCCTAGTATGGCCATTTGACGTACCAATTGTGTTATGGAATCGTGAATGTTTTGATAGATCTCGGGTATCTTTTCGCGACGTTCACTGCAAATAAATAATAATTGATACATATTATTGATAAATATTGGCATCTTAAAAGTGCTGAAACTTACTCATCGGTACAGCCATTTGTATGAAGAATGCGCATTTGTTTTATGATTGTTGTTTTTCCAGATTCGGCGGCGCCTAATAATAGAATTTTGACGGCATCCTTGAAATTATGTTTGAGTTCGCTAAGCTGCCGTTCCACGTGGTGATCCGATGATGAGCAAACAACGGCATCATCTTTCTTTGAAGCCCGCGGACTACGTAAACATTGCATTAATCTAAAGAATAAGAGAAAGAGAGACAAAAAGAAAGTTCAAATTATAAAAAGTTAAATATAGATTTTCATATTTTATTTTCCTTATTAACAGAATATTGTACATAAAACAAAAAATTCATTAGAACTTGTTCTACTATAAATAGTCATCGTATCTTCTTTTTTTCTCAAATAATATTGTAGGACAAATCGTTTTTAATTACTTTTTATCTGGAAGTATAATATGTGTGTATCTATCTATCTATCAGTATGTGGTTTATGTATTTTATTAATTGAATTCTACTCCCTTTGCGAAATACGATATAATTATTTTAAGATAGCAAGATGGGAAGCACCCAAAAAAAAAAAAAAATAAAATAAAATAAAAAAAACTCACAAACACACGTATTTCGCAAATATCATACTATAGACGTGTGTGATTGGATAAATACAAGGGTTTCTAAAACTATTGAAATGACTTTATAAGGGAGAAACAACTCAGAAACGTAATAAAAGCAATAATTAAAACTTGTTTCACTTTTAACATTTCTACAATTACAAGACGTCATTAAAAACTTTAAATATATGAACGATTAACAAATCTTACTATAGCTTATGACGCAATACTCGTATTTGCAAAAAAATGAACAAACATTTGGGTCAATATAAGTACTAGTTATAATACGTGTGTGTATAGGAATATTATTATTATGGATTTTAAAATTTTAAAATTTTCAATATTTTATCATTTCATTATTATTAAGTAAATATGTACTATGTTATACTATTATGTATGGGTGGTTAAGGAGCTTTCAAAATGCCATTTTAAAGTGGTTCATAAGTTATCTGAAACCAATTGAATTATTAACAAGGAGTCAGTCAGTCGACTCTCTGATTGTGTGTAATCAATGATTGTGTTGAAATTTTATCTACAAAATAGTTGACAAGATCTATTAGTATAAGTCTAGTCTTAAGATATAATTTCCTAAATACTTGACCAATGTTTTACTGATGTATATTGTATGTACATATAAGTAATTCTTAACACGTGTCTCAAATAAATTACTCATAAAGTTGTGCCTACCTAAGATTACTACTACATACTTACTATTTGTTCTATTATAAAATCACCTATCACCCAACTACTTATTGTACTTATTATGGTCCAATGAAAATCCATAAATTTATCGACTAGTAAAATAAACCATAAAATTTTTAGATTTCCACTTAAACAGAAACAGTTTAATAATTTTCTAATTAAATCCATTAGAGGCGATTTAAAAGTTATCTGTCTATACAGAGTATGTACTATAATGCGCACTAAGGTAAAATAATACTATGTACTATTGTAGTACTAAACTAAACCTACAATCAGTAAATATTTGTCATATGAATAACGATAAAACTTGATACAAAGTTTATCTAGAAGTAGTAAATACTTGTACATATGTGGTATGTATTTCCTTTCTTTTATTAATGGATGGAAATTTTGAATTGAATTTTTTGTACTTTGAATCATTCATTAAGATATAGAAATACATACATATAATATATACCATAATCGACAATGATTATTATTATTTTGAACCAACTCAGCAAATTGTTATTAATTATATTATTAAAATCATTCATAAGTTTTCTTGTTTTTTTTTTTAATTTCCTTTTAGGATTGATAACTTGGTTATTTATGAAGATCATATATATCGATTGCAATTATTAAACTAAAGAATGAGCTATAGAGAGTCGATTCAAAATCGAGAGAGTGGCGGGCGCCAGATAAACCTTTCTATATATTGTACATAATATACTTCGCACGCCCGTCATCTGATTTATTGCTTGAGTTATTGATAACATCGGTCTAATCGACAGGAGGCTTATTCACTTTATCGCTCTTGAATAAATGAATATAGTACATACTATTTTCATATACATAGTACAATAATAGTAAGACTAATTATTCATGTTAGCCTAAGGTCATATAAAATCGCCAGATTATTGGACTGTATAACAACAGAACATTATACATACTATGATTGATTTTTAGATTTACACAACCGGACGAAATTTGTTACGAAAACCCAAAAAATTTGAAACAACTTGACACTCTTCTAATGAGAAAATTTCATTAGAGTTCGTCCGTTGATTAAACTTGATAATCTGTTTTTTTTATTTAAGATAACAAGCTGGGTGATTATTTTAACTCTCATTACAACGCATTATCACCAAGTTTATTGTTTTTTGTTTACAACTCCATGTAATTTCATGTGTAAAATTTATCACACCAATGATTTCTCACTACAGATTTATGATATACTAGGGAAGGTATTTACTTAGCAACAAAGGTGTTTTTCATTCTTGTTTTGATTTTAGTAATTGTTTTTGTTTTTTCTAACACAAAACATCTGGAACTATCGTTTATCATGTATATTGTGTACTAGAACTCGTGTAGAATTGTGCTAATTGGTATGTGCAATATCTCTGTAGTTAGTATAGTAGGTTTAATCTAATAATCTCAAATAAGATCAAATTAATATCAATAAAATGATTTAAAGTGCCATGACAACTAAATTGCAAGGTTCTAATGAGTCTTTGAACGTGTATAGTAGTAAATTCTAGGCTGAATGCTAGAGTAATTTAAATAAGGGGTCCTTTAAAGTGTTTGGTGAAAGATGATTTAAGCAGATTTGGAATTTATTTAAACATTTTCCGAAATAGTATGGTTTGGACTTTATAAGTCAATTCTTAGTTTAACAACTAGAGAGCTGAAATTCTGTACTTTGTTTTTTTTTTTAGTGAAAAAATCGAAGTTCTTTGTTTCAAACATGTTATAAAAATTTGTTGACTTATAGACTTGTTCAGGGTTTTAATGCAAATTATTTTACTGTCCATAAGATTATAATAGTAAAATTTACGATCAAAATAAATCATTCAATTAACGATGACAGTTTTATTTTATACAATAATAAAAAAGCAAAAGCCATTGGACCTTCTATAATAATAAGAAATTATCTCTGGCCTTTATTACGAGTACATACTTTTAAAATATAGGAATCTACTCAAGTATATTTACTTTATCATAGAAGTCTATTGTAGATTATTATAAAAATGTTTAAAAGAATTTGTCTTAAATTTATTTAAATATCCTTTGTTTTAAAACTCACCTTAGTTTCATTTTGTTGAATTGCCTCGCAATTTTAATAGACAAATATCTATAGTTTAATATTATATAATATAATATGTATAATAATATCGAAACTAAAGTTTCTTTTTTAATATAAGTAGTTTTCTGTTTATGTTTTTCTTTGTTTTAGTAACATAAGATTTTTTATTTTAAAATTTTGGATTTATTTTCTTTAAAAGTTCATAGATAAGAATTTAAATTAGTCTCTTTGGTTTCACAATTTATAAGTAAACACAATAAATAATATAAGTATAACAGATGAAGAATATCGTTCTAATTGCTTTTGTAATTATTTATTTAATGAATATTGACTGAAATCACTTTTTTTAGTTTTGATTATTTAATATATTTTTTTTTTTTACTTCACTTCACTGACTGACTGACGACTGTTGCCGTTTTATGAACTCACTCAACTGAGTACCGATATAGTCAAAACGTTTTCTTAAATAATGTAATATTTGAAACTTTTGGACTAAGCAACCGATCGTTCAATCGTTCGGCACGGAGGTGGATTGTTGGAACTTAATAGACTCAACGACCAATACCAAAAGGCAATCATAGTTGCACGAAATGATTGTTAATTGCTTGTTCGACATGTTCGTTCGAAGCAAACGTGTTCGGGTTGATAAGATAAATGATATAAATGAACATACAAATATTGAGTTATTGTTGCTTCGGTTGGTTATTGTATATTCTGTTGTTTTTCTAAACTTCGGGATTTCAGTTCTATTTCTTATCGCTACTTGCAGCGCGTTAAAAACAGTTAAATCGAAAGAGAGTGTTAAGTTTTCATCTTATCTGAAATTCTTGTATTAGTAGAGACAAAAACACACAAACGAGCGAGGTTCGATCAGCAAGCAACTCGATGTACTTATCCCAAGATTTCTTCAATGTTATAGTCCTTTCCATAAAATTTATCAAGGCCCTCGTAATACAATATATCACTGTTATATTTTTTGGTGATAAATCACAATTATTTTGTTAGGAAATAGAAAATAGAAGGTGATGGGGAAATAATTCTTAGCGAAATTTGTTGATTCCGTTCATCGATTTCTAGCTTTCTTAACGGAAAACTAAATGGGGCAAATGACTCAAATATTTGTGAAGCAACCTAACAAGGTTTGCTTTTGTTCCAGCCATAGGTCCTAGTGAGTCCGCACTGAAGAGTTAATTTTATAATCTAAATCTGTTTCGATATGAAATACATTGCGAGCAACCCAAAAACCTTTGGCCTTTACCTTTCATGGTTTTTATTCGGAGTTGTTTGTTGTGATGACTGCCCCTTGTTCTCAAGAATTTTTGCATCTATGTTTCCTTCAGAAATTCATCTGGATCCCATTAAAACATTCCCAAACATTACTCTTTAAAATCATAATGCATCGTCCAACTTCCATCAACTTCCCTAAGCAACGCCACCCATTTTCGAATGCGGTTGCTTATTGATTGACCCTCGTACACACTTGTCATACCTCCGTTATATTGCAACCTTCTAAATATTTAAACAGTTATTAGTATAGGGGGCCAAGGGGTCTGTACCTTATAATGATTTGACGTATCAAGATTAGCGAATAAAAAAAAAATTAAAAGAATTTATACAAAAAGATGACAAATACATTTTATTGACAGTCGAATGAATTGAGATGAAACACTTGTTCTATCCAAAAATGGATAATACTGCCGAAAATAGCTAAAACAATACTTTGTGTGCACTACAATTCTGCCACATATCTTCTTTGTATAAATGGCCTTGTCGATATTGGAGTAAAAGGAGAAGTATTGGATGGAATATCAATTGAAAATGACATGTGTGCAAAGAATGACAAAAACAAAAAGGTTTAATATTGGTTCAAGTGTTTGGCTTTGAGAAAAATATTTGTTTATCTCCAAATATAGATATTTATATAAGTATGTTCATGTACATATGTCGATCCAATAGTAAACAACAATATAAAAAGTAATATAAATGTTAAAAACAATAACTTCAATAGCAAAAATGACACACATAAATCTATAAACTTACAAAATATTGTATTATTGAACCCACTAGGTACTAATATGTAGAAGAACTCAGTCGTATGTAAGTATTTATGTCATTGTTGGCACTGTTAGCGACCACTTGTATTTTCCAGCGTTACTTATCAATGTTTTGTTGTAACCTCAAATGGAAATCGGTGGATACAACCACCAATCGATACCACTAACCTAGTAAGTGTTTGTTTTGTGGTAGTTGAATGAACGACCAAGCAACAAGAGCGAAAATTCCATTATTGTAGGTCCAACAATGAATGATGGATCAATTGGCTTATAAACAGACTTTACTTAAGTCATCCGACCGATAAAGATAAAGATCACGGTCCAATCAGTCGACCGGCCGATGGCAACAATGATGAGACAATGATTGAACTACTATGATAATTGATATGTAAAAATAGATCGGAAAACAAAGTAACTCGTATGTATTTAAATAACAACACTTGTCTATATAATTTATTACAATTGGAATTGTCACTTTTTTATGCGAGTGATAAGTGAGGTTCTCATCATTTATGATAAGTACTTATAGTATTGTATTATCATTGCAATTTTTTTTTGGTTTTTTACTTATATTCGTCAAATTTCTAGAAAATATTAACTGCCAAAGGGTTCTATTGGATTAGTAACAATTAAAATTTAATCTGAACAATGATATAAATTTAGATCATATCAGATGTATTAAGGATAGGATAAGATAGACGGACTATTGTCAATTTTTGATAATTTCAAAATGTTTTATGATGACTCATGAAACGAAGAACAAAGAAGAAATTCAAAAATGTTGAGTGTTTTAAAAAAAGAAAATGTAAAAATTTATAAATTTAAGTTAAGTTAAGTTAAATAAGTATTATGATGATGATACACCATCATAGAAATATAACATTGTGTCACATATATGATGAAACTGTCCACATGGATTTGACTAAAATAAATATATCATATAAATACTACTAAATATCATATATATGTATTATGTATTTCTATGTCATTTTATATGATAGTTTATATAGGGTGGGCAATGTATTGGTCCGATTTTGAACTCCCTGTTGTTCATGACGCACCATAAATTGGTGACAGTAGTTTAGTTTTAACCTTCCGCTGAAAGAATATGGATCGCTTCTCTTTGCAACAACGCTTTAAAATACTGAAAACTTATTTTGAAAGTTGATGGCCATAAAATTTGTGTACAAAACTTGGAAGAAACTAAATTTTCGCAAAGTCAATTGACGCCGATGGACTTTTTTCTATAGGGCCCATTGAAAGATATGATTTATGCTGACAATCCCCAAACAATTGATCACTTGATATAGAACATTCTGAGCGAAATTGCCCAAATTGCTTTAAAATTGGTGTTCCAGGATGGCCTACTGCCGTCCAGCCGCGGCCAACATTTGAATGAAATCATTTTTCATACTTAATCGGAAGAATCAATCTATCAAATAAAGCGAAATTCGTTGAAAAAAATTTAACTTTTGTCCATTTAATGACAAAAAACAAAATCGGACCATTAGTTGGCTCACCCTTTAGTTTAGATGTGTCATTTTGTTTTCCATACGAGACGGAAAATAAAAATGATATGATGAAGTAAGTAAGAAAGTTCTCATAAAAACAACATCAAATAAAATGACATCGTTTCGAAATATGTCTTGTCATATTTCTATGTCACACAAAACTCAAATCATATTTTTCGTCATAGTTCTCAAATCGCATATGGACGGTTCATCATATAATACAAAAATCGTATCAAATATACGTATATCATATTATATCTCATAGTTTTCTAAGATCGTGTCTGAGCACCTTTATTGTTGGTGACAAACCAAGTGACTAGGGCTTAGGACAAGTTTTATTGGGTTGGCAAATGAGTTCCCTCCTATGCCGGGCTAAGCTATTTCTTGCGCTGCTTCATATTAATGTAGAGGTACCATTTTTCTTCGCCAGAAACACAGCACAAATGCCACGAACAGTTTTTACGGCCTTAGGACCTTAAAACCAAAAAGATGGATGTGTCGAAAATCCAACTAAAAAGTGTTTGACGTTGGAGTTTAGAACAACAGCTATTTATAAACAAGAAAACTCCATTTAATGAACTGTTTTTATTTATCCTGTTACATAGAATTTCAATTAAAAAGCTTACTGTCACGTCACTCGTTGGCCGAGGTCTGCGCTGGCCCTAACGCTTCATCAGAATAGAGCGAGATTGTCTTTCTGCTCCCTTGGGTCGACACTTTCACTTCAAGTAAATTCTACTTTGACGCTTTTAACTCACTTTTGCAACATCGGCAACAGGACGCACATAACGTTATGATAGTGGTATTTTAAAAAATTATAAAATATAGCATGACAACAATGATCCTATTATACAAACTTTATGTTCTGGGTGGTAGTTTTAATACATGATGACGTTTTAAACATCGAGCAACCTGACTATTATCCAGTAGTTTAACAGGTAAATGATTACTCAGTCTATTAATATAATTGGTGCTTATTCGACGAACTTCTTCTTGGACTAAAGATTTTTATTGGTTATAAACCATGATTTTCTCTCAGAACTTTTGATTGAAACCTTTGTAGTATTTCGATGTTTGAATCAGTTGCAGTACCCAAAAGTTGAATGCCATAGGTCCACACTGACTTCAGAATATAATGTTATAAAGAAGTAGCTTGTTTTGAATGCTAAACTTTGATTTGTGTCCTAGTAGCCCATACATTTTTTTGAGTCAGAGACCCAGGTGCTTGCGTTTACATTTTATTTGTTTTTACCACACTAATCTTCTGTCAATATGCTTGCAGAGATATTTAACACAGTTTGTTGTGGGATTTACAATTTGATTTATTATTTCATTTGGGCAGTCTTCTCTTCTCATAGAGAATGTGACATTTGAGGATTTACTCGTCATTTAGTCAGCCAGAAGTCAAACTGATCAAGTTGATATTGCACTGCTCGGCATGTCCGCAAATATTTAATCCTAAACCATAAAATTATCTGATCTCATAATTTAATGTCTTTGAAAGCTTAACTTTTGTTTATCTATATGCTATCGACACACAGTTTTTGCAACTTTTCGATTTGCAGACCTACGACAAGTTCGAATATGACGTTTACTAGTCAACTCACAAGATGTTGGCTCGGACTGATTGCGGTTGCTTCCTTAATTTCAACATGGGTGTACCAAATTTGATTTAAAAGTAATCACATCAATGGGGGCACTAAACTTATAAAATTCTTAGATTACATTGTTTCATTTTATGAAGTTTTTACTGTATTTAACCATGTTTGCACATTGATTTCATAATAAATTATTATTATTATTGTTGTGTTGACATTTAATCGAAATGTGATTGTACTACGAAACAATAAATTAATGAAATTATTTCATTAAAATTCAATTGGAATCATAAAAATCATAAAAAATCCTGCATACAATCAAAGTACATACGTATAATGCATACAATTTTCATTGCACAACAGTGCGTATGATTAACTACAATAATATTGTTTGCCCTCAAGAGTAGATATTATATAATTTATCAATCTTAGAAAGACTATTAGAGAGTAGAATAGTTCATGGACGTTCAAAAGTTTCCAAGTATTCGAATTCTTATCAATGCAAAAGTAGGGTATACATTTTTGTTTAAGAAATGCAATTTGAAATATGAGTGACAACAATTTAACAAACAAATAAGTAATTTGCTACTCGCCCACCTTGGCCCATAAAAGAAACTACGAGTAAATCACAATCTTCACAGACAGAAAATATCATTAGAAGAAAAAAAACCAAAAAAGATAAACAAAAAAGCAAAGACAAAATATTTCTTTTTTTTTCATACAATAAAACCATAATTGTTAACAATTTGTTTGTTTATTGTGCTCAGATTTCGATATTCAAGTATTGTTATTGCTAGCATGTATTGTCGTTATTGCCATTTGTTGTTATGGGTTTTGTCAGTCTGTCAATCAGTCGTCTTTTTGCCTAATTGAGTGACTCGTTCTGGTGTTTGCCTAAGTAATTTTATCTAAAATGAAATGAAAAAATTTTCCTTCAAATAAAAAACGAGCAATTTTTTTTTGTATTTCGTTTTATCAGTTCACATGAGACAATTTCACGCATTCGCACGATTTCTTCACGTGTCACGCCCACCTAAAGTTAGTACTCTGAGTGCAATATAAACAAAACAAATTATTACTTCTGATTTAAACGTAGATTACATACCTTACACAAATAAATAGCACGACTGGTTGCATCTGTAGTCAACCGAGATGAGTCAATCAAAGGCCAATCAGGGCTGCAGGTCCCTTCATATTGTGAGCTATACGATATAGAGAGTCTATCGATCCGATTTTAGTAAAAACTGTGTTCAAGTTGTTGTTCATGGCATTTTTTATACTCATCACGCAATGAATAGTATTACAAGTTGTAACACACAGAAGGAGAAATCGGAGACCCCATAAAGTATATATAGACATGATCAGAGCGAGGAGACGAGTTGATCTAGCCATGTCCGTCTGTCCGTCGGTCCATCTGTCTGTCTGTCTGTATGAATACATACTAGGCCCTCAGTTTTAGCTAGAGAGCTGAAATTTTGCATGGATCTTTCTTTTCACCATACGCAGTACATTAATTCTACTTTATTTGCAATCTGTCAGTCATAGACAACATTAAGCGAATTTAAATAAAATAAAAATTACATGAAAATATATTTTAAAAATATCGGTGGATCTTGCTCCTGTAATCGTGAGATGTGCCTGTTGCTTAGTCTGATGAGCAGTTTGGATCGACACCTCTGAAGAACTTCCAAGTTTGAGTTTGCAGCAGAGCTCCAAAGTGGTGTACCGTAGGTCCATATCGCCTTATACAGTAACAGCTTGTTTCGTATATTCAGCTTATATTTTGAGACAAGGAGCCAACTCATTCCTCGAAGTCTCATATCCAATTGCTGTCTTTTGGCTTTGATGTGAGGTTGCCAGCTGAAATGCTTGTCAGGGATCAGGCCCAAATATTTAACGGTGTCACTGCTTGGAATGATATTCCCGTTTCTGACTACTGGACGGCATGTCATGTAGTTTAAGGTGTATGTGATATTTGTGGACTTCTCAGCGTTGACACCCACCTCTTTATCCACTACACTATGAGAACTAGTTGGTGCTGGAGGAGTGCCGGAGCTGCAGTCAGATCATCGTCGCTGAGAGTTTTTCATCAGGAGGTCAGCCGTAAAGAGCATGTACAAGATTGGGGCCAACGCACTGTCCTGAGGAACTCCAGCTCTTATAGCTTTTAAGTCAATCTCTTGATCCCCACATCTGACATAAAAGATCCAATTGTGGGTCTAAGCACCAAAAAATATGGTGCCGATAGTAAAATGACGGAAGAATGATGATTTTACTGTTTCGCAATTCCACTTCCATATAATGTGATTAGTATTATCCAAGGTTTTTTATTTATAGTATTTCCTTTTATAGAAGTTAATTTTATCACGGTTTCTCAATAATTGAAAAATAATTTTGAATAATTTTAATACATATACTTTATGGGGTCCCCGACGTCTCCTTTAATTTGTTACAAACATCCACAAAAAATGTGATAATAAGTACAATAGAACAATTATTGTGGTTAACATGTAGTACTTGAGTTGTAAAAACATACTTAGATTGTAAGTGTTACGAAACGGAGAATATTTAATAACTTTGTTTTGATCAGCTAAAGGCAAAACACTTTATACTTAATTTGAACTAATTTAAAGACCCCATAAACTAATATATAATACATATTATGTATATACAATACTTATAATGGTCACGTGAAATAAACACTAGGATTACATTTTGGGTAATGCTGTTAAAATTCTGAAATCAATTAATTATTGTAATTGGGCCTAAATAAATCTTATAAGCTAATTGACAATATATAGATAAGCTTATAGTACAATACAATATTTGTGAAGGGTGTGTATATATTATAAAACCTCAGAGACCATAAACTTGAAGTGGAATCGAAGGTGACTTCGTTTTAATGTTTCTCGGTGTGTTTTTCACTGAACTTGATTAATTTGTTTTGATCTATTTTATATTATGAGAACGTCGGGTTTTGTCGAAACAAATTCCTCAAGTTAACGTAGCATTTTTGGAATTCTAATTGCAATGGAATTTTAATGGAATTTCGAATTCAATAGGTAAACAACATTAAATCAATAACAAACAAAACAAGTCGCCATTTATTTCCGAGTATTTAGAAGCACTTGAGACTCTGTCTCTTTTTAGGAATCCTGGGAAAACTCTCAAACTCATAATAAAAAATGAATAACAATAATAATAAAAAATATGTTTAACATTTCCCAAATTTCATCACATCAAATTCTTATCACAAAAGTAATACCAAGAAATATTTTTGATTCATTAAGATTTCATATTACATTACGATTTCTTTCATCTCTATTGTGAACAACCCAATTTTAGATAGAAGTAATGTGAGAGACAATCTGTCAATATTTGACCTGAACAAGCAAGCAATGAAGTCTCGTGATTATCAAATGAGAATATCTACCATATAAATTTAAGTTTACTCAATTACAATATTTTTATCAGATACTACTAATGTTAAACAAATATCTTATTTAAACTAAACTTTTGTTGTTTAAGAAACACGTCATAATCACAATCTCGTGACTTTTCATAATACTTAGTATACTCACTCCCTCCATTAATTCAAACCCAGGAAAAATTATTGTACTTACGCGTATAAAGCAAAAAAAAAAAGTTGAAATCTCTAATAATCTAAAGATTCTAAACTGCACTTGAGATTTAACTCTGAAGTATGAGTGGGCTGATATCAATTGGAATGTAGCTGATAGGGTTTTCTAATGAGATAGAATAAAATATATTGTATGTATAGAATATATAGATATTGGTTTACTGGTTAAATCTTGTTTTGATAGAATTGTATAATTCGTTGACAGTGAAACAGAGAAACAAATTAATAAACAAACAAACAACTAGAACTTATAGATAGATAATCTTAAGTCAATTAGGTAGGACGTCATGCTCGCGCGAACTCGAATACTTGACAAGCATTGATTAATGGGTCCCCAAGAATTCACGTACTCTCCTCATGTGATTTATACATACTAGATACATACATCTGTATGTACATAATCGTATTTAATGATGAATCTACAATTTTGTGTGCAATTTGTTTTACGGCTATCAAATAATTATTATGATTGAAATCAACATATCGAATACAATTTTATTGATTACTTTCATTGTTTATATTGGTACTAAGGAGTCCTACAACAGGTAATATCTTTATTTCCAATTTAAATATACCTATGTACTTATATATGAATTTGACACACAGATAGAAAAAATCGAGAACTTATACTAAATAACAGAAAATATGTAAATAATAACATCAACTTAAGCAAGGCCATGCCAATTGTCATGTAATTCTCAATGCTATGGAATGACGAATTAATCCAAATATTTACAAAATTGTGCCCCTTCCGTTTATACATTGCGTAATATACATACAAACATTTTGATGGTCATAGCAAAAATCTTTTCACTTGCCAAGCTAATCACTGAAATTGTATTGAAAAGTTATGTCATCACTTAATGAAAAAGTTAAATAAGAAAATGTTTGCTTACAAGCAGAGCAGCAGTAGTGGTGGTCTCTCCAGAAAACATGATACGTAATCCCTAAAAATACTTGCCAGTCTTAAATAAATTAATTGCATGGCAAAAATAATCATCAAAATAAGGGCGGCTACATCAGATATTAGCCAATTAAAAGTATGCAAAAGAATTAAATTTCAAAACTTTAAGTATATTTTAAGTCTCCAATAAATCCTAAATTTAGGTAAAGGTTGCCATAGTAAGGCAGGTAACATAGTTGAATCAGTCCGATATGGAGATCTTGTACATTAAGAAATTTTTTTAAATATCATTTGCCGTTCAATTACTCTTTGTCATAGTAAATTTTGACTCCAAATTTGACTTCTGTAAGCGAAAGTGTATTTTCAAATAGGCCAGTTGTTATGTCAAAAAGTGAAAAAAAAACTATCATTTCCTGAAGACTATTTTCTTTTGACTTTTTTGTATGTTGATGCTGTAAATCTCGATATATTCGATTTTCCGATTGCGGCAATTTTGATGCAACAATTATTGCTTGCGCAATCAGCACGGGTTTTGAAATCCCGCGGAGCACATTGCAACGACATGTGGAGAAATTTTCGAAATATAAACCATTATTTGAGCAAAATGAATGACGACCAGCTGGTTGAATTTGTCGAAGGTTATACGTGAACTATTGTATTCTAACAGTTTGTTAAGTGTTTTTATAGATTTTTTTCTGATACAGAAGAATTACATCAAAAATTGCTGTGAACATTACCATAGCATCCACGGATCCTTTCACAATCATATCTCATACCACGAGGTTTTCGTCCATTTTAAGATCTAACGGAGGAAATTGATTCGAGAGCGTCGCTCTGGATCGAGCACTATCTTAACTTTTCCCGAGCACATTTCAGTAATGCGCGAAAATCAGCAAAAGCAAGAAGATTCATAGCGAGCGATAGCTACCCCAATGGAGACGCCAGGAACATTTTCAAGTTGGAATAGTTTATTTTGGAAACATTGCATTTAAAATCAGATCGGTCTAGTAAACATGCCACTGGGGGACATAGCCCATTTTGTCGATTCAACTGGAAGGTTTCGTTAGGCACTCTTCAATATTGAAACACCAACAGTCAACCACCTTAAATCAATACATTTCAATGGCTCTCTGGAAGAACTTGACCTAATGTAGAAATTTGTATAAAAGGACGTAAAGTTTAGTGGAATAAAAAAATTGGCTTTTTGTTCAAATAAAATTAAACAGATCATTTTAAATATACTTTATTTTATCTGTTATACTATGATATCTGTCCAGGTACTTGTCATACGACTGACTCTCTTATTTAAATTTTCAATCATCTATCTGCATATTATTTACATACATACATATATGCAAAACTTAGCGGTATCAAAAGAGGGAGGATGAGTGCAAAATGTGTGTTATACCACCACTTTCATTATAATTGTAAAGTCAAGTGGAGCCCACTTAATACGAGTATGTATATAAATATGTACATGGGCACTATCAGGTTGAAATGTTTGGTTATGATACCAAGGAAAGCTTAACGCCACTCGGTTGACTTGAAAATGTTTAATATGTAACATAGATCAACTAAAAGTCAACGTATGTAAACAACGAAATAAATTTATAAATTTTCCAATCTGAAATACAGGAAAGATAATATTATATTGTACTATACTATAGTCCAATTACGAGTAGTTATAGAAAATCAATCAGTTCTAAAGTTGCAAAAAATTATGTTATATTATCATTGTAAAGTGTTCTTCGTATCGTAAATATTCTTTCTTAAATATAAAAACAAACATAAATGTTGTAATAAAATTAAACAAAAACATATGGTAAAACTTATCCAAAACAAACTACTTACATTTGTCTCATAAATTACATGATAACTCAACACTCAACAACAAACATGGTCGTCTATCACAAAACTTATGGTATAACAATAACATCAGACAAAAAGGAATTAGATTTAGTTTAGCAACAAAATTATGATTATTATTGGTAGGTACATATGGTACATATATTGATGGTATTTGTTTACACCGGCATAGGCACGTACTCATTGGTATATTGAAAGTTGTTGCTAAGCTGTGTCGCTAGTCATATTGATAGGAACTTAAGTACTATGAATCAAGGCAAGGACATTGAAACTGTTGTACAATATATAAAGTTAATGTTATTCATCTAAAATAATATTGAATCGGTTGCCAACTGACTGACATCTGTTTTCTTTTGGATTGGATTTGTACTAAAAGATCTAATTGCTGTTCATAATTACCAAGATTACAAGATTAACCTTATTGAAAATTACAAATGAAGAATAGTCTGACATGAAAATACTTTGTCAAAGGTAAAACAAATGACCTGATAAAACAGTTTATTTAATCGATTTAAATAAATGTTTCTCTTAGTGTTTTTTTAACAAAAGCAATTAAGATCTTGAAATACTTAACTTTGCATTCTAATCTCTAATTTACTGCATTCTTGAAAAATTATCACCAAATATTCAAAGTCATCGTAATTATTTAAGTGTATGACTTTCAAAGTCATTAATAGTTTTTACAATTTTAAAATTACAATAAATTTGGAACTAATATTGAACAATATTTCCGAAGAAAAATGAAGACGAAACAAAAACATATTTCGAATGATATGGATTGGATTCTTTATTTCGACTTGAAATTAGTTAATATATTGCTTCGAAGCCTACTGTTCAGTATCTTAGAGTGGAATTCTCGAGATTTGGAGGCTAAGGTCAAACGACCCCACCTATCCTCTTTCATCAATAATGATATTTAAGCCATGAAGTAATACATCCAATTGTGCCCGGGTCGGCAAAACGAAATGAGACTTCAAATGGCTCTGAAATGTATGGATCATAATAAGAAGCTTTGAGTGACGTGAAGACTAAACTGATGGTTGATTCGAGTCATTCTTCTAGATGTTTTGGAGATTCTCTGGACACTCTCCCTTAGTACACCGAGGTGTATATCTAATAAATCCAAGTAAAAGATAATTCATTGTATAATGAACGGAATTCAAATATGTATTTTTAATCCTTAATTGGTTTCATGAGTTGAGGTGGAAGAACTTTATGCAAAGCCAATGTTAACTCTTTCAGCTCAACGTCTGAACGTTCTGTACTTAGCATCAGCTACGCAACTTAGCCTCAGACACACCCCACTTCGTATCGCCTCAAGACTATCTGCATATCTCTTCCGCCATGGAATAGCCCCTTCGGTTGTTGCAGATCCTATCAGCCTTTCAAGACTTAGCATTACCAGTGTGCTACATGTGTAACTCCTCCATTCCTAAGAAAGAAACAACCTCGATTCTTTTGTTTATCTTCTCGATGATAGTGGCACGTTTCGAAGATTTGCATGAAGGTTCTCGTGGTGCCTTTCTCGCCATTTAGGTTTTTTATTTGGTTTGGTTGTTGTGCCAGGTTCTATCTGAAAATTTGTTAATCATGCAAGTCTGTCACCGGCATTGTACGTTTTGTATTGCCGTTCTTTGTTATGATACGCAGGGCCTGAAGCAGCGTGGTCGGGGTCCGGAGTAATGAAGAAAGTGGAGGCCCTTTCCTGTTTCAATCAGTTAATATCTCTCTATAATTTAATTTTTACATTTAAAATTCAAATTTTCACTATTAAGATACATAAAATATATATATTTTTGATCAGCGCGACGTGACGAGTTGATTTTGCCATGTCCGTCTCTCGTACGTTTTGAACTAGAGAGCTGAAATTTTGCACGAAGCTCTCTTTTCGCTATACGCAGTACATTTTCCGGAATCAGTTGAATCGCACCACATACAAACCTGGATCCAAATTAAAGTTCTTATTAGAAAAACTCTCTCTTTTTTGTACTAATTGCTTTAAAATTTGAACACTATTAGTATCTGACCACCAACCATGTAAATTTTACTAGGAGGGACGTGCAGAGTATTACAACTTCGGCATAGCCAAAGTTAATCTTCCTTTTACAGTTTTTTTTTTTTGTAATTTTTTAAAAATCTCTACTACATTTCTAACGTGTGATGAGCAATGAGGAACAGTTGATAGGCTTACTAGATTTAATGAAAGGCACTTTAAATGCTTTTTTAGGGGCAAAATCAAATCCATTTCTCTCTATACTGAGCAATGCAAAATATGCTACACTTTTTTCGTCAACGTCGTCAAATAAAAATTGTTGTGGAGGTCGCCAATATGTGAGGGTCTGCCACAAATCCAGGCTTGATTATACGCCAAGTCAACGTAAAAGCTCTTCTTTATCTAAAATGTTATGCAAAAGTTTACATTAAAATTATTGAAAGTGATTAGTGCTAATAAATTTTACAAAGCTCAGCAAGAATAAGTTTAAACTATTGTATTGTATATATTTACTTAACCATTTAAGGGTATACAAAAATAAAATTATCAACCCCAAAGAATTACTACAACTAAAAATAAACTAAATAAATGCGCACTAAACAGATTTTTCTAATTGCTTTCAAGGTGAAAGAAAATCTATATAGAATGATAAACTGGATTTTTATCGCTTTATAAATCGAAGACATCACGCGCTTTCAAATGGATTATAAAACGATTATAGCCATGTATATACATATGTACATGGAAATATTTGCAAGATTTCAAAATATAAATGTTTGTTTTAATAATTGTCAGCAACCAATCAAGCAATCTTTCGATCCGATCAATCAATTTATCATGGTAACCAGTATAGGCTAATGCACTCAATCATAAATTGAATTATGATTGTGTGTTTTTATTATGGATCAGTTTATTGGCCTGAATTTTGTTTACTAATCACAATTACACACATATAAAATCAGAAAGAGAGAAAGAATAAGATCCACAACAGAATTACGTTGTAGTGAATTTTAAAGGATTAAATTTACAAATTATGTATAAGAATAAGTTAATAAGTCTGATTGACTGTATATACTAACAAACTTATATTTTTGTACAAAATATCAACTACTGTATGTATTTATATATGTATGTATAACTACATGCATATGTGTATGTATATTAATTAATGTAATCACTTTACACATAAATATTAAATATAAATCGAATGTATTGCGACAAACTGACGACTATGACGACGGCGACGGCAACGGCGGCGACATTAATGTACATAGTATTTGGAACGAAGATGCAATGCATTTCCTTAATTTGACTTATTTTTGTAAGTAGTTTGAAGTCATTAGAACTTTCTACGTAACTTTCATTTGAGTATGGACCACTTGAGTTGGTCACGGGCCGATTGAAGAACCTGCAACGAAATCAATAATTTGTTTTGAGTGAATGATTACATAAAAGGAAAAGGAATGAATCAAAATCCAATTGAAAATACTACGACAATGAACAAACAAGGTATTTTCCTTATTTTCATTTATTCAAAGTTATAATGAGAACCATAATAAAATAATTGTGCAAATTTAACTAAAATATATGTAAAGAATTCAATTCTAAGGACACTTTTTGTTCGAAAGCTTTTCTGTATGCGATATCTTTTTAATTTTATACTTAATAGACTAGATGTGACCTATGACCCACTGAGAAGAATTGAACTGCTACCAAAACAGTCCATTTATTGAGTTAGTTACCTGAGCGACAGTCTGCTCGGCGATTGGTATGTCATCGTTACGCAAATCAACGCGTTTCACCACCGACGAAGGATCTGCATCCAGTATAATACTAAAAAAAATTGGTTAAATTTATTAAGACATTCAGTTAATAACAAATTTAGCATACCCGCCATCACAGATCTCATCGAAAGCCAACATTATGATTTCCAAATTGTCCATAACCAAACGTTTCTCCACATTTTTCTTGAGAATTAAACTAATGGAATCGTATAGGCAATTCAGCACAGACAGCAAAATCAACTCATTCTCATAGGCATTGCCCATGACATAGAAGAACAGATCCACATTGCTCTTGTACACACAAGTGAGACCATCCAGCATAATTATTTCGGTGTTCGAACGATGTGTCTTTGTAAAGAGATTCTTTTCGAACGCCTTTTGCTCCTTCACCGTGGCCAATATGTTTTTGTCATAGTATTTGGCCAAAATGCGATTGCCATCGTTGTCCATTATGCACATGCCTTTAATAATATCCTGGTTGGTTGGCATTCAATGAAAATTATAACAAATGTTAAATATTCTACTCATTTAAATTGATATATTTCATTTACCATCATAAATGCGTCCATTTTTGTTATATTTTTATTGGAATTGTTTCTTTTCTTTTGAGTTTACACGTCAACTCGCCGCGACTTAGTGCTGTAAAGTGTTCCATGTGGGTGGGCAGTCACAACAGCTGACTAGTGTTGTACAGATGTGGCAATCATACAGTGTTGCTCATCGATGGCAATACACAGTGTTGTGCAATTTATTATGTGATTTTAACGTATGTTTTGGGAATAGACGTTAAAATTTAAAATGTTAATTTTTATTTATTCGCAAGTTTAGGTTATAGTTGGAATAAAAATTTAGAAAAACTCTTCACCACAAAGTTTGTATTTTTGTGCTTTGTGTAATATTCTGCAGAGTATTAAAAACCGTTGAAGTCACTCTGTGGAGTCACACTTGGCTGATTTTGTTCTTCTTACTATTGTTCTACTGACTTTACATTCCGAATTAACATACAAATATTTTCTGACTTTCTGAACCAGTCTTAAAAGAATGATGTGCTATCTTTTTCTCTTTGGCTCTTATGTGGTATATTTTAAAGAAACTTGCTTGGGTTACCCTTAGCAAATCATTGTAGGTTATATACAAATTTTCTGATATTGGATTGGTACACAAGTAATGTAAAAAGAGAATATGTAATGCAAGTGAGGCAGGGGTGAAATTGTAAAAATTTCCTACATAAATGTCATCAGTTTCAAACTTGATTTATCCGTGAATTTTTTACTTAAAAACGTTCGTTGATTCTGAAACCCTTTCGAGATTGACGACGAATTCAGAAAGCATTGGTATAAACAAATAAGAATTTAATTATATAGAAGCAATGCTTACAATAAGTTACTATAGAAAGTTAGTGATCTAATTACACAGAAATGTCCTGAACTGATCAAATCAGACATTTATTTCATTTCTTACAAAACTCCTTGAATGAAAGGAATGGTTTGCCTCAGAAGATCTCATCAATAGCACCTCGACAAGTATTTGGAAGAGTAAGGGAGAGAGGGGAATTTTCTGAGTGGGAAGATAATAAAGTTAAAGGTGGGACAAGGTCATAGAACAAAATCATTGGTTACTACTTATCAAAATATAATAATAATAATAAATAAAAATACAAAATAATGTTCCAAATCTTGTCAGAGTTCATTTAAAAAGTCAATTTTGCATTCGATCTCGTCGGTATTCAAATAAAAAATATTATAGTATAGGGAAAGTAAAAGAATGATCTGACGTTGTCGGCATTCAATTTGAATCTGAAGTGGCAAATTAATTTCAAGACTCAGTAGTAACACAAATGAAATGCAAGAACACATTTAATACATATATATACATAAATTTGAAGACTAACGGTCTAATAAAGAGCACAACATGGTACAAAATATAAGTTAGTCTTTTTAGAGTTCCGTACCCATAGGGAGCTAACGAGACCATATTACTAAGCTTAAAATACACATTTTTAGAAGCATTGTTCTTTAATTTAACCTTTTGCTTAACATTTTTTTTTTTTTTTGTAGTTTTCCTTTAAGCTGTAATTGTAGTATACTTTTAGGCTATTGAATATGCACATAATTTAATATTTTAAGCAAAAAATCTTGTACGATGGTACGGAACCCTCCGTGTGCGAGTCCGACTCACACTTGGCTGATTTTTTTTATATTTTTTACCTGTTTAGAAGAAAAATGGGTAAAACAATTGTAAAATGATGATTATATTAATCGTTTGATAAAGGAGGATATTTTGAGTGATGAACCTTGATGAAAGTGAAAAGAAGATAGTGCCCTAATAATTGGGTTCCTGTGATTTCTTAATTTATAATAAAACGATTTATGTTCTGGTGATAGAAACTTCCCTTTGTTTTAAATGTTATTTTTTTTTTTTGTTTTTTTTTTTGTTTTGAAATCTCACTAAACTTATCCCGAACACATTCAATCAAATTAAATCTGTCAAATTAACAAAGGTTAAAAAAGAAACAAATTCATTTTGCGGAAAAAAACCCGAAATTGCTTCATTATTTTTCATATTAAAACACTTATATTTTGTAATAACAATAAGTTCTTAATATTGAAAGGGTTTAGGTGTGCACTGCTAATGCTCAATGGAGATTACGACAACCGAAGAGGAAGAAATAGTCACTATGACGGTGAAAAAATCAAAGGGAGGGCGTCGCAAACGTGATGATAAAGAAAAAGATCCAGTGGCTCACGTTGTGGTTACAACGACGCCACTTAAATCGAAAATTCTTAAGCCGGAATCTAAAAAACTGCGTCGGAAACTACATGAATATGCGCATGAGAATGAGTCACTCTCAAAGACAATAAACGATAAAAACAATGAAATATTGTCACTCAAGAAGTCCGTGGACTCACTGAACGAAGTTTTGAACTCGGTACCCATTGATGAGTTGCGTTGCAATTCTTCTATAGCAAGTACAAAAATACTTGAATTGAGTAAGAAAAATCGACAGATGAGAGCGGAGTGTGCCCAGCTTAAGAATCGTTTGTCCAAGAAGGATGTGCAAATTGAGAAGCTGCAACGTGAACTCAAAGCAAACGAGGAGAAATGCAAAGAAAGTGTAGAGCAAATTAAAAAAGGCACCGTGGATGAATTGCAATCTAAAATACACAATATGCAGCAGCGTTTGTTTGAGTCACGCAACAAGAATACCGAGTTGCAAAACCAATTGAAATTGGCGCAGAAATGTCTCCAGCACGAGCTCGGTGAAAATGTCAACATCAACACACTATTCTCGAATCAAGCGCAGTCCACTTGGCGCGGTCGTGCTCAGCAGATCTTATCCTTACAGCAAAAGTTGCTTGAGTTGCGTCAACGCTTAGAACTATACGAAGAACGCATGTCCGATCGTGGTGAATACTTCACGCCAGTGGCTTTGGGCAGTGACTTTGACTTAACTGTACCATTGAAGTCAACACATTCACGTGTACATGCGGGAAATGCAACTGGTTCAAGTGAATCAAATACAGTACCACCGGCTGCCACCTTTGATCGTTTTACGCCTGGTGTGCGCAAAAGTGAGCTCCAGCATCGTGCCAAGGTCGAGGCACTGGAGAAGGAGATAACCGAGCTACATCAGCAGTTGGAAGAGCAACGGAGCAAAGTACTTGCCCTGAAAGTTCGCAACAAAACACTCAACGAGGAAATGTTGCGCTATAAGCAAAGGAAAAGCGAACTGGAGGAGCAAACCGGCTACAATGGCATCAATATAGAGTCCATGAATGAACGATTCACCAAACAACGTCAACAGTTTGAAAACCGTTTGGAAGATGTTCGTTACGATATGCAAAAAATCACCGAAGAACGAGATACTGCGCGTCGCCAACTGGAGGAGTTAAGTAATAAGAATCTTGAGTTAGAGGCTGAGGCGCGCGAACGAGAAATGTTTTCGAAACAACTCCAAGAGATGGTCAAGAAACTGGAAATGGATTTGCGTGCGGTTTCTGGTGGCTTCCTCTTTTCGTGTCGTGAGTTTCGTAAGGTAAGGACTGATAAATTGGCACTATAAATACATATTTCTCAATCAAAATGGTAATTTTAGGAAGAATTTGTTGGCATTTTGGATGCATTGGAAGTGGAAAAAAATCAGCTTATATTGCATAATCGCCAACTAAATGAACGTTTGGATGCAGAACGTGAAAAGCAGGAAACCTCTTCAGAGCAACTAATCAAGCAAAAACATCGGATTGCAAAGCTCGAATCAAAAATACGTAAGGAAATCACTTAGAGTATAATAAAAAAAAGGAAATATAATTCAAAAATTATATTTTCATATATAGGGGACTTGGAGAAGGATTTGGACACTCAATCGGAACGTAAGAAGCGCACCCAACGCATGGCTGAATATGCCAATTCACTGAGTCGCAATTCAATCAATGGTTCTGTGTCTTCATTTACTTTTGAGAATCAATCGATTTACTCCTCAACACAAACTCTGGACCAAAATACAGAGCCTAAAGTGGAGGATTTAAAGAATAAGTTCGTATAATTGAAATGGCAAAAATTTTGTTTTTTTTAACTTAAAGATTAATTTCTTTTGTGAACAGACTTGATTTGGCCAACGAGAAAATATTGATGCTAACGGATAAACTTGATCATATAACCAAGGAGAAAATAACCGATGCCAAATTCTTTGAAGAGACTTTAGTTAACTCCAAGTCCGTGATACTTAATACTATATTGGAACATCGTAGTCCTAGAGGTCGTAGCAGTGGTGCTGGTGGTGATGATGGTACTAACGGTGGCAAAACACATCAAAGTGATGCTGGTGGAGGAGGTGGCAATCGTGATGATGGAGGTAAAGCAGGTAGAACTGCTGGAGGTGGTGATGGAGCCAGCATTAAAGGAGTTAAAAATATTAATCCCAGACGGAATAGTATGGTCAGCATCTCAACTTCCCATAGCAAAGATATGTAAACTCACACTCTACATACCAAAAAGTCGATTCGTTATCGGTCGGAATAAAGAAGGATTCTATTTAATTTTATTTTCGTTGTGGTTCATTAAATTCTCGGCTAAACAGTAAGAAAGCATTTTCGAGTTGTGTTCTTGCCGTAATCGACCAAATGGAACATAATTATTAACATATTGAAGTGAATGCGGCAAGAGCTCAACTGAAAATGTTTCATTAGAAAAATATAATAATATTTTTATAACTTTTCAATTAAAATTCAAAGACAAAATTGTAATTGGTTTTTTTTTTTTGTTTTTAATAACTTTTTATTATTTATTTATTTTTATTTAACAATTAAATGAAGCCTTTGGCGTTGCTTCTCTTCTCAATTTATTCATTCTTTGCATTTTGCATATTTTTGCATTTTCCATTTTAGATATTTTTATTTATTTTTAATTTTCATGAAATTCAAACAAATTTTGCTTTAGGCGGAGCAATAATGGTTTATTTTCTCATTTAATTTCTTGTTTCAATTAGATTTTATTGAATTTTATATGTTTTTAAATATGCGCAAAATATCTAAAACATTTTAGCAAATTATAAAGGCACTTCAAGGATCAATCATCAATGCTACTAAAATACATGTGTAGGTAGGTAAATATAACATAGTCTAGGATATACATAAATACATACATATAATATAAATATAAAGTTAGTTCTCTTAAATAATTAATTGATTAATGAATGATAATTTAAAAAAAAAAATACATATTTATAATAAATACAATTTGAAAGGTGTTAAAATAAAATACAAAAACAAAGTTTCTTATCTTATAAAAATATTGTACTATAATTTAATAATATAAAAATTTAAATACAAATAGGTAATAACACAAAGAGAATATTACTGTTCCAGAATACAAATTTCTATTATAAAGCTTGGCAATTATATTATTTTAATGAATAATCCAAGAAATGTCTAATATTGTTTTCAAATTTTGATATATTATTTTCATTTGTCGTCATTCACACTTACATGAAATTTCTGTTTTTGGAAGCAATGTGAAGTCCAAGGATTTGGACATAAGGAGAATATATTCTTTCTAAAGCTGATCAAACATTTGTCGGTGTGGTTCAGATCAATAAAGCATAGTAGTGAAGTGTGTTCAAACAAATAAAATGCGTGCTTACACTTATGGACAAAATAAAAGGCGCTACTAATTTGAATCTAATTCATCATTGAAAATATAAATTATGGGGAGCTGTTTTGAAAAAAAAAATTTCCGTCACATATTTTTTTTAGCTTTGTATGTACTTCATTCTCATTTCTTGTATTGCTTTCTTTCTTTGCGTGCACACAATTTTTGATTTATTTCCGATTTAATTATTTCCGTCACCATTTTCGTAACTATTTTCGTCATACATTTTTACCAGCTCCTTAACTATTCCTTCTCCTTTCTTACGATGCTTGCCAATACACATACTCACACATACACCTTGATTTATTTGTGCTCTGCCAGCTCTTTAACTATTCCAATCTTCTCTCTTCCTCGATTTGCACGCCTTCACATTTTCGTAATTTTTCAAAACAGCACCCCTTAATCATCAACATCTCCGAATCATAATGTTATGTCCACCAAAACACTTTATTTCTAAAGCACTCATGGAGTTCTTTGCCTATAGAACAAAACTAAACTATTTTTTTCTAGCACGCTGATCCGGATAAGTTCAAATGAGTTCCTATGCAATGTGTCTGAATTTTATTTTTGCCTTGTTTATTGATCTATGGAAGTTTTCGTCGAACCATGCCAAATGCCTCATAAAAATACATAAGTGCCGTTTTTGCCAATAGTGACAATTTGTTTATACTCTTCAGCATATGAATTATATAAATACGAGTATAATGGATCAAAAGATAATATTCTGCGGGTTTTAGCATTTATTCCATGTATGTATTTACATCTTTTCGGAAAAACAATACATGATTAGTCCATTTAGAAATATATTTTATATTAAATTTAGTATCTAGCTATTATTCTTAATGGATTCAAAGATACTTTTGTAGAATTTAGTTTTATTTTTTCATTGAAAGTAACAGAAAATTATTGTTCTTTGTTTTTTTATGGTTTATGTTGTCTTTCTTTTTATTATTAAAAATGTTGAATGAAATTATAAATAAATTGATTTTTTCCTAACATAAATAGACATACTGAAGTCCTGACATGAAGATGTGCTCATTATTTTGTCCATGAGTGTATACTTGAATAATTTTCAATTTCCGAAACACTTTTCTGTAACTCAATCAACTTGTAATATTGTAATTTTATGGTCAATTTTATGCAACCATCTCTTTTTTTTTTGATAGGAGGCAACAGAATCAAAATCCTACAAGGCGAACAATGTATAGATACTAGAAATGTTTAATTTTTGATAGTTAAAAAAATTGGACGTGTAAAGTGACTACAGATAAATATAAAAAGTTTGTCTGTAACTCGTATTTTTTTTTTTAGTCTTTTCCATTATAATGTCGACTATTAAAGAGATTCTGATAAAATTATCCGAAAATACCAAACAATAATAGTTAGGATCGATAGATACTTCTTATATCTGAATATTGTATGTATAATATTGTTTAGTCTATTGTTTTCTTTATTTTCTTAGTCAAAAGAAATGGACCACAAATTTATTCTCATTACATTTTGATATAAAACAACTGAATTAAATATTTTTTTTTTTTAATGTAAATATATCAATTATTTGTAAAATACAGTCGGACTTCTCTAAAACGAACACTTTGGTATAACTAAGTGTCCCAAAACGACTTATGTATAAACAAGTCTTTGACTGTACAAGTTCACAATATAAGGGACACTTCTTGCTCATATAATTGAAATTGTATTCAAATTTTGATGTCATTTCCCAGGAATAGAAATACCTTTTTCATCTAATCTCAATAATGACTTATTTAATTAAAAAACAGATACTTTTCCATATTGATAATTAAATTAAAATAATAGAAATAATTAAATAATTTCTAAAAGTTTTTAAGGTTTCCTTAAAGCAGCTTTCAGAAAGCATTTTTCCTAAATTTTTGAATGATGTACAATTATTATGATTATTTTTTTATTATATACATCATCATATAAAGTTTATATTGTATATATTGATTATTCATATTACTCATATATATTTATGTATTTATTTATGTTTATTACGAGCTATGTGCTGCGGTTCTTGTTGCTTGATTTTCACTATCTATTGGTTCCTTTACTTACATTACTTAATAGAAAACATGATTACGATTCGTTCAAAACTTTCCTTTCATTAGAAATTATATAATCCTTTTTCTTGTATAATCTTAAGTATGTGTGTTGTCTGTAGTGTATTTAATATGTGTATACGTACGTAATATATATTTTTATTGTATAATGATCTGTTATATCATTTTTTAGATTTATTAATTGAATGATTTGCTTTTTCTGTTTTAAATTGGATTTTAAATTGAAATTTTTGCATTAAAAGCAACTGATTTTTGGGTTTTATACTTCGTATAAAGCAAAACCCTATAAATTCTTGCATTTCCATTATGTAGTATAGTATGGTATATATGTAGTAATATATGGTAAGTGTATATAGATACTAGTAAGTATTTTAATAATTTGTATATACGATTTTTTGAAAAAACTTTCATAAATGCTTGCTTGGCATGGTTTAGTTTATTTTATTTTATTTTTTCAATATTCCCATAGATGTGTATTTTTGTTTTTTTTCTCATTTATTTGTAACTTAATTTGTTAAATGCAATCATTCACTGAATTGACTTTGCATAGTTTGATAATTATTTTAAGATGTGATCTGATATACCAAATTTCTGATTTAGACATAGATTTAGTGACATTGGAACAAAATCATAAATTCTAAAGGAAAATTTATCATAATTTCATCATATGAGATTTTTTTAATGTAGACAATTTATTGTATTTCATTCATGAATTTAAATTGTATGAATCATTAGTTTGCGAGGGTTGAATAAGTTGACGAGTAGTCAAATTGTCATGTTTAATTAAAAAATCCAATTAAGTAAAGAGATTTAACTGCATACACAACATAACATCATATTGTGTTAAATTTTTAAAAGAACTCAAATGTTTTTGTTTTCTTATTTATTACAAAATATTTCTTTATGAACAACTCTAAGCCATTTGAATATCTTTATGTTTACAATTAAAGTTTCTATTTTTTCTTTTAGAAAATTAATGAATTTTTAATAAAAAGCTATGAAGATTTAAATCACTTTTTATGATCTGAAACTTTTTTTTGCAAACTTGATTCATTAAAAACATTTTATAGTTTTCATCCAGGATTTTCTTTGTTTATAGAAAAAGAAGATACATACATCTTAGTTTCACTGTATAACCTTATATTAGCCATATATGTACATGTATAACTGGATAATCTCTATGTCCAAGTAAGCTTATCAGATCGATCACAATGACTATCGATTAAACTAAACTTGAATTCGTTTTTTATGTTTAACATTTGACTATATAAATTAGACAAGTTTTTTTGTTTTCATTCAACAAAAAACTGCTGGTGTAACTTCTCCTATGTATGCTTCTGGGGGTTTATAGTAATCACGCTTTATCAGAAATAACTTGCATGTAATGTTTGGTGGTGTCAATTGTTAAGACTATTTAATGTTTCGGTTTCCAATTTCATAAGTTATACCAAGGATATAGTTTAATAGTCTTGGCTCCTGATGGTCACTAAGAGAAGTTTCTTAAAATTTGTTGTCACGAAATACTTTTGAAATTACAAAATTTAACGCAGAGCACTTGATTTTTTTCTCACAGCTCTTTACTGTATTATTACTTTACTTATATTATACATAGCTCTGAGCACAGTTTGAGAAACTCTTTTTCTAGGCTCTATTAGGAACTAACAACTTATACATACATATATTTTCTATAAATTGTTTAACAGCACTTCAATGTAAATTATTGATCCCACATAGTAAATTTGAAATATTTTCTCTTTAGAATTTGCTTGTGAACCAATGAAAGATCTTTCACTTATCAAGAGATTGGTAATCATATTATTATTTCTCCCCATCTTTCTCTTTTTCTTTGTATTAATTAATTTTGAATATTTTCATATACTCGTATTTATAAAAAGGCGATAATAAAGATTCTTGTTTATTTGTTTTTTTTTTTTATTTTTGTATTTTTACTTTTGTATTTTTGTATAAAGGACGTTGTGTTGTTTGTGTTTTTATTTGCATATTTGGATTTGGATTTTATTTTGTGATTACAATTTCATATTTTATTCATATTTTTCTCTTGTTTTATTTTTTTTTTATTAATATAATTATAAATTATAAGTAAATGTATATTTTATATTGCATAATTTTAATTAGTAACAGCGTTTCAATTGAAATATTATTATTATTTTTATTTATATTTTCCTTTATATTAAGCTTTAATTCTCTAATTTTACAATATTCTTTTGTTTTCAGTTTTTGTCATTTTAGATTATTCAATAATTCATTTTTTGTTCAATTTTATTTGTTAGCATTGGATAAGGTTTTTTTTTTTTTTTTCAATTTATTTTAGAAGTATATTGTAAGTAGATACGTAATTATTTATGACAACAGATCTAGTACATTATGTATGTATAAATGAATATATAATGATTATATATAACAACGATTTTGTTTTTTTTTTTTCTCTTTCATTTTATTTTTTATTTTTATAAATTTTTATTGATCTGATAATATTTCATCAATTGTGTTTTATTGTGTATTGGTGTTGGTGTGTTAGTGAGTGTATGTATGTGTTTGTGTCTATGTAAAATATTCATTTTAATATAAATTTTTGTGTATAAAATTCCGTTCCTACAAGTTTACAATTAATCATCAAATGCCTTTTATCATTTTAATAATCATTTCAATCAATTTAACAATTATCAATTCCATCATCACTTGCAATCGTCCTGAGGCTCAGAAGTTCTAAGGAATGATAATTATGTATTTATGATGATGATAATGAAGATGTTACTACTACTGTTGTTGTTGTTGTTACTGTTGCTGTTGTTGTTTTTCTTTGTCTAAATGTCATTTAAATACATGATTAAAATAATAGTAAATATCTTGCTCAACTTGTTGTTGATTCGGTGCTTGTGGGCTTTTATTGTTGCGTGTTGCAACATCATGTTGCTGCTGTTGGCGTTGGTGTTGTTGCTGTTGCTGTTGAATTTGGTGCTTTGAATGGAGATTATTACTCATCATTGTCATCATCATATTATGATTATTTAGATTATTATGATAATTATAAGGATTTGTATTATATGGATTTGTTCCACCGCCACCGCCACCAGCAACATTGCCAACTCCCATGGCCATGTTGCCGATGCCGCCCATAATATTATTGCCCCCCATTGCGTTTCGGCCATTGGCCATATGTTGTTGGTGTAATTTTCTATCCGCTAGAAACACATTGATAAAAAATATTAAAACAAGCAATATGTAGAGCATACAGGTCAGTATTACAACAAACTGTTGGCGGCAGCAACAGTAGTAAAACATTCCCTATTATATAACCGCCTGCTCCACATAGTTAGCGGGCAACATGCCGGTCTTTCCAGTGCGTTCAACGCGACCAGTCATCCAGCCCGAATCAATTGATTCCACTTCGAAAATAACATCCCCCTCACGAAAACTAACCTCATCAACGTCTTGTGCCTCATAATCATAAATGGCACGATAAATGCGTTGCTATATAGAGTTGAAAAGGGAGAAAAAAAAAATAGAAAATAAAGAAAATAATTAGTTTATGTAAATATATAAAATCGATACAAATCAAGAATTTAATCAAGGAAATTTCAATTTAATAAAATATAATAAATGAAAGTCTTTATGGATTAAATTTGCCTAGTTAGTATTTATTAACACAGTATTATTGAAATTATTTTAGTAAAATCTGAAAACTACTATTATATCTTATTATCCCTGTAGATTTATTTGAGAGGACAACATCGAGTCACCAAGAATGATTGACATATAAAGAATCAATATATGACACTAGATTAGACTCCTATTGAAATACATACCCATTTTGTCGGCTCATAATATTTATTAGATATATAAAATATTCTTATAAAACAATTTTAAAATTCGAACGACTAACTTATTAGATCTCTTCTTCTATTATGACAAAAAATGTGCCTTTAAAAATGTGTAAGACACCAAAAAATTTTGTTTACAATTAGAAAAATGAAAACACAGAATGAAGAAACATAATATACTACGGAAAACAAAGTCCTGTTATCAATTTAAAACTCTGCATTGACGGAATATCATCATTAGTTCTGTTCAGTTGCAAACAACTTATAAATTTTATTCGTCATTGAAAGGAGGTTTGACCATTGATTTGGGATATTTGGCTTCCTATTACCTTTTTAATGTGCGTCATTATTACACAATAATATTTGATTTCGTAAAAGGTGATTGATATACATAATTGCATTGAAGGTGAAAAAAGGGAAGGATCTCTTATTTCATATCTATAATAGTCGGCAAAAAAAAAGAGTGTTTCTAGAAATGTATTTCCTTCGTCTTATGGGCGTGCTCCTTTGCAGCCAATGGGATCCCATCGAACATTAATTAAAGATGTAAGTAAAAGTGTCATGTAGTTTCGATACGATTGCAACTAATTAGTTCTGGAGTAATTCAACAAAAACTAATGGTACTCCTACATATTATCAAATTTTTATAATAAACTTGCCGAGAAAATTAAAAATCACTACAGTTTGATTCAGTCTATCTATGATAATCGCGTCCCACAACTCTTACGAAATGCTGTCTATGTATGTACTATATATATAAAAAATTTAAATAAAAATTATAAATTCAACTCCTACTACTACTGCTGTTGTTGTTGTCCAGAACATTAGTTTATCTATTATTTTCATGTCCTCTTGTAATTTGAGATATAAAAATTATTGTAATTTCTTTAGCATAAACCGCAAATACAATTACCACCATATATTCGTAAGTAACGTTTGAATCTTAGAATATCCACTCATTAATCAAATGTAAAATATCAACAGTTTCTGTTTCTGGTAGCATATTGAAACATCTAAAATTCCCTAAGCAGAGGTTACAGATTGTTAACAACCATCGTATATGTAAAGTATATAAAATGGTAGCATCTTGTTCAGAACATTAGACTTTTCTAGCATAGGAAGTTTTTTAAACATAACGCACAATATCCCGACCATAGTCCTAGGTACATACAAATTGTAAGTATATCCACATTCATGAAACATATAATATAATTTGGATCGTTCTGGATCGTTCCAAAGTGTATCAATTCTCATGTGAATTACATAGATAGAATCTCCATTATCCTAAGAACTGAACAGGGGCATCACAATGGATATAATAATCCTATATATAAGTGCTACAATAAAAATTAAACAGATCTTCTTCATCGTTTTCAAAAAAAAAAAAAAAAAGAAAAAAAATCTCAACCATTGTCCTATAAATATATAAATGTTATAATAATAGCATACTGAAGACATCTTATTGGTTGAGATATTCACAAATTTCCATAACAATACTATATGTAATTGCTACAATGATCCCATCATGAAGAGTTCCTGTTCATATACTTAGCTAGTGTATCCATTTTTTTTCCTCTAGTTGAGACATACTATAAAGTGTCCTGATATAATGATAGAATCTTAAAGTCCTCTTCACTGAAACATATGAAGATATCTAGACACTAAACTTTTAGATCGTATTAAATTGTATAAAATTTTTATATGATTTGGGTTTTACAGAAGATCTATAACACACATGGGCTACACAATAGACCCTTTAGGTCGTAGTGCATATCACCTTTATATCAATAATCTAATGTGACAGCTATAATGATAATTGAACAGCTCTTTTCGTGATCATTAGTCTATCAATTCTCTAACTTAAGACATATGTATAAAGTTTCCTATACAATAACCACAACGATCGATCAACTATCTGAAATAATTATAATAGGATCTTGTATCTCTAATCCGTGTAGAGCATTCAAATTTTTCCTTATTCCCTATAATCAATGTGAGGTTTAAATACTATCTACTCTATCATGCTTTGCTGCTTACCATATTTTGTCTGGATTGTCTCTCTTGCAGTGAATCGTAAGAGGGATGTTGCTGTTGGCGCAACTGTTGCTCTTGTTGTTGCATTAATTGCACTTGTTGATAATATTGTTGTTGCTTTTGTTGCAATTGTTGTTGCTTCTGTGATGCTGTTGTTGTCGTCTCATTCGATAGAGAACCGTAAATGCCATTAGCTGGATCTATATCAGATATAGAGCCAATTTGTTTTGGATAGACACTATTATTTTGACCTAGGACACAATAAAAAAAGACATTTTAATTAATAGACTTCCATCCAATGTTTACCAACACTAGCACACTACATTACACACACATATATACAGAGAGAAATAACACAATAAGAAATAAATATACAACAAAATATGTACAGTTGAATACCAACGAGCCAAGCTGAGCTGAATTGAGTTGAGCTGCGCTGCACATGATTGGAGTATGTGTGTGACATGATTTTGTGTTTTTGGTTGACTTGGCTTAGCTTAGATGAATTGGAAGGAGGATGGTACTTACCAGCTGCTGCGCCTACCGCTACACCGCTGCCAGATGCACCACCATTGCCGCCGGCGCCACGTGTTTCCGAACTATAGACAAGGGTTGTGCTTGAACGTGCCGGGTTCGGCATTTGACGTGGTCCATCGGTCAAAGGATCATAATCGGCGATTTTGCCAATGTTGCTGCTGTTGTTAGGGGCTCCTACGGGATGATAGCCACTGTTATTCATGTTATTCAAAATGGTGCCATTGCTGGGATGTGACGGTGTCGGTCCGTACATCGAAGTCGATGACTGGGCATTGTAATTGCTGGATGCATACAATTGTTGCGTCGAAGGATGCATATTCGGATTACTTTTGTTGGTCAAAATTTGTGTATTTGAAGCGACAACATTGGTGGTGTGTTGCTGTGGCTGATGCTGCTGCTGCTGCTGCTGATGTTGTGTCACAGATGCAACAGCATACAAAGTTGTGGCCGATGACTGGTTCGGATGGAATCCGCCGGTGTGGCTGTTGTTGATGTTATTATTGTTATTGCTGTTGCTGCTGCTGTTTGTTGCATGATTGTTGTTGATGTGCTGCTGTTGCTGCTGCTGCTGCTGCACTGGATTGCTAAGACTGTTATTATAACGCGCATAGTTATCCTGTTGGTCATATGCAGTAGCATTAGTAGCATTGTTTCCTGCCATATTGGCAGTTGCTTTTAATGGCTGCTGCTGTTGATCATTGGTGACGGCGTTGGTGGAGGTGATGGTGGTACCACCTGTCGGATTATGTGAATTCTGCAAAATAGTTGAACGCAGTTGATTGTAGGTGTTCAGTGGCTGCTGTTGTTGTTGTTGTTGTTGTTGATGCTGCGACGGCGGATGTGCTGCGTTGATGGAGGATTGTGGTGAATTCGTTGTTGATGCGGCTGCAGGATATAAATGTGATGTTTGTTTAATGGGTTGTTGTTGTAACTGCTGATGATGTTGTTGTTGTCGCAATGCCTGTGGCTGTTGGTAGTGTTGGTATTGCTCGTGATGGTGTTGTTGCAGTTGCCTGTGATTCTGTTGTTGTTGGTGTTGCTGTTGTTGGTGTTGATATGTCGATATTATTGCTGCAGTGTTATGTTGTTGATGTTGGATTGGTTGTGGTGGTAGTGTGTGCTGTTGTTGTTGTTGTTGTAAATAGTGTTGTTGTTGCTGTTGGTATTGTTGGTGGTGGTGTTGTTGTTGCTGTTGTTGTTGTGTATTACTATTGTGTTGCGTTGTTGCCGTTGGCGATATTTGTTGTTGTTGTTGCTGATGCTGCGAAACTGTGGGTACATATTGTGAAAATTGTTCAGCTGCCAATTGCTCAGAGAAATATTCCGATTCATCTTAATTTTTGGTTTAGTTTTTTTGTGTTTTTGGTGTTTCGTGACCCAATTCAATATGAAATTTTGGTGTGGGGTTATTATCGTGTCATTGTTGTTGTTGTTGTTGTTGGTGGTGGTGGTGTTATTATTGGATTAGGTTGTTTCGTGTTGTAATGTTTTCAATTCATTGATTGATTGATTGATGTTGTGGATATAAAGATGATGGTGATGATGTTGTTTGGTAGCAATGATCATTACACCAAATAATAAACACACAAAGAAACGATGATGATGTTTTTTTTTATCGAAAAATAAAAAATATAATAAACAAAAAAATAATTAGAAAAAAAATATTTTTTTTTTTAGCATTTGTTAGAGGTAAGTGTAATAATACCAACAAGTACATAATAAGAGCGAATCTAGTTGTGTTTGGTTTAATTAGATACAATTTCAACACATACACGTATAACAAACAATTTCAAGCTCTAGATTAGATCATATGATGATTCAGAAATTAGAGAGACTGAAAATAAGCCTGCAACCTTAGTTCATCTTTCAATCTTTAATATCATCTTCCATTATTGAAGGCTACGAAGGTTCACAAGAAGACCTTCTACAATGAGTTTTTTGACCAAACATTTCCCTAACTTTAAGAGATTCACAAGTCAAGAAATATCCAATAATTTTTGAAGTCTTCGTTCTTAAATTTTTAGTATGTATTATGATATTTTCATTTAATTCTAGACATATAAATTAGAAACAATCTCCATAGTTTCACAATCTTTGCAGTAATAAAAAAAAGTGACCCAAAAGAAAATTTTTAAAATAAGATAATTTAAACTGTTTTTTTTTTTTTTAGATATGAAATCTAAATTTTGTCTTGTCATACATACACTCCCATTCACTTCAATAGAACCTTTTAGATAATTATTTTTAAAACATCATATTTTCCGATACTGTGATGCTAGAAATAATCACGTTATCTTGTCAGATCGGTCCGCATATCATGGAACAGCCGTTCCAGTTTCTTAGAAAGTCCAAGTAATGCTGCCTAGCCTCCCATAAACATTAAAAAAAAAAAAACAAAAAAAAAACAGGTAGACCCATTGGGGTCTTCCAAATTCAACTTTTTTACTTCTAATAAACTAACGTTATTCTAGTAAAATGAGTGTGGCAGAAACTAACGGTTTATTTTCATGACTTGGTACAAAATTGAAGTTTTTTCTATATTTTTAATCTCTTTATGTATTTAGCTTTCAGAATAAGACGTCTATTAGTGGTTAGACTTTCCGACTTTTTTCCTTCAATTATGATATTTTTCAACAAATAAGGTTTTATTTTAGCATTTCTGCCTCTGACGATTTTAGTTTAATTTAATATTAAATAATCCGTCCATATTTACTGATAGTAACGATTTCACAAATGATAAGTTAAGAAAATCTCCTTTTTCAATTGGCCTAAAATTTAAGGAACTATTTATACTCTTCACGCATGAAAAGTATTATAAGTTTGTCATGAAGTTTGTAACACACAGAACGAGAAATCGGAGACCCTATAAAATATATATATATATTAGTTGAATCGAACCACATACAAACCCAAACTCAATAAGTGTCTGACCCATATCCACTAACCAAGTAAATTTCAAGACCCCTGGACCACTAGGAAAGGTACTTACAACAATAATCAGAAGATATAAAAAATGCGTGAAGAGTATTACAAAATCAAACATGCAATTGCATCGAGTCAGTGGATTCAACTCTCGAATACTCCATATCCTCTAAAGGAGGTGACTGGAAGTATAAATATACTCCCGATCACTTGGAATGGCAGCGTCTAGATAATAATTTTTAAAACTTCTTATTTTTCGATACAGAGATGCATGTTTGATAGTTCGCTGAGGCCAAATCTTGGCATCCAATTGAGCTGAAATTTGGCAAACAGCCTTAGTTTTGATGACAATACATTATGCAATTGATAATCCAGCGGAAAAATCGGAATGGTTGGATCAATTTTTGCATATAAAGACATATTTTAAAACCAATAAAATTGTATTTTTTAAAGCTTTTATACCATATACAATTGTATGTATAATTTATACATACATCCAATTGAGTTGAAATTTGGCAAACAGCTTTAGTTCTGATGGCAATACATTACGCAATTGATAATCCACCGGAAAAGTCGGAATTAATGGATCAATTTTTAAAGCTTTTATACCATATACAATTGTATGTAAATTTTGTATGAAAATTTTTGTATTCAATAAGTAAAGTTTAATCTGTTAGTATCTTATGCGCAAACTTCATACTTCTGGCAATACTGGTTGCATAGGACTATTTCCGTTTTTTGACTTTAGTTAATTATATGTGGGAACAATGCAGCGTTTAGACTATATATATAAATTATTTGTTATAAATTTGAAATCAATCATTACTAAAGTGAATTAGTCAATTGCAACTTTGGATCTCTACAATAAAATGGTGCTAACAAATTTAGCGTAAGCTCGTAATCTAATGATGTCTTTATTAATTTTATTTTATTCTTATTTTTATGCAATTACTATATTCATATTCCCTATTTTCTGTCATAACAACTTCTTTTTATAAGACTCCATATAAGTACTTCCATAAATCCGACTGATTTATAAACAAAATTTGAAATTATGTTGCATCATTCGATACAAAATGTATACAAGTTTTAAAAATATCTTGTTTATGTTTTCATTTTTTTTTTTATTGTTCATTCACATTCCCTGTTAATGTCTTCATCGTCATCGTCTTTACCAATTGATTTCACTTTAATAGATTCACTACAACATTTGTATTTCATCAATACAAAATTGTGTACATAGTACTATGTTTTTCCATTTCAACTCATAAATAATTTATGTTCGTTTAAAAATTCCTTTGAAACAATAGACATTAAACTAATGATGATTGGATCTCATATTCAAATGCTTTAATTGATAATTAAATGTTTATAATGATGTTGATGATTATAATAAACAATAGGCAAATAGATAAAATTGAGTATGCCGCCCTCTACTAAACACGTGACATCATCTTTATAGTTATCAGAAATTTGGTAGCGATAGACCCACACAAAATTAAACTCAATGAAGAATGAACGAATAAATGAATTGTTTTTTTTTTTGCAACAATTAACAAAAACAAAAAAAAAAACAAAAATTAAAGCAATAAAAACTTTTACGTAAATTAAAAAATAAATTTCAACAAAAAAACCAACACTATTAACCGATAAAAAGATATACATAGTAGAATAGATAGAGAAATATTATACATACTGCTGCTATCGGATACTTCCGCTGAGCCACGTTGTTTTTCCATGGCGGCCTTTTTCTCCAGATCACCATGATATGCCACATTTGAAATGATTTTTGTATTTTGCTTAATGCGCAACGTTTCCGGATCATCCGCAACCTGTCAGAAAATCATCAGAACAGAAAATCGTAGACAAAAGTTAATCAAATTAATTGTAGAGCACATAATAGTAGGGAGAGAGGCACAAGGCAGATACAATAGGTAAAAAGATATGCAGTGAAAAATATAAGAATTCATCTTCCTAACACCCACCACCTCCAGCATGCATACATGCATGCATGTATACCAACCAATCCACACTAAACGCCCATAAATGTACGCCCACTTTGATTGTGGTAAGTTGAATTGTGTGGCAAGTAGGCGGCAGCAAGCAGTTGGAGGTGTATGACTGGTGGTTCAACGGTTCATCCTTTTGGATACTGACCTGAGTGAATTTGCCTTTGGCCTTCTCAAAGTCTGCATGATATTTCACATTCGATTGGATTTTTGTGTTTTCCGCGATGCGTTTCAGTTCAGGCGTATCGGCGATTGCTGTTGCTTTGGCCTTTGGAATGTGTCTGCAAAAAAAAAAAAAAACAGATGAAGAGAAAGAAGGGAGATCAAATGTCAGTAAGATTTTATTATGAATAATAAATATAAAAAAAAAAATAAAAAAAAAAAATTAAACTTTGAATAACACCAAAACTCATATACTCTTCTTCTTCATATAAGGTTTTTTTTTTATTTTATTTGATTAAAATCAGTAAGATTTCATGAATAATCAATAAGAAAGCGAAAAATAAAACTTTGACCATAAAACACCAAAACTCATATAAGTTATTTTCTATTTGATTTGATTAAAATCATCATGTACACATGGTTCTACAATCAATTCAATTTTTCAATGAATTCGAAATAGTTTACCACAATTTCTGTAATAACTAAAAGATGAAATAAATAAAAAAATAAAAAAAAAACGTCAAAAGAAAAAGACAATTCTCAGTTTTCTACTTGGGCTCTCATTTAATGCACACTAGATTTTTGATAGGTAAGTCATCTAATATCTGGATAAAAACAAGAGGAATATTTGATAAAAAATATACATGTCTCTAAGCTTTATATGCAAAATTTGATCCACCAATTTTGACTGATTCTGTAGGTCGATTTTTATGAAATAAACGCTATATGTTACTCACAACAAATCTTCTTAACTTTCGTTATTCGATTTTGAATGCAATGAGTGCCTTTTAAGTGATGCGCGTACAAACAAACAGACAAGCAAAGTCCATGATTTCTTTACATGTATAGAAGATGGAATTTACTACTCTACTTAAGGGACTAGTTTTGGAATATTATGTTTTTATTTGGTTTATTGTGTCTGTCTACCAATGAGATCAAGGCCTCTAGAAAACAGAATGAGGGGCTAACTATTTTCCCGACTCGTCACGATGATGATGATCATGTCAATGTATTGTTTATGGGGTTTCTAATGCACAGAGCGAAGCCTTACAATCAATATGCTAAAGTTATCATGACCACTCTACAGACTTTACTTTTGTGAAGTGTACGAAAATTAAATTCATAATTCACATTTAATACAAAAAAAAGTGCAGAAGAAAATGTTGCATTGCATATGATTGAGTGGGTGTTGATTGTTATTGCTGTTGGTGTCGTCTTCGTCGTAGAGGTTGTGGTTGGGTCTTCTTCATTGTTATTCCTGTTGGACATGTTGCTGTTGGCAACACAACAAAACACCAACAACATTTTCATGCGTATTTTCTTATTTAATTTTTATGTTAAGTTAGACATTTTTTCATTGCATTTTGAGTTCATTGCATTTACTCAATTTGAAACCGCATCAAATGGTAAGCACACTTAGGAAGAAACTGTGAATGTCATTCATAATTATGAAAAACAAACCAAATCAAGTCCTTATAACTAATCAAAAGCCTTAAATTTAAGGCTTTATTAAGGTCAAACAAACAATAAATTCTTAAGCATCTTTTATTAAACGCAAAACAATTATAAATGTGAACTTATCATATAACTAAATAATGAAACTTTGAACAAAGAACTTTCTAAACACATACTTGGTATAATAATACATACAAGTAAATGACTTTTGATTTGAAAATAAGCCAATGTAAAATTCAAACCATTCATTCATTAAGCCTACCACTATAATCTATAGACGACAAAACCTCTTAAGTTGAAGAGTTTCTTGTGATACAATACTTCACATAATGGAAAAGTTTCAATAAAATAGTTTTTCACTACGATTAATCGGCAATTGATGATTGAATCGAATGCAAACAACTATAGAAAACTGCACCTATATCTAACGTAGACAAAATTATATCGCAATATCACAGTTCCCCATGGTAAATTCGTAAAGACGACATACAGAAAGGGTCTCTGTATTGTATTATTTGTCATTCAAATTTATTAGCTTCCAATCTCCTGCTTCACAGCTATGAATTGAATCAATTCAATTTCCAATCCAATTTCAGTTCAAATCTACTGTGTTGTTTCCAAGAAAACTGATTATGTATTTTTAGAACCCGTGAAATGACAACAATGCAACAAACCCATATCCACCATTTAACATTTTCGCAACCAAGTAGGCAAACATCGAACATAAACAGGAGTGACAGAAGACCCAACTATCTACCTTCTTAATATATATTGTATATACATATATTGTATTATCTTAGTACATATTGTAGTATCTGTGAGTTTATTTGTACATATTTGCATTGTTTGTGACAGTTTGCATTTCGTTTGAGGCGCTTTTGCTAATCGATATTTCTCATTGCAATAAATAGATAAAGACCACACAAACAACCAACTAACCTCGACAATAAAACCTCAAAATGTTGAATGATAGATAACAGACTACACTCGTATACTCGTATATAAGGAAATACTATGTAAGTAGTAGATATGAGGTGGGTGAATGAATGAATGGATAAACATTTGAATACAATTTATAAAATACAACACAAAATATTATCTACACGTACTACTACGTTACATTATTTCCATTGTAGAGGTTGTTAAACTCATACATTATTATTGTGGGTCATTAAATAAACAACATGAATAGACGATAGAGACTTGAATCGACAATGCCGATACCATATGCATTAAACGGTAATTGCAAATGCTCCTAACGGTCATATGAATGCAATCCATTTTATATTTATAACAAAATTAGTCTATTAATAGTGCACCAAATCTATGAAAGTGTGTTTCTACAATATCTACTAACAAACTATTATTAAAAAACAACAAGTGCACACAGCTGGCAATAATCAATTGACCGCACAGACCCACACAGCAAAATGGCTACTATAATAATGACCAACTGAGGCCCACTGGTTAAGGTTCATCAGTCATTCAGTTATTTAGTCAGACAAGGATCACTTCCACTCACGCGAAGTTCAATGAAATATACAACAAAAATGCAAGCGTGCATGCTTTTTTAGGAAACCCACATTCATATATTGACATACCCATTCAAATTCAAATCTATCAAATTAAGTGGGTGGTGGTACATGACAATTATGGTAATTTAAGTTAAACTTTTTCGCCATCAAGGGCTCAAGGTTAGTAAAGGTCGTTCAATGTTATGAGTCTATGACCCTTAATAAAATTTAAAATAAATGCAAATTCTCTCTATAATTATAAATTAATAATTGTTTGTGTGGTTTCGCTGGACCTAAAATGCTGAATCAAATACAACAAAAGTTTTTTTAATGGTTCAATCCTAAAGTTAATTACTTAATTAATTTCTCTTTATTTATTGACTAGCGTACACAACCAGGCTTCGCTTAGGTTGTATCCAACCAAATCTTTTTTAATGACTTTTTTATTTTGAGTATCAACAAACAGTTTGAGGATCAGAAAATTAAAGTGTTATTATAGTTAAATTTATGTAGCATACTTTTAGAGGTTGTTTCAATATCCCGGATCTCCAGAATGGGGAAACATATCAGGATCAAAACTATCTTATGTTCAAGCCGGGAACCAACCATAAACATTCACACAATTTCAATGCAGTCAAATCAGTGGTATGGCAGCGCATAAAATACGAACAAACAAAACACTTATTTTTATACATTAGATTTTCATTATTTTCCCATTATTTATTGAGTTGTAGCTAAATGAAATGATTGGTTTAATTGAACTTATCAAAGCTATAGAAAACAACTAAAGTGCATACATTATTTGCTATTCAATCTAGTTATTGGAGACTGTGATTGCCCGTTTGTGTTATATGATGCTGACTGATATCGTCAGGGAAATTCATATTAAAGTCGTTGTTTACGTGACAAGAATTTTTTATTTTGTAACATGAATACTACTACTCTGATATTTTAAGAAAGCTTATATGCCTAAGACTCATAGACGAGCAACGGAAAAATTAGAATTTTGAGAAACACATATTTACTAGAAATGTATAATTCATGTAAAAATGATCTCAATAAAATCTTAAATATATACTTTGTCAAATTGAACTCTTTCCATATTTTTCTGTTCAGTTGATACTATTTCTTCATACATTCGGAAAACATGAAATTCGCTCAACAAAGAGATCAAAAGAAAGAAACAGCAACAGCAGTAGGACAAAGTTATATGTTGTTCACCAACACTATTCATGTTTAATCGTTGATGACATAACAATGCCTGCCTATGGCTGCTCGGCTAAGCTTGTATTCATCATTCTTCTTTTGGCGCCATTGGCTTTGTTATTTGTTATTATTGTTTCGTTTTTTATGTGATGTGACTGACTGGACATATAGGCATACATCCATATACTATCTATGTATATATACGTTCCCAATAGATTATGAGTTCAACACCCGTTGACAAAAAAATAAGTGCATCTTCAAGTCATGACTCAGACATTGCGCCTTGGTATGAAATTAATATTTCATTTAAATTTATTTATTTGAAAATATATAAAATATAGTATAAAATATATTATAAAAAGAAGCAATAAAGTAAACCAACAAAGTAATAAGCTCCTCAATCACATTTCTTACATTTTAGAAGATTATTAAAGTATTTTCAAACAGATTTGTTAGTTCTAGTATGCATCTAAATCAAAGTTATCGCGAAAGACTGTTGCTGAAGTAAATGTCCCTTAAAGTATGACCAAACTGAGAGAAGAATGTCTAAGAGTACAGATTAACATTCAAAGAAAATGGCTTTATAAATGGGGAAAGACTAACATTGTATTCTGAAAAGGGAAAATGAAATATACAATAGATTAAGAACCCAATAAATCACTCCCAAAATAAGCTTCTAAAACCTATTGTACATATGGGTGAGGACAGTTAGTCTTCAAAAGCCAGCCGATATTGGATATGTAATCACCTCCAGAGTAGTCAGACAAAGACTACAAGAAAAGAGTTTCAATGCTTAAATGGCTCTTGGCTTCGGAAAATCATCATAGCTCTTGATTTATACTGAAGCAATATGATGGTCATGGCATGAAGATGGACTTATTATATTGTCCATTAATGTATAGACATACAAGAAGTATATATATATACGGGTATAGGCTTACATACTCGTACATACACATACATACTCGTATATCAATTTGTGATTGTTTAATTCTGTACTATGACAACGTGCAATTTCCTTCTCTTCACTACTTCATTTTTGATGTTTTTGTTATTACAAAGAATTTTTTTAATTTATTTATAAAAAATAATAATAATAATAATAATAGTTTGGTTGTTCTTAGTTGTTGTATTTGTTATTGTTGTTATTGTTTTCATTCATACTGTTGTTTTAATTTTTTTTTTTTTTTTTGCATTTTTGTTGTTGTCTTTATTGTTGCTGCCACCATTTCTGCTATTGCTATTGCTACCATTGCATTGCATGCAATTTTCTTGCTTTTGTTTTCATTATTGTTCGCTTTTGTCTCTGCTTTTTGTTTTTGGGTTATTGTTACTTTTGTTTTTGTTTTTGTCATTGTTGTTGTTATTATTGCTTTGTTGTTGTGTTCAATATTTTAACATAAATTATAGTTGATGTGACACACAAAATGGAAATTATGGCATGCGGTTTTTTGTTACCAACAATTTTTCTTTCTGTTTCCTTTTTAATGATCTGGACACAACAACAAAAAACGAAAGAAAAAAGCAAAATTGTATTACAACGCCTAAGGGGATGCATATGTACGAGTACATATATCACGTGTCAGTCTGTCCATTGATCAATGACCAATAAATATTGACGACATTAAATTTACCGTTTGTAGATTAAAATAGAAAAATTTCATGTTTCCGTTGGAAAAATAATTTAATTAATTTATATTTCTTTAAAATCAACTAAAGAAAGCAAACATAAAAATCAAAAATCAATCCATGGTCACTTAATATTCAAGACTTAATGTCTTGACTACAGAAAGATAGATTGTATTTTTACTTGGGGGATAAACAGAAATTAATTTCAATGGAAAATATTCCAATGATATCTTGATGGCACTTCTTTATTTGACTGCCAATATGATCATATAACGTTCAAATACATACTAAGTATAATAAAATCGTCGACCGAAAGTGTTTGTATGCGCATTACGTAATAGTCATTCATTGAATTCAAAATCGAATTACTGAAAAATAAGCTTTACTGCGAGTAATATATAACGTTTATTTCATCAAAATCGAACTACAGAATCGGTTAAAAATGGTTAATCAAACTTTGCATATAAAGCTTAGAGACATATTTTAAAATGAAGCAAGTAGTCAAACATCTATTTCTGAATTGTGAGTCACAATCATTCCCGTGGAAAGCCGATTTTTATTAATTTTTGCCTGGGAGTAGCAAATCGCGCCGGAACAGTTAGTATATACTAATATATACTTATGTATTTGAATTTGAAAAGTTGTATACAGCGAATATAAAATAGATATAAAGACATTCAAGTTAAATGTTTTTACTGGCACCCAAAAGAACTCGCATGACACACAAAGGTTCACGAGATTCAAAGCCAAGGTATTCTAACAGTGCTAGGAATCCTAGACGACATTTACTTGTATTAAATGAAAGACGAAATTCCAACTGTTATCAGTTCGGACCGCAAATCTATTTCTGCATGTAGTCATGTTCTGATCCATTTACTAATGATTATATAGTCTTTGCAGTGTTGTGTTTTTTTTTTATTTGTACAATCAATCTAAATCACAGTTCTAAGACTTCACACAACCAAAAAGATAAAGTAGAACCACTCTTCAAATGTTGCATACTCAAATATCTTCTTATTTCTACTACTCTATAAATGATAGATTTATAAAAATCCCCTAAAGAATTTCAAAAATCCGTCAAAGCCAAAAGTTAATAATCATAATGCACTAAAAAATCCGCTTATAGTTGAATCAATTAAATACTTTTGTGACCATTTAAAGTCGTAATAGTAAATTGTTATAATCAAAATGCTCTTTAAGCCGATTAAACACACACTCAGATTTACTTTCATGTCATAAATAACTGAGCATTTTATGACATAACCATTTAATCAGTGGTAAATATCACATATCACATACCATACATATTACATATGTGCGTCCGAGTATATCGTACAATATTATCATTCTGAATTCAGTCAGTAAGTCACTCAGTCAGTTATTTAGTTCATCATTTGGTCAGTGTCAGTTGATTAAACTCATGAGCTCAATCAGTTCGTTAGTCAATTTGATTATACACTCAAAAGCACTATCACAGTCCACACCACTCCCATTCCAACTCTTTGTTGGATTTTAAAGCTTAAGCAATAATAATTATAATTGTAGTAGTAGTAGTAGTAGTAGTACAGCACAGCACAGCACAGTGACACACCTTGTATAAAGCAAATTCGTAGTACACTGAAGAAAAAAAGCATTTAATAAAATTAATTAATATTTTTTATTTCTTACAATTCAGCAAAATTAAATGGTAAGCTTAAAGGTTGATACCTCTCGAGTATGCCTACTATATTCTAGTAAAAATATGGGGAGATCATTTGGGCGAGCCTAAGTCGTATTATATGTTTTCATCTTTTGTGGTCAGTATGTAAATATCTGGATAAATGATAGTGGTTTTTATATACCTTGGATCAACAACTCACACAGCAGAATCTCTGGAATATCTGAATATTAGAGTGCGTTCACAACTGTATCTCATTCAGATAATAATAATTATTATTTGAAAATAAACTGAAATTGTGTGATTGGGATGTAAAGCAACAAAGAGAACCTATAAAAATAGATAGAGAACACCAAGTACGAATTGAGTCATGTCATTCGACACTATGTTGTGTAAGACTAATATTATAAGCTCAGTAGAGTTTCAAGGATTGTTTCAGTTGCTTCTAGGAAAACGCTCCTAATCTTATATGCCAAATACAATAGTTTTTCTCTTATATTTGATTAATTCAGAAAACAAAGTTGGATTCTATAAGGCAGTTCTGAAACCGGTATGGTACAATGACAAGTGCTCCTTGGTATATGACCAATTTCCTCCTCCATAAAGACTTCATTTTATAAGGACGAAATAAGAAAAATCTCAGAAATGTACATCAACAAACTGCACATCCATATCAACAATTTAACAATAGATCTGTTAGAAAATTATGTTATGATGTTAGGCGCCTGAAAATGTTCCATGTGTTAGATCTTCCACAAAGATTATAGGTTAAATTAGACTAAGTTATATGTCTCACCAATACTGTGACTGATTGCAAATAAAATTATATCTACATATATAAGAGTCGAAGGCCCCGTAGCTAGTGCTTGTTAAACTTGTATATTAAGCCTAGTACTAAATATTAAGGTTTATTAATGTGTTAAAATAAAAATAAATAAATATATAAATTTATATATAAAAAAATATTGAATTAAATTAATTTTAATTATTGTAGTTGAATTTTTTTCAGTGTATAAAATAAAATTGTGCTATGCATGGAATTTAACATAAACAACATGCAATGCTGCAGATGCTATGTACGTAAGTATATCGAAAACAGAGATAAAAAATAATTTCAGAAGCGCGCAATTTTCATAATTGAAAAGAATGTTCTTTTTTTTTTTTGTCTTTTCAGAATATTGGAACATTATCATCAACTGCTTATGGAATAATAAAATGACATAGTTTTGTATTTTAATACCGCCAACAACAACAACGACAATATAAGAAGAAAAACAAAATAACGACAACATTGCAAAATGAAAGTGAAAAGTTATGTGTTAAGAATGAGTTGTGGGTAGGAGGTAGTAAGCCTAAATTAGGCAATGAGGCAATGTACATATTTGGAAAAACATAATCTTCCATCATTACAATCAAAATCATGATCATCATTGTCATATCATTGCCATCATCATCATCAACATCATCATCCATCGGTGGCGACAATTTGAATGGTTCACTGGGTTTTTGTGTTAATAAATAAATGTGAGCTCGCTGCTGCACAGTACAAATGTGCAAAATGTGGCGCAACTTGTATGAAGAATGAAGAAATTATATATGGAAATGTAGCACAAGAACGAACATTTATTTGTGTATCCAACTTTTGAACCAACTATCCAAAACCAAAATGAAGGCAGGGTTTTGTGTTAGTGTATTTATTATTGTATCTATGCTAAATGCACCACATACTTTCGAGTTCAAACAAATAATGAAATAGATATGTTATTGTTGTTCTTCAAGTTGATGTGGCTGTTGTTTTGTGGTCTTCTTGTCCCCTTTTCTCTCGTTTTTTACAATAATATTTACCTATATGCAGGGTACTCAACTATTGGAAAAGGGCGGCTTGGCAGGCAGACAGACAGATGATAAAACACAAAAGTACTATAAACGAAAAACAAATGAAACATGGCCATCACCACCAACATTTGGTTTTCTTCTACATTTTGTTAGATATAATATTATCTTTCTTTCTTTACCTGTGGCAACATGGCGGCAAACAACAAGCAATAAAATTTGTTTATATCAAAGTTTATTTGACTTCTAGTCTGTATTCATTTAGTAAGTTATTACTCAACACAATTTATTGTTTCTGAAAGTTAAATGTTGTGATATTCTATCATATTATATTTACACAAACAGAAACTGGAATTTAATATTGCATCCCGGTGATACGAAGTTAGATGTCAAGCTCAATTCATTGTTGCACAAACGTTTTGAAGCTAATAGTTCAGTTTGAAAATGAAAATTCAAAATTCTGTGCGATTCCTTCACAGAACTCCTGGCAGCTTCAAACATTAACAAAGTGTTTGGTACTTACGCAACTTTAAACGATTTTTAGAAATTTAAGAAATTTATTTAAAAACGAGCTGAAAGCACCTACAGTCGAGTCGAAACTATCATCATTTTTGCTATAACAATATACGTAAGCTCATTTTGCTTAAATCGGTTAAGTGATGAAGTTGGGGAAGTAATTACAAAATTCAAATTTTTTTTAATAGAAATATTCATCACAAGAATTTAACCACTACAGTGGCTGTTACTGGATCAAAGATCTGAACGAAAAAAAGCAAAAAATTGAGATTAAAACATATCAAACTAAATCGACTCTCTCGCACGAATCATCGCGGCATAGTCAGCTATACTTATCAGAACTTCCACCAACATTCAACATAGCTTTTTTCTGAGTTTGAATGTTATTTTCTAGGAGGGTTTTTGATTAATTTTTCCCCACAGTAACTTGATATTATTATATTCACAAACTAAGTTGTGAAGGTAGCAAAAGCCAAACATCTTTATTTTAAGATATCATAAGCATAAACAAATATTATTAGTATCATGCAATAGAATTAAATTGAATATTATTTGTTGCATATAAAAAATACAAATTTTAAAACCAAAAATTGTTTTTTTGTGATTGAATGCATCAAAAACGAAATGGATTTATAATTCGAAAAAAAGATATTGGGATCAGTAGGTCATCATTAATTGAATAACATAATTAACACATGTCTAGGCCCCACTACCACCATCACTACTACCGTATTTACACCATTATATAGTTTTCCAATGAATCAATCGTTTTTTTTTTCTGATTACTAACCATAGTCTTGTCATTACATTAGGTTTGCATGTTTCAAGTTACTTAACCTTTATCTATTGTAATTAAATTAAATTAAATGAAATTAAAGTGAAGAAAGAAAAACAATATTATAATAAATTAAGCGGATTATTGCCGCTTGCTTTTGTAAATTTAAAAGAAAAAGAAAATAATATAAAATAAACTAACAAACAGCAAAAGTCAAGTTCAAAATGGTTCAAGAAATTTAAACCTCACAGATGAAGAAAAAAGATGGTGACAATGTGGATCACCTATTTGTCTATTTACATATATAAAAATGAAACAATGTCTTTATTTCTGTGGGTGTGTATGTCTGTTCCTTATGCTTTACCGTTTTTTCTGAAAAGTGTTTTAGTTTAGATTGATGCGGATCGGACCAAAAATTTTCATCATTTTCCAAAATCAAAGCAATGAACCTAATGTTGACGACAAGGCCAAAGAATCACTCCACAATTAGGTAACTTTCCCTGAAATCCATTAGCATTAAGATAAAATAAAACCAGTAGAAAGAAGATTAACTTTGGCTATGCCGAAATTATAATACTCTTCACGAACCTTTTCTATATCCTGATTATTGTTTTAAGTTTACGTTTTATATGGGAGATGCCCCTCGTAGTTGTCCAACGGTCTACATGGTTGATGGATATGGGTCAGATACTTGTGTCCAAATTTCAGTTCTATAGTACAAAAAACAAAAACGTTTCTCTAATAAGAACATGAATTACAATCTGGCATTGCATAGCGTACCGAGACAGCTAGTTGTTCATAATCTTCAAAATACTCAGAACAACATTGCTGGATGTGTCGCTTCAAACTCTCCGATTTTTTCCAATTTGCCGCAATAATTATACCCCTTTCTTAAATTCAATTGATATAAAATAAATTTAGATTCCAAAAGAACATTTTTAATTCGAATAAAGAAAAAAATACTTAGGGAGATTTATTACTCGAACAAAAATCAATTCTATCTGTAATTAGAATCCATAAGTACGTAAATTTATAGAATTCTTAAATTCAATACAATAAACTAATTTTTTACACACGTATTACAAATTTACAATTGATAGATCTGTTTTCTTCTCTCATTTATCAAATACTAATTAGTTACTTCCGAATGGAATTAACCCGAATGGGTTATAAATCAAGCGTAATTTAATTATTGTATTGTATTGCATCGCATCGAAATCCACACTCTACTGGCTGCAAGGGAAATTACCTTTCCTGCTACATACATAAATTATGCCGGTACATCCGCTGTCTGGACTTAATGATTGGGAATATGGCTGTGATCTGACAATATGGAACGAATAATGACCCAAATTGACCGACAACATACTATTTATGCAAAAATATAACACACAGTCCCAGCTCCAGGTTTAGCCTCTTACCGAATGTGTCAAAGACTTCACTTTCAATCAGAGGCATCAGGCTGAAGTCAGTAGAGAATTGGCGTCGGTGGTGATGGTGGCGGCGGTGGCGTTTGGACAACATTTTCCCATTATTTAATTAATATGCAGTAATCATGAAAGTTAATAAGTAACAGCAACAACAACACAATAGAAAAAAATCATACAAAGTAACAACATGAAGAACAACAATTATGTGCAGTCACGTAATCCAAATGGAATGCAATGCGACGGCTTGAAGTTATGGGGCCCTGCTCCCCGTTGAATGGTGAATGGAATGATGTTGTAAGCGACTTAAGTGGAATGCGAATGAAATTCAAAGAAAGAAAGAAAAACTAGAGTATATAGAAGGAAAAGATAAAAGTAAAAGTGCATATAGTATGTAGTTTCGACAAACGGTAGATAAAAGTAGAAATACTTACGTGAGTATGAATGTTCTACGTGTAGAGCAATGAGAATGTGTCCGGAACATGAGTGCATGTCTTTGACATGCATGAAGACTGACTGATTGGACAAGACAAGTTAGTTGCAATGAAATGAAATGTAATGAGACTGAGTGTGAGTAGATACTTGAAAAAGGGGCACAACAACAGCAGGAGTAGGTAATGAACAAGTTGAAGTTCGTAAAATTCAAATGGGGAATTAGAATTTGGTGCCACGAGGACTGGTCCGCTGCTCCTGATACTCATGAGCACACATAGTCACAGTAGTCTGTCTGCCAATCTGTCAGTCTGTTACTGATGTTCCTGCTGTAAAAGCTGGACGCTGCGCAATAAATCTGCATTAGATTTGTCTCTGGGTCTGCAACTATGTTCCTGCAAATGGCTGGCGACTGTCAGGCGCATTCAACTGCATCGCAGCTCTGTTGTACTATAGCTATTCCTGATTCTGATGACGTTGAGACAGTACAGACCAAATACACAGATAGAGCAGATATGAGAAGTATACTACGATACAGTAGAGTTTTGGCTCAAGGCCAAAATGGCGCATCGGATTTACTTCACTTGGTGCGCGACAAGCCACCATATTTACCATTACACATACGCAGTGTGTGGCTGGAGCGCTACCAATGAATGGTACAAGTAAATCCAATTTGAGCTCTTGCTAGTTGATGGAGCCTGGAGAGAGTCATTGCAGCTGCGGTTGTTGCTTGTAGCATTTAAGTAATAAAAACAAAAACAAAAAATCTACAATTATGTAGAGTGAGCAGATGATGGAACAAAAAATCAAACCAAACCAAACCAAATGAGGTGCAACTTTGTTACAACAATGAGGCAGGCTGGCAAACAATACAGGAAGAGGAAAGGAGCTGAACAAATGGAAGCAAAGATAACAATAAAATGCAACATACATTCCATTAACACATGAACAATGTACGCCGCATGTTGATTTGTTGCAACATCCTAGTGGTGTGGTGAGGTGTGGTGTGGCAGCAAACCATCTTCTGCCGCATATATGACACGTCAACAGAAATAACAATGTACGTACAACTGACACACATTCCAATCACAAACCAAACAAAACTGAACTGAACCAAACCTCAGTGTAACAATAATAAAATATCAACACAACATTTTTATATGGGGCACTTCTGGTTTTCTTTTGCATTTTCCTCTACTTATTCTTCTATTCTGCAACGGAAGTAGTAGTAGCATCGAGACCCATGCGTTATAGTTACAGTTAAAGGTGGCATCGTGGCACATGCAGCGCAGCGCATTTCCGCACCTCAAATCAAACATTATACATAGTCTCTTCCTCTATTTGTTGCACATGCCGCATTCCAAAATAGACCCCACTCTACCCTGCCACATTAAGTCCAATAAGCTTCTCCGTTTAAGAGAATGAGAAATGAATAAATAAACAAACAAAGCAGAGGCAAAAGGCGGGTCGGATCTGAACACTAAGTAAAGGGGCCTCTATTTAAACACAAACTGAAATACCAAAACATCAGCGAGTGTTGCCATTCATTCTCAGATATGGTAATTTATGAAACTATCAATAGATTGGAGAGCTCTCAAATAAAACGTTTATTAGGGGCTCCGAAATTCAACTTTTCCCAAGGCCCCAACTTGTGAAAACACGCCACTGAATCAGAGCTCCACACTCATCCATTCATACTCATACCAAAATATTAAGCGATATTTTGCGCTTTATATTGTTTCAAATATTTCTTAAGCTTATCATCAAAAGCAAGTCGAGATAAGATACGAAAACAACGAGATTTGATTGTCACTTATGAAATAATGTAATCAAGGGTAATATACTCATATAGTAAACTGTATACACATAGTGAGTGAGTGAGAGATAGAACTGACTGATCCATTATCATATTATAGTGGAATATACATAGTACAATACGTGTATATGAGAAATTATTTCATTGTTCTAGTTTTGGTTTCAACTTATATACTAGTAGGAAGTAGTACCGGAGGAGATAGAGAGATAGTAGTAGATAGGTAGGGTAAACTTACGCTTCGCAATATGGCATTTTGTTGTAGCCCTTGTAGGTCTTCATATTGAGCGTCATGCCGCATTCTGTGCACTTGAAACATGTTTTGTGCCATGTCTGAAACAAAAATATAGAAAGAAAACATGAAATGATTAGTTGAAATCGTTGTATAAATGTAATTAATTTTATTAAAACATTATACATATAAAATCATTTAAACAAGTTACCAACTTTCTTAATCTAAGATAATACAATAATAATCTAAAGGTGTTGACGTTGTCGTTGTGCTCAAGCTGGGAGCACTTTTATTCATTCAGATGTCTTTCAATGCAAATATGTATTACGATTCTCAAAAATCATAACCAGAGTTTGATAAAAGGGCTACATGTTCCTTTTAATATGAAAAATGTTGTAGCAATTTGGGGATATTACTGGATACTCAAGCCATATGATTAGTTTCTAACCAAATACAATAATTGTTGAAATGATGCCATATGATGGCACTAAATTGCATATTGTAGATAAAATATGTTTGAATTATTTGTAAAATTAAACTTTATAGAATTCTCTATTAAATTTCAAATATTTTTATGCGAAAATTTGAGTCCTATTATAGTATGTTCCTTCATTGTTCTTTTATTATAAACCTTTCATAATTTTAAAAATATTTATGACAAAATACCTTCGAAGACGTTGTCCTGTCTCTCCTTCCCAAAAATTTAGTAGATACTGTTTGATTGATTGAGATATGTTTAACAAAGACGATTTCATTGACTTTAAAATATGTCTCTAAGATTTTTATGCATCTCGCTTGCACACCACTCTTTTCGATTTTTTTAGATTTTTCGGTGGTTCCTTCGGAAATTTCTTTTTTTCCAAATATTCCTCATGAATCACTCGGCCCATTCGTGAAAACCGTATAAAAATCCGTACAGTAATTTTGTAGTTTATCGCGTTCAGACAGACGCGTCGGGAGATTTTGTTCTACAATATACGAGTACATAAATAGTTATGAGATCTTCGATAAAACTGAAGGTTTTACTCATTATAATATGTCTTCACTTGCACACCTCATTATTTTCGATTTTTTTTATATATTTTTCGAATTTTCGTTTTTCCTAAATCTTCTTAATGAATCACAGCGTCCGTTCAATAGTTTTTGAGTCTATCGTGTTCAAACAAACCTTCGATAATGTAACGAAAGCAGTTGTTTTTGATCTATAGCTTACTTTTTTTCTAGTATTTTCTCCAAAATTTAAAAAAAATAAAATCTAATTTTAAACACTTGACAATTGTAAATTTGTTAGCTCTCCCTGTTCTATTATAAAATCAAAATCTATACAATTTTCCAAAGCAGATTAAAACAAATTTCCTGTATACAAAAAAAAAAAAACCTTATTCAATTACTCAAGAGTTGTGTGTGTTTTGGGAAAGAAAAGTCTATTATCATAAAACAATGCATTGACGCAAATGTTTAACGTATTTTACTGTACTTAATAACTGAAATTTAATTGTTTATTTGATTTAGAGAGAAACATATTTAAGTGGAATTAATGTGTGATGTGATGATGCCTCACAATAAGAACAACTCAACAATCAACACAAATTACATGAATCATCATCATCACCGCTACACGTAATTGCATAAAACATGATGTCATACTGTTTTAGCTTAAAAATTGTAATGAAACACTCATCAATAAAATATAATCAAAACTGTAGAAATATGGGAAAACTCTTCTAGTTATTAGAGAATTCTGATATGAAGAAACCAGCTGCATTCGATAATAAACCGGGTCTGTAATAAATTTCTGCTCGTTATTTTAGAAAACTGAAAGATATGACGAATCAAGATTTAATCGATTCTCCTCCACATAGAGAATCATATATATGAGAACTTTGACTCATGGTTTTAGTGTAAAATGTAAAAAAAATAAATGAATTTTATTATATAAACTAAGAATCTTTCTCTAATCCTCTGGTGATGTAAACTACAATACAAGGCCCCTCAACTCATTAAATGATTGACATTAAAGTGTTAACATTCACATTAAATTAGCCAAAAATGGAAATATATGATGGGGATGACATTAATGATGATGACGATGATAATGATGATGGTGTTTATAATGACACTACTTCTTGCTTGTCAATTTTTTTTTTTTCTATTGCTGGCTGATTGCTTCATGGAGACTTCAACTTGATCTAACAGATTTGTGAATATATTTATGATTTTGTTGACATTAGTTAAGTGATGGAAAGGGTCAAGAAACGTTTAAACATAAATGAATAGACTATCATCAACAACAAGTGTCTATCAACCAACAGGTTTATCTTTTTTTATAATTATTTTTATTTTTTTTATTTTGCATTAATTGATTTTACCACAACAAAAATAATAAGGAGAAACCGCAAATATGTATTTTTACATACTACGACGAGTATATAAAATATATAGTATAATAATGAATTTTGAGACGTTATTGCCACTGTTAACATAAGTTGTTGTTTGCGGCCGATCTCAGACCATTTATTTGATGATTGTCGATCGATTGATCGACACAATGATGGTGTTATGTTCATCATTCAGAGTAGATTTCATTGTAAAAGGAATAAAACATAGGAATAATACATACTAATAATTTAGCCAAAGAGAGAGAGAAAAAGAATTTAATTGACAATTCTCAGAGTATATTTTCACATGTTTTTGTAACCAATAAACCTGTTTTGAAATACGTAATATCTATTGAATTTAATTACACATGCGGCATTCAGTTCAGCAAATAGCAAAAACCACATTCCACGCGTGAATTAATATTTTGAAAAGTTGCCACCACTCACTCGCTCGACCGATCTTTGTTTATTTTTTATTATATGAGAATATAAAAGAAGCACAAAAAATTAATTGCATTTAATAAAAATCGAACTTTCATAATAGTAATAGTATAATAATATGAATTAGATCCATTTTTATGTACTGTACATCACATCAAGGAATCTAAAGTAGTTAAATGAAGTTAAATAATTTTCAATAATCTGTGAAACATTAAATCGTTTAATGAATTGTTTGTTTAATTCTTTCTAATGATTTTTCTATATATTTATAAATAAGGAATTCGCTTTCCGTAGTTATCATCTGAGAATAGCGGCTAAATCAATCTTTCATACAATTTCACAATAAAGAATATCATAATGCTGACATTCGTCTATACCTCTTAACAATACAAAATACATTTCAAAAGATGATAAAAGTCCCAATTACAATTTTTAACACAACGAGACTTCAAAGAATGGAGCAAAAACGTTGCTTCGCATATCAAATTTTAGATGATTCTGTTGGGTCGATGTTATGCACAAACACCCAATGAATTGAATAATCATGAGAGACCATTTACAGACTGGAAAAAAGTTTCAATTTGGCTATCAAAATGTTAAGACAGAGATTAACAACAGAGATTAATTGAACTGTAAAAACGTAGAAAATAGTATTGATTTACATAAAAATACACACTCAGCTGTGACTAATATTTTACACAATCTGTTGCCTTAATTTTTCTATGTTTTAAAAAATTCTTCAATATCCTCAGCCAAAGGAATGCCGAATGGGTGAATGGGGAAGCAATTTTATTTTGGCCATCACATATCAAAAATCCACATACAGTCTAGGCACCATATATGTATAAAGACAATGTCATGGTATTTGCCAGACACTTAATATTTGTATTGCAAGATAATTTATCTAGGAATATTTTTGTATTTTCGCATCAATCTGAACTGAATTGAAAACATTCTTTCAGTGCAAATACAATTTAACTGTGCCAAAAGAGAAAATTAAAGTTCGAATCCATTTTCTTCTTGTTTTAATGTTCAAATTACATTGCCCATCTCAAGGTAAAAACAGAAATATTCATGTCCATATTCCGTAATCCTCTTCCAAAAGATTCGAGAACTTTAGCAATATTAGTCAACTTCATTGTACCTTGTAGAATATGAACAAAATCCAGATATTTGTTTTGAACCAATTTTTCTTTTCTTTTTATTCTGGGATCTACCCAAAAAAAAAATCGGTTTCAGAATGAACGTACCAGTTTATATTGCATAAAATTTTCGCTTGATTTGATTCAATGAATGGTCCGATGGTCCAACTGAATTTAGAAATTCTTATTATATTTTTCTATGAATGCCAACAAGAAGCAAAATTAAACAAAATAAATTCTGCCTTATTTTGCTTTGAAAGCGATTGTTGTTTTGGCCTCCACTTCCAGTCACTTTTCTATTCAATTAGAAAAAAAAAGTACCGGCTTAATATGTCGTCGTCTTGACTATAGCTTCTTCTTTCTTGGCAACAACTGCAGTGTCGGAAGTAGCAACATCACGCATGCGTAACGTAAAACGTAATATAAATGAAATGAGCAACATGCAAACCAAGGCTGGCGGCTTGCAAAGTGAGATGATGACGATGATGAGGCTTGCGACCGCGTGAGTATTTAGCAATCATCATAAAGCGACAACATGCATATGAATAAAATGCAATCACTTTCTTTTGTTTCTCTCTACCTAATTCTCTCTCCATTTATACGAAGAAAAGACCTTAAAACCTGCACACACCTACTGTAAGGTAAGGTAAGTTAGAGAGACCAACGTAAAGTAAATTTGTGTTGCGTTGTTTAGTTTATTTTGGTTTTCAATTTATTTTTTACTACCACAAAAATCAAATTTCATTTCTCAAATGGTAAATTGCTTTGTCTCAGTTTCAGTTGAAGGTGTTAAATTTACGCCCATTTGCAATATACAGTACAACTAAAAAAAAAAATAAAACATTAAAACGCTAAACATCTCAATTGGCATGCTCCACTTTCATTGGACAAAAATGTTGCCAACTGTTTTGGCTCAGATTACCACAAATAATAAAAAAAAAAAAAAAAAAATTAAAAAATAGAAAGAAACACAACAAAAAGACAAATGCAAATGACGATTACGGTTACAAAACAAAACACACAACACAACTTTGCCGAACAAGGCACAACAAAAGCACAAAAATACTATTAGTAAAAGAAATAAGAGACCGAAAAAAAAAAACAATAAAGAATTATGTAAAATTAACACAACAAAAAAAAAAAAAAGGGAGCAGGCAATAAAGCAAAGCACAAAACAGCTTAAAACCAATTGGAAAGTACAGTAAACAACACACAGCAGTAACAGCAAAATTAACACCAGCAACAACTAACTCATTTGACATGCATTTCAACAAAATAAAACAAGAAAAACCCCATAAGAGAGATGAAAGAAAAAGAAGAATGCCATACAGCTGATGATGAAGTGAAATACTTAAGGTTTGGCACAATCCAAAATTTGAATTTGACTAGGTCGGGAACACAAGAGTTAAAGTCATATTTTATACTACTATATCTACAGATATATGATAAAGAGAAAGTTGCTCACTCACAAATGGGTTTAGCCTATTGCATCAAGTTTATATTCCAGTTGAGCCTTGATCTTATCTGAACCTTCAACAAAGCTGTTACATCTGACAGCCAAGTATTTGATTTTATTTCATGAACCTATTCAGTTACGGTAACTGAACAATAATCTGGTCCCCTCTCCTACCCCAAATCAATCAAATATCATTAGTGTTGAAACGATTAATCGGATAATTCGATAGAACTTATGATTAAGGTCCTTTTACACGATCAGATCAGTCTCAGTTCGTTATCGAAACGATGACAGAGAAATTAACTAATGTTCAATCCATTTGTCAGTCCATTTCGACAAAAAATTGCAAACAAGTACAACAAGCTTTGTCGGAACCACCAGCTACGTAGAACCACGGTTTTATTTTGGAAGTTATTGATTCACTTTTAAAATAAATATACAAATATACATATAAGTAAACAAACAGTGTTGTACAAAGAATTGAAACGATTGACAACATATGTATAAAATTGGACAGATCACATAGAAACAAACATTTAAAGCGATAACAGAGACTTGGACTGATGAAAAGTCTGATCATGTTAAAAGCCCTTTAAAATTAATCGAAAATTTCATAGCGATTAATCGACTATATCAATTGATTTTTTTTTTTTTTTTTTTTTTTTTGTAATCTCATCAATTTTTAAAAAAAAAACGAAAGCACGAAATTTCAAAATAATCGGTTAACATTTAAATTCAATCGTTAATTTGGATGAATTTGAAGCAGCTGTTTTATTTTTGAAATAACAGATTAATCGGTTAATTTATCAATGATTAATTGCATTTAATAACCGCTCGTTTCAATTAATCGATTAACCGATTAATGCATTTTTTATATCTAGTTGTCATATAGATTAGATTAAATGACCTTTTTCACAATTGCAAACTCCCGCATCATTATAAATCCAGACTTCAGCTGAGTATTGAAAACTTATCACACCCTATGAGACTTGCAGTACATTGAACTCTTTATAGAACTTATTACACCCAACTCTTGTGGTGGAACACTCACGGTACAAGAAACTTCGCTGTAGGAGAAAAACATCTTGGTCGACTTAAAGAAAACATAAAATATTGAAAAAAAAAACAAGCTAAAATTCATTTCAATCATAAGACATAAAAACGTCTGCACTGAAGCTAAACACAACTGATATCAGGCAATAAATAGTGAAAAAATTAGGTAAATAAGGAAAAAAAAATGACAAACAGCTGAGAATTTCAAATTTTGCGACAAAATTGTTTATTCATATTTCCTAGTGTTTACCTATTGGATTTTATCTGAATCAGACACTGTGACACTTCAGAAATCTAAAAATAAAATATGAACATTTTTTTTGTACAAAATGTTAGGAAACCTGAAAAAAAAACAATAATAATAATAGACCAAAAATGCCCTGAAAAATGTTGAAATATAATTTAGTCTGACAGAGGCACGTTTTGCAAAATCTGCATGACTTCATTCAAGCCACGCTACGCTAAACTATGCACACACATGGCTGCAATAGCTCGTATCGCATATCTTTTAAAACGTCAAATACATCAGTAAACACCAATTTACCCCTTACTTCATTTTCATCATTATCATCATCATCATCATCAACATCATTATTGGTCATCTCTTTTTATTGTTCATATTTTTCTTTAATGCTGCTGTCAATACGCCAATATGACAAGCGCCCAGCTGGCCAACTGCTGCTGCTGCTGCTACTGTTGGCCAGACTAACAAAACACACCAAACCAGAACAGAATAGACCCAGATCAGGCAATGCCAACCATCATGCTATGCCATGCCAGGCCAGGCCAAGCCATCGGCATTGTTTTACAAGATAACAAGCAGCACCAACCAAAGAATCAAAAAACAAAAAGAAACGTTCAAATTCTATAGATACTTTTTTGTTGTTGTTTATTTGGATTTCCATCATCAATTTGAGTAAGAAGAAGCTGTTGACCAAAGCACAAAACTCAATGCGCCAAAGCATTTTACTGCTGAAATAATTTTCGCAGTTTACCGCACAAGGGGCACAACAAAAACACAAAGAAAAGCAAAGCACAACACAAAACCAAAGGAAGGAACAAAAGCGAAAGAAAATGAAGTAGAATAGAAGAACGAGAAAAAAAATACTCTTTTTTTTTATCAATTTTTTTTTCCTTTTGTTTTAATTAAGCGAATTTTTCATGTTGTTTTTCTATTTGAATTTTTTTTTTTTTTTTTTTTAATCTTCATCCCAAATACTTTGTGGAATTACTGCAAGCGACAGGTGGGCACAACAATACAAACAAACAACGTAATGAAAAGGTGAAGAGATAAAAAAAAAATTCAAACAGAATGAAGTTTCAGTGGGAGTAGGAAAAGAGAAACCGGTGGTGTAGGTCAAACCCAGCATTTAGTTTTAGAAAGCGTTTAAATAAACAGTTAAGATATTTAAATGGCTCTCGCTCTCTAATAGTTTGTAGCAGTAACCGTTATGCTGCGTGTGCCACTTAAATATTGTGGCATTCAACCACAGCCATAGTAAAGATGCTACTCATTATAGTGTAGATCAGCGGTTCAGAAACTAGGTTCTGCCAGTACCGGGGAAGAAATGTATTGTCAAGTTCACATTCCAATTTCAATACTTTTACGAACAATTAACAATGTAGAGCGGAGGGTGTACATCAAGAAAACTGATAATAATATAAGAGAATACATTGTGGGATTGTAGCTACTATCTACATCCAAAATCTAATTACACCACTTGATAACTTCCAGGGCTTCCAATACTCGTAAAACACCATATGACAGAGTGAAGCAGTGCCAGGAACGTAAAAAAAATGAAGGTGCCCGAGCGAAAAATGTTTATGTCTCGCAAGACCGCTCGTTTTTCGACTTCATGCTTATCGAGTTTAATTTATCTTATATCGAAACTTCTCCAACAACACCAGGAAACACCTGTATTGATTTAAAGTTCACCAGAAATCTCGATGTATCCTGTTTCATTAATAAAGTTATTACACAATAATAATTTGTTTGGTTGATTTTTATCCTGAACCCGAAGACGAAAGGAAAGTATTGCCATTACAAATAAAACATGGAAATGCGAAAGAATTCTTAATGTTTAAAAATGATTATGACATACATATAATACACTTGAAGAACATATTACCCATTACGTACACTTATTCAAGGAATATGAGATTATTGAAACACAAATAAAGTAACAACTCTATGATTGGGATGAAATTCCTCAAAATAAAACAAAAAAATTCTGTAGAAGAAGAGCTCCGCAACCTTCAATAAATTTGAGAACCTCTGCTGTATATAATGATCTTGATGATGCTTTTCTTTACTGTTGCTGTTGTTGCTGCTTATGTTAGTATTGTATCGCATCATTTATTTTCTTTAACAAAAAACAAATTCTTTTACGTCATTATTCATTTAACAAATACAAAAATATGATGTTCAGATAAACAAAATAAAATTGTTTGTTGTTTTTAAGATAAAAACCAACTTGATAACAGTTAAAAATTATTGCAACATTCATTCACTCATACATTCTTTTCTTCCTCAATCTTCAATAACAAAGCTACCCACCAACCAACCAACTCCTTTATATTTTGAAAAGATACTTCACTTTATAATTAAGTAGTTGAAGTACAAGTATTTCTTGGCTTAGATACACGTACAAATTACAACAAGAGGAATAACAATAAAAACAACAATAAATGGCAATTTATAAAACAAAACGCTGACGCAATGTCAGCTTTTAGTTATTTTTATAATAATAAATTGCGTTCAAGTGAGTCATTAATTTAAGTTTTAAATAAATAAAAAAATACAAAACTCTTTATTATTTTAAAACTCGATCCTCTTCAAGTTTTATGTAAAAAGAACACAACAACAAACAATAAAATTCTTACAAGAATCAACAACACAAGAACAAAGATATTGTAAGTCACTTACTCTCTTGTTCTCTTATGCATGTAATACCCAACTATCATAAATTTCAAATTCATTACAAATAAAAGACAATTCTGAATTTTACTCAAATTCTCAAAGATTCTTAAATGAAAAACCCACTGACAGTCAAATATAATGAGATCTATTAGTGAGTGAAAAACATAGAATCGAGGAAACATATTGCATGACTTTGAGAACCGTTTAACCTTAACTTGACCAAGTTTTTTTTTTTTTATATTTGACACTTGACTATAATAAATTCACCATTCAAAAAACAATAAAATTTTTTCTGAATGTTACGTTTCGTTCCGGAAAAAATCATTTGCGCAGACCTTGAAGATAAATAATTGTAGATATTCATCGATGAAGATCCATGTGAATATTTTAAGTCATGACTATTTATTTAAGTTAAAAAGAAAGAAATTCCATGGAACAATTTTTACCCATTATTTACCAATAATCTCTTGAGGTTTATTTTTCCCACAGATTTCTTAATTCTGAAATGATGTTTAGGTTAGGAAATGATTAAATTATAATTACTAGCAATCTGTTCTAAAATCAAAATTATTTTCTCAAACGTATAATAATGGCACATATCCTTACTGAAAAGTCATTTTAATTGAGAAGATATCGAAAATATAAACTCCTCTCGAATAATTCAACAATTTACTAGAACGCATTACATACTAGAAAAGTTTCAATTGCTCATTTAAATTGTATAAAGAAAAGTTTATTATTAGTTCTTAGAAATGTTCAATTTAAATAAAATTTCTTAAGTCGAAACTTAGTATAAACCTTTTTAAGCAGTTAAAGTTATATTCAATGTAGTTGGCTTCGATATTTAGATTCACGTATTTTTGCAAAAGTGCTAACGAATGAACGAACAAAGTTTTTGAGATCATTTGGTGGCAGCACATGTGACTGACTCTTTAGCGAGCCAAAAGAGTTTTTCATTATTGTACTACAAAATATACAGTCACGTATATATGTCTCTATATATACTCGTATACCCATATTTTTATCTGTAGCAAGTATCTTATTACAAGTAAACACGCGTGCAAGTTAGCAAAAAGAGAGACATACAAAGAGAAAGAGATTGATATATTGTACTACATACAAAGTATTGTGAGCATTGCGTCATACTCACATTCAACACACTGTACAGTGAGACGCAACTACAATCGAATTGTGCAATCTATGGAACACACACATTGAGCTAAACAGCAAACTTATCTGGCATAAGTAACGGACAGATCCAATTTCAACAATAACATCCACGACCACGACAACAACAACAACAACAACAACAACATCAGCAGCAGCAGCAACAGCAACAGCGGTGTCATTAAACAAAGCCAAATAGATACAGATACACACACACACACAGACTCTCTCATGGATACACATTAAGATAAACTTCAAGATCGAGTAAAATTTATGACAAACAAATGCTTTTAATTAGCGTTTGTTAGAATTTTACATTCTAAAAGGGGAAACAGTAGTAGAAGAAATAGTAGTTTTCTACTTTAATTGCATTGTTGTACATATTGTGATGAGTATGGTGGTGGTGGTGACGATGTTTAAGATACTTTCACCATAGCAATAATACATATGTTAATATCAAGTAAATATTTGTTTAACAAACCTATTACTTATTTAATCATGTGAAATTCCCATAAAATATTGTAGATTTCCTTCCTTCACAAAGAAACAAAAATACATCATAAACAATACATCAATCAATAACATAAGTCAAATATGTATGTAATTATTACAATTAACAATTTGAGCTGAGAGCGAGGGAGGGAGGTAAAGTGAAGTGGGAATAGAAAGAAAAAACGTCTTACATAGCGTTGACTTAACACCACTCAAAGCCCGATTATGGTTAGAAATATTGTGTATTTAAAATCTATAAATGGCTCATGATTATTGTCGCCATATAAGGTCAACCATTACCATACATGTATGCAATACATACTCATACACAGCAAACTCTCTTTAAAACGCAACACAATTGAATCGTTCCATTGATTCGATAGATCGATCGATCGATCGATTGAACAAATGAACGTACGAGGTGTGGCTATAAAATTAAGAAATATATGCTTGAACAAAGCATGCATCATACATCTGATACATCCATCAGCTGAGTGTTCTTGGAAACCGCAAATAACAGATTCTGATTCTATGTATATCAATTCCTTTAACTCTGGTTGGAGCGTAGGTCCAAAACAAAGTCATGTATGAAAGTCATTCCGATTTTGTGCGAAAAACTTCAGTGTGTTCCAGTTGGTGCTACTTTGCTCCCAAGATAACAAAAAACTAACTCCGACTTACGAGTAATTTCTTTACCGTAAAAGGTGCCACATTCTTCGAACTACTCGAGATGAATTCAGGCTTGCCAACGTTTATTTTTGGAGCAATTTCAATTGCACAAGCACTATGCTTAACCAAATTTACCTACAACTCGGATCTTTTGGCAGACAGGAGCAATATATCACTCGCGTACGCTAACTTCTCTAGATTTTCCTGTAAGATCCACCCCTTTTGCTTCTTAACGACGCTATGTTCAAAACATCATCGACGAAATGTAACGACAACTTCAATCATTCTTTTTTACATAAGTTCTAGGGCGTATAGGGTGCAATAATTGTTATCATGTTGTATATTCAAAACCTTCATAGTGTGATTTGATTTTCCGGTATATCTCTAGATCGCAACGAGTTTCTAATAGAATTCCAATCGATGCTGACAAACGCTGTGTCATTTCAGAGTCACGTCCCATGTTGCATTTGTTTGTTAAGACTTTAGTAGCCAAGCATAACAAAATATCAGTTTTAGACTATTATTTTCCTTATTCACTAAATCTGACACCAAGTGACTTTTACTTATCCCTAAGAATTAAAGCAGATTTCAGCCCGTTGGGGATATGAAAGAAGTTGCTCTTTCTGAACTCAGCGAAGAACATTTCAGATCCCAATGGAATGGAATTTGGTGTGGCTATAAAATATGAAGGCTTTCCAATATTCCATTTTATAGTCACACCTCGTATGAAGGATCGATCGTGCGTACTAACTAAGCACACACACAATTGATAAAGAAGTATCTATGAGAACGACGAGGCATTGCTGACACAATCAAAGTAGGTACATATATATATACTACACAGTTGGTTGAGTCATAAAACTTGTATGGGGTGACAACAACAACAGCAACACAGCAAACGTGATTCATTTTAGTAATTCAGTCATCCAAACCTTAATTGGTAAATAAAATTAATATAAAATAAATGTATCTACCTATGTACATATGTATTATACAAAAACAATTCACTAACTAACTACCTTGACCTTGACTACAATTGTACAATAATTTATTTGTAGGCCCCGTCGGCTGCGAAACAACCAATTTTTTTTTTTAATCGACTTTTAGACTCAAATAGAGATATAAGCAACTAAAAACATAAATTAAGTGGAGCGTGCAACATTTTAAAATGCATGAGATACATTAAAGTTGGCTTATTTTTATAATTTTGGTTTTTGCATTTTTGGTATTTTTCTGTATATTTTCATGTGTGTTTAATTGTCCGTAACGAAATGCACTAAACTTGAACTTAATTTCTGATTCCGCACATTCACATGGACTCAACACATGTATAAGTAGTTTGTATCTATAGTATGTATGCAACTCCATATGTAGTATCTATGAAGCATCTACTTTATGGCATCATAGCTCTGTGTCTGTGTGTGTGTCTGTGTCTGTGTGTGTGTGTGTGTGTGTGTGCTTGTGTGTGTGTGTGTGTGTGTGCTTGTGTGTGTGTGTGCTTGTGTGTGTGTGTGCTTGTGTGTGTGTGCTTGTGTGTGTGTGTGTGTGTGTGCTTGTGTTTGTATTGTATCTTTTGGCAGCAACATGCTACTGCAGCAACATCACAGCCAGCAACTTAAAATGCGCCCGCACAATTTTACATTAGTTTCTTCCTTTCTTTCTTGCTTGCTTTATGGTGTTGTTTTATTTTTGGGTTTTTTGTTTTTGAATTTACGTTAAGTTTAGATACAATACACAAACAATAAAGTGTTAGAAACAAAGACGACGTGCGTACTTTTATTTTGTTAAACGCTTTCACTTCCGCCTCATCAGTTGCATTTTTACGTATCTGTTGTCATATTTATGTGAATGATGGAAGAGGAGAGGAAGTAGAGAATCATCTACATTTTCCCACACAAAGATACACACATTAGAGAGAAAATACATTTAATTTTTTCTTTGCATCTCACATTCTCTTGTGTTATATGGTTTTATTTCTCAATTTTAATCCATTGTTGCTTCTGCTGTTGCTTCTTCTTCTTCTCCATTGTACACTCTATGCAAATGAAAGTAAGCCAAAAAGCGGGTTAATAGTTTAAAACTTGATTTTTATTTTTTTTGTTCACCATTTGCTATGATCTCCTGTTGACAACTGAACACAGAGAGAAAGAGTGGAAGAGTGTAGAATCGAGTAGAGTAGAAATAGTTTGCTTGATGATTCACTTTACTGCATTGCTGCAGTTCAAGTGTCACTTAAATGGGGAATTATTAATGGGAATGACATTCTAACTGAGCAAAAGCGCCTGCCTCACTTGCTGTCATCTCTCACGCTATCTATCTATCTACGCTATTTGTATAGTATCTCACGGCAAGTAACTTCCACTGTACACACAAATAGATACAAAAAAACTCACATTCGCACACTCAGTTAAACGCAAACACTTTCAAAACTTCACTTCACTTGAGTCAATTAGCAAAGTCAACAGCTTCTCTAGGTTCTTTTTCTGTTGTTGTTGTTGTTGCATCGCTTTGCCTATACTTTTGTTTTCCAGTTTTATTTTATTGTTGTTGGTGTTTGTTTAATTTATGCTGAAAACGCCTGCCGTATATTTGCCAGCCACAGCCACAATTCACAACCACATGAAGATCTATCTCATCATCGTCATCATCAATGTCTTCCTCCTCAACTAGCAAAATGAACCCACGTTGCATCCGCAACAAACTTCGTGGAAGCAGAAATATGTACGTAAACACAAACAAAGACACAATCATGTCATCCATGCCGGCAATCAACTGTAGCTCTCTTCTATACATACATACATATCTCTTTATATAGTATGTATTGTGGAAGTATCTACAAGTGCCTATAACCAACCGACATACAGACCGGCGAAGCTTGCTTGCATTTGCATATGTATCTATGTATGTATAATCATACATATCTAAGTATCTATGGCGGCTATGGTTCTTCTCTTGGTTATCTCGTACATACGTATCTATGAATCTCATCGTATGTGTGTTTAACTTTGCTCTGTCGCTTTTAGTTTTCATTGTTTTGTTTTTCTTTTTATTTTCTGTAAATAAATTAGATTCTTGTTTTCGCTTTTACTTGTTTTTTTTTCATATGCTGTTTTTCTTCTCAGTCAAGTGCTGAGGAGAGTGAGAGATACACGTAAACCATCACCATCATCATCATCATGATCATCATGGAGCAGCTGGCAGCCTGCAGCAAATCAAATTAGGTTCCACTTTATGTTTCAGAGAAAAACTTTTCTTTATTTTATTGAATTAAGTTATTAGCGTTCGATAAACAATTCAATTGATTCACTCACTTACTCACTCACTCACTCACTCAAATTCATTCAATGTACATAGTAAACAATTAAGGAAGCAAAAGATAAAGTTTTTTAAATGTTTAAATATAATATATATAATATAAAAAAGGATTAAATAAGGAACAAAGGAAAACAAGGAAGGAGGGATGGATCTATCTATGAGTAGTTTATCAAATGTTTTAATATTTCCATGCAAATTAACCCGTGAGAGTCTAGAATAATTGAATATAAAAAGCAGCTTCATTCATGTAGATTGATATTTTCTGTTACTAGAACATTTGTCTTAGCCATAGACCCTAAAATGCACCTACTTCATATATCCTGATTTCAGTTGGACATTCTGAAATCAATTAAGTATAAGAAGAAAATACAAACTTTGGCACTAGAAAGAAACCTTCAAGAGAGTATGGGTACACGGATTACTTCAAAAGCTAATAAGACTACTTCATGTAAGTATTATTTCCTACTCCAGAGCTACTTGAGGGATAGAGCCTACTTACAGAGTTCATGATACCGATTCTGGCATAAAGCCCATCAGGGCTGGTGTGCCGCAGGGCAGTGTCCTTACGCCAGTTTTATATTCGTAGCTACTTATCCAGATGAACGAGGGCGGGAAACTTCTCAAAAGAGGTAAAAGATCAGCTAACGTTCCGTCTACACAGACTGGCAGGCAACAAGGTTGATAAACACTATGGTGGAGACCCCCGAGAAGCATATCGATCGATGTTGATAGCCAGGCTGCCATCAAAGCTCTGTGGGCCCATAGCATCTGGGTGCTTGCTCATTGTGGCCTTACAGGTAGCGAGATGACCGATGAGTGTGCCAGGAGGAATCATAGACCGATACAAGACATCTTTTCAAGACTGGAAGCTAGTTCCATGGAGCTAGCAGACGGTAAGTGGCAAAATGAGCTTGGTTGTACAGTTGCTAGGACACTCTGGCCTTGCTACCAACCAAGAAGGAACTTCGAGCTCTTACACATTCATAAGAAAATGATTCCATACCAAGATTTCTGTCGAAGCAGTGAAGACTGCCCTACACTTCTTAGAAAACGGACCCGTATTCTTGGGAAACCGTTTTTTGAGGAACTGGGTAGTTTAGCTAAGGCGCCACTAGGAGACCTCGCTCTGTTCGCGGAATCTTCAGGTTGGTTTTAGAGGCTGAAGGAGATATCCCCACACCTACTTCCCATCTATCCATCATCATCATCCTTTCATAATCAGCCATCACAGTAGGCCGCAAGGCTTCTGGGTAAACTCGTGTGTATTCGCGAGCGGCCTGCCTAACATAACCTAACCTATGCAGATGAAACCATATTCTTCGTTGAAGCAGCAGAAATTATCCATGGGTATTTCCAGAGATGTCATGCATAGAGTATTGGGTAATCAATTTCGATACCTAGATTTGATCGTGGACAAGAACCTAACCTGGCACCCTCATGTAAATAGTGTCACAGCATGCTGCTATCAAAAGATGAGCAAATTGGACTGACTTTTGAGTGCGGGAAGTAAACTGTCAATCAACAACAAATTGTTGATTTATTAGTGGTGGATCTGACTGCTCTCTGCTACCTACAACATTCGTAGGATCCAAGCTTGCCAAAATAAACCTTTGTCGCATATCTTGGGCTTCGTAGTATGTGAGAAACACAACATTTCACCGAGACCTGAAGACAACAACAGTGTTAAATGAAATAAACTTCCACAGCAGCAAATATTATATAAGACTTCTTTATCATCCAAATCCACTGGTAGCCCGACTGTGTAACAATCCAATACATGTACCGACGTCTGAAAAGAGTTCATCTTAAGAAGAGAATAAAAACTAGAATTCTGCAATTCTACCTCATCATTGTACATTATGCATTATAAATATTTGAAGGCGGTTACCGCTCTTTATCGTTAATCTATATACGTCCATATAAGTTTATAATAACAACAAAATAAAATTATTGAAATCAATGATTAATACTTTTATCCTTCAAAAATAAACAATTTACTCTTAATAATAATAATTAACAAAGAATACTTGTCATTTACGATGTGTTCTAATGCTACTCGACTTGGATTAAAAACTTCTAAAAACTTCAATATAACAAAAAGCTGACAACCAAAGAGAATGAAAGAAAGAATGAACAAGTCAAAGTGGAGCAAACTAGAAAACTTAAATATGCAGAAGTAGTACTCTAGAAAAGGAATACATAATACTAAGTATAATGAAGAACGTAATGTTTTGTCACCACAAGCAATTTCAAAATGTATTCCTGAAACTTTTCGAACATAATAAGCGAAACTCCATAACAACAATTAAGTGGAAATATGCCACAAGAAGCAGTAACACAACTGCACACAGAGATGATGATAATGGTGGGGGATTGGTGGCTGATGAAACACGAAGAAAGAAAAAATTATTCAAAAAAAGGAAAGCTTTTGGCTGAAACGAATGCTAGAAGAGAAGCTATTGCAGTGAAAAGCTACTTTACTTTTGCATAATGCAGCAGAAGCAGCCGCACGAGCAGAACCAAAAGTAAAATCCACTTCTTGCAATTCATTTTATCCTTTCTCCTCCTATTCTCTTCTGTTCTGTTCAGTTCAGTTCAGTTTCCTTCTCTAGTTGATTTAACTTGAAGCAGAAATTTAATGAATCCCAGGAAAAAAAGGATGTTAAATCGTGAGCATGACATGAAACAAAAAGATGAAAGAAGGAGCAAGGAGCAATGGGTCGAATGGTTCAAGGAGTACAAAGCAGAGCTGAGCAGAACTGACTGAACAAGAAAACTTTACAATTAATATTTCATAACAATGAAAAAGTGTAAGCGCCGTTCAAAACTCAACTTGCATAATGAAGCATTTCTTTTAGATGCTCAACTCCACTCGTCCATAAGTGAAGTGAAGATGAATGTGTGAATGTGAGTGAATCTTTATCCATTTGTTCATCATTTGTCATCGTCAGTTCGTCAGTCAGTCTGTCGTCAGTCCTTCATTTGTTGGCTCATTTTATGTTTGTTTAACCGCTTCTCTCTTTTGTTGCTTTTATCTTCTTGTTGTTATTTAAGTTAACTTAGATTGAATGACTCAAAATAGTAGAAGAAGCTTCAAAACGAAGAAAGCACATATAAAATGCAAATGAACACAACAAAACGGCAACGAAACAACTACTACAACTATAATAAATACATATACCAAATAGACAAAAATACACAAAAAACAAAGGCATACAAAACTTTTGTGTGTAGAGAGATACATGTATGTGTATGTATATAGATACATCCGTTCATTTTGATTTGTTCATTGGTACAATTGTGGTCGAGTGGCAATTTTAATAATGAAAAGATATTTAAGACAAAGCCGAGTCGTCGACTCAACTCAACTAAACTAAATTCAACTCAACAGATCTGAACTCAACTAAATCGCAGTTGCAGTTGCAGTCGCAGCCGCTTAATTTTGCCAGTTACAATAAAATTGCGGCCAGGAAATTATGATGAATAGAAAAGCAAATCATAACGACAACGACTACGACGAAATAGGGAAAAAAGTGGCACACGTTATGGCAAGAAACAAATGAAACTGGAGCAAACTAATAGATACAGATACAAAAGTGCAGATAAATACATCATCATCATCAGAGTCAAATGGCTGTACAATGAGCATTAGCAGCAGCATCAGCATATACAAATGTGAATTGATTTTGGTTCTGGTTACAGCAGATTTCTATTACTTTCAGTAACAATGCTTGGCTTTGTGGCAAAAGGAAAACTTCATTTACTCAATTCGTGTATGACACATAAACATGTAGGAAGAAATGAAGGAAGAGTCTATAGATACAATAAAAGTACTCAGGCATTGTATAAACTAAAAATACACACCAACATAGAAAAGATACAATATCTGAATGTATCTATTGCTAAACACATGCGGTTAGGGGGCACACAATAACAAAATTAACAAGCAACAGCAGCAACAACTTCAGAGGTTGCCACATGCAAATGCTGCTGATCGTGTGTTTCTACTCAACACCAAACCACACATACCAGACCAGGTCAGACCCGACCCGACCCTCTAACCCGCTTCTTTTCCATTTGTCTTTAACTCAATGCATTCGTTGCTTATTTTATTCTCCATCTTTTTCATCGTCATCAACGTCACCATGATCATCATCATCTTCATCATCGTTGACGCTCTTGAGAATTGTTGAGTTAATAAAGATCAATTGAATTTAAACAAAGCCAAAACAACAAAGAGGTCAAGTAGTGCTCCCGAACCTAACAAAAGGGGCGTATGCACGCTCAATCCATTAAAAGTAATAAAAGAGAAATGTGATTGTGGGGAGAGAGAGAGAGAGAGACAGTTGAAGATGAGGGTGAGAATTGAAAGAACAAAAGACATTTGCAACATGGAATCAATTGAGAACCCGGGACCGGGTAACGGGATAAACAAATTACAACAAGCTTACAACAAGCATAAATTCTTATTCTTACAACTATAAGAAAAGACAAATGTCTAAAGAAATGAAGAGAAAGGTGAAGAGGAGTGGAAAGATGAAAAACAATTAAATGACAGAAAAAAGTGAAAAAAAAAAAACGAAACGAAACGAAAAGAAATGACAGGAAACACTCGACTTACTCCCTCCTATTCACTCTATTCAAGTTGAGTGAGAGTACTCAAGAGAGCGGGAAGTCAGTCAGTTAGTCTGAAAGGGAGTGGACCGCGAAGTAAAGCTAAGATATACGACCGATCTCACATCGCAGCATATTTGTACATAAGTATGTAAGAAGAAAGAAAAAAAAAAAGATAAGATGATCATGATACAAAAAAAAAATGTAATTTGTCAGTCAACCAGAGAACAAACGATCTACGACGATATGCAGGGAGTAAGTAGTGTGGAGTGACCCATTTCTGTTTGATTCCATGATATCTATGGTAGAGCAGAAAAAACCATGAAGTAGGAAATTAAAAAGAAATAATAAAAAGAAAAGAAAAAACAAACGCTTTAAGGTGTTTTTCTTCCCATTTACTTAATAAGGGGGACGACAACGACGTCTTTAACAAACTACATACATATCATCATTCGTATGTTCGTTCCTCATTAAGTTTATAGCATTGAAACAAATTGAAAAAATCGCCTCATTAATCTTTAAGATGATTTTTTGTTTTTTCTTTTAATTAATTAATTTTCTAACCTAAAAACGAAAATAAATTTATATTGAATTAAATGAACTCTATTTAAATTACTTGTATTAACATTTCACTCTGTTTTCCAAAAAGCATTCAAATCCACTTATCTATTGTGTCTACCCCCATCAATCCAACTACTGACCTCGATCAAATTCAAATGACAGAAATCTATCCAACCAATTTTTGCCAAATTCCATAACCTCTGCCTCCTCCACCTCCATTTCCATTCCATTTCGTTTTTGTACTTTAGCTAAATATATAAAAGAAATCTCTTCAGTGATTGAAGTAAAAAGCAAAACACAGAAAAAGAATAGAAATCGAGAAAACTTCAGAACTGAAATAGAAAAGTCACTCAACTCACATCACTCACATCATTCGCAGAATGAACACTGAATTCTCAATCACAACAAAGGCAGGCAGGCAGGCAGTCGGTCAAAATAAAAATCAAGAACTACAACATCGACACAATCACTCCACTTCTTTTTGTCCAAAATCGCAAAAGAAATAGAAAGCATAACAAATATGTAGAATGAATAAGAGAAGAAAAAGTAAGATGAATATGAAAAATATTTGAAATAAACTCTTTAGTCCTACTTTATTTTTTTGTTATTGTATTTTACTATTTACTACCAAGAGGCATAGGAAGCAATTGCTCAACAAACTCAAGACATAACAAGGCAAAGCAAAAGGTCTCTTCTGACAAGAAGACACCAAGAGAAATAAAACTAAAAAAAAAAACTATATTGTACAATAGATGAAAAAACTTGGCAAAAATTGAAATGAAATGAATGAAATCGTCATCGTCATTGTTGTCGTATTCCGTTTACTCAATTTTATATAGAAAAAGAAAAGAAGTCAACGAAATAGAAACCATGCACCAAAAAATAAATAAAGAAAAATCAAGTAAAAAATGTCAAGAACCTCAAAGAAATCCAATTGTCCCTTTTACTAAAGTTTTTAATTAGTAAAAGAAAAGTGAATTTGGCAACGTTTGTCGTTTGCCATTGTTCGTCGTATGTATGTGCATTTTTTTTTCTTGATCCAGTTGACACTCTCTGGATTTAAGATTTAGATTAAGAATATTATGAAAAAAAAAATAGTATAATAGTTTATAATAAAGACAAAAAACAGTTAGCCTAAAGATAATACATAGCTAACAGGTGCGCAAACTGGATATTACATCTAGTTAGTGATATAATAATTAATTAGCAGCTTAATATTATTCGTGTTTTAAGCCTTTAGGATAAGAACGTTTTAATATTCTCCTTCTTATGCCGGATAGATGTTTGCTGGCCAAATAGTTCGGATGAGATGATAATCTTATGCTATATGCCTTTGATTGTGCCTGGATAAGGTTACCTAACTTCTGGATGTCCAGATCTATTTCTATGTCACTGGTTCGCATATACCAAGAAGCGAGTTTGCCGCAACAACTGTATTCCATATCTCCGAAGGTTCAGCTTATTCAGCGGGAATGCAGTAACCAACTCAAACCACAACTCCTGCAACGTGTGATCTAAAAGCAAGACGCCTATCCAAGTATACACTCAGGTATCTATGTCCCGTATGATGTTCTAGGGATTGACCACTAAGAGTCAATCCCGGGTTGCTCAATTATTTACGACGAGGATATACAAAATACATATAAACAATTAAATTCTATTGGTGTAATCACAGCATCGCATAGCCTATGGATGAAATTTAAAGACATAATTTCAAAAACTGATTAACTCAGTGACATAAATTAATGGACGGACAGAAGGACATCAATCAAATCATTTTATACACAAAAAAAAAAAAAAAAGAATCAAAATTTAAAACCTGTGAGATATACTAGTCACTGCGATCATGCCAATGCATATTTATGTAATTTGTTGGGTCTCTGGAACACGCGAAATATTATCTCTCACAAACATCATACAGTAATGTTGTGCCTATATATGCATATATGACATATTATAATTTTTTCGTTTAGAACGTAGCAACTTCAAATAAAATATGAATATTAGTATATTAACCTGAATAAGGCAAAATGACATGGTGTCTACCAATGACTTTAGCTGATTTTAGACCATTCTTCTTGTATTGCAGTTTGTAGCTCCATTACTGTTTCGAATAAACTTTGGTGAACAGAATTTCCCAGAAAACCTCAATGGGTCCGGACTTATAGGTGACCAGTCCAGTGATGAAATATTTCTTGTTGAAAAATGTCTTACTGACCTTTTCAGTGTGTGTTGGCGCGTAATGTAGGATTTTTGTAAAAAAAAAAAAAAAAAAGAACTTCAAAATAGGTTGATTCAGATAGGTTATGTTGAACATGAAAGTCGATAAGGAAAAAATATTATACATTTTACACTAGACTCGGTCATCTACTGTCAACAAATGGACCGTTTGAAGATAACGATTCCCCAAAAGCGACCAGAATTGCCTTCGAAAATCGTCTTGCCGCGTTTTTCAGCAACATGGGTCAGAGATTCTATGAGATTGGAATCATGAAGCTCTAACCTCAAAATGGCAACAAGTCATTGAACAAAACTGAACATATTTGACATAAATCCAACAACCCAAACCATATTAAATAAGTGTTTCAAATTAGGGCACAAATAAAAGATTTCTTTCTCCAAATCAATATTTATATACTCTTGTATTTATTTATCTATGGGTAAGTTCTTGTATAAATATAAATATATAGTACTATAACTCCTAGTGGATAGGGGCTCATAATGGTTGGATGATTCCAACTTTAAAAAACATTCTTGTATGATTCTGTGAGAAATTTCAACAAGTTACAACATTTTAAAAACTTGAGAACCAATTGAAGCTTAATAAGAGGAAATGATTATGCAATGACAAAAAGTACCTTTATCAAAACATACAAGGCACTTCATAAAATATTTTATATAATCTTATGTAGGGTGGTCTTAATCTTTTCCCACCTTCTATTTTTGTTACTTACACTTGGACAAACTTATGGAGACTAATTGTAAAATTTAATAAAATATTATATAATACAAAATATTTAAAAACGAATCTCGAATCAAGATTGCTCTCGTTTTTTGGGGGGCGAGGACCCTAACAACAATCAAATATAAACTTCCAAAACGAAACGAATGAAAATAAAAACATCAATAAAAGTGAAACAAACTTTTACAATTTTTCTCTTAAGCCTAAAGCAATGTAATTTTTCTTTCCTTCTCGATTTTTATTGCAGTTTGATTGAAAAGCCTGAAAAATTTATACATATATACAATACAAAAGTCTATGGTCTATTGATAGGAGGAGAGGAGTGGAGTGGAGAGGAGAAGAGGACCCAAAACATAAATGACATTGCAGAAATGGAACTTTAGTGACTCTAAAAACTATCAAGTAAGAAATTGCAACAAGAGTATGAGGACAAGGAAATCTATCTGCAACAGAGATGACGATGACGATGATGATGGTGGTGGTAGAGATGTGATGAAGGAGATAAAAAGAAGTAGAACATGTCTGACCACTTTTATTTTTATGCTTGAATTATTTTTCAAATTGCATTTCTTAAACAAAGTAAAAATGTATTTATTTATTTTATAGTAAGTCGAACGACGAGTGGATTGAGCAGTGAATGTAATAAACATATTACCCAAGAAGTTAAAGATATAAAAATTGAAAGTAGTCTTTTAGAAAGGAAGTGGAGAAGAGTGGAATGGAGAGAGAATTGGACATTTACACAAATTGATTGTCATGGAAAATAGTACAAGAGAACCAGCAGAAGAAGTGGGAAGCCAAAGACTATAAAGTATTGTTATTGTATTGTATAATAGAATTGAAGTTGACAAAAAGAGATACGAGCGTTGCAAAGAAAAAACGAGGTAAAGATAGAGGCAGAAGAAGAATTGAAATCTACAAAGCAAACTGGCAATGATTCAGTTTGATAAGAATGCACAAGTAAGGAACTTTAAACTACTCAAGCTTAACAAATGTCGAGGATGAGATGTCAGAGTCAAAGTTGTCGATGATGACCGACCTACCGAGCGAGAGACCATCAGCGGAAATGACAAAATGCAACAAAACTTGAAGTAGTAAACAGGAAAAAGGTAAAAACTCACAAACAATGCAATCGCACAATACACAAAATTTGTCTTAAGTTTGCAGATAAATGTTAAACTTCAAGAAGAATTTTAAAGATACAAATAAACGATGGATAGAAGAGAGATACATACATACAATATATGGGGAGAAAGAAATATGTATACATTTTAGGTTGGTTGTTTAGATGGTTTTAAGGATGACGACAATCTGCTGTCAACAACAGCATCGATTTCACACACATTCACTACTCGTGATGTTGTTGCATGATATTACTGACTTAGTTTAACACACGGCACGGAATGGCAGCAGCAGGCACGTTGTTGATTTGTCACTCACTGGCCAAAATATAAAAAAACCCAACCAGCCGAGAACAAAGACACACTAACTTGGCCAAAAAATATGTGCCACACACACAGAGAGATAGAGGCAGCAAGAAAATGGTCAAAAAACAGACAACAACTACGAAATTGTCAGCAAAGTGGAATGGAGAATGAGTAACATCAGCTGCTACTACTGCTTCGGAGACTGCTGATGTTGCTGGTGATGATGATGATGATGATAATGGTGGATTTACCGCTTCGCTGCGTGTTGCGAGCATTCAACTTCATGAGTTTTCTTTTCTTTTAACACATTTCTATCTCTCCTCTTTGTTTCTTTTCTCAGTTCATGTTCATGACTTCACTTTAAGCCGTTATTACCCCGAAATTGCCAAAAAATTGTGTTATTGGCCAAAATGCGCATTAAAATAAAAGATAGAAAAATATATACAATTCTCGATGTTGTTGTTGTCGTTGTCGTGCAGAGTATCGCATCGCATCGCATCACAGCAAACAACACTCGGAAATAAAATAAAATTTCAAATAAACTTATAAAAATATTGTAAACAAAACCAACCAACAAACAAACAACAAAGAGTTCATTTACTTCTTGGATTTCGTGCGGAGACCGATTTTTATAAAAAGAAAAGTCATTAAAATATTGTCTATCTTTTTATAAGAATTTTATTACATATTACATTTTTTTTTTTTTTTTTTTTTCATTTTAAATTCATTTTCCATTAAAAATCGATTAAGCAACAACAATAAAAAATAAATTAAATTAAATTCAAAGAAAAGAAAAGAAAAGAGAAATGCAATTAAAAATTGACAGCGCAAAATGTTTATTGGATTCATAATATTGTAGTTGTTATTGTTTTATAATAAATTATATACATAATATACGTATTTGTATGTAGACATGATATGAGGTATTAATAGTTTTATTATTTATTTGTTTGTAACTGCCACTCAACATCATCATATTGATTTTCTTATCGAAAATACTATGCAGTAGTACTAAATAGAGAACAAAGAGGGTCGCGACAAATATTGCGGGAAAGTAGCATGTACAGTAAAAGGTTAAAAACACTTGCAACAAGTTTCATTTCCATTATTAATATGTAGTATGTATTCTTATAAATCGATTCGATTGTGAATATTTAATAAACTTAATCTACCAATTGTTATTAAGTTTCAATTAGTTTTTTATTGGACTCATACAAAATCAATAGACGTAAAGGGTCATCGAGGGTAATTTGATAAACTTTCCTGTACACTGTAGTTTTAGCAGTGATATAACATTTTTATATTAAATAGTACATAGTATACTACTATTTTATTATTCATCATTTCTGCTTTCTTTAACTTTAATAATTTTGCATCGTAGACTTTAAGAAAAAAAAAAAGTCTTACCTCTATGAAAGCATGCTGGCAACACCTATAGATTGTGGGATTCCTCAAAATTTTGAAAGTTTACTTGATCAGAACTTTCGGAATTTTTAGAATTATTATTATTTTTTTTTTTTATTTCTTATAAAAGTGAAATATAATCAAGTAAGGTCGTATAATCTCTCTAGATGGGCCGAAACGTTCACTTCTCGCCTGAAGAGCAAAGATTGATTTTGCAGCTACGAAATCTCTGCGTCGATTGGAGAAATTTTGAATCGGTCTCTTATTCATTTTGTGCATTATGTTTTCAAATTCATTTAAATCATCAAAGAAGAAGAAAAAAAAATTGGCACCTTTAACGGCTCTGCGGCGCAATATTCTTTGGAGCGATGAGACTAAATTAAAATCCGTTTGGAAATGACAGTGAAAGAAATGTAATACGTTCAAAACGCATAGAATTTCACATTCGAAACTATGAATCTATTCGACTAACTCATTATTGTATATCATTATAGTCATCTCATGATTAATTTAATTGTTAAAGCAGTTTAGAAAATATGCAACCAAATTTATATGAAAATAAATAATGAGAAATAAAAACAGAAATTTGTTTAATTACTAACAAATATAATCGAAAATTGGACTTCAAAAAATCCAAAACTTAAAGAAGACCCGATATTAATTTACCGAAGTTATTTTCTAATAATTTTGATATCCACCGGTAAAGGAAATAATAATAAAAGTTATTATAACACATTGCAATTTAATATGAAAAACAACTCTTTTTAAAAATGTTTATACATCAACGGGGGGCGCACTGCCTTGACTATATTATAAAGTAATCTTTAATGACTTTCCTTAAACATAAATGGCATTTAAGAAAAGAATAAAATGTTAATGTAATGGAACACGATATCCTAAATAAATTTACTATTCCTAACCAGATGAACAAAGTTTGAATGTTTCAAGAACCCAAAAAGGACCTCCAACTCATAAGACATGTTTCAAAAAGTCATGGTGTACCAAAACACATCAATTCACTAAACAACAAAGGTCAAAAAAATTCCTTCGTATCTGTCAAAAACTCTTCTAACTGTAAATATAAAATAAAGTGCAGATTTACAAAGTTTACACCCAAAACCAATGAGAGGGTAACAGATACAAGATTTTTGAGAAAGTTGTAGACCAGGGCTGTCCAACCTCTTTGAGTTCTCTGAGCAACATTGGAAGAATCCGCGGTGTGGTGGTAAGAAAAACAAACAATAAAAAAAAACCTTGCACTACGGACATAGAAATTTCTGTTTTTCCTCTCCTGTCACATCTAGCGTGGCTAGGCCGCAGGTGAGTAACCATCAGATCAATTGGTTATGTATATTTCAGATAATTTAAGATGATTTTTTTTGACAAAATATCAATTTAATCATATTTAATTTGGTTTGTCAATCAAGTGAAGCTTTGATTTGATATTATTTGAAAGTTTCAGAATTATAGATATAAATTATTAGTTTTAGTTTACCTAATTTATTAATTAAATTCATTAATCCAAATAATAAACATTTTTTATTTGCAATTGGTTGACAAATAGTTGTGGGGCTGCATTGCAACAGAATCGCATCATTTCCATACTTGGCTTATTGACATTTGTAGGGATTTTCCATTATTTTAAATTCTTTCTACATAATTTTCATTTTATTTTGTTTTTCATTGCATAATTTTGACATGAAACATGATGATGACAATAACCTATCAGATATTTTCTTAATGTCTGTTTGTATTTTTTGTGTTTGTGTGTATCTGTGTTTATTAATTTGATACTCGAATTAGCATTTAAACATCAATTGTTGTTTCGGGGGTTGAAGTGTGTGGGGTGTGTGGGTATTTGGTAATCGGTAACAGCAAGCGTGACAAATCAAATAAACAAACAATCCATTCACATACTCAGTTATCTAACTGCATAAATGTCAATCTAGAAAATAAACAAAGTATATTTTCCTGTTGTTCTCATTCTTATTCTTCTTGTTATAATTTTTGTTTAATTGACAAGAATACAACTAACTACATATTTTATTTGCAAACAGTGATCAGTTCAACATCTACTTTGAGTTGTTTATTATTTATTATTTTATTTATTACTTTTTTTTTGACTAAAATGGTATAATAATCGCAATAGTATGGTGTACTACTCAGGTTGTACAAAAGTGATATGAGAAGCACTAAAAAAAAAAAGAGTCCTTAACAGTGAAATAAATACTGATAAGGGTAGCTGCGCATGGGATCAAAAAAGTCACTTCTATGGACCTTGGTGCGTCATCAGGCAACCACTTAACCTTACTTATTACTCATTCTATTTATTAATACATTTTTACATTAAAATGTTTATAGAATTTATATTGTTATTATAATTTTATACTATTGAGAATTGGTACACTAAGGCAGGTCTACGACTTATGTAGGGTACGGTAAACGATATGTCAAAAATTGTTCCAGAGATCCCAGAAAATGGCACCGCACCATTACAATTCTCTATTAAGGATAAATAGGGAAATATGTACCTTAAAACTCTTAAGAAAAGCCAATTTTAAATTTTTATCAAATCAATCAATTCAAGTCAAAAGAGCGGATGAGCGTTGAGAGAGCCACAGAGAGAGACTCATTCAGTTTATAAATAGAACGAACAAACAAATGAATGAAGCAAAATAAAGATGAGGTTAACAAAGAATAATAACAACAAAAGGCAAAATAAGTAAACTGGAATTAGGCATAAAGCACACAAGAAATAAGCTGCTGTGCATGCGAAGTTTTGTGTAGTTTTTGAAAACAAAATAAAATAAATACATACAAATATGTATGTAAATAAAAATAAATAATAATTATAAATGAAAACTGGTCTCTCTCGACAAAGAAGAAAGAAAAAGAGATATGTGATGCTCAAGGTCGGTCAACGGATTTTTTGAGTGCAAAAACAAAATCAACAAAAACTGGTGGTAGAGAGTAGAAAAGATCAAAAGCCTCCACACAAACACACACACATATATATATATATATATATATATAAGTTACTGTATGTATACATATAAAAGAGATATGTATAAGCAAATGCCCATGCAAAATTACGTATGTCGTACGCAAATCCAATTCGTAATGTAATCAACTATAGCCGTCATATAGTATGGATATCTACACTTAAACATACAATATATATCTTTATAGAAAGATATGTAGTATGTACATATGCATGTATGTATTTATTTATGTGTGTAGCAATACACAGAAGAATTTATGTTGAGCGGAAGTTATAGCGACTCACTTAAAAGTAATTTTTCTATTTCCTGTGCTTCTTGCGAGAGTTTCTATTTATGCAAAAAAAAAAAATCGTATTTAGTAGTATTGTAGGTGGAGTTGAAGAATGGCAACAAAGAAAGAGAATAGTTATAAATAAAAACATACAAATATGGAGTTGGCAACACGCGACACGGGGTGATGATGGTGATATATACAAGTAAAATTACGCTTTTATGCCTTAAACCTGAAAAACTACTTTTCCATCCATTCGAAATTGCACATTTTAGGTCAAAACTATGGGAAACACATGGATATAAAGATGAAGGGGCAATTAGAATGATAGAAATACATCACCCATCACCATCATTATCATCATGGTGTTCACAAGTAAAAAAGTATATATGACTGCGGTTGATGCCTGTTGTGAGTAGTTGCCAAGAAAATTGATGTTCCAATTCATTTGGAATTGGGGAAATATGATTAAATTTTAGAAGAAAAAGTGATTCACTCACGTGTCGACAACTAAATATTTGTTGTTATTGCTGCATGTATGTGTGTATTTGAGCGAATTAAACCCGCTTAACAAGTCTTCCTTCCTTCCCTACTTCCTACCTACCATTCATCATTATCTCCAACAATAAGTAACACACGTAATGTTCTTCTTAATTGTTAAATTCTCTTTAAACCTCAAAATTGAATTCTCTGCAAAAGCAGATTGTTCTCTTTAAGTAAATCGCTAATTTAATTTAACATTAATTACATTTGCAATTATTTCTTATTACATATTTCTTTTATTTTATGATGATCTCTTCTGTTCTGTTTCTATTCTCCTTTCTGATCTGTTTTTTTTTTTTTTTTTTTTTTTTTATTACTCACACAGCCACAACACACGCATGCCTGCATCCATGCACTCAGTCACTCACTCATTTCCACATCTAAATTGAATGGAACAGAGTTTTGTAAGCTTTTTTCCAAGTAAAACACTACATTTTATCTCGCATGCAATATTTTAGTTTTGAGTTAACTTTACACAGTTTAAGAAACTCTGTTGTATAGGATAATAAGCAAAGGCCAAGGCACAGGCGCAATGAAATCCAGAGAGTCAACTCTCTCTTCCATGCAAACGACAATGCCCGAAGTCACACACTCTCTCTCAATACAATAGTTAGCTCACTCTAACAAACGACTGTGTAACGACAAACAACAACACAGCAACAACAACAGCAACAACACCGAACAAGTGCAGAGGCAGTTGTAAGAAAACTATAAAGAAGAAGAATAAGAAGCAGCAGAAAGCACCATGTTAAATGCTAAGGAATTTGTATAAAATTTATTAAAAATATATAATTTTATTATGAAAACTCACTTTATCCAAACATTTGAGTTCTTCGATGGGATAAACCACTTTCTGGCAACGGGCGCACGTTTTATTCATTTTTGCAGCACTTTATTGTTTTTGCTCTTAGTTTTTTTTCCTTTAACTTCTCTTCTCTTTCAATTGTTAACACAACAAACTAACACAAACACAACGATGAGAATTAATTTCTATTATGTTGTAAATTGTGTTGGCGTGAGGGGACGACAAAGGCGGCGAACGATGAACGCAAAAGGAATAGAAGGAATTTCCTTAGTTTTACGCACAATCACAAATTTTAATAGAAATGTATGTTTTTTTTTTTTTGAGAAAAAATTCACTATGCGTCGGCCGTTTTTTGCTGTTTGGTTAAACGTTGCAGCCAAAAACAAAGAAGCCGCGTTCACTATTTGTAGATCACACAAACCAACAACAAAATTTTACAACAATTTATTGATTAGTAAACTAGCATTTTCACGGAATTAAAAATTTTATTTTGGCATTTGGCACACACAAAAATTTGTAAAGCGAAGAGAGAAAAATCAAACAATTTGAATGAAATCTCACAGCAACTGGTTTTATTTTATTTTTTTTTCTTCTTCTTTTCTGTTACTTGTTCCGTAGCTTTTTTTTTTTTTTTTTTGTTCTTTTATTATTTATTTTTTGAATTTATGACACTAAGAAAAGACACTTTTCTCAAAAGATTTTGATTTCTTTATTAACTTTTACTGCTTTTCTGTGTAATGCGCGCGCGTAACATTAAAATTGGCGACAACGACGACAGACTAAATATTTTAAAAATTGCTTTGCGATCTCTACAACTACTCAAATACAATAACAAATTTGAAATGTGATAAGTAATAACAATAATTCTTGGTGTCTTTCTTACTTTTAACTTTTCTTTATTCAATACAAAACAAAATATTCAAAATTTCAAAATCACGCGACTCTATACGACTCTACTCGATGAAATCAAATCTCCGAAACGAATAAACATATCTTTGGAAGTTTTAGCCAACCAATTGGAAACTTATGAACAAAAATTATAATTATTGACGATTTTCAATTATTTCAATTATAATAATATAATAAGATAATAATAATAATAATCACACTATTATAATCTCACTACCGCGTCTTTCAAATTTTTTTTTTTATTGACGATATTTTTTGAATTGTCTTGCATTTATACCACCGTCAATGGCTGGTGCATAGAGTACAGAGAGGGCAGAGAGGAGTTGTTATTGGAACTTGAGAGAGTAAAATGGAACCTTGAAGGCACACGCACACATGAGCTGATTACTGAACTGATAGATGATGCTGATAAGCGAAATGGAAAATCAAATCAGTAATCAGCTTCTGTCGCCATGATGACGAGAAATGAAATGCTCAACTGCATTATGTCTACATAACAAAACTGTGCAAACATACCATGATTTTATTCTTTTCTTTTATTTCAATTTTACTCTGTGAAAATAGGTAGAAAAAAATACTCTACTCGATGAAATCTCCGAAACGAATGGAACGAAAGAGAAGAGATGGTACTGCCAACCTGGATGAATAACGATTGAATTTTTAAATTTAAATTTTTGTTTAGCAAAGACAATAAACAATTTAAGTCTTGAGTCTTTGATTTAAGTCAAGGGTGCATAGGTGCATAACAGAAAAGAAAATAGAAAAATGTTAACATATACATATACATATTTCTTGTCTCACTCAAGTTCAAATGTCGAACAATCTGAAGTTGTGTGAGACAGAATGATTTGTAGAAACAAATTACGAATTATAATTACGCTCTCTATAAACTGAACGAACTGAACGAATGAAATCTCCCAATGAAAACCGAAAACAAAACAAAACGACAAAACGTCCGAAGAGATGGTACTGCCAACCTGAATGAATAACGATTGGATTTTTAAATTTAAATTTTGTTTAGCAAAGGCATTTAAATGGCTTAAGTCTGTGGTTTAATGTAAAATGCTTACAACAACAAAATCGGTCAATTTGGGTGAAAAGGTTTAAGTTTTGAATCTTTGATTTATGACAAGGGTGCATAAGTGCATAACAGAAAAATGTTAACTCTATTTCCGGCTCACTCAGTTCAAGAGACAGAAATTTAGTTGAGAGCGTAAAGTTGAAATTCGCTGTCTCTTAGATACTCTTACAGTTTTGTGCTGTTTGCCATCAATAACATCAAACTATCAAACTTATGTGATACAAGTTTCTCGACGTCTCGAGAAATATAGAAGATGTAGTGTCGTATTCCAAACTGAAGAAAATATCCGAAATATTGATAACTGAATTTTACATATGACAAATACGTATCATAATACACTCATCTAATATAACACGATTAGAACTATGAGATAAATAGAGATGGTCATGTTGAGGAAGACAACAAAAACATTTCCGCTTGTAACGACATTTGTTTGTAGCATGTTTGCCATACCATCTATGGTCTGGAGGTGAGTAGCGACATCTATGATGATTATCGAGTTGGAAAACTAGTACACAAACGCCATCTATCTTTTGATTTCCCAATATATTAAAGTAACAAAAGGTTCACGGGAAATATACGAGGACCGTTCAATAAGTACCCGTGTGGTTCCTGAGGGAAGTTGGTGTTATGTGGCAACACATTTCGGCGCTACATGACGTTAGTTTTCTGGCTCAACGATCTCACTCGCACATGTTGAGTATGAGCAACTCTGCGGGACGCTAATCTTTGATTAGTATTAGTGATTAATATAGGAAAAGGTACGGGCTTAATAAAATACAAGATAATACACGCATCGGTTTATGATTTGAATAGTTCGAAACCATAGTTATCATCATCTATCAAACGACGGCAAAACAAATTTCAGACTGATTGATAGGTTAGTTTGGGTTTGGCATTTGGCAGCTATTCGAGTAGGACGTGTTTCGTGATTTTCGCTAAGATGGAAAAAGAACTTCGCTTATTGTTTTTGGATGGGAAAAAATGCGAGGAGATAAAAAGCATCCAAAAACAAAAAGTGAATTACCGAACAATACTGCTGGATCTGCAATTGCTCCGCGAATAGGTAATACATATGTATTAGATGTAACCTCAAGTAAGAAATGACAGCCAACAATCGTCTCTTTATTTTAAAATAATTGACTGATTACATTTATAACATAAACTAATGAAAAAGTACAAACAGAAACATAAACAAATCTTGTAATGTTGCACAAATAATGTTTTAAACTATAAATATATGTAACTTTCGCTAATGTTAACATAGCTTAATATATTCAATTTATCGAAAGTGAAGTGTATTTCAATATTTAATGAAGTGTATGCAATATGGAAGAATGTTACATACATCCGGTGTGAAATTGTTTATGCTTTTAACTGAAGCAAGCAGTTCAGCATTCCATGATAATGCAGTGCAAGAAGAACAGATGAGCTGCAGTGTTATTAAATGGCAGCAGCCAAGCCACCACTTTGGTTCACTTCACTTACGAGACTCTACTTAAAGGACGTGTGTGCGTGCAAATTTCTGGTTGCATCAGTGTCTCTAAAATTACACACTTTTACTTTATAAAATTTCTAATTATTTACAATTTATTGTAATTGTAAATGTGATAAGGAAATGCATATTCAAATATCAATTCGTAAACTAAATCGAGGAACGTGTGCAATAAAAAACAAATGAAAGTTTTTCCTAAAGATACTTATGTAGTCTGCTTTTGGTGGGTGTGGGTGGTATCTCTAATGTGAAAAATCAATAAACGTTGCTGTATTCATGAGCTAAATGCCGGCGAGTCAACGTTGTCAACCGTAAATGATAAAACTACAACAATACATAGTAATAATATACGGAAAAGGAAACAAAAAAGCAACCAAAAAGAAAAAGAATAATAAAATCCAGAGCAGTGGGTTAAGGAAATAACAAACAAATAAGCATATACATAGTCCTTGTCGTTGTTGTTATTGGCATCCTTTTATTTGACATTTAAAATATGTGTGTATTTGCGATAAGTTTAGAAAAGTTTAAGGCTTAAAACGGAGAAAACATTTGCGAAAACAACGAGAGCGGTGTATAAGGAAGAAGTTGTATTACTCTCAGCGCTATTATTAAGAAAGTTGCCAATACGCATGCCAGACAATTCATTGTGACGAATATGCAAACGTTGCGCAAGAAAACGAGTCCTTGTAAATGTAAGTATCAATCAGTCTTTTTTTTTTGTAACGTTCAATGAATACCATTTCACCCTTGATATTTTGAGATTTAAAATTTTTCAATCATTGCTTACACTATTCGGTGCTCAAGATCATTTTACATATTATCTTTTTCAACACTGGTTGACAACAACCACTGTTGATCGCTTCAGAATTTTATCAGCTGTGTTATTGTTGTTGCAAAGGTTTCACGACAGAGGTCGCTGCTGTGCAAGCGAATGAAGCCGCTTGATTCGTTGATTCTTGTTTGTATATTTGTATGAAAATAAGCGGCATTGTGTGCGCGTGTGTGTGTGTGTGTGCCAGACAGAATGAGAGACAAACAAACGAAAATAAAATCGATTTAGGTGTGTGAGTGATTGAGACGTCACCAACCGCGGTGTAAAGGGTCCGTCCAATGCTTGATCAATTTGTTGTTGTTTGATGCGTTGCCCATCAACTACATATATCAAATTTCGTTCGTAAAATTGAAAACTTTTAATTTTTAATTCTCTTTGAAGGCAGCAACGAGTGCACGCCATGGTGTAAGAAAACAAGGTGACGCCAATTTGGCTGGTTAAGCTCTCAAAATTCGCTCACTCTCAATTTTTAGTGAATAAGTATCATCAGTGTATTAAAACGCTGAAAAACACGCATTTAGTGTTGAACACAACGTGAAAATGTAAAAATTAGTGTTATGAAATCAATTTTTTGCGCTTTAATCAGCTGTGTTCGGAGAAATTGTGTTCAAAATAAAATTATTAAAATGAAATTTAAATTGAAAATGCGGTGTAAATTGAATAAAATACTGAATTAAACAATAAAAACAGTATGTGTTGTATTTGTCATATACTTTGCAAGCAGTTAAATATGCACATAAGTTAATATGAAACAATGAACATATGATAGTGTTGTGCAGCGTAAAAATCATGAAATAAGGACCATTTGCTAAGAACGACACATAGCGGTAAAAAATTGGCGGCACGTACCATCGTACAAGTTTTTTTGCTTAAAATATTAAATTATGTGCATATTTAACAGCCTAAAAGTATACTATAATTAGCAGATTAAAAGTATACTAAAAAAAAAAATTGTTAAACAAAAGGTTAAATTAAAGAACAATGCTTCTAAAAATGTGTATTTTTAGTATTTGTCGTTCTACACACAAGTGAATTACACACTGTGTGAAAATTCAACTCTCTACCTATTACGGTTCATGAGATAGAGCAGGAGACGGACGGACGGACAGTGTAAGCTTAGTAATAGGGTCCCGTTAGCTCCCTATGTGTACGGAATCCTACAAACAATTTTTGTTTTGAATTAATTTTTATTATTGTACATGGTAACAAAATAGTACAATATTTATTAATAATTTCAATTTATTATTAAATATTATTTTTTTTTTCAAAAAATAATTTAGTTGATTACTAAATCCCTAAATTCATTTTTAATCATCTAAATAATTTCGTTTTCGGTTGCTTTCCTTCGGCAATTTGCGTTTCTTTTCTCGTCCGCTGTCAGCAACACGTCTATTCAAACGACAATTTCATAAGATGATTTCCCTTGACTTACACCAAAGACTCAAGACCTAAATTTAAACTCTTTTGACCGATCTGGTTGTTGTACACATTTTTGCCAAAGATTGAAACCATTTTTTTATCTTTGCTTAATATTTATTTAAGTGTCAAACCAAAACTTAAATGATCATTAATGCCCGATATACACTGCTTAAAAATTGTTGCTTTTATAGTGAACGTTCACACAGAGATTTCGCTTGAAAAAACAGCGGTTTTTTTTTGTTATACATACAATTGGAACGTTGTGGTTAATTGTAATAAGTAAAATGGACATCTTGTGAAAAATACATGATTGACAACAATTTGCAGTGTAAGCAAATAATTCTTGCAACTTACTTTTTCATTCCTGCTACCCATTTTATTAATATTTGAAAAAAAAAAATTACAATTTAAAATATTCTTCGAATTTTTATGCGCAATGATCAGATGTTTTATGTTGGAGCGCAACAAAAAAGGAGAAAGACAGTCGAAAATTACGTAAAAAAGGCAGAAGTTGACCAACACTGACGCGACTGACCATCCTCAATTCTCCATAAAAATCGGATCAAATTTCGATCCGATTTGGATTTGCATCACATTCTACAACAACAACCCCTGAATGATGTCACTTTTCCTTGTGGTTGTTGTCGATTTTGATATAGAAAGCAATCCTGAAAAACGATTATTTGCCTGTTGTTGTTGTAAAAAGTTAACAACTTTTTGAGCTGCTTACAAAAAATGTTGCTCAGTACAAAGTGATGCTCAGTCTGAATCGGGCATTATTTACATTCATGCAAAAATGCAGAAATGCACTATTTCCTGTGCTCAATCGATTTCCTACCGGAACGAAATGCAGTTTCCCCTAAAAAACAAAATTTATTTCAAAATATTTACTACAATTATATAGTATCGAATTTCGAGCAGTTTGAATTATTTTCTAATATTGAATGTGTAAATTTAAAATTAATTGTTAGCATTCTGTAATCACCAGCATCATCATCAACATGATTAAATAAAAAACAAAAAACGAGCGGCATTTGCGAAATCGATTCGAATTCATCTCGTTAGTGTTGTTGGTGTTTGCATAGTGTTGGAAGAGAGCGCGGTTCATGTGTGTAAGCAAGAATGCAAGCAGCAGGCAAACAACAAACAAAAATCTTTGCTGCTCTGCTGCCACCGCCTCAATTAAACAAAAGATATATTCAATTATTTCGAGCAGTTATCGATTGAATTATTTTCTAACATTGAATGTGTAAAATTTAAATTAATTGTTAGCATTCTGTAATCACCAGCATCATCTCATCATCATCAACATGATTAAATAAATAAAAAAAACGAGCGGCATTTGCGAAATCGATTCGCATTCATCTCTTTAGTGTTGTTGGTTTTTGCATAGTGTTGGAAGAGAGCGCGGTGCATGTGTGTGTGAATGCGAGTTCATCATTATAATCATAGCAGTTCTCGTTGTATCATGTATCAATGCCGCATTGCGCACTCCGACGACAGTAGCATGGTAATGGCTTGGCTATTCTAGACTGGAACTATTACGGCTGAGCGAATGACGCTACTGAATTTAATTAAAGTATTCACATAGAAAAAGAATGAATACTACTTGATCGTATATTGTATCTACGCTGTTTCTGTATTTTGTATATTGTGTTCTGTGTGTTTTTTTGTTGTTGTTGTTGTTTGTAATATTTCATTTAACCCTTGTGTTTGTGCAAAAAAAAAAAAAACAATCAACGGGCATCACATATGCAAATACATACACACATACATGGCCATTGTTTGAAAATGCGCCACTGAATAGAATCCAGTAGAATGCTGTGTCTGTTGCTGTTTTCGTAAGATAGTTCACACAAAGACGGAATATATCTGGGCAGCAGTTGCTTTATAAATTATTTAAATCAACATTCATTCCTCGTCATTCTATAAAGGAATAGAAAAAACAGGAATAAAGAAGGAGGAGAAGAAGAAGAAGATGGTGAAATCGTTGGTATCGAAACTATCCACAGCATCGAATCTATCATTAGCAGCGAGCAGCTTAGTTGGTGGCAACAACACTTCTGGTGGTGTACAGGAAACAAATTATTTAAAACGTTAGCTTCATTACTTTGCTTCCTTCTTTTTATTTTTTTTTTTTTTTACAATTTCAATCATCTTTTAATTAATAAATATTTTTTATTTATAATTTCTGTTTATAGATCGCAACGATCCGGGTCGTTTCTTTGGTGATGGCGTCCAGTTTAAGGCGAAACTTATTGGCATCCTGGAAGTGGGGGAGGCGCGAGGTGATCGTATGTGCCAGGAAGCTTTGCAAGATCTAAAAATGGCAATACGTGCCGCGGGAGAACATAAGCAAAGAATTACAATACACGTGACCATCGAGGGATTGCGTTTGCGTGATGAAAAGACCGGCGATTCATTGTATCATCATCCGGTTCATAAGATCTCTTTCATTGCCCAGGATATGACTGATTCACGGGCATTTGGCTATATATTCGGTTCCCCGGATAGTGGTCACCGTTTCTTTGGCATCAAGACAGATAAGGCTGCCAGTCAAGTTGTGCTTGCCATGCGTGATCTCTTTCAAGTCGTTTTTGAATTGAAAAAGAAAGAGATTGAATTGGCGCGACAACAAATACAAACGAAATCATTACATCATGATCATCAAAGTCAGTTGGCTTCGTTGAGTTCATTGAAATCGGCAGTGGCAGGGACAGGTCCATCAGTGGGTTATATTGATTCGAGCTCTGGAGCAACTGTTTTAAGTACTATGGAAATGTTGACTAGATTAAGTGGTGGAGCTGGTACTTCAAATGCTGCACCCACACGTCTGGCTGGTCACTTGGAAGTGAAAGGTGCTACAGCAAAGGAGCTTTCGCCGGAGTCAGTGGCCGATTTAGTTGATTTAGAACAAGAGCTTAGTTCCATACAGCGTGGTATAACCCAAATGGAGCGTATAACACCTAATGATGGCGGAGCAAGTACAAGTCATGCTGCAGCAGCTTCTGTCGCTGGTAAAGTGGTAGCCGGTGGTGGAGATGATGATCCATTTGGCGATTCATTTACAAATTTTTCGGTTTGTTTATTGCATATTTGCTTCTTATATGTAAACCCGTTATTAATTTACTTCTAATCTAGAGCTACAATATTTTGCCACCACCACCAGAATCTGGTCGTACACGTAACAAGCCAACAACAACCAACAAGACGCCGGATGGTGCTGGACAGATATCAACGTTACTTTCACCGGTGTTGGCCACTAGTAGTTCACCAACTAATTTGCAAGTGGAAGCAGAGGATGGGGATGGTTGGCTTCATGAGTTGGATCAACAAAATGATGTTTTCGATACAAGCAAATCCACCACAACAATGGGAGTTATGTCTGTAATGAACAGTAGCGGTAGTGGTGTCATAGCGCCTATAGCACCGCTGGCACCAAGTGAATCCACTTCGACACCAACCCAACTATTGAGTGAGACATCAGCAGTATTGGCTGATACCGAGCTAAGTGGATTGGGATTGACGGTCAATTTGAATGATGCATCATCATCATCCACAGCAGCAGTGGCATGTAATGAGGCTGTTAAATCAGGTAAAGAAACGAGTCAATTGTTTGGGAATTTAGAAGTAGTATACATTTTTTGTTGTATATAAGTTGTTTGTTGTTGTGATTGTTTTATGTTTTTTATTGTATTAGAAATTTAAATATTTTTTTTTTTTGTTTGGAATTTATTTTGGGCGAAATTTAACTTCTTCGCTTTGTTGTATATTCTATTCTGTCTTGTTTTCCTTCCTCCCCTTTCCATGTTGAGTTTTGAGATTTGAGTTTCGTAATATTTGCACGCTGCCCATAATCCTAACAAGTTGGAAAAGAAAAAAAATCTGTTAAGTGTCACTGATTCTTGAATATTCCTCAATGCCTCAGATGCCTTTACAGATTTGGATCCACTTGGTACAGGGCGCACTCGACCATATGTCGATAAGAAATACTTCTTTCAAGAGCTCAAGAATCCACCAAAGAAAGTACTTAAAGATTTGACCAACAATACAAATAATAGTAGTAACTCAGGCGGTGGAGCTCTTGGCCTCATCTCAACAGATGCGAATCAATACGCTGCGACTTCGGTAGATGAGTTCCTCAGCAAGGAGCCGCCTATTTTTACTGACCCTGGTGTTGTCAGTGGCAGTGGTCTGGTCAATGAACATCCACACATAATAACGCTTACTAATATCATCAACGCAAATGCTGCTCAAACGCTAGGTCCCAATGGCACAGGTACAGGTACATTTAGTAGCGATGCATTGACTAACAACACAAATTCATTATTATCTATACTAATCTTTACTTTTATTAATTGGGAACACACCTTAACTAACTCACATTTGCACTTGCACTGCAGGCATTAACAACAACAATAGTAACATCAATAGCAACAGCAACATTACTAACACACTAACAACGAACGCTACTACTACTAACATACTACTAACCACCACCGCCACTGCTTCCTCCTCTGCAACAGCAGCAACTACTATTAATAATAATAATACCTATACCACCGCTTCATCCGCATCTGCATCCGCAATATCCTATGCCAATGCGAATCCGTGTCAGAAATTGCAATTTCTATTGAACACCGCGACAGGCATCAGCATCAGCAACAAATCAACTAATCTTCATTTGAATCATTACACTTTAGATCCAGCCTTGCGTTCAACACTCAATGCTACTACGAACGTTTCGCCAACCAATGCTGATGGTAGTGATCCTGTACTATTACCCCGTGATACAGATCCATTTTCACCGACACGTAAAAAAAGTGATCCTGATCCATTTCAAGAGGGTGATCTCTTTTCCAAATTAGATGCATTTGAATTTGAGTTTGGTGCTGCGGCAGCGGGGGCGGCGGCGGATAATAACAAAAAAGAGAAAGCACAAACTAGTAATGTTGGCACTAGTACGAATCCTACTGAAACTGCCATGATGATGGGCAGCAGCATTAGTGGTGGTGTCTTCAATGGTCCTCTACAAGTACAATTGCCACCGGAAAGTGGCGTTACCCCTCCACCATCAGCAACTGAAATGACGTCGTCGTCGCATTGGAAAAATGAAATGTCACGTTTGGAACGGCAAATGAGTGAATGTGGTGGTCCAAGTAATAGTGCAAGATCTCGTCCAACCCCCGGAGGAGCACAGAACCATGCAATTGTGCCACCGAATGTGGCAGGGGGACCACCTGCAACTTCTGTTTTTAAACAGCAAACTGTAGATGTCATCTCAAGCATAAGCAATAAAAAGATGCCACATCTATTTGGACAAGCACGTTTCTCCAAGAGAGATTCGAATTATACCGTTAATATGCGTCGTCTGCAGGAGAGCGATTCTTTAAGTGAAACGGAAATGGCACCAGAGCCTCCGCCACGACCTGACTCAACACCATACTCTGAACCACCACCGCTACCGCCAAAAAAGCAATTCAACGATATCGTTATTAGGCCCCACTCAACGGTACCATCTCCATCGACAGGCATGACCAGCGGCAGTCGCTATGAGTATCTAAATAAGACTTCAACCACAAGTGGTGGTATGCTGCGAGGCTCTAACCAAAGTAGTCGTGCCAATACAGAGACTAATGTGCCGCCGATACCTCTGCCTTCGCGACGTGTTGCCCGCTCCGAAGGTTACTTTCCCGGGCCAAGTCGACCTCGTAAACCAGGTCACACTGAAGATGATTATCTAGCACCTGTTAGTAGTAGTAGTGGCATATCTGTTGGTGCTGGTTCTGCTGCTAATGGTAAGGATGTGCCGCCATTATTGCCACCACCAACATCGAACCGGTGTCCTCGTACACAGCGACAACAATCGTTTAATTTAACGCATAAGAGCCAAGAGATCTATGAAAACAAAGTAGAAATTATGATGGCACAAAATTCAGCCGCACTCACTGATGTAGGTGGAGCATCTCTAGCGCCAGACATCACTCTCAGTCAATTGTTGACATTGGGCATTGATGAATTGGCAATGAAACTAAATGTGCCCACAAGTAAGTTGAGTACCATGACGTTGGTTGAATTAACGGCATATATCTCGGAATATCTATCTGCCGAAAATCCAAAGCCAAGTCCACAAAAACCAAAGAATACTAGTAGTCCAGTGCCAGTTCAAAGTAGTGAGGCAGCTGGTGCCGCAGCTCCAAAGCCAGCTGTCTTCAAAGTCAACTTCGATCATCACACGTCCTTTGTGGCCAAATTTGATGATACATTTGGTGAAGATCTTGCACCAACAGAAGCATTCATAGCCAATTTTGCGAATTTCAACGAGCCTCCAATAACTGCACCTAGACCTGCTACTAAAAACCAAGTGCCAACGGTGCCACCAGCAGATCGCTATGCGGTGTTTCGCGAAATAATTGATCAGGAATTGCAACAACAACAGCAGGATACCGATCTCATGGGTGATCTGACGCCGCCACCTGGTTAGTAGATGATTTTTATTTGCGGTATATTTAACTTTATTTTTCTGATTGTCATTTTTTTTTTTTTTTTAGCTGAGTCTGACAATGATGATGATGATGGAACAGCAGATCCTGAACCACACAGAGGTGATGACTTTCTGGAATCGCCAGAGCAACAACAACAACAACCATTACCAAAGATCGATACAAAGATAACCGAAGTTGTAGCACAAGCCAAAGATCGTTATGCGGCCTTACGCGACATCATACTCGTTGAGAATCTCTTTGACAAGCCAAAACTGACGGCAACTCACATGGTTACCACCACCAATACGCAAAATAAGGATTTCATGCAGATGCAGGACTTTACTGAATTTAGCGATGAATTCAATGAGGATCAAGATTTAAAACAGATAATGGATGAGCGTGTAAGTAATACTGCTCCTGATCGTCATGGTTTAGTTGATAGTCGTGGTTTGCCCGCGGAGCCCTCCTCATCTGCGCTCACAGTTGATGATGATGATGATGACGAAGAAGAAGAAGATGAAGAGGAAGATGCCGGTGCGGAAAGCAGTTTAGATAGCAATGATAAAGATACGGAACTAGGAGAAGGGCAATTTTTACAAGATCAGTATGAAAAACTATCTACATCTACGCAACAATTGGATGCAGCAGAGAAGACAGAAATTAAAGTTGAAACACCATCGGCTAAAGTGGATGTAAACATTAAACAGGATAGCAAGTTCCTAACAGTAAATGCTGGTGTTGGCATTGGTTGTGGAATATCTGGTTCCAAAGATGATCTCGAAATTGATGAACTCATGCAACGTGCCATTTCCAATTTATCATTGGATTCTCGTGAACGCACATCACCTGCCTCAGCAACTGCCGGTTTAACACCGCGTCCAGGTGACCTATCGCAACAGCAGCAACGTCATTCAAACACAGCAAACGCTCACACTCTCAACGTCGTCCAGGCACATTTCAATGATGTTAGTACATCACCAATTCCACAACAGAAATCACCTCAACCGCAGCTACGCATAACGCCACAAACAAAATCAGCGCAAGTGTCACCAGTTCCTTCACAGCTTTCGGCAGTTTCCCAGCTTATTGATACGGCCAGTAAACAAATTCATGATGCAGCTGATCCAACAACAACAAAGAGCAGTAAAGAATCATGGGCTACTTTCGATTCGCCAAAGGCTGAATCAAATTTAAGCCATGAAAGTCGACGCAACCATCGCCAGACTATGAAATCATCAATACCCGCAACGACGAGAGCAACAAGTTTGCATTTGCCTCCGCCTCCACCATCCAATGCATCACAGCAAGATACTGCTGAGTCACCGTGTTCCTCTGATCCACGTGACGATGGTGTTGGTTGGAGTAAAAACATTAGTGGGCGACGTGGCTGGCACAAAAAGGAGCGGCAACACACATCATCCTCTTCGCGTGATCTTAGTCCTTGGGACGATGAAACACCAGAGTCATATGCAAAACAGCAGCGAAGACTACCAGCTGGAATTATGGCAGGTGCGCCACCACCACCATCAGCAATAAGTGGTGGGGGTGTGAGTACTGATCGTCATGGTTATTATATGCGTCATGCTAGACGAATGAACTCATGTGATGAGGACTATGAGTAAGTATATCTGAAACTTCTCTTGTAATCTGTAAATAAATTTTGCAAAATTCAATTCAAGTTATGAGGAGGAGTTCAACAGCCGACGCGTTGAGCAACGTAAGTTTAAGCAAGGACTCTCACGTAGCAGAGATAACTTTGACTTGGGTGAGTAAATCTAAATTTATTATCGAATAAAGAGATTTTTGCTAAAAATGTTTTGTCGTACCGAACTTTATAGATTCACCTAGTTGGTATCACCATCCTGTGCACACACATACATGGTCACCTCAAGACTTCGATCAAAGCGGCGTACGTGGTCGCTCCTTCGAACGCAGTGCCTATGAGCGCTCTACGTACGGCCCGCCAATTTACGATAAACGCGGTAATCCATTGCCTGCTCCTAGCTCGTCAAGCTATGATCGACGTTCTGCAGCTGCTTCAGCATACGATAAGCGAGGGAAATACTACCGTGACTACGTACGGCCCAATTATGATTATGCTGATGATTATGGTGTGTCATCGCCCATGCAGGCATATCGGGGTGGCGGCAGTGGTAGTGGTGTTGACATGAAGGGTCGCCGCACCACAGATTATGAGAACGTCTATGACGATGGCCGTTCTCCTTTGGGTTATAAGACGCAGCGCAGTGAATATATGTACGAACGGGAGCGTAAATCTTTCGATCGGGAGAGTCTTGAATCATTTGAGAGTTCAACTCGCCGACGTCGTAGTTTTGGCAGTGGTGGTGATGCCTACGGCAGCTTAGATAGTCGAGATGAATATCGAGGAGATCGTTATTTAGGAGGAAGTAACATGGACTTGAAATCTCGGTCACTGCGTAAACCAACAAAGTTGCGCGTTACTGGTGATATTGATTATGAACAGGATTCGGAACATGATTATCAGCAACATCATCAACAACAGCAGCAACATTCAAGAAGTACTGTTGGGCGCTCTGTAGATGCTCGCAGCTTACAACGACCAAGTCAACTAAGTGATGTTGGCACCTCGGGAAGTGGTGGTGGAGTTGTAGGACAAACTCGTTTAAGGAAGAGTAGTGGCTCAAGTCCTTGGGATGGCGAAGGTAGTATACCAGCAAACACCAATTAAATTAGAATATTCTTCTTTATATTTATATTTTATCATATTTTTTGTAGAGCCAACAATACCTGGCCAAAAGTCTTGGAAAAGACCTTCAAGTGCAACAGAAACTGAAAGACGTTTAGCTGAGAGTCGGCGAGCAGCGACTATGGCACAGACACCGTCCGACAACGAAAAAGATCGAAGGTAAATTGCAATTATAAAATTCCTTACGAAATTCTTATTTACTTACATTAATCGCACAGATTTCGTAAGAAGTCACGGACTCGCGCTGGAAAAGAGCAACTACCTTCAACCGGCGGCGCTACACCACGTTACTCATCCGCTCCAATTGGAGGTAGTCGTGTTGTTATCCGCGACAACTATGATTACATCACTTGCCAGGATGATGAAGATATTGACGATGATGAAGACTATGTCGATGATGAAGAATACGAAGAGGAACCACCAACGGATGAGGACAAATTCGAACGCCTGAATCGGCGTCGCCATGAAATGCACCAACGCATGCTGGAAAGCGAAAGACGACAGATGCATGGCCCTGGGTTTGGCAAGATGCCTCCGCCACCACCACTGAGCATGTTGAAAGGCTCTGCATCTGTAAACGATGGCGGCAAACGTTATGGGGGACCAATGAATATGCGTGGCACTGCCACTGACTATGGTTTCGTCGATAGCTATGAACAGTCACCAACGCCACGATCTAATGCAAGCAGTAGTGCTGCGATGACAAGTAGCGCTGGCTTGGGCGATAACAGCATTGGTGGAAGTAAATTCAATTTTGATGATGGCTTTGAATCGGATTTCAATCAGTGTGGTTCACCATCAGCAGCACCTGCTGGTACTGTCTCCAGTTACAATTCGACGCCAGTATCAAGTGTACCAATTAGCGCTGGTGATGTTAATAGTGCATCAATAGCATCAAAAACACTTTTCCGTTTTTCAAATGATTTCTCGGAACGTGAGAAACTTCAACAACAACAACAACAGCAGCAGCTACAACAGCAGCATCACCATCAGCACCAGTTGCAGCAACAGCAGTTTGATGAAAGCTTAGATGCATCAAGTGCAATTGGGGGAGGAGCAACTGTACCAGCTGTAACGCCACCAATAACCACACAAAAATTACGTTTCGATGATAACGTCAAAGTGTCTCAATTCGATGATGCCGCTTTCGAAGATGATTTTGCCAAAGCCTCCTTTGACTTTGACAAAGAAGATGTCGTACATCATCAGTGGCACCACCAGCCACAGCAACACCTTGATCATCAACGAAATAACAATGGTGGCGGTGGCGGTACAACCATTGCTACAGTACCAGCATCTGCCTTTAGTAAGAAACAAAATCTGCGTAGTAGTAAACTGCAGCAACGTCAAGAACTTATCAAAAAATCAGAATCTGTGAATATTTTCGCCAAGAAAGTTGACGATCCCTTCGAAGACGACGAATTCTTTAAATCGCCATGTGATCTGGACACTGCATCCGCTGGAAGCAATGCTGATGGTGTTAGTGGTTGCGATGGTGATGGTGATGGTATTGCCAACAATGGTTCGACTAGTAAACACCAAGCCAGCGCCGCGGCTGGTGGAGATGGCAATAACTTCCAATGGGATAACGAAAGCAACTTCGCTAAGTTCGATGAAAATATGTGATTTGATCGTTTGTTTGCTTGCAATAACGCACGAAATGGTATTCAATGTTGGCAAGCAATTGATGAGGTGGAGGAGGAGCTGGAAGATAGTGCAGTAAATGAAGCTTTAAATGATAATGATCCAAATTATGCAGAAATTGATATTGTCACAGATAGCGATTTCTTTTACATCGCTAAACTTAATCGATATTATCAACAACAACGTTTGTGCAGCAGAAGCAACAGCAACAGCAAAGGTGGCGATATAAATGGTTATAACCAACAACAACGCAAAGCCTTACCAGCACCAATGAACTCTACTTCATCAATACGAACAACTTCATCAGTAGTTCAAAGACCTAACAGCAATTTTACAACAATATCAACAGCAACAACAACACCTAAGCTGCAACATAGTTTGTGGCGCAGCACAAAAAAATCTCGTCTAAAACGTAAGTTTGATTGTTTTATGAAAAATCTTATCATCAATCGTGTCAAATATGAAATCTTGTAAAATCCAATAACAAACACACAACTGAACTCTGAAACCATCATCCCGTAGTTCCATAATCAGAGTGAAATAAGCATCTAAGCATCAAGATTTTTACATTACTAAACGCAAAATATGAAGCCCAAAATAAATATAACAAAAAAAAAAATAAAAAAAAAATAATTAAAATAACATTTAGTTATTACGGATTAGTCAGTCTAATGCTAAAAAATATTTACTAAATATTTATAAACGTCTCGACGACATTTTAGATAGAATATGTGTATTTACGAAGCCGCTCACTTGAGTAAGAACACTTGTATAGTATTTTCAAGTTGTTCTTCCTTTGCCACTATCGACTATTTCTTAATTTATTTTAAATAAAGTACAGTTCATTAAGCTATATTTTTAGAAAAAAAAAAATTAGACAAAAGAGATTACCTTTATATTTTATTTGTAGTTTCTTTTTAACTTCCACGAAATATGTGGATTTCTTTTTTTTTTGCTCACTTGAATAAGAACATTTAAAAGTATAATAAAGAAAACTCAACAAATTCATTAAAACCCAGCTTAATAATAAAAAAAATATTTAATATGTATTTGTAATATGATACTTACTTTCGTAATGTAATGTGTATCGTCCTTTGTAAAAAAAACCTCATAAAGACGATTATTGGGTAAGGAATCATATAGACCTTTTATATAACTAAGGGAAACTTCAGACCAGGGAGCTTTAATGACTTTTTCAATGTTTTTTTTTTCTTCAGATTGCCTTCCAGATTCGTACACTTTCCTGGTTAGCCATTCTCAAGCATTCTCAATAATATTGAGGTCTGGCGCATACGGAAGTAACTCGATATTGTGGGCTTGAATCCAAGTTTGATTGGTTATATGTATTGCTGCATTATCGTGTTGGAAACTGAACTCTGGGAATGGCTTTTCCAGCATTCATTTTATAGGCCAGAAATTGAAGCCAACAGGTTCCATAATAGGAAAGCGCTTCCCAGACCATAACACCACCATCTCGACTGTGGTGACGACTCAGAAAATGTTGTTCTTTTCGCAAATCATGGAAATAATTGTTATATCCGAAAATAAAACCAGTTTCCATTCCGAGTTCCAGGTCATACATTTCCGTGCAAAAAGCAATCGAGCTTCCTAGCTAGCGGTATTTAGTGTTTTTTTTTTATTTTTTTTTTTTTTTTAGTTTCCGTCTCTTTTTAGGTGTTTTAGGTGTTTGGGACCTTGAATAACCTGCTTTACTGTTGATAAACTTGCTTTTATCGACAAATCTGACTTGATTTTTGCTGCAGATTGGTGGGAATTGGAGGCAGTACGGAGTATTGCCTTCCGATCAGCTTCACTAGATGCTTTTTTAGTGCGATCTTTCATGTTTGTTCCATTCTCTGACATATTTTTAATTTAAGGACATAGTACAGTACAACTCCTTCCGATTTGATTTTTTTTTTTTTTTGCAATTTCTCTATAAGAAAGATTAAGCTCGCTATAAGTGTATATTCTAGCCTTTTCTTCCGTTGTTTAGGCACTTTAGCATCCCATTATTAACAAAAATAAATTGTAGAAACCAGAACTAAAAATATTTGTGCAAAACCAATCACTTAAAAAATTTTAAATTATAAATGTTCTTATTCAAGTGAGCGGCAGCGTATGTATACTATGTGCGGTGGCCTATAAAAGTATTTTATAAAATTTAATATCTTTAAATGTGTAAAGTCGATAATGTAATTATAGTACATATATAACATAAATTTAAAAATGGGGGATCGAAGTTTAGTACAAACGACATTCGGGGTTGCTGATAAATGGGGTGAGAGCATGCACCATTCCACAATCGATTTAAAAAAATGTGTTACGTTCTTTGATATTAAATTAATTGATGAGATTTGAATTCATTTGCCACTTTGTTCCCAAAGCTTACACACAAATATAAGATGGCTCTCTTTGTTGTTAGTCTTTTTATAAGGAGTAACTAAATTAAATAAACTGTTCCCAACTAGTTTCGATTTAAGCTTAGAAGGTTTGAGTGCTTGTAAAGCAGCCTTGCTATCAGAGTGAATAGGAAACCATCCTTAGTGATTCTGGCTATCGCATTTGCAAATTGCTTGCATGATATCGAACTGTCTTTATCGAAAATTATCGGATGATAGTTCTTGCCTAAAACAAGACAGTATCTGTCATTTCAATACTTTGACTCAATATGGAATATTTTTCATATGTTTGAACAATTTGTAAAGACTTTATTGATTTTAATCTTCGTTGTCGCTATCACACTTCGTTTGAAAAAAGGCATTCCAAATGTGTTGTTGATGCCGGGATGTTTATTATTAATCTGTTGCAAACGCACCCAGATTCTGGTGACGCAATCAATGAAGTGAGTTTTTACGTTTTAAAAATTCGAATATATGTATGTACCTTCGCTATTTTCCGCATGATTGACGACACTATTCAAGTTCATCAGCCTCTAGCTTTTCGATAATTTAGTTTATACATTTTTTCTATTGACTACTTATCATTTAACCATTTGGTGCGATAAACAGGATGAAAGTAACTTGTCGTCAGTCTTCGTTACAATATTTAACATATTGTTCTTATTTAAACGATACTCTAAAAGAAGGTGAAAGGAAAATAAGAAGAAATGCACACAATGAATGTACCGATGCCAGAGACCATATAAAATGCATATGTCAATATGTATGTCTATATATGTATTTATTTGTATTAATGTTCTTCATATTTCTTGTACATGTGAATGAAAGAAATTGTAATTTTTGTTTGTTTTCCATTTTTAATAAATATTCATTATACATATGTATAGATGTACATAGAAGCAAAATGTTATTGTAAATAATTAAAATTTTGTTTTTTCTATTTCTTTCTTCACTATCGTTTTCTTATTTCGCAATACCGTTTGTTTTTTTTGTTGTATAAGTTATCTTAAAACGGTTCTTTTGTTTTGCTTATTTGTTTGTACTTTATTGGTTTCTGTATTCTTAGCGTAAGCGAGCCTGGCCTTTACTGATCAGTCGTCAGAACCCAACACTTCACACCTACACTTCATCCACCATACCTTGCAAGACGTTCTCAAGGCTTGATGCCAGCGATGCTACCCATGATATATATTTATAGGCTATGGTGTTAACTTATATTTATAGTCTATGGTGTTAACTCTTCCCCTTCTAAAAGAAGTTCGTCCTCGCCATTGGTGATGACCCGTGTAACCAAGTCAAAGGCTAAGACGCCCGGAAACATTCTAATATTTGGACACGATAAAGACCATTGCACATCGGATGATCGGCAGGAAACTCGAAGCGGTTGGTGTCAGAAGTGTAGGGCGAGCGGTTACCTTGCTAATTCCTTACTTATTAAATTAAGTGTAGTGTATTTAAAATGATTAAAAACAAAATACAACAAAATAAATGAACAATGGGGTACTTATAAAAATTAAAAACAAAATACAAATACAAAATAAAAACAATATAAATACTTCTTACTTTGTAGAGTGCTCATTTATATCACTACTACCTAAGATGAGTGGATTTACTATATTGACTATTGCTAAATTGTTATTATTGCTATTTTCCTGGGCAGTACATTCTCACAAAAAATTACCAGTATCGATGTTCTGTCTAGTTATAGTCAGTGAAGGTCAACAGTTCATAACAAAAGTGAGAAATCTAGAAAAAATTTTAATGGTTATTTTATATTATTCTTGTAAATTTCCCTATCGTTAATAGGCACGACTGTTCCCAAATCAGATTGGATGGTTCTCTCCACCCATAGTGGTGAGAGCTTATTACCTAGTCTACGATTCGTAACCCTATCCCCAACTTTATATTTTTTATCTTGCCTATTTCTATTAAGGCCCTCAAGGACTTTACTCTGGGAATTTCTTATTTTTTGGGAAACCTCCTCCCTAAGCTCCTGCCTATCTGATCCGAAAACATCAATAGGTCTCTGCCCGATGACGGAATGAATCGACCTGTTGTATTTCGCGGTTGCTAACAAAATTATTTCGTTTGTGTCATCCAGGTTTTTTGTATCAATTCTACCTGCCCGTTTGACGTGCTATGTAATGGCGGTGCATTCACGGTATCTATGTCAAAATTGTTTTTTTAGTGTGGATCGAATGCTACGCGAGTTTAGTGACTTTTCATTGTCACAGTACAAAACTTTTGTGTCCAGGAAAAAATTTAATAGCTGCAGCAATGCCGTTCAGTCCAGAAACGTGTATTTTGATTAGGTTTTTATTGCAGACTAAAAAACATAACTAACATATAATTACTATTGCTTACTTAAATTAACGAACATTTTACATAACATAGAACATTTTACATAACATTAATAACTTAACAGAACTATACCTAAAATAACAACTTAACATATACAAAACTTCTTGAAACAAATAAATAACATAAGTCCGAACACCGGCTTTACATCGAGAATTGTTCTTGAAGCAATTGTTTGGACTATGGCGAATTTCGAAAATTTATCAGCGCAGATTAGGTAGTGTTTTGAATCTGTAGAAAAGCTATCAACGTAAAGGATTTCCCCGCAAATCGTTGGGACGGGTGTTTTTTTTGATTACGTGTTTTAATGGATGCCTATCGTACATAACCTGGGAACAAATCCTACAATTTCGTGCTACTTCTTTGGTTTTCTTCTCCATTTTTGGGAAAAAAAATATTCGTTCAGGATCTGTTTCACGTTTTCATTTGCGGCACGGTGTGCTCGGTTGTGTTCTGCCGTGACTATTTCTAGCTGGTCATTTGGATCGTGAATGTCTATGAAGAATTTCTTCGTATGCCTAAATTTTACATTGGGGAACATATCCACGAGCATGTACTGAATGTATGTTAACACCGGGAACGCGCAATAGAATACGTTCACTACGTCTGTATTAACAACATCCTGAATTACTTGTAATAGAGTAATCTTATTATTAAAGTGGATTATGTGTGTTGTCTTCTTTGTATGTCTTTACAAATTCTGTAATGAGGGGTTACTGGCCTCTTCTACTATTATCTGATTCCTGAAACAGTTTACAGGCTTATCTACAGTTTCTATCGTATACGTTAAGGATTCTTCACTATGGATAGTGGCACGGTCAGAACTTGCGTCATTTTCCATGGCATTAACGTACTGCCGCGATGGCGCGTCGGCTACAAGGTTTTCTTTGCTGGGTTTGTAAAAAAGTTTAGAGTTATGCTCATCAATAAACGCTTTCCAGCGCTTAATTTTTGTGTTCGGATTTCTGTCTGAGACCGCAAATGTCAAAGGCTGTTGGTCAGTGAAAATATTAAGGTTTTTAACGCCGTACAGATAGTTTCGGAGACTTTTTAGTGCCCACACTATGGCCAATAGTCCCCTTTCATTAGTTGCGTAATGTAGTTCTCTGTCCCGTATTGTTCTGGATATCATTGTAATGGGTTTCTCCTCCTGAGACAAAACTGCTCCTAAGCCAATTGACGACGCATCTATCTGGATAAGTTAATAAGACGTCTTCTGACGTGAGTACTTCTCTCAATGAGTTAAATGCCTGTATCTGTTCCTCGGAGAGTTTGATTCTCACCTTTTTTGATTGTCGGGCACTTATTGTTCCGTTTTCACCCCTCAAAATATTAGTTAATGGCCTTGCTATACTGGCAAAGTCCTTTATGAAACACCTGTAATAACTAGCAACACCTAAGAAAGACCTAATTATAAATAGGGTTGATGGTTGGGTGTAATTTTTAATTGCCTGAATTTTATCGGGGCATGTTCTAATGCCACCTCTCGAGACAATGAAGCCGTGCAGCTTCAGTAGCATCTGTCCTATGTCCCTATATGCTGTTCTTTGGTGCTCGAGAAGATAATTACATCGTCCACGTAGACGTGACAAGTCTTACCGATGTGCTCCCTAAGCACGTCATCAATAGCCCTCTGAAAGATACTGGGACCATTTTTTAGGCCGAAGGGTAGTAATTAAATTAAAGTCACTTTTCTTGTTTCTCTAATGAACCAAGAATTTACAAGAATTAAAGTTTTCTTTAAAAAAATATTTATTATTTTTTTAGGGTTCCGTACCCATAGGGATCTAACGGGACCCTATTACTAAGCTTACAATGTCCGTCCGTCCGTCTCCTGCTCTATCTCATGAACCGTAATAGGTAGAGAGAATTAACAAGAATTAAAGTTTTCTTTAAAAAAATATTTATTACTATTATTTTTAATTTGTTATTCTATTTTTATTTATTAAAGAATTAATTTTGCCAATTAAATTAAGGTCACTTTCTTGTTTTTCTAATGAATCAAGAATTAACAAGACCTAAAGTTTTCTTTAAAAAAAATATTTATTTTTTTTTAAATTTATTATTCTTTTTTTATTTAGATTTTATTTAATGATCTGTCTTGTTCGAGCTCTATAATGAAACTAATTTACTTAAAGTTAACATACATCTATTTATTAACATAAGATGGCGAAAACAAAGGGAATGTGTAATTAGAAATCGCTACGATTCTTCGACGGAAATTCGGTGCAAAAGTATCGTTTTAAATTTTATAGTGTAGCAAGAAGTGCATTCACACAACGGAAGTTTTCCAGACGCTTACACAGCAAAACTTGTGTAAAAAAAAAAAAAAAAAAAAAATGGAAATGTGGGAATTAAATTATCATGTCTGTAACTCGCCGACCCTTAGATTGAGATTCCGGCGAGGTCAATTGATACTTATTTTTTCTTTATAATGTAGTAGATATTATGAAAATAACTTAAATGTGCCAGATTTATTACGATTGATGGGTAGTTAAAAACAGATAGTTTGAATTTATTTGTTTCTATCTATCATGTCTAATACTATTTCCCTTGTTTCTTTTAAGAGTTTAATTAATAGTTCTTCTTTGTTTTCTTCATCCATTTCATAGGTTCTATTAATGTCTATCTTCTTAGATGGTATTACAATATGATCATATATTTTTGTGAACTGATTTGTAAATGTTACATATCCTAACCAAATTTTACAATTATCAAATTTAATTAAGTTGTTTTTAAAAAGTTAATTTTTATTTAAATTATAATTGTGTACCAGAATTGATTTTTCAAAGTTTTTTGCAACTATCAGGTCTTCTGTTATTTCGCTTATAATTTGACTTTTATTTTCGTTAGTGAATCAGCAATTGGACTTTTGATGTTTTACCAATTTACTTAAACAATCGTCTTTGATTTTAACTAGGTTTTCTTTTAAATTTTGTTTTACATTAATATTATACAAATGTTTGCCTTCATCAATTATGAAATTATTTTTATCAATAAGAATAGACAGTTTGTTTATATCAGGAATTGATTCTATTAGTATTTTGTGGTATTGCTTATCAGATAAAATTGGCATAAACATTATGATAATTATACTATTATCATGTTAAGCTACGGAGATTCTTATGTTTGCTAGACTGTTTATGTCAGATAATGAATCTAGTTCAGTATTGGTTAGAATGTTGCGTGATAGAATGTTTAATTTACTTGTCAAAATGACTTGTTCTATGTCGTCTTTATGGTTCCGTAATAGTGTAATGTCGTAGTTCATTTGATAAAGTTCCTTAAAAATGTTTAATTGGTCTCGTAGTAGGTTAGCGTTATTAATAAACGTGCTTGTCATTAATTTTTGTTGTCTGTTTATATGTATTGTTTATTTTATTTATTTATTAGTGAGGTTACAGAGCAATATAAAATTAATTAGGTTAGTTGATTTTAAAAAATTTTGTATTCGCGATATTTTAATAGGGGATGGTTCAGAAAGGAGTTGTATCGGATTGGGATATAGATGATTGTGTCTTTGTATCTGAAATGAAGGGCATTCAAGGAGGATATGGGATGTAATTAGGATAACATGTTGAGGATGTGACTATTGGTAATGCTGGATTGCCCCAGCCGAAGTCTGAGAAATTTGAGGAGGATAACGAGTCTGTGCATATTGCAAATTTACCTTTTGTCTGTTGGGCATGGAGACAAGCTGTAAGTATGGCTGATATTTCGGCTGTAAAGACTGAGGAGAAATCAGGCATCAGGTTGGCGACTTATAACTTCATCTTTTATAGTTACACTGTATGATACTCCTGTATTAGATTTGCAGCCATCAGTGTATATGAATTTGTAAGAGGTGTGAGATTGTTGCAGTTCTATAAATTTTGTTTTGTAAATTTCAGGGAGGTGTCCTCTTTATTAGGGGAATGAAGTGAAAGGCATAAGGAAGAGTTGTTGAAAAGCCAGTGAACAGACTTTGGTTAGGTGTATTGGTAGGGACGATGCTAGCGTTATATGTTCGATGTGTTTATTCCATTTTAGTTGTGAGTGATAGTGATGCCAATAAGTTTTAATGTGGTTAGGGTTTCAATAGTGAACATGTCTGATATAAGCTGGAATTGACATTGCTTCTTACGGCAAATATGCAGGTGTTTACATTTGTGGTTCGTCAAAGAGGCACCCGAATAATCGCACCAGAACATAATGTCAGTAAGAAGTTGGTTTATGTTTAATGCGTATGATTTTTTGTTTATATTTTTTATTATTGTGTAGTCATCAGCATAGGCAGTAAAGTCAAAGGATTTGTGAATTTTTATTGTCCTATTAAGCTTATTGTATGCAATTAAAAAAATAATAACTGATAGTGATGAGCCTTGGGTTCTGTTGGTGAGAAAATTGTTGTTGTGAAGTTGTTGTCTGATGATGTTTTAGACCAGTGTTTGCAGAGTGTTTGGGAGATGTCAGTTTTATTTGTCAAGGTGGCAGAAGGATTGGTTGGGTCTGTGAGGCAATGAATTCCGATATGTTTGCTAAGTCCACATAGTCTATTTATTTTCGATCAAAGTTTTGACATTGGGGTATTAGGAGCAATTTTTGAAGTGAACTGTTGTAGTGATTTTCTTTTTCTTATTTTGATTTCACGTTTCAAGTGAGTTGTTCAAAAAGATGCCAGTTAGCTTTTGATGTAAGCAACTTTGGTCTGGATTGATATGATTTAGAGGAGTGACTTTGGAAGAGGTTGATGTGGATGGGAAAATGGTCACTGCCATGAAGGTAAGGGTTGATGTCCCATTTGGACTCGAGTGCTAGTGAGGGTGACGCAAGAGAGAGATCTACATGTGTAAATGACTGATGTGTACTGAAGTGGGTAGGGGAACTGTTATTTAAAATATTGAGCAGGGATTGGTTAACAAATCTGAAGACAGTGTTGCCTTTGGTGTTATTGTTAGGGGATCCCCAGCTGTTGTGCCAGCTATTGTAGTCTCCGGTTATTAGTGAAGGATGGTTTAAATTTGAAAACATAAATTTGGAGCTATGTATGTAGATACAACGATAAATTTGATTTTAGAGTGCACCAAGACAGCGATAGCGTCAATGTCACTATTAAGAGATATTCTCTGTTGTTGGATTGATTTGTGGATTAAAAGGGCAACTCCTCCATATGAGTTGGGAGAAGACTTTTGATGGGGCATAATGTAGTTACTGGGAATAGGTACGTTGTTAATGGAATGTAGATGGGTTTCTTGTATGGAGATAATTTTGGGGTTATGTTGTTTTATTAGTAGTTGCAACTGGTTGTAGTTGTTCAAGTATCCGTTAAGGATCCACTGTAGTATATTTAGCATTGCGAAAGGTTAAATATTAAAATTTTTTTTTTTTTTTTTGTTCTTGTTTTTTTTGCCAGTTGTATTTATAAAAGAGAGTGGAGCCCTTTAGGTCAATCATCATATTGACATGAGGGCTCCGGCTGTTTTCGAGGCATCGGTGGGAGCTGGGGTCTCAAGGGGCACAGAAACTCCACAATGGAGTACATGCCCCCCAACTAACCCCAAACCTTACCGACGCACAAAGAGATAGACTAAGAAAAAGTTAGGTGTCGTCTTCGATATTTGTGATGTTTAATTTGAGTTTTTTTTGGTAAGTTTATGTTATTTTTATTCTTGGTTTTAAAACTAGTTATTAATTTGGGTTTGATATTAATATTTTTTTTTTTCTTAATTTACTGATAGTTGTAAGTGGTTTAGAGGTAACATCAGCATCACTGAGAGAGTCGAAGTCTTTATCAGTGTGGTCGTACGAGGTTATGTTTCTGGGTTTTCTTTGTTGTTTTTCAGTTGTATCGGAGATTATAGTTGCTGGTGTATTAGTAAGTGTTGACAATTCTGGAGGTTGATTTAATGATTCTTATTTAAAATTGTTTAAAATTTTGGAGTATTGTGTATGTTGATGAGTATGACGAGTGTGGCAAGCAGTTTTTTGATCTACATTTTGAGTTACTTTGATAGCTGTTATTTCTTGTTGTTTGATAAAAGTTGGACATTTTTTATCAAGTGAGCTGTGGCTATCTCTTTGTGATTCCGGTAAGTTTTTGCAATTTATGCATGATTGGTTTTTCTGGCAACTTTCATTTTCGGTAGAGTGAAGTTCTTCAGAGCAATTGGGGCATAGTTTGTTACTTTTGCAAATAGAGGTGGGATATCCAAAGAGGAAACAGTTATTGCACCTTAATGGAAGTGGGATGTAAGGGCGAACTTGTACCCTTTCGTATCCAATCATTACTTTTTCGGGCAATGAGTGAGATACATATGTGAGAATGTTTAGCCCGGTTTCTTTTAAAATGTTATCGTACTTCTTCTTGATTTTGTATATTTCCGTAATGCTTTGCGATTTTAGCTCCTCTAGAATAACGTCATCCGGAATGTTGCGAAGTTCTTTGGAGTAAATTACACCTTTTCTATAATTGAGTGTTTTGTGTTCGGTTACTGCGACAGAGAAGTCAACAAATTGACTCAATTTTGAAAGTTTTAAGGTTTGGGCTGCATTTTTAGTTTTAATAAGAAGGACTGCCTGCTCTAGTCTTTTTGCATTGATCAACTTCTCCACAACAAGTGTAGTTGATCACTTGTTTAATAAGGAAGGGTGATGTGTTTTCGAAGCTGTTATCATCAGTTCTATTTATTACGAGAAATAAGAAAATAGTTCCATTGGTTCAACAGGTGATTGTTGATTTGAATTTTGTTAGAAATTGTTGTTTTGTAAATTTTGCCCTTGATAAGGGTTCCTGTTGTTATTACCATTGTTATGATTATTTGAATTATTACCATTATTACGGTTGTGTTGTCCATTATTTGAATTATTCCTATTGGCATTATTATTGTTATTTCTGTTATTATTACTATTATTGTCGTAATTGTTTCGGTTTTGGTTGCTTTTGTTATTAATATTGTTATGATTGTTACGATTGTTGTTATGTCGAAAATTAGGGTTATAATTTTGACCGCGATAATTAACATTTTGGTTATTTGAATTATTATTTTGATTGTTGTTACCCTAAGTATTGTCATTGTTGTTTTGTGCATTATGAGAATTATTTCAATTGTTTTAGCGGTTGTTATTCTGTCTCTGGTTGGATGATTGATTATATCAAAATCCATTTGGATTGATGTATGCATATTGCCCTTGATGCAATATTTCCATGGCAGACTCTAGAGTTTCTGGTCTGCGGCAGTCAAGAATAGTTCTTATTGAGATGACAGGCTGCAGCATGATACCCGGTACACCGCACACAAAACAAGCACCTTTCTCTCACTTTGGCTTTCTGCAGTCAGCGGCAAAGTGACCAAAACAGTTACAGTTGTAGCATCGACTAGCCTTCTTACTCCTTACCGTACGTGAGGAGTGCTACCTCAGCGGGTTGTGGTACTCTGCAACCTATCTCTATCGACATTACCACCTTGTACGCTGTGTTAATGTCGGACTCCTCGAAAAGCTGTTTAAGGCATAACCGTTTTCTGATGACAGCCTTTTGGAAAGCAAGCCTGGCAGTTCTGAATTCGTCTAGCCGATGTTGAAAATTGCCTCCTCTGGCGCACAGGTCGATCGCAGCTCCCCTAACTCGCTGTTCCACCAGTGGCATGCTGGTCTACGTCCAACCTGGAATTTCCTAGGCATCACGGCGTCGCAGGCTAGGGACATCATGTTTGCCAGTCTATCCGCCAGCTGCTCAGAAGAGCCCAACATTTTCTTGTCAAAAGACGAGTCTTTCCACCTAGGCCCAGTTATAGGCTGCAGCCCAACTCTACCCCTTTGCTTCATGTCAATCAAGATTGCTTGATGTTCGCTATGAGTGTAAGCTTTACTAACCATCCACTTCACGTTTGGTGCCACGCAGCTACTTGCAAATGTAATGTCAATAATTGATTCTCTGCCCGCTTTCCTGTACGTAGCCGTAGAACCCCTGTTGAGCAGTACTACGTCGAGGCTTTCCACAGCTTCCAGAAGCGCTTGACCCCTTACGTTGGTGGATCTGCTCCCCGACTCCGATGACCAAGCATTGAAATCTCCTGCGATTATCGCTGGTGATTTACCCCGGGCTTCCGTCACTAAGTTATGGAGGAAGTGCTCAAACTCCAAAGTTGGCATACTTGGGCGTGCATAACAGCTGAAGAAGTGTATGCCCCTAATTCTCGTGTGAACAAAGTTTGCAGCACGAGTTCCACTGTCATCGAATGCGTATGAGCCACACATCCATTTTGCAGCAACACCTTTGGTGTCTTGCAACCAGATTGACTCATTGCGCTTCGTGTAAGGCTCACTAACCAGAACTACGTCAGCTTTCTCCTCCATTAACGTTTTATGCAAGAGATCCTGCGCTGCTTGACAGTGATTGAGGTTGATTTGAAGTATTTTCATATCTTTCCTGTTCTCAATGCCTCCTTAAATACCAGACAGGTTTTGCCTCCCGCCACATGATTCGTCATCGTCGGATGCTTCGTCACACACAGCATGCATCTTGCGGTACTTCTGCAGATCCTAGCAATGTGTCCTTCCACGCCACACCTTAAGCAGCACTTCGACCTATCCTCGTTCTTGCAGGACCGAGATAGATGGCCGTACTCCAAGCACCTGAAGCACTTCTTCACTGTCGAATTTGCTCTGATGCGGCAGTTAACCCATCCAATCTTTATTTTCCCGGCCTTGAGGAGAATATTGACTGCCTTAGTCTGCAGTGAGATTGTTGCAGTTTGAGTGCCAGCATACGACCGTCTCAGACTGGTGACATCCAAAATCTGAACCTCAGCTTCTTTGAACCGCTCCAGTATGCTACCACGTATCTCGTTCTTAGTGGTGACTTCATCGATGTCCCTGACCTCTATTGTTTTTTTTTTTTGACTCAGAGATCTGACCGACGCATCCTGCCCTAGGGTACCACTGACCATTTTCCGCAGCTCTTCAGTTTCCACGCTTTTAGTCTTAAGCTCCAGGAGAAGATCTCCGTTTTGCGTTCTACGGATCCTATTTACCGACTCTGTAAGGCCACCACAAGTCGGGTCCGCTTTCATCTTTCTTAAAATATCGGCATAGAATCCCTCTTCATGCCGACGGATAACCAACGCATCTGGTTTAATATGCTTCCTGAATCCCACAATCTGCGCATTTTTCTTCTTTTTTGCTCCGACCAATTGCCATTGGTCAAGCTGCGGCTCCTTGGATGCGCTTTGCCCTCCTTTTGAAGCGGGTTGATCTTTCCCCACTCCGGTTTTATTTACTCCCGCTTGACAAACACCCTCGCATAGTGTTAACATATATTTGTGTGTATGTGTGTCGAAACGTCTCTCAAACTCGCAGATGCGCTCTCATTTTCTATTCACGCAAACAATTCTTCCCCCTTCCCACTCCCCACCTCACTCTCACTTATCCATCGATTCACATCCATGCCCGCACATACAAGTATACCAGTGGTGCGACGAAAGTCGGATCTCTCACACTCGCGAATGCGAATACACTACGAAAGAGCGTGGGAAGCGAAAAGAGAAACGACATCTAACGGAACTGCTGCAAGAAAATACTGCATTATTTTCGTACACACAAATTTGCACAGAATCTTCTTCTTTTGACTTTTTTTTTTATTTATTATTGTTATTCTTTTCCAAATTAACCTCGTTGCCAATGTAACAACCCGCTAGTCTTTATGTATTAATTAAAACTCGCATTTAGAAACAACAACAAATCTTTATTACGGAATTCTTTATATCATTACAAATAGGCAGCCTATACTCGGTGACTGTCTGATGCCGACTATCGTCGGCGTCATCGCCAATCGGTGATCCCACGTCTCTTTGAGCGTGAGTGAGAGAGTCGCGCTCAACTCCACCCCGTACCGGTTCCCACACGATCCATTCCGAGTTTTATGCACGTCATATAATAAATTCTATCACGTTCTCTTGCCTGAGATATCGCCCTCATCGATCAATACTACGTCATTCGCTGCCTACGCAACTCATGATCACACTGCAGGCCGGATGAACTGGATGTCGCTGATTTGGGTCATCTATACCGTCTGCATTATTGTAGTTTATTAGTTTATATGTCTCTGACCACACATGGCTGTGAGTAGGGGTAAAAAAAAGAACTTTACAGCTCTTGAATTTCTCCCTACGTGACTTTTCATTGTTTTATGATAACAACAGCTGCTTTGATCGAATTTCGGTTACATCGTGGGAAGCTAGTTTGTGCATTTTGATGTTTGCGCGCATTCCATTTCCACCGTGGACCACACGTGGCCTGAATCAGCGAATTTCTTCGTCACCTTATGTGGCTTATGTTAACTTATATAACTCGCACGTGCATGTTTTTGGATGACGTTATAAACAATACTTCCAACTTTATTGGGACACCTTAAATACAAAAATATATAAAGAAATAAAAAAGTTATGACGTTTCAAACCTTGCTGGGATATATTGTCCCAATATGGGCAAAAGGGTTAAAGTTTATTACGTCATGTTGGCGAGCGGTTAATTAATTTTAAAAAGTGACAATTATATTGCGTACTTCGGTAGATGTAATGTGTTGGTGATGCGGCAAAAACAGTGCATAGATGGTGCGTTGAAGGAGACGATGTGATGTGTTGATGATGCGGCGAGTGCAATGCGAACGTGGTGTGTTGGCAGAATCGATGTGATGTGTTAGTTAGATCTGACGGAGGCAGGTGGCAGCGTGGTGTTACCCACGGCGACTTGCAGCTCAACGGAAACATCCAGCGACGACAGCAAAATCAGAAAAGTACAAACGATTACTGCACGAAATCAAATCACACTTTCACATACCACATCACATCTGTCTTCATCCAGATCCAATTCCGATAATGGCAGTTTTTCAAACAATCTCCAAATATGGCGGTCTTCTTTTCTTTTTCTCCTCATAATTCTCCTTTTTTCTACATCATCTTCATTTTTCACAAAATTCCTTTTCTTTTTATCATTCTTTGTTTACATTCTTCTTCTTACCGATCATTAGGACACCAGGGCTACCTGCATTTATTAAGTAGATGCGAAGGTGTCTTGAAAATGATCAATAATTATTGATATCGTAACAATATTATTGTATTAAAATGTTGTTCATCCTTCTCTCGACTTTTCGTCGTTGATGTCAGCTGGTAGATGCCACGCCGTGGTCGCAACGATGTAGACTCAGTAATTCTTCTCAATACAATATTGATGTAGCTTCAGTAATTGGCACCAGTTGAGGCAGCTCTCTTCTTTCTTTTTCTTTGAATATGTACATTATTTTGTTGTTTTTAATACCAATTGTCTTGTGCTGATAAACATAAGTAAAAGCGGCTTTCATTTGCACATTTGCAATATGTTATGTACGTTTTTATTTTTCTCTTTGCAAATTTTTTTTTGCGTATTTTTTTTTATTTAATTATTAATTGAGCACCGCAATTTCACTTTTTCGATTTTTTTGATTTGTATTCATTTTATTATTTTAAAGTAAGTTAACAAGCAGACACGACCAGCAGTCACGGATGCCATGTAATATTGTCATTACAACAGATTATTAGTCGCCATTAAATAAAGACAATTTATTATTTAGTGTTGTCTCTTGTTCTTTTATTATTTCACAATTTATATTGCTTTCACAAATAAAAGATTCTTAAGTTAGACTTTTATTGTACTTTACGCTATTGAGGTCTGAAGACTTCTAATTCTTACAAATTACTTGGCATATGCAAATGTGATATTAAAAAGGGCTTTTTCGTTTGTCCAGTCTCCAAATACAAATGATGCGAAATTCACTTCTACACTACACGTGTTCTTCTTGCTAAGGTTTGCACACTTCTGCTCTTCTTCTTTTGCTCTGCCATCCATGTAGTTGCGTAAAGAACAACACTTTTCATTTCAACAAAATGCCTTTTGTTATAATTGCTGTTCTCATTCCCTTCACTTTCCACCAGTAATGCCATTTATTGAAAGTAAAAATAAGCTTGATTAGCGGGAAAAATAAGTTCAAAAAAGCTGAATTTTGAAGAAAAAAAAGTTGAAAAGAAGAATGTTTTATGCAAACCTGTGTAGAAATGCAACAAAATGGGAAAAACTCATCTGTGCTATCTCATTTTTGACATCTAATTCGTTGGTTATTTCAATATTGTCGTTGTCAGTAACTTCCATAAGAGTTTCATTCAATTTCTGCGTTTGACTGTTGTGTAAAACAAAGGAAATTAGTTGATGAGCGCTGAACTTACAAAAAAAATAAACTGAATAGTTAATTAATCTTGTTCTTTTACAACATTTTTGAGATCCTTTGTCGATAGATGTATTTAATTGGCGTAATATGGCCATTTTTGCTTTTTGAGCATTGTTTGCTAAGCCAGTCTTAAGGGAAATATACAAACAACTTAAGTTTACCTAAGTATGAATTGTTTGAGAATTATAAATACTTCAACGAAAATTGCTGACTAATGTGATTATACTTGTATTGATACTACATGAGTATGTAACAGTATGCCTGGTAGGTAACTCAACCGGATATCACGGATATTTTGTCATAAATGTGGTAGCACACTGTGGAAACTAGTGATGCACGAATCCAAGGGTTTTTGGATCCGGATCTTTCGAATCCGAGTCCGAGTCCAAAAGGATTCGATTACTTAACGACGATTCCGAATCCTAATATAGAAAAAATTCAATTCAATTCGTTATCGCCAAAAACTTTCGAAAAACTTAATAGACATATTTATATATGTATATATATATAGAGTTTATTCTTTATTACATAATATAAACTATATTACTGAGATATTGAATGTATTGATATAAAGAAAAAAAACCAATTTTAAATTGGCGAATATGAATAATTTGTAGTTTTTTTATCCAAAATCCAAAAAACTATATATCATTAAAATAGGTCTAGCTGTTTTTGAGTTAGAAATGATCTAAGACACGCCTTTGGTTTATATATGTAATATTAGTTTATTATAAAGTAATATGATAAGTAATATAAAGTATTATAATACAATAGTTTATTGCAAATCAAACTTAATTATACTAGATCTTTGAAATACTTAAACCTTTTAGATAAACGCTACTAAGAAATGGATCTCATATGATTAATTACACGACCCAGAACCCGAACCTTTTCGCTTACGACCTCTTTGATAAACTGTCTGCTACCGAATACTGAGTGTTATCGGTCACGCAGGTCTGAACGCATAATCGATTCACATTGAATCAGTTCAGTGTGAAAAGGCACAAATATTCGACGCGTGTATTTGGTCTATTAGGGCACAAACTCAGTATTAAAGGTCAATTGGCTTGACACCAACTTCACCCCGATCAGTAGCGCATACCAATATATTTTTTTTTCAATATTATTGTTTTTTTAAAATTTTGTCGATTTTTAGTGACTTTTTGTGGTTTTTGAAGTCGGTTGAGATTTTTTTTTTTGTTTTATTATAATTTCTTAACATTTTGTGATATATAAGAGTAGTATTTATTTATTTATTTAGTTTCAACTTAATTTATTTATTAAGTATTTAATTTAATGAGTCATGTTCATTATATAAAGTCTGTGTCTTTCACACAATATTAAAATCGTTTATATGTTCACTCCACACACCAACACTATACCAGCGACTAATTTCACTTGCATTCACTGAGCGACTGAGCAAACACTCTCTGAGCACAGATTGTCCTACCCATATAAGACTAGTAGATCGCTTAGTACCATTTCCCACATTTACTCCTAAATTCATTGAGTTGACTTTACACTTTGAAATTTAACTATTAATTTACTAAATACACTTCGAAATTTAACTACTAAATTCCTAAATACAATTTTAAATTCAACTATTCATTTACTAAATACTAAATTTAAACAAAGATTCGTTTATAAAGTTAGATAGTTGTGAATGATTGAATATCCTTTATTTTATTAGCATGTAGTCTTTTACAATCAACTTTAACTTTTTTTAACTTTAATTTCATGTCCACGAACTCTCTTCCACCACTCCTAAAAAAAAAACTCTCCAGCAGAACTCTTCACAAGGAATCTCCAAAATGACTGCCTCCAATCTCCCAAAACGCCTCTATATATATCCTTTTCAAACAACGGACCACCAAACGGACTTTTGAAACGGGTAACAGGCCCCGTCGCTATCCCGCTATCTTGGGTTCGAAAGCTTTTCTACCTAGGAAGCAACAACAGTTGCCTCGGACAATACACAGTTTGTGTACTTGCGGTACATCATCAGTATCTTCTTTAACTTTTTCTTTCGCATTCGCGACTCTTTACACCGTTTAATTTTATACGTTTTAGTTCTCATATTTTTATTTCATAGTTTTTATATTTTTTTTTTTTATTTTTGGTTTATTATTTTTGTACATACATGTGTATTTATATGTATATTGTCTTTCATTCGTGTCTTATCCACCTTTATTTTTTTTTTATGTAATACCGTTTAATAATTTGTTTTTTTTTTTAATTTGACTTTATTAGGCACTGTGTTTAAAGGTTCAATTTACAATAATCTCAAGTACTTATGCATTATATTTATAATGCTATAGTCAGAGGATATATTCAGTTTCACAAAACGAAAATTAAAGAACAAAGAATAGCGCGTGTAGGTGACTCCGACTACCGACCGTCTGTTGCTGTTCGCTACTGCGAACCGACGAATCTGGTCGTCTGTCTTTCTCTTCTATCTGAGGATCAGGGTTACCGGCATCGTTTCATGGCTCCAGGATGAGTGTCCCTTACACGTATGATACCTTTACACTATCCTCACTTGTGTCCATATTTATGTTAAATGCGTGTTTAAATGAGAGTTTGTAAAAATTAAATACACAAAAGCCAATCAAATAAAAACAAAATCCGTAAAGTGCAATTAAAAAGATAAATAAAAATCAACTTTTTGTGTGTTTTCACTTTACTTTTCACTGAAGATTTGTCTTTTTACTTTTATTTTTTTGATTATATATTTCCATCCTTTATTCAGAAATAAGCTTGTCTATGCTTATGTCTTTCCCTTTGGATTAATTTGTATCAGGTAAGGTTTAACCGGGCCTCAATTGGTTAATACTGTTACAAATTTTATATTTGTCTTTAAAATTTATTATGTTAGGTTGGCGAGCGGATAATTAATTTTACAAAAAGGTGTTGGTGATAATTACAATTACATATAACTCCTACGTGGTGTCTTGATAATGCGTGATGTGTTGATAATGCGTGAACAAAACAATGCGTAGTTGTGTGCTGATTGATGTGATTTGTTGGTGATGCGGAAGAAGCAATGAGTAAGTGGTGCGTTGCTTGATTTGATGTGTTAGTGATGCAGCGAGTGCGGTGATCCTACGGAGGCAGCTGCCAGGAACAAACAAAATCCAGCGGCGACGAAAGCAACAACGACACTTCACGAAATCAAATTACAAAACTAGAAAAAACTAGAACTTTGACGCTCGTTACAATATTCCCTTATAACTTTCGCTTAATATGAAGTTAATTTTTTTTATAATATTTAATAATTTTTAAATATAATAATATGTAATTTAGACTGGACTGATTCACGATGATATACTTTGGCGTGTAGACAGGCCATTTCGTATCATAAATAGCTGTTTTTTGTTTCGATTATGCACATGAAGAAAAAGTTCCTCTAGCACTGTGAGGAAACTACACAAGCTTTCTTTAATTCGTTGTAGCCGCCATATCCTTCATGGTTGCATTTCTTTCCTCTGTTAATGCAACCATCCGCTGCACAAAATCTGGATCTTATCCACTACGCTTCCTTTTCATGGGCCATGAGTAACGAAACTCTGCTCGTCACCGGCGAAATCATGTTCAAATTCAAGTGGGTACATATTGCTTTCATAAAGCAGTGAGTTGATTTGTGTGGTCGGGAAAGCACTTCGTTTAATGGCTGTATTTATAATTGTTTTAATTTTGTGTAATTGAGTTTTTGGAGAGTACCCATAAATAAATAAACCGTATATAATTTTTGAGAGGAGAAGTGATTTGGTAACTCGCATTAATGAGATTGGGTTGCAGTTAAGTTTGGAGCTACTGAGGACTTTAATTGCATTGAGTTTGTCATGTAAAGCAGGGAGCAAGTCATAAATATGAGAATTCCATCGGTGTGTTTTGTTAAAAGTTATTCCTAATATTTTAATTTTGTACTGTTGAGAAATTTGTTGCAGGTACGATTCGATGTTACATTGACACCTTTTCTTTCTGCATTTATGCATTTGTTTGCATTTATTAATTGAGAGGTTAGCGCCTGAATACTCGCACCAGCTACGGATATGAGTAAGAATGTTGTCGATGTTTATGGCTTTGTTTTTTTCTTTTCCAAGTTTGCAGATGATGTTAAATTCGTCCGCATAAGCGCAGGAGTCAATTTCTTTGTGCTTACTGAAAGTTGAACACAGCTTGTTACTACAAATAGTGGAGACCCCTGGGGTATGCCGTTGTGTAGCGGGTGAGAAGCAGAGTAAAAATTATCAACACGTACCTTGATTTTGCGGTTTTTCATGAAATTTTTAATGTAGTTTATCATAACCGGGCCGATTTTCCATATGGTCAGTTGGTCTACGATAACGTGAATTCCCACCTTGTCAAACGCCTTCTCGAAGTCATGCGAGACAATTGAAAGATGGTTTTTCTTTTGTAGAGAGGATGTGATTTGATGGTCTAGATACAATAGGCAATCTGCCGTAGATCTACCTCGTCTGAAACCAAACTGCTTTAAATGTAATAATTTTTTGGTGTTTAGGAGCCACCATAATCTGTTAGCTATAATTTTATATAGCAGCAGGGGTTGAGGGTCGGTATGACTGAAGATATGTTTTGTCAGCGTTCGGTTTTAATATTGGGATTATTGTTCTCAGTTTGTATGCTTGTGGTATATAATTTGAAAGAATATTATTGTAAAGGTAGATAAGCCTATTTTTGGTTGTGGTTGAACTGTTTGTTATCATTTCATAGGTTATGCGGTCTGCCCTATGCGTTTTGCCTTTCAGTTTTGCAAGAGCAGAGTGGAATTCTAGTGGAGTTATACATTTTTCTTTCTGATTTGTAATATGGTCAAGGTGGAAAGGTGGAGAAGGATTATTAAGACATGAATTTTTGTTTGTAATGAAATGGGTGTGAAAAATTTTGCCGGATGAGCTTTGCGACCAGAATCTTGACATTTCATTACTGATCTCTTCTTTATTTGTAAGGGGGAAGTCTGATTCCAAAGATTTAATCATGAGTATAAGTAAATCTGATTTCATTTCACAGAATCTGTGGATATTATTCGAAACTTAAGTAGTACTGCTGGATGTGAATTTTTGCAAAGAATCTTGCTTAGCAATTCTGAGTTCTCTTCTAAAGAGTGCATTGTCTTTCCTATAATTTATAATGTTTAAGGTCGAAATATTGTTTTTGAGTATGTGCCATAGGTCTTGTTTATTTTTCCTAAGGATTAATAATTTTTTATTCCACCAGGGAACTGAAGGCTTTATTATCTTAGATTTATAATTATTTTGAACAAACCAAAAGCCAAAGAGCGCGATCTTCCTTATTCTTTGTCTTAGCTAAGCACGCATTGCTAAGCTTGGCTTTTAACGGCAAGCCCCAACCAATCAGGAGGGACCACGTCACCATCGCAGTATTAGGAATTGCCCTTTTTTTATGGCAGAGCAACCCTGACTCGTCGTGTGCGAGCGAGATGACGCGGTACAGTACTGCCAAATCACTTCGCACTTTGGAGAATAATCCTATTAATATTAGCAGTTTCTTTGTTTATGTTATCACTGATAGGTCTTTGTGACGATAAATGATTGGTCATCTCATAGAATTTGGGCCAGTTGGCGTTGTTTGTAATGAATTTGAGCGTACGGTTAAAATCTATGTTAAAAGCTGGGAATAAAGAAGTTATAATAGGGAAATGGTCGCTATTGTAGAAGTCTTTTTCGATCTTCCAATTTGCGTACGGTACTAGATCTGCAGAGCAAATATATACATCTATATGAGTGAATGTGGAATGAGTGCTGAAGTGGGTCGGAGCTCCATTGTTAAGCACTACTGTGTTAGAATCGTCGATAAATTTAGGTAAGGAACGTCTTTTGGGGTTGTTTTTGGGAGAGCCCCATTTGGTATGCCAAAAGTTGAAATTCCCCAAAATTAATTTTTTGCTAGTTGTAATACTTAGATTACGATTGAGGTCACTTAAGTTAAAACATTTGTTGGGAGAAATGTAAACAGAATATATAGCGAAGTCCAATTGAGAAAAAATATTAGCCAAACAGATGTGGTAGTCATTGTTGTTAGTATTAAATTGGAATTTCACCGATTTGTGTATTAGGAGAGCACTGCCTCCAAATCTGTTAAAGTTGTTGCAATTGACCATAGCAAAATTAATAGGGATGGGAATGTTGGTGGCAGTTTGTAAGTGGGTTTCTTGTAGAGCAATAATTTTGGGATTGTGTTTTTTTATTATAAGTTGTAGATCCCTGTAATTGTTAGAATAACCTCTAATATCCGCAGACTCTGCTTCAGGCGCACCGAAGATGATATTAAATATTAATTAAACTTATACCATTTCGTCACAAGACATGATTGATTCCGTAGATGAATATGAGTCCGAGTTTCCATTAGGTTTTTTTTAAAGTTTTTTTGTACTGCTTTGTGCTATTAGTTTTTTGACTGCTAGGTTCGTGCTGAAGTTTTGACATGCAAAATTTTTGGTCTGTTTGTTGTTGCGGAAGAGTGGGGGTAGGGTGTTGAGTGTTGTTAAAGCATGCTTCATCGTATATGACTGACGTGCGTGGAGAAGTGTGGGTTATTGGTTGTGTACTTGCTGTTTGATTTTGATTTGGTCGCTTTATCGTTGACTTCAAAGTGGAGTGATCCTGTGTTGTTGTTGACGATTTGGAGACTGAAGCGAATGTTAATGTGTTGTGTTGTGTTGGTGTCTTGGTTGAAGTTTGTTGCGCTTATGGTCTTGCAGTTTATACAAGCCTTGCTTGCGGTGCATTGCTCTTTGAGTTCAATGTTAAGGTGGTGTTCATTGCCACAAAAAGCGCACATTTTCGGGCTTTTGCAGGTTTTATAAGAGTGGCCGAAGCGCATGAAATTGTTGCAACGTAGTGGTAGAGGGATGTACATATGATCGCAATTTGACTTTTTCATAGCCTATGTACTATATATGTAATCAGGTATAGTAGGGGAAGCAAAAGTCAATATAATAAGATCAGTTTCTGCGAGGTTGTCACCGTTCTTCTTCATTATCGTTTTAACTTCAGTTACATTTTGAGTTTTAAGTTCATTCGTAATTTCGTCTTCAGCTATTCCTCTCAGGTCGTTGGAGTATATAACTGCTTTGGCATAATTAAGCGACAGATGTTCCGTTACTTCTACTTGTACAGCAGAAGTTAACTAGCGTAGCTGTACAAGCTTGGCTGCTTGAGTGTGGTTTTTGGTTTTATCAGAATTGTACAGTTTTTTTTATTTTTTGCACATTTCAAGTTCGTCTGAGCAAACGCTTTCGACGACTTTTTAACGCGGCGTCATGGGGGATGGGTCAAATTGACCCGGCATTTTTTGAAATGCTTGTACTTTTATAACTATATGTGCGACGTTGCTGTTCTCTTCAGTAGGTGGAGCCATTGAGTTATTCTTAATGTTTTTAATTTAAAATCATCCGTTCGGCGAACAGAAGAACACTATTAGTAATCAAAATGGATAAGAGGCAAATTACATTTAATAAACAATAATTATGTAGTTTTGACGCCTTCTAACCGATTTCTCAATGGTTAGTAAATTAAACCGGCTCGACAATGTTGAGTAATCGCTAGAATAAAAGAAGTTGTTTTTTTTTTTTTTATTAATATTAATAATTATATTTGAAATCACTTTTTTAATTTTTCTCAAAATATTTTTACACACAAGGGCGGAGTTTTTTCTCAGCTGAAGTCTCAAATTCGTCGATTTTTTTTGTAAGGATCTCCTCCACGTGGTAACATTTGGTGAAAGAAAAATTAGTTTTATTTGTTTCATTTCATCAACATGCGGATGAGCAGGACAGTTATCGATCACCAAACATATTTTTGGGTCTTCTGTTTGAAGTTTCTTGTTCCACTCAAAAAACCAGTTTTTAAAAATCTGTGATGTCATCCAATCCTTAGTGTTATTTTCTTAGTCTACCGGTAATGACTGTTGATTTTTAAAGCATCTTGGGTGCTTAGACTTTCCAATAACAAGCAGTCTTCTCTTTTCGGTTCCACTCATATTTGCTGCAACCATAACTGTCAAACGATCGATCTTTTGACAATTTTCCGTTTGAACATTTTTCGCCTTTAAACTTAAAACTGCTTGCTGGTGTTAAATTGTAAAACAGTCTAGTTTCGTCCGCATTATAGATATTTTCGGGAAGGTATTCTGTACAGAAAAGTGGCCAAACATCAACCAGCCAGGAGTTACAAGCTTCTAATGGAATACTAGCTCGCTCGCCTGAAATTTTGCCGAACACTATGTTGTGTCGTTCGCGGAATCGCTGAATCAATGCAGATGAAATTTTTTGTCCAAAGTTAATTTTTTCTGCAAACTAATTTGCTTTACCAAGTAATATTGGACCATTAATTGGTATGTTTGAAGATCGCGATTGCTTAAACCATTTTAATAGGCAAGAGTCTACGTCTTCAATAGTCGACTTTCTAATGCGTTTGTTCTTTAAATTGTCCTGGCTTTTATAAATTGTCGATATTGTTGAATAGCTCTTTGGCCAAATCACTGTTTTTTTCACCTTTGTCGAGGCTCATTTTTACTGTACAGCACTTGCAAATGAACCGACTATTAATTGCTATTACGCACGAGTTATATTTAAATGCAGAACCTTCAAAACCCGGAGCACTCAATCCACAAAGAAAATACCTTCCCGTACACATATGCCTACAAATGCCCAAACAAATCACAAACACGACCATTCTTGTTAGGTTAGGTAGCTGCATCCGTTGTGAGCCACAAGGGAGGGGCCTAGCTACCTCCCAACCGAATTAAACCATTCGGAGCTTTTGATGAAGCGAACGAGGTTATTAATGCCTAATGATATAGGTTATCTACACTTGTTAGGAAGGGGGAACCCAAGAAACGTATTCTCCTTCTGGCCAGAGCTGGACATGAGCAGAAGAGGTACTGGATTGTCTCCAGTTCCTCTTCATTTCTGCAGCTGCGACAGAAATCATGCGTTAAGTCTCCCAGTTTAGTTGCATGGTTTAATATTAAATAGTGTCCTGTTAGGGTGCCTATCAGGATTCCTAATTGAGTTCTATCTAGCTTAATACAAGACAAGGGTAGACGCTGATTTAGCTTTGGCCATGTTTGCCTGGCAAACAGGTAGAAGCACTGCTCCATCTATGATTTGTGGAATTTATTAGTGTTTCCCTGGCGATAAGCTTACACGTCGCAATTGGAACACCAATGCACTCCATGCCCCTACTGACATGTAGCAGGTTGGTGCCTTCTCTTGCGAGTTCATCAGCCCTGCAATTTCCTGGAATATCCCTGTAACCGGGAACCCAGCACAGGTTTATGCATATTATGAAGCCATCTTATTAAGAGATCGGCGGCAATCTGAGACACTCCTTGATGTTGTATGGGGTGCATCCAGGGCTTTTAGGGCTGTCTGATAAAATACAAATATCCTTGCAAGATATATTGCTTATCTGCAACCATTTTATGGCTTTATGAATGGCAGTTATTTCTGCCTGAAAAACACTGCAGTGGTCCATTAGTTTAATGGATTTGCAGATTGAGGGCATTTCGCAATAAATTCCAGACCCTACACCGGTATCCATTTTAGATCCATCTATGTATATCTTGATCTGGGCACTTTGTGATGGATCACCTTTTAACCATTCCTGCCGCGTTGGAAACCTTACAGAGAATTTCCTTTCGAAGCAAAAATATGACGGGAGGCAATCAAGTAGAGTAGGAATGTTAGTGTAGGAGTTCAGTATGCTTGCATGTCCATACGAACTCGCCATAGTTGGCGTAGTTCTTATGCCACCACTTATTGCCACCTCCGCCGATCTTTGAACCTTACCGATCATTTCACAATAGGTTTTCTTCTGCATCGCAGTCCACCAGACAACACTTACGTAAAGGAGAATGGGTCAGACATCTGATGTATAAAGCCAATATGCAATTTTAGGTTTGATTCCCCATGTTTTGCCTATTGCTCTTCTACAGGCATAGAGTGCCACGCTAGCCTTCCTGGCTCTTTCTAGAGTATTTGGCTTCCATGTCAGTTTCCTGTCAATGCTAAGGCTTAAGTACTTTGTCTCCTCCGAGATCATTAGACATTTCCCTATAAGCATTATCGGATCTATATAGGGGATTTTATGTTTCCTAGTGAAGAGGATGACTTGCCCGCCCACTTAGAAAGAAAATTCATCTTTATTGATGAAAATCCATAGCTAATGACCTCTTCCGATCTAAATAGAGGTTCCAGCGAGTCCGTACCGACCACGAAGGTCGCAGTACGGAACTCACCTTTTGGTTCCTCCATTTTGGTGAGCTTCCAGGTCTTTGTTGGTAGATCAGGGTTACACACCCTGATCATTTCAAGTACCATCTTCGGGTCTGATGGTTCGGCTGGAATCAATACTCTTGCTCATGGCAAACGAGGGATATCCTCCCTTGATATAACCTCGAGCCTTGACCCTGGCCATACCTCACCAATCCTGAAGATGGCTGTCTTATACAGATCAGTAGATCTCTGATCAGCACAGGCGATTAGTTTCAAGATTTGAAAGAACACGCTTGTTAGCTTGGCCTCAACTTTCCTCCAGCTCTCTGGCGTGATCGTGCCTTCAGCGTTGCTTCTGTCAACGGCTGCCCATATTTCTTGGCCGCTGACCGCCTCGCTGAAAGTTTTTACAGTCCCCCGATTTCTCGGTCTCTTGGCCGAATTACAGCTGGATGGGAGATCGTCCGATCTTTGTCTTTTGGGTAGCGGATACGGTTCGGGAACTTGTGCAAGTCCCTCCGTTATCCGCGTGGCCCATAGGATAGAGGCCTTCTGCTTCTCCGAACTTTCAGCATCAGAAACGCTTCTCAAGCGTTCCAGTAGTCGCAAAGCCGATCGCATCTCCTTGTAGTTATGCTTGATGAGCTTAGCTGCAGTGGGGGTGCCGACATTACACCCTGCACCGGTACTTCCGATTCCACCATGTTTATTCCCGGTTTCAGCTGCACCCGTGCAGGGTCATAAATTATTTGATATAGTTTCCTCATGTGTCACATTGTGGAATTCTAAGTTATTGGTATTTGCGCTATTCCTTGAGTTCGATGTTTGCCTAGATTGACCACTTATAGCTCTTTGATGGTTGTTTTCGTCAGCATCATTGCTGTATGTAGGTCCTGCAAGATTATTTGAATACTGATTACTTAAGTTCCTTCCTGCTTCTTGACAATTGGTATTCCTCTGATAAGTGTTCAAATTTTGGTTGTTATTTTTTTTGTTGGTTACCGTAACTGCTATATGGTCTTTTTGATTATTCTCTGAGTTGGTTGGTCTTTGCTGGTTACAGTTGTTTTGGTAGTCATTTGGCCGTTGATTATATGGATTATATCTTCGGCTTGATCCTTGGTATGGGTGTGTATTTGATCCGTTATTACTGTTTCTATTAAGTTCTCGTTGTCGATAATATATGTCCTTTTCCGCTTAACATATTTCCATGGCTTCTGGTAACGTTTTGGGACGCATTGTTCTGGCTTTTTAACCCAGTTATGAACTTTTGGAGACACATTTGAGAGTATGTATCAATCTTTGATTTTTTTACATTTTGGTCGGTCTCATGCATTCTCACGTGATTACAAATTGCTAACTTTACTTCTGAAATTTCGTCATAGAAACACTTTATCGATATTCCGTTCTGATTTAAATTATGCAACTGTTGGATCAATGTTGTTTCCGATCTTTTGTCCGCATAATGTGCTGTTTTTGTTTCTTTGATTCTATCCCAGTTGAGGGGGACCATGTCTGCATCCAGTACTTCGTCAGCTTCGCTTTCTATTTTGTTTCTAATTGCTCTCAATATCATAGTACCATAAGGGGTTTCATCAGCTTCCTTAAACAACAAAAGGACTTCCTCGACATTTTCTATTGCAGTTTCTTGCGATTTCCATCAAACATCTGGAGTTATTTCACCAAGTCCGGTACTTTCATTGTCGAATATATTTCCAATTGGCTTTGACAACCTGTACCGGTAGTTGATAGCATGTTGTTTTCGTTACCACGGTTTCTCACACTGCTTCTTGGCATCATGACATATGGTTGTCCCACTCTAACACTTATATTTTATGATTTTTTCTTTTTTTCTTTTCAGCTTGTGTTTCAACAAATATATCTATTTTTATGCTTTTTTTTTTTCTCTATTTCATATATTATTATCTACTTTTTTATACTTTTTTTTTCTTTATTTGTTTTAATAGTTATGAGTTGCTTTAACTTAACCAAACCGCCCTTAGTTGACTCTTTGACTAACTTAATTCAACGCATCAACCATTCTTCTGTATTTGTGTGTTTGATCGAACAGTAACGGTATCTCTAGGTTCGATCGTACATACATTTGTATGTAAAAGGAAGAAGAGAGCAAACGGCGTACATGCGTTCTCTCCTCTCTCCCAACATCACTCTTTTTTTTATATATTTTTTTTTTTTTTTTATTCTTTACTTCTTCATTTATTAGTGGCTTTACAGTGGCTCGTATCACGAAGATTCGGTTTTGTGGTTTACAGTGGTATTTTAGTTTCACGAACAGCTGTTGTTTGTTTTGATTATACATACAAATGGAACGTTGTGGCTAATTGTGATAATTAAAATGGACATTTTGTGAAAAATGTATTATTGAGAACAATTTAGAGTGTATGCAAATAATTCTTGCAGCTTCCTTTTTCATTTCTGCTACTTATTTTATTTATATTTAAAGAAAAAATTACAATTTAAAATTTTCTTCAAATTGTTTTGTGCAATGATCAGGTGTTTTATGCGCGGCTCGATCAAAATTGAAGAAGAAGACACATGACAATCATAAAAAACGTCGAAATTATGAAAATGCTGCCAAGCTACATGGGAAAATTGCACAGCCTTGTTAAGACTGACCATTCAAAAAAACCGAATCTTAGCGTATCTATTTGAGATAAGCATCTCTCATTCGAATCACTCTACAACAACAACCCATCATTTTTGTCATTTTCCCTGTTGTTGTTGTCAAATGAACTCGAATCATTGTCGCATCTTCATAGATTCGAATCTTAGCTCACTGTAAAGACACTATATATGTGCATATAGTTTTGTGTGGTGCAATTCTAAAAATTCGTGAATTAGACACTTGAGAGAATTAAACGAAACAAACAAAAAGAGGAAAAGGGAACAAACGACGTACATGCGTTTTTCTCCTCCACTCTTGATGAATTGTTTATTCTTTATTACTATTTCAATAATATAATAATGTATTATTATTATTATTTTTTTTTTTATTATTTCTTTTTGTTCAGTGTTGCGGTTGTTATAAACGTGTGTATCCCATATTTGAGTGAAACAAAACCGAAAAGCAAACAACGTACATGTGTTTTCTTTCCTTACTTGGTCTATTCTTCATTATTTTATTATTTTTTCATATGTATTCTCTTTGTATTCTCTTTGTAAATCTCACTGCCCAGTCCCGTTTCCAGTCCTGCATTCAGTTGGGTTCACTGAGTTAAAATGATTAATTTCAACGAGCTAGAACTCTACGGCTCGTTACGATATGCTCTTGTAACTTTACGCCTTATATGAATTCAACTAATAGCTCGAACCCAGAAGTACCGACTCCGCCAGTTATATTTAAATGCAGAACCTTTAAAACCCGGAGCACTCAATCCACAAAGAAAATACCTTACCGTACACATATGCTTACAAATACCCAAACAAATCACAAACACGACCATTCCTGTTACTTTCTGTTTTATTACTGCTCTTCTTTTTATACAAATATCATTTGTAATACATATTATCAAAAGAAAGTCTTTTCTCTCTGTCGAGCCTGAAACGCGGGAGCGGTGCATGATAGTGGCGAAGGTTGGCGGTGAACGCTGTAAGCAATATGTCGTTCTCAGCGATGTTATTATAAGCAATTTAATTTAAACGGTGTAGTATAGCAAACCAAACTAGTCATCCTAATTTCGTCGTTCTGACCGATATGTCGTTGTAAACGATGTCGTTATAAGTGATCTCTGATTTTCTATATTTGAATGTAGGAACATAATTTTGTTCACATTGTCAGGTTTTGATGCGATAACACAACGCTTTTCAGTTATTAAGTTTATCGCGTTTGAAAATGCCCTTTCTGTGGCAGCGCTACTAGCAGGAATACACAAAATTTTGCAACTAGTTTGGAACAAGAGAGGCAAATTATTTTTGTTCGAGTGCCACCATTGAATGCAATTGAAGTCGTCCGTAAAAACAACCCTCGAGTTGCGGTATCTTTCAACTTCTTCATCTATTTTATCGCTTTGGTCATCAGTTGTTATTTCCAAGAAATCTGTGTAATCATTTTCACTTGTACAAGCCGTATTTTCTGTTGGTCCATCATCTATTATCATCTTATTTCTTTATACGTTGCCATTATTTCGTTGCACTCTTTTTATTTAGAGTTAGAGCATAAATAACCGCAATTTATGAACGTACCGAAACGAGTGGCAGTGTATAAATTGATGCAATTATACAGAACTGCCAATCGAATTAAAAAAAAAACCCCGAAAACAGGCAAAAAAGTAAATTGATTAAATTAACTACAGAAATGCAATAAATAAATTGTTATTTTTATTAAAATTAAAAAACAACCAAATTTTTTCCTTACCTGTGCCATTTATTGTTACACTTTTCTCACTTTTGGGTTATAATTTCGGCGCAGTTGCTAGACAATTAATTACCACTTTGGCAACGATAATCATAAATAAAAAAATCATTAAAAGTAACGGTTTTTATCAAATAAGCAAACTGAACGCAGATTTTTTGGTGTCTATTTTTACTTGTTGCTACACTTAGATCCCGTTATCTTAAAAATTTACGGGAAAATCTAGATTTTTGTTTTTGGTTTTTCAACATAAAAATGAAAGACGAAATTCATGTAAAAAAATTGATATAAATCACTCATAAACATTGCGTTTTTACTTCACCAAAAAAAAAATTAGTTAGGTGAACGGCGTTCACGGAACGCAGACTTTGTTGTCTATGCTATACTTCGTTCATATTTAGGTTAGTGTTAAATAAATATTATTTTTGACCGCTGCTTTTAATATTATGTTTTCATGATTATTTTTTATAAGTGCTTGTTTTTCGCCGAAAATAGTGTAATTTCCAAACTCTGCTGCTTTGCTTACTGACAAGAAATTCATTTGCAAGACTGGAACATAGAGAACATTTCGCAGTTCGAAGTTTATTTTATTTTCTTTAAATAGAAGTGTGCCAATACCGGGTGACTCAACATACTTTTCTGCTGCTAATTTTATCGTTAAATTCCGTTGGTGTTACGTTTAAGATTATTGTTGCCAACGCCTTCTCGTTGCTTGTGATCCATTTCACAAGCTCCTCAGGCGACTGAAGTCCTGGCTTGAGTTCCCCAACTACTTTCCATAAACCAGCATGCACAAGAACACTGCGCATCTGGAGACACCAACATTCATAGTTGTTATTGTTTAGTTATACTATGGCATACAACGATGACAAGTTTTATTAATTTTATTTAATTCTCTTTAAATTCACATATTTCACATTGAGTTCTCTGGGCCCATAACCTTTTTTGCAATTTTCTTTCAGAGCAAGGACAAAACGCAGTGTCTTGCTTAAACCATTTATTAGAACTGAACTGAAAAGAGAGTAATGAGAGTTGACAATTCTGATTATTCTCAGAGAGATCAACTCGGGGCTGCCAGATTAATTATGTACATATAATATATATATTATACATTCTAACATAATTTCAACATAACTAAAGCCATATCCATGCTTTTAAGGCTTTTCATATGTACATTGATAATGTAACAATTGGCTCTCGATTTTCTGTTTGACGCGCTTTTGTTTCTTGGTCTCTTTGGATAAACAGCACCCCGTACTAACTAGATTTGTGCTAGAGCTGTGCGCTTGACGAAATTCTCCGTCACGAACATGCACATGAAATAAAATTTCTGTCACATTCACGAAAATTCACGGTTTTTCACGAATATTTTCTTAGTTTATCATAAATTTAAAAGTCGCATAGTCTTGGCATTTATGTTATAATAGGCTGCGGTGTAATAAAATATTTTTTATGTGTTTATAGATATTCTTTATTTATTCTTAATTCAACATTCTTAATAATAAAGGATATCATTTCATACTCTCATTTGTTCTTACATTTTAATGAGTCTTAGCTTCTTTATTAATTAATATACTCTTATTTTTTAGCTTTTACTAACATAATCTTAATGTCTAAATATTCTACAATAATGTTATATTACATTTTCATATTTTTATTTAAAAATAGTATTTTGTCTAAATTACTACTTAGTAAACTCGTTTGCCGTTCCTCTATTATACGACTTGAAGTCGAAAACAGTTGCAATAGTTACATAGAGGGGATAAGGAATTGTCGAAAATATGTTTGTGGGTTAGTGGGGTGTGTCCGAGTCGGAGTCTGATAATTTTTGATAAAGATGAACGTGGGAGGGAGGAATCAAGTTTAATGATACCATAATATCTGAGGTCAGTTTTGTGGGGGTTGATTGTTTTATTGTGTTGATTTGTGATGTTCCAAATGTTATTTCTATTGTCTTCAAAATGTTTGTTAGTGTGATTGTGAATATCTTTAGCATTAAAATTATTATGAAAAATTAGGGGTAGGGTTGAGGCATCTTTGAGACCGCAATGACCGGGTACTCAGATAATTTTTATGCGTGGGTAGTTTGTCAGGAGAAGTTGTCCGATGGTGGCAGCATAGTATGAGTTGTTTGAAAGATTACTGATGGATTCAATTGCTGAAAGGGAGTCAGAGCATATAGCGTAGAAATTTCGTTTATTTTTGATTATAATTATAGCCTCGAAAATGGCTATGATCTCAGCAGAGTATATTGAGGTGTAAGGTGGAAGTAGGGTTTGTTGGAGAACTGAGTTAATTGATGTAATACTAAAAGATGTGGCAGATGTTGTTTTTGAGCCGTCCGTAAAAAGGAATGACTGTGAGTCTTTGAGCTCTAAAAATTTTTGTCGGAAAACATCCGGTGGAGTTGCAAATTTTGGGAGTTGATAGAGGCTGGTGTCTATTATTGATGATTTCCAAGACCATGGAGGGAAGGGAGTTTTAAGAAGGGTGATGGGTGTGAAGGGTAGACCAAGTTTCTTGTTGAGTTCTATTGAGCGGTATAGGGTAGGAGTGATTTTAGGTGCCTTTTTTGCTTTTAACATTTTTTCAACGAGAATGCCCATTGGGGAATCTTTGGCATGGAGCATTGATTTGTTTAATTTAGCAGTCAACTGCTGATATCGGATTTCTAGTGGTTGTATTTTGGTTTCATAGAGTATATTGTTGATGGATCTGAAGGCGCCTACGGCGAGTCTTAAGGCAGAATGGTAAATGGTTCTTATTTTATTTAACTGAGATGGAGGGGCGTTACCATAAATATATAAGCCATAGTCTATTTTGGACATGTTAAAGGAATTAATGACGGATATGAGGGTGAGAGGGCTACAGTTGTATTTTTTGTTGGAAAGGCATTTGATGATATTTAGTTTTTTTGAAAGGGATAGCAAAAGGTTTTCAATGTGGTCGTTCCAAGTATATCTTTTGTTGAAGGTGATACCGGGAATTTTTATGTTGACAACATTGGTAATCGGAGCTGTATTTGTTGTTAGTTGAAATGTGCAGAATTTTTTCTTACAGAAGTGTATGTGCTTGCATTTTGACACCGATAACTTGGCACCTGAGTAGTCACACCAGTCAAGAATGTCAGTTAGTAATGGGTCAATATCGAAAGTATTGGTTTTATTTATTTTTTTAAAAATGTGGTAATCATCCGCATAAGCGCAGAAATTGAGTTGTTTATGTAGTGATATGGTTCGATTCAGTTTATTAAAAGCTATTAAAAAGAGTATAACTGAGAGTGGAGAACCTTGGGGTATACTGTTGGAAAGTGGAAGAATATAAGAAAAGTGATTATCGACGCACACTGTAATCTTTCGATTAGACATGAAGTTAATTATGTATGTTATAATTTTTGGTCCGATCTTCCAATTCTTTAATTCGTCTACGATGGTGTGGATACCTATTTTGTCAAAAGCTTTTGCGAAGTCGAGCGAGATAACTGATGAGTGGTTTTTTGTTGATATGGATGATGAAATCAGGTAGTCTAGCGTAGTTAGACTATCCGATATTGACTTGTCCTTTCGGAAACCTGTTTGCCGACTGTCTATTAGTTTATGGTGGGTCACAAACCACCACAGTCGGTTTGCTACTATCTTGTCAAGCAATGTGGAACGGCACGAGTTTAGGGATATTGGACGATAGGAGGTTATTTGAGTTCTGTTGGCTGAGGGTTTAATGAGAGGGATAATTTTGCTTGTTTTGTAATTTTGTGGAATGTGGTTGGAAAAAATGTTGTTGTAAAGGTTGAGTAGACGACGTGAGACTGTGTAATGTAAGTTCTTGAGCATTGGGTAGGATATTCTATCAATGCCAGGGGTATTACCTTTTAATTTTGATAGGGCGAATTGAAATTCTATGAAATTGAATGGTTCCTCTAGTAACAGGGCATCACCCGAGGGAGTGTACTGTATGGTGAGGGGGAGTGTATTATTTTTATTTTGGAGAAAATTGGAGGTGAAGTTGGAATCAGAAGACTCTGATGACCAATGGTTGCTGAATTCGTTTGCTATAAGTTGCTTTTCTGTTAGAAATATGTTTGAGTTATTGCGTTTTATGCAGTGGATGGGTACGTAAGGTTTAGTTCCGCAGAATGTTTTCTAAGGATTGGCGTTTGGATAATTTAATCTCAGTTTAGTATATTTGTTGTGCTTACATTGCATCTAAGGGTGTACCATAATTGGTTTCTTTTTGTTTTCAGATGTTGAAGCTTATCATTCCACCATGGGACTGCGTAAGAAATGTTAGGATTATGGTGCGTTTGAGGAATTGATTCGTAGGCACTTTGGCGAATAATTTTTATTATGAAGGCAGATTCTTTATTGATATTAGGGCTAACTGGTCTTATGAGGCTGTTAGTTTTGGTAGATGATGTGAAGTGATTCCAATTTGCTTTGTCTATTATAAATTTTGATGGGAATTTATGAGAGTATCTGGTGGAACAGAATAGAGAGGTTTTGATGGGAAAGTGATCGCTACCGTGTAGATAGTCATCAATCTTCCAGAATGCGTCTAGGGCTAATGTGGGAGAAGCTATTGTGAGGTTCACATGGGTGAATGGGTGATGGATGCTAAAATGTGTAGGCGAGCCGTCATTAAGGATAATGAACGTAGTAAGGTTTTTGAATTTTGAAATAATGTTACCTCTGCGGTTGTTAGTGGGAGATCCACAGGATTGATGGTAACCGTTTAGGTCTCCGGTGATTATTGTAGGTTCAGACATGGTGTTAAATGCATTCCTGAGATTATTTAAAGAAAAGGGTTGATTAGGTGGAATGTTGGTGGATTTCTGCTGTGTCGACAAGGAACCACAACCTTTATCCAGCCTTTGTGAATAAAAATCGAGTGGGTTGAGTGCAGACCAAGGACTCCCCCAAAAACGTAAAAAATCGTTGGACGCGTAAGACCTTGTCGGAGAATCCACACGCCACCAAAACGATTAAGGAGGGAGAGTTGGATTGTCACCTATCCCACCCATACTTAAAAATTTAGATGGGGTTACTCCATGCAATAATCTTCACTAAGAGTACTAGATGGAGGATGTTATTGTTTGAAGTGTTAAGATTTTTTGATTTTAACAAAGACTTAGCTTTAAGAGATGATTTCAATGTGTTGTTATTTTTTGAGAAAATTTTTACTTTTGTTTCCGAAAGCATTTGTAATGAGAAGTTTGTGTTGGTGTTGGTGTTAGCAGCTATTAAAGATGATGTAGCGTTGTTGATATTTGAAGTGATGTTCTTAGGTTGGACGTCAGAGTATGAAGTGATGTTACGGGTATTGTTTTGATTGCTTTGAATTGTTTCTGTTGTTAGAGGATGGTTAGTGCGAGCGATATCAGAGTACCGAGTATTGGATGATTGGTGTCGTTCAGTATATAGTTTGAGGGCGGTTTTCATGTCGGTATTCTCGATGACTTTAATGGCTAGCAATTCCTTTTGTTTGAGAAATGAAGCGCAGTTCAAATGTGTTGTGGTGGTAGTTTGTAAGTCCATTATCTTTGCAGTTTATACAGCGATTGATATTCTGGCAGGTTTCGATAGAAGACGGATCGATGTGGGCGGAGTTGCCACAATTTAGACAGAGTGGATTAGATTTGCAGGCTTTGGTGAGTGACATCAACCATTGTTTTGCCGTCCAGGTTGGTGAGTTTCACAAGTTTTATGGCTTGAACGAGGGTTTTGGTTTTTATAAGACATGTGCCATTTCGAAGTCTTTTGACTTCATCCACTGGCCCGCCGCAGACGCTGTCAATGACTTTCTGGAGTAAAAATGGTGAAACAGTATCCATGGTTTTGTTGTGGTGTTCTGGTCATGAAAAGATATTTTGGTCCCATTGTGTTATTTTTAACCGTTTTGGATTGATCAATCGAGAAATGTGGTTGGTTAGGTGGATACTTTATAATAGGATCAGGTGGAGTCTTCATTGTGTATTTTTTATTTATTTATTATTTATTATTAGTAAATAAAAATTGGAGTAAACGTACGTAAATGTGTGTACTCGTATACGCAGAGAATGTGTAAGGGTGTGTATATGTAAATGTGTAAACGTGTATGTGAATGAGCGAAAATAAACCAAAACGAAAACGAAAACAGAAACTGAGAGAGCGAACTACTATGAAAAACACGTGTGTTATCAGCGAGAGTTGGCGTCAAACTGAAGGATAGATTGAATTGCATTATGAACTTCAAGAATGCTGTTCAGCATAGTAAATGAAGAGTTCCACCTAGTGTTGACATGCTGTTTGAGTGATTTTGATAGTTTATTATTAAGATCGGTATGTTTGAAATGGGCAACTAATGATTTTGCTGATTTTAACAACATAACAAGCTCTGGAATGTTTTCTTCTTCATATACGTCTTGCACAACCAAGTTTAAGTTATGACAAGCGCATGACAAACGCTTAAAACTTTTGCCTTCTGTAAGCTGCGCTGACATCAACAAGAGTATGCGCTAGATCCAAGAAACCTTTTCCTACAGAAAAATTTTTATAAATAAGGTAAAATAACCTCAAACTTCTATAAGTACATTTAAATGGACATACTCGTACATGTAACCTTCAAACATGTTAAACGGACGTAAATGGTTTGTGACACAATAAAGTTGCTTGCGCGAGTTATTGTGTACGAGTGGAAATAAAAACTGAATTTGTTATGTTGATCCCGTTATCATTGCTACTATTCTTGTTAATATTTATCATTTCCTGGCTGCTTGTCTGATTATTGTTTGTTCCTATGTTCTGATTACAACGACAACAATGAGAACAACGACAGAAGGCGCCGATGTTAATATCGTTTTTGTTGTCGTTGTTGTTTAATCCAATTAATTTACTCTATAAAATACATTCCGTTATTGATTCAACGGCTGGTTCCTTTGTGAAAGAATTATTTGACACGTGGCATCCCGTTAGGTTTGGCTGGCTGCGTGAGTTGATACTTCGTGAGTGTGACCGTGAGTTAGTAACTCGCTCAATATTTTGGAATACATTCTCTGGAACAGTCTTTGTTTTTAAAAAACTGTCCAGCGTATTGGTTTTGCACAATTCAAGCTTGTCATGTTTGGTGCATTGGTGCCGGTGTAAACCTCCCGTACCGGTGCGTGGCGTGTAGCAAATTATTTCCTTGCATTTAACACAGCATACAAAATCAAACTATTTTTTTTTTTTTTATCAAAAAACACTATTTTAAATTTAGTCCACACATCCTTTTTAATTTTCGAGTCTCTCAGTTCGATCCTTGAATCGCCAGAAAGAAATTTTTCATTTATTTCTCCTTTTGACAACGCCATGATTTTGCAGCTCTTTGTGAATGGCTAATAAGATTGCCAGTCGATATTGCCAGTTACAGTAAATAGTTAAAAAACTATGGTTTCTATAATTTTGTTATCTATCGATACCATTTTATATTTTAAGTTAGCCCCACACAATGCAGCTGTATGTTTTGTTATGTTTATGAAAATAAGTGACAAGTGTGAGTGACACCGACATGCTATGCTGCACAAATATCATAAATGAATTTAATATTTTGCGTGCAACACCAGTCAGTTATCGGTTATCAAAACATGTGACCGTCAAAATCATTGCACATTTTAATTAACTGAGCAAACATGTGCGCGGACAAAACCAAATTTAATGATGATGTCTCTTAATGTTCTGCGCACTGAATTGATTTATGTTACATTAAATCGTTCTAGACTTACTTTAATTGAATATTGATTATTTTATTGGATTTTTTTAAATCGTCTGTTGCGGAAAAATTCTGTCTAATAAAAATTGTATGTACATATATAAGTTAAAGAAATTTATTACTTATTTATTATTATTTCTTTTATTTGAATCAGCAGAGTGAAATTATATTGATCTTTTTTTATGTGCACAAAGCTAAGTTTTACAAGCCTTAGCTTTGCACACGACACCAATGAACATAAGATAATTAGGAAAGGAGCGGTTCATTTGCTCACATAACGCAAAGAAGTAAATAGGAGAGACCGGAATATCAAATGCAATAAAGAGAATGGAATAAAGAGAATTCAGAAATTGGAACAGCAATGAAGTTGCGAGGGCTGTCAGAATAGTTCGGGCGTTAACTTATGTACCGTGACGTCGTGAATTTTCGTGAAGAAACCCTTTCACGATTTTCACGCAATTTCGGCACTCGTTCACGATTACGTGAATTCACGGTTTTTTTTGACCTTTCACAATAGGATGACCTTCACGTAATCATTGCTCTTTGTACGTATGTACTTGTATTCCAAAACATCTAAGTACTTCGTGTAATGCTGAAACAGAATGAGGACCATTGGTCTTCTCATAGTCCTTGATAACATTACATCAACGCTCTACGTTAAGTTCATCTGCTCCTTCATGAACTACAAGGAAAGAAGTCTCGTATCTCAACAGTAGTAGTAGTATATAACTGATAAACTATTAAAATTGTATTAGATTGTTTTAAAATATGTACTATTGCTTCCTAGAATGTTAGTTTTGTTATAAAATGGCAGGGTCAAGCTTTTAGCGATGGGCTAGCGAGTAAGTTTTTATGTGATTTTATTTAATATTTTGTTTAGTTCCCATTTCTTCTATTAATAGTCAGACCAAGAAAAAAAACTTCTTTTTCTGTAAGCAGCTTCAAAATTCTACAACAACAACAGACAAATTTTCAAATTTCAGGGTTGCTTTGGTATAGCTTTTGTTCAGCTTCCAAAGAAAAAGTTAAGTTGAAGCTAACCAGGGCTGGGAAAATACTGTCAGTGTGTCCAAGTTTTGCTAGTGCTTCCAACTTATTAAAAATTATTACCAACTTTTCCGTTGATTTTTAGACCGTCTTTCATTGCTTAACAGCTGACATTTGAATATGACGCAAAATAAATGAAAGTAATTATAAATATTACAATTTTTGTTAACATATATTAAATATTAATGATAAAAAAAAAAATTTGCATTAATTGAGCTGTTCTTATTGTTCAGAAAGTTATGTAAAATGCAGCAACATAATATTATGCTCCTGCAATTCTTTAATTTCAGTCTTCAGCCACGACTGGTTGTATAAGTGGAAGTCGTGGCATCTGCCGGGTGCGCCCACCTGAACATAGTGAAATCTTTAATTAAATTGTTTATATGAGTGCTATTTATATTTTGCTTATAGTCGAAACATACCGGTAATCAACAAGCGCAAAGAGCACCATAGAGTACCAACCCTTATAATTATGGTAGTAAACGGCTTCATCTGCAGGTGGTTTCACTTCGATATGGCATCCATCTAAAGGAAGAACATTTCAGTTGGTTTTCGTTAGTTAAAAAAGTGTTTATATACCAATCGCTCCGAAACACTGGGGGAATCCAAGAGGTTCGAATCCTTTCACACAATCTTCTATTTTTGCTTGAGTAATGAAATTCGGCTTAAACATTTTTTTTTTTTTTGTTTGATGTGACTTGGGCATAAATCAATTAGGCCTTAATTTTCAGTTTATTTTTATTTCTCTCTTTTCGATATGATTTTACCACAGCTACTATGCTGTACTATTCCTTTGGAATTAGCATGAACACATTCGGCACGCTTCGTAATTGCAATTTCTGCAGGTGTTTCCTAGTTGACATGATTGAAAGCGCCAGAATCAAAGATAAATCCTATTTTAGCACCTGATGCTACAAGTTTTGTTATCAGATAATCAAACAAGTTAAAATGATTTACAAGACAATTGTCACTTTTTAACTTCAATACCAGCAGCTGCTTTCGAATAGAAAGTTGTGATGCGAAGCTCTTGGGTTCATGTATAGCATCCAAATTGTCAATGATTTGCTTGCAAATACTCGAAATGAGTCGCTTAAATACTCAATACTAGGGGACGGAAACTATCGATAATCGACACTATCAAATAGTATGCGGTAGTTTTTTTAGAAACCATCGATAATTATCGATAGTTTTCGATAGTCTTTTAAATTTACAATTTGGCTATATATTTAGCACATTTTTTTTTTTCATTTAATTATATAATGAGATTTTTTTATTTTTATTCAAAGTTTTTTTATTTAATATTTTATAAAATAATATAAAGTTATTTTTAATTTTCTATGTTTTTTTAAACACACCAACCGCACTGCTCAAGAGGAATGATCAAACTAAAACTTACTTATTTACTTTGCTGACAACGACACCTCTCAATCTAGTCTTTAAGCAAAGCTAAGCAAAAACATAACTGTCGAAACGAAGTCGACGCTTATGTTGCTCATGCTTTAGCAGTTATCGAATTTTGTACTGTATTTTATTATATGGATGATTTCCTGTATTCGTAACTGTGAAATCACCAGATCTTTGTACAATGATCTTTACAATGACAAAGAGAGCATGCGGATAGCTGTACTGTCGAAAGCAAGTCAGTTATCAATTTTTGTACCGTACTTTATTATCTTGATGATTTTTTTTTCTTAACTGTGAAATCACCAGATCTTTGTTCTAATTGTCTTTACAAGGTCAAAGAGGGCATGCGGAAAGCTGCACTTGCTTTAAGTATTTATGTTTTTGTTGTTTGTATTATGTCACTACATATATATATTTTGGTACAACGTTAATCAACGGAAACCGTTTTTAAACATTGATAGGGTGTAGCGCACTATGATTGGAATTAATATAAATTCATTAAATAAGAATAAATTGCTTGTTATAAATTATGCTCTCTTTGTAGGGAGCTCATTAGGATGTAGTCTTTTGGGAAACCAGAGGGTTTGGGTGATAATGGAGTCTGTTAATATAAATTAATTTACTCGTTGTTTATTTTTATTTTAGTTTTTATTTAATATAAAGTTTTGCTTAATTTCACAATATTTCGTTTATAGTAAGGCTTGATACAATATTCCACAATATTTTATTTTGAATTGTTCCACAGTTGTATGTTTTATTTTTCTGGTTAAAATAGAGGTTGATTATTTTCACAATAATTTATTTGAATTATTTCACAGTTGTGGTTACAATAAAGTGAATTTTCTTCACAGTATATTTATTTTGGATTATTTCAAGTTGTAGCTTTATCCTTCCGGGTACAATAAAGTTAGATTATTTTAAGAATATTTTATTTGAATTATTTCACAGTTACACTAAAGTTAATTATCTTCACAATATTTTTATTTTGTATTATTTCAAGTTGTAGCTTTTATCTTTTCTGGTTACAATAAAGTTAGATTATTTTCACAATATTTTATTTTGAATTATTTCAAATCTGTAGTTTTATCTTTCTGGTTACAATAAAATTAGATTATTTTCACAATATTTTATTTTGAATTTTAATAGTACAACGTGCAGAGGTGCATCGTTGACAATGAGTCTGGATTAGAACTAACTGACTTAAAATAACTTTGCTTTTTTTATACGTTCGGTTGCAACGCTGCAATTGTCGAATTGGTTCCCACGGGACATCTCGCAGACATATCGTCAGCACATTTTTCTGTTCTGCATTGCTGCAGACTTGATCGTGATCGGTGTTGTGTTACGGTGCCTGCCGGATTTGGCTCAGCAATTTCGTCTGAAACCAACACCCGATAACTTAACTCTGCTCCTGTGGAAGTTTATTTCATCAAAAACAGTTGGAATCCTCAGATCTCTGTGAAGTGCAGTGGTTCTCACATACCATGGAGCTCTAGATATGCGCCGAAGCGCTTTGTTTTGGCAGGCTTGGATCCTCCGGATGTTATAAGCAGCAGTTGAACCGCATATCTGAATGCCATAGCGCCAGACAAAGGCCACTACTTGCAGTTCATTGATTTTTCTGCATTAATGCCGATATTCCAACGTTTGGCCCAAGCGTAGAATCTTTGTAAGAAGTCATATCCGCTAACACTATGGGGGAGGCGTCATTAGCTAGGATGACCGTATCATCTGCAAATGTTTCCAGCAACATATTTTCGTACTCTGGTACAATATGTTATAATAAAGAAATAATAACAATAATAATAATAAAGAAATATTTATGTATATATGTAGATTTTGTTTAATTTTAATTAACGAATCTATCTTTTTTTTCACTAATTCGCTGAAATAAGAAGGCTTAAATGTACGCTTCGGAACTAAGTACCTTTTTATTAAAATTATTTATAAAAATTGTGTTACACATGCACAAATTTGTTAACGAAATTTAAGAAAATTAAAAAATATCAAAAACTATATCGATGGTGATATGATAGTCAAAATTAAAACTTTATTAAATTTAAAAATTAATTAAAACTTTTACTTTATTAACCCTAGTGAGATAACGTGTAGATGTATAGCGACGAGCTTTTTCGTGGCCCTTTCTTTGTGAAATTATTGAACACAAAAATTTAATTAGTTAATTTAATTATTCTTTGGTAAAAATGTTCGTTTAATTTTATTTTACATTGGCACTAAAGTAAATAGAACCATAACATAAAGCAAAACTACTACTATTCGACATGAACATTGGCAAATAGAACAACTGAGCCAAAAAGAACAAGTAAACAAGGGAACAACTGAGCAAATAGAGTAAGTGAGCCAAAAAGAACAATAGGGAAGGCACATGTTCACTTGCACAGTTCAGTGAGCAACTCTTTGTTGTTCACTCACTCATGAGCAATCCAACACTACTGCAGAGTGACCAGTATTAAAACTGAGTTCTCAATACTACAACAACAACAAATTTCGTTCTTTTTCCCTATTGTTGTTGTAGTGTTCTCTGTGGTCTGCTTGAGTTCTGCAGAACTCAGAATTTTACTCACTGTGGAAACGCTATAACATGCCATAAAAAACTACCATCGACCATGTATTAGTTTTCTGCTAACACGACATCACCGCTTTTAGTTTGGTTATAATACAATATTATATCTGGCGTTCTTGTTGCATCATCATTATTACCTTTTTCATTATTAGATGACAGCAAATATACCATTTCTGATGGCTTAGGTTTATATGAAACGAGAGTTAACGGGCCGGCGTAGCAAAACTTCGAAGTTCCAACAGGTCGTGTTCGTGAAATTTTCATATCTTCGGGTATTTCACGTTTTTTAGATCTTATAATGCCGACAAGAGTCAATTTGTATGGCTCTTTAAGTAAAGATTTCGCAAGGGGGATTGATGTGAACCAATTATTACATGTTATATTTCTGCATGTACCATGTATTGGTCGTGAAAGTTCTTTTCAATAATTCTCTCCTAAAGGTAGATCGCAAGTTTTCGTTGTTTTCCCAGGATAAGGTATTAAACATTACAAATTGTCGCATATCAAAGGTATTTTGATTCCATACTTTTTTGGTTTATTAGGAATAAATATTTTAAAGGGACGATGACCACAAAATTCCAAAAAGCTGCTCGTCAATAGTTGTGTGCGATCCAGCAACGTGGCTAGATTGGCACTGTTTTATAAAAAGATTCCATATATTTCTAACAGTAATAAATGCGTTGTTTAATCGAAGTGCTGGGCGCAATACTTGGTCATCCATTCTTAAATGTCCAATGAGATAGTCGAATCTATCTCGACTCATTGCTGCCGCATACCTTGTTTCACAGTACGTTATATTAGGCAATTCTTCAGTTGTGAGACAGCAGTCAATCTAAGAGTGCCACTATGTTGTTTTTTATTGATTGAACAATTATATTTTATAGATTCATTATCAAATTTCTCAAGGGAGATGCATATATATATATGATTCTATATAGTATCTTTAAAATTACAAGTTCGAATCAATGTCATAATATAAAAAGCGAAAATTACATTGGAAAAATTGACCGAATTTACATAGTTTGGGAGAACGTCACAAGTACTTATGTTCTAAAACGTCTAAGTACTTCTTGTAATGCTGAAACAGAATGAGGACCGGTGAACAGTGGTCGGAGGCAGCTGCCAAAAATACTTCCTGAGGCCTGAAACTTGAGATATATATGAACTAAAAGATAATAACGATTTTATAAAAAATGGGCGTGGTTGGGTGCGCCTTCAATTTTTGTTTTCCTTCAAAAATGAATTTTTAAAAGTTTGTTAAGTAAAATTACATTTTATAAATGATAACATAGTTTATTACTATACAAAACACAATACTTATTACATTTAAGCTTCTATCAGCTTTCATTAAAGTAGACTTACGTTTACAAGTTAAAATTCTTTGCCCTGTAATAATAGGTTCGGAGCTTAAAAGCAATCTTTGAATTAAATCTGTGTTGGTTGCAATTCTTGATATTTTCCTAGTATGCTGCAGTCTAAATTTTTGTATGGGGGAATGTAATACCAAGCATACATCTACAGGATTTTTAGCAGTATCCAGCGCATATTGTCAAAATTGTTCAGCATTGATTTTGTACCATGAAGGCATAGCCTGCAATAGTGTTGCACATCTTCCAATCAAATTTTTCTTTATACCAGTAATTTCAGCGACTATATCTATGTTTTTTCATGAAAAAATCGTCCTGCCGTGTTTCCATCATTGGAAGTCCCACTATCTTCAGCTCTTGGTTTGCCTATAAACAATACCATTTTTTTACGAAATTCTATTTATTTTATCTTTAATCCTGTGTTTCACTATTTCTAAAAGCTTCTCTGTTTTTTGACCAATAGGACCACTTTCCCGGTACCAGATTTAAAAAATAAACTTTCGGGAAAATACGCATTCACACGAAGAGCCTCATGCAAAATAAGTAAATTATAATAATGTTAAAAAATATTTTTCTCTCAAAAACAACATTACACTAACAAAACGATGCATTAAAACAACAAAAACTTTGCACAGAACAAAAGCATTGCAGAGAATTTGACAACTTCAAAAAAAAACAAAAAAAAAAAAAAAAAAACAGACATTTAAACAACTGGTCCTCACTATATTTTTAAGTATTACTTAAGCAGTGGCACTTTGATGTAGCTAATGCGAACATTTTTTTAATCCTTAAATATGGATCTATTTCGGGGTAAAAGAATTAAGAAGATCTGAGAGGGATGTCACAACTAAAACCCTACGTGAAATTCTTAGAGACAAATGCAAAACACATCAAAAATACACATTAGCAACCATTGTCTTTACAAAAAGCATACCACAAATACAACAAGTTAGTACCTTTGTATTCAAAATGCATCATATTATTTATTTTCACAGTATTTATAATTTTTTTTCGATTTTCAAAGTTAAGTTTCACAGGCCGGTTGCTCATTGAAAAAAAAAGAGTGAACACTTGTCCTCAATTCTGATTCTATTTTTAGAAATCGTGGTTAAAATCAACCTAAAAAAGTTGGTGGTGGCAACATTAATCATATTATTTTATTAAAAAAAAAACAAATTCAAAAACAAGAAAAAAAAAAACAATTTTTCTTGTTATCAAAATGGCGTCACAATATGGCGTTGGTAGCTGCGACGGCGGCTTACGGACAAATTTGTAAAACATAAGAAAATAAAAAAAAAAAACAGAAGGAAAACTTGTCGCTAGTTTCAACACAAAAATGCATACACAGATTTCCATAATTGCAGTTATTCGATTGGTATTTTCAATACGAAATAGTAAGAAATTTTTTTTTGCTTTCTCATTTACCCTTTTTACATAGAGGTTATTAAAATTTTACACAAAATGAGTTCACAAATGTTTTTAATGTTGAGTAATCGACAGAATAAAAAAAAAGTTTTTTTTTTATTAATATTAATAATTATAATTGAAATCACATTTTTTTTAATTTTTTTCACATTTTTTTTACATACAAGGACTAAGTTCTTTCTCAGCTGAAGTCTCAGAAAAAAAAGAACGAGTAATTAGATTAGGCTGACTAAGTAAATATTTACTACCAAAAAAGCTTACTTTAGTATCATATATTAAAGTAACATAGACACGATACAACTTGCTGTCCATTAAATAAAAAAAAAAAACCGAAGCGGAGGTGGGTCAACTAGGAAAAAAATCGGTTTTTACCTTTTATTAAAGAGAAAATGTATTCCTTATTTTAGTACTACACTTATATTTTAATACTATACTCATATAGAAGACTATTAGTAATCAAAATGGATAAGAGACAAATTACATTTAATAAACAATAATTATGTAGCTTTGTCGCCTTCTAACCGATTTCTCAATGTTTCGTAAATTAAATCGGCTGCTCAAATGTTTTCAATGTTGAGTAATCAACAAAAATAAAAAAGTTGTTTTTATATTAATATTAATAATTATAATTGAAATCACTTTTTAATTTTTCTCAAAATTTTTTTACACACAAGGACGGAGTTCTTTCTCAGCTGAAGTCTCAGAAGGAAAAGAACGAGTAATTAGATTACACTGACCAAGTAAATATGTACTACCAAATAAGCTTAGTTTAGTATCATTTATTAAAGTGACCTAGACACGATACAACTTGCTGTAATACAACATTACGTATGCATGTGTGATACAGCATATAACGCATGCAACGAAGTTGTAAAACATCCATTTCTTGTTATCTTTTGAAGTGTGTAGACGTCAATGACTCAATGCATTTCACAAACACAAAAATTTCAAAAGCCGTCGGCACCACAAATTTTTCAGACTAGCGCACACGTCCGCTCACTTCAAAAATTTCAAATAAATGAAAAGAGAATTTCATTCCTTACATATGGGAATATGCGGGGAAAAAAAAACTGAACACTTGTTGTTGCTTTAACCGAAAGCAACAGTAAAACCAAATAAAAAATTATATAACGACGACTGCTGCTGCGATTTTCCTCAGTGTTTATTTTTTGTTGTTGCTTCAAAGAAAGAAGAGAACGAAGTGCGTAATACTCTTGTATGTACTCAGATAGGGAAAAATACAACAATAACAACACAAAATTCAAGAAGAAGCACATCATGAAAACGAACGAACGTTTCTGTGCTTGGCTTTGGACAAAATTTTAAAAACTTAATGCTAAAAATATAAAAAAAGGGTGCAACTCCTTTCATTAGCATTAGTTTTGTGTTAAAAAAAAAAAATGTCATAAAAATCACCAAGTCGACATGATTTTTTCCGAGATATTCAATATGTCTCCCAATTTCACCAAAACCTTTATAAAATATACACACTTCCTCATGAATCACTCCGTCCATTGAGGAAAACTATATGAAAATATGTTCAGTATTTTTTGAGATAATCGCGTACAGACAGATAGACGAGGTTGGGGGTATTTTTTTTATACGTATGTATGCATGAATTTTATTAACAAAAAAACAAAATAATAATAAAAAAAAAAAAATCCACCAATTTTTCTTGTTATCAAAATAGCGTCACAATATGGCGTAGGTAGCTGCGACGGCAGCTTACGGCCAAATTTGTAAAACATAAGAAAATAAAAATAAAAAAAAAAAAAACAGAAGGAAAACTTTCCGCTGGTTTCAACACAAAAATGCACACACAGATTTCCACAATTGCAGTTATTCGATTGGTATTTTCAATACGAAATAATAAGAAATTTCATTTTTGCTTTTTCATTTTACTTTTTTACTTAGAAGAAGGACAAACTTATCAATTTAATTTCTGCGTTTAAAGTTATTAAAATTTTACACAAAATGAGTTCACAAATGTTTTTAATGAGTAATCGCCAGAATAAAAAAAAAATCAAAGAAGTTGCATCAAATTTTGTGTAAAAAATGGAAGTAAGTGCTCAAAAACACTTGAAATGTTGACAGTGGCATACGGTGAGAGTACTCTGAGTCAAAAAAATGTTTACAAGTGGTACAAGCTTTTCACAGAAGGTCGAGAAGATGTGAATGACGACGGATCTTTCGAATCCGAATCCAAAAGGATTCGAATACTTAACGACGAATCCGAATCTTAACGACGAATCCGAATCCTAATATAGAAAAAACTCATTTCAATTCTTTATCGCCAAAAACTTTCGAAAAACTTAACAGACAATATATATATATATATATATATATGTAAAGTATGTTTATTTAAAATGATAAGTAAAGTAATAAGTAACAGGAATATGGTTAAATTGATTACAAAACAACAGCAACTTCACTTCCACAAATATACGCTCTTCAGCGACTGCCATCTCTCTTGTCTTTATCCTTTTCACAGCTGTTCACTCTCACTGCTGTTCTCTCTCACTGCTGCTCTCTCCCACTGCTGCACACTTCCTTACATATGTATATATATGTATACGAGTACAAAGTTTATTCTTTATTAGTTAATATAAACTATATTAATGAGATGTTGAATGTATTGATGTAAAGAAAAAAAATCAATTTTAAATTGGCAAATATAATCTAAACATGGTAGCGGGTGCAGGCAGCAACACTGACAACATTAGCATATATTGACAGCTGTTGTTGCTCGGAGACAATAATAAACAACGACAAAAATCACGAATTATGAGAACTTCAACAACTTCAAAGAGGACTCAGCAGAACCAGAAAAAGGGCCGACAGGTCAGTATCAATCTTTGATTATATAGTGAGTAATTGTTTGTTTGATTGATAACCGATTTGGTTGATGATGAGTATATTTGCATAATGTGCATGTTTGTTTAGGTTGCCGCGCACCTATTATTATATATTATATGATCCCTAATTACAGCTCCATCTCTTTCACATTTGTATTCCTCCTCCTCCTCCATTTATACTTCCTTTAACCAGAAAAACAACAAAATCTTAGTGTGAGCCAAACAAATATTTTATAAACTGCAGTAAGAAGCAGACATTTTCGCCAACTGCATTCAATTTTAATGAAAACGTATCTATCTCACTCGCACACCACCATATATATTTATATTTATATATATATATATATGTATATACATTGTTTATTCTTTATTACTTAGGTTAGGGTAGCTAGCTGCATCGCTAAACGAGTGATGCCACTTAGGCCGCAAAAAGGGTCCGTTGTGATCCACAAGGGAGGGGCCTAGCTACCTCCCAACCGAATTGAATCATTCGGAGCTTTTGATGAAGCGAACGAAGTTATTTATGCCTAGTTGATATATGTTATCTATATTTGTTAGGAAGGGGGAACCCAAGAAACGTATCCTTCTTCTGGCCAGAGCTGAACATGAGCAGAAGAGTTGTTGGATTGTCTCCAGTTCATCTTCATTTCTGCAGCTGCGACAGAAATCATGCGTTAAGACCCCAGTCTAGTTGCATGGTTTAATATGCCTATCAGGATTCCTAATTGAGTTCTATCTAGCTTAATATAAGACAAGGATAGACGCTGATTTAGGTTTGGCCATGTTTGCCTGGCTATTTCGCAGGTAGAAGCACTACTCCATCTATGATTTGTGTATTTATTAGTGTTTCCCTGGCGATAAGTTTACACGTCGCAATTAGGACACCAATACACTCCATGCCCCTACTGACATGTAGCAGGTTGGTGCCTTCTCTTTCGAGTTCATCAGCCCTGCAATTTCCTGGAATATCCCTGTGACCGGGAACCCAGCTTTGTTACTTAATATAAACTATATTTCTGAGATATTGAATGTATTGATGTAAAGAAAAAAACTAATTTTAAATTGGCGAATATGTACATTCTTCATATGATCTTATAACTAAAATAGCTCTATATTTCCATGCAAAAACATTATTTTTCTATTGTTCTCTGAACTTAGCCGATTTATTTTTTTGGTGATTAGTTCAACAAGTACAAGTACTCCAAATTTATTGGAAACTTTGTATATTTAATCTCTTTAATAAAAACTTAATCTCATAGAAATTATGAAAATATGCATTAGATTATTTCTTTTAAGTTTAATGCAAATAAATATTCAATTATTCAATTTTAATGTTATTACGTTTCAATTGTAAGCGACTAATATTGTTTTAAACCATTGTGTATGCATTTTTACAACAGTGAGAGCAAGATTGAATGCTCTCTCTCCGCTCAGCATTCAGAGAAACGAACTATTTTTCTTTGAGGCGTAGAGTGAGTGCAAAAGAAATGAAAATTATTGACATTTCGCTCGCACGCATGCAATCTCATTCTGTCTTTTTGCTTTTTTTGTATTGTTATGATTTTTCTGTGCGCTGGTTGCCTGAATCGATAATTTTTCGTATTTAGCACAACTTTAAAAATAAATTCATTTATATTTTGGATTCGGTTTCTTACTGGGCTTCGTAGGATTCGGATTCGTAAGATTCGGATTAACTTTTGGAATCGATTACCACGAATCCGAATCCAGATCTTCGAATCCGAATCCAAGGATTCGTGCATCACTAGTGTGTACTGCCTATGCTCACAGAAATTCAGCCAAATATGCATGAAATAAATGACTTTTAGTTATCTCCACAATTGTAAGATTGTTAAACAGTGATTTCACAATCACAGTGGAAACTGTGACTGCTCATTTAAAATGTGATTGAGTCTAGATTCAGTTCAGTTAAATGTGATTTGCAACTGTAATTTAATCACAGTTTAGAATCACTAATAAAAGAACAGGTTAAAAAGCCCTAAAATGTAATCATAATTTTTATATGAATTTGGCCAAAAAGCAAAGCAAGAAATTTGTTTACAATAAAATAAAAAAAATAAAGGGATACGTTAAAGATATTTAATGTAATATTTATTTTAAAAAACTGTTTTTTTATTTGTTTATTACAACTCTTATGCTTAAAGTTAACTTAAAGCTACAAGAGGGGATGTGGCCATGGCGGCTGTGGCCTTTGGCCAAATAACTTTTTTATTTGATGAGAGTCTATGAATTTGAGTGTTTTAAATTGCTGTTTAAAAACAGTAACATTTCTATTTTTCGTGGACTCAAGCGAGAACTTCTGTCAGAAATAATAATCCCGGCTTTGAAAAAAAATCGCTCACATGACACTTATGTGCTTAGTACATTCAATATCTCTTGGGCTACCATTGACAAAAAAGGGTACAAGTATTTCTTATTTTTCAACCGTGCAAGTGGATTTTGGTCTCTAGAAATAATTCTCGATTCCAAATATCTTTAAACTGCGAGAATTGCACGTGAATTGGGTGTTCCCTTTGGTTGTATTGTACCAGCTTGTTTTTCGATGTCAAACCATAACGACATTTTATCAGTTGGTTGTTGAATTGAAGCAGTATTTCAATTACCTTGATGACTTGGCGTACAAATAATTTTTTTTTTGGGCGACTTCATTCCATTTCTTCATGTGATTCAACAACGCAACTGTTGCTCTCACCGCATTTTCCAAAGCACAAAAACGTCGCAAGATGTAAAAAGATGTATGTAGAACGCAATATAACATGACGATTTGGCAGTTCATAGCTTGGGTTCAAGGTTTTCACGAAACTCTTGAAACGCTCCTCTTCCACCAAGCTAAACAGCTGGTAGCTGTCGATAAATAATGATAAAAGCGATTTATCAATAATCTCTTTTCGACTTTGTGTTATTGGTCGTTCCAAAAACGAAGACATTTTCGTTTGTTTTGATTGTTGTTGGTTCACTGTTTTTGTATGCGAAAGAATTTGCGAAGTCTCTTCTGTCGGCTGTTCTTCATTTACTTCTATTGTAATATTATTCTGAAGATAATTGGTGAAAAACAACGGAATTTATGAATTTAGCAAATTTTCATTTGACAGCACGTGTGTAACATTTGAAGGGAGAGATACAGTTGGGTGGCTGCTCTGCAAATGTCTTCTAAGATTAGAAATTTATGTTTTGTATGACAATTTTGTTGCACACATATTGCATTAAGCCATATTTTCATCGATTGTCCCAAAAATTCCAAATTTCACTTATTTTCCTTCTTTTCGATATAATTTAGGTGAAAAAAAAAACGATCGTTAGATAGTAGTGATGAGCGATCTTAAGCGTTCGCACGTTAACATTTTTGTACCCTGGTTTAAAGTAGTCTAATGCTACTGAGAGCAACATGCCAAAGTATCTGTGATCACAGTTACCGGTAACAAATGACCAAATTACAAAGAAACTGTGATCACAGTTTAATAGAGCAACTTTGTTTAAACTGTTTTATTGAAATTAATTAAAGTGGACAGTATTTTTCTCTATTTTATCTTTATTTTAACTTTTTTTTTATTTGTTCTTAATTTTATATGTATTTTGCGTCTTTTCTTTGTTTCACTCTGTCATTTTTTTGTCTCTATCTCCTGTATTCTTAAAGTCTAATTTATTGATCAGTATTGTAAAACATTAGAAAACAGTGTTATTTGTTTTAACGTGCAGTGTTTCAAACTCCAACATCTCGGCCCGCCTTGAAAATCCCTACTTTCAATTAGAGACAGGTAATGGACACAATTTTGTCACTGGGCGTTTGTATGTCCCTTTGGCCGTTGTCACTGTTACTACACGCACGAGCCCATCTGTTCCTGGGTGAATCTGAATCTCTTCCAATTGTCCATTGTGAAGGAGGGATATTTTCGTCCTTTATGATAACCACGTCGTTGACCTTGATGTTATTACGTTGTTGTTTCCATTTTTGACGTTGCTGTAGTTGTGAAAGGTACTCATGTGACCATTTCGTCCAAAATTGTTGTACGAGCCGTTGAAGATATTGCCACCGAGTGAGATGATTTTCTCTGAGCTTGAGCACGTTTTCATCGGGCACCATAAACATCGGTCGCATAATAAGGAAATGAGCTGGAGTTAGTGGATCGGAAACTACTTCAAATTGTGCGGAAAGTGGACCCGAGTTAAGACATCCCTCAATTTCGTATAATACAGTTGTCATTTCTTCGTACGTCGCAGAAGTGTTTGTCAAGACCCGACGAAGATGGTATTTTACTGATTTGACACCAGCTTCCCATATATAGCCTAAGTGTGGTGCAGCTGGAGGGGAAAATTGCCATAGTATTTGTTGATCAGTTGTATATTTTGAGATAGCTTCTTCAGTTGAGGATGTTTTCAAAAAACAATAAAATTCTCGCAAATATTGGTTGCATCCAACGAAATTTTGTACCGTTGTCAGAAAATATGTCGTAGTGTAGCTACAAAGGCTGTAGTTGATAAACTTGTAACCAGTTCGAGGTGTATCGACTTTGTAAACATGCAAATGAAAATTGCAATCCAGCATTTGTATTGTTTGGTGCCACGACCTTGCCAAGGCCTCACTTGTATTGGTCCAGCGTAATCAACTCCAGTATTAATGAATGCTGCACCAGGCTGTAAGCGATATTTAGGAATGCTTCCCATTTGTTGTTAATAAACTTTTCAACGTAAACGCATGCAAATGGTACATTTGTATACGCATTGCTTAATAATGTTGTTAGCTGATGGTATCCAATATTTGAGACCAACAAGATATTGTAATTGTTTTCTGTCTGCATGTAAGGATTTGATGTGATAATATCTGACGATAAGAGTTGCCAACGTGTGATTTTTGTCAACAATTATTATGATTCTGCTTTGCTAATCCTTCCACCAACTCGGAGTATACCTTGATCGTCGATGAATGGTGAAAGTGCTGATAAATGATGGTTTGTTGGAAGTTCTTTCATTATTGAGATATGATAAATACATGTTGCAAACGATTCATGTTAAACTAGTTTGACCAATACATTATGTGCTTGTTGCAATTCAATGGTTGTTAGAAATCCTAATCGTCTTGATTGTTTATTTTGTATATTGTGTTTAAATCTGAAAAACCATGCCGTAATTCTTATTATTTTTGAAAATTCTGAATATTTATGAAAAATATTAACTTTAGTAGTTACAGTGACGTTGTCACTAAGGGTAGAAACATAGTGCACGCTGAAGCGAAGCCGAAGCTAAAGCGAAAGATGAAGCCGAATTGCTTGCGGTGCTAGCAAGCGATGAGTGTGCATTGACGTCAGCAAGGCGCCGAAAAAGAGACTTGGATAAATAAAAAAAAAAAAAAACAAATTTATAACTGATAAAAATCGAGATCATTTTCATCATTTTTGTTTTTTTTTTTCATATACTAGATAAGTCGCACAGAAACACAGTGTTCGCTCTCAAAACTGTATAACGCAAAGCTACACACGAAATAACTGAAAAGAAAACAAAAAAAAAAAAAAAAACAAAAACAACAAAAACTGCACTGAGCAGCAAGCGATTCAGCTTCAAAAACAGTACCGCACAGTTTGAAGCTGACAGCTTGCGTTTCGGCCTCAGCTCCATCTTCGTTTTCGCATGCACTATGCATTGCACACTTTCGAGCGTTTTCATATGTTTCCTTTTGCACGCTTTTTCGTGCTTCAGCTTCAGCGCGCACTATGTTTGCACCATAATATCATTACGCTGTTCCATATTTATATGTTCCGATTTCAATGGACGTTGTTCAGTTGGTATTGATGATCGTTGTAGAATATCTGGTCCATACCACCACATGTTATTTTGAATGGGTTTCTCGTGTAGCCGAGTCTGCTGGATTCTCTTGAGATCAATGTTGCGATGGAAGTATACTGATGATTTGTGACGTTCGGTTTGCAATAAATGATTTCCATTTGCGTGGGTGCTCTGATATCCAAGCAAGAACTATTGTTGAATCGGTCCAACCGAACTTTTTGGCTGATGATAGATCTAGTGCGTTGGATACCTTTGTCATTAGATTCGTCATTAGTACTACGGATAATTTGTTTGACTGGTGCCACACGTCTCTTTGCTGCTACAAAATTTGTTGTTATACTACCGTCTTTCCTTGTTATCTTTATGTAAGCTGCCGCTGCGTATGCTAGTTCTGATGCATCTGAAAATCCGTGCAGCTTGAATCGCTGTTGATGTGGGCGGCATTGGAACAGTTGAGGCAAAGTTGTTTTGACTTATACGCGTTTGCGGTGTGACCAAGACGACCGCAGTTACGGCATCGGAGCGGTAGGGACATATACGGACGTAATTGAAGTTTTTCGTAACCAATAGTTAGATCTGCAGGAAGTGTGGGCGTAGAGAACGTTACTATGATCCGACCAGTTTCTTTTAGAATCTTGCTATCAATTTTGAGATTTTTTTTGCATTCGGATACGTTTTTCGATTTAAGTTCCTCTACTATTTCTTCTTCGGGAATAACCCTGAGAAAATTGCAGTAGAATACACCTTTGGATGAGTTCAAAGAATTGTGCTCTGAAACACTAATTTCTGTTTTTCCGTCAAGGTTGATGATTTTGATCAATTTAGCTGCTTGTTGAGAGTTTTTGGTCTTAATGAGGCAGGTGACATTCGTACACAATCTAAATCTCCATATTTTTTTTTTTTGCGTCTGGTGGTCAAAAATGCCTTCCCATCGACAAGTGTGCCGTCGCACCTCCGGTATATGGTGTGTCACTAAAAAACATCCCCCCCTATATGATAAGTGTGCACCTTGGAACTGCATTACTCGCATTACTTCAAGGTGGTATTCTCTTCTGTATTCATATGTCGACTGTAGTACCTGCGTCCATGTCCCGCTTCTTGCATTTTAGTATCTTTTCAATGCAGTGTGAGCGAGCTAAATACGATTAATTAATTGGTATATAGTCAACCACTCACGCCCTGATAAACGAGGTTTAACTGTAGCAATATAAATTTAACTTTGATAAAAATTACTTTAAAACATATACGAGTAGAGTGGGGGGGTTGGTTGTTGGTAGCTTTAATATTAAATTTTGTGTAAATAATTTTGTTTCAGAAAATTGCTTCTTAAAAATTGTGTTAAAACTTCCCCTTTCTTATTCAACATGTGATTTTCTTTAGTAATTAGTAAACAATTATTTTCTCATATTCTTACATTAATTGAAGCTTTAGATTTGAAATACTAAGTATTGTAAATTCAACTTTGATAAAAATTACTATAAAAATCGTTTATATAGAGTATGATGTTTTATTTTAAATATTCATTTGATGTGAAAGATCCGCGCACTTTCCATTATGTTTGTATCATATCTGTGGAAATAAGTCATAGTAGCTTATGTCGAAAATTGAGTGAATTGAGTTTGAAAGCTATTACTATTAACCGCTTCAATACACTTATTTTGGATAAAAAAAAATTCTAAAAATATGGTATACAATCATAATTATATATAGCTTACCCTGACCACTAGAAATACATACACCTATGATTTTTTCACAAATCCAATTTTCAAACTCTTTTAAACAATTATTGGAATAAATAAACTAAATAAAATTTATACTTGTTAGAAGGTTGTGAAATCCACTTTTATAAAAATATTTTACAAAATTTATTTAGCATGTATTTTATTTTTTATAATTTTTGTTGTGTAGCAACTTATAAATATGAAATGAAACCAATCAGAAATTACTTTACACAAAATGGGCAATATCTCAAAACATAGATTTTCGACATAAGCTAATATGACTTATTGCCACAGATACGTTATACATACATATATGTATAATTAGCAGCATAGTCTTGTTCTTTTGGGATTGCGTGTGTACAATTGAAATTATTATTAAGTTAATGTTAATGGTGATGTTTATTTCTTGATTGCATTGACTTGTATATTTTTATTATGTATCAATTTTATATGGAAATAATCTTATGATGCTACTACACTACATACATATATTAAATGAAAATGATTGAAGTTCAGTTGTGTTGGTTATTGGATTTAAATAATGAAAACTTGTCCAAAAAATAAAAATTAATTAAATAAATATTCATTAAAGGAATTGTAATATGTTTAGTTTATTAAGTATGAAGAACATTATTATGACGTTACTATTGCAGTTTAAGTACCAAGAATAAATTCGTACAATTTTATTGTAAATATTTTCCTATAATAACAAAAATAAATTCAAGGCTCAATTTCATACCAAAATAAAATATACAATAATAAATATTATAAACAGATCTACCACATACATATTTGTAAAGTCGAATGTTAATAATAATTTTCTTACGCATTGGACTCATTATAGATATTTGATTATATAATATTAGATACTCGAGTATCTAACCCATTAGTATAAATCTAGACTAGTAATATTAATAATGCATATACATATAAATATTTAAATAAATTATAAAGGGAGGGAGGGAGGTAGATAGGTAGGGAAGAAAGAGCTTGAGATGATGTTGATGGTCTCATTTAGGGATCATTTCGAAAGTCTCGGGGACTAATATAATATTTAATATAATAACTAAACTACTAATAAGATCAACTATTGTATCTACTATGTACTACTATACTCGGTGTATACTCAGCAATATTTACTTTCAGAAAATACTCACATAAAATGAAAAAAAAAAAAAAATGATTCTATTGACAAGGGCAGCTTTGTAACTAATGTAATTGATTAATTATTAAATAAAATTAAATTAAAAAAGAAAATAAAAATTCTAAATGGAAATAAATAAGTTTACCAAAAAATAATTAATATAATGAATATAAATTATAAATATTGGTAATACGTTTAGTTTAATTTATTAAATAATTAAATAAATAAATATTATTAGAAAAAAAAAAATTAAAATTAAAATTAATGGTTAAAAATACTGGTATATTAGTAATAAAAACAAATATTGTAAACATGATATAAATATTGTATGCCTAAAAAAGAACAATTAATCTATTAATATAAATAATAATAATAAAAAAAATATTAAAATAAAAACGAAAAACTTGAAAACATTATTAATTTTGGAATATGAGTATCAAATGTTCGAATTCGACAAATAAACTAGGTGACTGCTGTTAACTTGACACAGGTCACAGGTAAGTACAATATTACTATATGGACCGTTATTTGAAAAGGCAAGTATACCTAGTTATGATTTATAAAAATAATCCTTAAATAATGTCTTCGTAAACTTGTTTGCATGGCACATCACGCATTTGACGATTAACAGGGACTTTGTGGTCTCAATTACACTCATTGCATTGTAATTTCTTGTTGTTTCACCATAAGAGGAATCAGACTGATCTGACCTACGGTTGCAGTCATTCAACTTGTTATACAATAAGTAAGTGTGATTTCGTAAAGGGAATACGAGTACCAGATTAATTGGATTCTTTATTCCACTGAATAATCGAATCTCTATAAGATTCAGATCAAATGATTGTGGTGGCGTTCCGATTTTTACAAAAGATTGTTTAACTTTAAAATTGTAATTTTTATATTCTATTGTATACCTATAAAAATGTATTATTATATGTTTTGGAGTCATCTTCTTAGAAGACTCAAGTCATGCAGCGTTAGCAAACACAATAGTTCAGATCGAATTTTGTCATTTATAAATTCATCAAAAAACTTGAATTTGTATCTTTGGTCCAGATATGTAGAAAGCGAATACAATTGTATTGCTTGGAAGGTCACAAATGTTTTCAATTAGTTTTTAGGGCTCCGTACGTACCCTAAGGGTGAAAAAGGGACCCTATTACTAAGCCTACGCTGTCCGTCCGTCCGTCACAGAGATCTATCTCATGAACCGTAATACGAGGGTTGCTACTTAAGTCTTGTGATATGGCAACACCAATGTTGATATGTCAAATCTGACATTGGTATCGTAAAGCTTGTCGTTTTTAATGATAAATATACTCGGAACGTTTTGTCATACGAGTGCTATTTGTATTGTTTACAGTGACTTGAAAAATTTGTTTCGGCAAAAAAATGGAATTAAATCGTGAACATTTTCGTGCAATGATTTTTTATGATTTTCGACGTGGATTAACTCAACAAGAGTGTGCCAATCAACTCGCTTCGACTTTTGGTGATGAAGCACCATCCAGGGCCACCGTGTTTCGCTGGTTTTCTGAATTCAATCGTGGTCGTAGTTTTCTCCAGGACGAATTTCGTGAAGGTCGTCCAAAATCGGTTGTTGTGCCACAAAACATTGATGCTGTGTGTGAACTGATATTGCAAGATCGTCATGTGACATAACATGAGATAGAGACATGTTTGGGCATTAGTTGCACTCGCATACATTCAATATTGCATGAACATTTGGCCGTCAAAAAGATTTGTTCGCGTTGGATACCGCATAATTTGGCAATCGCGCAAAAAAAGGCTCGTGTCGATTGGTGCAAAGAAATGTTGAAAAAATTCAATCGCGGTGCTTCAAAAGACGTCTATAAGATCGTGACAGGTGATGAATCATGGATCTATGCATATGAGCCTGAAACTAAACAGCAGTCGACTGTATGGGTCTTTCAAGATGAGCCAAATCCAACACGCACGAAGCACTTCGAAGCAAATGATCGCCTGTTCTTTTGGAATAACCGGACATGTCGCCACCGTGCCATTAGAGAAACGTAGAACGGTTAATTCTGAATGGTACACCACCATTTGTTTGCCAGAAGTGTTCGAAGAAATAAGAAAAATCAACCGCAGAAGACGAATCATTCTCCATGCGAGCTCTCACACATCGGGTCAAACAAGTGACTTTTTAAACACTCAAAACGTCGAATTGATGGGTTATCCGCCCTATAGTCCAGATTTGGCACCCAATGACTTCTTTTTATTCCCGCATACCAAAAATAAATTGCGAGGTGAACGTTTTTCGATGCCTGAAGAAGCGGTTAATGCGTTCAAAACATATGTTTTGGAGATACCTCATTCCGAGTGGAAAAAGTGCATCGAATATTTTTTCAATCGCATGCAAAAGTGTATTGATCTTCATGGAGAATATTTTGAAAAACAATAAAGTCATTTTCGATGATACATATTTGTCTGTCTCAAAACTTAAGTAGCAGCCCTCGTAGACAGTTGAAATTTTCATAGAGTGTGTATTTTGGAAAATGCACCGGAAAAGTAAGAAAATCTACTTACAATTATAATAGCTTATGTTTCATGCAATGCTTTTTAACTTAAAGAAGTTTCTTATTATTTATGTATATGATGTTCACTATTATTTAAATACATATTTTATTTTAGCGTCAAAAAAACTTGGACGATGGTACGGAACCCTCCGTGTGCGAGTTCGACTCACACTTGGCTGACTTTTTTTGATAATGTTTTTGATAATGAGGGATATGAGAAGGAATGAAAAATGTAACGTCGCACATAATGCCACAATGTAAACGTACATAACGATACGATTTCTTTCGGATGTTCTGCAGATGCGTAGGCGAAGTTCCGTTAGAGCCCTAGTTACCACCATGTGCATTTATAGCTAAGCTCCACCTTATCACTTAATTTTAATAGGTAATATCAAAACAATTTTTCACATAATGATGGAACTATTGTATAATATATATATATATATATCTGTCTCAATTTCATGGCAAGTACAATAAAATATACTTGTACTTAAAATACATTCATTATAAGTATTATAATTGCTAAAAGGAATAATTATCAATATTAATATTAAGAGCTAATTGTGCCGGCGCGCTTTGCTACTCCCGGCAAATTTCTTCAAAATCGACTTTGCACGGTAATGATAGAAATAACGATTTTTATTTCATTTTGTTAATGATTTACAATTCAATAATAAGTACGTAGATGTTTGACAAAGACTACTTGATTGATTTTTAAAATAGGTCTCTAAGCTTTACGAGTATATGTAAAATTTGATCCAACAATTTCAACCGATTCTGTAGGTCAATTTTGATGAAATAACCGCTATATGTTACTCACAATAAAGTTTCTTATCTTTCTGTAATTCGATTTTGAATTTGATGAGTGGCTTTTACATGATTCGCGTAAAAAGAGAGTCAAAGTCTACGATTTTATTTTATGTATAGATAGATTCGAGCGCTTGATTGACACTAAATTTAATAACGTACATTCATTTCTTTATTTGGTTTATTAATTTATATAAATAAACATAAAAAAAAATAGTTTCTGTCTCATACTCAAAGTATGTATTTTTTTTTTTTTTTTTAATATTTCCAAATATGTATGTAATATTGAGGGCATCTCATAGTCTATAAGTTTATAAACTTATTGCGTTTTAAGAATTGGAAATTTACACTTTTAGACTATCAAAAAGCAAATTCCGTTTAATTTTGTTAATTTTTGATTAAAGTTTAAACCAAACTTGCAACAAAACAATAAAATTATGTATTATTGTATTTCTTCTACATACTACAATGTGTGACATCCATCAATCAATAATGATGGGTTTTGGATGTTGCCCATAAAAGTGCGTAGCACAATATTTCGTAATGTCAATGCAAATTTCGTTTTATTTATTGTCTTGCTGCCGACGTAACTAAACGTTGGAAAATTGGCGTCAATTACAAGCCAAAAACTAACTGAAAACTGAGTCAATGTGCCAGACCCGTCTGGGTATAAAAACTGTTGGCAACTCAGGAAACAGAAACACAACAAAGTTATTGCTCAAAGCTTTACTATCCTTTGTCAACTGAAAGAAGCAAGAAAAGAGAATTCAGAATGGCTAAATTAATGGTAAGTGAAATGAAGTGAACTTGAATGTATAGAAATATTTCATCCTTGATATTCTAGTCAAATCTGATGGTATGCTTTGCATCGTTAGTACTTGTATGTGTTGGTAACAACTATGCTGCAGTATTACCTGGTGGAGCTCCTTTCACCGCACCACCATTCTCATTTGCTGGAGCAGCACCCTTTGCGCCCTTCACTACACCCTTGGCTATCTCCAGCCAACAACGTTTGGACTATTTTAATAACTTCAATGCAGCTTTCATTGCTCCACCACCACCAGCCAGACTCATTGCCACTCCTGCCGGCTTAGCAACATTACCAGCAGCTCGTTTCATTGCTGCCGGACCACCTCCAGCCAGATTCTTTGCAGCACCTCTCACTGCGCCTTTTATATTTTAAATTCTCTTAAAGGCAGTTGTAAACTCACTGAAAATACAAAATAAAGCATTTTTTTTATTTAATCGAATGTTGGTTTTATATTGATATTGTATAAATTTATATTATATCACCAAATTATTTGACGCTAATGAACAGTGACTTGGCAATGTGCCAAGTGTCAATTTATGTGACAATTGCATAAACATAAAACATAATTTATATCAGTAGCGGACTAAGCCTTTCGGTGGCCCAAGGTAGTAAAATGTTGTAGACTCACAAATGTACACGTATAATTGTATCGAATATGATTGATTACAATTGAACTCAGTGTGAGAGATTTTTATACTTTCTGTCATCTCCGTAGATGGTGACATGGCACCGAGTTTTTGTATCTACGAGCAGACAGCTCATGCTCAAATTGATAAATAAGATGTTGCATGCGATTAACAATCCGCCTTATCGTTCGCATAACCGACTAGTTTCTTTAAAAATAAAAATGGAACAGTTAGTATCCATTCCTATAGGAAGATGATATGTATGTATTAAATAAAATTTATTACAGGAATTTTTTTTACCACATAATATTTAATATAAATAAGTACATTTAAGCCAATCGATGTAATCGCTTTGTTGACATCCATTGAAGAGCAAATATCTGATATTTCACATTAAAGTAATTCAAGATACAAGAAATAATCGTCAATAAAGTATTTAATGAAGAAAAAAAAAAAAAATAAATAAATAAATATGGTAAATGAATGGACAAATACACGTAAGAAATCACTTTATATCATATCATTCAAGTAACCTTTGAATCAAAACACTTTTGCTAGATACAATATATAATTCTGAGGTAAACTTTAATAAAGAAAATTATATGATCGATTATGATGCTTTTGTAATATTTGGATCATGCTATTTAAAATTATAGAAACCTTTTAGTGGACTAAAAAAAGACAAATCAAATCAAACAGATCAAAACAAGAAGCGCTTCCAAAACAACTCGTTGAAAAAAATTTAATTCATTTAATTGTACGTTAAATTGGTTAACAAAAAATTTAAAAATTTAACCATAAAACAAAAAAAAAAAAAAATTATAATAATAATAAATTTTCCAAGTAGCAAAATAACAAATTTCTCAATCCGAAGTATTCCCCTTAAGGTCACGGTGTAGTATGGTGTTACGAACATACCATGATGCATCAGTTATGCGTCGTATGGCTTTGTTTTGAGTTGCTTGCAACTTTTTGATGATATATGGTGCCGAAGTCCCCCATATTTGAATACCGTATCGCCAAACTGGGGCCACAACTTGTTTATAAATCGTCAACTTGTTGTTTAGTGACAATTTACTTTTCGCTCGCTGTACCTAGGTATCGAATGTGATCCACCTGAGGAATGATTCTAGAGTCATACGAAATAACTGGACAAGCGCCACGCCTCAATGTGTACGTGCAGTTAGCGGATTTGAGGGGATTTGTACCAAGGTTCCTTCGCTTGGTCCACGTTTCAAACCGCTGTAAATAGCTTTGGGAAGTTGAGTTAGCGAGTATGACGGTGTCGTCTGCATAAGTTGCTACCAACAAATTATCATTTTCCGGCATTGGCATGTCCGCCGTGTATAGAGTGTAAAGAATTGGCGCAAGAACACTGCCCTGCGGTACACCAGCCTTGATGCGCTTTATGCCAGAGTCTGCATCACGAACTCTTACTATGAAAGCTCTATCCGTCAAGTAGCTCTTGAGCAGGAGATATTGCTTACCTGGAAGAAGCCTTATCAGTTTGTGCAGTAGTTCTTTATATTTTTACTTAAGGAAAAAAAGGTTTAATTTTTCATAACAAACTCAACTTCAAAGATTACTGTAAATATATTAAACTATCTCTAGCTGCCACACTTAATATTATTAAATACCTTACATCTAAGTATTTTTTTGTTCACACTAATAATTTGTTGAATTTAATTATGTTATCTAAGATTGACTACGGCTTATCTATTTATGGGAATGCAGCTGAAACCAACATCAAATTAATTGAACCAGTATACCACAACGGCGTCAGATGTTGCCTACGTGCCTACTCTACTACACCAATAATATATATGGACACTTGAGCGGTCTTCTTTCATTGATAGTCTTGAAACATTTGCAAAAAAGAACACTTATTCAGAAGTATATAGAGCTCTTTTCAATGAAGTATACCACGATCCAAGGCATTTCTATATACAGATGGCACAAAAACTATAGAAGCAACCTATTTTGCTGTGGTAGACGGGTCAAATAATACAATATCAACTGGTTTAAAGCTAAATTTCTGCTCAACCTTTACTGCAGAAGCCTCAAGCAGTACATTTTGTTGCTAAATTACCATCCAAGGTCATTATTTGCACAGATAGCAAATCAACCGTTGACTCAGTAAGAAATGCCAACAACAACGGTATAATTGCTTCTTCTATTCGCGACCAACTAATTCAGTACAAACATATTAATGTCATGTGGGTCCCTGGTCATGCCAAAATATTTGGCAATGAACTAGCTGATTCCCGAGACAAACTCGCCTTAACAGAACCACTGCACATAATCAACATCTTCGAAAATGCCGATATCCTCCTTCTAGTTAAATCTCATATTTGGGGGAAAGACCGGATTTCATGGGATAACGCAAGTCATCACTACAAGCATTTTAACCCAGATGCAATTACCCCAGATTATCTTGCTAAATGCCACCGAAACGCAATAAAATTATATGTCCGCCTCCGACTCGGACACACCGCGCTTACTCATCAACACCTACTTCGTGACCTCAACAATGATGTTTGCCCTCCTTGCAACGATGTTGCAACTGTGACGCACCTGCTCTCAGGGTGCATTCCATAACAGCGCTTTGAAAATCAATCCAAACTGAACATAGTGGAGCTACTGGGCAACCCAAATCTTAATAACATAAATCTAACCTACAATTTTTTTAAATCCATTATATTAGAAAATCTTATTTAAATACAGTAGTATGTATTTTTAATCACATATTTCACTACATTTCTCATTAACCTTAGAACTGAAAGCCATGGCAGCTAGTGCTTTTATTTGCTAAGTAGTTTAAGAATTTATTTGTTAAACTAGTTCTTATAATAATAATAATAGTTTCATTCAAAACAAAGTTAAGTTAAAATTTGACTGGCAGATGTTTACATCCAAACATAAAAAAAAAGAAAAATATTAATAATTTTTTAAATAGAAACGCTCAATTCTTAAAACCAGCATAAATCATGTGATGAATTCATAACAATTTGAGATTGGTAGATTACTAACAAAACCTTAAACAATGCTCGGACTGAAGGAAATCACAATCTAGAATATCATCTCCTTAGTGACATTGACTACAGATGGAAACATTTAGGTAAGGTTAGGTCCCTTGCGATACCAGATGGAGTACCTACATGATTTGATTTGTCTTTTAGAATACTAGAGTTGTTGGAAAATCATAGCAGTTGATTTACTTCCAGTTTGGCAGTATCGCTTAGATCTCTAAACCGTGAAGCTCCTAGGTACTTTTGTCAAGTTCTCATGATTGCCGGGCAGAAACATAGGAGATGTTCCAAGGTTTCCCTATCTTCCATGCACTTCCTGCACCTATCGCTGTCAGTAAGTTTTAAATCGAATGGGTGCACCGCTATCTTGCAATGATCGGTTAAGACGCTTATCAATGTTCTGCAGCTCGTACGACTATAACAGATTCAGAGTATTTTCCACTATATTATTGAGTGGCATCAGAACGTCACTTATTTTACAGTTTGGTAATTTGCATTCGTTTTTCGCAATTTCGTCAACAGTCTCATTTCCCTCTACACCCCTGTGGCACGGTATCCAATAGATACTCAGCTCACGTTGCGCAGCTATTCTTCTCATTGAAAAGATCAAGAACATAAGTAAACACAAACGAAAATTTCTAAGTATAGGAATATTACATATTTACACAGGCGACGAAATTCTCTTTGAATGTTTTTATATAGAATCTATAGATTAGAGCCCCCAGATTCCAAATATGACCTTCGTTTTGCTGTATCACGTCACATTTTTTTTATTCACCTTTGAAAATTGGTCAAAGAGGACATTTTCACAGTGAAATATAACGGTAAAAGGATATGAATGTCAACAAAACAAAAATGCAGATACAAAACGCAGAAACCTCATCAATTTCTGAGCTCAGATAGTAACTGACAGTGGCTCCATACAAAAAAAAGTTTGTGCATTCTTATAACTTTGTGAGCCTATTGATATGCACAAACCTCATAAAAGTGAGCGTTGTTTTGTAATTGGCAACTCAGCTTTTCTTGTATACAAAACTGACAGTTGGATTAAACAAACAATTGTAAATGCCAAAAAAAAAAAAAAAAATAATGAAAAAAGTTAATTTATTGAAAAGATACTTTACAATTTAGAATTACAAGATTATGAATTAATTTAAAATTTAATCAGATTTTGTCAAATATCCACCATAGAAGTGTTTAAGCTTCTTGTATATGTTATAGTTTGGTACAAACCAATTGTCATTTGTAGTTTTTAAATCCTTAAAAGTCTCACGCAGTGAATAGTGTGTATTATAAGTTTGTCATGAAGTTTGTAACATACAGTAGGAGACATCGGAGACCCTATAAAGAATATATATTATTCAGTTTTTGAGCTAGAGAGCTGAAGCTTTATTTTCACTATACACAATACATTTGTCGGAATCAGCCGAATCGGACCACTAGGGGGCTTACCTGCCATGCAAATCCCGATTCATATTCATGTACTTAGTAGAAAAACTTTTTGGTTTTTTGCAGTATCGACTTGAAATTTGGACACTTTAATATCCATATCATATCCATCAACTATGTAAACTTCAAGACCCTCGGAATACATACAAAATATGAACTTAGAATAATAATCAGGAGATATAAAAGATGCGTGAAGAGTATTACAGCTTCGGCATAGCCAAAGTTAATCTTCTTTTCACTTATTTTCTTCAAAAATATACATACATGTGTTTTAAAGAGAATCCTGTATAAACTGATGATGTTTTTTATTTAATGAATCTTAATTATAATTTATTTACTCATCAATGAATATAAGTACACACTTCGCCTATTTATGCTTTCTTACAGTTAAAGAGCCTCAATATGACCATAAGTTGTTTTTTTTAAACATTTCCTTTTCAGCACTTTGATCAATGGGCGAGCGTAATATAATTGTTAGTTTGGTTAACTGGTTCCATTTACCTACTTTATACTCGTATTGCAGTATATTTTCCAATTTAATTTTATTTGTTCAAAATTATTTTAATAATAAAAATTTCAACAGTCCTTGTGTTATTATACTCTTCACGGGAGTGAATAGTATTATAAGTTTGTCATGAAGTTTGTAACACACAGAAGCAGCCATCGCAGACCACATAAAGTATATATATTTGTGAGCAGCTCGATGAGACGAGTTGATTTAGCCATGTCCGTCTGTCCGTCTGTTCGCACTCCTAGTTCTTCAGTTTTTGAGCTAGAGAGCTGAACTTTTGTACATAGGTTTCTTTTTACCAAATGCCGATCAAGTTCGTGAATCACTATAAGTTTCTGGTCCATATCCACCAACCATATAAATTTCATGATCATAGGGTTACCAGGAGGGGTACCCCCATACACACCGGGATCCAAATTAAAGTTCTTATTAGAAAAACTATCTTTTGTACTATCGACTTAAAATTTGGACACTATAAGTGTCTAACCCATAGCCACCAATCTTATAAATTTCAAGACATAGCCAAAGTTAGTCTTTTTTATATTTTTTTTCTGTATATTAGGAGCATCAATATTGTTATAAGTTTTTTAAATGTTCCCATCTGTAGCCAATGTGGGATATAATCTCAATACGTTCGTTTTCCATTTTTATTTATTGTAAAATATTCCACTGGGCAATAATTATATTGTAAAGTATTGTACATCCGAATTAGTTGAATTATGTTTAATAAATTCTCCGTTCTTGCCCCAAAAACGAGATAGAATTTTTTAAATAATTTGTATTATCCATTGAAACATAAGTATTTTAAGTTTATTTTAACTTATTTTGATAAGTTTTTAAATATTTTGTTACATTTATATTTTATTTTAATATAATGTTATTTTTTAAACATATTTTTTCGTCACCAAATTGTTTTTGAAGTGCTTCTTATTGGCTGTTTGCTTTGATTTATTCCTTTTTAAAATAATTAAAAGGTTTCTGGAAAAGCATTTGCATTCATTCGTTTCTGCCTATTGCCCGAAGATATGTATGTCGGTTCCATATTTATCAACTGGGATCGTGCTAAGTTCCTTGTGCAATTTGTATGAGTTATTTTGTATAGTTTTTTTTTTTTTTTTGTTCTGTCTTAAAATACTCATGGTTTAAATATATCTAACAATCATATTGTAGTTACAGTAAAAAATATTACTTTTTTTTTAATTTCAATCGATTTCATTCGTGTCTGCCTATTAGCCGAAGATATGTATGTCGGTTCCATATTTATCAACTGGGATCGTGCTAAGTTCCTTGTGCAATTTGTATGAGTTATTTTGTATAGTTTTTTTTTTTTTTTTGTTCTGTCTTAAAATACTCATGGTTTAAATATATCTAACAATCATATTGTAGTTACAGTAAAAAAAATTACTTTTTTTTTAATTTCAATCGATTTCATTCGTGTCTGCCTATTAGCCGAAGATATGTATGTCGGTTCCATATTTATCAACTGGGATCGTGCTAAGTTCCTTGTGCAATTTGTATGAGTTATTTTGTACAGTTTTTTTTTTTTTTTTGATTATTTTGCTCTGTCGTATAATACTCATGGTTTAAATATATCTAACAGTCATATTGTAGTTACAGTAAAAAAAATTACTTTTTTTTTAATTTCAATCGATTTCATTCGTGTCTGTCTATTAGCCGAAGATATGTATGTCGGTTCCATATTTATCAACTGGGATCGTGCTAAGTTCCTTGTGCAATTTGTATGAGTTATTTTGTAGTTTTTTTTTTTTTGTTCTGTCGTAAAATACTCATGGTTTAAATATATCTAACAATCATATTGTAGTTACAGTAAAAAAAATTATTTTTTTTTTAATTTCAATCGATTTCATTCGTGTCTGCCTATTAGCCGAAGATATGTATGTCGGTTCCATATTTATCAACTGGGATCGTGCTAAGTTCCTTGTGCAATTTCTATGAGTTATTTTGTATAAAGTTTTTTTTTTTTGATTATTTTGTTCTGTCGTAAAATACTTATGGTTTAAATATATCTTACAATCATATTGTAGTTACAGTAAAAAAAATTACTTTTTTTTTAATTTCAATCGATTTCATTCGTGTCTGCCTATTAGCCGAAGATATGTATGTCGGTTCCATATTTATCAACTGGGATCGTGCTAAGTTCCTTGTGCAATTTGTATGAGTTATTTTGTATGGTTTTTTTTTTTTGTTCTGTCGTAAAATACTCATGGTTTAAATATATCTAACAATCATATTGTAGTTACAGTAAAAAAAATTACTTTTTTTTTAATTTCAATCGATTTCATTCGTGTCTGCCTATTAGCCGAAGATATGTATGTCGGTTCCATATTTATCAACTGGGATCGTGCTAAGTTCCTTGTGCAATTAGTATGAGTTATTTTGTACAGTTTTTTTTTTTTTTTGATTATTTTGTTCTGTCGTAAAATACTCATGGTTTAAATATATCTAACAATCATATTGTAGTTACAGTAAAAAATAATACTTTTTTTTTTTAATTTCAATCGATTTCATTCGTGTCTGCCTATTAGCCGAAGATATGTATGTCGGTTCCATATTTATCAACTGAGATCGTGCTAAGTTCCTTGTGCAAATTCTATGAGTTATTTTGTATAAAGTTTTTTTTTTTGTTTGATTATTTTGTTTTGTCGTAAAATACTGATGGTTTAAATATATCTTACAATCATATTGTAGTTACAGTAAAAAAAATTACTTTTTTTTTTTAATTTCAATCGATTTCATTCGTGTCTGCCTATTAGCCGAAGATATGTATGTCGGTTCCATATTTATCAACTGGGATCGTGCTAAGTTCCCTGTGCAATTAGTATGAGTTATTTTGTACAGTTTTTTTTTTTTTTTGATTATTTTGTTCTGTCGTAAAATACTCATGGTTTAAATATATCTAACAATCATATTGTAGTTACAGTAAAAAAAAAACTTTTTTTTTTAATTTCAATCGATTTCATTCGTGTCTGCCTATTAGCCGAAGATATGTATGTCGGTTCCATATTTATCAACTGAGATCGTGCTAAGTTCCTTGTGCAAATTCTATGAGTTATTTTGTATAAAGTTTTTTTTTTTGTTTGATTATTTTGTTTTGTCGTAAAATACTGATGGTTTAAATATATCTTACAATCATATTGTAGTTACAGTAAAAAAAAATACTTTTTTTTTTTAATTTCAATCGATTTCATTCGTGTCTGCCTATTAGCCGAAGATATGTATGTCGTTTCCATATTTATCAACTGTGATCGTGCTAAGTTCCTTGTGCAATTAGTATGAGTTATTTTGTAGTTTTTTTTTTGTTGATTATTTTGTTCTGTCGTAAAATACTTATGGTTTAAATATATCTAACAATCATATTGTAGTTACAGTAAAAAAAATTACTTTTTTTTTAATTTCAATCGATTTCATTCGTGTCTGCCTATTAGCCGATGATATGTATGTCGGTTCCATATTTATCAACTGGGATCGTGCTAAGTTCCTTGTGCAATTAGTATGAGTTATTTTGTAGTTTTTTTTTTTTATTTTGTTCTGTCGTAAAATACTCATGGTTTAAATATATCTTACAATCATATTGTAGTTACAGTAAAAAAAATTACTTTTTTTTTAATTTCAATCGATTTCATTCGTGTCTGCCTATTAGCCGAAGATATGTAAGCCGGTTCCATATTTATCAACTGGGATCATGCTAAGTTCCTTGTGCAATTTGTATGAGTTATTTTGTATAGTTTTTTTTTTTTTTGATTATTTTGTTCTGTCGTAAAATACTCATGGTTTAAATATAACAATCATATTGTAGTTACAGTAAAAAAAAATACTTTTTTTTTTAATTTCAATCGATTTCATTCGTGTCTGCCTATTAGCCGAAGATATGTATGTCGGTTCCATATTTATCAACTGGGATCGTGCTAAGTTCCTTGTGCAATTAGTATGAGTTATTTTGTACAGTTTTTTTTTTTTTTTTGATTATTTTGTTCTGTCGTAAAATACTCATGGTTTAAATATATCTTACAATCATATTGTAGTTACAGTAAAAAAAATTATTTTTTTTTTAATTTCAATCGATTTCATTCGTGTCTGCCTATTAGCCGAAGATATGTATGTCGGTTCCATATTTATCAACTGGGATCGTGCTAAGTTCCTTGTGCAATTAGTATGAGTTATTTTGTACAGTTTTTTTTTTTTTTTGATTATTTTGTTCTGTCGTAAAATACTCATGGTTTAAATATATCTAACAATCATATTGTAGTTACAGTAAAAAAAATTACTTTTTTTTTTTAATTTCAATCGATTTCATTCGTGTCTGCCTATTAGCCGAAGATATGTATGTCGGTTCCATATTTATCAACTGAGATCGTGCTAAGTTCCTTGTGCAAATTCTATGAGTTATTTTGTATAAAGTTTTTTTTTTTGTTTGATTATTTTGTTTTGTCGTAAAATACTGATGGTTTAAATATATCTTACAATCATATTGTAGTTACAGTAAAAAAAAATACTTTTTTTTTTAATTTCAATCGATTTCATTCGTGTCTGCCTATTAGCCGAAGATATGTATGTCGGTTCCATATTTATCAACTGAGATCGTGCTAAGTTCCTTGTGCAAATTCTATGAGTTATTTTGTATAAAGTTTTTTTTTTTGTTTGATTATTTTGTTTTGTCGTAAAATACTGATGGTTTAAATATATCTTACAATCATATTGTAGTTACAGTAAAAAAAAATACTTTTTTTTTTAATTTCAATCGATTTCATTCGTGTCTGCCTATTAGCCGAAGATATGTATGTCGTTTCCATATTTATCAACTGTGATCGTGCTAAGTTCCTTGTGCAATTAGTATGAGTTATTTTGTAGTTTTTTTTTTGTTGATTATTTTGTTCTGTCGTAAAATACTCATGGTTTAAATATATCTAACAATCATATTGTAGTTACAGTAAAAAAAATTACTTTTTTTTTAATTTCAATCGATTTCATTCGTGTCTGCCTATTAGCCGATGATATGTATGTCGGTTCCATATTTATCAACTGGGATCATGCTAAGTTCCTTGTGCAATTAGTATGAGTTATTTTGTAGTTTTTTTTTTTATTTTGTTCTGTCGTAAAATACTCATGGTTTAAATATATCTTACAATCATATTGTAGTTACAGTAAAAAAAATTACTTTTTTTTTAATTTCAATCGATTTCATTCGTGTCTGCCTATTAGCCGAAGATATGTAAGCCGGTTCCATATTTATCAACTGGGATCGTGCTAAGTTCCTTGTGCAATTAGTATGAGTTATTTTGTAGTTTTTTTTTTGATTATTTTGTTCTGTCGTAAAATACTCATGGTTTAAATATAACAATCATATTGTAGTTACAGTAAAAAAAAATACTTTTTTTTTTAATTTCAATCGATTTCATTCGTGTCTGCCTATTAGCCGAAGATATGTATGTCGGTTCCATATTTATCAACTGGGATCGTGCTAAGTTCCTTGTGCAATTAGTATGAGTTATTTTGTACAGTTTTTTTTTTTTTTTGATTATTTTGTTCTGTCGTAAAATACTCATGGTTTAAATATATCTTACAATCATATTGTAGTTACAGTAAAAAAAATTACTTTTTTTTTTAATTTCAATCGATTTCATTCGTGTCTGCCTATTAGCCGAAGATATGTATGTCGGTTCCATATTTATCAACTGGGATCGTGCTAAGTTCCTTGTGCAATTAGTATGAGTTATTTTGTATTTTTTTTTTTATTGTGTTCTGTCGTAAAATACTGATGTTTTAAATATATCTTACAATCATATTGTAGTTACAGTAAAAAAAATTTTTTTTTTTTTAATTTCAATCGATTTCATTCGTGTTTGTCTATTGGCCGATGATATGTATATCGGTTCCATATTTATCAACTGGGATCATGCTAAGTTCTTTAGCGCAATTCTATTGTATTTGAAAAGGTTTATGAGACCATAATATATTTGAGTTTTCCCGGGTTTGTCCCAACCAAAGATTGTCAATTTCTGTTTCGATTTGTTTTGAAAGTGCTTCTTGTTTGTTTGTTTTCTATCCATCTGTTTGTATGCAAACTATCAGTAGCCATCATGATTGTTCTGAATTATTCAGTCCTCGACAGCGGATTTCAGGGTCTATTCGCGTGCATTGCGAACAGCTTCGGTTTCATTATCCTTTTAGAGTTTGGCAACATCATTGGCCATCAGGATTTGGTGCACTAAGTAAGGCTTGAATCGACAACAATATGGTACGAATTTGTAAAGCTTGACTCCATTTATCCTTTAGATCATCAAGGTTATAAAATGAACTTTCGGTGTCGACATTTGATAATCTTCGGGCAAAAAGAGCTCCAATAGGTAATCCGGTTGTTCCGGTTGTTACAATCACATGAAAATATCGTGCATTTTTCTTATCTGGTATGACATTAATGCCAGGCACTGGTCTTTACATAAGACGTTGAGTCTCCTTGATAATACAACGTGGCAAGCTTGACAGTTTTATATTGTTTGGTTTGTGTTTTGCTTTCCCACAATAACAATCAATCATCCTCAAATGTACTGAATCAGTTTCGCTTTCGGCTGCATGTGGCAAAAAGACTTTGAAACAATTTATTGGATTCGTAATAAAAATTATTTTTATTTTTTTAAAATTTGAAAAAAAATGTAATTTTACTGTTATTTAGTTTTCTTCTATTAATAAGAGTATCCAAAATAAAGTTAAATAAATTTATTGTCAATTTTTGCAATACTTATTTATAATGTTCAAGCATAAGTTTGGAAATATTTTTTGTTTTTTTGTGTTCTTGGGTTTATATATAAATTAATTTGATAAATCATATCAAATTAATGAAAATGAATTAAGTTTGTTCAAATTTTCATTTCAAATTTTGTTGCTGTGATTTGATCCGCCACTGTCATCTTTTATCAAGGCCATCATTGATTTTCTTGACGTTGCGTAATACTATAGTACTAAGCGATGATTGTTTGCCCAAGGCGCGTATGCATTTTTGATTGGTACGAGAAACTTATCAATTTTTGAAACTCATTTTATAAGTAATGCAACTTTGTTTGGTTTATAAATCATTGCGATTTGGTAGCCCACATTGCATTCCACCTAATATGATCATTCCCATAAATTACAATAATACAAAAATGTGAATATGTATGAAAATATCATTGTTTTGGGTATAAGATATAAATTACAAAAATGGTTTTGCTTTTTACAAAATGCACTACGACTAATAAATACTCAACGCCAAAGGCCACCATAGCTATAACCATAGCCGTAGGTTGTTGGATATCCATAACCATATGGCCAAGTGGTTGGATATTTGTAATAAGTGGTTGTCGTAGGATATGTCGGATAAGTGTAAGTGGTTGTTGGCACAGGGACATACCAACGATTGTAGTTTCGTGCAATTACCTGATTACTAGCCGCCGTGACAATACCGGGTACAGCACCACCGACAAGACGTGTTCCTACGGTATATGTTGGTGGAATAGCAACAGTTGGAACAGTATGAATAGCTGGTATAACACTAGACTGACACACAGAAATCAGTAAGATTAAACAGCTAATACAGCGCATATAAGTCTTGAAACAAAAAGAATCTTTATAGTCAATTAATTAAAATAGGAACTGAAAAATGATACTTACAGACCCCATGGTTATCCTTAAACAATCCACTCGGGATACTCCTTCAATGCTCGTATTACTACTTTGAATGCACTGCACTGTTTGAATGAATGCCAATGCATGTTAGTCTCGTATTTATATTGAATGTTAGTAACTTGAATATACTTAGGTGTATTTAAATGTTTGTCCATTTGATTTTCAAAATATTTTGACCAAAAACCATATCGATGCAACATGCCCCTAAAAGGCCTTCAATCGGGGCTTTTGTTGTCCATATTTGTTGCCGCTTGCATTAATGCAATTAATTTGCTTAAGAAATCTTAAAATAGAAATGAATATTTCATTAGCAAAAACAAAATCAAAAGCAATACATGTATATGGAAATACTGTAATTTCAATTCAAAATTCAAGGTTGATATTCCCATTTTTGAATGGTAAAGCTTAGATGGATTAATAGGTAATATATACATAGATACGTATATTGAATAGAACACAATTCATTGATAAAAAATGCATTAAAAACTTATTATTATTTAAGACTTCCTCAAATTGAACTCTTTAGAATTGTTTTAATGCTTCGAAACAATAAGTTTCGATCTACTATAGTATAAGACTTTTGATCAAAAACAACTGAGTAAACAAGAAATTACAATAAGAACAAAAATACCTCACATTACTGTTTTACTATAAAATGCAGGGAATCGATCCAAATTTCAACATTACGTAACAAAAATCCATTAAGATTCGTAACAAGATGCAGCACTCAAGCTACACTACCAGTGGACGCCAACTTCAGTTTATAGCGGGGCTATTATTTTTGTTATTGAACTTGATTGCAGCCCAACATATAACTCCCCGCAGTATGTGGACAAAGCGATCAATTGCTCATTTACCACGTATTCATGGTTTGCCCATCTATGTGATCATACATCATACAGGCACTCCTCCATGCTTGAATCCAGTGCATTGTATGTCTCAATTGCGGAGCATACAAGCGGATCATATACGTAGGCGTTTCGGAGATATTGGCTATAACTTTTTGATTGGGGGCGATGGGCGCATCTATGAAGGAGTCGGTTTCGGTATTCGTGGTGCCCATGCGCCAAAATACAATAGTCGAAGTATTGGCATTGCCTTCATTGGCAACTATCATGGTAAGTGCAGTACATGATAATTTTAACCACAATATACCTTATATGTTTATTGCTTGTTACCCACAGCTAAGATGCCTTCACCAGCCATGTTGGCCAGTGCACGTCAACTTATCGATTTGGCAGTACGCACGGGACGCATTCAACGGAATTACAAATTAATTGGACATTGCCAGACGAAAAGTACCATATGTCCAGGAGTTACATTGTTAAACGAGATTAAGAAATGGCCAAATTGGCAAAATAATTAATCTATAAATTTACTATTTTTCAATAAAGACTGATCAATGGTGTAAATTTAAATTCCCTTCCAATCAATCAATCAATCAATGAATAGAACTCGTAATAATCTTTAGTCTTAAGCTTATATAATCGAGAATTTATTGTACAATAATTTAAATGCTACGCCAATGTGGCCAGTTTTGTATTTCATTATATAAGGCCGTGCCGGGACATGATGTAGCTTTCGTTTGACGATGGCCCAGTAATGTGTAGTTATCCTTTAAATAGCCATCTTGAACAGCTTTGGTAATGAGATCTTTAGCATTTTGTACCATTTGGGAACTGGGAGCGGTGCCTGAAGATGTGAAGAAAGAAGCTTGGTTAACAGAGTTTCAAAATAAAAGTTACTTATATTGGAACTTACTTTCAAAGTTACCCAGAAAGACAATGCCAATACTATTCCGATTATAGTTTGGCGCATGTGAACCTTGCAAGCCAAAACCACGTCCCTCATACACATTTCCATCGCCAGCTATAATGAAATTGTAACCAATGTCACTAAATTTCCGACGTCCCTTATGATCCGTTTGGATATTCTTAATCAAACGTTGACATTGTTGTGCTGTGGAGCATCCACCAGGATTGTCCGAATGATGTATAATTACATAATCCACCTTGCCATTAATTCGCGACGGAGAACGTGCCGCTACAGCTCCCCATGAGCTTCTCGGTTGTATGGTAAGCGCTTGGCATGCGGGTAACACTGTGAATCAAAAAAAAAAAAACAATTATTTACTCTGTACTTATTATCAATTTTTAATTGTGTCTATTCATTAGTTTGATTAATTACCTAATGCCAAGAAAGCTTGAAGCAACAATAGAATTTTAACAGCTGGCGTTGTCAGCATCTTTACGCTTTCAGTTATTTGTTTCTACTGAATTGATGTTGCTAGCATTCAACATTCTTAAATACTTGTTCTCTCTCTTAGTTATAGAATATACAACTTACGAAAATACGCTGATAAGGTAAGATGAACTCGCGGTGATTTACCGTGTCGCTAATAACCCAAGAGTTCAGCGCTGCAAAATCAATCGCGGGGGAACTACATTTTAAAGCAGATAAGGCTTTCGCTTTTTGAAGAGACCAACAAAAAAACAAGACAGGCTCCGGTTTACCAAAGCTTTGATACCTTTCACACCTTATCTAAATGAAATTGAGGAATTTTAATATTTAGGAGAGTTTCAAAATACACTCTTATATTTATTTAGATTCGATCGGTTTAATATGTATTTAAAAAAAAAAAAAAGTTTAAATCGTAAATTGTGACTTCATACAAAAACTATTATAGAAGAAAACTGTCTTTCTACTATAAAACTACATGTTCAAGATTCGACTTTTTAATAAATTTTGAGCGGGGAACTCTTGTTCTGATATAATAAGTATATTTGTGTATAGGAAGGCTGAACTATTCATCATGTCCATTATTTCCATAAGTGAGTTAATTTTATGGGTTGTCCGACACTCGGTGTTACAAACATCAAGAGGAACTGTCAATACCTTTTTTTTACTATTCTGAAAGGAGTAAACAAACTGCAAACAATTGTATGATTACCTTCAGTGTAGATTATTAATTCATTTTACCTACAAATTCGTATGAATAGACAAAAACCAAAATAAAAAAAAAAAAACATTGGGGGATTTCAAGTCTTTAAATGGATTTCTAATTAACAAGCATACATATCATTGTACATTTTGGAAGAAAGTCTAATAAATAGAAGACAGTTTTACTTGAAACTTCTTTAAGGTTTTATGATTATAAGTATAATACTTTGACTACGAAGCTTGACTACATAAAATGTAGAATGGGAATAATCTCAGGAGAGGAAATGGTATTCCAATATTATAAGGATTGTAATAAGTATATGTTTTATAAACAAAAAAATTGGGATCACATAATTATAATTATTGAATCACATAACTTATTGAAAACGAATCACATAAGACACAATCTACACATTATGGTATGTAGTCCTTGGCTGGTAATTGTGGGGTTATACTGGAAGAAGGGACCGACGAATATTCAAATGAATTTGCTTTTGGTTTTTGATCAAAGGACTGTTAACGATATTAACGAACAATCAATTTTATCCAAGAAAATCCATTTCCATCCATCCAATCATTTTCTTCTTATTTTTTTCAATCTTTAATTGAGCCTGTTTAACCATTTCTTGATTCTTACCGCAAGCATTAAAAGATAGCAAAGCTTTTCTAACTCTGCTGGTTGCCTAGGAGAAAAATTGACTTTGACTGCGCAGCCCCATTGTTAATTTCATATAACCCACATATGGCGAATTGACAAATAAACAAATAAAATTCATAAATAACTTTAGGCAATTCGACACTTAATTTGTTCCCGGATCGCATAGTTCTCTCTATCAGTAATTCTTAATAGTTTGAGTTAGCTTCAAACAGGTTGATCAAACAGTCAACAACCATTCTATCAAACAACCGAAAACTTAGAGACTCCGATCTCGTGAGCGATTCTTTCAGTCTTTATAAAATTTTAAGCATTGTAGTTTTCCATTAACATTGATTGCGTTGCGGAATCAGTTCTTCTTTATTTTTATTTTTTATTATTAATTTATAATCAACAAGTTTTCGCGATTCATTAAGTTATATTTGTAAATAGTAATTTCCAATCGATATGATATATAAAAGATTGAAAATCATTGCTAAATCGTGTATTTTGAAACGTGCACAAAGCTATGTATCTCATCAATTCATAAGCAGGTTTGTTCCAACAAAACCATACAACATGTCCACATTCATACTTATATGATTACATACATGCACGAGTATTTGCTATAGATTAAAAATGAAATATTTTTATCTATTCACTCTCAGTTGATAAATCCATATGTTGATAATAATATCATAATGAGCAAATGTGATGTAGTCAAACAAACTTGAACCGATTTTTGGATATCCTGTGCGTCTTCAGTATTTAAAAGCATTTAAAATATGGCGGAATTGGGTAGCCTTTAGAAATCGAAATAAATGTAGAATTTAACTTAAATCTTAAACTTATTTCTTTTGTGAGATTTCTATTGAGATATACAATAGTTCTAGCAATCAGATAATATTTAATAAGAAATTACAATTGATACCCTGCACCCATTAATAATTATGCAGTATAAAAACTGACAAAACAAAATTAACGAATGAATTATCTTAAGAGTCTTATCTCTGCAAACATAATGAACAAATATACATATATCATGTGTTATGTTTTTGTAATGGGTACAGACAGTTAGTTACACATATCTTTTAAGGACTGTTAATTTTTTTGAAAGTTAAGAAAAGGTTATAGGAATAATATATGTACTTTAAAAGTTTTTAGTACTGAAAATGAGATTAAGTACCATTTTAGAATTTTTGTTATTGACTATGATCTCAGAACCTTAAGTATTACATATATTGTAGACACAGTTTCTTATCATTTCAGTGGAAATACTTATGTGAATATTCAGTATTTGTTGAGTTTTTGATTGGTGCTACGTGCTTCAAAATAATTAAGGCAATAGTCGCTTCTGAATAGTGGATAGTAAGAAAGACATAATAAAATGTAAATATTTTCTGCATTTTAAATTGGTAATTATTGTACGGACAGTGAGTAAGTGAAGGGTGCTTTAAGCTTCAATGAAGTGCTTGGTTTGAGCAATGACTCAGAGGCGATAAGTATCCTTGTAGTCAACAGTAATAAGTATGAGGGCCAACGGGTGTCCATCCAGGTGCCTCTCTTTCATATTTTTGGTGTTTTAATATCAATCATGGCGTCGTACTACTAACTCACAATCATTGCAGAACAATGACTTACGAGTAATACCTGTGCAATGTCAATATGTTGAACTTAGTAGAAAGAAGCGTGATTTGCTACTTCCAGTGAAGACAGACGTACTTCAAAATTTTCTTTAATTTAGTTATCAGACAATTGAAAATCACCAATATACATACGAGTATATTGTACATACTTTATATCCGATGTGTGTTTCTTTTAGTTTCATCTACTTTTATTTATAGTCACTATCATATGAGATTTATTGATAATCAGTACAAAAGCTTCAAATCTATTATTATTACTATATTTGTTTAAATTGGAACAATCAGATAACTATTTATTGTTGTTTCAATATAAACAAATCATTTGAATTTTAGTTATTCTCCAAGGTTTAATTTTGTGAGAAATGAGACAGCTCTTTTGAACATACTCGTATATGGGTCTCCGATTTAAAAACTGTTAATTTGTTTTAGATGTCTCCGACTATACGGTGGAGACTTAACAATTGAACGTTTTGGGTACACAAAAACCATTTTGTAGTGAAGAATGATTTAGCTCGTCTTTAAAGACCCATAAAGTCGATTGATGTATATTTTCGGGGTCATATGCATGGATCCAATATTCGTCACTTATCACGTTTTTGTAAACAACTTTTGAAGCACCGCCACTGTAGTTCTTCAATTTTTCTTTGAATCAATCAGTACAAGCCTCCTCTTGAGCGATTGTTAAACTGTGCGGTATCCAAGACAAAGAATCTTCTTGACGACCAAATGTACACGTAATATTGAATATACACTGGATACACTGGATCTAATGCCCAGGGATGACTTAATCTTACTATAAGCCATATTTCTACCTTGTTATATCAAGCAAATCAACTGAATTTGGGCAACCTTCACAAAATTCATGTGGTTTTCAATCGCCAATAATCGAAATAATTTCATCAATGTACTTACGGTTATTGAGGTAAATTACATCGAAAATTGTGTAAAATAATCGCACGATAATACCATTTTAGGGAGAAATTTTCAAGTAGCTGCAAACAAAACAAATTTCGTTCGTGTGTTAAAACATGCCGAAGTTGTAATACTCTTCATGCACCTTTTATATCTTTTGAATATTGTTCTAAATTCATGTTTTTCTATGGGAGGTATCCCTCCTAGTATACCGAGCGGCTTGAAATTTACATAGTTGGAGGATATGGGTCAGATAACTACAGTGTCAAGTCGATAGTACAAAAAACAATGATTAAAAACATGAATTTGGATCTAAGTTTGTATGGGGGTACCCCCCTAGTGGTCCGATTCGTTTGCATACATACAGATAGACGGACAAACAGACAGACAGACAGACAGACAGACATGGTTAAATCAATTCGTCGCGTTGATCAAGAATATACTATATAACTTATAATACTATTCACTGCGTAAAGTGTATAAAAATTTGAAGCATTAGTGATGAAGATTTCAAATTTTCAGTCCCGAAATATAAAAGGCAGCCCTCGTAAAGCAGTCCTTTCAATAGGACATTTTCTTTTTTCTTTATTCTTTTGTTTTTTATATAATATTGTCATGATCTTTGCATAATAAATATACATAAATGAATTTTTAAAGATTCTCAACAGAACCGGCACCTAGTTATCTTCATCATATTGGGAAAAAACCATTGGTGTATCGAAATGTGGGCCAAGAACTTGAACATGCCGTTGCTGCTTTTGGCAACGCGGAAGCAATCGTTTCAGTGCACGAGCAAAAGCGTTTCACTTATAAAACTTTGTTGGATGAGGTGGATCGCGTGGCGGCTGGATTTCTTAAATTGGGATTGCAGCGTGGTGATCACGTCGGCATCTGGGCTCCAAATCAAATACACTGGTATCTTACCATGATGGGAGCTGCTCGTGCTGGTCTATGCAGCGTTGGTATTAACCCAGCTTTCCAAGGACCTGAGGTAGAATATTGTTTGCAAAAAGTTAATATTAAGGCAATAGTGGCTTCTGAATCGTTTAAAACGCAAAACTATTACGAAATTTTGCACCATATCTGCCCTGAGTTGGCAAATAGTGAGAAAGGTAAAATCCAAAGTAAAAAGTTTCCGCATCTTAAATCGGTGATTATTGCTTCGGACAATGAGTTGAAGGGTGCCTTTAGTTTTAACGAAGTGCTTGGTCTGAGCAACGACACGGCGGCGATAAGTCGATTGCAAAAAGAAATAAGTCCTGATATGCCCTGCAACATTCAGTTTACCTCTGGCACTACTGGTAAGCCAAAAGCAGCGGTTCTCTCTCATAATAACTTTGTCAATAATGGCATCCATGTGGGCAACCGTAATGAGTATGAGGGCCAACGAATTTGCATCCAAGTGCCTTTCTTTCATGTTTATGGTGTTGTAATATCGATCATGGCATCCATGTCCAAAGGCGCTACGCTCGTATTACCAGCGTCCGGTTTTTCTCCAGAGGCCTCATTGCGTGCAATCATTGCAGAACAATGCACTGTAATACATGGGACACCTACAATGTATGTAGATCTTATAAGAAAGCAGCGTGAACTGCAACTTCCAGTAAAGACAGCGCAACTTGCGGTTAGCGGAGGGGCACCAATTTCGCCACAGCTAATTCGTGACATTAAGGAAACATTGGGAGTGAAACGAATGCAAAGTGTATATGGTTTGACAGAAACAACAGCTGTGATATTCCAATCTCGTCCCGGGGATAGCGAGGAACGCATACTGCATACCGTGGGTCATCTACAGGATCACGTTGAAGCAAAAGTTATTGACGAACAAGGCAATGCAGTGCCTTTTGGTCAGCGTGGAGAACTTTGTGTCCGTGGCTATGTTTCCTCACTGGGATATTATGGCGACGAAGCGAAGACTAAGGAGATGATTGGTAATGATCGCTGGCTCAAAACAGGGTAAGTATATAATTACTTTATAAAAACGACTTTATCATAATCACAATGATTAAATTCTTTCTGTTCCGTTTGCTTTTTTAGTGATCAATTTATTTTACAAGAAGATGGCTATGGACGCATTGTTGGACGTCTCAAAGAAATGATAATTCGTGGTGGTGAAAACATTTTTCCAAAAGAAATCGAAGATTTTCTAAACACCCATCCTGATATCACAGAATGTCATGTAATTACTTTACCTGATCACAATGCCTTTATTCTATTTCATTATTCATTTACTGAATCAATCTTAACAGGTTGTTGGAGTACCCGACGAACGCCTGGGAGAAGAAGTTTGTGCTTTTGTACTTCTTAACAAGGATACCAAGCCAGAAAGCATTAACCGTGATTCGCTTAAAGAATATAGTAAGGGCAAAATAGCTCATTACAAGGTACCACGCTATGTCATTCCCGTACAGGACTTTCCAAAGACTACTTCAGGAAAAATACAGAAATTTAAGCTCTTAGAAATTTTCAAGAACAATAATATAAGCAAATAAATATTAATTATTAAAGTAAGTACAGAGACGGACTGATGATAACAATATGTATATTTCTTGGTTATTATGGTATTTTGTTAAATTAGAATGAATATTTTACATCTCCACTAAAATCACGAATTACTATGTTCAGATTCCATATAAAAACTCAACAGATAAATGTAGATACTTCATTGGCATTTAGCCATAGAAAATAGATTGTATTAAAAATAAATATTTTTTGAATGCTCTTCATCTAAAACAATCTCCTTATTCAGCATCTGCCAAGTTTTATTCACTTTACTGTTTATATTCGTATAGTTCATTGATGTCATCTTGCTGCTGTTGCATATCGTCAAATACTTTGTTGCATTAATCACCTCAAAATAAAGTCATCATTTGGACTCAAGCAAATTGTACAGCTAATTATTCATTGGCATAGGTAAAGTATTGCAATTAACAAAGTTTTTCTAACCTTAGTAATCAACTTCATCATTCATTCGAATGATTTTTGTTAAATTTTTATCATGAAGAAGCAAACTACTCTAATAACTCGTAAATATGAACAATTCACTTAAGTGAACTAAGGGGTGAATGGGGTTATGGTGAATTAGTTCACATAAACGATCAACATATTCAACTTGTTACTGCAAAATAGATTTACTCTGGTTATGCTTTAGGTAGTTTAAGTAATTTTTATATTGTAAAAGATAATAAAAATAAATTCTGTGTTCAATTAAAATGAAAGTACAATAAAGTATTTAATATTAAGATTATAACGATTGCTTAATGATTACAGTTAGTTAGTGTTTGCTTAAAAGAAGAATACAAAAAAAAAATTTTAAAAAAATAAACATTTCATAAAATTGACACTAATAGCTAGATTTATTTTGTTATTGGTTTATGTTTGCTTGCATTTATATTGAATTTTGTCTTCTGCACAATTGGTTTTGGTTTTGGTTTCTGCACTTTTTCCTTTGCCTTTGCTGACTGCTCTGATGTTTCTGCTTTAGCTTCTGTTTGTTTAAATGCATCCAATTGTAATTTCTCCATTACTGTGAGTAATTCGGGATTTTTGTATTTGTTTATCATGGGATCGCGTCTCATGCGCGTTTTTTCTGTAGTTTCTTTCTTCTTCTCTCTTTCAAGTTTGGAACGTAGTTGATCCAAAACATCAGTATACACACTTGCATGCTCTATTTCAGCTGTGGGTGAAACTGTAATTTCATCAACCAAAATTTTACCAACTTCACCTAGCATGTTCTGGAATAAAAATTAAAAATCATCGTCATTGTCATCACATTATCAAAATTATATCTACAGAAGTAGGAGGAACGGAACTTACATTGAATGCCTCCAATTCGTTTTCTGTTAATAAAGTTACAGCTGTTCCTTTGCGACCAGCACGACCTGTGCGTCCTATACGATGAATGTAGGTTTTAGCATGACGCGGTTGATCATAGGACACGACAATATCAACATCGGGAATGTCAATACCACGTGCCAAGGCATCCGATGCAACGAGGCCATGAATTTGACCGCGAGCAAACTTATTTAGGGTGCTAGCGCGCTTCTTGGCGTCCATATTAGCGGATAGTTCCTTAATAATGAAAGCATCTTCTTTTGTTCTCATGAAAAGTTCCTTGAGCACAAAAGCCAAACGTTCCGCAGATTGAGCGCTGTTGGTAAAACATAAAAATTTCTTCCAGTCGTGTTCTTTGATGAGTGAGAAAAGGGTAAGCGGTTTAACGCGTGTCTCAGTAATGCAATATTTCTCTGTAAGTTCTGCTGGGGTTGTATACTTCCCAATGAATTTGCCACTGGCCTTGTTGTTTTCTTCATTCAGGGCACTTGCAGATAGTTTAGCTGCCAGTTCCTCCAGGTTAGGTGGCACAGATGTAAACAGTTTCGGATGGAACAATCGTAACTCTTGCAGTTTCTCTGGATCTTGGGTCATTGTTGCAGAGAAAAGCATCTTGTGTGGTAGTTTATAAGTGAGCTCCAAGGTCATTAGATTCAAAGGTGCTGCATGACCAGAAAACAATTCATTTGTTGTATCCCGTACTTGCGAATCAATATGGTAAAGCCAATTTTGAAAGACAGCATCCATAATACGATCCGCTTCATCAATGACTATAAATCGCAGTGACTTCAGACAGAAGCCCTTTGTTGAATGCAAATGTTCCACAAGGCGACCTGATTGAAAATTTCTTTTTGAATGATGAATCTGTTTAAATGAAAGTACCATAACTTACCTGGCGTTGTCACCACTATATCCACCATGGAGTAAAAGTTTCCCTTGTACTCTTCTACAAGTTTTTTCTGTTCCACTTCGAAAGGTGTTTGTTTTGACAACAAACCAACCTTCAAGACAGTCTTTTTGCAAAGGGCAGTAAAAACTTTATAAACTTGCAATGCCAATTCAGCCACAGGCAATATAACCAATGCATACACCTTACGCTCTAAACGTGCTTCCAATAGATGCACGATGGGTACAGCAAAAGCCAACGTTTTGCCACTTCCAGTGGGTGCAGAGACGCAAATGTCGCGTGGCCGAAATGGTACTGGTTTTCTGTGTGCCTCAATTACCCATGGTATAACAACAGTTTGTACTGGAAAAAGTCGGTTAATATTCATTTCCTTAAGTGCTTCTCGCACCACCGGTTCTAGATAAGTTTGGTTTTCGACTGCATCACTTAACTCTTCTAAAGGTGTTGTGTCATCTACGTTCGGAAGAGTTGTTTCAATTATTGTAGGGTGCGCTAGCCATGGCGGTAATACCATTTCAACCTTCTCGACTTTTTTAAATGCCTTATCTTCACCAAGTACCTCAAATTCCTTCTCATTTTCAGACAATTCAGGATTCTCATCAATCGGCATTGTATTTGCCGGAAGATCCTCTATGTCAGATTCTTCTGCATCTTCTTCGTCATTCTTAATCACTGCACTTGCAGTTGGAGCTGCTGCTGATGGTTCGCTCACGGTTTCATGCTTTCGTTTGCGACTCTCCGCTTTCTGAAGCAATTTCTGTAGAATTGCATCTTCGTTTGTTTTTGATGTTTCTTTCGGTTCCTCTGTGTAACTTTAATGGTGAATAAATTGAATAATTAACACTCATAATTTTTGAATATTTTTCATAAAATTACTCACCGTTTTACTGTAAATAATTCCATGTTAATTGTTTATACTTTTTATAAATCTCCCGGTCTGCACGTGTTTGCTTGTCGTTTCGTTTACAATTTGTAAATATCAATCAGCTGTTCACGCAGGGCTGCACAAATCATACATGCGTGTACGTACAATCGATAACAAACTATGAGATTAATCGGAATGATGAATTGATGAAATGGTTATCGTACGTTAAAGTTTAAGTGAGTATTTTAAATGAATGAAACTTAACTTAATAAATTTATATAGGAAATTGAGATTTTTTTTTTTTAATTTACGAAATACATGAAGATTCTTTAGAAATGTGTTAATTGTATCAGAAATACTTACTGAAATAAATTCAGATAATTAAATTATATGAAATTATCACAATTAAAAGGCGTAAATATATCCAACATTAGAGGAAAACACTTGTCTTTAGTCTTTCGTTTGTTTTGTGTCTGGTAAAAAGATGAGTTTGGGTCATGTGTAAGTGTGGTGACACATTGACCCCACTGTGTTTTCCTTCTTAATTAACGTTTATGATAAGGATATCCTAATTAATGTAATTAGGTCACATTTCAACAAGCTTATAAAACATATAGTATTAGTAGTTCCATGAAACATATTCATTTTATATATTAAAACTAATATTATATGTACATATATATTTATATATCCTTACATATTATAAAACAAAGTCCCCCAATCGCGTCTCTCTCTCTCTTCCGAACAGATTTTCATACTGTTTTCAGCAATGGATGGATTGATTTATGAGGTTTTGGTGTATAAGTATTTCATATTTGCACAAATATTGACGATAATTGTTGAAGATGTCGGAAAAAATTATGACGACTTGAAGATTTTTATATTTTTTTTTTTATATTTGTCGCAAAATATACTAAACCGATTTTAATAATTTTTTTCTTAAAACAACAAATGGTAAATATACTTTTTTTAGGATTCAGTTTTTCAAATTTTGTCCAATGCCAAGCACAGAAACGTTCGTACGTTTTCACGCTTGTGCTTCTTCTTGAATTTTGTGTTGTTTTTGTTCGTAGAAAAGGAGCGCCAATGTACCTCCAAAACATGGTCAAGACCTACTTGTCGGAGAGGTACTTACATTATGATAGCGATTAAGGAAAAAAAAACTTCGGTGCATAGCCCACTTTTGTGGAAACTAATGTATGATCAGGTCTTGCGGCTACATCTACCCGGGAATTGTAATACGTTGGGCTTTACAGACGAGCTATGTCGAATATTAACTGGTAAGGAGATAAGGGACATCGAGCAAATAGCAAATGCATTTATTAGCGCGGTTACAACATGGCTTAGGTCTTCGCATGGAATTCTGCTCCGTACGAGTTGGCAATCGACTATCGTATAAAGAGTACCTAGCATACGTTAATGCTGCGATGGGTCATAATGCTTTATCCTGGATGCTCCCAAACGTCGGAGGCCCTAAGGCTGACAAGCGCCGGTTCTTATCAGTTGTGTTGTGAGTTGTGACTTTCATTATGCCATACACTGGTCCCATTTGGGCCGAAAAGTCTAAGTCCTACTCGAAAATTCTTTCGACAACAAATTGGCGCTGCGCTGAGAATGATATCGGGTTTTCGAACAATCTATGATGATGTGGTATCGGCATTGATTCCTATTGACATATTGGCTGACAAAATGCGAAGAATCTACGAGACTTACCAAGGGCGACCAGACAAAGATGGCTGAACGCTGAAAATGGCAGATGGACGTATAGATATTAGACGTTACCGGACATTCAAGAATGGTTGGGCAGGAAGAACGACGTAACAAACTAAGATTAACTTTGGCTATGTTCTTCACGCACCTTTTATATTTTCTGATTATTGTTCTAAGTTTATATTTTATATGGGAGGTACCCCCCTCCTAGTGGTAGTGTTTTGTATGGAAGTGATCAGTTTCGGCTAATTCCGACATTTGTTTTGCGTATGGATACTTTAGCTCTCTAGCTAAAAAACTCAGGGATTAGTTTGCATACATGCAGACAGAGAGACGGACATAAACTCGAAACGTCGAGCTGATCAAGAATGTATATACTTTGCAGGGTCTCCGATGTCTCTTTCTATGTGTTACAAACTTCATGACAAACTTATAATACTAATCACTGTATGAAGAATATAAAAAATATTTTATAATATTTTACTAAATCCAAAAAAAGCACAAATTTCGTAGAAGTTGAAAAGAAACCGCAAATAAAATATAACGGTAATCACTTTCGTCTTTAACTTATTTTCTAAAAATAGCTGAGTACTTTAAAAACAAAATGACAAAGGTCTGATAAAAGTAATGGAAGATTTTCAAGAACATAAACAATATGAAACTAGTTCCTTATTCAAATGATTGCTAATTCACATATTACGCTCTCGTTTTACATAAATCTTTGTCATAGATAGATTTATGTCTTCGTCTAGAAAGGTTTTCATTAACGATCCAAATTATGTTTGTACATAACATATCGTACATATGTGATGAAAATGTTTTCCAAAAATTTCATTTAAGTTTATATCTGATAAACTAGTGAAACAAGTGTTTTGGTTCTCCATTTTCAGAAAAACTCTAAGCTGGCATATTCAACGGTGATTGATGATCGATCCAAATTTCCACGGTTCAATGTCAGAAATTGAGAAGAACGCATGGGATTCGTTTGTTTTGGTTATTCAAAATTTCTTAGTTATAACGACGTTAAATACGTTGAGGAGATGTTGTCTCACTGCCAGCAACTTGGATACAACATCAACATCAAATTACACTTCCTTTACAAACATTTATTTCATTTTCCGGAGTATGTCGGAAAATGACATGAGTGAAGAATAGACTAATTATACCACCCAAGCTAATTTGACTGTGGAGGAATGATTCCAGGGTCACTGGAATGCACATGTGCTGCCTAGAGTATTCAGAGTTGGACTTCGTCATTTCTAAGGAGTAGAAAATCATATAAAAGAAAATTCAAGAGTTTGAAGTTTTCTTAAATAAAATATTTTTGTACGATAAGAGTATTTTTCCTTAGTTGATACAATAAAACTAATAACATATTTGAATAAATTATTCCACATAAATGCTGCAGTCTACTGTTATCTGGAAGAGATAACTGCATAAAACCTAAAAAAGTCATAATTTCTACATGGGAAGTTTTTCATTTCTTCAGTTAAAGTTTGTAAAACATTCATTTTGAAATGAAATCATATTTAATATTTTGTTTAATTTTCATTTTTTGATCTAAGATTTCTTTCAATATTTGAATCCGCTCCTGATGTAAGGCTAACTGCAATTGATGTAATCTTTCTTTCTTCTTTGTAATGTGAAATTTTTACTGATGCATTAAAGTTAAAATATTAAATACAAACAAAAAAAAAAAAAAAATAAAAAAATATTATAGCTTAGGAGGAGAAGCAAAAGATGTAATACAATATTATAGAATGAGAAAAATAAAAAAAAAAACAAATGCATTAAGATGAATAATAAAATAATTGATAAAGTTTGAAATTTGTCTTTGGGGATTTCATTTATCCAATCTTAGCTTAAACTTTCTTAATCACAAATTGCTCTGTTTAAATGTGAATATCTTGTTAACGCAAAATTTACTGTAACAATAATAATTTTGTCATCGTTTAATGACATTTTTTTGGGAATTTTCTCCCATGTGAATCACGTAAATGAGAGCACAATCATATGATCAAAAGACGTAACGACCAACAACATGATTGAGGCTTGGCTGATTGAGAAAACTTGAGGCTAACAGACGCAATTCAATGATAAAACCACAAGAAATCGGACAGAAACACTAAACTAGCGTAAAATAATTAAGCCAGATTTGCGACAAACCACCAAATCACAGAACCCAGAAACCGGTTTCATACTTCAAACTTTAAGTTGACGCCGTTAAGAAACAAAAACAAAAAGTCCAGACATCATAATACAAACCAAAACCAAAAAGAAGTTAAGTAGAAAAAAAAATCACATAAGAATATTACTCAGATACTCAGAACTGCAACTTAGCTTAACAGAACGAAATAAACACTTTTAAATATGCAAATAAATCTTGGGTTGCGGTTTAAAACGAAAAAAAAAAAAAAAATTACAATAAATATAAAAAATACAAATTGTTTATATTTAGCGCAATGGAAATTCACTTAATTTGTAGGAAAAAAAAAAAAAACGATATACACAATGGAGAAAGAAAAAAACCATGGTGTTTTGAATTAAATTGCGTATACGCCCTGTGATCGATTCATGTGATCAGCGATCTCTTGTAATCTCCGACAATGCATGTCGTTAGTTAATCAAACGCATTTCCGTCAACAAAACCAACAACAACAAATCAATGAAAATGATTCAAGTGACAAGATTTTTACAACAAATTCCGATTTATCTAATTGACATTTCTCATAAATCAAGCTCAAGTTGATTTGCACTTGCACCTGTTCCACTTCAAAAATCTACTTAAGACAAATGTGACAGTTTCTGAAATGAAATGAAATGAAATAGTACAATATTATATATTTATATAGTATAAATCCTAAACATTGACACACCTCAAAACTTTTGATAAATACCAATTGATTTTAAGATCAGATTTGCTTTAAAGTTTGCTGATATTTTATCAAAAAGTGTGGTTTCATTTTATGATACTAAGATTTGCATAATTTATTTCACTATTTTTAGTATCTGCTAATGCGACTCTTCTCATTTGGATATCTTAAAACATGTGTTAGTCATTCTTCCACTCACTTAGTGAGTTACTCTCCCGCTCTTTGTTTCTTTGGGTTTTTAGCCACCTCTTTAACTTACAACACACTTTTGCTTTATTCAAATCGGGGGAATTTTTAATAAAATAAACGCTTTCACGGCTAAAACAGTTAAAACAACTAAATTGATTGACGTTAAACGCTCGCTCGCTCACTCACTTGTTTGCCTGACGCCATATGCCTTCCATCCCGCCACATGCATATTAAAGCCAACAGAACGAGAGAGCTTGGCCTGATACTCAATTCAATTTAATTCAATTCAACTTATCTGAACTGAACTCCGCTCAACTCAACTCTCACTTGCCCCGATCATATCATATTGTATCTACATATCTTTGACGTCGCCGATCATACTCATTGCTACTCACCTGTTTAGAACATGGAAACTTGTTCATATTGAAGTATGGGATTTGTTTTTACTGTTGTTGTTGTTGTTGTTGTTGCTATTGTTGCTGTGTTTAGCCAATCTCACACACGCTTATAAAACCCTAGGATATAAAAGCGCAAGCGTTCATTTGCCAATGTTCCGCGGTGCGTTCAAAACGCAAATATTTTATCAAATAAATTTCTAATTTTAAGCATTTGTCCAACTTAAAAACTTCAAAAAAAAAAGATATTCATAAATTCGCGCAGAACTTACGAAATTGTGAAGAAAATAGAAAATATTCATATTAAAAAAATAAAAAAAAAATAATTGATTTTCTTTAAAAGTAATCGCAAGAGTGGCGCGTCTTTGAAGGAATAAAATTTTTTGTGAAAAAAAAAAAATAAAAATTGAAAAAAAAAAAAAAACAAAAACTAATTCAAAATAAAATGGCAAATATTCTCAATATAATTTTTCTTGGATTAATTGCCTTGCACAGCAGTCAAGCCGCGTAAGTAGCTCAAATTTAATAGAAATAAACAAAACAGATACTTAAAAGTCAGCAAGCGACAAGAGCAAGTTCAGTTTTGGTTAATTTAATTGCCAAAACCATTTAATTAAGTTCATTTTTTATTTTTGTGGTATTCAAATAATGACCAAAAGCAACGTCAACAACTATAAAAAACAAACTGATACTTAAGAGCATAGCCAAATAAATCATAAGTCGAAGCCAACTACAGTAAATAAATAAGCAAAAAACATACAAGAAAAATTATTAACATTATCGGTTTCACTGTAGAATTCATACACTTCACACAATTAGACTCCATTTTGTGAAGATAAGATGTTTTAATAAGTATAATCAGTTTTTTATACAAATTGTTAAATTGTTAAAGTAATTTAATCTAATAATTAAATTTAAAATACAGTGAAGCTTTAAATCCTTCAGTCAAAGAAATGATCAGTTAATAAATGAGTTCTATTCTACTCCTAGTAATATGTTGTCGATTGCATAACTTAAGAAATGCCAAAGTTTTCCAAACAAAAACATAAAATTCTGTCAAGGACGATTGATCTAAGTTTTTGATGTAATGTAGTAGAATATTAGTATTAGAAGTTTTCAGTTATACATTCCTTTACTTGTATAAAAATAAACTCTGCCAGTAAGCGGGTAAATCCAAATGAATCATATGAAAAACCTACTTAGAACACAATGAGGTTTTTATATCTGAGGGTGTAGACTAGATTTATTACTTACATACATATGTATATCATCTGGAATTCATTCAAAGTTTTTACAAACATGACGCCACTACGAAAGATGTAGACAAATTGAAACCAAAAATAATAATCAATAATCGTAACCACATTTAAATCGTAAGTCATAGTTGTCAACGACATTCCTTGAGCTGCCAATGATCGTGCAATTGATAAAACGCACACTAATCGTCATATGCATTAATACGAGTTGTTGAGGATTTTTTTAAAAATGTTTTTTTTTTTATAATATTCAAGGTCACTAAATTGTCTTTACCATTCTTGTGTGAGATTATTGAACTTACCTATTATTATTATTATTATTACTAATGTTATTACTCATTGTCATTGTTTTTTTTTTAATTTTTTTTTTTTCATTTGGTCAAAAAATATAATTTTTTTTTTTTATTTATTAGTTTCTTGTTTTTTTTTGAACAAAAGAATTCTCAAGTTTAGATTGCAGTATCTATAGAGTAGAACATGTGATCCAATGTTTAATTGAATACTTTGTATAATATAATATAAGTAGTTGCACGTATTTGACAAATTTCCAAGATTTAGAAGAAGACATTGAAGAATTGAACTTTAATAGCAATAAAATTAAGAATTAAATATTGTAATATGAAGGCAATTGAATTACTCAGATATTTACATAGAATATAGAATTGATTTTATTTGTAATTTAATTTTAAATAAACTACAATACAACAGTTTTTTGTAGTCTAGTGTAAAGGTGAGATAGAAGTTTGGGCAAAATATTGAAATATATTGTATGTAGTACAACTAATTATAATATTTACAGCTGAATCAATAAGAAGACTCTCTCCTCTTTGAGATTGAGAAAAAGATTAAAGTTTCGACACTGAAATGAAACAAATTTATATTATTTAAAAATTGTCATTTGTTTTATTTTTAAATTTGAATATAAAATGATTAAAAAGTTATACATACATTAATTCCTTTCATCAGAATGTAGAATATTATTATTATTATTATATTAAATTAGGTAAATTATACAATTAAGTACCTTAAATTATAAGAGGTTTTGCATTTTTAAAAGAGTAACAGGACTTTGGACAGGAGTCTAATACAACGTCTACATTTAGTAAATGGTCATGAGTTAGTTGAGTGTGCCCTATTCGGAGGCAAATAAACAATTTGGCAGTCTGTTGGATACAAGGTAACCAAAGCGTCCTGATTTTTTATCTCCAATATGCTGGAAGTCTGTCTAGATCTCGGTATCTTGGAATAGAATATCTAACTACTATTTAACCTAAATTTTGTTAATTCTAAATGTGAGACATTTTCTGTATGGGAAAAGTTAAGCAAAGTGACAAATTGATATTTATTATGGAATGTTTTGTTAAAAGGCATTAAACTTAATTTCTATTGGCAAATGAGAGTTTCCATATATCAGAATGTTGATGAGAAAAAGAAAGAAAGAATGAAAGAAAAAAAGATCGATGGTATTAATTTATCATTTGTTATAATAAGATTTATTTCTTATCCCTTCTTTCTTCCATTGTTCATCTTTTCTTAATGAGCGTGCGAATCTTTAGTATTCTGCAGATCAAAACTTTATTCTCTTTGACATGCGGGTTGGTCTGGGCTAAAAATACTTATACATAGTTGTAGTAATAAAAAAAAATTCCATAAACTTTATTTATTTTAAATCATTAATCAATTAAATTTGCGTCACACAGAACAAAAAAAAAAAAAACCACAAATATTTAAGAATATTTATCCGGTTATTGATTTGAACAAATAAAAATTAACAAAAAAATCAAAACGGTTACAATTGTTCCTTCATCTTGTTTCGTCTAATTGCCAGAATAAGTTCTATACACTTCACAAAATCGGGTGTATGATCAATTTAGTCTGAGGTTTGTCGGGGACTTGATACATAATATTGATATTATCAATGAATCCATTCGTATCTCCTTATATAAAGTAATTAATAGTTATTAAAGTAAAAAGCTGACATATTAAATAGAATTGAAATTTAAAATTATGGAATCCTTATATCAAACTGCTGAAGTTAATATTAGTTCATTCTAAATTAATTGCATTGAATAATTGAATGGACTTAATACTACTTATTATTATGATGCAGTCTAGAAAGGTTCATAATAAGGAGGCTAAGAAACTGCAAATCATTGGAAACAAAAGTAACTACAATTTAATCCTATAAATAGAAATAATAAACTTTTGTGAATTGTGTATCTTGTAGTTGTTTTTCTTGTTTTATATTTTTATAATTATTTTTTTATTTTTGATTATGTGATATTGCGCAACTTTTTGTCATATTTGTACGAGTATTGTGTCTACAAAAGAACAAATATCAGATCAAATCAGATCCGCGTCTTTGACACTTTCATAAAATATAAAAGTTTTTATATTTGCTATTGTAACAAAACAAAAATAAAATATATAAAATAAAAATATAAAACATAAACAAAGTCATAAAGAATTTTATGTTAATTGAAATTGAGAGATTTACGTATGTGAAATTGTTTGATGACCTTCAAATTCAAATGACACCCGAAATACTTTAAGTAACAATAAATATAATACTTTCACTAAAAAAAAAAAAATTTAGTAAAGCCAACTCAAATCACACATTTTAAATAATATGAAAATCCTGTTTGCTTTCGGATAAGATAAAGAGCTCAGTCTGCTATTAAAATACGATTAAATGTTAGTTTATTTATCTTTAAGATATGTTAAACACTTGTACAATCTTAAATTCTCTCTATATATGTATGTAAGTATGTCTCCCACTCTTCTGTTTGATGATCATTAAAATTGTGTATCTAACACTCATACGCACTGTTTAACACTTTATTTATTTTGTAGTATTTATTTAATACTTAGTAATTATATCTATTCTATTTTATTTTATTTTATTTTTTTTTTCAAAATACAGTTCAGCTCCTTACGTTTTCAAACGTCAATTTCCACCAGATTTTATTTGGGGTGTTGGCTCATCATCTTATCAAATCGAAGGTGGATGGAATGCTGATGATAAAGGCGAATCTATTTGGGATTTCCTAACACACACACATCCTGAGAAAATTGCTGATAAGTCAAATGGTGATATAAGCTCCGACAGTTACCATAAGGTAAGTTGCATCTGTTGAAATCATTTCTCGGTTATAAAATTAACAAAACAATTTCATTTACGAGCATATTTACTTGTAAGAGTCTTAATGGCTTAATGGTTATTCATTGCAGTGAATTACAAAAGTTTATGCAAATTTTGTGTTCTGTTTAAAAATTATACAGATTTATAATTGTGTCAGATGCCAGATGCAAGATCTATATGTCAAAACCAGTCATTTGCTACTTATGAGTATTTCTATTCACTTACTTACTTATTTAATTATTTAGTTATAGTAGTAAGTAACATATTTGTTGTAATTAAAAGTAGTAGCCACCCACCTTCAAGTTTAAGTGAGTTGAATTGACTGAATTTACCATAAGTACGAATAGTTGCAATTGTTGTCAGCAAAAGATTACACAAATACAAGTAATATGTACATTTTAACAAGGTTTATAAAGAGTTCATAATGCATACTATTTTCTTTTAACTTGATACATTAATCAAACTGAAGATTGCTGCCTCATACTCATACAGACTCAAATCAGGTCTACTATGTAATAGTAAAGTACTACTAGTTTTGAGCAGGTGTGTCTTGTCTACTAGTCTTGTCTTGTTTAGTCTGAGTGTGACACATTTTATAACCATTGATATATGATTACCTATTTCTAAATATTTAGTAGTAGTTATTGTTGTCTTAAATAAATATGTACATATATGATCGTATGTCGAAAGATATGCCAAGATAATGAATACAGAAACATTGTTTATAGTTCCGGCAATGAGTACATACATACGAGTATAAGTGCGACTGCTCGTGTCTGTATTTATAGTATAATTGCAGATTTATAATAATATAAACATGAACTTTTGACCATGATTATTATGCCGATTTAAGGGTTAAAGAACTCTGGAAGCAAATTTATTTAAAAGATTATTTTAAAGATATGAATTTAGTCATTTTTGTTTACATTTTTGAACTGCTCAATTGTGCTTAGTATAGTATGATTACTTAATGAAAGTACACAATTTCAAACACAAGTACATATTTACTTAGATGTAGACTTAACTTCAATCAGTTCATTGCGAATCATATTTTTAACTAGTAGTTTATGAAAAATTCACTTTGAGAATTGTAAATAGGTAATTGATCTTAAAAGTTAGTTGTTTTTTTTTTTTTAAATTAATTAATTCCCTCAATCGCCTTTGACATCATAAGATCACGATGTAATATAGTGTTCCTAACAAATCACGGGGTTTATTTTGTGTTGCTTGCAACCATTTGGAGCCGTGATCCCTAATATTTGTACAGTATTTGATAAACATACGTGTTTGTGTACTTAGATTTAGTAAGTGAAATCAAGTTCATTCAGATCACTGCAAATCACACATAATAAGTAATAAGTAGCTAAGGAAGAATGCACTTATTAAACCTGTTAGATACTTTGAGAATTGTTAAGTATTTATGCTTATAATGATGTAATTGATCTTTAATATTATATTTTAAATGAATGAGGTCAATTAATGTCAATAATATTAAACAAGAAACTCATAATTGATCTCGTGTAGATTATATAATTTGTATCATATTTACATTGACATTATTCTCAAGTTAGAATTGTGAAATATTGTTTATTTTTATACTTATGAATTATGCAATTTACAAACTACGAGTACCATATTTACAAACTTAGTTAATGGGGTTAATGAATGAGATTACAAATAAAAAAAAAAAAAATTATACATTTCATGTTTATTCTATGATATTTTTTTATGTTATAATTCTAATATAGAAATTATTCAAAAATCATTATCATTGTACTGCATCCGTTTCAAAACTTTTTGCCATATAGAATCCTTCAAAAATGCTTAACTGCCAATCAATTGAATGAAATTAAATACCGCCCACAGAAATTGGTCGCTTTCAATCCATCAAATACTACTTACTATAAAATATAAAATGAATTAATATCTAATTACATGAGACTGTTAACGCCTTAAATTTGTAGAACTATGACTCTATTATATCTACTAAGTATTTGTTTGTATGTATTTCTGATTTGTGGATATAAAATATTATTTGATTTTATTTAATTGAAGATTAATGAGTGCACAATTTATATTTATATTGTAAACATGTAAATAACTAAAGTTTCGTTCTAATTGAGATAACAACACTTAATAGATACACATACATACGATACATATAATACTATTTGTATGAACATGCAAAGTATCTCATACTATAAAATTATATTGTATGCCGTGTAAACAAAGCACATTAACAAAAATTTAATATTTAAAGTCAATTAATCTTAACTGGTGATGAAGAGTCAGGCACAGTCAGACAAACAGTCAGTCAGTCAGTCAGTCAGACACTTGGACAGATTATCCGACTACTTATATACATATTCAAGAGGTCGGACCGAACCGAACCGGACAGGTGTAGTAGCGATCTACATAGTACATATACATATGATATATGGTGACGACGGACTTAGTCGGCTTACTTAACACGATCATTGGCATTTTCACAGCTGAGTGATTGAGTTTGTTGATTTTTTAGATTTATGTAGATATTTTTAAATTTTGAAAACATTACTAATAAAAAAATAAAGAAACCCCAACGCATATGACTTATTATTATATTAGTATTTCGCATTAAACAAATGAGAAGATTTTCAAGAGCTTAATTCCAAGATACTTTTTTGCTTTATTATAATTAAATTATTATTAGCGATTGAATGAGAAATTACCGCAGGTGTTAAAGTTTTATATGTACATAGTTGGAATCGAATCGAATATATTTTTAAATCGAATGGAATGGAAAAAACAATAATAAAAATTCAGATTTACACAGCAAAAATATTCAAGCTGATAAAGATAATTTAAATGAACCGAGGGGTGATCTGTGCGAACTTGATTTGACTGGTATTTGATAGCTTGTTCAAAGCATAATTAGCCTTGTCCACCATTTGTACTCGAAGTATTTGTACTAGAGAGGTAAAGCATACTTGTCAAATGGAAGTCGCTTAATAATCAAGGGGCTGTAACAATTAAACAAAGAGAAGAAAGAAGGAGAATACGTACTTATGTTAGATACTCACTTACTTACTCACTCACTTACTTACACGTATAATATGGAAATATTCTTATGGATTTAGGAAATTGTTTAAATTTTTGCATGACATGCAACTTACGTTACTTGTAATGGAAACACCATTGAAAGAGACTTGTAGAATTCGTATAATCTGGTTTTGACCTTAATGCTATAACAAATGAGCCATTGTCCACAGTCTTGTCATATTCTAATTATGTACATACAATCAAATTACATCACTCACTAATGAATACTTTTCTTATACTATTATCTCATCTCAATTCATTGCAGTGGCGAGAGGATGTCCAAATGGTAAAACAACTACATGTTGGCGTCTATCGGTTCTCACTCTCCTGGCCAAGAATTATGCCTGGTGGTTATATGAATCATGTTAGCAATGCTGGCATACGTTATTATCGCAATCTCATTGATGAACTGCTGCACTATAATATCACACCAATGGTCACGATCTATCATTGGGAGCTGCCACAGCGACTCCAAGAGTTGGGTGGCTGGACAAATCCTGAGATTATACCACTCTTCAAAGACTATGCCCGTCTTGTCTTTGAAATGTTTGGTGATCGTGTTAAGTTTTGGACTACAATCAATGAACCTTGGCATGTATGTGAACATGGCTATGGTGTTGACTATATGGCACCTTCTTATAATTACCCGGGTATTCCTGCCTATCTTTGTGGACACAATTTGCTGAAGGCACATGCTGAAGTCGTACACATGTATCGTGAACATTATCAGAAACATCAAGGTGGCCGAATCGGTATTACTTTGGATACATCATGGCCGGAGCCTGCATCGGATAGTGCAGAAGATCGTGAGGCTTCGGAACGTGCTATGCAATTCTATGTGGGTTGGTTTGGTCACCCAATATTCTCGAAACATGGCAACTATCCAAAAATAATGATTGATCGCATTCGTAACTTGAGTAAGGAACAAGGCTTTACACGCTCCCGTCTGCCAGAATTCACTCAAGATGAAATCCATCGCATACGTGGCACATCAGATTTCTTTGGCATCAATACTTACACCACCAATTTGGTTGTACCGAATGACCATAATAACACTGGTGGTTTTCCTGTACCATCTTTTAATCATGATATGGGCGTCATCGAAAGTCAGGATCCCAATTGGACCGGTTCGGGTTCGGTTTGGTTAAAGGTAGGTTTTCTTGATCTTTCAATTATGCAAACAATTATATATACAATATTATATATACTATTTCTGTATATGACATGAGGGCATCTCTATGTTATATTGTTATTATTGTCCGATGTCGTGTTGCTGTCTTGTTGTGTATTCATTGTTATAAGATTTATTACACAAAATAATAGTTTCAATACAACTTATTAGACCGCAATCAGTCACGATTACGACAGAACGACCAATACTTATAATTAGATGATCTAATGATAATGATGTCTATCACAGATACTAGTAGACAAGACAATCTGTGAGTGAGTGTTTGTGTCAAGTTTTAGCTCTTGTGTAATATTGTATGTTTGCTGAGGTGCAAATCCTATAATCAGAGAGAAAGCCGCCGCCGCCACCGCCGCTACATATTGAATTTATGCTGTTTGTGAGCTCAAAGTGAAAAATTCCAACATGACAAATGAGTTTTTCTCCTCCACCTTCTACTCCTCCCGCTTAGAGTCAGTCCTTATGCTTCCGTGAGGGTAACTAAAACTACTTAACTTAAATTAATTCAATTTATAGTGTTTTCCCAGTGGAGCATACCAAGAATGTAGACAAACTGACAAACAGATAGACAGAGAGATGTAGAGAGAGAGCAAGAGTGAGTTAAGGATATAAGTAGAAAGACAAGTAATTGCAAGGTGTTACACTTGTTACTCAAGAGGGTTGGTTCGGGCTGAAGTTGAGTTTGGTTGGAAAAGGGGACACAGCATCAAGATTGAGGTTTAGTAGTCGCAGGTGGTTTGACTATGCTTGAGGACAATGAACTTTGAAGTCAGGAAGACAAAAAGATACTTGTAGAAGAAGCAATTTGTGTTTCTTTTATTTGTATGATTTAAGATGAAAGTGCTTCCGGTTTTAGTATGAAAAGTGAATTTTAATTAAACGAAAAATAGTATGCTACTGTAAAATATTGTACAACGCAAAAGATGAAAATTAATGAATTCTTTCAATTTTTCTCTTATTCTTATAGGTTGTACCCAAAGGCATGTATAATTTACTCATGTGGATCAAAAAGGAATACGATAACCCACAAATTATTGTTACCGAAAATGGTGTTAGCGACCGTGGTGGCCTGGAAGATTATGCCCGTGTTGACTATTATAATTCCTATCTAACTGCTGTTCTTGATGCCATTGAAGATGGTGCTAATGTCAATGGTTACATTGCCTGGAGTCTGATGGACAGCTATGAATGGAAAGCTGGCTTCACTGAGAAATTCGGTCTCTATCATGTAGATTTCAACTCACCCAATCGTACACGTACACCAAAGATTTCTGCTCGTGTCTTTGCCAATATTTGTAAAACAAATATGGTAGACTGGAGTTATAGACCAACATTGGATGATGAGCAATTAACAGTTATGGCACGACTACCAGAAATGGACTACAGTTCTGGTGGAGCGGTTAATAGAGTCTCAATAGGTCTATGGTGTCTGATGGCGTGTACATTGTTTCTATTCGCTGGACTGACTTCAATAATAAATAAATATTAAGGGTTTATTTCATAAACCTTGCCATATGATTTTTTTTTTATTTGTAAATACAAAAGACAAATGAGACATATATGTAGAATAAGTAAGATGATGATGATGCAAAGTATTGCGTATTCTTTAAGTCAATTACGATATAGGAGAATAGTAAAGTAATTGTTGTAATATATTTATATAAGAGTTTTATATACTATATATTACCTATAATAATAATAATAATAATAATAATAATGTATTTAAAGCAATAAAGTTGTGTGATATTATAAATGATATAAACATGTGTTTTGCCACTACTTATCCCGATACGGGTTTGACAAGATCATCAACATATTTTTTTTTTTTTTTTTATTGTATACAACTACATCATTAGATAGATAGCTTTCTGTTACCGAGTACAATGGACTCTATTGAACCTTAATCTATGGTTAACAAAAAACTGTAATAAAATACTTTAAGTATATTGTATTTTATACATCACTTCCGTATCAGAATTAAGAAGACAATAATGTGGTTAAAAAAAGATCTTTCATATGTTATGGTGTCAATAAAAGATATCAATGAACACTCATTACTGAATCTACCCACAGAATTTTGAATCTAAATATGTATGTATAACATCAGTTAACAAAACAAATAGCCCGCGTTTATACTATAAATATACGATAGACATTTGTTTAATAGTTACAAATCTGTAATGTTATGTCGCTTTGGATAATGACTACAATAAATGACAATAATCAAACGACTATGGCGACGACTTTCAATAATCTCAGCTAATTATAGGGCTGACTAGAAGTTATTTTTTTTTTTATATGCGTTCTTTATTGATGAAAGAATACAAATTATAAAACCAAATCGAAAACATAAAGAAAATGTTTGCATCATTTGCTGTTCACGTGTCGTCTAACCCTCTTCTCGAGAGATACTCACTTACTTACTTACTTACTAACAATATTGTATTTGTTTTGTCAATACAAGTTTCCAAAGCTTTAATGCTTGTCACATCCGCTTTGACCAAACATATATCTACTATTTAACTATAACAAATGATTTAAATCACACAATATTGAACAATAAATAAAGAAATAAATAAATAAGCAAAAATAAATAATAAATAAAAAAAAAAAAAAAATGAAATTGAAATCAAATTCAATGTTAATTTAAAGCGACTTTCAAAAGGCTTCGAGTTGATGAGATTACACGAAATGTTCAAAACTATTGTTTGATTTTTTTTAAATAATCAACTAAAATTTTAAGTTAAAGGGAAATGCTAAGTAGAAAAATACGAGACAATTATAAGCGAGACATAAATTATAATTTTTAAATAGGAAATAAATACTTACTTACTTAGATATTCTAATTGTCAGGCAGGCGTGTGCACCCGGCTTATCTATGGCGAAACAAATCACTTGTACACCTGTTTACCTGACTTGGACCTGGGCGCGATTTAATCGATCGATACTAATCGAATTGTCTGCGCTATGGTAATAGCAACAACATTGCCCTACGGGAACTTACTTAGTTAGACGCCATAACCCCTGCTACCCTTGTTGCCTTACCTTTGCTTGCCTTGCATTGGGGCTAACACGGACGACGTTAGCCACATTGTCGTGCCATATTTTTTATTTTTTTTTGTTTTTATTTAAATAAATATTTAATTTGCATTCATTCTGCCAATCGGTCGTTCGCCATCCGCTCTGCAGAGTTTGTTTGACTTCGCCAAAATGCCTTACATGTTGTACTTAGTTTACTATGAAAGCTTTTATGTTAAGTGTCGAACGCCTCCCGCACGGAATGGTGTGAAACAAAATACGAATACATAATACCTAGTATGAGTGAGTTCATGAGTTTCCGCATCTCGAGGTTTTGAGTCGTGCACACGGTTCAACTTAAATACCGCAAAAACTTCTCAACTCTCTTAGTGCAATAAAACCTGTTCAATTTGCCATGCCATTTGTAACGCTTAGAACCATGCATCAGAGACCCCATAAAATATTGTAGACTAGTATAAAGATTAGCATGACCTATGCATGCGTGTTTTTAAGTCCTTGGATAAATTTAAGAATCAGCGTATCTAGGGGAAGAACTAAATGCTAGCGAGCAAGTTACTTTATTACTTAACACATTTTTTTTTCTATATTGTTTAATGAGAAATAAGCTTATTTTAGGGAATTCCTTTTACTTAGAATCCCAGTATTGTCTCAAGTTGTTCCTAGAAATGCAAGTATATCAAGTTCTCTGAAAGAGTTTTAACCCCATACAAAATTCCCTTTCGTTTATTTATGTTTTCATAACCTTCTAAAATTAAAATCATTTGAATTAAAAATTATATTCCGGGTGAAAGGTATGTAAGCTTCGGAGAACCGAAGTCAATGTTCTATTTTTATTTTTGTTTGAATTGCAAAAATGAAATTAGATAAAGTATACAAAAAAATAAGAAAAAATTGTTGTTTGAAATAAAAAAAAAAAAAAAAAAAAACATCAGAGAGTCGTAACATATAATTGCTGATGAAATTATTATAGAAAATTGCATCAGAAAATTGATTTTGTTTGAATTCACGCTATTGTGTAATATCTGCTATCATTGGAAGTTCATTGAAATGAAGCGAACTTCATAAATTAATCAATTCGAAATCGTGAGGTGAGGGTAGATAATAGTGAAATCAGTGCACATATCTTTTGAATCTTGCAATGTTAATCTCCCCAATAAAAATATGTGAAAAAAAGATATTGTAATCCCTTTCAAGGAAGAATATACATTTGTAGTTTAATTTAGAGCATCTTCTCATATTATACGAGTTATAATTATAAAATAACACAGAAGATCTAAATCCGCATGCACCAAAACCATACGAATGATAACTGTAAAGTCTTCTTTTTCGATTGCTGCTTCGCTCGAGTCCTTATGTCATTTTCTTCGAAACCTTCGGCATCATATGATATTTCTTAAAACCTTTTCTTTTGTTTAAAAAAAGTATTTTCCTTATATTTTAAGTGTATTTATATTGAATACCTTTCAATTCCGTGCTACAAGTTTTTAGAAAATATCTATCCTTGTGGACTGTCGTCTTCAGTATGAATTTATTGATTCAAAAAAGTGACAAGAAATACAAGATTGCCACAGTTCGTCCAAGCCTTTTTATCCATCATCTGCACTTTATCGACTTGAGCCACCATATATGTATATCATGAATTTCCAATTCGTTAGTGGCTTTCTTTTATATATATGCTTAATTTTTGTCGAACTTTTCTCTTTCTATGCCGATGAATTGTCCCATTTCATGAGTCTGGTTGTCTTTACCGATTACAATTTGAGACCCTAGGTATATATTTTTTATTTGAATTGTAATATTGCCGATTGTTACTTAGTTTGTAATAAATTGTAATAATTTTTTTTTGGGTTTTTTTACATACATCACTTCTGGTAGAAAGTTACCCGTTTGTTGCTTGCTTTGAAGAGACTAGAGATCGAAACATAACGTTAATCTGTCTGTTAATCTTTCATGCTGTCTGTGGTTTTGTGGTTTCACTGAGACATTTGACATTTTGTTACCACACTGATTTCGAAATTTTGTATTTTTACAATATACGATTTTATGGAGAATAAAATGGACTCTCGCAAAACGATCATAATTTATATCAGAAAATGCGAAACGCTCGTTTAGCGAAATCACTTCATCTATATACTTAAATTGATGTAAATGTAAAAAATATAATGCATTCCATCTTCTGGGCTCCGAGTCAACAAGGAATACACGGAAACGAATGTGCTGATATAGCTGCACGGCATATCAGCAAAGAGCCGTCGCACTACTTTACACTGGCCAACTCCAAGGATTTAAAGAACCTCGTTACCTGTCACCTTTGATCAAAGAAGCTGTCTGCTTGGGCACAATTCAAACATCGGTATATTAGCATCAACACGACGTGTTCTAAAATATCCTTACCCGCCAACTTAACAAGACGAGTAAGCGATATATTTATTCGCCTGCGCTTTGTACACTCACAGGATACCCACAAACATCTTCTCAATGGAACAGCCCGCCCACCATGCACTCTCTGTGGAAATGATCTGACCGTAGACCATCTTCTGGACTTCTGCCAGTATTTGGGGAGCAACAGGGCCTCCCTTTTTGGTTCCCAAGTTCCATCCCAACTATTAAAAACTCCTTCATCCCTTAACATTTCCAAATTTTATAATCTTTTTAAGCACTCAAACATAAATATTTAGAACATAGATACTCGTATAATTAACTCACGAGTCGAAGGCCCCGTTAAACTTGCATTCCAAGTTAAAAAAATATAATACTCAAATATATATTTTATTTTCAACATTTATTCAACGTAAGTTTTATATTTTTAAGGAACTTGATTTTTCTTCGTTCGTTTTGATCATTCCTTTGTCTTTAATCTGGAACGAAGAAACCATAAAAATGTTTCTAAAATTTTGATAATTTATGAAATGTATATGTAAGACTAATTCTTCTTTGAGTAAAAGATGATTAGTATCGGTTGTTTTTGACGTCACTTAAAAATTTATTGAAAATACGATACAGCACTATTATTAAATAAATATATTTGTAGCGCGCTTAGGCACTGCCGTATAAGGGTGATGCATCTCAATGCATAATTCCCCTCCTCTTACAAAGTTGCCTCCACATCTTCTTCTGTAATGTATAGTGTTTTTCGGTAGTCATTTCCTGACTATGCTCTTTCAAAAGTTCATCGATATCAATATTGTTCACTTCCTGCTACCACTTAAGTCACATTCGAAAAATCTCTCTGGACAAAATTTCTTCCAGAAATATGTAAGGGTGCTCTTAGTTACACTTTTCCATACCTTAATCTTGACACAGACAACGATATGGAAGTGATCTTTCCAAAACACCTTTAGTGTCAGTCATATTAAAAAAAATATAAAAAAGACTAACTTTGGCTATGAAGTTGTAATACTCTTCACGCCCCAGTGAGTGGTCCGAGGATCTTGAAATTTATAAGGTTGGTGGCTATGGGTTAGACACTTATAGTGTTCAAAATTTTAAGTCGATAGTACAAAAAACAAAAAAGTTTTTCTAATAAGAACTTTCATTTGGATCCCGGCTTGTATGGGGGTACCCCTCCTAGTAGTCCGAGGATCTTGAAATTTTCATGATTTGTGGATATGGATCAGGGACTTATAGTGTCCAAATTTCAGTTCAATAAGACAAAAACCAAAAAAGTTTTTCTAATATGAACTTTAATTTAAAAGGGGGTTTGTATGGGAGGTACCCCCCCCTAGTGGTCCTATTCGGCTGATTCACGAACTTCACCGGCGTTTGGTAAAAAGAAACCGATGTAATTTTAGCTCTCTAGCTCAAAAACTGAAGGACTTGGAGTGCGAACAGACGGACAGAAGGATCGACGGACATGGCTAAATCAACTCGTCTCATCGAGCTGATCACAAATATATATACTTTATGTGGTCTGCGATGTCTCCTTCTGTGTGTTACAAACTTCATGACAAACTTATAATACTATTCACTAACGTGAAGAGGTATAAAAAATTTAGTTAAATTCTTTGTAGAATTTCTTAAAACTTGGAATAACATAGTGATCCATAGGTTGAAGTAATGGAGCCTTGTTGTGGAACAGATAGTGATGAATTTAAATTCTTCAATGATTCACGGCGGAACAACCTGTGTCGGAGTCCACATTAATGGTCTCCGCAAACCTTGAATTAAAAAATTTTATTTTAAGACTATGACGCAAAACTGTCTAACATATCTTTCACTTCTCAATATAGAGAGTGATTTGCTTCGAGAATTGGATTTCAAAGAAATCGTTAATGATTTTTCTCTAAAATGGCACGTAAAGTGTTTTTCACTTAAATCTAGTAAGAATATAAACTGTTTCTCAATGCTCATCACTCGTCAGAAAAGTAATAAAAAATTTTGAAATATTACGAAATAAAATAGCATGTACGAGTATCTTCATAGTAGAAATTTTGTTCTTAAATGTAAAAATAAATAAAAGATATTTATTGATTGAAACTTAAAATCGCCTCCACTTTCTTCATTCCTCCGAGCCCGGAACCCCAGCAACCGTCCTTGGAGGTTGTCTTTTAAATCAACTCAGAATAATCCAATCTCTATTCTCCGGTAACATACTCGTTATGGGAAACGTCACTCGGTAAGTAAGAATATTTTAAAATATTGTTCTTTATGCTACTTGTTATGCTAGGCTCTCGTTATGCTAGGTTTTACGCGCAATCATTGATAACATTTTAAAGCGTGTCTCGCCTCTGACAATGCGATCATAGTTCATAATAATATACAGAATATACATTATTATGCATTAATTGGTTTTGCTTGTTTCATTTATTTTGCTTTAATGGAAAAGAGATTTGTGTGAAATGCAAATTTATACTTATATATAAAATAACTGAAATGTTGATTTCTTTAAATGAAGGTTACCGTGGAAAACAATAAACTACAATTGTTGTTACTTATTTTTCTTTTATAACTTTAGATATGGGAGAATTTAACCAAATCGGCTTTAAAAAACGGGAGATTTGAAATCTCAAAGCGAAATCTGTGGCACGGTGAATTGTAATTGGGTTGGAATTGAGGTGAAAGTCAAAAAGTTCATCGCACCGCTGTAGTTTTGTAAACTTGTATGTATAAATATTCTACACGAATTGCATAGTTTTGGATGCAAGTTTTAATAGAATGTAAATAAATAAAATGTTGCATACTTTTTGGTGTTGAATTCTTTACAATGTCAATGAATTGACATTCAATGTTTCAAAAGTCATTTAATCATATGAAAAACAACATTTTATTATTACAAATTGTATGTATTTAAAATTACAAACGGAAATTTGCGGCACCTTAAATAAAATTCTCTCATCATTTTCCTTCATTTTTTTGTTGTTTTTTTTTTTTTATAATCTCATTAAAGATTTTCTAAACAACCACAACATTATCAACTAAACTAAAACCATTTAATCCCAAACACCCATCATTATCATGAACTCTCTAATATTTATTGAAAATTAATACACATTTTCCACCACAAAAATCTCCATATGTACATTCACTTCCACCCCTACCGCCCTCCCTCTAATCACATGCTATACGGAATCAACTTTAATCCTATGAACAAAGTATTTTAAGTGATGTGTCAAGTTAAACATCTGCCAAAGACTGAAATGAACCAAAAAAAAAAAAAAAAAAAAAAAATCCACAACTAGATGAGAAAAGGATTAAATAACAGAAAGTGAAAATAAAAGTTACCATGTGAAGTAAACAAACACAAACAAATAACAAATGGAACAAGGATAAAAGCGAAAGTAATAGAAATCGAATGACTGCTGATGATGCTGACATCAAATGACAATTTCTACATTCACACGCAAAGTAGCGTACTTATGAAGGCATGAAATCATTTCTCACTTCATTTTCTTTGATCAGTACAATAATTAATTTATATTCAATAGATTTACAATAATACTTATTAAAAGAAACTAATGAACTTTGAACGTGGCGATGCTAATTTGATTAACAAAGAAATTCCTGGAAAATATCATACAATCAGATTTATGCTGGTTTTGATTTAAGTTTTACTAAGAAAAATCACAGTAAATAAAATAAATAATAATAATAAACTCTTTTCTCAAGAGTTTCTTTTCTATCAAATTTTTATTGGAGAAAAAAATCAATTATGCAATTATGATAATTTTCATAAAAATAAAAATCAATCGAATACAATTTATATACAATACTACAATGATTGAAATATTCGTTCCCTCATGTTTTCGTGTCACAAACGAGAAAAAAAAGAAAGAAGAAATCGACAACTTTAAGTAATAAATACAAATGATAATAAAATTTAATGCACAACAACATCAAAATGGTTCCCTTCAAAATCCAACTGAGATTGCCATTTTGCTGGCTTAACTAGCTACCATCCATCCATTGATCCATCCATCCATCCAACCATTGAAGTATTCGGTAGCATTCAAGTGCGCCCTGAGCTTCTACACATACGAGTATTCTGTGGCTGTATACAACATTTTGGCGATGAAGCGATAAAGTATCATTTACGGCATTTATTGAGTTGTGCTTTTGTTCGCGCACATTAAGAATCCATGTCAATGGCGTCAATGGCATTATGTAGTTACTTCGGTCGGTCGGTCGGTCATGGGGGCGATTGATCTCGATGTGTTTACTGGTTGTAACCGTTGTCGTTCCCTTCGTTCATTTCAATCAAGTGCTTGCTATGTAACTGTAATTGTAGCTGACAAAGCTTTTTTATTTACTTATGTGCATGTTGAGTGAGTGTAGTGGATCTTCAAGTGCAACACTCAGACGCCCTACACATTCTCGTATGAGTTTATCCCATTGTCCAATGGTCCCTGCTTTATGGTTCCATTTGCATGGGGTAACAAACTAGAAAGATTTTTCATCTGACAAAGTGTTTTGATTTAATGACATACAATTTCTAATATTTCATATCTGTGAAAAATGACTTCAAATTCTATTATTTATAAGAAGCGTTTTTAAAGTTTGAATACATGAACTGGAAACCAACAAACCAATAGCTACATATGTCTATACAATATAGACCAAAGTAATGAATCAATTGAGGATTCCACCAGGTCTGGGACACTAAAAAACCTTGTGCTTTATGATTTTGCCAAGGAATCATTCATTATGTAATATTAAAATTCTAATAAATGATGTTTTATAGTAATTGTGTTTCCTAATTAAAGAAATTCAGACCCAAAATGAATTCTGCAGAATCGTTTATATGCCTAATAAGTTTATGACTTTGGATTAAGCAGGTCATCCACATACGAATTTGTTCGTCGTTCGAAGAAATGTTCAATGTTAGTGGAGATGTTTGCGACAGAATTTAGTGTTCGTCGTTTTGTTCGCACAGAAAAGAAATGTTTCTATCTTGCGTGTGTTCGTTGCAAAATGTTCGAACGTGGATGTCAACGATGGCACAAACATCATTTGTGAAAAATATTTTAAAGTGAACACGTGCCAAAATGAGAAAAGATTTTTTCTCGAATTTATCAAAAGCTTCCAAAATAAGCCAGAATTGTAGCAAAATAAAAAGGAGGAGTATAAAAATAAATATTTGCGCAATAAATCGTGGGACAAACTATTGAAATAGTACCAACAATTTGATAAGGAAGCTAATATGGAAATGGTGAATAAACATTATACTCACTGCGCGCATTACTTTCCTCTGCCTTTTTTTCATATTCGACTAACAAACTCGCATATGGATGGCCTGCATTAATGAAGAAATACTAAGTAGGTAAATTTATTAAGACTACACATTTGGATGTATTCATAGAACATGTGTTCGATACCTTTTAGCTCTCGACATTTGCTTAAAGTAATAAAATGATTCTAGTTTAAAGAAACATTGGATGCACAAATGAAAGAACATCTGATTAAGAACATCATTATAGGATGAGTACGATAAGCACAGCTGAACATTTTATTTTTAAATCACAAGTCAAAAGTTTTCTAAAAAGAAAAATCAAATCAAGAGTAGGGTATGTTTAATCAAACAATTAAATTCCTTGATAGGAAATGCTATAAATATTTGTAAAGCATAAGGATAATGATATGTTGTAAAGGTTTAAAGATATCATAGAAAAATCGAAGAACAAAAATAAAAAGAATGACGCTATAGGGAACGTGCCAAGAACGTTTATAGATCATTGCCCTAAGGAACACCTGGCTATCGGTTAAATTGATTAAAATTTATTAAGAAATCATAAGGAAAATCTTTAACAAGGGTTTCTCAACAAACAAATCCATACATAACATACATGTGTATAGAATGTCATACTGTTTTAAGTTGTGACGTTTGAAAACGATTGCGCAATATAAACTACTGAATTAACATTTACTCACGCGTATCGTGGTTTTTCCTTTCTTTATCCCGTATATCCTTTTTTGTACTTTAATTACGCACAAATTACAACATCCACACATGTGTAATTTACTATAGATATAAAAACCTCTCTGTATATAAATAAGGACTCATGTCGTGATGTACATACTATTGTATTTTTTGGAAAAAGAAAAACGGCCTAAACTTTTAAAACGTTGCGCAACAATCATTTTTCGAACCAAAAAAAAAAAAAAAACAACCCTTTTCAACTCTCCGAATATTGTACAATAATGCAACGAATGTTGGGTGTGATGAATAAACTATGCGGCCTACTGTACTTGATTCATCAGGCACTCGTTTTCATATAATAAAATAGGAAAAAAAACTACCACCAACAAATGCCAACCTTGCTAACGACGTCACAAAACAGTTTTGTCGGTTAATACTGTTTTTGTTATTATTCCTGCTCCTGTTGTTGTTTAACCAGTTACATAACAATCCTGAATATTGTAGATAGACAGACAGATAGTTAGATGATGATGATAACACAAATGTGGCAGGTATAATCGGCTCGTTTCCTGGATTTGTCGCACTGCGACTTATGTCCACATACAGCTGCGTTTAGAATCGAAGAATATTGAGAAGAAGAATATGCATCATCATCATTTATGGAAACTACGCATGCGCTTTGGCATCTCGATTTGTTTCTATGTATATAGAATTTCACGCATATGTTTGATAGTTTGTATCGAACATACTCGTACAATATTATTGTTATAACTATTGATCGCTTTGATATCGAATTTTTATTATTGTTGTCATTGCCATCATCATCATCATCATCATCAATATTTTCATCATCATCAGAATTGGTGAGGGGGGAGGTCGCATTTGTCACACTTTTGTATACTTTTTAGGGGTTGATGCTGTTTCTGTGTCCTTTATGCAGTTTCGTTTTTATTTAGGTTGCATTGCATGTTGCTTAATAGTCATCAACCCCGAAATACAGTTTTTGCATGCACTTTGATACCCTTCTCTTCTGTGCATGATGTACTTTGGCTAAGCCAACTGGTTCGCAAATTGACAGAATAATTTAAAAAAATTTAGGGAATTTTCTTAGGGAAGTTAGAAGTTTAGCTGGTGACTCCTCACTAGAGTTTAGTTGGACTGCTGAACTTTCGGTTTTTATTAGATATAATCGGGATCTGAAGATTCCGGAAAATGGTAGGAACCATAGATCTTCAACTATCCCATATAGATCATATTTTAAATTTATTTATTTTAAATATTTACTTTGCCTGAAAACTCAAAAATATATTTCACTATTTTAACAATTATTGTTGCGTTACATACACAAATGTTAAGAAAAATATTTTAAAATAATAATAATAATAATAATAATAATTTTATGTTGTAGTTTCTGCGCTCATCTCGTCACCGTTCTTAGATCTACATATACAAATATAAAAGAAAAATGGAAATTTGGCATTTAGATCTATTTGCCAAAAGGTCAAAACCTTTTTCATACAAACTGTTACCAATTGATATCGGTTATATTGTTAAAAAATACAAACTGACCAAAGAGCTGAATTATGATGAGACAGAATTGGAGGCATTTGTAAAATATTTTGATGTTTTGGAACTCTTAAGAGACACCGAAGATACTGATAATGAATTGGTAACATATCAACTTGAAAATAACATACTTGCATTTTTTCTTGAAAGGAGCGATCCGAGAACTTTAATCGCCATAAGAGGTCGATTTCGTAAAAATGCCTCTCTTTTCAAAATTGATACAGAAATCGTTGAAAAAAGAATAGTTGAAATATCTATGCGGTCCTCGTCGCATTCATTTGATAACAAGAAGATCAGAGATTTTGTGCTTAATGTAAAAACCAAATCAAAAATCGCAGAATTATCCATCAATGATCTGGAGAGACGTATAGCAGAAATAGAGAAAAATAGTAAGTATTGTATTAACATAACAACATAAGTCATCAAAAGCTAACTAATATCCAAGACTCCAAAATGGGAAAACATATTCAAAACACTAAACAATGAATAAAGTAAATATCTACATATGTCGAAACAATAATCGATCAATTAATCGATTTAATGTGTTATTTAGCCACCATGTAAATCAATTGTTATATGTAATTGGAATCATGTACAAGTATTTTATATCATTACTTCAGCTGAAGATTATAATTGTATGTTGTTTTTTTTTTTTTCTTTTTTGTTTTCCAGCTGAACAAAATCTCCGAAATTTACGTTCTTATGGCGAGGAGTTAAAGATACAGATTGCAGAAGCCGAACTAGGTCAGAAAAACTTTAGTTTATACTTTTTAGACAAACCAGAAGACCGATTTTTTATAGAAAAAGCTCAGCCCGTTCAAGTATTCAGAAAATGGCATAAGTATTTTGGCCATTGGAAGGCAAAAGCTTCAGGTTTGTTACATCTTATGAACCTTAAAATGAGCTCTCTGCAGACAAGTTGTCACAGTATGCAGTCCCAGATAAATACAAGAACTGAGATGAGCACATATACAACGGAAATCGACTATGATAATTTGGTCATAGTCCGTAAGGACATGCTTCAAAAACTTAATAGCTTAATGAACACTATAAAAGGTTTAGAGTTCAGTAATCAAAAAGCTTCTCATACCTTTTTGGATGCTCTAAAAATATTAAAGAACGACGAATTCACATTACAAGATTTAAAATATAGATGCGATGAATTGAATCGTCATATGAGCCGCCTGGACAAGGATATAAATAATATTGAAACAAGAAACTCTAAGGATCGAGCAATATTGAAGAGTATTGAACGTCGCAATAAAAAATTTATTGCTCCCAAAATCGAGGATTATATTGAAAAGAAAGATGAATTAGCAACAGCCATAAAAGAAGAAAAAATATTAAACCGTAAAGTTAACATTTTGAATATGAAACTTAAGAATCTCAAAAGACAACTACTGAAATTGGATCAATCGACTAGCAAAAAAGGTTTTAAAACAAAACCAGTCAAAGTTGTCAAGTAAACATAAAAAAAAATTTTAGAAATTTTGTAAATAAGTTTATAATTTTTTGTATCGTAAAATGAAAATCTGATTTTTATGGTTATTATTCAGATATTCATACGTATATGTTGTCAATAAGTATATTGAAATTACTTAACAAGTGAGGTATTTGAGGTAAAGTAGACCCTTTTATCTCTCTAAGACCAAAATGTGATCAACACTAGAGAAAGTATTGAATTTTTCTCTAATCATTCCTATTAACTGCTTATGATAATCTATATAATATAAATCATATAAAAATGGAACTTTGTCTGTGTGTTTGTATGTCTGTTCCTTGTGGATTCCGAAACCGCTCGACCGATTGTAATGCAATTTTCAGAGAAACTCAAGCTTAGTCTGGAAAGAGTTACGGATCGCACCAATACTCCATATCAATGCCGTGAATTGTGTTAATCCTATTAACCACATGACCAATGTTAACAACACAATTATTACCGGAGAAATGACTACAAAAATAAAGGACTAGCATCGCGTTGGTGCGCTAGTCAAATAAAATAGTTGGTCCACATTGATCTTTTCTTCCTATAAAATGAGTGTAACAGAAATACATATACATATCAAGGGTTTTAAAAGGCTTGAGCTTAATATCTTGTCTGATAAATAATATATGACATCCGAATATGAAATTCCAACAATGATGGAGATCTGCTGAAGTTAGGAACATATGATCATAGAAGTGAATATTAGAAATGTCTTTAACGTTATTCAATGCCATTATGGGAGATTTAATAAAGTTGAGATGTTGTTGGGCATAACAAGAAAAACGATAAGGCTTCTCACAGGCATTTCGAATGGTTACCAGATTGGTTATGTGACTTCCAATGTTGCCTGGTTTCACTCAGGACCTTCAACCTTAAGAACTAAACTAGGACATGACAATGGGCCTTTTAGGTTGAAGTGTACATACGTCACCTTAAATTTTATTATCTTATCATATTCGTAATTTTTGGTAATTTTTTTGTATGTTAAATACTTTATTCTGTAATTTCGTCTTATATGCAAAAACATGATTTTTCTTGGTTATGTTTTATTCTTTCGTAGTGTATTTGGATTGCCATATTGCCTAAATAAGTTCTCATCTTTTTACTTGTTATGTTTTGACAATTCAAGTTCAATGATTTCGTCATGTTATTGGAATTCTCTTTCATTTTGTTCAGATTTTTTCAACATAACAATATGTAAAGTGACACTCTGAGGGTTGATATCACTGGCTGTTTCCACTCTCATAAATAAAATGCATTTGACATTTGCCTTGACAATTGTTTCGCAATCGAAATCGAAACCAATATTTATGTTTGTATGGCAAATTGGGCAGATACTCAAAGATCCGAAAAAAAAATCAAGGCACCATTGAAAAGCCCCAAAATACAAAACGAAATCTGAATTTTACATTTAAGTACCCGATGAACAAGTTAAAAAATTGCAAATCCATAAAAAACTAACTTTGACTATGCCGAAGTTGTAATACTCTTCACGCCCCTGCTAGTAGTCCGAGGGTCTTGAAATCTATAAGTTTGGTGGATATAGATCAGGCAGTTATATTGTTCAAATTTCAGTTCCATAGTTTTTCTAATAAGAACTTTTATGTGGATCCCGGTTTGTATGGGGGGTACCCCCCTAGTAGTCTGACAAATGTGCTGCGCATGGTAAAAAGAAAGCTCCGTGCAATTCATTTCAACCACCAGATACGCTCCCAATATATATGTGACAATCATGAGGATATTAGGTGTTACAAATTTCTCTGAAATATCAAGTCACAACGCGCCACTGATAACATTCAATTGTTTTGAATCTTGTTAAACTATGTACGAGTATGTTGTCATTGTATTTTTTCCAGTTCTGCTATCACATTTTTCCCGTTCAGCCATGAACCAAGATCGATGATGTTGATGTGAACTTAGTGTAAATAGGTAAATACTATAAAGCACAGTAAAAATAGTTAGAAAACAACAACTGCATTGTCGGAGCTCGTATCTTTCTCCACCTAGACAATTAAAGCAGTTGTAAGCACATTATTAGATGCGCTTCGTTGATCAAATTAATTACACAAGACCATAACACTTACCTGGTGAGAAATCACCCACTCTCCACTCCGCTATTAAAACTCAAGACCGCTACCAAAGCTATACCTACTACATACAATAAACAATACAATACAATAAATACGAGTACAATTCAGCCGCTTAATGATCAACGATCAACGATAGACGGACCACGGACCACGGACCAACTGACTGACTGGTCTGATATCGCTATCGACCACCGACCTGGTAGATAAACACACAAAATTTGTCATTAAAATTGGGCGCGATGTTTATCTAATGATTATTCTGTGCTCTATGAGAGAGACACCGCTGACTGCACTTAAGTAGTGCACTGCGTCTATTTAGTGCAACATAAAATTCCCGAAATTGTTGTCCATGTTTTGTCTTCGTTGTATGTTATGACATAAAAATACGATTCAATGTGGTTCTGGCCTAACGCGTCGCTGAGAACTTTTTTGTATTTGTTCTTTTATGGCTTTTTTATTTTATGTACAATGTATTGTTTTGTTAAAACGCATACTACAACAGATACAAACAATACTAACGTAAATAGGTTCAAAGCATATTATCGGGCCGGAAATTCTAATTGTTCTACTTTATTGTTGTTCTAATGCTGTTTCTTCTTTACAATAATTTTGTATCTTTAGTAAGTATTCGTTAGTTGAAAGAAGCTTAGCGGCCACCATAACAAGTTTTGGGCTTGGTTAAGTCATTAGGGCGAACTGCTGTTTTTGTGTGGCAGTGTCATAAAAGTGCAACTCACAATACTCGTATTATATTATAAAGTAAGTTCAAGCCAAACTTCTTGTATACTATGTTTATACGTATGTATATTGAAATTGATGTCTGGGCTGGAATGCTTAAGTGCTGCGGCGGTCGTTAAAACAATTTGTTTATGCTGTTTGGGGTTCGTCAAATGTTTGAGAGCCATTGTAAAATGGACATTGGCTGGAGTAAAATGAGAAATGGTTACACCAGAATGCAAAGAGTGCAATAAGACCCAAAGAGTAAAGCAGACAGTTGCAATGACTCCCACAAGTTTAAAGTCGCGCAAGCGCAGTGAGCACTGGAAGATGGCAAACAAAAAACTACAGAAAACCCGAGTGAAAAATTCAAAATCAAACTACATGTGCTTATAATTCCAGGATGGCTGTATACGCCATTTATATGTATATACTTAGTATATATTTGTACTTATATACTATTGTTTAAGTATCTGTATCTATATCTTCCAGTATTTCAGGATCGACAACCTGTACACCACAAAAGGAACAGAACGAAAGCAGAGGCACCGTTCGTCAGACCGAACGAACAATGCATTTACGGTGGTTGACTTGGTGGTGGGTGATTTGATTTCATTTCATTTGGGTGGGTTTCTGGGTGCTCTTACCCTGTTTGCTGCTCAATGCCTGTCGTCATATCTACTGTTTGTGTGTTGTGTTGCACTTCAGATTATCGATTTTCTTGACTTCTGTTTGTTGTATTCATTCTACTTACTCGTAGTTGCAAAACTCGTTATACCGCCGCATTGCTGCTGACGTTGACTTAAAATATTGTAGTATGTACATACATACCAAAATAGAAATCTATCACACTGAATATCCTTGGGGTAGTCTCAAGTTCTTTGGTTCGTTGGTTTGTCCTTTTGCCAATTATTTGCTTTTTATTAGCGTAGCATCCGCCGCATCAGCTTGTGGAATGGATGGTATGGTATAGTATGGTATGCAGGAAACGGAATCAAGCTGCCTTCGTAGAGCTGGCAGCTGTTTTGAGATTGCCATAAGCATCTTTTTTTGGGGCGGTAGTGTTGGTTGCACGTGACTTTGTTCAACTCGAATGTGTGCTCCGAGGCTCTTTGTTTTTTACTTCATTGGATGACTGGATGACTGAAAGACTGAATGAATGAATATGGCATGTGAAGAAGGCCATTTATTCTGATATGGTTGTTGCTCTTGCTGGTGACTTTGACTTTGCCTTTGCCATTGCCATTGTCATTGTCATTGCCATTGAAATTCGTCTGTCGAGTGACTCGATAATGTTTGATGAGTATTTAGCAAGGTTGTGAAATGGTTGCCATGCGACTACAAGATGAACTCTACAATATAAATGAATGAAAAATCATTACAAGTAATGAAGAATATTTACTTACTGCAACTCCTGCTACTACTTATTCTGCCATTTGAAGTGCAACCCTTTGGTTGCGACGATGCAGTAAATCACTGTTAAAGTTAGTCATATGACTGGTCTCTTCGGTGAATCGTTAACTACCACCACAATCATTGCCACCCAGTAAGTGGTCATGCTAAGCCTTGCCGTGTGTCAAATGATTTAATACTCGTATGTCCTCTGTGAATTTATTTACTTTGAAAGTGTAGTGGAGCTTTTTAAATTTTTTTTTTTTTTGTATAATCCTATCCTTTCTCTAATTTTCAACCCTTTATTGATTTAACAAACCGGTCTTATTATTGTTGCATGCAAATTTTATACATGATCCCTTGTATAATGGTAATATTTTTTACTTTAATTAAAATTTCACTTCTTTTTTTCAATTGACACAAATATGTAGGAACTCATACCAATTTAAAGAATAGAAACCGTAACAAAATAGGTATATCTATGTATGTTTACATTGTCAAATTTATTATACTTTTCAAGTAGTTTTAGTTTGTGCGAATACTCAGAAGAAATAATAAAAAGATCCACAAGATATGTTAGTTAAATGAAATGATCAACTTCATGAGACGAATTAGTCCAGCTAACAGTCTTTCTTGAAAAACAATAACTATTCCTAAAAAAAGCTCATATTAGGAACAACTCATTATTAGATTGGACATTCACAATGGGCCTAACATGACTCAGGTACGAATTCTACCCAGATGAACAATTCTTTGTTAATAAGCTTTGCTACAATAACACATTCTTTAACGAATTTATTATCGTTCCTTTCTATACTCTTATAAGTTTGTCATGAAGTTTGTAACACACAGAAGGAGACATCGAAGACCCCATAAAGTATATATATTCATAAATGTGATAATGTGCATATTTAACTGCCTGACATTCGAAATTTATATGAAAAATAGAAAAGTTACTGTTTTGTTCTTTACTTTTTTATTTTATTCATTTTTTTGTGTGTTTTGCATTGGGTATTCAGTATTTCATGATTAAGTCTCCTTATATTAAAAAACATTCGTGCCTTGAACAACAGTTCTTTTACATTGGTGTGGCATTGAATGTCTTTTGCTGCATTATTGTGAATTTTGCAAATAATTTTGACCGATTATAATTCCATCGCTGTTGAATTGCAGAAAGATGTGCTCCATCCAATTAATTATATGATTTTATGCATCTTATGCATTGACGATATTAAAAGACCGTCTTCGCTCAATTAATCGACCCATAATATTAATTTTAAAATTTTCAATGCATTTTCACGTTATGTTCAACACTAAATGCGTGTTTTTTCAACGTTTTAGCACACTGATATAATTAGTAAGTCAAAATTGAGAGCGCGTAATTTTCAGAGAGTAACAGGCCGAATTGGCGCTACCTTGTTTTATTGTATCATAGGTCGTCTGTATGTATGCAAAGTAGTCCCTCAGTTTTTTAGCTAGAGAGTCGAAATTTTGCACGGAGCTTTGTTTTTACCATACGCAGTACATTTGGAATCAGCCGAATCAGACCACTAGGAGGGTACCCCCATACAAACCAGGATCCAAATTCATGTTCTTATTAGAAAAACTTTTTTGTTTTTTGTACTATCGACAAAATTTAGACACTATAATCCACCAACGTTCTAAATTTCAAGACTCTCGGACTATTAGAAGGGGCGTGAAGAGCATTACAACTTAGGCACAGCCAAAGTTAGTCTTTTTATATTTTTTTTATATAATGGACAAAAGTAAACCACCAACTTGACGGCTATAATCAATTTATGTGACAAAGGCTAGAAATTGACAGATGGCTTAAAGTCTAAACAAAATGTTTGAGTGGTTCAGAAATGGAGCCTACGTCCTCGGATGCTTATTTGTTGACATGCAGGTCATTATACCGGCTTGTGTGAACGCTATGGCTTTCAACTCTCTTTTCATGAATTGATCAATTCTTTCTTCGCCCGTCTATGCATCTAATTTTTTGAAATTGCGAGATCTTTAAATCATAAATTTCTATTGAATTGAATTGAATTGAATTTAAGTGTGGTAAAAACAAAAAATGGAACACAAAACTCAACAACGTAAATTTTAAATAAATAAATATATCAATTGGATCTTTAGGATCAAAAAAATTAAATGGGAAAAATCTTCATCATAGTAAAAGACTCATAAAAAAACTGTTATTAAATATCTAAAGATATACTTGCTTATTATTTATTTATTTTTTATTTTATAAATAGTTTAGGTGTACTGAAAAAGTACAAACAAACTAAGACTAAATTAGAAGCTATAGCTACGATGGCCTTAAGCTAGTAAATAATACTAGCTAATACTTATTTGAAATTATTCACAAAATTAAATTAATTTATTTCCGATTTATTGGCATGAATATTTCTAAAGTTTAGGAGCTTAATTTATTAGTATATAAAAGTTAAAAGATTTTATTTTTTTTTTTTTGCAGATTATTGCTTATTTATTTAATTAATATTAAAATTTTTTTTGTTTTAAATAAGTTTATATAATTAAATTGATTTAAGAAAATTTATTAGTTTGATAATGTTGTCGTGGGTAGGGGTGGATAGAAAAAGTATGGAGTCAGAGGAAGGGAATTGTTGGCGTCTTTGGGTGTTAAAAAAAGGGCAATCAGAAAGGATATGTTGGACGGATAATGTGGCATTTATGTTACAGTGACTACAGAAATTACCTAAGGATTGATCAAAAAGATGATTGTGGGTTAAGTTGATGTGTCCAAGGCGGAGTCTAATGAATTTGCAAAGGTCTCGACAATTTAAATTAGGGCCAGTAAAGAGATGTCCGTATTCATGCAAAGATTTTTGGTCTTGGTTGATTAGTTTGTAGTGGTGATTTGTCAGATGCCAGATTGATTTGAATTTCTTCAGAAAAATTGTGCCGATGTGTTTTTGAATATCAATTTACTTTTTATATTACTCTATTAAGTAATAGCTATTACAAAAGTTTATTGTATTAATCTTGTACATCATAAGAAAGAAAGACTATTCACTTTATATTCAATTAATGGAAATAAGTAGCTTAATGCCAGTCAGTCAACTCTATTTCACTCTTCTCAATGTTACATCACATCTATTCATTGGAACTATTCAAGTACAAATTCATGTCAAAAACCACGAATGAACCCGAATGGATGCAACAAACCCATAAGACTTGTATGTAAGTAATTACAACAATTCATTGAAGCCTTTTGAGCTCAATTCACGCAACTCTGACTATGAATGCATCCACATATCAATGGATCCATTATTATTACAGTCCTGTCGAATGCAACAAAAGACAACAAAATTCTTTTATTTGAAAGACAATCGTGTCATGTTGTGTCAGGCGGCATTGAATATTCGTACATACGTTTAGGAACAAAAACAGGCGACATATATAATCATTTCAACTTATTCAATAGAAATCTTTAATCAAAACACGTATGAAGACTTGGCGCATAATGTGTTGATCCCACAGGGATACAATAACAACAACTTAATACAAAACGTTCAATGAAACAATTGGCAAATGTTCAAAGGGGAAAGTTAAAGTAAAAAAAAAAAAAAAAAATAGCTAAATTTGGTTTCATCAAAAGCAAAAATACACTTCAATAGGTTTATTTATTTATTAAAAGCCAAGAATCACAATTTGGGGTTGTCACAATAGGCCCACTGGTAGCCACAGTGGCAAGGTATATTTAGTTCCTGCTCTGATGTTTAATCTAATCTAAGATAGTAGCTATATATGTTCTTAAGTAGTCGGATCTACTAGGCCAGATAAAGTAAACTAAATGGGTTCAACGGACCCAAATTTTCACTAAAAATGTTTAATTTAAGGAAAAAAGCTTTTTTGACCATTTTTTCTTAGGATTTTTATTACACAATCAATCTTTTAGAGAACCTAAAGAGTTATAGAACCGCAGGATTACTGCTGTTCAATATTTAAAAAAATTTAATTTAAAATTATGTATGTATTGAATATTAGTAGTAATGTAAGGTAAATATTTCTTAGTTCTTGGACCGCCGGCAATGGACCTGAAGTGACCAAAAGACCACAGTTTCAAAACCACTGATTTATATGAAGGATATCAGTGGCCAGATGATATGATATGTTACAAACATCTTACTGAAGTGATAATACATTTCACACTATAGAGAAGAACTACTGGCAAAACTAACAAACATGACAACTTAAAATAACATCATAATAGACAATGTTTTGGTTTGGAAGTTTTATTTTTATGTCATCATAACTTTCATTCAAGCATTTCATATATTGTTTTTTCCTTATATTCTATCTCAGACGTTGTAGAACATTGAAAAATATTTGCGAAATTCAAATTTATGGGGAAAAACAAATGGGTGGGCGGTTGGTTGGGTGTTTAGAATCATGTTGAACAACGCCTACATGGTATGTTGGAACATGCCAAAAACAAACTATTACTGAATGTTATTGAGGGTTAATAGAGATTTCTTTATTTTCTTTCTTTCGCTGGTTGGGCATATGCCCTAGGGTGCCATTATTTGCATGTACATACAATACATTATTTAAACCAAGTGCGAGTATTACTCATGTTTTATGACATAATATTCAGATGGCAATGCAACTTGTTTTAATCGTGTGTGGCATATTGCACCACAAATGTTTGTTCTTCCATGAACTCGTACTTTTCCATAAGAATAATGAAGAAGAACTTTCAATTTAGGCCAAGTTTGCTTTGTGGAGTAATATTTTGTATGTTTTTTTTTTTCTAATTTTGCCATCTTTCTAACAAGAAATTAACTCTTCCAAGAATCAAATTTCAAGCCATTAACTGCTTCAAGTCATGTTATATCTTTGTGTATTATGAACTTTCAACATTGTAGTTGTTATTGTTGGTAGTGTTCTTTGGTAGAGTCAGAACAACGAGTTTGTGTTCTTAACCAACTATAAAAACCAAATACCATAAAAGTACGAGGAAGAAGTATAGCGCAGTGGCGCAGATACAAAAAACAGTTTCACAATGACCAAGTGAACCGAACCAAGTTGAATTGTGCTGAACTGAACTGAAATGAACTGAACTGTCGGAAGACTGACAGGCCCGGCATGACCGACATGGCCCATACCGGTTCGGTTCGAGCACACTGTAGTTGAAGTGTCTGACTGACATGCATTGTCTCTATCTGTATAATGCCAGTAAATACTACATAGTACATATAACAATACAATATTTTTATTGTACATACACACATAATACACAATTCTCTTGCAACAACGAAAATACAATTTTTTTATTGTTCTCTATATAGTAAACTGGGGTCGTCATCATCATCATCATCATCATCATCATCATCATGCTTCTGAAGTCTTGTTGGTGCAAGTTGCACTCACGTGGTAATTGCAGCTTGCGCTTCTTCTCAACCTTGTCGTGACTATTTTGGCGTGGAGTCATCGCAACTGTTATTGTTTTCTAGCCGATTCTTCTTATTGTATCTCTGACGACGATGGCGATGACGATGACGATGATGACGACGTCGTATACAATATATTGTATTTTTGGAAACCCATTTAATGACTCTTTATGCGTTTCTAATGCGAACAATTGTCTATGATGGGCGCTTTTATCTACATGTACATGTACAATAAATTTAATTGTTTGAAATACTTTATTTATGGATCCATTTAATTGTTTATTGAGGGCGCTAGTAGGTTGGTTGTACTCAATTATGGTCAAAAGTTTACGTCTATAGTATATTTAATTCGAATAATACAAATTAAGTTATTTACAATCAAAGAATTTTCCAGCATATTTGTATAGCTTCCACGAAACGAAAAGTTTTATCTATATTTTGTCAGTTTAAACATCCATTTTAGCTAAGGGAAAGAATTTAAGTCTGTATATTTTAGGCTGTTTAATAAATTTGCTGGTGTCAGATCTTATTTTTCTCAGTAGAGCATAATTTTACTAATTACACATGAGTGTCTCAAGTTAAATTAAATCTATAAAATTTTCATCATCATCATTGTTACTTAGTGTTTCACTTAATAGAGAAAGCGGATCAATTTTGAGCTTGAGTTGGGAAAACCTTTATAAAATCTTTCAGATTACCATTATATTATTATGTAGTTTGTTTTTCTTTAAGGGTTTTCAAATGTACCCTTGCAAGCAGGGACGGGGGTCTAGTCATAGTATTATTAAACAAAGTTCCCCACCGAATCTGTCTGTCTGTCTGATCGCGATAATCTCAAAAACTACCAAAATAAAAACTTACTTTTGATTATACCCCTAGGTAAGTTTGCAAGCATGCGCATGTGTTTCAGTTTGTTTAAATGACTATTAATAAATCACAAGGTTAAACTTTAAAGAACCTTGGACACGATCAAGTATTGCATGAGTTCCATTGCCATAGTGTTAGTGAAATGTCTCATTTACAATGCATGAAGGAAGATCAAAACGATTCTAACATTCCTCCAATCATTCTATGTGAAATGTACATGTAAATATTTCACTAACTCTATGACAATGCAGCTCATACGAGTACAATGCTTGACCATGTTCATGGAGCATAAAAGTTTCTGGAATTGACTTAAATACTCAATGCTTTTCACACGTCCAATTGTATGTTGTCCTGTTGTAGCAGAAGGGATGGGTTTTTTTTTTCTCAAAAATCTCAATAAATATATTCTCCATATTTTTAAAAAGAACTTTAGTAGTGAAGGAGCTGTGTGCTCAACTTATTGCAAATGTTACGGAGAATGATATGAAAAATTGCACGGAGTGCAAAGGGTTAAAAATATTGTACGTCTGTTGGCCGCTTAACCCATTGACAAGAAATAGATAATAAACAAAATTTGATTGTAATTTTATTTGAAAAACAATACATCTTCATGGAGATTTGTAGCTTCTATAAAAATTGATCCCCAATGATTTTGAATCTTTTATAATTTGTTAATAAAAATAGCACATTTCCCTTCAAAGAATAGATTTATAAATCATTGCAATTACATATGTTTAATACTATACTCGTATAGTGTGGAAATCTGCAGCATTTCAAATTCCAATAAAATTCTGCATTGATGGCGTATTACCATTAAACGAAATAAAAACTGAATGTCAATGGACTTAAAATACTTGCAATAATTATAAATTTTTGCAAACATCAGCAAATTTATGAAAAATCAGAAAAACATTTTGCTCAGGCGTATGCAATTTCTGTTAGTCATTCATTCACATCAATATCATCATCATGAACATATTCACCATCACCATCATCATCCTCTTCCCCATAATCATCATCATCACTATTTTTGTTATTATTATTATCATTAGTAGTAGCAATGTTTGCCATATCCGAGTAAGTATACGTATACCTACATATGTATGTATGTATGTATGTACTCGATCGACTGATTGTTGTGCACGCTACATTGGATGTTGTTGCTGTTACTGTTGCTGTTGCCGCTTCTGCTTGAGATGAGCTACTTGAAATTATGCCGTCAGCTATTTTACACACCAAGGAGTTGCAATTGCGCCGTTGCAACTGGCAGCTAAGTGGCAGCAGCTGCTTGCCATCCCATCCCATTCTATCCCATTCCATCCCATTCATGCCAATCCAATCCAATCCATGCCAAACCAATCCATGCCCACTTGGCAACTTTGACCAAGTGTTGAAATGAAATTATGTGCCTCATCATAAGAAAATGTGTTAGACCTACATAGACCAAGCAACAATACTTTAAGAAACTTGATTGGCGATTCTTCTACAGTTTTTATTTTCTTATTTTAGAAGAAGATACAACAACATCATTATTAATTTTGCACAAATGTAGCGGAAATGTGAAGTTTACAATGCATATAAGTTTTTTCCTTCTTGTCTGCCAGTACAATTTTTACTATAGGTAAACGCTAGACTGATTTACATCCGCACAATCGGAGATGCTACGAGTACTATGTACATATGACCAAAATGAGAGGAAGATACAAAAAAAAAAAAGAGTGAAACTAGCAACGAGTAGCTCCAGGTTCAATAAGAACTTGCATGAAGCTCGTTTCCTGTGTTTTGCTTCTGGTTTGAATTGTAGCATTTATTGCTGGAAAACACTATAAGAAATTTAATATAACATTGGATTAAACCCATAAATATATGTATTCGGCATCATTATCATTCAGCCATTTGCCAGAACTATGAAAATTAGAGCTCCCTAAGCTGTGTTTATATTAGTTGTTTCTTTGTCTCTTAATGTCTCCGATTTTCCTATTATGTATATTCTGTTGATTTTCATTTTATATATCTTAAATCACTTCACTTGGCTTTCAATATTCAAATATTTCATAAACATTTGCTTTTTCTTTCAGAGTTGCATTTATTACTTGATCTACCCTGGTTTCTTTCAACACTAAATTAATGTTCCATTGCTGTATGAGTCACTTGAAGCCAATTATTGTGTGTTTAATGTTTCGCAATTATCACCCTGGCCATATACTTTACTATTTAGTCGCCCATTCTAGACCAATTCTTTAATTTAATTTATTAGTTTAATTATTCTTTTATGCCCGAGATATTTATACATATTTGAATATCTGTTAGATTTTCTTCATAAACTGAGATTTTTGGGAATCAGATGATTTTTTTAGAGTGTAGCTTTAGATCAAATCTTGTCTGACTTTGCTTAGTAGTAGTAGTAGTAGTAGTAGTAGTAGTAGTAGAGTAGTAGTAGTAGTAGTAGTAGTAGTAGTAGTGGTGGTAGTGGTAGTACCTGGTTTTATCTGTTTAGTTTTAGTGAAACATAAAGCTTTTGTTTTCCCCATCAAGCGACATCCTCCATCAACGTCACAACGTCACAGACATCCCTAGCAGCAACAACAACAACAACAAAAACAACAACAATAACAGATATAGTATAACAACAGGAACAGTAGTGAACAGGAGCGCGACAAGCAACCATTAAATCCAGTTGCTTTGGTTTGGTTTGTTCGTAGTATGTACTATTCATTGTAAGTGAACCAACGTTAGGCTTCGCTACTAGGCAAACTTTAGCAGGCTTCATCGGTCTATCGCGTGCTTCCCTCATTCACCCTTCACTCACCTCTCGTTCATCATTCAGTTGGCAGCAGCAGCAGTTAGGAATAGTCACAGTAGTAGTAGTAGTCGTAGTAGTACTAGTAAGTAGTATGTACTCCAACCAAGTTTGTCACTTAAGGCCTGCTTGCCTGCCTGCCTGCTTACTTTTATTACTTTATTTTTCCAGTAGTTGTACTATTAGTTCAATGAACTTTTGTTTTCGTTATTGTTTGGGACTTTTGTCGTGTTGCGCCCGTACTACTCCCTGCTGCACCAATTTTCATTCTGCCCCATAACCAGTTTTGAGCAGTTGTTGCTTCCTTGTTTGTGCTATAATGGGAGCACACATATTTTTGTAGCAAGAAAGTTTGTCGATGACGACGAACGACGTAGGAATGAAACCTGGAAGCAGATGATGGATGTTGGTTGGGATTATCCTAAAGTTGCATTTAGGCGGAAATTCTGGTTTCAGGCAACTTTCTATGAAGGGTTTTTTATATTCTTGTTTGCTGCTGTTGGTGGAAACCTTAACTGTGCCATGTTGCACTTGTTTTTTAGTTAAGAGGTTTTTTGGTCGTTTCTATAATAATGTAGTTTGTTACCGTTAAATGCCATTGTTCTCGTTGTCTTCAACACGATTTAATTGAACTTAGTATTTTTTATCGAATTACGTATTTTTCACGATTTTTCCATTGACTTCATGGTACATTTTGAAAAGAAAAAGTAAACTTTCTTGGCATGAAAAATAAACTTATTGTTTAAAAAACAAACCAAAAAAAAATATCAAAGCATCAAAGTTGCTTGGTCAGTTTGGATCGGGAGCGGCAACTCAATCGTTTTTTTATATGGAAGTACAGTATAATCTCGATAGCCCGGAGGGATGTTAACCAAGTAGTGTCCGAAATCTGCAGATTGGTATCATTCATCAATCGTATAAATATAATACATAAATCCGTGGGAATTTCAACAATTATAACATCTATTTCAGTTGATTTAATGGGTCAGAAAGCAGATCATCATCTGAATTCAATTCTTCGTCATACAAAATTATTTTAAAACGTTTTGACTAGAAAGTAACAATCCATAAAATTACTTGATAAACCATAATTGTCAAAGACGTCTGAAGAGGCTTCACCCAGCTGATCTCCGCCATCGGCAACACTGCCACAATATTTGACTTAGTATATTTCAATCCCCAGTCAACGTTTGATACGTATGTCTTAAAGGTACTTTTGTATTTTATCGGCGTAATAAAATGTAACATATAAAAATATAAAATAAGATGAATTATTTTTACAATAGTTAAATATTATGTATGAAGTATTAAATTGTCTGGATTATGCAGTGTCCAAATTACCAAGATTTTACTGTGATTGCAATGTGGCATTGAGTTACTTTACACATCTGAACTAAAAACTAACTAAAAAAAAACCAAGAATCATCGGTTTTTTTCTCTTTGGACTAAACAAAACAATTTATTGCTAGTTCATATTTCTTTTTTTTTAACGCTTCTTTCTTCTAGGTTTTTTTTTTTTTGTTTGTTCGTCGTTTTGTTTTGCTTTCCGCTAAAATAGTTTAAAATATTACACGTGGATACCGCCGTCGCCTTTTCTTTGGATGCCTTCAGCTTTTCCCGCTGTTTTAGGCATGACTTTGTTACTTTTGTAACTTTTTGCTTAATGACCAAGACCCAAACCAAGTGGCGCGTTGTACGTGCCATGTTTGCGTTATTAGCTTCGATAACTTCAATAGCTTCGATAGCCTTAAGAATGAGCGCATATTGCACATTTTCCGTTTTCTTTGCCTCCTTCATTTTGCTGAGGAATTTTTCTATATTTTTTGCTGTTGTTTTGGAAAATACAATTAAATTGGCTTTCATTGGATACATTCATTGTTCATTGCACATTATCAGCATCACAGTCCTCGTTCCAATTCGTCTCTCTCACCATCATCTTGAGTTCTTTAGTTGGAGTCAATCAATTAAGTTTCGAGCACATGAAGCGCATGAAAAATAAATTGAATACCAGATGTGTATCTTTATTGTTACGAGTATGTGGAATATTTAAGATGCTCGTACATACATTTGTCTTGAGAAATTGTTTATGGAGAAGCATTTCACATATGGTGTCCTAGAAAAACACAATGAATTATTATAAATTATAATGATGCTTAGAAACTTAAAGACTTAGATTTTAATTAAAGTGAAATAATATATGAGTATTAATAATAATAATAATATTATATGAAGAAGAACATAATTTGTAAATCTATATCTATATAAAATCGTAACGCCCATTCTGTCTGTGCACGCTAATCGTAAAAACAGATTAACTTTATTAAATGCGATTTTCACTGGTGTATTGTAGCAAACTTCCTGTAACAAATAGCGTTTATTTCATTAAAATTTACCTACAAAATGAGTCGCAATTATTGGATCAAATTTTGCATATAAAAATTAGAGACGTACACTATTTTCAAATCAATCAAATAGTCTTTGTCAAACATCTTTTTTTTAAATTGTGTGTCACAACAAAATAAAATTAATAATCATTATTTCCATTCTATTATTCCCGTGCAAAGCCGATTTTAGTTAGCTAGTTATATATTTATAAAATATGTATATTTCATGTAGAAGAAGAAAGAAGAACCTTGGAGTTGTCAAATTGTCACTTCAACATGATGTTAGTAATACATAGGATATAAGGAAATGATTCTAGTGATGAGGAGAATCGATTGGGATGTATATTTTCGACTGTTCGTCGATTGCTACCCAAAATCGTAATTTAAGTTTTATCAAGTAGTCTTATAGCGAATTGAGACAGAGTTTGCATCACGAAATTTGAGCGAGATGCAGAAAGTTGCTTACGTAGGCCTTTTTGTTTTTTATATACAAATGGAACGTTGTGGCTAATTGTGTGAAATTGAAAATGGACATTTTGTAAGAAATACATGAACAATTCGCAGTCAATTGCATCTGAGGTGGAAGCAGCTTCCGCTCTGTCTAAAGAATTAATTTGACTACAACTAAATTTATCAAAATAATCTGAAATAACAGCAATTCACTTTATATTAATGAATTGGAATGAAATATAATGTCTATCGAATTCGTCGTCTTTAACTTCTTGTGTCAATTTATCGGTCGGAGGAATGCAGAAGATTTCACATTAACTTAGAAGACAAAAAGTTACAATTATGATATGAAGGTCCTTTGCATCTTTTGCATTTGACTAATGGGTCTTCAGGTTCATTTGTACATCAATACATTATGCAAGAACTGTCACAGAAATTATTTAATTTTTTTTGGTATAAACATAGGACCTTTAGTTAACATCATTGGTACAATAGACGTTAATTATTATGTTGCAAGAATCGTACAAGAAGCAATGTAGCCTTATGCTGCAGAAGAAATGCTAATACGATGGGTCTTCCAACAAGACAACAACCCGAAACACACTTCCAAAAAGGATAGAAAATTATTTGAACACAACAACGTCCGTGTTTTGGATTGACTTAAATCCTATTGAGCATCTCTGGAAGGATTTTAAGAATGGTCTAAGGACCATCAAACCAAGCTTCCAAGATTCCTTGAGATAATATCCCTTTATCAAATTGTCGCACTTAAATTAATTCAATGACGTCCAGATGCAAAGAAGTGATAGCAAAATTCTTATTTATTTAAAAAGAAATAAGTAAACCGGTTTTGAATAATATTTTTTGTCTGCTTTTCCTCTTTGTTCTTATTATTTTGAACAGCTAATTTTGGAAGTTTTATAACAACATTGTTAAAATTAAAGAATAGAGATTCATTTCACAGTTTTTATTATTTTTTTTTTTTTTAATAAATATATGTATTTATATATATGTAAAAAAAAAAAAACAAAAAGTAATTTTAGAAAATAAAACACTTTAATTTATACACAATTTTTAAGTCGATTTGCCCTTGTTGTTTTTATATCTTTTCGAACACGTTGTATATGTTTTTGAGTTTCTAAAACTCATTTAAAGGAATCTTCATTCAGCTTTTTGAAATAATAATTAATACAATACATCCAAATAATGGATCAAACTAACCAACAATTTTGGCATACAAAGATTCTTGTGTCATCTTGTGTTTGGGTAAAATCATCAGTTGGGGAGAGAAAGGCAATTAAGCTTTGGCGGTCTGAAATTATTGTTCTGTCTTGTTTTATTAAAAGACTAAGTTTTGTTAATCAGCATTTAGTTCATTATAGATTAATGTTATTTGTAATATTAACTAATCACATAAAATGGCTATCATATCAAGTTTCGCTTTCAACTCCTAGTCACATTATATGGATAATATGTTAGTATAGGAATGGTTAAAATATCATTAAACAACTTTACTATTTTTCTCAACTAAATATTAAAATATTTATAAAAATAAAATTCACGCTTTCTGATTTCCTCTCATCCTTTCCTACAATAACTAAACAAATCTCATTAATAAATACTGTTTCCAGCAGCAGCAATGGGAAATATGTTTGTACATAATTTGCATATTCATGAAATTTGATATTGTATTATTCGCCGTTCGAAATCAAAGAGGGAAAAATAATATTGTAACAAAAATATATTCAAATTCAAAAACGAAATCGTACTCAAAGTCATTTTTCATTCCAGCCTGAGGGTGTTGAAGTTCAATGACGTCATTATTAGTAGTTATTTTATTTAGTTAGATTTAAAGTTTTTCAACCGAAAACAGCTTCTCTTTTACCATGAGTCTATTATATTGTACATATTTGCTTTTTGTTGTAAGTATTTTATTAATGCAACATGCGATGCGATCTTTGACAATTTTATAAGAAAGCAATAAATTGCACATCTAAGGAAATCTATAAATTTAACTTAAAAAGCAGCAAATGTAGGGGAGACAATAATAAAATGTTTGCCATTTTTCAATAATTTCAGCAACGTTTTGCTTTGACTTCGACATTCGAGGGAACATTAGATTCGAAGATTTAAAGATTAAACAACATGAAAAATTGTTAATAGTCTGCTTGGTGTAACCGCGACTGCGCTACTTTATTGTGGCCATCATACAATTCGAAATGAATTTGTTCCACTTGAGCGCATTTCACTCTGTGAGCTACTAGCAACTCTGGCCAGTGAACCACGCGCCATTCATGGGTGTGTGGGGCAGGCAGCTTTGTATGATCACAGATTAGTGCAATAGGAACACGATGAACATTGAACAGGAAAGTAATAAGTTACATTTTCTATAGTTTCACTTCTCTCTTGTTATTCCCCTCGTTGCTGCAGATTGGTAGTAGATGCACAGCAGTGAATTTACAAATCGTGCTATTAAAATCTTAAAAACGATCAACCAAATGCTACCACTAACTGAGTTTACTGAGTTTGCTAATATCCGATGATATTCATTGGCGGATAATAGAAAGTTACCTGGGTATAATAGGTCGAAGAGAATTGGCAAAGCTATCTATCCTATTCCATTGGTTCAAATTAGTTGTTTACCAACAATTTGAACTTTAAATTTAATGAAAAATAGGTCCAGAAACTGGTATTGGATTTATGAAAATTGTATACTTCCTTTTTGTTGAACGACTCTTAAATTACAAATTAAATTAATTAATACTTTTCTTCATGTTTAAATACCCTACTAATCAAATGAACTTAACCTTTTTAATTAAATACTGAAAAAAGAATGAAAATATTTTTAAAAAATACAATATATAAAAGAGAAAATTAAACAAAATTAACAAATTAAATAATCAAATTGTAAAATGGACGAATATTCAAAAAATTTATTTAGTTTTTACAATTTATATTAACTTTAAAAACGTGAAATATTTTTACAATTTTCTCAAACATAACACAAAAAAAAGGTATTAATTATTACATAAATGGAATATTCTGAAAACTCAAAACATGGACAAATATTAAATCCGAGGAAGGAAATGATTTTTCCCATTGAATTACATCGCCCAATTTGGATATTCTAATTCTTTATCAACAAACCATACTAATATCTAGTCGAATAAAATAATGGTGGCTAAGGGTTTTATCCATTCCCGACAATATAGGGATAGATTTCCAAATAAATTTACAAGACAAACATATAAAATCAATGACAATGCCAAGTTAATAACTTCAAATTGCTGTTAATTAGAATTATTTAAATTAATTTTAAAAAAATTAATACATCACTTGTTTTAAAATAAGAAAATGAAGATGAAAAATGCAACGAGAATAACTTTGTCCTATTTTACACAAAACAAAAATCTTTTAAACGCAAAGTAATAAGTATAACAAAAAAGAAGAGCGACAAATCTTAAAAACACAAAAATTATTAAATAAAATAATTATCGAAGAGAACATAAAAATGTCTAATGACGAAATATATTTCTATAATATATTGTAGTAGTGCACATTTTTTTTTTTAAATACATAAATAATTAATGGTTAATTTTTTGTTGGAATCACAACAAAGAAAGAATTTTTAAGAAATGAAAGAATAAACCCCGGAAGAACCCCATTCTAAAAATCAAAATTTTTTAGAATTTTTATCGAAGAGAAAATATAAAAAATATTGTATCATTTGAGCGCCACAAAAGCTCCTGTTATATTTAAAGTGTATAGTGTATATTTAATTTAAATACAATTCAAAAAAGAAATTGAAATTTAAAAAAAAAAAACAGAAATAATTTTCAATAAAAATAATAAGAGTAATGGATATACGCATAATGAAAAAAAAAAAAACAAAGGAAAATCTATTACAGAGTTCGAATGATATTGTCATTGATGAAGGCCTTCTTATGAATTATGTCTCTTTAAAGGCACAATTAAAACGTAAGTTACATATGTAAAGTTATTATTTATTGAAAGGAAAAAATAATAGAATAAATATGCACGACCAAAAAAATAAATAATTTAGATATTGATCGAATGATATTGTCATTGACGAATGCCTTTTAAATTATGTATAAAGAGGATATTAAAACGAAAGTACATATTTTAAACTATTTATTGGAAAGAACTTGTAATAATATGATTCTCAATCAAATTATAACTAATTCTTAAATCCTAAAAAACAAAAACAGAATTGAGAAACAGAAAAAAACAGTTTAATAGATACAACTATTAGAGAACAGAAAAATTAATATCTCTTAAAAACTTGTAAAATAAAATAAATTTGCTTTTTCATCAGAAGGTAACATTTTAATTCAGTTTAATGAAATTATCAATTTCAGATTTAAAAAAAAATTATTCAATCATACTTCTCTATCTCGAGAAGGTAAAAAACATTTTGTATAAGAATATTTTAAAATTATAATAAGTAAATAACGAAATTAAAAAAAAAAAAACATCAATTTTGTCATTTTAAAGTTGAGAACGGGAAAAAGAAATAAATATATGATAATAAATTATTTCAAACGAGATTCCAAAATATCATCCTAAAAATTTAATTAAAATAAAAGTTGAATTAAGAATGAATGGAAAATCTGAAAGAAATAGAGAGTTTTTTAAGTCTGTCAAGAATCATAGTTTATAGGGAACAACATAATAAGCAGGGTGGCTAAAAGAACAACAAACCAAAATTCAAGATAATGCCCGAAGTACATAGTAATTAGTAGAAATGAAACAGATATCCGCTAACTATCCGGTATCCGGCCTAAATTTAATATCCGGCAGGATATCGGATTTAAAAAAAAAACTACGTTTAAGCTTAAAAGAAACTATATTTAATACATATAAAAAATAAAATCATTATTTTTTATTACACAATAAATAAAAATTAATACTCGTACTGTACTTAGTGCAAATTATGATGAATTTCTCTGCATAAAGGGGTAACAAACGGTTACGCTAGTTTTCGTATACAAGACTTGCTTCCGAAAGAAGTCTTTCGCTGTATACGCTGCTGCAGTGCGCTGGAAAATAAATTTTAAGAAACTTTGATAAGTTTGGGTATTGCGCAGTATTATCTCACCACCAAATATAACGATCACGATCATGACCAATGCGCAATGATTTCATATAAAAAACAATCTCCATTGTGTGTTCTTTTGTTGATCATAAGACTGAAAACAATCATCATTCGCTACCTCATGAAAGCAGTCCCAGAACGTGCCGTGAGCTACGTGAGATACTGCCGACTCTATCTCTTCAGGTCGAAGGACTTTAGAAGAATATTTCACTGGAAACAATTCAAAATTTGGTAAAATCAATTCCTGTGTGCTTGCATAAGTTCATCGACGTCAAAGTGGGGTTTATTTTACACGTGCTGTTATTCACAGTCATAAGTTTTTGCTTTACTCCTTTTTTTTGAACAACAATGTGTTTTCAAAAGAACTTTAATTTAGATCCAGGTTTGTATGGCCCCTAGTGGGCCGATTCAGCTCATTCCGACAAAAGTATTGCATATAGAAAACAAGGGATTTTGGACCAAAATAAAAAAAAAAAAAATTATTAAGTTGATTTTGAACAAAATGTGCGTAATGGAGTAAATGTAAATATAAATTTGTAGAGAATTTTATACTATACAACTTTTATGGACATATTTATACTTTTGACACAATCCACAAAATGTCAAAACAAAGGTTTCACTAATTTTCAGCTTATTATCTTAAATCCCGAGGTTATATCCTAATTTGACTGGGCTATTCTATAAAAATATAGAAAACGAAACAAGTTTTATTTTAAATCTTAAAATGTATTTTTTAGAAAGTAGTATCGCATAATGCAATATTTAGGATACTGAAAAAATTCTTACACTTAAGGTCTTAACGAGATGAATGCTAAGCTGAAAAAAGAAACGATCCGTGAAAGATCCTCTAAAGTGTATGAGTAGCAAAATCTTCTGCGCAACAATTAACTATTGCATGAAGCATTTTAATAGCAGATAGCAAAACTACTACTCTCTCGTACACTCGTATTATAAATATTTAAACTATTTAAATCAAACACTTCTAAAATACTTTACATAATTTTGGGGTACATAAATCAGAAGCAGCAAAATTAATTAAAATGCATCCAAAAATATTTAAGAAAAAAAAAATAAAACTATTTAAAGCTCATTATCACGACGAAAATCTGAACATGGAACAGATGGGGAAACCCATTATTCGTGTCACCAAGCAAGTTAAGCATCAAACACACACATACATGCTGACTGACAGACTAACTGGCTGAGTGACAAACGGGTTGTCTACTCTCCAATAGAATTGGAAATGGGGGGGGGGGCAAACGGGCGTTTATGATGCAGAAGTGTGACAAAAGGCCATCATTAAAAGTATTTAGAAGCAGCAGAGTGTGTGGCAACTTACACTCAAATGACGACAACAACGACAACGACAACAACAACGATAGATGATGACTATGATGATGATGATGACAAGAGGAAAACGAGGAAACGATGACGACAACAATCATGACAGCAATTATATAGATAATGAGAGGGTGAGGTATGAATACATGCTAGATCTGAACCATCATTCATTGTCATTGACATTCATTCACAAGCAAATACAACAAACTCATTTTCATTGTAATTTGACATTCTTGTAATTGGTCAATTTTTCCTTGATGAAATCGCTGTCCAATTTTCCTTGCGCTCATTTACTTAACAACGCTTTCTGATTTTCTGAGTTTCAATAAAAGACCCTTTATTTTTCTTGTAATACATACTTTCTAATTTTGATTTCGCTTGCTTTAGCTTTACTTTGTGGGAGATAATTAAACCCATACTTCACATATTTTTCCTTTTTCATTTTGTGCTATTTCTATTTATATCTCTTCAGTTTTTTCCTTCTTTCTTTTTTCATTTTTGCTTCCTCAATTTCATATCATAAATATTTACCATGCTCTCCACATGGTCGGATACATTGGCATGACACCAAAAGTTAAATCAAGTATATAAAATACAGTAACTTCGGCTTTAACAAGGATTATATACCTTTCACTAATTGATATTTAGTACTTCTCGCATTTATATAATATCAAGTAATACTATTTATCCTTATAGCTAATCTGTAAACAAAGCAGTTTATATAGTTTCTAAGTACATATTTCATATATCAGATCACTTCAATTTTTGGATATACACATTATGTTAGTGCTGATCAAATGTGATTATGATTTTGATTATGTTTTAAAAGTTATATAATACTACAAAACCAGGCAGACGTGGACCTGCATCACTTTCCCAAAAAAATAATGGATACTGATTGGTTGACCCGATAAACTGACAATGTCTGCCAGGTCCATAATCTATATCTATGCATAGTATAAAAAAAATGAATGACTGTTCGGTCACATGTCCGGGTGACCTTTTAAAATACATAAACTCTACGGGATGGGTTTAGCAATACTGATTGTGTTCGGCGATGGAATGGTTTCAAAACGGCACTTAAGACCCAATTGTTGCTTGTAGTCAGGCACGGTAACCAAACAACCATAAAAGGAAAGTAAGTCGAAATTTCTGTCCCTTCTGATACGCACAACTTCTATACCACTGAACAGATTTTGATACAAGGATAATAAGTACAATACATTCTTATTAATTCTAATTAAGTCTTTGTACATTTTATATGGTGGCTAAGATAAATTTTTTAAATTCTATATGCTTTATATTCATCTCACTTGCATATAGATAGATTTATTGTGTAGAATCTACCGCTTATTGTGCGATTGACACCAAAAGCGTTAAAAATAAGGTCTGTACAAAAGTTCAGTACGATAACTTAATTACTTTAAATCTCGGATATCTTCTTCAATATACTGTTGCAAACATCATAACAAAGTGTCAAAGAATCTCATTCACAATTTTGTTTATGAGTATGGTATGTAAGTATATACAAATAATTTCTATTTTTTTTTTTTTTTATGGAATTCTTTGGTGGGGTGCTTTTATCTTGTTTCTATTTTAAGATTTTGCGAATTGGAACAGAAATCTTGAATGTCAGGTTTAATGTCTGAATTTGCATCCAAAAGAATTTTAAATAGTTTTAATTTTAAGTAAACATATGATGAAAATTGTTTATGTTTGCAATGAGATACTGTGAATACTTAGGACCTATTAAGAGTTTGTACAATATAAGTTTAATTTTCCCACAAATCAAGGCTGGCAACAATGTTTCAAGTCATCTATGTTGATTGTCTATTTTGTCGTTGAACTCTATCCAAATGGAAAATCACGCCAAAGTCATTTTAGAACGTGTTTCATGTTAAAAACCAGAAAACTTGAAAGTATCATTTTAAGTATCTCAATCGTTTTATTTCTTTTTTCTCTCTCCCATTTTTACTGTCTAATAACCAAAAGGCTTGGCCTAAAGGCTTGAAACGAGCCAACATTGCATTTTAAAGGGCAATTTGAGTTCAAAGATATACACGCCCTCGACGTTTATTTAACGAGTTGTGAAACATTGTTTGAGCAACTCCCACAGTCATCAGGAATTGACTCACTCCACTTCGGATTACCAGAAACTCATTAGAAAATGCCATCCGCTTGGCTTAACAGGAAATTTTATGTTGCAATAAAAAATGATTAGCAACAGAGAGCCAATAAAGGGATTTTCCATTTTCATATTGAGGCCAGGAACAGTTTTCAATAGAAATTCGTCGCAATTTTTTTAATCTGTGATAATTTTGTGATTGATTTGTGTTTTACAAAGGAGAATGAAACTCCAAATGTGGAAAAAAGCTAACAATTTCAATATATCACAATATCAAAAAGGAAAAGAAAAGTAGCAAAAACAATATTTCAGAAGTCAGATTGAGGCTAAGACTTCGTCGTCGTCGTCATCATCATCATCATGAAATCAGAGTAAGCAATTTTGGCTTTGATCTCAGTTTTCTTGGTTTTACTACAATTACAGCAGGTTTTATCAGTTTGCCGTGATGTTCGTAACTCATAGAACTGTGAATCGAATAACATATAAAGTAAGTACAAATAATGATGAGAATCGATTTTAACTAGACGGTGGTTTTTTTTATGCATGCTTTGCTCACAGTTTTTGGATTGTTTTGTTCAGAAGCTTTTCGTATTCAGCTGGTATGTCAAAATCAGAGTATCTCGATTACTGGGAAATCATTAATGAAATTTATTTTCAAAACCAAGTTATATGAAGTATGTATATGTAAGCTTAACTTTTCTCTTGATAATTAACATACATATGGTAACATATACAAAAATCGGGGATGAAAGGTATGTAAGATTCGGTGAACCTAAGATAATCTTTCTGTCTTGCTTTTATTTTTGTGTTTCAAGTCGAAAATGGGAAGGAGACAATCATTTTGTGATCCAACTGAGATCGATCGATCTATGGGTCGCAGCCAGTTGAGTTGAGCTGAGTTGAATTGAACTTGTTTGACACCCCCACCTACTTGTAGATGATGATGATTGTGTTGCCAATGAAGTTTATCATTTGTGTGTTAGTTTATTTGGTAGATACAATAGTTAACCAGTAATAAACGCATCGTTGCTTTTGCTGTTTTGCTGCCTGCTTTGTGACAAAACAATGAAAAATTTCTGTAACAAATTGCAATTTTTGTTGTTATTGTGAGTATATTGTCAAGTTGAGAGGGACGCGAAATATATGATCATAATGACAATGATTTCGATAATGATGACGATGTGATGTTTGTCTTTCGTTGTAGCACTGCGTGCCTGTTCCCATTTATGGCTAAACAATGTGATGTGTCACTCATGCACATCACGAACATCACCCAACCCCTCATAGGCCCAATATGCAGTAACCACCTCCTCCCACTCTTCTTATTCCGATTAGCTTAGTGCACGCTACACGACTATGCCACAATATGCTTTGATTACGCTGCACTAAGCACGCTGCTCGCCGAAGTCATCCTTTTCTTTATCGATTTACTACTCGTAATATATTGGGTTGTTCAAAAAGTGTTGTACTTGTAATGGTGGTTAGAAGACAGAGATCACATTTGGCAGTTGAAGATGTTTGTTGCTTTTGTAGGATATCAAAAATGTGCGAAGGTAAAACAAGACTTGAATGTAATCAAAAAAGCAGCTTGTCCAACCTTGTAAGGTAAAGTTGTATGAGTGATTAATTCTCACTGAGTACTAAGAAATTGACCAAAAGAAGGCAAAAAATCATCGAACAAAACAATACGAGTATTTTAAAGAAATGCATCTGAAAATATTATCAAAAAAAAACCACTGAAGTTTTGAACAACCCAATATCGTAGTGCCTGCATAATGTCATGTCTCCTCGTGTCAATGCATGCATTACAACAAAACCATTCTAATCAACGCGACTTGGCAAGCATTTATTTCCTGGCCGCACTCCTTCACCATATTCCCAACATACGTATGTATGTCCCGGGTAGAACCCTTATGCTACAAACAAAGTCAGCATTTAAGTTTTCCGCCTTTTTACTCTTTATTTGACATGATTTTTGCCTTTTGTCGTTATCGTTGTTTTCGCTATTGCTGTTACCCTATTTTTCATGGCGCTACTCTCTTGATCCCTTGGTAGATTCACTTCTGTTATTTGCTCTTTCTCCACTGATTTATGCCATTTATGCTTCAGTTGCCGTTGTTGCTCCGGTGACATGTTGCTATTTTTAAATGATTTGCCATGTTTTGCTTTGCTTTTTGTGTATCTTGTTATTGTAAGTTAAAAATTGCATGTTGCACATTTGCTGTACCAGTTCTGCACGAGTTGCCATGAACTTGAAACAACTTAAAAAACATCAATGCAAAGTAAATGAAATTTATGTTTGTTCATCATCTGCTTATTTAAAAATATTTTAGTTTGCCTTTCATTCCTTCCTTAACTTGTTCCTACTCTTATCAATCACACTTTTGCCAATTTTCAAGTTCTTTATTGTGTAGGCGTCTTTGCACTTCTCTGATTTGTCTTCCTTTATTTTTTTAGTTTTTCATTTCATTTCATTTCATTTCATTTCGAAAACAATCCAATTAAGAGAATCTTCTGCACGCGCTCGTGCCAATTTCCATTATTCGCTTGTTTGTTTTACATTATTTTCTTTCGATTTAACTCAATTCAATATGAAAATGGGCTTGGGCTCAAAGTTTGAAAGAATCAAAAATACTTCATTGTAGAAAATAGCAAGAGTTTAAGTTTATTTAAGTGATGTTAAGATAGAACAGCGATTCTTAAGGCCGTAGCCCCAAGAATTCACCAGTTTGTAATGCTATTACTGAGGTTCACGAAACCATTTTTACACTTCCAACTTTGAACAATATTTTCTACACAAAGAATTAAATTCCAAGAGTAATTGATAAACCCTTTCCGATGGTTAAAGAGTGACTTCAGTGGGTTCGCCATCCCTGGCACATAAGAAGTGGTGTGCAATTTGATCCATGGGCTACATAAGCTTAAAAACCGCTGATCTAGAATTCTTCTTCTAAAATCAGTAGTAGTTTTTATAAACTAAAACTATATGATTCTTACTTCTGAAAACCGTTTCTCATATTTGTCCCTTCATATTTGGTCTTTAATGGTTTATTGTATTTTATTTTTTCCTTTCTGGTTTCTTTGTTTTTTTTTTTTTTCTTATGGTTTAGTAAAATTTGTAGTCAGCAACAAGCGCCTAAGACGACAGTCTAATTTTAGCTCTTCCACTTTTGGTTTTTAACTCGTTTCAATTTCCTGAAGCGTGTCTTCAGGTGTTCTAAAGTCTGTTTTCTTTGCAACTATGCTTCTCTATATTAACATTTGCCTGTCGGCCAAGTGCCATTTCCGGCAATTAAACAACGATATTTTTCCTAGACTATACCAAACCATGTACACTACACTCCACTACACTACTCACTATTGTCTGCATATTGTTGATTCTATTGTATTTCACACAAACAAGCATTTCTACTTGACAGTTTGAATTTGATTTGTGATTTAACGTTTTCTTTACTCTTGACTCTCTTCCCCTATTATTAAAGCAACGGAACTGAAACTTGGTTAAGAATACTTTTTATATCCATTTGTTATTCCCTATAACCATAAATAGTACAAGGGTATATTAAATTTGTGGACATAAACGTAACAAAAAGTATAAGGAATTATTGGGTTGCTTTAATCAATGATGTAATGATGGATTTATTCTATGTCCTTCTGTCATCTCTAGAGAATTTTCATGATAGGTAACTTATTAAGGTTCTGTTTGATAAGGTCTTTAGAAGCTTTAGTTGAAGGGTAAATTTTATATTTATTCATTATGGTATATATCTGAAGAAAAGAGGAAGGAACGCTACAATTTATAATTTGCAATAAACACCATAAATTGCAAATCAACATGAGTCAAATTGATCCAACTGAAATCATTGTTCTGTTGGATTATTCAGTTGTATGTTTCTAAGACACTAATAGAGCTACGAATCTATAATCTTCAATTAGGTTCGGTAGAGGTGGTAGCCGGAACAACTCACTTTGACTATATCAGTCTCATTGTAGTTCGTTTCGGAGCAGTCTAAATTTAAATTAAATATGAGCTTCCCCTAGAAAACTCCTCTATAGATATCCTTCTGAAACTCATACATCATACAAGTATGTGTTACCTCTTATTTTGGCTTACCCCTTTTAATTATGATCGCATACAGGGTATTGAATAGTCTATCCTATCTGACCATAGCTTTTTCACTTGTTATTCGTTTTATTTTGTTTAGTTAAGCCCTGGTTTTGTATCTGTTGTTTGTTTATTTTTTATTTTTGTGTTTGTTGAGCGTAACGAGAAAAGCAACCAAACTCACAGATGAATGGGAGACCATGCGGCGACACCACGCACTAATGATATGCAACTTGAAGTGGCATTTTCACACACGTGCAACATGCAGCCGCGGCGACTGTAGCAGGTTCCCTGATAGAGATTTAAAGATTTCATTTTAACGACCAATTCTTTTGGTTTTAATACTTATTGTGAATATAATAAAGATATTTTCTATTATTTTTTGAAATGTTTTATTAAATTTAAAATGAAATTCTGCGCCAACATCACCACCACCCAAGGAGTTGCTGTTGTGTCTGGCATATAAATTTGACACAATTTAATTAAATATGAAATTGCAGACCACCAGCAATGATGACCAACTGAACCAAAGATATCAGATACTTTTTGCATTAAGTTGCGTTGTAATAATGCGCACTTGATGACTTTAAGTGTGGCCATAATAACTGGCAAATCACTTTGGCATTCAACTCCAAAACTTGTGTACTCAAATGTGCCTCGAGTGCCTTCTAAGAGCGCATTGCATGAACTTGAATTGCGTCGGCGAGTTGCACTTGGTCGCCAAAACATCGTTAGCTGCATAATTTATGGTTTTATCTTGACTTTGACTTTGTTGGTTTGCTGTATGTAGTTCTTTTCGCGCCTCTTAAGAACATTCAAAGATACTACTATATACTTGAAATATGATGCTCAGAAGCATGAATTTCTTTGAATTTTTTGGCCTGTTGCCTGCCTACAAATTTAATAAAGTTTTGCGCCAACTATGCATTTGTTATTGCAGAGCACGCGTTCTAGCACCCACACTTTTGGCTATTTAATGGTGAATGAGGGGAACCCAAAGTCAACCATCCATCGCTGATTGCCACAAAACTTAAAGAGGCAATCGTGCGGTTTGCCTGGGGTAAGTGCTGCTGCCGCCGCCTGTTAGTACAAGTATCAGATTACTAGCAAAGCCATGTTGTTCTGTTTATGATTTGTGGCTTTATAGTTAGTTACGTTTGTATCTTTTACACGCCCGCTATTAATAAAATGCTTGGTTTGGTTTGTGGTTACAGAACTCCCTCAAAAATATCTTAAAACACCTGCTCAAGGTATTTCAAACATAATTTCCTTTTTCACAGAATTTCTTCTCTTGTGTCTTTTTACTTTATTTGAAAAATAGGCTCACAAGATTTAATGCAGATATTTAATCTAGTTATAATTGAGTTTTATACAGAAGGCACTCAATCAATTGAATGAAAAGATATAAAACATACAATATTTGCAATCCTTTCACAAGTTCATTGACTGACTATAAAAAAAAAGAAATTCGCTTGACTATCGATTAGTTGATTTTGTATTCCGTTTTGCTTGTTTTTCTATGCTGTAGATACTTTGAAGCATTTGCAGATGTTCGCGATGCCTCAAGTTTGACGCTCAGCTACTCTTTTGACGTCATTTCTTGATTACCGTGAAAATTTGTTGCCTCATCGTCGTCATCATCATCATCATCATCATCATCATCATCATCATCATCATCATCATCATCATCATCATCATCATCACCATCATCACCATCATGGAGACATTAAGAAGAGACAACCACTGAAAGCCAACAACGACGATGGCTTGATTTAAAAAGATAAACCAATTTGCTTCGTTGCGCTTTTCCATTCCAGATTGACCCAACTGACAACACAAACACAATTGAGTCTACAAAAATTTAAACTCATTTTGGACACTTGGAAAATTTGTTTTTCTTTTAATTATTTTTTTAATTTAAATGCATTTTGTATTAAAGTTAATGAAGTTTAATTGATAGCTTTTTAATTTCATTTGCAACAGATAGAAAATCGTATCTACAAAAGTAATTAATGAAAAGGCGATTTAAAACAAAAAAACATTATTAAATGTTTTTTGTGAAAAACGGAAGTTTAGTTTCCATTTTCAATTAGTTATAGTTTGAGATACAAATAAATTAATACAAATAAAATGCAATTTGTAGAATGAAGAGGAAAAAAAAAGAACTTTGTTAAATTAATATTTAATTTGAACGAGGTGTGGTTTTACAATATAATGAAAAGACTATTAATAAATAATTTTTATTTTATACTAGCTGGGATACACACCCGGCTTCACTTAGGGAGTTGTTATGAGATTGTGTTTTTTCGCTGTTCTTTTTGTTTTCGCCTTTTTGCTTCAGAACGGGCAAGATCTCCTCCATTTTTACAGTTGGTCATTGTACTCGTATAAAGTACAAAACAACTTTTTCTTAAGAATACATTCTATATTCGATTTATATTCCGTCACTGTATCACGACGCATCTTGCTTTATATACCCTAGGCTTCAAAAAAGTCCACAATGTTCCAGAAAATTCCACAACATTCGAGAGTGCTCTGGAATGTTCCACAATAATCTTGGATGTTCTGGAATATTTCCGAACGTTTCAGACTATCGTCGGACTGTTCTGGACTGTTCAAAAAATTTCTAGAGGTGAAATATTCTTCAAAAGCACGCCCTTCAGATAAAAACGGGAACCTTTTAATATGGGATATAAAGGACTACCATACCATATAATTCCCTTAATGGTACCAGTTTATACTGAGTTTTAGCGGCACGTATGTACATTGTACATCTAGTTTTATAATATTGTATATTGAATTGTAAACAATTGAATCTCACCTGTATTAACTAGGTATGGGTATCGACCAACAAAACATCGATTAATGATATCGATTATTATTTTTCAATAATTAATCGAAATAGCGATTAATCGTTGCGTTATACAATCGATTAATCGACAATGTCAAATATAGTCGGGAAAGAATTTGGGTACATTTGGGAAGATAAAAAAAAACTCAAGTAAAAAAAGGTCCTTCTTTATTATGTCGAAAATAATCATTCAATAAAAAAAATATTAAAAGTTACAACCAATACTTGTCATCAATATCCTTTATAAATAAAAGATTTTGCCCAGGTCGGCAGTCAGACGGCTCCTCTGCTCCTCTCAATATGTGTCCTGCTTCAGAAAAAAGCCTCTCTGAAGGCACCGAAGTTACTACAGCAGGGACGTATTTCAAGGCGACCTTCAAAACTGCTGAGAACGTCTCAGCCATCTGCTTCCAATATAATACAGGGTTTTGTTGTATTCTTTCCTGTGGCGTCCTCAAATACAAGCTGAACTCTTCATTTATGCCGCCTTGATCGTCTACGGCTCGGGATGTCACACGACTTTTGGTCCACATCTTCTGAACACTTTTGTTGTGCTTTTTAAGCAGAGATGAAGATGCTGCACCTAAAAATGCAACTTTCAACGATCATGAATCCCTTAAAAACCCAAGAAAAAATCGATTATCCGAAGCAGAAAAATCGATTAACATTTATGCATTTTTTTCGTATAATTCTTATGAATTTACATATGTTTGGATACATACATAGTTATGTATTAAAATTTGTGATTTTCCCTTTTTCATTTTAATGTAAAGAGCTACATATCAAATTTCTTTTCCATTCATTATGCGAAATATCAACTGTATTTAGTTATTATTCCATCAATATTTCCTGTGTCCCTAAAATGATCCATGCTACTTTGCCATTCTTCTCCTATGAATAGAGGACGTTGACTTGTCTTATTCCTTGTTATACAGATTTGACCTGAAAGAACAGAAAAAGTTACTGGTGCCAAATCAGGTAAATAAAGCGGTGGGTTAAACATTGGAATGAATGTTGTGCTTGGCTGAAAAGTCTTAACACAAATATAATATAAGATCTGGTTATAAAATAAAGATACAAATGTAGTATATAAACTAATGCATTGCTTGTCAATTTTTACAGACTTTGTAGCTAATGATTTGACAGACTCAATTTTTAAATTTTTCCAATACATATTTGTTTCCTTTATTGACATGAATCGTTTGTAGGACTTTGATCCATGCACGTTTAATTAATGCAACAATATACTTACATAGTATGTAGTTATTTTATAACCAAACCTCGTGTACTGAAATATGCATAAGAAATACATATATAGTTTCCATTTGAAACATTATAAAATTTGTTTAGTCCCACAAGCACAAGTGAGATGAAAGACCATTTGTAAATTTCCCATGAAATCACTAATCGGATCGAAATTGTTACAGTAAAATGTACAATATTCTCATACTTAAAGTGGTACATATATGTATCTTGTCAGTCAGTCGGCCAATCATCTATCCACCTGCCCATCCATTCAACTGTTCAACCGTCGTCCACCCACAAACTACTATATTACAAGAAAAAAAAAAAAGTGAAACATCACCGTCAGCGACATCAAAAATAAAGCAACAAAATTTTTGAAGGGCTTCTCTACTAAGCACATGAAATGGGCATGTTTTATGTCACAGATACACCTTTATACAACAGAACTCAATAGAACATACATACATGGACAGATACTATTGTATGTTGCACACTTAATAACATATAAAACTATATCTATACATAAGTATCATCATCATCTTATAGGGTGCTCAACTAACATAAAAATCGATATTTGGCAAAGATAGTGTATTTATTTTTGCACACAGTTAAGCAAAAAAAAAAAAAAAGTATCGGTGTGCGTGTTTCATTTATGGACAGCAGAAAAGGTTAATGTTCACGGGGTCATAGACAATCAAAATGGCAAATGAACGAATGAAGACTTCCACACACAGTACATCATTATAGGAGTATTTGTATGATAAAAATTATTATATGTACTTGTATAAAGATACTCACTCACTTCTATGCACAACTACTTAAAGTATGTTCCTTTTTTGTCTGTGGTCGTACAAATACTAAGTACTTATATACTTAGTATACTTATTTATATAGAAGTACATACATCTGTTGTCATTTAAACGTTAATCATTGCTTAGTTCTTTAATAATGCAAACAATATGTTTGTTCTCTATAGAAAGTAGTCACCTTATAATAAAAAGACTGAAGAAATGAAAAACGCTTTTGTACATCAATTAATTATGTATGATGATGTATCTGAAAGACTGTGTGAGTTGTCTCCAAACCAACACAGACTTCATAAAAAAAATTCTTTTTAGTGATTGTAGGAAGTTGGCATTAATAATTTTTTTTATGTATCTTTTCCATATTTTCCTCACTCATCTTTAGAAACTTTGCTTGTATGAATGTGAGTATACATATACAGATAAACTGCCGCCTACATAATGCAATAAAGGTAAATTTCATAAGTTTATGGGATGAGGTGATGTGATGTGAGGTAAGATGTGGTGTGGTGTGGTGTGGTGTGGTGAATTGTGCTGATGAAGAACATGAAGTAGTAACTTCTCTTTGACCGCGAATGTCACTTTAGCCTTTGAGATGCATTTGCCTTAGCATAAAAGAAATATACTTTCGTATCTACATTAATGTCAACTAACTTTTGTTGAGTTGGTTGCTTAAAAGTCACCATCACCATCGTCATCATAATCATCTTCGTTCGTCTTTTGTAGGCGCTCACTTACACTTGAGATACACACACTCCCCTTTCATTTCTCGTACCAACCCGCACAGTTTATTTAGAAGTAACTCCCCCTACAACTTGAGTGAATTTAATTCTTTTTTATTTTTTTTTTTCACTTTGCCATATGTTAATCTGTCTTTCGTTTTGGTTTGGTTTGCTTTGCTTTATTTTATTTTACTTTGCTTTCTACTTCAATTGATGTTGATTCTCAGTTGTTGTTGTTACTGTTGTTGGTGTTATGCAGATATATTCACATAGAGATACATTCACATAATCGTTCGACACATTACTTGCAACACTTTAAATGCAATTTCGCTTTGTATCTCGCACTGTCGAAGAAGAAGATGAAGTTGAAGAAAAACGCTTTTTATGCACTTTTCCTTTGTAGAAAGTAACATTGTCAATTATGATTGTTTAAAGTATGAGTACGAGTATCTATGAGAATGTGCCGCAATAGTTAAAGTAACTAAAGCAGAAGTAGAAGTAGAAGCAACATCAGCAGCAGAAGCAACAGCAGCAGCAGCACCAGTACCGATTGAAGTTGTCTACTATAATACTATTGTATATAAGTACTTACTATAGAAAAAAGTCAAGAGGTCCGACTTTATAGACCCAGCAATGCTCTTGAGCTGCTCATGTAGTATTGTCTGTGATTATTTCCACTCACTTGAACTCAGTTCGTTGTTATTCATCGCTGGAGTTGTTGGATTTCATGGATTTGTTTTATTGTCGTTCATCGTCATCATTGTTATTCTTCTTCTTGTTGTCGTTGTTGTTGTTGTCTATTGTCATCAATTTTTAAAGTAACTTTTAATGGGTCTTCATCGTTGTCGTTTGACGACTTTTCTCGTTTGTCGTCATCTTGTTGCATTTAGAGTTGCATTCAATCGTTTCTCCTTCTTTTTTGTTTTTTTGATAGCTTCAACTTCAACTCATTATTATTGTACTTACGAGTATGTATGTATGTACATATCACATGGGATGATTGTCTTCAAATTATCTTCAATGGTAGGCAGCCAGTCCCTGATATTTTGTTGATTCTTAACTATTATTTACCTAAAGTATAGGCATAGTTTTCCATTACGAGTCCAATGAGGTTATTTTGATTGGGCATCACATCTAAGGTTAAGACTAGGATGGTTAGAAATGAGAAACTTAGGGTAAATAAGTAAAAACAAATAAATACAATAAATAAGTTGTTATTTTTCATTGGATATTATTTTCAAGATGAAATGAACATTGAGAGCTCCATACAGGCTATGAATGAAAAGAAAATTCAGTCTCAATTTATCATACTAAAAAAATGTATAACAGAGTAATTAAATGCAATTGATTTTAAATTTTTGATAATGTATACCACTTCACACTATACGATAATTTAGTCCAAGCGGACTAAGAGGAGGCGTTCTTACTTCAAATCAGTAAAAAATATTCAAGTCTTGGTCGGCTAGAGGCTTCATATGGTTTTTTAGTCAGTCACTTTTTTATACTCTTCACGCAGTTTGTCACGAAGTTTGTAACACACAGAAGGAGATATCAGAACCGCATAAAGTATATATTCTTGATCAGCGCTACGAGACGAATTGATGTGCATCTGTCTATCCGCCCATCTGCATGTATGCAAACTAATTCCTCAGTTTTTAAGCTAAAGAGCTGAAACTTTGCAAGAAGATTTATTTTCACTGTACGCAAGATATTTTGTCAGCCAAATAGGACCTCCCATACAAACCTAGATTCAAATGAATGTTTTTATTAGAAAAACTTTTTTTTTTTTTTTTGGTAGTATCAACTTTTAAATTTGGACACTATAATTCCGACCCATAATCCACCAACCATATAAATTTCAATATCCTCGGATCCACCAGAAGGTGTATCACCCAAACAAACCCAGATTCAATTTCATATTCTTTTTAGAAAAACTTTTTTGCTTTTCATGACATGGATCTGAAGTTTAGACACTATAAGTGCCTGACCCATATCCACTCTATTACCACTAGGAGGGGTACCTCCCATAGAACAATAATCAGAAGGTATAAATGCTGCGTGAAGAGTATTACAACTTCAGCATTGAGAAAGTTAATCTTCTTTTCACTAGTTATTCTTACAACTGCACTTACACTACTTAAATTCAATAAGGATTTATAAAGATAAAGTGCATTTTGAAACTGTAAAGCAGTAATCTCTTTTTGTAAGACTGAGGCAATGTAATTATTTCTAGATTAGTATTTTTCCATACTTTAATACACTTTGTTTGAAGTTTGAATTTGATTAAACCTTCAATCATTATGGATCACATTGAAGACTATTTCAAAATAAATATAAAATTTTGGCTTAAAGAACGTTAAATTGTCTATTAGACTAGAAATATTATTAAAAAAGCATTTTAAATTTTAAAATTGATATTTCCAGGTTATAATTTTTTAATTTAACATCCAATTTTAGTATTTCATTTTTTGAAATTCACAAACAATTTGAAGTCTTTTTTATTAGTAAATTATGGAAATACATATTACATATTAAGTACTAGTGGGATTCATTTCCATATTGTTCCTTTTCAAGCTCACTAAAGTTAAAGCCAAAAGAAATCAAAACTCAGGGGTTTATGTTTGCAAACTCTCACCCAAACGAAATTCTTAATCTATGTGTACTTATATAACAAAGACTACTCCACCCCACAATCTTTTATAAAAGTAGATAATTTGTGGTTACCCAATACTTCTACAATACAATACAAAACCCCAACCAAATCATGTAATTGAGTACATACATAAGTACATACAATACCAACTTGTTTTGGGTATCTGCTTCTTCCACTTATTCCTTAAAACAAATTCTACAGAAAATTGGGGGTAGCAAGAAACAATGAAATACATAATATAAAGAGCAGAAAAATAAACACCTTACTTAACCTCCTCTACTTTCATGATTTGAACAATAAAAGCAACATATTCTTATACACATTAGTACTGGAACCAACACAAAAAGTTCCATTTTAAAAATATTCTACATTTGTGTCCCATTATTATCTGCACACATATAGTAACATACATACATATAGTACAATAGTAAATATTCTGACTCAGTTCCGCCAAAAATTTATTATTTGCAAAATTCTCGGTTGGCTTGAGTTTTGCTTTTTATGTATATTTTGCTTTAAGCCGACAAAATTTATGTCATGGCGACAACAAGAAAATTTATTGAGTTCATGAGATATTATTTTCTCAAAAGCAATATTTTTGACCGCTATAGACACCCTCTTATGTTATAATTGAAAAAATATATACATATATATATATTTTTAGTCTATTAAGATAATAAAATGTAAAATGAGGATGAGAGAATGAGGGTTTTTGTTAGACAGATTAAAATAACAAATACTAACAACCTCTTCATACTTGAAGTACTTGACCAATTTCTATCAAATAGTAACATACTTAGTATTTTGTAGAATAGTATAGAAATGACTGACATTGACACCCTCTTAGGTGGTAATTGAAATACATATTTGACTAATTTTAGTCTGTAAAAAAAGAATTGAAAACAAATTTAAACTAAAATGGAAAAATTGCCTATTGATAAATCGCAGCAATATTGGATTAATACAGAAATTATTAGAATAGCAAACACCTTTTTGTCAACCAGCTCTCGCAAAATATCACATGAAATACTTGGACTAACACGGAAAGATATACAGATAGTCTCGGGTTTCTTAACTGGTCATTGCAAAGTGTTAAAACATCTGCGCAATATTTATTTATTTTATTTGAATGACATTGACAAAAAAACTGTCAGCTTAAAACAAAAATAAATGTAACAATTAACACTAAAAATAAGACAAAAATATAAAAAAATATATAAATTGAGGTGTACTTAAACTAAAATAAATTAATTAAAAATAAAAAAAACAAAACAAAAAAGGGAAACAAACAAAAATAAGAAAAAAAAAAACATGAAAATAAATAAATAAGGATAATATGAAATACCAGCCACTGGTCAGTAATAATGATCAATGTAGTCTATATAATGAAGAGGAGGATACAGAAGGGCATGTGCTATGCCATTGTGAGGATCCAATTTGGACCAGACTCCACTATCTGGGTTTCCTGTACTTTGAATCGAATGATATTGAAGGTTTTGTCTCCGAAGAAGGTTCTGGAACTCTTGATGAGTACCAGAATATCGGAGGAACTATAATTACGAGGGATGTCACAATAGGCCCTGTCCAATGGTGGCCGCAATGACGAGGTGTATTTAGTTCCTGCCCTGATGTTTCATCTAATCTGATCTAAACTACAACATACTTGATACTTAAATTATTTAAACAATTTGTGTATTTTACTGCGCAGAATAATAATATATGTAGTAGAAAAGTATAGAAATGACCACCACTGACTGATGTAAAATGAATTTTGGTCTATAAAAATTATGAATTATGAAATTGTTTTCTTGCTAAATGAGGATACTAACAACTAGTATTGTACTTAACACTTAAAGTGTTTGGTCGATTATTGTAGAATAGTTTCTACTTTTCCTCAACTTAACTTTCTACTTGACTATAACATATGTCGCATATTCCATATTGCATTAAAAGGATAAATTATTCATTGGGTTTCAAAGAAGTTGAGAGAAGAAAACTGAACTGCGATTAAATTACCATTTTAATGCAATAAAATAAAATTAAAAGACACACAACCATAAAAATTTGTTCTGTGCGCAAACCAAAAGAGTTAGGCATTTCCTGAACTTATTTAAGTTCAATCCAATTCATTTGTAGGTAGAATTTCGTACTTCCTGTTAAAAGAGAAAATGATGAAACCAAAGAAATTCCCCTTTTAGGAGAGAAATGATAGGATCATACAGACGAGACGAGATACGACGCGACGCGACCACAGCGAACTCATTTTAATTGAAGAACTTGTTAATTATCAAAAAACTTCAATGCTTCATTTGTGAATGCATTAAAACCCACACGAATGAATATACTCGTATGTATCAGAAGCACTGAACACATGTACTAGAACTCTAATGCGTGGGTTATTTTCATTCAGGCGATTCAAGCTATCGGCTTTAAGTCTTGTTAGTCATTCAATGTTTGGTTCCTTTTCGTTCATTCAACTGTCACGATGCATCGTTAACAGAATTTACATACCTACTCTATAGCTTCCTTCCTGTCCTGTGGATATACAGGTACACCTTCTAGTATATGTAGTACATATTATAAATTTATGTTCACGCATATGTTCCAAATTCAAGGCAACACAACTCACTTTGCCTTTGCTCTGATCCTCATTTTGACGTGACAGGAATCCGTCATGTTATTTGTTATTACCTGTCGATTCTATTTTTATAGGAATTCATTCATTTCGTGGTCACGTGTGTAACATGATCTCTATTCTACTTATATTGTACAACCCTGCTCTTCCTCTGCTCTTCCTCTCCTCTTCCTCTACCTCATCTGTCAAATTTTAGTCGCTACCATCATGAAGTACGAGTATGTAGGTACAATAGTTTATTAGATGTTGAACTTCAGCGGAAATTTGTTGACAATAAAAATGTTAACAAATGTCTATTACATATAGCGGCTCATTATTTGTTTTCGGTTTCAATTTCGATCGTGAGGCCTTTCCTGACTGTGGAGAATGTCAACAGCTGTCAGTTTAGATCATTTTTTATTGTAATGCTCCAGTGGGCCAATAATATTCTTATTGTCGTCATCTTTGTCGGGCATACTAATTAAATTAAATGCTATGCTTCGCTACTCAGTGACTACATTGACTACAGTTTTTAAACCAAACCAAACTAAAATATTCTACTTATGATAAATACTAGTTTTTATTTGGATTCTATTGGGTGTTCAATGAGCCCCTATAAAGAAAGGAAGAGAGAGTGAGTGTGAATTGTTAATTTGTCATTTTGTTGCGGTATGTTGTTTTGTTGGAGTGGGAAATGATCGGAGGTGTGCAATACAAGCTGTTGAAATGTGGGTTTTAAGTTAGCTGAGCTATAGCAAATGATCCAAGACAATTTATAATAAGAAAAAATCTTAAGAAATAGTTTACTAACTCATCTTGTACAATAGTTTTGAGTTAAACCACATATTACAATTGTCTAAAATGGGGTTCTATACAAAATAGGAAAATCTGTTTGCTCCTGAGTAAGCCTACTGACTTAAAAAGAGCCGCTATCTTGCCCAAAAATAATTTTCATCAAAACATTGTCTTCATACATATTTAATTACATAATTTTAAGTTGCAAACTACGAGTAAGTTTATTATTTTAATATGCCGCCCCGAGACTTGATGAGCTTAGTCTGCCAGTGCTTATAATCTTCATTATCTAGAGTTTTGTTTCTATATGAAATCGGTTAACTTCATTGCTATGATCTTCCAGATTACATACTGATGCCATCCACTTTGAAACAGTCAAGAATAGTTTAATAGTTCACATAATAGAATGTAAAAAAAAAAAAAAATTCTCGCACGTGTGCGTGAACTGAAAACCGCGCATTTGCGCGTATATAAAGGTTCGATTTGTCAGGATAATCACGTCGAGGCGACAAAACAACAACCAAACAAAGCGTGCCTGAGAAAACCAACAAAAGGAAAATGGAAAAATGAAAAAAAAAAAAAGAAACAGAAAATATGTGGAAAAATAGAAACGCATGCAAAATACACGACACACTTTATTTAAACGAACAAACGGACAGACGAAGAAGGATGATGATGATAACGATGATGATGATGATGTAGGCAAGCAATCCCAGATCATGCCGCGTGATGTGATTGTGAAACGTGAAAATCTGACATGAAAAATGGCAAGAAGGAAAATGTTTGTGTTTGTGAGAAAATGACTTAAAACGCAATGGGGTTGCAGAAGCAGCAGCAACATCAGAAACTACAGTCAACTACATGAAATGATAAGGGTAGGTAAGAGGGGAGTTTTGGGTTACATCTGAGTTTAGCTCAAAGAGTCGTCGTCGCATAATAATAAATAATGATGAGTGACGAACAAAGTCGTCGGCATATCTTATTTTCGCTAACATCTGTTGGTCACAAAATCAACTTTTCAAAAACAAATTTTGGTTTGTTTATTTTTTATCTCTTTTTTTAACGCTTAGCACTTTCAATTCTTTGTCGTCGCATGAAAATCAAAGAGTATTTTTTTTTTCATTGAGATTTTTCACAATTTTCCAAATGTGAATTGTTGTGTGTTGCAGTAGTGTTACTGTTACTGTACTGCATTCGTTGCCTATATACAAACATTTACCCTGCATATGAGTACATACAAATATACACGCTTGTATGTGTGTATATACTCACAAGTATCTAGATACAATCATTCGTAACGGACAAATGCAATCGAAATCTCGTCGTCGTTGTCGCCGCCACCTCAGTCGCAGTTGCCTTTGTCATTGTCCCTTCGCTTTGGTGCTTTATGTTGAACGCAAACCGAAAAAATAAAAAACAACAACAAAACAAAAGTAGCAAGCAACAACAGCAAACGAGACACTTCTCTGTATATATCCATCCACAATTATATCCATATGCCGGCAGAGTCGAAACGCATTGGAAAAACCACCCAACCCCTATACAAAATGCAATAAGAGAACAATTCTTATAAGAGCAACAGTATTTCCAGTGCGCATATAAACTCAATTATTCTCTCTCCTACTATGAATTACGCTCTCTCGTGAATCTGCTCTTGTATTTAGTACCAAACCAAAAAAAAAAAAAAAAAAATCAAACATATTTTGTATCTTTTGTATGTTTGCTTCCTTTTGTGTTCAAGTGGAGTTTCGGCGCTTTGTGAGTAGTGCGCTCACTTACTCCACTACACTACACTCCACTCCACTCCACTCTTCTCAGAAGAGGCGCTATAGCATTGGTGCTCTCTCCCTGTGGCATGGTAGCTTGCTTTGGTATTGGAATTGATGATGATGTTTTCGCTCACTTCGGTTCGGTTCGGTTTGGCTTGGCTTGGCTTGGCTTTATTTCATTGCTTCCACTGCGCCGGCGAACAGTTTGAATGAATTGTTTAAGTATACAAGTATTTTGTATCTGTGTGCTTCGAGTATTTGAGTTTAAGACCAAGCGAACAATTTGAATTGTATATGTGTCCAAGTGTTTTGTATCTGTGTGTTACGAGTATCTGAGTTTAAGACCAAGCGAACAGTTGAACAGTTTGAAAAACGCTTTGGTACGCGACGAACGTGTGGAAAACGGCGCGAAAGCAGACAGAAAGAAGGAGAAGAAAATAGAAAAACTTTTGTTAGTGTTAAAAGAAAAGTTTGAGATTGAAAAGCCGGTGCGCGCTCACTGAGGCATCACGACGCCAATAAGGACAATACTCAAGTGATTTTTATGCAAATTTATTTTGTATTCAATAAAAAATATATACATTAAAATCAAAACTACAATAACAAAAAAGTGCAAAATTTTAATTGCCATCAAGGAAAGTAGTTAAAACAAAAGAAAAGAAAATCCCTTAAATCAACTCGTTAAGTGGAGATTTTTTTTATTGCTGCATATATCTACATACAATACAATACAATAATAATTGACAATATTTTCTCGGTGAATTTGCATCACATTCACAATTGGATTAATATAATAATTACCTAGTGGATTTTTTTGTTTCAACTTTGGAATTGATTTCGAAACAAGTAAGCAAAATTTAAATTGATTTAGTTTATTTTTTCAAATATTTTTTGCTTTATAAACTTTGAAATGTACACACAAATTCGGCTTCCATTAAAATATGCTTATGAGAATGAATTTTTGTTGGTTTAGCACTTTTTCCTTTGTGTCTTTGTTATCCTTACACAAATAAATACAGTTTTGTTGTGCTATAGTATCTTTGATTTCTATTATAGTTTATCGCATCCACTGTGTTTTGTAAACATTTTAACATTCCAGTGAATTCGTTTAATGCCCTTTTTTTATAGCGAAGTTTCTAAGAAGTTCACTATGAGAAAATCATGTTAAAGTAAACATTAACAGATAACCTTCTAGTATGGTTGTATATTGTTCCCTATAATTGCGGCATAGAACCATGTTCGAATCTTTTTAAAGAACAATGGAAACTTTGACCATACTAAGTAATTCTTTGATTTTAAATATATAATCATATTTTAAAGTACTTATTTTCTACTATGTATGACCCATTACATTAAAATCAAAGAAGATTATTTTGAATAGATTGTAAAATCCATTCCTCTTGTAATAATAATTTGGGTTAATTATGATATATGATTTTTTCATATTTATGAGTTCTCCGATGTACGCTTCTAACATATGCATTATCAGAGATCAGATTTAATGTTATGAAGTGTGTCAAAAGTGATTTATAAAGTAATTAAAATTTAAATCATTTTCTATATGAAGTATTTATGTTATAAAAATCCATGTTTATTTTGATACCAAATATTGTTCCATTGGGGATGTCGAAATAAGTTTTAATAAACTTTAGTAATTGAAGACAAACAAACGAAGTATATTATATAGAATGATACGATAAATAATGATTCAATAAAAATTTGGCTTTTATGAAAAAAGTTACTGTTGATGACCATTTGATATATTGGTTGGATCACTCCAAGATTTTTTAAAAATTTTATTTAAACAAATTTCCTAATTTTATGTGAAATTTATTCTTTTCAATTATGTATTATTGAATTAGATGACTGAAAGGATTAAACACACAGAAAGAAGTCTTTGATAAATTATTTTGAAATATTTTACAATTATAGTCTTATCACTTTCATAAAACTATTGATTCCTTCTTCTTGAATCCTTTAATACTATTGCAATTGTTATGTTATCAGATTCAGCCATGACTTAAGATGCTAAGCTTAGGTTGAGTGCACACATTAAGAAAAGGAAAGAAGAACTGGAATTAAAATACATATAGAAATATGTATTGGCTTCTGGGTAAACAGTCATTGTTATCTATTCAAAATAAGATACTTCTATACAAGCAAATTTTAAAACCTGTGTGGAATCAGATATGAGGTTGTTGCAGCTTAAGCAATGTGCAACAAATCCAAAAGGTTCCATAAACCAAGTGCTGAAATGTGCTGTTGGTACCCCTTAGTATATTCGCATTTCCGATCTCAATCGTAATCTCGGAATCGATTCGATTTGCTATTAAAAAAGTAGCTAACTCCCACAATGAAAGAATGATAATCAATATAAATAATGAAGTCTTTATCCTCGCGGACTCAGCCCAGTGGATAAGTGGACTTTAACGCAAACAACCAGAAGAATTAATTCATAAAAAACTTAGCATAATACAGATTCAAAATTTATTTTCTTATTAGAAAAACTTTTTGTTTTGTTTTTGAAATTTGGACACCATGAGTGTCTAACCTATTTCCGCCAACCTTTTAAAAATAAAGAATTTAATAATAAACTAACTAAATAAAGCGCATCAGGTAAGATAGCATCTATGATACATACTACATATGTGAAATGAATTTTTTTTTTTTTTTTTTTTCTTTTCTTTTGGCACATTTTACAATTCCTTTTCAATATCAAGACCCTTGGACCACCAAGAGAGGTACCTCCCATACAAACCCAGGTTCAAATTCTTATTTTTATTATTGAAGAAAAACTTTTTTTTTATACTATGGAACTGAAATTTAAAATTTGGACACTATAAGCTAATTTCAATTTTTGGACAACTAAGAGGGGTACATCCCATACAAAAAATGAACTTTAGAAGAATAATCCGAAGATATAAGAGGTGCGTGAAGAGTATTACAACCTCGGTATAGCCAAAGTTAATCTTCTTTTTACTGATTTTTATTTGAGTTATGAAAAATTCACTACAAATTGCTCGTTAGTTCTAATAGTACTGTAACTATTCGCAATGAATAAATCAGATTCAAAATAAAAAGAACTCATCCAAAGATTTTGAATTAATATGGGGAATTAATTACCATACAATCAATAAGTCAAATTAAATTCTTTAAACAGTTCAGTACTGTTAGTGAACCAATAAACTTTTTTGTTTTTTGTTTCAATGAAACATTTTCTTGTTTCAATAAAACATTTTTTTGAAAATCCAAAAGTCGTAATTGGTAGATCAAATTTTGCATGTAAAGCTTAGAGACATATTTTAAAATCAATCAAGTCGTCTTTCTTCAAACATTGATTGATAATTTTTAGAAACAAAAATTTGTTGTGCTTAGATAATTTTGTCAATCAAAAGTGGGATAGTCAGATTTGGGCCAATGGGAAATATTAATAAAAATAAATTTGTTAAATAAATTTAACTGGGGAAAACTTGTTCTGTGGGAGGACTTATTTTAGCAGATTTCCTAACTTAAAGACAAAATATTATGTTATAGTTTAGATTCACTCGTGTTTATTAAGGATGATTTCTTTTCAATTTTATTTCCCATGGTTTTCTTGCACATAAATCATAACACTCTATTCTAATTTAATGATTCACACACATTTTATATTGTATAAATCAACAATCCCTAAAGCTTCTTTTATCGTAAATCGAATATAATCTTTGTTGATCGAATGATTAGCATTCACACGCTCAATAGATTAAAGACTTACATATTCATAATGCTTCCTTTTATAAAAATATACACATCTTATTGTAAATGCATTGAGGGTGCTACTGGAATAACAAAAACTCATCATAATATCCGCCGTCAACAAAAACAGAAAATCAAAAATACTGAACAATCATTATGTCTTATAAACACAATATTTCCGAACAATAATGAAAAATTAATAGGCGCAGCAGATTATTAATAAGTAAAACAACAGAAATCAAAGAAAAGATGAGTGAGTGAGACAAGGGCTAACAATAATAACAAAAGATATCAATAATATTATGGTAAAGAAAACAGGCAGCTGCAAAGCGCCAACTAAGCCAAACTGTATAGATACAATATAAATACTACATATGTATCTTTAGTTTTTTTTTTTTTTTTTTGAGTTTTTTATTTGGGCTTCTAGTGACTTCCGGACTTATAAATAACAAGAAACCAACAGAGGCAAAATGATTCAAGTTTTCATTACATTGAAAACAAAAGCGAAATGGAAATGAGTTGAAAACAAAGAAAAATGAAAGAAAAGCAAAAATAAAACGTGTTGAAATGAATAACCCTTTGGCAGTTTTTTAGTGAAAATTTATTAGCACAGAAATCTGGCTCCAGTGACTTCCTATCATGAAGCCGCCCGCCTACATCCGACATATGTATATTTGTATACATCTGAGACCAACCGCTTCTGATGACAAGAGAAAGGGCATTGTCTCTTCAAGCATTTCTTTACTTTCTTTGTTGTTTTCATTTTCGTTTTGTTTACACAGAAAAGTGTGAATTGAAAACCAAGGGAAAATATTGTGATTCTATTTGCTTCATTTTTTTTTTTTTGTTTTGTGTTTTGGTATTTAAACAAATTATGGATTTATTACAACCAAACTGTCGACAACAAAAGGAAAAGGTTTGATGCATCTATTTTCACAATAAAAGAATATTCTGAAGAAAAACATACACACACTTTTAAAATAAACAAACAATTTTCTTTTCTAACACTTTGCCAGCAGAAGGAAAATAAATTTTGATTTGAAGTTCTTGCCTTAAGATAAACAATTCAAGTTCAACTATAAAAACCTACGAAATCAAACAAAATGTTTAATTTCATTAGTACAATATTTCCGACATTAAATCATTCAATTCCAGACTTTGAATGCCTTTAAAAATGAGTTGAATGCACCATAGATGCATTTCTAATACATTTTATAGATACTTTGGAAACCATGTATGTATGTAATGGTTTCTTGAGGGTAAAGGAATATTTAAAAAACCAATTGAACTGTTGACAAACATAGAAAGTAAGTTGATTCTGTGTTGGAACAAATTGTTCCTTTTTATGTCTTTAACATTTATCTCAAGTACAAATCTCATTTATCGTAGACACACATAAGTAGACACAGATACACTAAATATCCTGCTGTGTTGTCAAAAATAGAAAATGCTTACAAACAATCTTTCATGTTTTATTTTATAACAGAAATTTGAAAAAAGATAAGATACGCAATAAAAATCTAGAAAAAAAAGGCAAAAAAAAAACATTTATAAAACTCAAGGTTATACTATACTTACTTTCATACATAAGTATATTGAAAAGGAAAGAGTGAATCGATGTATCTATATAAAAAAAAGTTGTAGATCTAATTCTGTAAATATGAGAGCTCATAAAAACAATTCCCAATGGTTCTTCGTCCTTGCGCTTTGAGAATTTTCTATATTTTTTCACCCTCTGTTTATTGTCTTCCTTCCACTTTTCATGTGAACTTACTAATATTTCTCATGCCCAGATCAGAATACATAAATACACATGTGAAAGTACATATATAATATCCCTTTCCCAAATCATCATAGTATTTGCATTTCAAACGTCAACTTAAAAAACAAAACCTGAAGCAGGACTACATAAGGAATCTCTTTTTGATGAGTATCTAGAATCCAATCAGGCAAATTTGAAGGCAGGATTTGTTTAAAAAGGGTAAGGACAACACGCACCAAACCAATTAACCATGCATGAGTGAGCAACTCAATATCCCAATATCCTGTTTGGTAGATTCGTTTCCTTGCGGAATGATTGACTCAGCTCGCCTTCTTGGAGCGATATCATCGCGGAGCTAACAATGTGTTTTTTCGACACGTGTTCATACCCATTTTAATACGCATATTTTGATTGAGTTGAGTTTATTTTTACTAACAAGTTTTTTATTGTTTTTCTAATTCAAATGAAGAAAAAGTTCATTAACTATCATGAGTTTTAGACTGTTGTCTTGTTAAATAAGTACTATTGTATATGAGAAAATATAAATCAGCGGAAAATTAACAAGAGCAAAAGAAGTACAACAAAAGAAACGACAGTGCCAAAAGTTAATTTAAACATAAAAGCAAATAATAGTACACAATTCCGGTAACTTGTTTATTTGTATCTAGATAAATATAGTTATGTCCATACATACTTAGCAACAGAAACAACATTTACTTATGTTTGTACTTTACTACAAAGTGAGAACTTGTTGTGGTTACAGCGGCTTTGTTAGTTGTGGTTTTCCTTCTTCCTCTACTTGTTTTAACAATTTCATACCTGTCACAGTCATCATGTATTGTAATATACTTGAATCATCGAAGCATGCCACAAGCACTCAATCCCATCTAGAACTCATTAGAACAAAGCATCATCATGGTACTCTTCTCTTCTTTTACAGAGAATAGTAACAATTTAACTTCATTAAAGATTTTCCTTTTAACAATTTTTATTTATTAAAATGTGTAGTGCCTTTTTTAATGAATAATAAATCTCTATAGCCTTGAGATTCATTAACAAACCAATTTATTTACACGTATGTTATATCTGCCATACATATTTCTCCAATAATAGAACAAACAAAATATTGTATTATATTGTATATAGTTATATGCCTAACGAATCATAACAAGAATTTATGGCAATTCATTTTGTTGTTCTCATTGTCAAGTTATTGTAATTTAAGAAAACTGATTCATCTGCCTTTGGCCATATTGATATACTCTCTAGTATATAGTATATGCATAATTCTAAGCATATCATTGAAGTTTATAGCACGAGTTAAACATAAATTTATCCTTAGCACTCATATATAAGTATTGTCATTAGTCGATTGCATAAAATTTCTTTTCTCCTTTTTTCTTGATTATTAGAAAATATTTAAGATTATTCTTGAGATTATAAACGTAGTTCTAAATTTATTTAAGGCACCAATTATTGTATCAAATATTGTATTTCTCTTTTATACGAGTATCTTTAGTGTCGTATGAGTATATATTGTAGTTCAATGACTTTATGAATATGGAAATTTATCGTACATGCATGAACTTGATGTGGTCAAATTACTGCATGTGTACTCCTCATACTTATTTACTAAGTATATTGTATATTGCATATACACAGAAATATTTATGTAAGTGCATGTCATATGTTATGTACTTACTGTATGTGTTGTGTTTTGAATAGGAATTTGTCGAGCGACATGTCTAGACGCCAGACTAATGTTATTTCAAAGAAAACATACTACATACTTTGTTTCTTCCCTCTATCATTCACTAGGTGCATAATAATAATTTAGAGATTTTTTTAAATTTCTTGCTCTCATGATTTTTACTGGCTTTGTGATTTATGTATTGTATGTATGAACCTCTTAATCTACATATACTCGTATAATATGACACCATACTCTCCATGAATACACTAAGCATGTTGAGAGAAATTGATCTAGAGATGCCAGTCAGTTTATTTTCCCCTTTTAGAGCTGGTAAACTTTGTTAGTTGAAGATTCTTATGTTAGCGAAGAGTCTAACTAAGACCCATATAAACTAGCTTATTAACGAATTCTATGTTAATTGTTCGATTCTAAGACTGATTTAATATTTACTGCAAAAGTCCGGTCTTCAATATAAAACCATACTGGCCATAAGGTATATAGCTTTAGGGCTCTGCTGCAAACTCAAACCTAAAAACTCTGCCAAGGTTTGTCGCTGCGCTGTGATACGTCAGGGACTCTGTCATTCACCGATACTTGAATGATCAGTTAGAAGATCATCAGGCTCAGCAACAGGCACATCTCACGATTGGAGGACCATGAAGTTCAATTTCTGGACAACAGCGAACACATGCGTCGCCAGAAAAGACAACATCCTCTGGATCTCCCGTTCCGCTTCCCCGTCGAGTGATCCACCAATAAATTTGAATTAAATGTCATGCGATTTTTATTTTATTCAAAAAATAATCTTTTTTGTTATCAACTATTTATTTACACTTCACAATCTAATGTGATCTGAGGTTTCTTATCATGAGAGACCCCACATTGGTATGACTAGCCTCGGAGGTAATCGAGGAAGCATAATCCAACGGTCCATTTTTGGAAATATTGATATGAAAATTATTTACTTTACTGAAATAAGTTTTCTTTTGTCAATGTCCGAGCTGTTGTGACCTGACCCAAAGAATTAGCCTCATAGTTTTCGAAATAGAGAAAAAATAGAAAAATAGAAAATCGTATAACTGTTTCACTAAATCGTATCATGTCATACGACTTCTAGAGCCATTGCCGTCAAACTAATCAATAATTCATAACTCATGAGTCACATATTTTCCTAGTCAAAGTTGTGTATTTTTAAAGTCATTATCACAGGTAAAGTGCATATGTACTATAAAAACTTTGGCGAGACCAAAATTAGACATTCGTGTTATGTTTAATGTAAACATGTGTTTCGAACTGACGTCCTACGGTGTTAATGCACTGTTTAATTGTCCATAAAGAATGCAGAAGACATAAACAAACGACAATATAACTAGAATCCTTTAGTTATACTATATACAATTATTGTTGCTTTTTATTGTATTGTGTTGAACTCAAAAAGGTCATAATTTATATTCTAATGCGGCAGAAGCACCTATCAGAATACTGCACGACTGCACGACAAATGGAGTGTTGTCCTATTGAAGGTGGGTGACAAAGAGCAACTAAGCATATATTCATTCTGCTACTAAGTATTGTTGGCAACCAAATTTATTACTTTTTTACACGTCACAAAATAATAATAACAAAGGCAACAATATAAACAACAAATTATGGTAAGAAAAGAGGGAGCCTTATGGCGCCATATTCTTTTTATATTTTCATTGTTCATTTGTTCATCGCCTGCAATCAAAATTGTCAAAATGGACAAACAAAAAAAAAAGCCGCAATTCTGCGTGAGTTCGTCAACACTCAAAATAGTTGAGTTGCATGTCAAGCGCATAATACACAAAGTGTATTCTCCCTTAAATTCTAAAACATTCTTTCTAATTTCATGCCTGAGCGCAGTTCATTATTTAAGTGATTGTGGGGTGAGGTGAGGTGTGGTGAGGTGAGGTGAGGTGAGGTGAGGTGAGGTGAGGTGAGGTGAGGTGAGGTGAGGAAACACCACCATACGAGGTGTGTTTCAAAAATATAAGTATAACTCTGAGCTGATATTATTTCTCTTTATCTGACACACGGCATTCTTTCAAGTTGTCCCCAATAAACTAAACAATACGCTTCCTTCTCTGCTCCAATATTCTGAATCTATTCTGGAAGTCTCGCAAGAAATACCCAAAACTAATGGAGGCTTTAAGTCAAGTATTTTTCATTTTAAAGTTGTCCAAAGCGTCTTCTGTTTCACCATGAGCAATTTCGGAATGAATTTTGCACCATTGCATGCCATCTTTCATCTATATTTAGTCCATACATAAGTACGTTCCCAAAGACCTGAGTTTGTGAGGAGTCACAGAGGTACGCAGGTTAGATAATTTTGGGATACACCTCGTACTATTGTACAAAAGAAAGCGAAACAAAGGAAGTGTAGGTTGATACACTATTTTAATAAAAACAATCCCTACCTTTATAGACACAACTTGCATTTTTTGTTTAAGTGTTTACCGTCTGATTAGTAGGGTGGCTACTGTTTTATTTATGGTTGTTATTCAAGTGGTCATCTATCTTAAAAACACTTTGAAAAATGTGCTCCGAAATTGTTTTTTAATGTGTCTCAAAAGTGACCAATAGATAAAAACACAACTAGGCACAATTTGATGTTCTGTACGCACCTTCTTCCTTCCTTCTGCCAGTTTGTTTGTTAGCCTTTGTTCCATTATGTTAGTCAATAGTTCTTAAGCTGTGACATTAACGGGGGTCCGCGAAACAATTTTTACATTAATTTTACATGGACTAAGTTTTTGAAAGCTCAGGGTTGTTTTGGGGTCTACGAGTATCATAAACAAAATGTTATTTAATGAAGCGTCCGCGAACTTTCTAAATTTAAGAACAGCTCAGGTGAGTGAAGGCATATTTGACGCGTAATTATTTATAGCATGCTTTTTGGCGCCACTTAAAGTTGAGAATGGGAAATACAATTCAGTGGTCAGTTTTATTGGTATTATAACTAAATGGACGGAAAGACCAATTATTATTGTATGTCCATCACAAGTCACACATTTGATTTAATTTACGCTCCCCATTCATTGACGAGAGTTTTCACAAACATGTACATATTGTAATTATTTATTTATTTATGTTTTGCGTGCAATGAGTACTCATAAACTTTGCCCTATCCATCAATAGACATGCACATATGTACATACATATACACTATGACTATGCATTTCTTGTACCAATTAAAAATACTAAAGAATAAGAGTGAAAGAGATATGATCACTAAATATAGATTATTATAATACTGATGAAGAGACTTATCTGTACTAATATTTCTTAAAATTTTTTTGCAACATTCAATTGTTCCTTACTTTCCCTTCCTTTTAATTCTATTGTACTTATGTAGTTCTCTTTTGTTCCGATACATTGTATATTAGTCTTGCAATTGCAATTTGTGGCAAGTGAACGCAATACTTTGTAATTACTTTGACCTGCTTTAAATGCGTGCGTCAGTTCATTTTGCTTACTGTCCAATGCAGAAAACACAGCAACAAATGACAAATGTCACATAGCAGCTTAGTTAGTTAACTGCACCATATGTCACGGGCGTACCGGGGGGCCCAGGAGAGTTCAGCTCCCCTCCTTGGAACTACACTGTAGCCATTCGAGCCGATGAACTAAGTACTAAGTTAAGTGTTAAGTTATTCATTTACAGAAAATTTCCAGTTTTCCCCTCTAAGCCAAAAGCTGGATACGCCTATGCAAATGCCACATCAATACACTCATGATAGATACACATACTTATGTTTATAAAGATAACAGCAACACTATCGCTCATTTATACTCTAGATCTTTACACCCCTTTCCGTATAGTATTTACAAATGACTTCGAGTATCAGATGTGCTTCTTTGTTGCCCCCAACACTCGAACTAACACATCGTTTTAATACTTTCAAATCCGCTTCAATTGGATTCTATTCTTCGTATTTCTTTATTTATTTCATCTTTCTGTGACACTTTTGCTTTTCATTTATTTTCTCTACCATTTTCACTCCACTTCCTTTATTTGTTATGTCGCAGCCACGCACTCAAATGCCATACGCAATATCAGCTTTATTTTTCCTCCCTTTGATCTGAGGGGGAGCTGGAAGAGGCTTTCTTAGTTTTTCTTCGTTTTTTATGTTTATTTTTTCTAGTTGACCAAATTTAAACTGATAAAGTGGAGGCTTTAAACACGCAACGTTTTGAACTTAAAGTTCAAATTTTTAATGATACTACTCTATGTGATTAACAACAAAGAGGTCTTGACTTGACATCATTTTTTTCTTAAGTTTTTCTTCTTTTGGGTTCTCTAGTTTTAGTACCTACGTAATTCATTTGTGGAATGAAATTTCTTAGTTTATTATATGTATTTTCTTTGTCTAATTTTAATTGTTCGTCTAGACAATTTTCTTAGTCAAAAAAGAAAAACTGCTGGTTATCGCTTCCGGTTATTGTTTTTCACAAAACTTCATTTTAAACAACATGGGAAAGAAATCTTATTAAATTAACTAAGAGTCATGAGATAGATTAACATGAAAGTACAGAAGTTAAACATTTTTATTATTGTACAAAGACCATGTTTCCATAATTTTTGTTAACTAAAATAGAAAATTTTAAGTGAGTTAAGATTGTTAACTAAAGTCATGCACATTCATTTTTACTATAAATTTCATAGAGTTTTTTTTATATAAAATACGTTACTTATGTGATAGCTTTATCTATCTGTGCGTGGACAGTTCATTTGATATTTTATACCCCCAAAATATATTAGTGTTCTACTAGAAAAACGCTTCTAGTTTTAAAATTTTTTTGGGTACGTACAGCAATTATGGTAACATTGGCGACATGAGTATATCTCCGAACTTCAGACTGGTGTGAAATGGACTACTCAGTCACCTAACATACAAATGAATACGAATACGTTATTGTTCATGAAGATCACATCTCACCAACCATCCGTTGGTTATTTGGTGGGATACCGTCTCCCATTGCTGGTAATGATGGAAGGTGCGCGTCGTTGATGTAGCATTCGAAGACCGGTACACAAGCTTCCTATTCTGCATGTTGGTTGAAAGCGGTGACTTTCAACGGGGCCGGGATGTTGGGGCCTGCATTAGATAGTAAATCTAATATGTTAAACATTATTGTATTTGCACTCTTTATACTCTTTGATTTTGTAATTGCTTTTTGTGTTGTAAATTTCTTTAATGTTTGTATTGTACAAATAGGTTTAAAGGTTTGAATTATTTTGATAAATTAGTATCTAACATAACTTGTGCTTGGACAGTTCATTTGATATTTTATACCCCCAAAATATATTAGTGTTCTACTAGAAAAACTCTTCTAGTTCTATCATTAGTATTATAAATTGTTTTATTGTTTTTTTTTTTTTTTTTGCAATGGATAAACTCAAAAACTACTTAACTGATTTTATAAATTTCTTAACCTATAGAAAACTACATTATCAGCGAGTAACATGAGCACTTTTTTATATTAAATAAAGAGTATAATGATGCTAAGAAAGGAAACAGCCCGTGCGAAGTAAATCCGGGTTTGTCTAGTCTATATATAAATAAAAATGTAAATGTTCGATTACCGATTGCTCTGAACATTTTGACACAACTTTGCATTCGACTATGGTCGAGATTTTGCATACTTATTTCTTTAAAAAATACACTGTAACAATCAGAATTTGTGGATCAAATTTTAACCATAAAGCTTAGAGACATATTTAAAAACAAAAACAAGTCATCTTTGTCAAACATCTCTTTTTGATTGATAGTTTTTAGCATCAATTATTCTTTGGTTTTCAAATATTAAATCAATTTTATTGTCCAATTTCGTAAGCAAGTTGACCAGTTTGTATGTTGAATAGTCTTTGTCCAACCTGAGACACAGCAACGCGCAGGGGCACAGCTAGTCTTTTAATAAAATAAAAAATGTCTTATCAAATATCTTGTTTGTTGTTATCTTCTTTTAGAAATGTGATGATATTTTTCTATTAATAAAAAAAAATTTATATGGAAAAAAACTATTAGGAAAGAATAAATTTTTAAGCAAGGCGAAGACTTTGTTGTTTTATACTGAGAATAGAATGATATGCGAGGAGGATAATTGAATAACATTTAGTATTGTATAAATGTGAATCAAAGTAGTATAACTGCAATTGTAAATGCACGATGCTGTTCCTTTCCTGTTGAACAGAAGCAATAGAGTCATTTACTACTTTAAACAAATGAAAAATGTGAAAGACCGAAGGTCAATCGCTCATCAGAGATTGTATGTGCCATTAACATTAACCACTAACCACCAATTTCCCTTAAAATATCTTATTATTTTAAATACCAATTCATAAGTAATGAACTGAGTTAAGACAAATACTTCATATTGAGAAAAGAATACGAAGAATATTCAGTGCATATTAAAGAAAGCGAAAGAATAAGGCTCGACAAAATATTCATAAGGATAATTTTCATTAGATGAAGTTAGACAGATCAATATAAAATTGGTAATTCGGAAGGGATGCGCCACACTAATAGATATTTATTAGTAGATATATGACATAAGTACTAAAAGATTTTAGAAGTTCATTGCGTATTAACTTAAAAAATGTTCCTAAAAACATAGAAAAAAAATTATTTACTTATTTATCTTACTGAGAAACTGACTAAAAAGACAATAACATGACTTCTTTCTGTGATGCGCTGATCTGCAAAGAATTGACCTTTGTCAGTAGCATAGCCACAGAGTGCATTATAAATTGTTTACGCCGGCAGGACTCTTTTAACCATACCAAGGCGTCATTGCTAATTATTTGCAATGTTGTAGAAAAAACATCGAGTTTCTTGAAAACTGCAATTACATGGATACGTGAGATTTGTGAGATCGCAACCTCTAGTTCCTATTTCAAGGAAATATTAATAAAACAATAGAACAAAAAAAATAAATCTTAGCTTTACATCAAATAGAAATAGAAAAAAAATGTCCACGCAATTGAAAATGAAAAATGACAAAGCATAGACTTTCATGAATCATGCGCATATAAAATATGAGAAATCTAAAGGGCCGCACGTACCAAAGGACGAAAGATCAATCTATGTACATATCCTAACTAGGGAACTTTAATATTTAACGATCACATAAAAAGAAGGGAAAGCGAAAAGAAAAAAAGAAAAGAAAAAAACAGAAGAGAAGAGAAGAGAAGAGAAGGGAATGGAATGGAGGGCAATACATTGTTTAGAACGCAGCTGGTTCCTGTGCACGTTCCCCAGTTTTTCGTTGAAAATGTCTTAGTTTTCATCGTTTCCTTTGTCTTTGTACAATAATAAATTTGCGGTTCTTCCCGCCCCGAATATTGAAGCCGGGAAATGCATTTGCCATACCCAAAAATATAAAAACATAGATATGTTGTACATACATACGTGCTGCATATTTACAAGACATGTTACACGCTCTCAGCAGGGAAAACTACAATATATTCTATGATATCTATGAATTTTCAAATGAGTGTGTTTGCTTTACCTGAATTTTGTTTTGAATTTGCGACGCAATCGATTCCAGGTAGCAAAATATTGTATTTATGTATCTATAGAGAAAGATTCTATACCTGAGATTAGAGTTGTGCAAATCGTTAGAAATGAAAATATATATAATACTGTATGTACATAGAAAGAACACAAAAAGGAGGGAGAGAAAAATGAAACCATTGCGGGGTTGGAAAATGCCATCTATGAATGGCATCAGCGGCATCGAGATGTTCGGGCTTGTGTTTAGTTGTCTTTCTGTTTGTGTGCTATAAAGAGGTCTATGCTCGGAGCGGATACAGTCATAAGTATTTTTTGGCATTTGATCGTGATAGATCCTAGATCTCTAGCATTTAACCAAAGTGTAAACTAAGTAGTTAATTGTAAAGTATTAAAGGTGAATTTATTTATTAAAAATTCAAGAAAAAATTGAAAATTTATTATATTGTTTATAAACTATTTCCTGCAGAATTCTAACAAAGATTCTATAAAATTCGTAAAAGAACAAGGGATTCCGTGGTGGATTTTCACAACTTCTAAGAAATCGTCGCTGGCAAACAAAATGGCGGCAAAAATTGAGAAGGATACAAAGGAACAGCAGCAGGATACAAATAGTCCCAATGCCGAACAATCGCAATCAAATATATTGAGCACGCCGCAAGAAATAGCAGAAGTGGTAGTAGCGGAGAACACCACAGAGGCTAGCGTCGATCTAGTCGAACAGAGTGATGAGATTATCGATATTCCCCTAGAGAATGACGAAAAAGATAAGAAGATTTCATCTAAAAAATATGAAGTTAAGCCAGTGAAAACAATCGATGGTGGTTACACTTTTCTTAGTTTCTTTAAAAAAAAACCTCCGCCAGAGGATTGGGAAATAGAAACGATTTACCCAGTCAATACAAGAAAACCACTTACTCCTTTCGAACGACGTAAAAAATGCATCGGTTTGCACTTAAATATTGCGTACCGCTTTATGATCCCCAAGAAAAGAACAAAGCATGATGTAGAACTTGGTAAACAGGCAATACCCGAAACCACAGATCAGGAGACACCAGCAGCTCAAGATGAGGTCGACAAGGCCATTATCAAAACCAACGAGGCCGAAGAATTTGGAAGTGCTAGCAGCGATGATGACAATGAACTAAAAAAAGTTGATATTGATTGTGGCGAATCTAAGAAAGAAACTAATATAGATGAAAAACAGGACTCAATAGCTGAAGAGTTGAAATTAATAACTCTACAAAAGCGATTGCGTTCCACTAAATACTTTGTGCCACTCATAGTAATTTTAATTGGGCTCCTGCTTTCACTGTATCTCTTAGTTAACTGGTCCTCAGAAGATGATGGTCCACGAGCAATGCCACTACGCGATGGACGTTTTGTTCTCGCGGTAACAAGCTGCGGCTTTGTTGAAGGTATACGCGAGAAGAGTGCATTTGCATTCCGTGGTATACCATATGCCGAAGCGCCAATTGATGAGCAACGTTGGCGACCAGCACGCCTCATACAAAGCGTTGAAGGCTGCTGGAACGATACATTGCAGGCTCATAACAACAATGTACGCTGTACCCAAACACTTGGAAATGGCACCATTATTGGTGAAGAGGACTGCTTATATCTGGATGTAATTACACCTGAAGTACGTTATGATAGCCCATTGCCAGTGGTGGTACTCATTGACGCCGAAAGCCTGACAGGTCCATCACCAGGCATTTTACAACCTTCAGCAAGTGCTGCTCAAGCTCAAAAAGTACTATTCGTTCGCCCTAATTTCCGCTTAAGTGTATTTGGCTTCCTAGCTGTAAATGCCCTAACTAAAGACACCTATCCACGAACATCTGGCAATTACGGTCTCTCTGATATTATTGCCGCATTGAAGTGGATCCAATTAAATATTTATCATTTTGGTGGTGATCCCAAATCTGTTACTCTATGGGGTCATCGTGCTGGTGCTACATTGGTCTCAGCACTTGTTTCATCTAAACAAGTAGACGGACTTTATACGCGTGCTTGGGCTTCCTCCTCATCAGCTATATTCCCTGGCAAACCTTTGAAAGAATCTGAGAAAATCAATGAACAATTCATGCATGCGATCGGCTGTAAAGATATCGAGTGTCTACGTGCCGCTTCTACCAAACAAATTTGGACGGCTACGCCCGACACTTGGCTACACTTCCCATCTGATCTGCCCACTAAGTCAGAATCAACTACAACTCGCCATGAATGGCTCGTTCTTGATGGTACTATTTTGCAGCATCATCCTTCTGAGTCATGGAATCAAGAACGTACTGACAATCCATTGCTCGTTATCGGTACAACAGCCCATGAATCGCATACCGCCAAGCTACGTGAGCGCCACAATAACTGGACTGCTGAAGAAGTTCGCGCCTACATAGAATCGTCACAAATTGGCGCTCTTAATTTGACCGATGAAGTAATTCAACTTTACAATGCCACTAACTACAAAGCACTCTCTGCCATCATCAGTGATATACGCACTATTTGCCCACTGCTGACCAATGTACGTCTTCAGCCAACGGTACCATTCTATGTGGTAACACAAGGTGCTGGCGATGACGAGCTTGCCCTCGTTGATGATGATGCCAAAGCTATACTAGGTCAATATGACGCCAAAACTGATGAACAGCGTTGCTTTGTATCTACACTACAAGAGATGTTCTATAATTATGTGACGAAGGGCAGAGTATATAAATATTTACCTAGACGACGTGTTATAAATGTAGGTGAAATTGCAATCAGTCAGGAGGACTACAATAACTGTAACTACTGGATAAGCAAGGATGTTGTGCCACGTTATGCGCACCTTGATTAAAACCATGATTATTTATAAAAATTAAAAAATGTATAGCTGCCATCTACTCAAATGTCCCTAGATTGCAGGATATTTTTCCTGTATGTTTTATACATACTACTTACATTATAAAGTATTCTAAGAAATATAAATTAGTTTTAAAGTGATATGTTTAAATAAATTAAAATGCAAAAACAAAATATCCAATCTTTCTATTTTATCATGGGGATCAAAATCATATACATATTACAAATCTATCATTATAGTATGTACAATAATTCTATCTCACTTGCACACCTCACTTTTTTCGATTTTGTTAGATTTATCGGCTGTTCCTTTGAGTTTTCCGAGTTTTCTTTTTCCTAAACTATCCCAGTATTGAAGCAAACATGAATTATTCAAATCGGTCGAGCCATTCTCGAGTTTTTGCAAGAGTAATGCATGGCAATTGATTTATATATCTGCTTTTCAAATACATTTTCAAATCTAACTTAACCGAACTGGCTTATCTTTCTTCCAGAATCTTAAAAAATCACCAAATAGACTTGACACAATAAACCTCACAACCCCTTCAAGAACTGCAATTTGACCCATACAAAATCATGGGTGAACTCGAAGAGAAAGAAACCCCACCGACTGAGGCTACTTCACATCCAGATGTATTGGATGAGCCAAAAGAAACTGATAAAATGCTTGAAAAGAAAGATGACGAAACGGAATCTTCAGCAACAAAAGCAGAACAGACACCCAGTCCAAGTGTTGAGAAGAAAAAGGATTCATCCAAGCCCACAACTCCAGCGGTAGAGAAGAAATCAGTTGAAATAGAAAGTGAGGCTAAGAAGTCTGAGGAAATTATTGATATACCACCAGAGAACGGTGGCGCCGGCAAGACTAGGGACGAGAATGATGAGAAAAAGATCTCTAAGGAGGAACGTGAGGTAAAACCGAAGAAAATACCAATTGGTGGGTTAAAGTTACCCGGTTTCTTTATGAAAACAAAACCCAAAGCCGATGGAGATGGTGCTGATGGAGAATTACTCGAAAAAGAAAATAAAGAAGAGGAGACTGTAGAGCCAACAGAGGATGCCAAGTCTGCTAAAAAAGAAGAGGGTGGGAAACCACGTAACTTTAGCGAGCGTTTGCGTAACTTCTTTGTACGCAAACCGGCTGCTGATAAAAAGACCAATCAAGTGGCTAATGGAGATGCTGACGCCAAAAGTGGTAAGTTTTTTAGATAATAACAGTCTTGAGAGATTAGTTCTAATATAACAATATTACAGAAGCTACTGCTGAAGCTGAACCTACTGGTGCGCAAAATGAGACTGCCGCACCGCCACAAAAGCGTGGTCTACTGAACGCCATCAAACTGCCAATTGCGAATTTTGTACCCAAGCGAAAGACTGACGATGATGTTGAGCTTGGTTTGGGAAAGGCTGGTCTTGCATCGATGGAGACTTTAGATGATTCGCTCAAGGATCAAGATTGTACTGATAGAGCTGCCATCAAATCAAACGGTTCCGATGAACTTGGAAAGTTGAAGAAGACTCCCAGTGGTGAAATTAAGCAAGCAAATGGAGAAGAAAAAAATCCAGAAGATGAAGTGCCACCATTGACACCACTTGAACGCCTACGTGCATATAGGTGTTCCGTTGATGATGCACTAATTGGTTTCGGAATTATACTCTTTTCAGCTTTGTTGGTCATCATATTCTATGTTCTCACACACGACAGCCTTGTATCGCCTCCATTGCGTTTGGGCCGTTACATTTCGGCTGTCACCAGCTGTGGTATGGTGGAGGGTGAAAAGGAGGATAGTGCATTTTCATTCCGTGGAATACCATATGCCGTACCCCCGGTTAATGATCAACGTTGGCGTCCAGCTAAATTGATCGAAGGCATTGATGATTGTTGGAACGGTACACTGGAGGTGCACAAAAGCGATGTGGTGTGCTCACAAATGTTAGGCAATGGGACAATTGTTGGTCAAGAAGATTGCTTGTATTTGGATGTGATTACTCCTGAGGTCCGTTATGATAATCCATTGCCGGTCGTTGTGCTCATTGGTGCGGAAACTTTAACAGGACCTTCGCCAGGTATATTACGCCCTTCTGCACGTTATGCACGTTCTCACCATGTGGTCTTCGTACGTCCGAATTTCCGTTTGGGTGCTTTTGGTTTTCTTGCCTTGGATGCACTCACCAAAGATTCATATCCTCGCACCTCTGGCAATTATGCACTCTCCGACATTATTGCTGCACTCAAGTGGATTCAATTGAATATCTATCACTTTGGTGGTAATCCGAAATCAGTGACACTGTTAGGTCATCGAGCTGGTGCTACTCTGGTCTCAGCACTTATTTCATCGAATGAAATTGAGGGTCTATATACTCGCGCCTGGGTATCATCTGCTTCAGCTATTTTCCCCGGCAAACCGTTGCAAGAATCCGAAAAAATCAATCAAGAAATCATGCAAGCGCTTGGATGCCAAGACGTGCAATGCTTGCGTGCTGCTACCACCGACCAAATTTGGTCTGATACACCCGACACATGGCTACATTTTCCTGCTGATCTACCCACTAAAGCGGAAACGAAACCTATTCATGATTGGCTTGTTGTCGATGGTCACATCCTTAAAACTCATCCATCCGAGTCATGGAAACAGGAACGCACTGGTAATCCACTACTTGTCATCGGTACAACAGCCCATGAATCGCATACCGCCAAGCTACGTGAACGTTACACAAACTGGACTGCTGAAGAAGTACGCGCCTACATAGAATCATCACAAATTGGCGCACTCAATTTGACCGATGAAGTAATTCAACTTTACAATGCTACTAACTACACAGCACTTGTCGCCATCATCAGTGACATACGCACAATCTGCCCACTGCTGACCAATGCACGTCTCCAGCCAACTGTGCCATTCTATGTGGTGACACAAGGTGAAGGCGATGACCAAGTAGCGACTATTGATGCTGATATACAAGCCATCCTAGGACGTTACGAACCGCATACCGTCGAACAACGTCGATATGTCTCTTCGATGCAACAAATCTTCTACTATTATGTCCAACACGGCACAATGCCACAATATGAACTCAGACGGCGTGTCATCAATATGGGTCAAGATCCGCTCAGTCAAGAGGATTACGATCATTGTAATTACTGGATAAGTAAGGATATTGTACCGCGTTATGCTCGTGTAAACTAAGATGTGTTATCTCAATGTCGCTTATGTAGTCTGCCTGCATAAGGAACGAATCTCGCTAATCTAGCGAACGTTGGTGGTATTCGCTTTCGTTCCGTTCAGTTCCATTACGTTACGTTACGTTCTTTTGCGTTTCTTATCATTTTCTTTCTGTTCTAAGATAAAATTGTATTGTAATTCACTTCAATTGATTCTCTCAATTCTATACTACATATTTACATTCTTTGTCAAATCTGCTAGTTATAGAGTTTAGTTTAAGTGAAAGTGTATCTTCTCTTCATTTATCTATTGCACTTTATCTTTATCTTTTGCTTACCCTTCATCTCTAGTGTTTATATAACTGTATATTTAATTTTCCTTAATAAGCAAACAATTTTATTTTTAAGTTATAAATTTAAGTACATTTTTTATACATAAACAAAACAGAAAGAGCGAAACAAAAAATATGGAATATTCAATAAATTATTATTAATTAAATTAATTAAATTTAATTAAATAAAAAAATAAAATACTTTAAAAGTATGGAAAAAAACAAAAAAACTCAAATAAACATCAACATTGTAGTTCTAATAATAATAAAATTGGCAAAAATCTAAAAAAAAATAAAAAACATTTTCTTTGAATTTATTAAATAAAAAATAAAAACTTATTAATCAAAAATAAAAACAAAAAAAAAACTCAAAAAGTAAATCTCAAGACCAAAAACAAAAGACTCCACTAAGACACACGGGGTTAAACCATTTTTTTTATGTGTATTTAAAGATGAAAAACATAAAAAAATAATCATATAACAAAATATTGTATACTTATTAAGATTTTTGCATTAAATGTTTAACGTTTGAGACTGTCAAGAAAATTTATATAATTAAAAAAAAAATTTTAAAAATATTTGTACCAATTTTTCGCTTACTTATTCATGACAACAATCAATACAATACATAAATTCTATCTAGACAAAGTACACTCCGAAGTTGGAGATAGATGTTGGTTGGACAATTTGCAGAAATAATAGATCACTCTCACTCACTGACGCACTCATTTACTCACTTAATGTTTACTCATTTAAAACTCTAATTTTTGTTTTGTTGTTTTGCTGTATAAAATAAAGAAATGAAATTACATATTTTGTTTGATTTATATATAATAAAATACAACAACAAATTTTCATATACATATGTATTTGTATAGCTTTATATGTTAATTATTTAAGATTGAAAATAAAAACTCAAATCTATTATGGATTATCCCATTGACAATTTATTTGAATACTATTTCATGATTTTCTTAAATGAACAAATATATAATAAACAAATATTCCAATGCATTTATCTACCAACATTTAGGTACATAAGATATATACATATACGTATATCAACATAAAACTTCATTATATTGTAGTACACCGAATGAATACAGATAACAAATTCATCAGATCAAATCAGATCAGATAAGATCAATGTATGCAGATGATATATACATATGTATAAGTACATATTTAGCTAAATATATCATTACAAATAAATTTCAATAACAAATAAGATATTCACTTAAACAAATCAAATCAAAAATAAAGAAAATCATGCAGATGCCATATGAGCATTCATAATCAAGAATTATATTTAAAAAACATAAATAAAAATAACATGAAAGAAATAATGATGAAAATGTGTAAAGTGATATAAAAAAAAAGAAAAATGTTTAAATAAAGAAAGTAATATGAAAAATAATATGATATCAGTTTTCTTTAATGGAATGTTATGATACTATTCATTATTTGCTTGGATTTGGAGCAAAACATAATTTACTTTTGACCAATTTCAACAATTTACCTTTTAACCAATAAGAGCATCAAAGTTTTTTTCATTTATATTATAATAGTAGGTATTGTATAATTATCAGATCTCTTGTCAACTTGCAATAACATCTTCATTTAAGTTATATTTATACATATGTAGTATCTTATAATGTTTGCTTAAAACTTAACAAACAAATGCCACCATATCAGTCACAAATTTAAAAGAAACAGAGCTGAAATTAGACAAATCTTCTTCATTGATAATATGATATTAGATTCATCAGTTGTGATCTATTTTTCAAGCTCTAGTTTTCTTTACATGAATTCAATTTCATCATATTTATATAGTGGAAGATACATAAGTAAGTACGAGTATATAGATAATCACATAACATCAGTTATAATCGTTGGTGTTGATTTTAAAACAATAAAACTAAAATTAAGGAATAAACTTAAATGCATATTTATATTAATTAAAATTATGAAAATCATAAGCACAATTTCAACATCTGAGTTATTCAGAGTGCATCACTGGCATCATCATAATCACCAATCTAAGTATGTAGTTGTGTATTTGCGGATGGGTTTTGTTTTTGTTTTGATATAATGCTGATATTTATTTAAAATGATAAAATGATGTCAATATTCATCTTTGGTTACCAGCCAAGTTCTTGAACATTCTTTCTCGTTTTTGACTCTTTGATTATAAAATTTGAAAGATTATAACAAATATAAACTGCATTTTAAACATAATGTATCTTAACATTTCTTTAATGGATTTCAATAATTAAAGTTCAACAATCTAACTTTTGCTCAAATAAAAAAATAATTATGGCAATCAAGTCAAAATTGAGTGTATATGTGTGCGTGTGTGTATGTGTATCTTAAAACTATTAGCGCCAGCCAGCTAAGCAATCATTCAATATAACTAAGTTGGCTCTGAGGAATTAACATTGTAGATGCGACATTTGCTGTCGGTCAGTGCTGCCAGGTATATGTTACCAGGTAAATAAATTGGGCAGACGTCATAAACAATCTCAGTTACTGGCAATGCTTGGACGCGTTCTTCGCGTTCAGCATCGTAAACAACTAAGTGCTTATTGTCTTGTACATAGCCGACAACCAAGGTATTTGATTCTGTTACGATTTGGTTGCCACGCGTCATTATTAGCGATGTTTTAGAGCCGAAGAAAGTAATCTTTCTAGCAAATAGAACGACATCATTGATCTTCTGCAGTGTGCCAAGTATGAAACGCGATTGTGAATTATTTTGATTGCCGCGTGTACAAATGAGCAATGACTCCTTTGTGGCATCATAGTCCAGCGACATAAATGGTCCCTGCACACTAAGACGCGTCGGCGTAGCATTGTCACCAGCATCGGTGTACTCATAGAACCAGAGCGACTTTAGGTTGCAGACAAGAAAACCACCGCTGGGAAATGTTTTATTGGCTTGCACTGGTATCACACGTATCGCAGGACTACATTCTCCTGCACAAATTGATAAAAAAGGTAAATATAATTAAATAAATGATTTTATTTAGAGTTAACTCTACCAACCTGAACTAGGAAACATTTTGACGAGATTATCAGGATTGCGCATATCGTACATATAGACGCGGCTGTGCTGATCACCCATATAGAGATAATTATCTCGCATATTTCGATCCATGGCACAGGACCAAATAGGATTGTCGTCACAATGAAAAATGGCTGATACTTGACGAGTTCGTAGATCATAGAGTTTGCAACGCGTTTCCAAACTTGTCATCATGATCTCCTGTTCACTGGCGCTCAAGCAAATGTCACGGGCAATTCTTCCCGTCGTGTGCAGGAAATGCAATGGTTTAAATGTGGGCACATCAATGAAACGGACCCCATAGCCAGAAAACAAACTCGTAGTACTTGTTTGCGAGGCAATAAGCGTAGACTGTTTCGGAGAATATATCATGACACGGCAACCAGGTTCCTTTGTAATTTCGAAGTTACGTTCCATATACAGTCTATATTTTGGCAATTTCATTGGATTTTTAGCAGCACCGGTGTTCCGACCCTCAAAGTCAACAGAACCACCGCGTGATACAGCTAAGCTTAGAGTCTCACGTAATCGCTCATTTTCAATCTCAAGTTTCTCCTTTCTGGTCAAAATGAGCGCATGAGACATTTTCATTGTGGACAAATCGGTTTGTAGTGATGATGTACGTTGTTCCTCCTTCTTTAAAGCCTCACGGAGGTTATGCTCCTCTGTGCGATCAATAGCACGAACGCGTTTTGCATATAAATAACGAATATCCTTAGGAGTAGCTTTGGCTTTACATTGTGGGCATACGCGCATTGCAGTTTGCCTCAAACTTTCAGTCATCCAACGACGTATACAGGAGTCTCCAAACAAGTGACCGCAACGTAACGACACAAGTCGATGGGGACCAGACATCTCCCAATTATCTAGGCATATGGGACATGTTAAACCGTCATCTTCATCGTCGTCTGCTTTACGAGAGCCAACTGTTGGGGTTCCTTGGGCACCTTCAGCACCTCCATTGTGTGAAGTGCGTTTTCGTTTTTTTGATGGCTGTGTAGGTGTTGTAATTTCAACAATTTCACTTTCTTCTTCGGCTTCGGCTTCAGCTTCTGCTAGTCCAGAAGTAGAAGGTGCCGGTAACTCATCTTCTTGTTCCATGTGTGTATCAATCACAGCCTGCAATTGCTCATGCAATGCAATTATAACTTGTTCATCTGACAATTGTAATGGTGGCGGTGAAATCATCGGCTCAGCGTACGCGTGATCTAAGTTTCTCATCGATGTGTCTGTCGATAGCGAGCTATCAGAGTTTTCTGAATCGTCATCATAATCGTCCTCCTCCTCCTCCTCACCCTCTTCTTCTTCCTCATCCTCATCATCATCCTCACCTTCCAACTCGTCAATGGGTATTATATTCGCATTCGTATTTTGAACTGCGGTAGCGGACTGAGGTTCTATCACATAATCATGATCAGTATTAGTTGACGCTTGTGTCGGACTTATACGTGATATGGTGTGACGCCGGCGCAATCTTGGCTGGAAAGTTCCGCTGCTTGATGAGCCAGATGGAGAAACGTCGGCGCGTGCCTGTGGTCGCCAGCGAGGAGAATCATTATCGAGTTCACTGCCTTCGCTCATGGTGCCAAAAGAGCATCGAACCGTTAATACTGCTGTGAAATCAAAATGCGTTGAAAAAATTTATCAAAAACTGAATAGAATGTTACTTAGTTTTGTTCAGTCTATTGGGTAGTTCATGAACGACGCAAGCATGTGCTCAATTGCTGAATAACTGAACAAAATGAAATGGTTCCATAGATTAATAAATTTTGCATGTATTTATTTTATTAATTTTGGATTTATAATTTCATTCAATTATTAATTGTTTAAAATCAATCCAATTATATATTCAGTTCAGGATTCCTTCACACGATTTGTCAAATCACAATAATAACAGGCAAATGATAAAATTTCAGGGTTGCTTTGGTTATTATGAACAACATTTTTTCTGCATGCAAAATTTCAGCAGCCAGGGCTGGCAAAGTTTGAGTAGTGCTGCCAAATGAAGTAGGATGTTACAAGAATTATTTGCATACACTGCGAATTGTTCTTAATCATTTATTTTTCACACAAATTCCATTTTAATTTCTCACAATTAGCCACAAAGTTCTATTTGTATGTATTACCAAAACAAAAAACCGCTGTTTTCTGTTTGTGAACGTTCGCTGAAAAAGCAACAATTTTGAAGCAGTGTGCGCAATTGTGCATATTTTATTTTGAGACAATTTTAAATATTGCGCTCTCTCTCACATTGGCTCTTTTTATTGACTTGCCAACACTGGAATAAATGAAGCAGTGCCTTAAATAATGACGGTAGTGCCAGCTTGTTTTATCAATGCATCTCACTCCCACACACACACACATTAGGAAGATGCGAACGTGCAAGCGGGAGGTCGCTAAAAGCTTTGTAGTATTGAGACGGTGTTGGTGTTGAGACGCTAAGTTCCGTGGGCTTTATTTTTCGTTTTATTGATACAACAACAGCAAATACGCCTTTTGTTTTTTATCTTGCGTACATCAACTCTTTATTGTGCATAAACAATACGCTGATCGAATTTTGTAAATTGCGCAGCATATTATTGGTGTGGTGGTAATAAGCAAATAAGAACAATCAACTGCTTGTCCTTGAACTCAGTAAGACTTGGCTGCAGGCCACCGCAATTCTCTTCCTACACAAACAAAGCAAAAAGTAAAAGACAGAAACATCGTCGCCATCATCAGCAGCATCATGTCAGCCGAGCCGAAAACGCCAGAGAAAGTGCTGCTTTCTGCCAAGCCGCCTATGCCTCATCATCATCATCAGCACAGTAACCATAGTCCTAACGCAACATTGCAACTGCCATCGCCGATAATTACAAGGCGCACACGCACCGCATCTACGTAAGTAGTCATAGTCATTGAAATCAGTGAGACCCACCTATGTATGTACATATGTACGTATAATTTTGTACCTCCAGACCTATAACCTCTTTGTTGGCTGTTAATATGACACTTGCCAGCTTTAATTTAATTGCCTCTTTTTTTTATTCTCTTTTTACACCTTTTAATTCTCTCCTCTTGCTCAATGCCAAACAAACTAACACATTCATACACGTGTATATGTCTCACTTGTACACGAGCAGATCAGCGCGTGCTTTGGAAAACCCAATAGTTAAAGGAGTTGTGAAATCCTTTAGTCGAACAAAGGGTCATGGTTTTATTACGCCACACACTGGCGGTGAGGACGTTTTCTGCCATGTTTCTGAGTAAGTTGAATAATTTATGAGCCAACCCGCTTAGCAAACGAAAAAAAAAACAAGCAAAACAAACTATTACTAACGCCTCCTGTCACCCTACACTTTTTCCCACCCATCTTCTTTTCTCTTCACCAATTTTTACAGCATCGAAGGCGAATATGTACCAATGCAAGGTGATGAGGTCAAGTATCGTTTGTGCGCCATTCCGCCAAAGTTTGAGAAACACCAGGCTGTGCATGTGCAGATCATAAATCTCACACCCGAAGTCCATCACAAATGGGAGGAGTCTGTTTTCTGTGGGTCGCCAGCCAAGTAAAGGATGATAAGATAAAAGACACATTATAACAAAAAACAAAACAAAATTATGAAAACCGCCACAGCCAGTTTCAATTACTTTCTTTAGATTTAAGCTCCCACGTCACAAAATTTCAAAATACAATATTTCTATTAAATTTTATTATCTAAAAAAAAGCGTATGCTAATCTAATAACAAAACAGAAGCTGCTGCAATTAAACCAGTTTTTTAGTATTTATAATAATAATTAAAATCAATTAAAAGAAGAAAATAAAAAGGTGATGCAGGCATAATCAATCTCTCAATCTACATACATACATAAATGCTGCAGATAAACAAAATATGCATTTTTAATTATGAATCTAATCATATCAATATGATTCATACAGAAGAAGATCCACTTTGGTACTAGGTGTATTAGATTTGCGACAATTTAATTATCATTGGAGAAAAACAATGGGATTTTAATTCATTTTATCACAATAAACACAATTTCTAATCATGCATTTGTTTCCGTTGAATCAAAATTAATGTCGTACGACCATCTTGCTAATATTGTCTTTAAAGATTACAAATGCTTGACTTCACAATGATGATTTGTTTCATTTATAATTTATGAAATTTAAAATTTGTCTTTTGCAAATTTTTCGCACTCATCGAAATTAAGGCAAGATAAGACTACGAAGCCGATCAATTCAATCACAACGCCGTTGAATTTTATGGAGCTTATAAAAATGTCGCCTTTGGAATTTCTGCCTGTCAACAAAACATTAATTAACATTCCTTGGACAGGTGTACGGAAAATTAAAGAAAACAGCGATTACGTTTCATGAATTCATAATAATTTGGTGTAAAATTATCAATTAATATATTCCTTGGTCCAAATTTTCTTAGCTTCTGCAATACGTAAACCATTTTATTATTTAATCCGCCGCTTAGTTTAATCACCCAAGCAAACATATAAAAAACAAAACAAAAAATAAAAAAACTTTATATGTATATAATTATTCAATTAATTTGTTTAAGAGAAAACGAATTAATTGTATTCTTAAATTAAAAATAAAAATCAACATTGAGAAGTATATTGATCTGCCACTAAGATTTGTAAATTGAAAACAGTTAACACGTTCAATGACATTTTACTGACGTGTCTAAAAACAAAACTCAAAACCCCCTCTCGTTAACGTTGTTTAGTGCGCATGAAGTGAGTTGATGACTTGTGTGAGATATGTTTAAACTGATATAACAAAATATTATTTCATATTTATTTAATAGTATTATTACACAACATACGATAAGAACAAAGTAACAATACAAAATGAATAGACGCCGGCATTCGGTTAGCAGGGATGAACGGCATAAATTACTTAGAGAGTCACCACCACATGAAGCAACAACGATACTTGGTGTCTCAGAAGATGATCATGAGCAGCCTGATATACGTGGCGATCGATGTAATATAGGCGTGCTCTTCTTTCTATATGTGCTGCAAGGTATCCCGCTTGGTCTTATAGCTGCAGTTCCAATGCTACTGCAGAATCGTGGAGCAAGTTATAAGCAACAGGCAGAGTTCTCTTTTGCCTATTGGCCATTCAGTATAAAGCTGTTGTGGGCGCCAATTGTAGACTCTTTGTATGTAAGACGTTTCGGTCGACGGAAGTCTTGGCTTGTGCCGGTTCAGTACTTGATTGGTATCTTCATGATACTGCTGTCGTGGCATGTCGAACGTTGGCTCGGTGGCAATGGTGTTGAGCCAAATGTACCGTTGCTGTCGTTAATTTTCTTTGTGTTAAACTTCTTGGCTGCAACACAAGACATTGCCGTGGATGGTTGGGCACTAACAATGCTTAAGCGTTGCAATGTCGGCTATGCTTCAACGTGCAATAGCGTTGGCCAGACGGCTGGCTATTTTCTCGGCTATGTGGCCTTCATTGCATTGGAGTCAAAAGACTTTTGTAACAGTTATATACACAGTACTCCGCAGGAATCAGGCCTTGTCACACTGCCGGATTTCTTGTGGTTCTGGGGACTATGCTTCCTGGTGGCTACTACACTTGTAGCATTCCTGAAGCGTGAGAATGATGTTGTCGATGAGCACAGCTCTGATCGATACACTGCCGAGCATGAATTGAATATACGTGAAAGTTACAAAATTCTCCTGGATATGGTACGCATGCGTCCAGTGCAGATCTTGGCCGGAATAATGCTCACTGTGAAGGTTACTTTTTCTGCTTGCGATGCTGTGACTTCGTTAAAGCTTATTGATGCCGGCGTTCCAAAGGAAAAGTTGGCCTTGCTTGCTGTGCCCATTATACCGTTGCAAATTGTGCTTCCACTGATTCTTAGTCGATATACAAATGGCCCACGTCCCTTAGATGTCTACATGAAGGCTATACCATATCGTATACTTTTTAGTGCAGTTGCCACAATCATAGTCTACTTTACGCCATATATTATTTCAAATGGACAAGTGCCCTTTTATTATTATGTTATGTTGGTGGTTAACTATGGACTTTATCAGATATTCCTGTATTGTATGTTTGTTGCTGTAATGGCATTTTTCGCAAAGATCTCAGATCCTGCTGTCGGCGGCACATATATGACATTCTTAAATACATTATGCAATTTGGGTGGAAACTGGCCAAATACTGTGGTATTGTGGCTTGTTGATGTGCTTACCTGGAAGCAATGTATATCAGCAGCTAAAGGAGAGGTCGGCAATAATATCTGTCTAACAAAAGAAGAGAAGGAGGTAAGTTCTAGAGAAATCATCCATCTAATAACATATAACTGACTTTTTTTTTCATTTCCATTCTTCCAGTCTTGCTCTGCTGCTGGCGGCACTTGCGAAATAGTCTTTGATGGATATTATATTGAATCTATTATCTGCATAGTTTATGGAATAATTTGGGTGCTGATTGTACGCCGATGGATAATCTATCTACAAAATTTGCCTAAACGTTCGTGGCTTGTTGTTAAAGACACTAAATCGAAGCATAAGTCAAGATAGCAATTCGAAGTCTGACATTGGTAGAAATCTAGTCGTCTAACGTGTCACCTCCAGCCGACGTGCTACCCGCGACTATTGTCCTGCTGATTAGTCCAATCTAAACATAAAACACAACAAACAGACAAATGTAGCTTTGCTACAAAAAAACATAACCTTTAGGTTATTTAGCCGCTAAGCTCATTTTAGTAGCCCGTATTTCAAATTTTATAAAAGCTATCAAAAATCCTAAAGTAATAATAAATAATAATAATAATTCTTGTTGAACCTGACCATGACCATTGTAATCCATGTAAGAGTTTTGTTCTCAGGGAGAAAGAAAAAGTTCAATGGTTTCCAGCAACGAATATGCGATGTTAGTTTATTCGGGCCTTCATTATGTTTTAAAAATTTTATATAAAACATGCTACTGCACTATAAAATATGTTGGATGTCAATGTTTTTTTTGTTTAACTTCACTTAAATGTACTTTACTTCTATAATCCTGCAATCAGTAGTATTTCCATGAATCGATAGACTCTTGATTCTTTTGTTTACTCTTACGGTCGATAAGACCAGCTAAATGCTCTGAACGCATCGACAATGAGTCGATTTTCTCCACTAGTTGCTGATACGGACTCAACGGTTGAGTTCCCATGACGACATGCCCAAGCTTCGAGTCTATCTTTGCATTCAAACGGGCATTACGTATAAGATTTACAATCCAGCATTCGGCCTCGTTGGGCTTCATGTTTAGCTTATCCGCAAGCATGCTTATGGTAATGCATTGGTGTATGCGACAGAAAGTCTCGAAAATCATGAGACGGGCATCCTCTACAAACTCATTTAGGCAGGCCACAATGAAGAAATCATTTAAGATGACGGTTTGGCACTCGTGTAACTTGAGACGTGCACCCTCAAAATCGAAATTGACATATAGGCACTCGAGGAATTCAGTAATGGGATCACGGTAGGTGTAAGATTCCTGTTGAATGACCTTAATCAAATCCTTGAGAGCATTGCGGCGTGTGCGATTGATAACAACAGCGGTGGCCAAATAACGCATAATGTGTGGGCACATTGTCTGAATGGCGTTCAAGTAGAGCGGTTTGTAGAGGAACATCTCGATAATGAGATCACGTCCCTTTGGGTGATTGAAGAACACCAAAACGGACCAGTGAATGAGCCATGTGCGTTGCTGCAAGGCTTGAATAGTCGAGAAGTTGGCACTGTCGATGTAGTCACGCAATCGTGTCAAATCCTCGAGAGCAGTGTTCCAATTGAGCGTTAAAATCTCAGCTGCAAGCTTACCCCACAATACATTCAAGTAATTCTAAAAGGCAATTAAAGTTTTTAATAAAACACTTTGCTAAATTTGCATTGACTTTACTTACTTTATCATTGGGCGACATGACAATCAAGCAGAAGTATAAGTATGAAGTCGACTCTTGATAGTTACCGCACTCATAAAGATATTTGGCCAACTTGTAAGCGCTTTCTAAATGCTCCACCTTAAAGTTGTAATCCTTTTGCAACGCATTAACGAAAGTTTTCGAATCCTTCATACTTTCACCATTCTTTAAGATGTCAGTGGCCTTCATAATGGGAGCCACCTCATTCTGCAGTTGCTTGAGCGTAGCTAAAACCTCGGCTTTGCGTTGTACCAACTCTTCAGGCATCTCTTGGCTGAGATTGAGACGCTTACGCGTATCCATAGTGTAATCAATCATATTTGTTTTGTTTACCGTGTCCAAAATATACTCGAGCAATTCCTGTTGGTTGTAGATCTATAAAAATAAAATAAAAAAAAAATGCTTTATTAGTAAACGGCGTTCCGATTCGGTGACAACTATGCAGCATTTCTAACCTCCTTGCCACACAAGAATTCCAACAGAGGAAAAGTAAGATGCCGGTCCAGATATTGGCAGTTAGTGCGAGTTAAATCAAATTGCGCCATGTTTGCGTAGCTTTTTTTTCCAATTTTCAATATATTTTACTGAATAATTTTCGTAAATTAAAACAAAAAATCAACGTGCTGGCGAAAAAACACACACAACGACAGCCGCACGTATTTAGTTTGGGCAGAGAAACTCTTTTTGCATTAGGTTGGCAGCTCTGTTAAATGCAAGGTAGGGATGATTTGGAAAAGATTTGTTTCATAGCAACGAGCTTTTTGTCGTTTGTGGTAAACTAATATATTTGCTATTTTCAGTTTAATTACTTTAACCAACCGAAACTGAAACCGAAACAACAATTCGGATTCTGTTTTGGTTTTTGTGTTCTTTCTGCTCCTTGGGTGATGCTACATGCAGCTGAAACTAATAATTGTGGACATGCATTGGTGAGCCACCACTCACTGTAGAAAACCTTATGCCGCAAATGTGCGAATCACCAGCAAATTGTAAAGACAGCCACAACCGCAATAATGAGAACCATTAGAAATGCTGAACGCAGGAGACCTACTGAACGGATGCAACCTGATTCTGCATTCCCGAACAGGGGGATCGTATATTGTTGACGCATACTCACGACTTACGTACAATAACACTACATTTGAACTGGGACTGATTGACTTTTGAGCAGTTATGCTCCTCCTTTCCTCCCGATGTAATATCTAACGACAGTTCCGGAGGGACAATCGTAGCTTTCCTTCCAAATAAAAACAGCACAGTTTACAAATATCGGCTGAAATCTGTAAAATATTTTAGAATAAAGGCTTTAAGAGCAAAAGAATGCAGCCAACTAGTACAGTGTTGAATTCGGTAAGATTGATACTGTTTTTTCTAATGAATGGTACGATTCATAAAGAACCTCATGACGAATAACAATAGTGATACCTTTGGTATCATTGTTAAACCAAAAAACTGAAAGTTCGATGAGAAAATGAAGGTGGGGTGAGAACAAAAATGAAAAATTAATTACATTAGTCTTCGGGCATCAAGTTCACTTTTTAAAAAGACACCCTTCATTGATGGCCAAGATTTAGTCTTGTTGGAATGGCAAAAGTAATATCTTTTTTGACGAAGTGTAACGACGCGTTATTGTCCGGCGGCGAAGAGAATGTTTCTTCAGTTTCTACAGAACTGTTTTTACTTGCCTCCCATATACATAAATCTGTGGGATAAACACGACAATCAGATGGAGAAAACTGGACATGAAGGCCAATAAAATGTTGTGAAAGGACGAGTCATGTCGGAGTCATAGTCATTATTTCCGCGCAATGCCGTCATATATTTCTATTGAAACAGTAGTTTATATCATATGCTGAAAAAATGCGGTCTTAAAATATCTTTCCTCTCCGTCTATTAATATTCCAAGCGAGCAGTTGTTAAATGCCGCTGGACAAATATACGAATGGGAGAAAAAGTACTGATTTTTTATTTTTTTTTATAATTTGCAACAATAATTGTCACTAAAACTTTTGAATTTTACTAGTGTACGAATAATTTTTTGGCGTAAAATAGTGTCTTTTTTCGTTTGTTGTTTTTTATTTTTTTCCAATACCATAGATGATTAATGTGGTGCTTAGGTTAAATATGTAAAATAAATAAAAAAAGTTTCGTTCGATTCTGTTAAGTCTGTGCTAAATTAAACGTGTTTAAACTTTCAAATTGAAGGTGTACGAATAAATATTTGGTGCACAGTAGGTCGTCGGAGTAACTTGCTCGGTGTAAATTTTGATAAACTTAGCTTTTCTTAGCTTACAATATAAGACTTTTTAATTTCAAATACTAAATCGGACGTATATCTTGCCAGTCATTTTCGTCACTCATATTGCTCAAGGAATCGTTGCACATTTTTTGTAGCTTAACCGTGCACTGGCTATTTTCTTTTTCTGTTATGTTGGTTATCCTTTTGTTGTTGCAATCAATAACTGATTTTTTTTTATTAAGTAATCAGAAGAATCTGGTGAACACAGGTTAGGAAATACTGGTTGGCCAAGGCTACGCATAGGCCCAAGGTCCCTTGCGATTCCAGATGGACAGCGCCGGCCCTGGGGTAGAGCGAGAGGAGCGGTCGCTCAAGGCGCCAGATGACAAGGGACGCCAGAAAGACAAATGCGACAAATGACATATCGAATGTGATGTCATGTTTTCCCAACAAAGGGCTCCGAAAAACAATCTCGCTCTACCCTGACCAAAAGCTAGGACCGGCGTTGCAGATGAAGTACCTATATGATTCGTTTTAGCGAAGGTATGTAACATTTAGAATGCTAGCGTTGTTGGAAAATCCTAGCAGTTGATTTACTTCCAGTTTAGCAATGTTGCTTAGATCTCTAAATCGTGAAGCTCCTAGGTTCTTTTATCGAGTTCTCATAAGTGCCGGGCAGAAACATAGTAGATGTTCCAAGGTTTCCCTATCTTCCACACACTTCCTGCGCCTTTCATTGTCAGTAAGTTTTAATTTGAATGCGTGCACCGCTATCATGCAATGATCGGTTAAGACGCCTATCAATGTTCTGCAGCTCTATAACAGAATCAGCGAATTTTCCACTATAGCCATTACACATGGCTTTAGCTGTCCTGCAGTTGCTAAGATTTCGCCATCTAGCCTTCGTTTTTTCCTGTAAGCGCATTTCCATATTTTTTAAATTTTTGTCTTTTTTTTTTCATATTCAAAATAACATATACGTTACTGATTTAAAACATCGGCATTTATTTTCTCCAGATTCTCCTTTACCATTTTTTTGTGAATGCTCATGGGACATAAGCCAAGGGATTAAAATAATTAACTAACAACAAATGAAACTTATTACAGTTTCAAACACAATTTATTTCTTTTCAAAGTGATTTCGCTCAACTAAGGACACCTTTTCCACAGGATTTTGACGAGCGGTGCATGAAAATACTAATTTTTGCTTAAATATTCAAAGCGTTTGGATATTTCGTAAAGCATCACTTAATGAAAGTGATTTAAAATTTCATTTATAAATTTATGTGATAAAAGTTTGATCAAGTTGGAGAACTTGAGGCGGGGAGAGGGCAGCTGCCCCATTGTCTCCCCCCTCGCTACGCCCATGTCTATGCCTTTGTGGCTCGGTACCCAATAGATACACAGCTTGTGTTGCGCAGATAGTTTTCTCACTGCTACCTTGCACTGTAGAACATTTTTGGATGATGACCAGTATGACGTTATTGCTTTTATAGCTGCTTGGCTATCTATGAAGATATTTATGTGAGAGTTGATAGTGGTATCCATATATGCAGCGAATACTTCTGCCTTTTATATGCTTTAGAAGCTTGAATGATTTTTTAATATTCAGCTCCGCGTAGTATACACCAGGTACAACTCCTTCGTTCATTTCGAGCCATCCTTATAGATGTTGAAGGTTGTGCATTTTTATATCCATTGGATAACCGTCATTTCCTATAATGGTTTTTATTTTCTTTCCAGAGTCCATTTTCGGTACCATATAATCTAGATCGACTGTTGAATTCCGAATAGAGCTATGCCCGTAGGATCTATAAGAGAATTGCCCTATTGCACATAGCCTTATTTCGGATTTTGCCCTTTGTTACCGCTATATGCTATAAAAATGTACAGAAATTAATTTAAATTAGTTTACAAAGATGGAGATACTCGTGTGTAAATAAATAACTATTTTTGTTACATACTTCTATTATTGTTTTTTTATTTTATTTGACACGAGATAATTGTGGTAATGTATGTGTTAAAACTGAGACCAGGGCCAAGGACTCGGTTTCGGCTGAAAATCCTTCATCGGTCAGACACTAGACGGAATCATGTGAATTTGTTGCTTCGAACAAAACACCCAGTTGTCTGAGTACCCACTTCTTTTATGACTTTTGCATGGGCGCCGGCAGATAGGTGCAGGGTGGCAGGAAAGAAAAAACATTGAAAAAATGAATTTTTTCTTATTAAGTTATTTTGTTTGAATAAAAACTGAAGGCGTCTAGGTTGCTGTCCAAATTTGTTCATCACCTTGTCAATAAATTCAGTATCCTACTCTACTCTTTTCCTGTGAACACTGAGCATGCACAGGCTTTGCGTCTCCCATCGTTGAGCGATTCCATGTCTTGACACGTCATAACGTGCTAAATTTACGTTCAATGCTACATGTTGTTGCTGAAATAGTATTCCAATTTGGATTGCCTCACATACCACTGCGTAAAACGAAGTGGATTCAACAATTACATCTGCGTATTCAACAACAGATTCATTTAAAACCGCATTATTTGCTTCATTTGTCTTCATCATCTCATACCATGTAGTGGCTTCGGCAATAAAATTATGTAGAAGACCTCCGTAGAGGTTTTGAATGACCACTAGTCTAGGACGGTTAAATAGAGCAATTTTTGAGAGCGTAACAGTCCAAATTGGCGCTACCTTGTATTATTGTATCATGTTATTGTACAATGAGTACAAAATTTGTACTACAAATGATACAGCTCAAGTATTGCGGTAAACGTCAACCATCCGCTGTCATAGGCAGTACTTGTTGATGAAGTAGGAGAAATATTTCATTGTAAATGTGGTACACAGCACGGTCAACCGGTGTTAGTGGTGGCATTATATGCATTACCGAATCTGGTAATTCATAAAATTATTTCGTTTATTTACAAAACACTTAATCTTGGTTTAGAAAAAATCCCTATAATTGTATATTTTGCCAAAGAATCATCAGCGCCCATGGACCTTTGATATTTCTTCTATAATTTTCCTTTATTTTGAATAAAACCGATTTTTATTGATATTCCCAAGGTATCAAAAATTTGCGAAACAAGATCGAGAGATTTGTAGAGAAGGGAAACAGGGAAACGGGGGTTGTGGGATGGAGAGAATAATGATCCTAAGAAAGGAAATTAATAACTTTATTTGTCCGAGTACTCTGCGCAAATGAATCCAATTCAAGTGAAACAAAAAACGCATCATTTTTTTTTAACAAGAAACGCGTAGTATTTTGTTTGAAGTCACAATGTTTTTTTTCCAGCAAATTTGATTGGAATTCAAAACAAAGAAGCGATTTTTTATTTATTGACCAGGATTATTTGCAGGATTTTATGTGCTAACAATAATGTCGTGAAGTCGATATCTTATATACAATATAAAATTTGTGTGTACGAGTGATTCATAATTCTTCTCCTCCTAAACGGCAGGACCGATTTTGATAATTTTTTGTTTGTACTTATGAGATCATCTGGCTACAGTTGGACACGATTTTTAACCAATTTTATTAAATATTTTTTTATCTAGCGTAAAATATACTGAACCGATTTTAATAACTTTTTTTTTTGAAACATCAAATGAATTCTAATGAAGCGAGCTGCATACTTATTTTTTTCCACCGGAAAAGTCGGAATTAGTAGATCAAAATTTTGCATATAACATTTAGAGACATATTTTAAAATCTATCAAGTCGCCTTTGCAAACATCTCATATGGTCAACCAATAAGTATTCACTAATTTTTTGAAAATGAAGGAGGCAGAACAACGTCTGCCCGGGCATCAAGTATATAAAAAAACACCATTTAAATTTGCAACACATGGAAAACTTTAATATTTATATTTCATAAAATATTTCACAATAAATACAATAAACTTTCATATGTTGATAATACAATAATACATATATAATAATTTGCCACTAAGCATCCATAAATGGTATTTGGACTGAAGAATATATTATGTTCTCGTATATGGTATACGTACGTATGTATGTAAGTACATATATTATTTTAAACTGTCCATTGTTCAATTTCAAAAATATACATATATTGTATTTTAAATAATTTCAACAAACAGAGGTACTCTCATTAACAATTCGTTGGCTTCCATATTTATTTGAATTGAATTTTCTTGCCATTTAGTTTTCAATGTAAAATTTTCTTTTTCTTTTTATTTATAATTTAAACTAATCGAATTGATTTGATTTGATTATATTGTTCAGTACAGTTTCCATAAACATATGTAGTTAAGTATGTATGTATATATATATATATATATATATATATATATATTTTTTTTTTTTAAATAATTCATTAAGAGATCAGCATACCAATTCAAATTTTCAAAAACACAATTTTTTGCACATAAGTATATTTATACGTATATTAATTAATAACACAATAACATGGTACAATATATTATATAGATAAATATAGTAGATATATAAGTAGATTGGTAGATAGATATACAAGTTACAATTGAAAATAAATAATTGGATAAATTTTGATTTCCTTAATTATCCTTTTTCTTTTTATTTATTGTACATAATACAATAATAAATTAATGCATTTTGGTTTTCAGTTTCATTTTCAGTTTTTCATTTGCAGTTAAATTGCTAATTATTGTCCTTAGAGTTTTTGCTTAACCCATAATTTTTTAATTTGTTTAATTTAATTTTATAGAATAATTTTAAATTTCCATTTAATAAAATTGACTCATGTGCTAGAGCGATGCTTAATAATCAAATCAATATCATTATCCTGATGGAGGGCTTTCTTTGCTTACAACGCATCCTTCCTTTATTTTTAATTTGTTTTTTTTTTTTTTTTGTATTATAATTAATAATATATTGTATTTTTAAAAGCATTTAATATATTTATATTAAGCAAAATAGTCAGGTGCATTTCTTTGTGTTTTAATTAAAGCAATAAAATAAATTATTAATATCTTTTTACTTGCTACTAATCTCTGTGACAATAATAGATTAATTCCTTTTAAAATGTTTATGCTGATTGTGAGTGAAATAAACAAAATAAATAAAAAAAAAATGAAAACGAAATTATGATTTGTTTTTGTTGTTTGTTTTATGCGTTTAATTTGTTTAAACTCCATTTGAAAGTCTTTTTTAAGTATAATAATATTATTAATTTTAAATAATAATAAATTTATAAACTAAAATCGCAAACGTAAAGCCAAAGATTTACCATACACGAAAGAATAATCACACAAAATGTTCATATTAGCGTGAAACAATAACAGTATTTTGTGGGGGGACACTATATCAATAATAATAATAATAGATAAACTCCTCCACAATCAACATTTAAATGTTTCTTTTTTTTATTTTTTTGTTTAGATTACTTTTTGTGTAGCATCGATGACGCCACCTGGACCAGGCAACCCACTTGGGCGTCCAATGAGATAAGCATCGACTTGGCGTGCAGCTTGACGGCCTTCAGTGATGGCCCAAACAACAAGTGATTGACCACGTCGGCAATCTGAAAATAATGAAATGAATTTTCGTGTCATAAAAAAAGTACTTCATGGAATTAAGGTCACCAAATGGAAACCTACCGCCTGCTGCAAAGACTTTAGGATTTGAAGTTCCATATTGACCATTACAAGCCTTGATATTGCCACGTGGATCTAGTTCCAAGCTCAGTTCAGTTGGCACAGTTTTCTCTGGCCCAAGGAAGCCCATTGCCAGCAATATTAAGTCAGCTGCAAAGTATTTTTCAGAGCCAGCGACTTCTTGCATGCGCCATGCCCCGGTTTCGGTCTTCGACCACTCCACTTCGACGGTGTTTACCCCCGTTATTTGACCATTTTCTCCAATAAACTCTTTGGTTGTAGTGCAGTACTGACGTGGGTCTTTGCCAAACTTGAGGCGCACCTCTTCGTGTCCGTAATCAACACTGGAAAAACAAACCCAAATTATAATCAAAATCAAGAATTGGAGATACTAATTAGTTAGAGAAGTAATAAATACTCACCGGAAAACCTTTGGCCATTGTGGCCATGGGTTGTCATCGGCACGCTTCTCTGGTGGCACAGGCAAAATTTCAAATGTTGTAATACTCTTGGCACCCTGACGCAAAGATGTTGCAATACAATCGCAGCCAGTATCACCACCTCCAATGATAATGACATTCTTGCCTGCAGCTGAGATGATTTCATTTTTACCGCCCAACTGCTTCTTCTGTTGAGCTTCGAGGAATTCCATGGCAAAGTGAATGCCCTTAAGATCGCGGTTGGCCAATGGCAAATCACGTGGCCATGTCGAACCAGTGGTGATCAAGAGTGCATCGTATTCGTTCAAGAGATTCTCAGCCTTCAGATCCTTGCCGACATGCACATTTGTGCGGAACTCAATACCTTCTGCAGCCATAAGGTCAACACGACGTTTAACCACCTCCTTGGACAACTTCATTGTGGGAATGCCATATTGTAGTAGACCACCAACACGGTCGTTTCGTTCAAAGACGGTAACAAAGTGACCAGCGCGATTAAGTTGCTGAGCAGCAGCCAGGCCCGAAGGTCCAGAGCCGACAATGGCAACTCGTTTGTTAGAGCGTACTTCTGGAATTTCGGGCTTTATCCATCCTTGTTCGTAGGCATGATCGATAATTGCACACTCGATATTCTTAATAGTCACTGCTGGTTCGGAGATGCCAAGCACACAGGATCCCTCACATGGTGCTGGACACACACGACCAGTGAATTCGGGGAAGTTGTTGGTTTGGAGCAATTGACGCAAAGCTTCTTTCCATTCGCCATGGAAGACCAAATCGTTCCACTTGGGTATAATGTTGCCCAAAGGACAACCGTGAGCATTCGATTGACAGAAGGGCACACCGCATTCCATGCAACGAGCTGCTTGCACTTTAAGATTTTTACGCACGTGTGGGAAGTTGTAGACTTCATCCCAATCTGCCTGACGTTCTTTGGCATCACGGTACGGTGCTGCCTCTCGCTTGTACTTGATGAAACCACGTGTTTTATCCAAAACGCGTTCAGCACGCTTCTGCTCGAGGACAACATCCTGTATGGCTTCCTCGATATCCTTGATGCGCGGCTCATTGTTCTCATGTTTGCTATTTCCATTCTCAATAGCCTTTGTGCCATTCTTAACTAATGCATTTTCTTTTTCCTCTTCCAAATCCTTGAGCGCCTTTTGATATTCATATGGGAAGACCTTAATGAATTTGGCTTGTTCGGTGGCCCAATTATTGAGTATCTCCTTTGCTACCTTGGAACCGGTCTTTTCAATGAAATCGCTCAACAACTCCTTGACATGTGCTACATCCTTCTCTAGCTCCAACGGCAATAACTCCACAGATTCGGGGTTGACTTTTGGCTTGAATGAACCATCAATATCATAGACATAAGCAATACCACCAGACATGCCAGCAGCAAAGTTACGACCGGTAAGACCCAAAATAACAACAAGACCACCTGTCATGTACTCGCATCCATGATCACCAACGCCCTCAACAACTGCCGTAACACCAGAGTTACGGACACAGAAACGTTCAGCAGCAATACCACGGAAATAGGCAGTACCCTCGGTTGCACCATACAGACACACATTGCCCACAATGACGTTCAAGTGCGACTCAAATGGCGAAGTATCTGGAGGTGTAATGACAACATTACCACCGCAGAGACCCTTGCCCACATAATCATTAGCATCGCCCTTGAGCGTCACGTTGACACCACGTGCCAGGAAAGCACAGAAACTCTGGCCGGCAGAGCCCTCGAGGAAGATGTCCATGCTCTTGCCAATAGGCAAACCAGCCTCGCCATATTTACTGCAAATGACAGTGGTACATTAAACAGTGTCAATAGAAAGAGTTTAGTGAGTCAATGCAGCAACTTACCAAGCGATATGGTAACTCAATGTCGAACCAAAAGCGCGTTGTTCATTATGTATGCGCATCTTGATGGTAACATTATCTTCGTTACCATTAAAGATTTGTTGCGCCTTTGCAATCAACTCGTTATCAGAACGTTTTTCCAGTTGGAAGTCCTGCTTCACAGAACCACCGACAATATTCGTACCCGGTCGCAACTCCAAAGCGTTCTTAAGCAGCAATGACAAATCCAAGCCATTGGCCTTATTAGTGCGATGTTCAGCAACGCGCAAGAGGTCAGTGCGACCAATTAAATCCTGGAATTTGCGAATTCCCAAACTGGCCATGATTTTACGTATCTGCAAGAATACAAGAAGAACTTAGTATTGGACAAAGATCACTGAGTGGGTGGATATTTGGAGACTTACATCCTCAGCCAACATGAAGAAGAAATTAATGACATGCTCTGGTTTGCCGGTGAATTTCTTACGTAAGACTGGATCTTGGGTAGCAATGCCCACTGGACAAGTGTTTAAATGACACTTACGCATCATAGTGCAGCCTAAAAAACAAAAAAAAAACAGGTTACGGCTTTAATAAGATATATTATAATATTATATTCTTACCCATGACAATTAGTGGTGCTGTACTGAAACCAAACTCATCGGCACCCAAGAGCGCTGCTACAACGACATCGAAACCAGTACGTAACTGACCATCGGCCTGGACAACCACTCTGGAGGTTTATGTTGATTGTAGTGAGATTGAAGTAGACAAGTTGGCAAGTTGGGAAGAAGACAGGACATAGAAAAAGTAAAAATATTAAGACCAACTCCTTAAAAATATTCAAATGAATGAGTAAAAATTACTAATGGAGCACAGCACGGCGGCGAACTTTCGAGTGCGAGCAAGTGAGCGAGCGGGAGCGATTGCATTTGAGTGAGTGGGTGACCGATCGAATCAGTGAGTGATTGTTTGAGATATATATATATAATTTCGATAACGGCGATAACGAGGTGTAAAATGAGAGAAGAAGCAGAAGAGCGAATGATTTGGTTATAATTTGATTTGATTTGATTCGCATCTATTTCAGATACAAGTTACACAACGAGACATAATCACATACACATAGTAATCAACATCATCATTGTCATCACCACTTGTCCGCAACGAACATCGAAGACCGAACGAACGACCAAATAGTTAGATCTTGCTGGCCATACCGGAACTGTTCTTGCACCTATTGATGCTTCCACAAGTCCAACTCCGCCATTAGTGATATTTGAGGGATAGATGGATTGACGTATGGAATGAGCTCTCAGGTGTATTTGGTTTTGTTTTCTTTCTGGTTTTTGGTTTTTTGATTTGATATTGGTATTGGTTCTGTGTGAGACTCTGTGTGTTAGTGAAACGTCGTCATTATTGTTTAATGAGCATTAAAAGTCCCGAAAGGATCACCATGCCATGCCAACGAAAGGCTTGGTAGGTAAAGGTCTGTTCGCTTTATTTGCTTCTCTCATTTTTCAAGCTTGAAACGAACTTTAACACAATTGATTTTATTCTATTGTTAACTGTTTATCCGCGATATATCTCATAGACATCCAGCGACGTTATCTGGATAACCAGAGCACTTCAGTAATGTTTTGTTCATGATTAGTAACACGAAAGGGTGTCTCTGACGGAAGCTTACCTTGAACGGAGATTATTTAAAACAAGTACTTGATGCGTTTCAGCAATACCCAATTCCCATGGAAGCCCAGCGTTTTTAATGCCAGTCCATGAACTAGCACCAGTACCGCCATCATGGCCAGAAATGACAATATGCTCAGCTTTACCCTTTAAAAGAACAATTGGTTTGGGAATTTAGTTAAATGTGTTAAAGCCAATTGTTGCAAGAACAACTTACCTTAGCTACTCCAGAAGCAACCACACCAACGCCGACCTCAGAGACAAGTTTGACACTGATACGTGCATTCGGATTGGAGCATTTAAGATCATAAATAAGCTCAGCCAAATCCTCAATTGAATAAATGTCGTGATGTGGAGGTGGTGAAATAAGACCAACGCCGGCCACAGAATGACGAGTTTTAGCAATATCTTTGGTTACCTTATAACCAGGAAGCTCACCACCCTCACCGGGTTTGGCACCTTGAGCCATTTTAATCTGCAAATCATCAGCATTCGCCAAGTAAGAAGCAGTCACACCAAAGCGACCAGAAGCGACTTGTTTAATAGCTGAGCGACGGCTATGTTGAGGATCTTGATCTATGAGAAGAAGGAGAAGAGTTAGCATATTATAGCAATTATACGCAAGTATTTCGAAACCTACTTAAATAACGATCGGAATCTTCACCACCCTCGCCAGTATTACTTTTGCCTCCAATACGATTCATTGTGATAGCCAAAGTCTGATGAGCCTCCAATGAAATACTACCAAAACTCATGGCGCCAGTAGCAAAACTGTAAAAGAATTCAAGTCAACATAAATATACCCAGTTAGCTATAGGTTAAGAATGAATCACTAACATACCGTTTAACAATCTCACTTGCCGCCTCTACTTCTGATATATCAATTTTTTCACGATTATCAACCAATTCCAGTTGCCCGCGAAGCGTGCACTTCTTAACACTATCCAAAGTGGTCTTCTTAAAAGCTTCAAATGCATTCACATTCTTACTGACAGCTGCCTCCTGGAGACTAGCAAGCGAAGCAGGCTCGTTGATGTGTGCCTCGCCGCCATTGCGCCAATGATATTGACCAGGATTGCGTAAGATGCGCGTATCAGGCGAAATCTTACAGTAAGTATATGTATAACGTTCAAGACCTTCCTTGGCAAGCAATTCCAAAGAGACGCCATCGATTCGACTCTGTGTGCCGCGGAAGCATTTATTGATTAAATCAATACCTAAACCGACAGCCTCGAAGATCTGAGCACTCTTATACGATTGTAGTGTGCTAATGCCCATCTTGGCCATAACCTTTGCAATACCAGTGTCAATTGCTTGAGCGTAGGCAGCATATATTTGCTTGTTGCTTACATCGGGGCTTATGACACCATCATCGCGGAGTGCCTGAGCCAATTCAAAAGCTAGATATGGGCAAATGGCATCTGCACCATAACCCAACAATACACAGACATGGTGCACTTCGCGGGCTTCCGCTGTCTCTACAATAATACCGACTTTCATACGTTGAAGAGTTTCAATGAGATGATGATGCAAAGCACCTAGTGCCAAGAGTGCGGAGACTGGAACGCGACCAGGACCCACATTACGATCCGAAACGACGAGTAATTGATAGCCAGAACTAGCGGCTGCAGTGCCTTCACGGCAAATACGATCGATACAATCAACATAGCCCTGCACACCGTCATTAAATTGGAATGTAATATCCAAAACTTTAGTTTTCCAACCACGATGCGTATTACGCTTCAAGAGATTGGTATCTGGAATGCTGAGAATCGGATTGGTGAGCCAAATGCGATGCACTTGCTGTGCCGATGGTTGCAGTAGGTTGCCCTCTGGACCGAGGGGGCATTGCATGGACATGACAACCTTCTCACGGAATGGATCAATGGGAGGATTAGTCACTTGAGCAAACAGCTGCTTAAAGTATTCATACGGTAAGGGCTGGAATGCAGAGAGACAAGCCAATGGCGCATCATTGCCCATGGAGCCAAGTGCCTCTTTCCTGGAAGAAAACATATTACAGTATAATTACTTAAAAATAACGATCAGGTGATAATGTAAGATTACTAACTTGTTCTTAAACATAGGTAAGAGCAACATGTTCACCGTCTCAGTGGTATATCCAAATAAGGAAAGTCTTGGATCAAAGATGCCTTTTTGTTCTGGCAAATTACAATCCTCTTCAGCTTGCAAATTTAGAATGTTGGCATTACGAACTTCATCCAGTGTAATCTGTTTAAAATGTTAAGGATTAGTTAATGTACTCTTAAGGATTTTCCCACAACAAAATTTTAATGCAAATGATGACATGCTCAACTAAAAAAAAAAACATAGCAATAAATAATACTTATAAAGCGGTAACGAAAAGCATACAAAATCTACTCAAAAGGAACTTAATGTGGGGATTACACTTACCATCTGTTAGTCCAATTTTCATTTAATTATTTTTTTTTTTTTTGGAAGAAAGCGTGCGTGAAGAAATGGACAAAATTTAGACAAAAATTCTGACAAAACATTTTGACACAAATGACCAAATATTTCAATGATGATTAGTGTAGTAATGAATGTAGTCCGGAGTTACGATTAATGCACACATACGACTGGGATGCAAATGTCACATGTGTGATCGATCCTAAACCACAATTAATTTACACAAATAACAAACAACTTACCTTCTGCTGCAACCACTCCGAATGAGGACGTGACTGGGCAATGTGAGTCTTTAGCTCGATGTCCTGAATGAATTTCTTCTCCTGTGTATCCACTAACAACATGCGACCAGGCTTCAAGCGACTCTTGAGTGTCACTTCAGAAGGATCAACATCATAGACACCAACTTCGGAAGCCATAACCAAAATATTGTTCTTGGTTATATAAAAACGCGAAGGACGCAAGCCGTTACGATCTAAGACTGCACCAATATAGCGACCATCGGTAAATGAAATCAAAGCCGGACCATCCCATGGTTCCATGACACAAGCGGCCCATTGATAGAAGTCACGTTTCTCCTGTGGCATAGTCTTATCGTTCTGCCAAGCCTCAGGCACCATTGTCATGACAGATTCTGGCAATGAACGTTCGCTTGCCATTGTGATGAACTCTAATACGCAATCAAAAGAACCCGAATCGGAAAGATTTGGCTCTACAACGGGATACAATTTCTTCAATTGGTCGCCGAATTGCTCGCTACACATAACGCCCTCACGCGCCTTCATTAGATTCACATTGCCACGCAAGGTGTTAATTTCACCGTTGTGTGCCAGCACACGTAACGGATGGGCGCGCTCCCACGAGGGGAAGGTATTGGTCGAGAAGCGTGTATGCACTAGAGCCAGATATGTTTCAAATTCGGGATCCTTCAGATCGGTATAATAATCCCACAATTGATCCGAGGTAAATAGACCCTTGTAGACTATGGTCTTGCTGGACAACGAACAAATGTAGAAACGACGACCTTCACGGAGTAACTCATGGCTAGCACGTTTACGTAGTACAAACACCTGACGTTCGAATGTCTTTTCATCAAGATTTGCTGGACGCGCGACAAATACTTGACGCGAAACGGGCTCAGACTTGCGTGCCACACCGCCTATAGCATTTTGATTAACTGGAACAGAGCGCCAAGCAATCACTTCTAAACCCAAACTCTTGGCCAATTCATTGAACTCAGACTCGGCTTGATTATGCGTCTGGGCATCCAAATAAAAGATACCAGTGGCATAATGACCGAGTTCCGGCAAGGTTTTACCTTGTGAGGATCTAAAATAATATACAATAATACAAAGTAGTTGTAGTTAATGGATTTCATTCCAAATGCGTCATAAATAATATTTTTGTCTTATAATTTAATTAAGCTTATAAGTACAATTATTGTAAGTATCTTAGCTCTCTGACTTGCGTTGTCGTATTTGCGCGTGAGTTGATAATACAATTCCTTTTCATTTTCATTTTAATCAAGTCAGTCAGTCATTCATGTCGTCTATATAAGATTACGTGTTGCACATCGCACCTTCTTCTTTGCCCTCACCCATGTTTTAATACAATTCAATTACGCTCGATTTGTAAGGCGCTTGACTCATTCCCCGGCGACGTCTCGTTGCATCACATATCTCATTGTTATGACGAAACCTGACACAATATTATCAGTAGCAGCAACAACAACAAGAACAACAACAATACCAGTTGGTCTGTCACTCAATTGCAACTCAAGCTCTCTTAAATGTCAAGTAGCTACGTCGTATCTGTATAGCTGTACCTCAGATGTCTCGCGCGTTTCCAACGTCCAGTCAACGGGTTATTTAATTATCAATCCCCATTATTCACTTAAATGTATCACTAGCACTTGTAATGTGTTCCTTGAACTTGGCATTCCAAATCACTTGTCATCAGATCAGATCACAGCATATCATTTTATTGAAAAATGTTCCGATTGTTTGCTCGTTCGTTTGTTGATTCATTTCTCGGTTTTTTACACTGTTCGCCCGATCGATCGTTCAACATCAGTTTCTCATTGTCCAGTCGGTCAAGTCAGTCAGTCATTGCTCTGGACCCCCTATTGTTCGAATGCGATAAGCGCGTGTATTATGCAAAGTATTTCGTTTAGTGTGAAATTTCAACATTCGAGCTCTGTCATCAGCTCGCCTGATAATTTCATTTGTAGGTCATATAATGCCTAAATTTATACCCAACAAATTCCATACATGACAACTTTTGACTATGTTTAGTCTTCCACAAATTAAATATTATTTACTTATTTTTGGAAAAATCTCGAGATTTGGTGCTAATTTCTGCTAATTTTAACTTTAATCGGGACAAGACAAAAAAAAATGTATACTACATAAATACTTAAAAAAAAGTTTCTAATCTACAAAAGTACACAACTCACGTCACTGAATAAAATATTTGATAGTATTTTACATACTTTATACTTAGATGTAGTCATGTCAAGGTACAAAATTAAATCGGAATAAAAGTCATTTAATGATTCCAAAAATAGTTGTCATGATATTTAACTTTAGTTTAATCAATCGCACAAAAGTAATTGAAACACGCGATCTTATTTATACTACAAATGATTGGGAGGGAGTATTGAACAAACATCGATTACGTGCTTTTGTAAATAATCGATTACAATTTCCATACAAAATATGTATATAAGTTTTCTCGATAAGAATTTTATTTGAATTATATGAATTTGCAAACCTCGACTTATCAAGTGTCTTAAAGTGTCTTCCACACTACATTTTCCAATTTGCTAAAGGTAGAAACCTTTTTCTTTTTCTCATGAAATAAATCTGCAGGATATCTCTGTGGGATCTAAAATTGTTGGTGATTCAAGCGGAATATAAAGAATTTAAATAAATACAAAGCCGGAAAGAGAATAGAAAATAGGGACTTAAGCGCTTTTCTCACATGCTCGAAAAAGATGTTATCTGGAAATCTGTTTCAAAAGAAGGAAATTCGTTCCAGCCATGTCCATCTCCTCAATAATACGAATACTGGAAAACAATGTCTCAAGCTCTCGTTTCTTTTATATATACATATAATTGGACCACTAAGAATCATTGAATCTTACAAGGAATTGGTAAAATAATACAAAAGAAGGAGACTAAAAAACAAATTTATTATATGAAAAGTATGAGGTCCCCTACAATCGTACTTGTTTCATAAACAAATTTAAACATCTCTATTAAATTAGAAGTTTTTATTTTAACAAATTGCTATAATTGTTTTTAAATTAAAATGATTTATTTTTAAGATCTACAAAATTATTGAAATGTGTAAAAAAGTTATTACCGTGATTAGAATGTTCATATCTTTATTATAAGTAATTATTTTTTCACATTCAGTGAACACACTTAAATCATGCCGACATATAATTTAATTTGCACAAAATAAATAAGTATAGATATAGAGAGGAGGAGATAGTGAGAGATCTTTACCAGACGCCACCCTGATTAGTCAGACGACTATTTGACAAACTATCTATATCTATGTATGTATTATATATAAGTATGTATGTTCGTTCGTCAGTCATGCAGTCAAGTTATCTCACTGTTTGTCCAATAATCGTCTAACAGCTGCAGTGTCTATTTTGATTTCGCGCACGAGATCGTTCTAAGATCTACATACATATACTATAAACAGACAACCAGACATACCCATGTACCATCTAATATAATATACTCATGTCTCTCTCTCTATGTACCGAATGGGATGGGATGGTCGGTCTTCATTTAGAAAATAAAAAGTTTGAATCAGTGAAGAAAAAATTGAATAAAAATTAAAATTGTGAAATTTTGGCAATATGCCAAATTTACTTTGGATGGGTTAAACGAACTATCGATGGGAAGGAAAAAAAAAAATACCAAAAAGTTTAGCATGCCTTACATGACAGACCCCACATAAGGGTCGCTTTAGTTTTACATAGCAGGCTCGATGATATATACTTTATATAAAATCAATTGTCTATTTCTATTTAAAATAACTCTTGTACTTACAATGCTTTAGCATAGAGTCCATGCGGTATAGAAGCCATGACACCAGCGCCATCGCCAGTATCATTGTCACAGGCGCATGCACCACGATGATTCATCCGTTCTGACAAGGTCTGGGCATCACGTAGAATCTAATAGATAGATAATCAATGTACGTAGTTTAGTTTTTATTTGACAAATGAGTGTTTTCGGTTGGTAGTATGTACCTTGTGAGAGCGTTTCCCATCGATGGCAACAATGAAACCCACACCACATGCTTCATGTTCATTTTGGGGGTCATAGAGACCTTGTGCGCCTGGCGCTTCCCAAGGCATCTGCTCTTTATTTTTCTTTTGCTCGCATTTTTCTTCAGACTGAACATCATCTTCATTACCTTCTTCTGCGACTTTGTCGACTTCATCAACACTTGCACTTGTTGCATTCAATAAATCAAGGTCCACACATTCATTGAAAGCTACTTCGGCTCCCACAGACACTGAATTTAACTGATTGGAGTTGGAATTGCTGCTGCTGCTATTATCAAAATTATTACTTTCGTTGTTGTTCTCGTTGATGGTATCAACAGTTTCACATTCCAAATCGTAATTGTCAGTGATTATTGGTGCCATTATATGTAATTCGTTGCAGTTTTTAAAAATATTTTCTGTGTTTTCTTCACTTGCTTAATGTTTTTCTTTTTCTTTTTATTTATTTTTCTTTTTTATTTTTTCTGTTTTCTGTTTCTCACTTTATTGTCTGTTTTTATTGTTGTTCTTTTAGAATGTATTTTGTATTTGTTCAAAAAACAGTCTACTAATAATTAGCACATGTAAACAAATTGTTTGCTGTAAAAATAATCGAAAAAATAACAAAAATATATAATAAATTCTTTATTAATTATGCCTGCATTAGCAAAGAAGAAACATGTTTTCGAAATAACTTTGTAGTTTTCCAATTTAAATTATTTAATTATTTTTGTTTTTAAATAACATTTTTTTTTTTTCTAAATTAAAAACAAGTTAAGTTGATTTGCGTGTTTTTATTTGTAATTATTTTTTATATACATAATTTAATTAATCCTTTCTCCTTTTGAAAATTCATTTAAAAAATATTTACATTTGTATTTTCACAATATTGATTGTTGTTGTTGTTCTTGTTGATGGTTTTCTTAAATATTTTATAATTATTGTATAATTTTTTTTTTTTACTTTTCACTTAAAGTTTACCGTTCACAGATTTCAAAGAATTTATAAAAAAATTATTTTGTAGAATTTCTTCTTATTTCGGAACAAACTCACGCGTCTCTGGCGGCAGCTCGTAAGCGAATGAGCTGAAATCATGCCAAGCACGGCAAGTATAGTCCAAATGGAATAAGTAAAGTCGAGTACGTTCTTGGTAGAATCAAAACGAACAAAGAGAGCAACGAAAGTATTAGTTGGGGAAAAAGAGAGTTTGAAGGCGTACGGCTATACTCTTTTCGAGCCCCATCAATGATATAGCACATATACTACGTATATGTGTGTGTTGAACAAAGGGGCGCGCACAAGACATGAAGAGGAATTTATACTATATAAGAGTCATTCCTAACAAGTACGTATATGAGAGTAGGGCGAGCATATTAACTTTGGTCAAATGTAAGTCAAATAAAATATGGTATATATATTTTTTTTTAAATTAAATATACGAGTATATTCAATTTTTTTATGTTCCCTACGACTACATTTAAGTTCAGACAGAATTAATGTAAATATTTTTGTGTTGGGGTTTATTTATATAAAAAAAAATTCTATAGTCTTGAGTTTTAAGAAATTGGAAAATTTGTCTCTCTTGATCTTTATCACAGGGTTATGATACTATAAACATTTGCTCGGGGCCAGGTACTTTCAGAGTGACGATTTGACAAGCGGCTGAACTTGTCACTTTTCATTTCACAAGTGTTCACAAAAGAGGAAAAAGATATTTTTTTTTTGTCAAAATACGAGATTAGTACCATTCTATTATTGAAATTTTATTATGGAAAACTTCTAAATTCCTTTCGTAATATATTATTGCACAAAATTATAAGTATTTTTTATATAAAACTAACTGATAATATTTGAAAGAAAAGAGGATTTCGATAATAATCTAAAATATATTGTCCTTTTCTTGACCCATATAGACATAGTAGCATGACATTCTAGGTCATATGGAAATTTTTTTGGAGTGCAAATATTATATCCCGATATCTTAAGTGTTTAATATATAGTATAATATATAAATGAATGAATGGTATATACGTTTCGTTCAAGTTATAACTGATTTAATTTTCCATTTTTTTTTTTTATTAATACGAGTATTTTTCAATATGCATTTCAGATGCCGCTTTTGGCATCTCTTTGCATCGCTCCTCCATCTATCCATCACTATCATTAACAATTTCAAATTGATTTAAATTCTTATCAGTTTCTATTCATTTGTTTGTTTAGTTGTTTTTTTGTTGTTTCTGTAAATTAACACTTTATTTTATTTGTTTTTCTTATAAATTAATTAAATCGCGTAGATTTTCTGTTCAGTTGTGTAAATTGAGTCAAGCATGAAATTTATATTAATTCTCAGTTGACTTTAATAGACCGAGTTGAGTTTTATTTAACATACTCTCCTCCATTCAATTCTTTGAGTTTAAGTCGCAATTTGTTATTGAAATTTGAGTTGACGATATCGATATATTAACGTTATTTGGATTACATCCAGAATAAAAAAAAATCAACATATATTGTACATTCAAAAGTCCTTGGCCTTGCATGAGATGAATTAAACTGGTTATTTAAGGGAAAAATATAATGTAATTATAATATAAAAAAAGTATTAACGAGAAAAGTATTCTGAAAAATATTAAAACCTTTCAACATAGAATATTTTATAATTTTTTAACAAACCACATCGTTTGGGTTGCCTCTAACAACTGTGCTTCTAAGAAAACATAACATATAAAAAACCCCCAGTTTATATAAAAATAAAACATTTTCCAAAGTTTATCTAACAGAGACTGTTTTAAGTCATGTGCTCTATATGGTTTTTTAAAATTACCACAAGAAGCGAATGGAATTCTTACTTTGCCTTGATATTTTTAAATCTTTAAAGGAGGCATAGGAATCATCTATTTTGTGTTTCTTTGTGGTATCCAAACTTCTTTTTAGATTTTGGCTTATCGAGATATTTATTTATTAAATGTAGATTATTATCTTCGCGATTTTCTGATCCGATTTGGATGGCGTTTTCGCTATTCGACTGTATATTTTTCTGTGAAGGTTTTAGTGAATAAAATATTGTCCTAGACTAAAAGAAAACAGAGCTATAGACTAAAATATAGGAGTATATCAGTGAAATTTTTAAGTATGTTCGCGATAAGTCGTCTCATTTTTTTTAAAAAAGTTTTTTTTGGTCAGGAATGTCTGATTACTGGATAAAGGTTAGAAACAGCGAAGGTCTGAAAAATTTGATCAGACATTTGGCATATAAAACAACAAAAAACTACAGTTTTTGCATAGATATTGTTCTGTCTTGTTTTTCTTGTTATTATCTATTTACATACATATTATAAAACAAAGTCCCTGAGTTGCGTCAGTCTGTCTGAACGAGATTAACTCAAAAACTACAGAACGGATTTTCATACGGTTTTCACACAATGAACGAAGTGATTCATGAGGAAAGTTTAGGAAAAAGAAAACTTGGAAAATCTCCAAGGAAGAACCGAAAAATATAAAAAGGTATGCATGTGAGATGGATATAAATCTTAGATACATATTTTAAAATCAATCAAGCCATCTTTATTAAACATCTAATAAAATCAACTAATCAATATCCACTCAATTTTTGGGAAGGAGAGGCAAAACAACGTCTGCCCGAGTATTTAGTTTCATTTTAAAAACATTAAACCCCAAACTTTTTGCACTGAGCTTCATTTTCAATGTTTATTGAATATATAAAATAAATAAATGTTTATTTAATTTGTCTTTATTTATTATTTATTTTCAACGATTGAAAACAATTTTGTTGGTTTCGTTGCAAGTAAAAGATACTTGATCAATTGACTGAGTGAAAATTCTATTGACTCATAAGTGAATCTCTCGTCATGAAAAATATATTTTATCAATGTAAAATAATCTAAATTAGAAAAGAACTACAAAAACATGATTCACACCAACCAAATGGTAACCACATCTGTCTTTAGGTATCCTTTGTTTTTAAAAATCGTTCTAATCTGCAAGGAGACCACAATTTCTTATATCATTATTTTCTTCCTATTTTTGTTCGAAACAAAATTGAAAACATTTCTTTGGTAGAAAAAAGATGAAAAAAAAAAAAAAAAATTTACAATATTTGAAAACAAATTATATAGTATTCTCTTTTTGAAATTCATCGTTGTCATCTTTGAATCTATTTTGGTACAAAAAAATGCTATATTTTTTCTTATACAATATTGTCTTTGAGCTCCAAGAGAATTTCAAGTGGACAAATTGCGTTTATTTTAGCATATAAAATAAAATATGTGCGAGTGAAATATAACGAAAGAAATAAAACAAGTAAAATCCCAAAAAAAAAAAAAGGAAAATAAGATCATATCCAAATGCATTTAGTAATTTCTTTTGGCTTCTTAATTCTGTTATTTTTAGAATATTTTGTTTCAAATATATTGACTTTGTTCGGTTTTCTTTTGTTTTTTATTTCTTTTTTTGGATTAAAATTTTCATGGATTTTTCATAACACTTCTTTCGAAACGATGGAACTCTCGACATTGACGCCTGTGACATTGATGGAAATATGTTCTTTTTTTTGCATTGAATTCAAATGTCAAAAATATCAAAAAATTTCCATTCAATTGTGCAAATTTATAAAAATTTATCTAACTATTTCTATTATTAATAATATAAACAATAAAATAACACAAACGAACCAGATAAATCAAATTCTCTATTCTGTGTTATGAACCACAATTAATCAATTGAGCTCTTTTTTATTTGATAGTTTTTTGTATCTTTCGTTTGGGGTATATGCTGATAAGAGTCTGTTCCGATTACAATTTTTATATGGTATAGGTCTACGACATCAATAGGAAAGTTTAGTATTCTCACTTTATCAAAAACAAGAAAACAAAAAAAAAAAAAAAAATAATAATAATAATAATAAATATGCCAGAAATGTTTCCCAATTGCTATCAACTAAAATATGAAAAATACAACGATACATTTTTTAAAATAAAAATACATATGTACAAAGTTCCCTCGCCCCACTTTGGTCATTTATTTTAATTTTGACTACGTCATAGCGTTGCTTATGGTTATTCAGCAGTAAGTAGTCTAAAAATTTAAACATTTTTCCGCTTTCTTTCATATGATCATATGTCAAGCAAGTGGCAAGTGTCTTGCCTTGGTGGGGTAATCCTCCAAAACATTTAAAAAGTGTTTAATTAACAGTTTATAGATAAGGATGGTCGGTGGCTTGACGTCCAAGAGATTACATTATGTTGGTATCAGTAAAAAAAAAAAAATAAACAGAACAATAATTTCGATTCACCGAAGCTTAAATACCTTTCCCATCTTAGCTGATGAATTTTTTCATATTTTTTTATGCCACTTAACCAATAATTGGTCCAATCGGTTTAATTTGGGAATACGTTAAGTAAATTTTTATTTTGCCAACACTTGTATCACTCTTCTAGGAATTGGGAAATTCTGGTTCCTAAAAATTATATCATCTGATTTCAGTTTAATGCCGAAAAAATGAGACTAGTTTCCACTGAAACAGTCACGCTGATCATTTTCATGTATTACAATATTTTATGGGGTCTTCGATGCTCGATTCTAGATGAGTTACAAACATCTGAACAGTAATAATACCTACACTTAGATTAATCTTCAGGGTATACATTGAAATATTTGTACGAGTATGTTTATGTTATAAAACTGTTAATGGGAGGCTTCTACATAGAGTAGGTTCAGGGCTAAATAATCTAAGGAATTTTACTATTTCACCAATGAACGATTAATTACGTTATAAATCAGTAATTTGTATATAGTAAAACTTTTGAAAGTGAACTTGAGTGAAGCTTGATTTTGATTAGATGGATTCTTTAACGATTTTTGTTTTCTTCTAAATTTGCTATTTAAAGCCATAATGATAGTGTGCAATGATATGATAAATTTGTTAAGTCACACGATTCTATTGCGTGTCAAATGGGTAAAATAGACTGAGTGCAGCACGTCGTATGCTTAATGATTGTTTATTTGTTGATAAGAGTTAGCATGAGTATGCCACATGTTACAGTTTTCTATTGATGCATTATGATAAAATAATTATATTTTATTCCCAACTTAACAGACTTAAAGGATTTCTGAAAATAAATATTTACTTGACATAAAATGCAAGAATTTGTTCGTGTTTCTTTATGTTAGTTATTGTATTTTAGAGAATTTTTTTTTAAAAAATTTCAAAACCTAAGACAACAAAATATATTATTCTGCTATTTTCAAGGTCAGTTCTCCTATAAAATGTTCAAAAATAATTTTTACGAATCCACACGTGTTGTTATTTTGTGTTTTTGTATAGATTTAAATACATATAAAATAAGTATCTAAGAAATACATAAAACTACATACTCGAAAGATCATCTAAGTGAGTAAATTTGTGAATGAATAAATATATAAGTATGTTATTTCTCAAAAATCACTTGAACTAGTACATATTTTGTTTTTTCAATATTTTCGAATTTCGCAACAAATATTGGGGAAATGTCACAAACAAATTTTGCTAATATCTTGCTGACATAGTAAAATGTTTATCTTTGTCTTGTTGTTAACAATTGAAATTTGTTTATTTATTTGTGATGCGAAATTGAATACAAACCCATTAATATTGTTTACAATTGTCAATTGTATCTTCAATCGAAAATCTATTCCCATGAAACTCAAGATAAACAAATATATTTTGCATAATAAACAATTTTTTATTTATGAAAATATAGCAAATGTGAACGATTCTACGGGTAACTACGTAAGGTTCTTGAATTTATTTACTTTGTTTTACATAAGAAACCGGCAAAGATGAATTTCAAGAATAAATAACTATTGTATTTTTCATTCAGATACAAACATTCGAGTATGTACATATGAAAACATAATACTTATGTAGTATACTATATTCCGTATTTTTTCAAGTTCTTGAGCACTCAGAATAAGTTTTTTGGTCTTTTATTGAACAAAGTCCAGTAGCGACATAAAGTCACGCAACAAAAGAGTGGTTAGTACTGAGCAGGGCATTGAAGAAGAAATAAGCGTCATAGAGCATTTCATAGGCGTCGAGGGGGTGTGTACTGGCTTTTCATTGGAATTTCAATTGGAAAATTCTAATTCCCAAGTTTCTATCCCCTTCTACGCATATTGACTAAAATTCTGCTAGAAAACTTTTTGCTCTTTTTTATTTGGAATAAATAAAAACAAAAAAAAAACAAAAAAAAAGTAATATGTAGTCAAAATGATAATATTTGTTGATGATGGTGATTAAAATGTTGTCTTCTTCATTGGCGATAAGAAATTTCGGCTTCATCTAGTGGGGGCCCTGAAGTTATTTTTGTCTAATAATTTTTTGTTTTCTTATCTAAAAAAATGCACTAAAAAATGAATTCAGCTATGTCGATTAACTTTCCACCTTTCCACTAGATTTTATTCACAATAAAGTAATAAATCATTTTTTTATGGGACACTTAAATTTCTAATGGGTTGTTTTTATTGTTAGTATCTAATATGTAGTAAGAATGTATTCGATATGGTAATCTTAAACACTTTTTTCCCATAATTTGTAGAATGAATTTTGAGTGCCTAAAATGAATAATGCACAGTAGGTATAGCCATGTCTGATAGCTTGAGTGTATTTAAAATTTAGTTAATAGTCTTCTCATTGGAATGGTTTTAGACTAACTACTGTAGCATATAGCTTTCTTAAATGTTAGACTCCATTAATGATGTTAGACGTACCCATATTACCATGACTTTATTGTACAATGTCGATAGAAATTTATATATGTATGTAGTACAAGAATGTTTTATGCACACAAGTGAATCTTTTCTATCTTCTCTCTTCAAATCAAAGGCTATACAAAATGTGTTAATACTTATATGTACACTATATACTAAAATCGGAGATACTTACACATATACATTTCCAACTCGTTAAAACAAATATGTATGTATGTATTGTTATTTATCATATTGGTTTGGTTGGCTTATCGCCAAGAATATTCAAACACGTGACCGTTGCGTGCTCGGATTTCATATATTTATTTTTCACCCTACATAATACAATTTTGCAAGTCAATCCCTAGAACATCTGTTGCATATATACATATGTACATATATGTATTTATTGTACAGACATATTTAGATTGCACAAATTACATATTTGATTATCACATTTAGCGATTCACGTTTGTATTTAAGTATAAAAAAAATTCCATAATTTTTTTCATTTCCTATTTATGACAACACATTCTGAAATCTTTCTATAAATTGCCGACTCGTTGAATTATGGTTGAAATCTAATCATAAATACTAGACACCTTTTGTTTATATTACATATAATAAAAAAAACCTCTTCGATATCTGTCCACCTCATCTCTCTGCCAAAAGTTCTGATAATATTTCTTATCATTTTGTGGATGCGTATTTCAAGTAGTTTTACCAACAATCTTTATTACTTAGGTTATTTTAAATTATTTTATGAACTCGCTTAAAAATTGCTTAGTTTATAAACAATCTAAAAAATATTGTAATTCTAGAAACATAGGAGAACCTTAAACTGTTTATCTGTACGGTGCTAATTTTCATACTTTAGAACGTAGTTATAAATAGTAACAATTTATTTTTATTAGCATCTATAAATCAAGTGCCAAGACATATTTAAGTTGGTAATTTTTGCATTTTAATTAGTGGGTTATCCCACATTTCTTCCTCTACCAAGGGAGCAAACAACTACGATTCATTTGTGTAAATATTTGCATATCGTGTGAGAGAAGCATATGCTGTGGAGCAAGGTGGGGGCTCTGTTGATGGTTGGAATATTCAAACATCTGCCTTTATTTCTCTATTAAGGTTGTTGTCGTTCATAACTTGTGTTTTATTTTTTATAGTTTTATTGGATTACATTCAATATTGGAATTTGTCCACTACACTTTAAACAAATTTGTTGCAATAATACTATTAATATGTACTATTAACACTGACTGTGAGTGTTCACTCAAAGTTTTGATTTGGCGACATTTATAGTTTTTTTGGTAGTAAATAAATAAAAATTAGATCATTTATATCAAGATTCAGATAATGAGCTTCAATATACTTAAGTAGTGTCTATCTATCTTCTATCTATATATATAAAAATGGAAAAGCTTGTTTGTATATATCTGTGGCAATAAGTCATAGTAGTCATAGTAGCTTATGTCGAAAATCTATGTTTTGAGATATTGCCCATTTTGTTTAAAGTAATTTCTGTTTGGTTTCATTTCATATTTATAAGTTGCTACACAAAAATCTTATAAAAAATAAAATACATGCTTAATAAATTTTGTAAAATATTTTTATAAAAGTAGATTTCACAACCTTTTTAACAAGTATAAATTCTAATTAGTTGATTTATTCCAATAATTGTTTAAAAGTTTTTGAAAAATAGATTTGTGAAAAAATCATACGTTTACGAATTTATAGTGGTTTTAGCCAAAATACGTGTATTGAAGCGGTTAATATTAATAGCGTTCAAACTCAATTCACTAAATTTTCAACATAACTACTATGACTAATTGCCACAGATATGTATGCTCTTTACGGACACCGAAACCGCTTTACCGATGTTGATGAAATTTTCAGGGTCTGGTGAGTGTTTGGTGATCATTGAACCACCAGAAAAAGGAGAAATTTATGGATTCAATTTTGCATATAAAGCTTAGAGATATATTTATCAAGCAGTCTTTGTCAAACATTTCAAAAAAATATGGCAATATTATTAAAAATCTCTTTATGAATTTTGAGTCACAACAAAATAAAATAAATATCATTATTTCTATCATTTCCGTTAAAAGCCGATTTTGATGAAGCAACGTGCTCCGCGACTGCTACTTATATCTGAATCACACTTGTATTATAAAATTTCTTTCAATGTATTCATGCACTCGAAGTAAACAAATTCTTAAAACGCCCACTTGAAGATCTCATTACATAAATACTACTTAGAGGCACATGCATAGACAGTCAGTTGTAGGGTAGGGCTCTTGATTCAAATGGATGTAATCAATAAATTTAAAACGTAGTTTACATTTGAATGCAATAAAACAGTTGACCATATTTGTTTACAAAAAAGAGGAGCAAGCAATCAATGACTGTCGTTGCACTCTATGTCTCATAATACTCGCTCCCCATGCACACTTCTCAATCCCTATAACTATGACTAACAAACTGACTAAGGATTTATGCGAATGCGAATGAAATTCTAGCTTCATTTAAGCTTATCACGTTTCAGTCGGACTTATATACTTAGAATTCAAACGAATTTTATTGTGTTACATCGAGTCGATTAAGTTCAGATGTTTATAAACTCGTAGTTCGTGCTTTCATATTAAATTGATTTGAGAAAAGTCGCAATAGCTGCAGTTTCCATTCACATCTCTGCTTCTCTTGTGCATTAGTTGATTGGTTAAACAACCAATCAGTTAGTAGTTCAGTCGATCGATAGGTTATATAACCCCTTTTCATTCATTTTCTCTGACAGCTGTCAATGGCGATTAGCACAATTCACGTGTTTACTTTTAACATTATTACGTTTAATTTTTCTAAACCCAATATCTATCCAAGCAGGCTATATTAAGTTTGTGCGAATGATGGTAACAATGTAGAATAATGTCTAAAATGAGTAAAGCACTATTTCACTAATTTCAGAATTGCTTAAAGCATCGTTTGGACTATACTTACTATGTTACTATATAATTTTTTTACTTCCCAATTTGCGCCCATTTTAAATAAACTTATTTTTGAAGACAAAACATGCAGAAAGCAACAAAATCTTTATGATGTCTATTTACCCATAGCATAGTCGCGATATTGGTTACAAGATTAAAACCTTAATTTGCCTAGTTTTACTAGAGATATTACGATTATATCTGCTTTAATTATTTTTTGGGTTGCCTCTTAATGTTTCGAAATGATCGACGGTACAAGCTATCAAGGACTAGCCGCCCTGAAGGTTAAGATGGCCACTAGTTAAGCCTGTTGTGATCCGTAGCACCTTTACTTGTTCCATTTATTTCCTAAATACAACAAAGAATGAATTAAGTATGATTATGAATATATTTACATATGTCTGAAAGACTGACCTACTCTCAATTGATTTTTAATGCTTTTTGGACTTGGAATTGACTCATGATATGATGACGCCACATGACAATGATGAAGAATTTTCTTAAGAACATTAAGGCTTATCTTATCAGCTCATGCGCAGCGCAATGCTGGGTACAAGTACTCCGTACAATTCAATCGGAAAGTAGGCGACAGATATTCTAGACAATAATCATGTGTATGCTCTACAAAAGTGTATTATATTTTGCTTACGTCAGAAATTCTTTTTTATTAAAACGAAACAAAAAATAGAAGATTGCACTGAATTCATAAACATGTGCAAAAAAAAAAAAGAACTAAATAAATAAATAAAATAACAAATTATTTAAACAAATTTCTTGTCGTCACAATTTATTGTTATTTTTATTCTATTTTAATTTCATTTTATCTACGTTGATTGCATCAAGTGAATTGGTTCTCATTCATGCGTTTCAATTCCCAAGTCTAGTACTTAACCATTGTTGTTGTAGTTGTTGATTGATTATGGCTCTGAACTACTAACTAAGTAAAATTCTTTTAATTTTTTTATTAATTTTTCACTCAACTTTGCTTTACGACGCAATTTGCGACATTGATTCGCATTCGTCGTTATTCGATGTTGTCGTCGTTCGTTCTGATTGAAAATATAAAAATTAACAATTTTACGTGAAAATTTAAACGAAGTATTCAACTGTGAAGATTTATTAGCAAGAGTGAAAATGCTCGTAATACTATAAAGTAATGTAAATCACTCGGCACCAAGTCAAGGCGATTATTTTTTGACCGCAATAAAGCATCAAATTCCTATTAATTGCTAAGTATTTTCTATAAATAGAATGGGGATTTTAAATATGCAAGTAGTAATTCATAATCCCATTTCAATATTGATTTCAATTACATTTTTCCAATTCATTGAAAAAGTTACGTGCTTCGAAAGCAATTACAAGTTTATGACTGAATTTAAAAATAAAAATTATAAAATATTTTTTAATGAAGTGTAAATTTTTAAAATCAATAAATACCTTATAAATTCTAATCACAATTTAATTAAATATTTTAATTTAACTAAATCAACACAAAACATTAACTTTATTTTCATGAAAGAATTAAGTAAATTGGAAAACAAAAAGAAATATTCAGGAAATGTCAAACAATTTAAGCCTCTGTCAAAATGTTTCAACGAAGGGATGCCAATTCTAGGCTATTAAATAGTAGAAATTAGCCATAGATAAACTCATTTTTGAACACTTCACAACACTATTTTGTAAAGTCATTTGTTAGATGGCTTTAACACCAATAATAACAAACAATGAAGATCGCGTAGAAAGTCGATTGCGCTTAGTTCGACCGCCTGTAAACATCTATGAAGTATCAAGATGATTTTATTGAACTTGTGAAGAGAGTTTTCTTTATCTGTACACAGATGTAGTTTTGAAGCTGTTGGTAATTTACCATTAGAAGGCATAGCTACTACATAAAAAAAATCCAGTTCTATATAAATATCTACTATCTAAATTAAGAAAATTAAAACAAATGTTTCCATAAAGCTGCACTATGTGCATTAAAAACTGGGATGATCCGCTACACTCGTTAACCTAGGAGAGGCGTTAATTCCCTTCACCATTTTGGAATATTATGTTAACTTCGATTTTGAGGATGCCGATTTCCCCTATTGATTGTATACGTTTTCTTGTCTCTCCTTCTCAAAAAATTAGTTAATACTGATTGGTTAATCCAATGAGATATTTAAAAACAGATTTTATTGATTTTAAAATTTTTCGGATGTTCTTTTGAATATTTTTGAATTTTTTTTTTTCTTAAACCATCCCAGTATTGAGGCGAACAAAACAAAAAAAAAATTATTCAAATCGGTCGAGCCATTCTTAAGTTTTTACCAAACAATTGATTTTTATATACATAGATTTTCTTTAATAAAATTATATTTTCTTTTAATAAATACGTATATATTTTCATTAAGTATTGATTGTAAACTCGATCGATAATACTGCAATGTTGAGAGTGAAATCGATTTTATAATATTTTCATAGGTTTTAAGAATCATATTTTTAAACTAAAATGAGTTGAGTTGATTTCTAAACAACTGAGGACAAGATTTCTGAAATGAAATCTAAATGACTGAATGACATTAAAAATGTTGTAACAAAACAAACGAATTAAGTATGTATTTCTAGTAGTTCAGTTAAACCCCGTTATTATTTCTGCCTAGTCTCTTTAATTGATCACAATTAATTTCTTATTTGGTTTTGTTTTTTTGTCCTTTTAGATTCCAATTTAAAACTGATTAACTTAACTTGTTTGATTTGTTCGCATTAATATCAGAAAATTTCTTTCAAAACAAAAGAAATAATAATAACTTAAGCCCCTTCTAGTAATTATCTGGATAACTAACAACTAGCATACTCAATTAGCCAATTCAACATTGCACAAGAGCAGAATGTACATAAGAAGTCCTTAAAAGGATACATAGTATGTATGTATCTGTGTGTATCTATGTAGTGGTTCCTTTCAACTAAGAATGAACTGTGCAAAGTAGGTACTTTTAATGGATGTGGGTGTCGAACGTAAGGAACTAAGCAAACAAACAAAGCCTCAATGATGATGAGCGACAACGACTTTTTATCACTTACAAGTGGCATTCTAAATGAAAGAAAGGATACATACACTACACTAGTAGTACTCGTAGTAGTAGATGGTTAAAGGATATAAAATAACAAAGGAAAAATAATAATAATTGTTATTAGTGTATTTAGATAGGAAATGTGTAACTATGGAAATGTTGCTGGTATTGCTGCTGCAGGGAAGGTCTTATTGCGTCTTATTTCATATTAATTGAGTGCAGGAAATTGAAGGGAGCAGGATTTGCGCGTGGGTTCTATAAATAAATACACACACACACACAATAAGTGTGTAAGTTTTATATAAGAGAGTTATGTAATTGAGTACATGCATACAAATATCTATTTATGTACATATTTGTATATCTATGTACAATAGAAAACATGTTGTATATCTTGTATATAACAGAGGGAAAATGTCAAAGTGCAATTTGCAAATGGAAAATATCAAATGCGCAAAAGGCGTTGCAAGTACATACTTATCTATAACAAACATCGTTAGTATTTTACTGATGCCCACGTTAAAAGGTAAAACAGACAACCTACAACGAATAACCAAAGGGTAAATTTAGAGAAAGAAAAAAAGAAATGGTAAAATAATCTCCCACACGAAGTTTGGATTATGTGAATATTCTATATATGTATGTATTTGCTTCCTAGTTTTACGGCAGCACATCAACCTACATCATCCTTCAAAATGGACATTGGACCACGATGTGAGAGTTTGTGGGTGTTTAACGATAAACTGTCAAATATGTGTGAGTGCAAGTGTTATTGACAAGGGGCTCTCAATCATATGAGAAATATGTATGAGTATAAACGACTCTTGGCAGACATTTTGACGTTGCGGTTTTATTTTGTTGAGATTGGTCTTTTTATGGACCATCAACATCTAATCTCATGGGAACAAAAAAATATTTTCACAACAAAATTTTGCTCTACTCGGCTCTCTTGACTTGAGCCGCAGCTTCAGCTGCCGCTTCCGCACGCATAGTGGGTAACCTCAAGTTGACCTTGAAGCAGGTTTCATAAACATGTCACTAGCAGTTCCATTGATTTATTTGTTTTTGTACTTTACACTACGTTCGGATTTTTATGCTATAAAATAAATAAGGTGGAGAGGGCACACATAAAAAGAACAGAGACTGAAAGGAACTTGCAACAATACAAAAAAAGTAAGTCAACAAAAACAGTATTAAAAATACAAGCAAACAGTTTTGCTGCACACACACTCTCACACACACACAACAGTTTGCCAGCCTCAACCCAACATTAAAGTTTGCTACGCAAAAAAGGGGGCTCGAGTGATAAATGACAAGGGCAGAGCAAAGGGAAGTGAGGCAGGCCCTTTCGCACATGAAACATTTGTGTCTGGTTCGTTTATTCGTTGCTTGGTGTCGTTCGCTCGGTTGTCATTTCCTCTATACTTCGGAAAGTGAGTGGGCATGTGCGTGCGTATGTGTCTGCTATGTAATAATTATTGATTTTTTACTTACATATGTATATATACATACATACATTATGCTGTTAAAAGGAATCATGAGTAGCATATGAAGTGGGAAAAAGTGACAATGTGTGTATGTGTGTGGCGTAGTATGGTGCGTTGCCCCCTTAAAATTAAATAATTTATGTACTTTATTATATTTAACAATTTCAAATATACAAATAATAAATAATTGGAAAAAAATATTTTACTTAGAAAAAACACGCAAATTAACTTTGAATTTTACTAATTATTACTTATTATTTGAAGTCACTTCTTCACTGCACTTCACACTGTTTTCTTTCTATTCACACTTTTTTCACTGCACAAAATACTTCAATTTTCACCGTATTAAAATACTGTAAAAAAATAAGGTATTTTTCCGCTTGCTGCTTAGTAATTTACATGTGCCGAAGAGATAAAAGATCTTTCTTTCTTTACTGTAGATACTTTTTTTTCTGTTTAGAGCAATTTTTTTTTTCTTTCAGAGAAGAATTTTATTTTTGTGCTGCTGTTGATGTCCACTGATTTCGTGCTTGCTCTATTGTGCTCTAGAAAGAATGCGACTGACTTCTTCAGAAGACCGAACGAAACTGAACGAGTATGCGAGTCTCTTGCAATGATGTGCGCTCTACTGGGAGTAAAAAAACGAATGAATTAATTCAGAGCTGAGGATTCAATGTTATATATGTAGGTATGTTCGTGCATATAGGAATAATATGAGTGTATGTTTGATGTGAATCGCTTTTAGCTTTTTATATCGCAGCTGGGAGCTCATTCTTGGATATTTAACAGTAGTGCTTTATGCAAGATAAAAAGGGGCGCTAAAATGAAGATTTCTTATTGTGCGGATGAGGAAAATGAATGAAAGAAAGGAATTTCTTTAATGATTCTTGTGCTTGGTTATAATCACATTACGCATTTCTGTTTGTACCACCTAATATGTAGTCATATATATTGTAATCAGTAATCAATCATGTACTAGTATAAAGCTTGTGGGAGAAAAAGAAAACAACTTTTTTATGTATCAATTTACGCATACTGGGCGAGCGAGGTGAAGGAAGCGGTCGCATAACACAAATATATTTCGAAAGATAAAGAAAACAAAACAACGTACGTCTTCATTCCCTCAACTCTCTCTCTCCCTGTCTATATGTAAAAGTAGTACCTTTGCTTGTTTTGTTTGGTTTGGTTTGCTTCTTTGCTTGTATGATACACAAGCAAATGATTAAATTCATTACTTAATGTAATGAGTATACAAGTAATCATAAAAAGTATACCGTTCGAAGTTAGCACTGATCATTTGCTAATTTGCTTTATGTATTACATTATAATCAAAACACATGTCTAATTCACACCAATGTAAAATGTTTGCGTGAGCTTTTTACGCTCTCTCTTTCTTTCTTTCTCGCAGTTACTCGTTCTTTCTTCTCTCACACGTGCATTTTTTCTTTTGTGGTTTATTTTGTTTTTGTTGTGAATGCGCTGCGCTGCATGCAGTAAAATGTATTTTCAGTGTTTTGTGTTTCGATAAGAGCCGGCATATTATGCTTAATTTTGTAATATGTATTTAAAATATGTAATATTTATTTGGTTTTGTATGTCGTACATCATTTGTACATATGTACATATTTTGATATATGGGCAAAGGTTAGTTTTCCCAAGCATCTATACATGTTATATTTATCACACATGTGTAAGTATGTATGTATTTCTATATTACTACGTTGATTCATGCGGTTGCTAAACATTACTCAAACAAATCCGGCTTCAGACTCCTTATACACACCAATTCACTTCTTATAAAATTACAATTTGATTTAATATTGTCTAGTTTAATTAAAAAAGAAATGTGCTAATATTCATTTATGTACAGTTTAGATGCACTGTAAAATTACAAATAAACTTTAATGTAAAATAAAGTTAATAAATAAAAGTAAAAATTTGTAAATTTGCGGATTATAGAAATAGTCCTCTTTTTGTTTTCTTCTTTTTGAAATTAAACGAAGTTCGAGAGAGTAAAACATATGTTGTTTTTGGTATTTGAGAGAGTAAGAATATGTAATTTGAAATATAAAAATTTACATTGCCAGACTGATTCCAATGAAACAACCTGGCAGCACTGTTGATTTTGTCATTGACAACCGGGGAAATTTAAAACATCCGGTTGGTACTGACAAATGTGCCAATCGTCTCATTTCTCATTGTCTTCAAAACCAGCAATAAACAAACCGGTGGAATTATCGAGAAACAATATAGAGTTCTGAATTGACTCATTATAAGAAAGAAAAATTCGTTTTTACATTCTATAGAATAGCTGAGAAAATGGAAGAAGAGAAATTCGATAATATTCTCCTTGCAATTGCTGAAAAGCATCGTGAAGGCGTTCCAGAGGTGAGTGCAAAAAAAAAAAAAAAAGAATTCAAGGAAATGTGCAAATCTTACTTCTCTTTGTTGTCTGAATAAAACTAATTTCTTATATTCTAAATGACTACAGTTTTTGCATACAATTGCAAGTTTTTTGCGTCGCAAAACTGATTTCTTCACTGGCTGCAAGAAGGGCGAATGGGAGAAATTGATGCTGAAGATATTCAAGGAACAATACGAAAAGGCTATGGAATCAGTTGATCAGAAGCAAGAGGAACTTAAAAAAAAAAACGAGGCACTAGAAAAGAAAAAGCAGGAACAAGTACATCGTGAGGCTCGCGAAGCACGTGAACGTCAAATAAACGAAGACAAAATCTGCGATATTACCGATGAAGAAGCAGCTGCGATAATCAAAGAGCAAGAGGAAAAGTATGTTTATTCCAATTAGTTCCTAATAAAATAAGTGTGTATTTTAAATGCTAATGCAATTCTTTGTATAAATAGAAAACGTGAGAAACTCTTAAGTGCAGCTGGTGGTGATGCTTCGTCGTACATTGCTCTTAATCCTGAGGAAGAAATCTCAAAGCCAATTGTTAAGGCTGAAGATGATACGGAAAAGGATGAAATTGGTAAACTTATACCAAATGCTGGCAATGGTTGCACCCTTGACAAGTATTCATGGACACAAACATTACAGGAGGTGGAGGTGAGTGCTTGTTTGTATATTGATTTCGTCGTTGTTCATAGTAACAGCTGAGGCAGGTGTTTCTCTTGATTGTTATCATATCGTTTGGTTACTGCTATGGAAATATGATTTCATTGAAGCAAAATGAACAACCACTGTATGTCTAACATCCAGAAGGAAGCGATGGTCTTAGGTAATATTTTTAAACCATTGGAAAAGAATTGAAGATGATGTGCAAGACAAACTCTGTCGGTTGTTGTGTGCTTTTGTGTATGTGTGTTTTGCCTTAGAAACTATAAGAGTTACACTTTAAATAGACGCTGGTCCGGTGTTGCTTCGGCTACCAGTCAGGTTAAGCTGCTAGGGCTTATGATTCAAGTATTTGTGCAGGGTTGGCATCCTGACATACCAGACATAACCCACTATTTAGCGCAATGCCTTGTTTCGCAAGATTTGCATTTCCCCTGACTTTCATACAATCAAACGGAAGTAATAATGTGGGAGTAAAGTGAATGCTTATTCTTTCGAGGGGAGAGTTAACTTATAATTTGCTAAGCAGCAAATATAGGCAGGTTATCTTGGTGACACTGTAAAGCTGCACTCGTCCTTTGGCCAAATATTGTTGGAAGACGCATCTATGAATTATTATTTTTATTGCGGCGTTCACCATGTCTATTAAAGTTCTATTTAAGCATGAAAGTGATATAGTTTTCAAAAATACATTTGTATTAATATTAAACCGGTTTGATATTATAAAGTACACAATACATTATGCAAAAATCGATTATTTAAATTAAGATTTCAGAAAATCCATTATCAATTATGTATGTTTTTAAATTTTTATTCAAATTCATTTAAAATAATTTCTGAAGTAAACTATTTCGTGTGTTGGCTAAATGCAATTTAACTGAAATCGGTTTGACTCATCGCTTTAAGAAGCAGCTGATACACAGAGTTGCCATATGGTATAATGATTCTGATTTTATTAGAGATTTTTTGTTTTCAATTGCTTAACTACTTTTGTGAGTATACAAAAATATAAAATTAGGTGAAAAGGGTAGTTAGTTTTGTTTAGTTCATTTAAATGTGCGTTTTGAAAATAATTTATTCGTTGTGGGGAAACCGGGTTATGGTTATATTTAATTCATATGGCAACTCTGCGGCATACTAAGCGACGAACATTATTTTCCGCAAAGTGGCAGGAACACAACGCGAAGTGAATTTTTATTTACAAGTGACATTATATTAATAAATAAAAGTTCAAAATGGAAAGGTATGCTAACAAAAGGGATATTTGGAAAGTAAAAGAAGTGATCGAGATGCTGTCCGTTATCAAAGGTGGATATATCTTAAAACTAACTGATAACAAGACAAAACGCAACATAGAAATTTATGAAGATATTGCAAAAGAATTGCAATCAAAAGGAATCAAGAAAAGTGCCCTTCAAATAAGAATGAAATTTAAAAACCTGAAATATGAATATTATAAAGCAGAGCGGAACAAAAATGAAAGTGGTGGTGGTGGTAATGGTAGTGCTGGTGATGATATGTATACTTGCCAATATTTTGATGTTTTACATGCAGTTTTAAGTCGTCGCCATGCGGTGACGGTTCATGGCACGGAAACTTCGGAATTTGTTACAGAAGACACGACATATGGTGAATTATTTGTGGAGAATATTGTTAAGGAGGTTTCGTCGTCCATGGCTAAAAAAAAGAAAAGGCGTCTTTGGAAGAAAAGTGATGTTATTGAGATGCTGTCAGTTATGAGAGGTGCACGTTTTTTAAAATTAACTAATTGCAAGACAAAACGCAACAGAAAAATTTATAAAAATATTGCAAAAGAATTGCAATCAAAGGGAGTTGCAAAAAATTCCATTCAAATAAGAAATAAATTCAAGACAATGAAAAGGGAATATATTAAAGTAAAACGAAACAATAACACCTCATCTTGGGAATATTTCGATCTTTTTGATGAGCTTATGAATAGTCGTTCTGCAGTAGCCTCTGCTGAATGTCCAAATGATGAAATGTCGCAATTTACAACAGAAGAGACGGCGTCTAGTGAGGAGGATTCTTCGTCCATTTCTAAAACAAGGTATGCTTGGACAGAAAACCAAGTCGCTGCGATGATGACGGCTATCAAAAATGGACACAGATTAAAACCATTTGATTTCCAGAAACGTTGCAACAAAACCTTTTTTGAAGATATTGCAAAAGAATTGCAATCAAAGAGAATCACAAAAAATGCAAATCAAATACGAGCGAAATTTAAGTCATTGAAACTTGATTATAATAAAGCAAAGCGAAATGGAAGTGATGTTGATCGGGAGTTTTGTAAATATTACGATATTTTTGATGAAATTTTTGGTAATTCTCCTGCTGATATATCGCACTTCGGTACAGAAGACTCAACGTTTAGTGATTTATCTTGGGATAATGTTGTTAAGATAGAAGGGGAGGAGGAAGAGGAGGACGATTCGACCATTGAAGATGATCCAATTGAAAACATGGATGCTTTAAAAGATAACTCAAGTTCTCAAGTTTTTAAAACTTTCAAGTCTGAAGAGTTGGGTATGTCACAATATCATCATACAGCAGAGAAGGAGTTAAGTGATTTAATTTTGGAGAGTCTTGTTAAAGAGGAAGAGAAGGAGGAGGCCGAGGATAATTTAATAGCTGTTGAAGATGCTATTGACACAACACAAAGTGCTACCGAAGACAATGAGTGTAATGAATTAATTTTGGAGAAAAAAGATTCGAGCATTGCCAAAAGGATTCCTTGGAGAGAATACGAAGTACTTAAGATGCTCTCAATTATCAAAGATTCATATATCTTAAAACTACATGATAGCAATAGAAAACGAAACAAATCCATTTATCAAGATATTGCAAAGGAATTGGAATCAAAGGGAGTTCATAAAAAATGGGATCAAATCAGAATAAAATTTAAGTCTATGAAGAGTGAATATCGTAAAGCAAAGCATAACATTAACACAACAGGTGATGATCAGCAAACTTGTCAATATTTTGATGTTTTGGATGACCTTCTTAGTAGATGTCCTGCAATGGCAGCTGAAAAAGGCAAAGAGTTAAGAGAAATTCATTTGGAGAATATTGCTCAGATGAAAGAGGAATCGAATTCGAAAAATAATACTAAAAAAAGATGTATTTGGAGAGAAAGAGAAATTACTGAGATGCTGTTAGTTATTAGAGATTCATATATGGAACAATTAAGTGATTCCAAGTATAAACACAACTTAATAACCATTTATGAAGATATTTCTAAGATATTGCAATCAAAAGGAATCACAAGAAATGCACTTCAAATAAAAGCAAAATTTAAATCATTGAAACATGAATATCATAAAGCAAAGCGCAACGATAACCTAAATGATGATATGCAGAAATTCGAATATTATGAGATTTTAAATGAAGTATTAAATCCCAGTAGTAGTAGTAGTAGTACTGCAATGGCTGCTGATGAGGATATAGATCCGTTGCAAACAGCATCCGAAGAAGAGGATTCGTCTATTGAATTTGATTCGGCTGATGAAAACATGGAAAAGTCAGAGACTTCAACCAGCAACACTTTTCAAGGTTTTAAAACATTCAAGACTACAAGTAAGGATTCAAATCAAATATCGAGTGTTAGACAAAGGTTAACAATTAATTTTTAAATTTACAGAAAAACAATCATATGAAGAGGTTTTGGAAAATTTTTGTCAAGAGTGGAAGCAAACAAATAACCAATTGATTAACGTTATAGAGCAGCAAGAGCAAACATGCAGGGCCCAAATTGAGCAACTCTTGGAAAGAAATCGTATGGAAACGAGGAAACTTATTGAAGAAAACAAACGTGAAAATGCTAAAATGTTTTCCCGTCTGATGAGTTCCATTCAGAATTCATCACAGAATGGTCAACCTTCTTTTTGTATTGACGATAATTCCAACTCAACTGATTGTTCGCGCACCTAATGCCGTGATAAATGGTTATGATATGTTACTTCTAAGTTTCGTTTTACTTGTTAATTTTTTAAAAAGTTCACACATTCATTTAACTCTTTCCACTTTTTTTAATATAAGTACCTATATATGTACTTAATTTCTATTTAAAATAAATGATTACATTATAGTCGAAGTGGTTCAGCTACTGGATACCGAGTAGTCCACCAAAATTTTTACAAAGCTGAATGTTTTTATGAGTGTTTTCCCAAAATGGCCTGAAAGGATAGGGAGTGCGTTTGAAAAATACTGGATCTGCTTAGGACCCAACAACTAATTCTTATAGTTTCCGAGAAATAGGCGATCCGATTATGCGTAAATTATTAGATCCATTCGTTTTCTCTTTGTCAAAGTAGAGGTTAAACACTTGGATTAATATCCAAACTCTTTGCTAACCTTCTTTCAAAGGACCAAACGAATTTTCAAGCACAATTCGACTTAATCTCAAATACCAATGAAACTGATTCTTTTACCTTTAAGTCGTCTAATATATGGCTTCATTAGCCATATAAGATGTGGGTAGCTAAGATCTCAAACCAAGAAGAGCCTGTCATTTTTGTAACATTAGGGAAGAAGTTATTAAAGATGCAAGAACTTAAAGAGCTGCTTAAAACTGTAGAAGTTTTTGAGCTAGAGAGCTGTTTAAACCCAGAATCAAATTCATATTCTTCTTAGAAAAGCTTTTTTGTTTTTTCCATTATCAACTTAAGTTTTGGACACTATAAGGATATACTTAAGTCAAACTGGTTTCAATTAAAGCGCTTTAACCAACACAAAATGGTGATAAACTATTTAAACTTCATACAATGATAAATGTTTAGTCGGATTCAAGTTTAAATTCTTTATTAAACATACACGTATATCACAGAGCTTAATAACTTAATTTTCTTTTACATACAAAATCAATTAATCAAATATTCACTTAAATTTACATAGAATTAAATTTTTATGTACAAAACAAGTGAAAATGTAATGCGGTTCACAATACTTTCTTACCTCACCTTACCTCATTTCATCCAAAATGATACAAAGAGTTATGGGTTTAGATAGATATACATAGATAGATAGTAAAGTAGAGTTTTTGTGTATGTTGGAACTATGTTAACATTGGCTAACTTCAACTTTAATTTCATTCAATTTTCGCCTAAGAGATTTTCTGTGCTTTTGACATCTGCTCAGATTATTAAAATATTTTATATTCAAATATATCTTTCTTGTAATCATTGTAACACTTTTTGCCTTAGATAGAATTCTATTCTATTCCTTTTTAATTTGCTTATCCGTTTTTGTTTCTATAATTAAAAATTAATTAATTATTTAAATTAACTAAAAACGGAAAACATCTTAAAATGAGCTTCTTCAAGTGATGATGATGACTTAATAATCAAATCAAAACGAAGCGAATCGAATAAAATAATAAGTAAAATAGTAGAAGAACAAATAAATAAACTTATGAATTTAGCACAATGATAAACATTTAACAATAATAGAAAAATAATAATAATAATTGAATAAAGAAAATAAATAATTAAAAAACTACGAAGAAGATGACGACAACGATAATACCAAATATTATATTATGTATATATTGATTATAAAAACATCGACACACCGACAATGCCAGATGATTGATGCGTAGTAGTGATGGTACTGCTGCTTAACTTGATGCTGATACTGATGTCGATGATAGTAATGATGATGACAAAATCATTGTTAACTTTTGGGCATATCACGTGCACGCACTGTTTTAAAATACACAAATAGAAAAAAGGGAAAGAATTTTAATAAATGTATTATCAATAAATTTGGTGATGATTGTACTTACTTTCCAATGCATATACCATGCCCATAATGAGTAGCATGAAAATTGTACTCATGACAACAATAAGGACTGTCACTTGTCTACCGCGATCGCAGAGGCCACGTTTCGGTTTCTTAGCAGAGCCACCTTCACCGTTGACCATTGTAAAATGCATTGAGCTGGCAATGGAGACAGTGTCAAGATCTTTGGTTTTAACATACTGCAAATTTGGATCGATTGGTATAATGGCATCGCCCTGTTCATTATAGCATGGCGCCAAAGCATGCACAAGATTTGTGGTATAATTTGTTGTTCCTGTTACTTCTGTTGCTGATGATGTTGAAAGTTGTTGTTGTTCTTTTGGTTTACCATGAATGTTGGGACTATCATTATTGATTAACATTTTGTTTTGACGTTCCTGCTTCTTGTGAATCTCAGCAAAACGTTCTAAATTTGCTGCAGTTAACAGAAGTGATCCAGAAGCGGCACTCTATACATACACATATAACAATAATTTAGTAAATTGTGGATTGATGGAGTGTTTTCATACTTACCCTGGTACTGTTGTTACTATCACTACTGCCTTGGGATGAACGTGAGCCACGTTTAGCGGCTGCGGCCAATACTGCTGCGGCAGCAGCTGCTGTTGCAGCTGCACTTGTTGCTGATGCAGATGTCGATGATGCGGCAATTGCTGTTGCATTGGTGGTTGCATTTTGTTGTGGCATTTTGGTACTAGGACTGCGTCTGCCACGTTTTCCTGATGCTGCCGATGATGCTGAAGAGGAGACTTCTGATGAAGCTGCTGATGAATTGCCGGCTGAGGCGAGTGAAGCTCGTGGTATATGCCAATAGTCATTCATCTGGAAAAATGAGTATAGAAAAAAAAGAAATTAGTAAATCAGTTCAATTCTGTAATCTTTTGATCTTCATTCCATGCTTAGCATTTTTAAATATTTGTTAGCTTTTCTAGTTCTCTACTTCGTCTTAGTTAAATCAAAGTCACCTCGATCTGAACGGAATTTCGGGTATAGTATTAGTGTTGTTCGGGTGTATTGTCGTTAAAGGGGCGAAATGGGGTGGAAGGTGGTGAAAAAAAAAGAAAGATAAAAAGAGGCAAATGGCAGGCACATTTTTTGTCGTTTAACTTTAAATTTAGCATATTTAAGCAGTTAAGCAACCCGTTTTAATTTATTGGCAACACTTTTTTTTTGTTTGGCAGCTTGTTGCTACTTTTATTTCTTTTTTTTGTTTAACTTTATTCAACAAAAAATAGAGAAGAAAAAATCCCCATAAATGCGAACTTAAGATGTGCGACAATTTATTTTTTATTTTATTTTTGCTGGTAAATGTTTCTTCTTTCTATTTTGGATCACAAATGAAGCAAAATATTCAAAAAAAAAAAAAAAATTATAAGGAGCCTTTCTCTTTTTTGGTCTTTTGGTTTTAATTTGTATTTTTATTATTTAAATTTAATTTGAGATGTGTGTTTTTTGTTCTTTTCTTTTCATTGTTTAATTAATAACAATATTTAATTTTAATTTTTTATTGCACATATTTTTATTTTTTCTTTAAAAGGAAATATGATTTGTTGGTGGTACATTCTGTCAAGTTCGCTGCTTGAGTCTTTTGTTTTTGTGCATATTTAAATATTAAAAAAAATTTTGTTGGCTCTTCTGCTCCTACTACTGCTTACATTTTTTGTTGTATTTATTATTATTTGTTAATTTGTGTAAAATTATTTAATATGCGGAAGTTTCGATTCAATTCTGTATTTTAAAAATTTTTGGTTAGTTAACAATTTTTTTTCACATTTTTCTCAAATTTTGATTATTCTTTTAACGAGTTGCTTGGCAAGTTTTACGTCGTCGTCGTCGTCGATGTTGGGTTCGATTTACTTTGAGTTTGATGGTTTTAAATATTTAATTAATTTATTTGTTCCTTTTCTTTGACTTATTAAATTTATTTTTTTTTCTTCCCTTTAATTAAGCTTTACTTACATTTTGTTTTGTTTATTTTTAATATTGTAATTTAACACAAAATTGTATATTTTGTTTATTTTGTTGTAGTTTTTGCTTAATTAATTAATATCACAAATGGAAATCCAATAGGATTATTCTGTTCAAAATTTTAAAACAAATATTCTCTTATTTATTCAGTCTCTTTTTTTTATTGTTTATTATTTATTAGTTTGTTTGATGTTTGGTTAATTTTGTTTTGTGAAAAATCAAGTTCTAGACGCTTATAAACACGATAACCGATTTCTTCAAAGAAATATAGAAAAAATTCTCCTTTAATTTGATAGGCAATTTTTTCGTATAAACGATTTCTGTTATTTGATTGGTTCTCAAATCAATTTGATGCTATTAGTTTGATGTGTGTCCGCGCGCCAGAACCGATCTATCCAACATCAAGAATTAAACTGATTTGTTTGCCGTACGCAAACTTGCTCTAAAGTCAAATGAGTTAAGTTGAGCTTCAGTTGGAGCTTGCGCCGCTTGCGTTGTGTGCTGGTGTTGGTGTTGGTGCTGGTTACGATTGAATACGAGATCAATTGATTGTCGTTTTAGTCGTCGGCGACGTTGTCGTCCGGGTTTGTTTATATTGTTGTTGTTGTGGAGACGATTGTTGGTGACTGACGACGTCAGCATGCCCGCCGTTGGTAATATGCTGCTGCTGCTTAATGATCTTTATGCAAAGAAAGGCTATATTGCTGTTGTTGTTGGTATTGGCAGGTTAGTTGCTATTTAAACACGCGTTTCGTGTTTGACGCAGTCCGGCTTTAGTCGCTGACGACGGCTTTCTTGCCGGATTTTTATAGAATTTGCATTTTGTTGTTCTTTTGACTTATATATGTATGTATGTAGGTATTTGTTTTTTGTATCTTGTTGAATATGTTTTAGTACATATTTTTTTGTTTTTGCCACACTTCTTGTTGTATTGATCTTTATATGTGTGATTGTTGTTGTTGATTGATAGCTTTGCTGATGTTTAAAGCGCACATTTTCACACAGCACCCGATCAATCAGATCAGTACAGCAGATCACAGATCACAAAACAAAAACAGACATTATTCACCTGTATCAATTCTTTTTGTTTGCCGATTTTATCTGACTGGAAGGAATCTATTGTATCTATTTTTATAAATTCTCTTTTTATCTTGTACACTTATGCATCGTTTTACACTACGAGAATTCTTTTGTTCTTGATCTGTTATTTATGATTAAAAATAGTATCAAATTTTCTTATTTATTTACTTGTTTTTTCAGACATCAGAGTCTGTAAGGCTTAGGTCAAATATAATTTTGTATTAATAGTTTTTTTTTTGTTTGTTTATTCTGATCTTTTTTGTTTCTGCATGTTTTTATTCATTTTCTGTTCGGTTGCTTACCGCCGAAGGCCCCAACAAATTTTTATTTTGGAATAAATTTGATTTGCAAATTTGTGTAATTTGCTGCTTTAATTGTTGTATTTCAACTGATATTGAATTTGTTGTTTTTTTTTTTTTTTAAGAAATAAAAAACTTTGATGAAAAAGTTTTCTGAAAAATAATTTACTAAAGAAAATGATTCATTTTTTTTATAAGAAATATATAAAATATTTACCAAAATAAATTCAAAATGCAATTTAAATAAACAAACAAACAAAAAATTGCTTCTGAAGAGTGTATGATTGAAAGTTATTGAAATTGTATGAACAATTAAACTTTTTGTAAGATCTTAAAAATTTTTTGAATAGTCTAGGATAACAAACATCAAAATCATTAGAAATTTCAACAAAATAGTCGAAGGTAGATTGAATTTTCGCAACTCTTGCTAAATTTGAAATTTGAAAATTATATCACTCTTGGGCCAAGCGCTGCAATATAATGTTCAACTTGACCAAGTCAAGTAACTGCACCTTCTCCCTAAGAAAAGGCGTTTGTCCAGCTATAACCTAGAATGGAAGCATCATTGCACAGACAGAAAATCCGTTATCTAGGTCTGATATTGGATAAAGGTCTCACATGGCGGGCTCACACGAAGATGGTTATCAAACAGAATACTAATATATTTACATGTGTGGTGGGAACTTAGCGCTATGCCATTCAAATATGGGGCGCTGCAGCTGCCTATAGCATTACCAAACACGGGCACTCCTTGGTTCGTATCAAATACCACGCTGCACAGAGACGTCAAGATCCCAATGGTTATGGATGTGATCAATTCTTACAGCAGTCGCCATCACACAAGGCTTCTGACTCATTCCAACCTTTTTAGTCTACGATCTCCCCCTAAGAAGGAAGTAACAGATTTTTCAGCATTTCATTATCAGTCCCTACCAAAGTCTAGCACTCTTTATTCACCTTACTATTATTAGAACTATAAAAGTGTGTTATACAGTTTTTTTGCGATAAACGTTACAAATAAAATAAAAATTCAGGACAAAAAAATTTAAATTTATATTGAATAATTAAAAATGAATAGTTTTTGTGCAATTTGAGAACTTTTTCATGAAAATGTATTTGACAATCAATGAAATTTACTAAATTCTACATAATCGTATTTTTTTTTGAATTTCTATGCAAAATAAGTGAAATTATATACTTCAAATTAAAAACATTAATAATTTCGATATTTAACATATTCGAATTCGTTTATATTAAAACAAATTCACTTCGAAAGTGTGAAATTTGGGAAGTATGTATATTCGAATTCGAATATGTTAAATATCGAAATTATTTGTTTGTTTATTTGTTTTAATATAAAGAATCATTTATTTACATTTATTATATTTCGTATGAAAATCTATTGTAAAATTATAATATTCTGTTCTGTTCGAAAGATTTAAAAGATTATTATTATAGAAATAAAGAAATTAATAAATATAAATTTTTATAAAACAAAAAACAAAAATAAATAAATTAATTAAATTAAAAAATAAATCATTTGTTAATCGTTTGATTGTCATTCTATTACGTTTCTTTTTTTTAATGTGGGGCTCATTACATTATACATATTACAAATTAATGAGAGATTTTTATTAATTTGTATTATTGTTTGATTTGTGATAACAAGTTTAACTCCTTCTAAATAATTCTGGATTTGAGTAATAAAGTTGAATGACTTTTTTTTTATAGTATAACAACATACATATCTCAATACAATTAATAGATAAAACAAGATAAACCAGTGAAAAGTGTTAAACTCTTAAAAAATATTTAAATCAACGCGCAATATTTTTGTTTATTTTTTTTTTATTTATTTGTTTAACTTATTTTGTTATTCTTATTGATTTATCTTATGTTAAGTTGTCTAAGTCTCTTGATAATGAAACTATCAATAAAATGTACACTAAATTCAATATTTATTGATTATATAGACAGATTTTCATCTATTCATTCAATCATTCACTCCATAATACCATTTGTTTTTTTTATTTGTTTGAAACGATTTTTTGCTATTTTATTGTATTTATTTAAGAAGCAAAACCGTTTGTACAAGTTTAGTTTGTCAAGTATCTTGTTCTCTTAATACCAATTTAAGTTTGTTATTATGCTGAGAATAATATTGTATAAAGTGATTTTGCAAATGTTTGTTTTATTTATTGAATTGAAGTATATCACACGATTGAGAATCGAAACAATCAGCTGATTTTTTTTTTTATCGTTTTCATTGTTGTCTTTGGTTATTATTTGTTTAAGATCAACCTGACACTGCCAGTTACCAAAACAGAGAAACGAAACAGAATCATATCGCATCGAATCACTTAAGACTCTTCATAAAATATGAAAAGTAACTTTTGTTGCTGCTGTTGTTGTTGAACAAGAATCACTTGTTCTGTTCTTCTCTCTATAGAATCAATAGAATAAATAGAATAAAGTTTCGTTCAAAATTAAATCAATAACATTTTCGTTAGATTTCTATGAAAAAACAAAAAACCCTCATCAACAAACCAACAAAATAAAAGTCAAAATTTTTGCATAATTATAAATGCAAAATAGTTGAGTTGAGTTGAATTGATGAAGATGATTTTTACTATTGACGTTCATCGTTCGCTTTTCTCAACTTTTATATTCTCATTTAAAAATATGTAGTAGTAAAATCTTTGATTAAAAGTTACATCGAATCAAAATACAATCTCGATAATTCGGATAGTTAAAAATAATAGATAGTGTTCTTATTTTTGTTAATCCATAATCATAAAATCAACCTAGTACTGTCGTGGTCGTTGCTCTTTCAATGTAAAAATATATTGTACATTGGGTTTTATTTTTCTATTCCGCCAACAAGTTGTCGTCTTGCATATCTAGTACTAGCTGGTGCATGCACCGCCTCCAATGTGATCTCTACATTCTCCAAGGCTGTTTGTATTCCACGTAGAGTTTCTCGTTTCTTGGCCAGTTCGATTTGCAGCTAGCTTAGCTCTGGACGCTCTTTATGTTCATTTAATTTGGTTTTACAAATCTCCAGCTGCACATCATCCAAGTATTATGCAGTGCTGCAGCCACTTGTTATCTTCTCTACACTGCATTGATTTGTTGAGCAGCAGTGTCTAGCAAAGAATCCTCTGATATTGGCTTAGACTATAGCAGAAAGCTTGCTCCAATGTGTTTCAATAAAGTTGTATAAAGTCTAAGATACTTTTGCTTAGCCTCTTGCAATTGGTGCGTGCGTTCATTGACTTGCCGGCGTATATTTTTGTTATCTTCGCAGTTGCTGTTGTCATTTGTGTCATTCATTCTTGCAAATAATTCGGTTGGTTAAATGTTATGGAAATGTTCGAATTAATATTTTTCATATGTTGAAGTTGAGTTTCTGGATAGTTAAGGTAAATAATGAAAGCAATTGATTGTCCAAACTGACCGAATTATCGTGATTATACTGTTTTTTGATTTCATTTGAAGATCCTCATTGTTTCTTTTATGAAAATATCGCACGCGGACTTAAACTTAAAAGTTGTTTCGATCACGAAATGAAAGCAAATCTTTAATATACAATAATTCAATTCAAATTCAATTGAATTTAGTTTTTTTCGCATTAAATTTTGAATAAATTTTATTGACTTATATTTTTTTTTGTTTACATAATGGAAAATCATTAACCATCATCATGATTATCATCATCTTCAGCATCACCATCTTCATCGCATTTTATTTTATTTATATATCTAATGAATGTATCTAATTCTTTCATTATGAAAATTAGTTTTTGATTTCTTTTAGGTTTAAACAGACTTTCTGGCTACTATTTCTTTGTTCTCTTCTTATTAATATGCTTAGCCCTTTTGTAATTTATACTTTAATAATAAAATACAATAAAAGATTTGAGTTAATTTTGTTTTTTGTATTTAAAGTGATGCTTTTATTTCAAATTTGACAGATGCCACACGTCGTCATTTCATTTGTTGTGTGTATCTTTCATGCCTTTGGGGCCACTGACAAAAGTATTCTTAATGATAATGATTGCGATTAATTAAAAATTATGCATAATAAATTGAATTTTTGTATTTCTGTTGATTTGATTTTGCCGCTTCATTATTATTTACTTATTCATTTTTTTGTTTTACCAATTTTCTAAATAATTTTTCATATTTTAGAAATCTCTTATTAAGTTTTTAATTAATTTCTTGATCTCCCTCTCTTTCTGTGATATGGTAATAAATATTCTGGGAAATCTTCTCTTCGTCTTTCATTGTTAATGATGAAGATGATGATGATTGAAACTATTATAAGATGACTGACTGCCTGAGTCATATGTCTTAAAGACTCATCGAAACGAATGTTTTCTAGTAGTATAATAATTGTATATGGTTGGTTGTCAAGCGATTGTTAACGAATCTAATGCTAATTTCTTGGTTAACTTTTGTCTTAACAAAAAACAAAGAAACTTCTTAATGACGTCAAATTCTTTTTTATTATATTTGATGGTGGGATTTTCTTCTCAATTAATAGATTTCTATTTTGTTTGTTCATTTAATCTTAGTTTTTGTTGTGTTTGCTATGACGCATCATCATCATCACCATTACCATCATTGTTTTTGAATGGCATCATTCATTCGTAAAGTGTAAACATCAAATTGTATGAAGAAGATGTCAGTTGAATACATTTTTGCAAATTTACCAATAAGAAAAGGTTATGCTAGAAGTATGAAGATAAAGGTTGTGTTGGATTTAACGGCATATATAGTAGATGGATATAGAAGATACAATCAGAGAGCTTCTGGTTACCAAGTCAAAAGAAGTCTATTGCTGATGAGAACTTCATTAATGATGATTAAAAATCAGATATGGTTTACAAATCAAATCATTTGCTAATCATGAAAAGAACCCACCGAACTTTGGTAAACAATTCAATAAACTTTGACAGTAAGAAGACAATGGAACCTTTTCAATCATTTCAATTGAATATATTATAGGAAAGATCACTTTATCTATTCATCATTCTGAATTTATCTTTTCATCATTCTGTAGTAATTTTCCACAAAAATACTATATACGAAAATATATATACATACATGTTTATATTTATATATTTTATATATGTATGTATATGATTTCATTTCTATAGAAGACTTTCAAAGTTACTTTGTCAGTGAATGAGTGAGTTTAAAATTCCCTAAAGCTCTTAACTTGTTTTTAATTTTAATTATTAGAAAAATAAAATTAAAAAAAATAAACAACAATTTAGATCTTTGCACAAAGACCTTGAAATACAATGATTTGTGTTTGTAGTTAAAAGTTAGAAGAGATATGGCATTATGATTAGTATAACTAAGCAACATACTTTGTTGGGAGTGTTGCTGATCTTGTATGATTTACAAAAAAATTGATTTGTTCCATGAAGCACTAAAAATCTGAAGCGTTAATAACATCAATTTACATGCATGAAATTGACTGTGGCTCCATTACAATTTAAAACTAGAGAAAAAGTAATATTACTTTCGGTTCCATTTCATCAATGATTGTATACCTTTCACATAAATATGTTAACTAAAAATTTAACAATTTGATTTATGTGAGTTACTAGTTAAAGTTAACCAAAATCATTTAAATAAATAATGTTTTTCATTGTAGCAGTGTCTAGTCATAATTGCTTAGCTTGGACAATTGTAAGTGTCTTATCTCTTCCAGTAGTCGAAGAACTTTAACTAAAACATATTAGATGTTGAAAGCAAAAGAAAATAGATTTTTATATAGCCTCCTCTCGCGGTACTTCTCATTTTTATTGACATAAATTTTATGGAGTCTCCAATAAATTCTGTAATCTGTTACAAACAGTACAACAAAATGAAAATACAGTTCACATACTTGTCTTGCTTTGTCAATTAGAACCACTAATTAGGCAACAATTAACAGCTAATATAATATCAAATAAAATTTAAAGTTTGTCTCGCACACTACTCTTCTATACTTTAGTACTACAATATAAAAAGAGGCCCGACTAGAATTAGCCATAAAGTAAGTAATTTTACTTGACACCTTTAGAAGGCTTAGAACATTTTAATCTGTTGGATTGACAACCACTGGGCTTTTATTTTTTGTTTCTTTGAATAACCCATTAATGACTTAATAGAGTCATAAATATGGGAAACAAGTTTGCCAATGAAATTGTCAAAACTAATATGAATATGTAATATGAAATTAGTGGATGTTATACTCGTAACAAAGTCGAAGCAATTTTTTTTTTTGGAGAAAATCGACAACCAATGTTTGTTATGGAAATCAGAAAAGAATTGCATCTTTTGTTTAACTGACTCCAAGTATTATGAGTATTTATTTGATGAATCGTTTAGGAAATAAATTGTTGTGAGTTTTTGTAGTTTTGTTCTTTGTTGTTAGCCAGTTCTTGGTTAGTTGGTTTCTTAGTTCATTGGATCATTGGTTTGAAAAACTTGTTAGGTTTACTTTGAAGTGGCTTAACAAGTTTTTATATCTATTGTCTAGAATATTATTATTATTATTATCTTATGGCATAATCCTCTACTCAAGTACTATACTTGAATTTGGTACACTTGACTGGTCTGAAGATTAGACAATTTTGATATGTGATACTTAGACAACCCTCAGAGAGAGAGAGAGGGTTGTAAATTTGTGATGTGATACTTCTGTGATGAGGAAGGACAAGAAAGAGAAGAGGCGGATCGGTTGACATTAAGTAGTATTGTATATTTTCCATACTTGAAAAAACGTTCTAATATCTTTTAAGCGATTTTTAATGAGGGTCTTTAAAGGTTTCTTATTTTGTTTTTGTAGTTAAATTAAAATCATTCACTTTTTCTGTTGTGTTTTAATATTTAAGCATAAATTTTAAAGTGATAATGTTATTGTCGATTTTTGTTTCTAGGTATTTTCTTTCGTTCGTTCGTTTAGTCGTTTTTTGGTACCAGTCACCGATTTTTGTTGTTATTTTGGCATAAATTATTTATTCAATTTTTTGTTTTGTCAAAGAATTAATCAATGTTGGCCAAAATCAGCAGCAGCAGCAGCAGAAGCTGTAGAAGTGCGACAAAACAAATGCAAACTAGTTAAAGATTTCTTTCTCTTTTTTTTTTTGTTTAAATTTCTATATTTTTTGACAAAACAAAACATTAAAATGTTAATAACATTTGAAACTGTTTATTTTTTGTATATAATTTTTTGTTTTGTTTCTTTGGTCGATTATCTTGACCTGAACAAACTGAGAGTCAGCAGCCTCATGCTCATGCTTTTGAGGGTAAACCCTGATCACAATGGATGAACATTGGTCAGCAGCGCGGAATACGAGCTTTGATATAAAATACAAGAGACTATACAATACTACGAGTATAAAAGATAAGAAAGAAAGAGCGGCGAATGAGGTGTTAAAAAAGATATAAAGAGATCGTTAAGCGTGTTTCGGTCCATCGATCGGTTGTCGGTTTTCTCAAGTTTCAGTTAAGCTAAGAATTAGTGCAAAAATGTTATCATAATAAAAACTTAATTGATTGATTGTTATTTGATCGATTGATTATAATTTATTTGACTAATTGTCTCTAACCAACCAACGCCACTCACTGAACTACTACTACTATACAAATTTGCATACCCGATCATTATGATATGAGTACTGTATAAAATATCATATGACAGATTTGATGATGTATGTGATACTACCATGCTTTATTATTGGTTCCGTTTTTAGGTGAAAATAATCATTAAAAATTATTTATTGATTTTGATTGTTAATCCAAAGCCAAAGCCAAAGCATGATGCATTGTCATTCTAAGATCCTCTTATCTACCATACGCAGAATAATCGTGTTTATTGAACTTGATTTGACATTGGTTTTATGCACATAATCATCAATGGCAAAGGTCTTTGAGAAGCAGCACTAAAAGTGTGCCATGTCGTAGCCTGGCACATTCATTCATTGACTGAATCAGTAAACTCATTCTCTAAATCAGCGGTTCTGAAACTGCTATTCAAGAACTCCTTGGGGATTACTAATATTTTAAATATCAAATAAAATACACTAAGCATACTATTTATATAAATATATTGTAACTAAATACCCGGGCAGACGTTGTCCTACCTCTTCTTCCCAAATCATTAGTGGTTGACCTGATGAGATTTTTGACAAAGACGACTTGATTGATTTTAAAATACATTTATCACTAAGCTTTATATGCATCTTACTTGCAAAACATACTTTTTTTTTTCGATAATTTTATATTTTTCGGTTGTTCTTCTGGGGTTAATCGAATTTTCTCTTCTTTCGTAAACCTTCGTCATTAATTACTCTGACCATTGGCGAAAACCGTCAGAGAATTCGTTCAGTAGTTTTTAAGTTTATCGCAAACAGATACAGTTGGGGCTTTTGTTTTATAATGCTAAATATGCTGACAGGTTAAATATTTTTTATTGTAAAATATAAATCATAAAAGTATATATTACAACTTTTGATTCGGAAAATTAGGCTCAAAGATAAATAATTATTGAATCAGAAGAGAGGTTCCACAGACAACCAAAGTTTAAGAATCGCTGGTCTTAGCTCACTAAGTTGCGTTTGGTTGTCAATTTCTGTCTGATGATGATTTCAAAGTCATCATTCTATTCATTAATTCAAATTTTATGAAACTTTTATCAATATCATTTAGTCTAACTTCATTGGAATCACAATCAAAAAGATACTTAAAAACTTCCCTACCTTCTCTATAAGTATAAAGATGTCTGTGTATCTTTTTTCTATTATATTATTATGTTATTGATCTTTATTGTGTTGATTGTTGTGTTGTCATTTTATAAGCCTTTAATGATGTCTATGCATTTTATTATAAATTTTCTATTTATTTTTCTATTCAACTGATATTTATTTACTTTATATGTTTCTACTTGTAATTACTGCCGGCTTTTTTGTGTTGAATGATTTCCTTCTTATATTCAATTGCAAATTTTGATTTGTAAAGAATCTTGTATTCATTGCTTAAGAATTTCATAACTTTTTACGTTTTCTTTTCCATTAATTTAAAGTAAGTATGTACTTTTGTGTAGTGGGTTGTCGTGACCTTCATTATTCATGCTCATCAAGTGCTAAGTTTGAGTTGCAATTAGTTAAACAATAGTGAATTTTAATTATTAAAATTCATTTGATTGTCCCCAGTAAAATGAGAAATGAGAATGTGAAGGTCATATGCCCGTTTTCTAAGGGGTAAAGTAAAATCCTAAAAAAAACTCTGATCATACATTATTTAGTACATCGGGTACATTAAATGGACAATTGTTGTTAGTTAATTTTTTTTTATCAACGTGAACATTAGTTAGTTTGCGGCTCCGAATTGCTTTTCTGGATCCCACAAGTCCCACACGTCGAGACACAAATGAGGGCAATTGATAAATTAATTCATTCAGTAGGTGATAGAAGCCCTTAAGATTTTCTAAAATAATTGAAAGTTTATCCAATTTAGTAGATTTGTTTTAATTAGATCACGAATTCTCTAACCAACCAATTCTTTTCCAATCATCATCATCATAATATTATGACATCCGCATTTGAGTTACGAAATTCTCCATTGTTTTGCCGACATTGACACGTTTGACGTGATGTCGCAAAATGTTGCCGTTGCCTTTCAATTTTTTATATTCAATTTTTGACGTTCTAAATATATTAAGTAGACTTTATTTAACATTATAAAATTCAATAAAGCACCGACACAATAATAAGCAAAGTGCGCCCACTTCATATTGTTTGAAGTGATTTTTTATATAATTAAAAAATGTATGTACATTTAGTTGGAATATAAAATCCGGAAATCAATTAGAACCATTTTTTTATTATTGTTAAATGTCTCAAAATTTGTTTGTTTACTTTACGTTAACATGAAAAAATAATTTAAGCTCTAAATTGAATTGAATTCAGATCTTGTTTATTTCTATTAAATTTATCGCATTTTTAATACTTAAAACTCCTCCGCATTAAGTCTTCATTATTATCAGTCATTTGCTTGTATAAAATTCTTGTTAAAATCCTTGAATTAAAATTTATATTTTTTATTTTTTTTAATTTGTTACACACAAAATTTGCAAAAAATGTGACAATGGTAGGCGGCAGCATCATTATCGGTAGCTTATTATTTTCTAAACTCGATTTTTATTTGGCAAAAATTCATGTCTTTTTACCGTTTCCCTTCTCATATGATGATGTTTTTTTAGGAAAATATCGAAGATTTCATTTAGATTATAAGGAAATGATTAATGTTTTTCAATCTTCTTGTTATATGCAAGCTCAAAGTTCTCTTTGTGTTTAATGTAGTTGGAGTTATCCGGTTATTGATGGTGGATATAACTAATGTCTATATGTCTAAAATTAGATAAAACTTTAGGAATTGATATACAATAAGATTGAGTCGTTCGAACTAATGGTAATTTAAAATTACATATCGACACCTTTGCGCGAAATTATCATATGTGTCATACAAAATTATTTCTCCAAATAACAAAAATAAGAAAGTGAAGTGGATTGCTCGTTGCAGATTGTCCTTACTTTTGTGACATTGGTCTAGTTGTATGATCTGTGATTATGTGATAATTTTTAATAGTTTTTAAAATGATTTTGTAGTGATGCTAATATTGTTTTACGCAGATTTCCCAAAATTCACTTGTGCCCTACTTGTGAGAGCTGTGTCGCAAAGCGTCATTACAAAAAAACTCCACCTAATAAATCCAATAAAACTAATTACAAAAAAGTTCTACCTAATCCGTGCTTAGCTAAGAGCTGTCGTAATGAATGTAGTCGTCTTTCCGAGACTTCTCGAAAGCGCTTAAATGAACAATATTGGAGAATGTCGAATACAAGAAGAAAAGCATGGATTCTTTCTTGCTTAAAGTCAAAACAAATCAATCGAAGATGGGCAGCTCCAAAGGAAAATGGAATTTACAGGCGCAATATTACGTTTGAATACTCTGTGATATACGAAGGAGTCGCTTATAAAGTTTGCCAACAATTTATTTTGGCAACTTTGAATATTTCGCAAATGGTGATGAGACATGTTATAGCGCAAGAAAATTTAGTTCAACCCAAACCAAAGGTCGTTCCTCACAATAAAACAGATGAGCATAAGATAGAACTCCTTAAAGCATACTTTGAGAAGCTTCCTACAGTACCATTAGATTATTGCAGAGATTGCAGAGGCAAAAGCACTAAAGTCTATTTGCCGCAGGAATTTAGAAATATTCAAAACATTTATAAATGTACACTCAATACATGAAAGATGAAAACAGCAGCAACTCTATTGTGTCCATTTACATATTTAGGCGGTTTTTGAAAAAAGATGTTAATATTGGTTTTCATTTGCAAAAGAAAGATAAGTGCACCAAGTGTGAAAATATTAAATGTACTATTGATGAAGAGAAAAAAAAAACATTTCGAAAATATATATGAGAATATTTTGGACATTAAAGAGGAGGATAATAGTGAATATGATTAAATTAAACTTAAATAAGCTTAGGATCGCTACAAAAAAATCCAAGTTCAATTGAACTACTGTATCAGTAGTCAGGAACTTCAAAATTATTATTATTTGTAAGTTTTAAAACTAAAAAACTATTGTTAAAAAGAAATTGTACATGTAAAAGGAATACACATACCAATGTGATCGTTTACACATGAACTGAACTATCCAAAGCTGTTTTAATTGTAACTTTTTTAAAATTGTTTCCAAAAAAAAAATAAATACTATTTATTTTCTTTTCTTTCAATTTTTAAAAATATGACTAATAAGTACTAATAAAAAAAATTACATATAATCAACTTCAATTTATACAACTTAAAATAAGATTTTATGTGTTTCGGTACAAAAATGTAACTGTGAAAGCGAAGACGAAGATTAAAGTATGTACGTATTTATATTTTTTATAAAATACAAGACATTGAGGGTCTTCTTCACGTAATTGCACAAATCGCACATATTTATAAACGCACAAAGTTATAAGGTCGCTTTTATGAGGTTTGGCGCATCACTGGTCGGTACAAATTTATACGAATACAGCAACTGTCAGTTACTTTATGAGCGCGCAAAGTTGTGTGATTTGTACGTTCTCGTGAAGACAGATTATGTTGTTGAAATACAATTTGTATTTTTTTATTTATTTATTTATATAGAACTAAGATTATAATTACAAATTATAATTTAGTTATTAATATGAGCAATAGCGACAAAAGCCTGCAGCTCAGGGGGAGAGTTAGGAAGGATTGGAGGAAATTAGAAAAGTGCGGGACCAGACTTGAGCGGGAATCGAACCCGCGACTCTAGGATGTCAGCTTGGCGCACTAACCATTGAGCCAACGAGCCAGTCAAAATACAATTTTTGTTTAATGCAAATGTATTATATATAATGTTAAAATAAAATAATAATAAAAAAAAAAAAAAATTAATAAATCTATAATTTTTAAAAGTTCTATAATAGATAAATTTGTGTACAATTTTATGATGAAAAAAATTGTTTTTTCGGAAATATAATCTTTTCTATAAAATTCAATTTTGAGATGAATTAATGTAGTTCATATGCAATTTGGTAGCGATGTTGGCAGCCAAAGTAATATAGAGAAAACGCTTTCTTTTAAAATTTGGTATTTTATACATATTAAAATTTTTCGCAAAGGGGTCGATACGTGATTTCCTTACTGAATTATTCTTAATTAACTAAAGTTTACTATAAGGACTTAAATAGAACTGAGGAAGTGTACCCAATTTTGGGTTTAGCTTTTTAGAAATTTATTAAACAAAAATGCTTTTCCTTCAAAGATTGAATAAAAAATTTATATTTCATATATGTGAGTAATTTAATACGATGCCTCTACTAAATATTAAGGGTCTTCACGATAACGCACAAATCTTACAAACATGTAAACGCACTATGTTATAAAGTCGCTTTCGTGAACGACCCGATTTTGTTTACACATCATAAATCGCACAAATCACTGAGTATTTATTTATTTATACCATGACAAAAAACTGTCAGCTTGTGATTGACAACTGTTTCCTAAAGTGAAATGATTTACCAATTTAATTCAAATAACAATTGATTTATGTAATGCAATTTGTGTATTTATTTCAATAAATACATTTTTTTCATTTTTTTTTTTGCCATTTTGAATTGATTCTTTAAATCAAACTGTCAATTCTGTATAAGAGAAAATTTGAGTTGCCAATTACAAATAATTGCCCACTGTGTTGGCAACGCTCACTTTTGTAAGTTTTAATGCGTATTAATAGACTCGCAAAGTTATCAGAACGCACTAATTTTGTTGTATGGGGTAAATGTTAGTTTTTTTAAGCGCACAAAGTTGTGAGGTTTGTGCGATTTCGTGGAGACCCACATTATATATTGTATAGTATGTATACCTTAATTTCTTTTATGAACCTTCTTTCAATTCTGATACAGTCAAGGTGATGTGATCTACGCACATCCATTTTCTCTTTTATGTTTGTATTACTGGGTACCCGATAGTCTTGACATACTATTCTGACAGTAATGAAATATTGTTGTTATATCGTTACATTAAATTTTTGCTATTTATCACACACATGTCAAAAAGTAGCCTTGCCTATTATTTTAGCAACTACTGTTGCTTGTATTATACTATACTATTTCTTGCAATTGCTGAAGAACAAGTGAATGTAATGTGTGTGGCTTATTATTTTTTTATTTTCCTCTATTAGTTTTTTCTGTATAAATTTAGTGTAATGATTTTGAACTTGAAAATAACTCAAATTGACATAAATAATTTTATTGCAGAATATCATTATGAATGATGATCATTATGCATGATGATCATTATGAGAATTATATTGATGTTAATAATAGTGGTCTTGATCATTATGTTTGTTATATTGATGTGTTGTTTTCTTTTCTTTTGTTTTGTGCTGCTTCTTCAGCATCTTTTATAGTAGCCAATTATTTTTATCATTATTTATTTTTTTTTTGTCTTTAACTCGCTTTAAATTGGTTGGTAGTATTGGCCACAAGAGAGTCGTCACGTCTCTTGCGCGTTCTCAAGTGGCAGCTCATAAAATATCTTCACAAAGTGGTATCCGCTTTGTAATTGTTATTTGCCACACTACAACTCCAAGTATGATGGTTGTGATGAGATTTCTATATAATTTATAGTAGATATGTGCTACAAAGGCCTAGAAAAGTCTGCCAATTAGTCAAAGAATGCAAGTTGCTTGATTCAGACAATAAAAATTATTGTTGCCTTGCTGCGTGGTTGCTTAGTTGGTTGATTGGTTGATGAAGAAGTGATGTGGAGACAATGGCGATGTTAGTGGTAGTGGCAGTGGCAATGCTGATGGGTAACATGATTACGAAACCAGTGCAGCTGCATTCCTGCGTGTTGAGGATGATATTCAACGTCGGATCGTTCGGTGATTGAACCGGATTTTCGTCTTTCGTATTTTCTTATTATGGTGGTTTTCGTTTTATATTTACGATTTTATCGCTTAGCTGTTTGTTCTCTTGTTTTGGTTGTGCAAAATACTACAATAAACCGCTTTGCGTCCTTGAACTGAACTCTCTCTACCTGTCCCTGTCCCCTGTGCATGCCCTGTGCGGACCAATTAAACTAAATTTCCCGTTGTCTTTTTTATATATCTTGATCTTATTTCTTCATATGGTTGTTGGTTAGCTTTAGAATGAAATCCTTGAACAAGGAAGTCAGTCAGTGAGACAAGATTTTGAATTTAAATTGAGATTTCTACATGATTATTTTGAGCGAATTTGTAATAGCTCATAAGAATGGTCAAATCGAATAAAAAATGAATATCTGAGTGTGAGTGAGTGAGTGAGTGAAGGTCGTTTGCCTTTCTAAGGGAGGTGCAGGTGTGTAGATACAAGTAGAAGGTTACTGATGTCGATGCTGTTGTTTACCCTTATTTTTTTAGCTTTTTATACCTTTGTCGTCATATGCCAAGTGAGCGTTACTAATCGAGAAGAGCATCTTCTCAGGCAAAGTTAACCAACCATGAATTTGGGGGTAAGAAGAATTGCCTATATTTTATATGATTATTTTTTGATTACCTGGTGTAGTACACAATTATTTCGGATTCGACTTCCATAATTTGATTATTGCATACAATGGTCATTAACCAAGAGTATTAGCAATGAAAGAAGCGCGATATAAAAGAACCCAAAGCCACCTCTCAAGGTTGTGGATTGTCATTAAAAAATAAAACAAATGAGGGGCGGACGATTTCACTTAATAAAAAATAAAAAACTTAAATCTCAACAATACAGTTGGCTAAAAATAGTTAATTTTTGGTATAGAGAAAAACAGAAACATGCTGCTGCTTATGTGTAGAAAATCAACCAGAGGAATAATAAAATTTAAAATGCTATTAATATCAAATTACATGATTATGATGATAATGACTTGACCGTCATCTTGTCAACATCAACATCAGCATAATCATCATCATCATAATCATCATCATCATCTTCATTGGCATCATGATATTTGGCGGCGTGAGTGATGCAAAATCAATCAAATCATATTATATATTTTTATGTCGATCGTCTTAGACTACTATACTATAAGTGTATCAAATATCTAAATTAATTTTTATATTTTTAATTGATTTTTCTTATAGTTGAAAATCCCCTTCAATGTGTCATTTGCATTACGTTCGCGTGATCTTATCGTTGATATTGGAAAGAAAACACTTAAAGTTGGCCTTAAGGGTCAACCGCCCATTATTGATGGAGAGTTATGTTCGGAAGTAAAACAAGAGGAGTGCGTTTGGGTATTACAAGATAGCAAGACTGTTGTTATAACATTTGAAAAGGTTAGTTCAGTCATCTATCTATTACAACTTCTTATAGCCAATTCAGACAGAGCTTGTTGCATCACAAATTTTGAGCGGGATGCAGAAAGCTGTTCACTTCATTCTTGCAGCTTTCTTTTCAATTCCTGTTACTGTTTCTATTAAAATTTTAACACAAATTTAATTTACTTAACATTGTTTTGCGCAATTATCAGCTGTTTAATGTTAGCTCGCAACGAAAATCTCATAAAAAGTTGGCTACATTCCCAAAAAGTTGGTAACAATGACAAAAATTGCACAACACTGCTGCAGAGTGACTATTGTAACATTTCCTTGAATGATACATCCGAAGAGGATGTAAGCATCCATTTCTACAAAAGCAACCCTACATTTCGTCATTTTCCCTGATCTTGTTGGTGAATTGGATGTACTCGTACATCTATGCAGCATCCGAGGTGAATGTAGCATCCGCTCTGTCTCAACATGCTATTAGATATTATATATATTGATTATTCATATCATTATATAAATTGGTTTTTTCAATAATTTATTGTAGATAAACAAAATGAATTGGTGGAAACATTTGATTACAACTGATCCAGAAATATCAACACGTAAAATAAATCCAGAACCTTCAAAACTCTCAGATTTGGATGGTGAGACACGTAGTATGGTTGAAAAGATGATGTTCGATCAGCGTCAAAAGGAAATGGGTTTGCCAACCAGTGATGATCGTAAAAAACAAGATATTCTAGAAAAGTAAGTGAAGTGAAGTGGAGAAGAGAAGAGAATACGAAATTTATTATCATTCTGTTTATTTAAATTAAAGGTTTAAATCTCAACATCCTGAAATGGATTTTTCTAAATGCAAATTTAATTAAAAAAAGTAAAAGGAAACTAATCATTTAAATCGATGATGAAGAAGAAGGGTTTTTAAAAAATATACTTACAATTTTCTATGCTGCCTAGCTCATATATTCCTTACACACAATTATAACAAGATGATGATGCTGGAGGAACTCTATTTTTTGAAGATTACACATATATTTTTTTTAATTATTATTTCTTTTACCATACAATTTTAAAATGCTTTTCTTTTCATAATTTTCATTTTAATAATAAATTAAATGAATGAAAATCCACAAAGCATGCATGTTTATACAACAAAATAAAAATGTATAAATTGTATTTTAAAAAATACAAAAAAAAAAAAAAAAAAAAAGGAGAAAATAAAATAAAATAACATAAAAATTGGAAAAAACCCTTAATTAATTAATTTGTTTTTTTTTTTTATTTAATCATTTGATATATGCAAAACAAGAAAAAAAACTACTTTCTATAAAATCATTTTTTAAATGATGATCATGCGTCATTGAATTGATTAAGTGAAAGTAAATTAAATTGGTAAGTAGTTAAATTTTGATTTTCTTTTTCTTGCAATTTTTCTTTCAAAATTTATAATCATTAAACTTATCAAAATGTCACTTGTCAAAATCTTGTCAAAAGTCAATTCATTTTGTTTTAGTCTCAGCTTTAACTGAACTCCACATATCACAAAGTAAATTCAAGTAAATCAGAGTAGAAGATTAGTAGAGTAGAGGTCACTCTTCTCATGTTCTCATGAGCATTGAATTTGTATAGTTGAGCATTTGGTAATAAAAGATAAAAAACAAAAACAAAACAATTTTTTATTATTTTTTTAAAACACAATTAATTTTGTGCTAATTTGATTTGCTTGGCTTAGACTTGACTTGACTTGACTTGATTTCACTCAGTCACTCAAACACACGATCGATCAATTTAAAGCTTAAAATGCGAATGACATTAAATAATTTCATGAATTCCTTATGTTTTTTTGTTATATGTACTTTCACACACAAAACTAATTGGTATTATCAATGTATTGTGATGTTTGTAACGCATAGAATTGTGAATGGGAAAGGCCCCACTATGTATTTTCAGAATTACTAAGCGGGACAAAGAGACATGAATGCAAAATATTCGCATAGTTTTTGACATTATTAAAAGGAGGTTGGTACAGATAGGTTTTACTGTCGCATATTGATAATGTTGTATGTCGGAACTATAGTTCTCCGATTACTAGAAGAGGTAGGACATATGTAGATTAGACCCCATTTATACATAAGCATTTGTTTGGAAATTTTTTTTCTTAAGTATCGCAAACAAAACTGCAATTACATTAGGGGTCGTTCAAGTATTACATAAGCAAAATTTCAATGATTTTAGAACTCCATCCACCATGTATAAGCAAAAAAAGAAGGGAAAATTGTGAACAACTCCTCCCCCCAAATGATAAGACATAAGCATTTTTTCAAAACTTTTATTTTAAAAATTTGCATTATTTTGTAAATATTTTTTAATTTATATAGATTTACAATTTGCACCACCCTGTATAAGCAAAAATAAGAAAATCATGAACCACCGCCCGCTAAACCTGCTTACGTAATATGATACTTGAACTGCCCCTTATGCCAAATAATACAATTGACCGATTGGCCCAATATATGATAGAGTTTGATCTCCTCAACTTGTGATACAAAAGGTATATAAGCATCGGTGGAACTGTAAAATTTTATATATTTGTTTGCTTTCACTTCTGATTATATCTTTGCAAATTAGGATCAAATATGCCGATAAACATCATAACAAAGAAGAATCGTGTTCATTTTATATTCTTAAAATACTAAAATCTTTAATTGTTGTAGACTCTTTCTTCTCATTTTTTTTTTAGTGGTTTTGTTAATGAAAATTTATAAGTTTGCTTAGTAAGTAGTTCTTTAGGTCATTGGCCCACACCATGGAACCAGCAAATCATTATTTTTTTATCAGGGCTTTTGTGGAATTCTCAACAACAAATAAAGTGAACTTTGTACAAATATGCGTATAAAATAATGAACATGATTGATTAATTGATTGATGGAGTGTAGTAGTAGTAGTAGGGTAAATAGTTTGTTGTAGGGAATTCCCTTGTAAAAGTTTAATAAGAAAATATTAATAGATCTTTTTTTCGTTTCAGTTTTTGTTTCTTAATTTGTAGAGGAAACCTTAAGCATTTTAATTGTTTTCGATTACAACTTTTTCTATTTTAGATTCTTCAAAAGTTTATTTTTATAATTTTTTTTTTTTTTGATTGCTCACTTGACAAGTAGTTAAAAGTTTTGATGAGATTTGATGATTATTATAGCTTTAGGGCTTTTGGTATTTTTCCATATTATTAAAATACTTGTGGTAATCGTTTGTCGGTCTCAGCTTTAATATGTTTTATAGGACATTCTACTTCATTATCATTTTTTATAGATCATAAATGGTTTATCGGATCTATTCAATCAGTTAATCAGTTGGAGATAGAATCAGATAACAAAATATATTATAGTAGTATGGTACATAAGTAGAAAATAACAATGATGCCGACGTGAATTTGTGAAACAACCCAACACTGAAACACTTCACATGAAGATATCTGTTACAGCTTAATTATACTTAGTACAGATATATATTTATAGTTAATAAACTATAATTGAATGAATGTTCAGAGGAATATCGAATTGGATTGAATATTACAAATTGATTTGTGTATAATACATAATTCGATTTTTTGAAAAGGTTCAAAAGGTAAAGTCTTTAGTATTCAAGCGGGCTTTAAAGCAATGAAATTTGATTTTTATTATATTTGATGTTGTTTTTTGTTTTAAGGAGTTTTAGAACCAATCTTCAGAGTTACAATAATAATACAAATTATGCATAGAGTTGTGAAAGATGATGTCTCATTTGTAATTCTTGTTGTGTTTGTTCTTTATTTAATGTACCATATACTATGTGGGTCATGAGTTAATTTATTTGCTGTAAAAGGCCTTCAGTGGAGGCTTTGCTAATGATATAGGTAATAAATAACTCAAATTTAAATTTGTTTTTTGAATTTTTCATAAAATAAATACTCCAAAGACTGACTTACCAACTTCTGTCTAACAGGTCTTTAAAGAAATCATTGCGCTGATCCACAAGTCGTATTACATCATGGATATTATATTTTATTTTTTTTTTTTAGTTTATTAATTATATTATATATATAAATTAGTACTATAATAAACGCTAGTTTTATGAATAATTGTTATATTTTCGTACACTGTCCCGTAAATGAGCCCTCAAGTACTTATAAGCAAAGTTTACATTACTTTTAATAAATTATATTCTTTTACAGAATTATTACTTACTTACAGAATTTGTATATAAGTTTTATTTAAACAATTATGCGTAATGAAAAAATTTAAACAATAACAAAAAAAATTATTTAGATATTTATGTAAATTAAAACTTAAACTAAATTAAAACTAAACTAAACTACACTTAGAAGATAAAAAGGATACATGCAATGAAGCAAGTTATGATTTAATCAATCAGCCACCAGTATTTGAGCCTATTTTTTTTACTAACCTTTGCATCTTTATTTGCTATAGATTGGTCAAATCTGACTTGAGATATTTCTAAATCCTCCACATTAATACCTTTTACATTTGCTCTTCTGAATCTACAATAAAATATTGGAATAGCTGAATTATCTTGAATTAGTCCATTTTTGTCCAAAAACAAAAAGGTCTCTGGGAGTACAAATCCGCTTTGTAAAGTATTTTTAATATATTCCTCACTTGTGTAATATGGAGCTAGAATTGAGTTGTTATTGATGCAATCTAAGCTTTTTTGTATATGATTTCTTATTAATTTTATTATGAAGTTGTCCACTCTCATAACACTAGCAAAATTATATAATTTTTTGATTGAGTATTATTTCGTATAGTCACTTTGTGGGGTTCTATGCAAAGAAGTGCACACTCTGAGATATTTTCTTTCGAAAACCCGGATTCTTGCCATATAGGATGAACCAAATTGGACAACCATTATTTGATTGAGTAATATTTCGTATAGTCACTTTGTGGGGTTCTATGCAAAGAAGTGCACACTCTGAGACATTTTCTTTCGAAAACCCGGATTCTTTCCATATAGGATGAACCAAATTGGACAACCATACGTCAAATTAGGGCGTATTAACGTTTGATACCATCATGGATGATCAGCCCAAAATAACTTACGTGCCATTTAACATTCAACTTATTTTTATACAAAATTGGGAATACTTCATATGTTTTCTCTCGCATACTAATAGTTCGCCAGTACTGTAATAAATATATTTGTCTAAAATTTCCGATCTCGTAATCACATAATATGATTAATTTTAATAAAACAATTTTAATTCAATATCATTTTTTTAAGGTTTAATGTTATATTATTTAACAAAATGTTATATTATTTAACAATACTAGATTCAATTAGAAATTTCAGTGTATATTGTTTATGAACATTACAAGTTCCCTTAATATTACTAATAAAATTTTAGTTTTCTTCAAATATGTACGTGAAATTATGAACATATTCTTCAATGTTTGATTTCATTTTATTATTTATTATGAAATTCTCTTTTTCTCATATCAAATGGAAGTTTTTTTTTTTTTAATAAACTTTAACTGAGATCATCGTTTTATTTACTTGACTACAGTAATATAATTCCATAAAGAATTCCCATTAAGTCTCCTCATATATTTCCCCTAACAAATTTAGATATACCTATTAATGTCAGATTTATCTAACAACATATCTATTTATCAAAGAGACATGATGATGAGGAGTAGGAGGAGCAGTAGGAGAAGGAGAATATACTATCAGTTGGCAATTATTCAACTCATAAAATACTTTGAATATCTTATGATGTGTTGCCAATAAATCGCAAACTTGTACTCGTACTCTTAGTATATGATAAACAAACATATTAATTATCTTGTTAACATAATGGAAGAACATAATTAATTGGAATATCATAAAGTAGCCAAAAAGATGAACACTTAACCAAGTTTTAATAGGAAAACAAAAGACTCAAGCAACGAACTTGATGTCAAACACGCGACGCTTATAAAGTTAATAATAAAATTAAAGAAAAAATAACAGAAAACATATAAAGAATAAACAAAGATTAAAATGATTGTTGCCAATTGTTGGTTTTTGTTAATTATTAATTAATATAATTAATTATTTTAAGTCACTTCACTAATGTGGGTGTCATGATTGGGCGAAATATTTGAAAACAAAAATAAGAAAAAGCGAATAACAAAACAAAAATAAAAATGGTTTAATAAATATGCAAAATATTAATTAAGAAGAACAACTAACCGGATACTGAAGGAAGTAAGCAAAAGAAAACAAAAATACAATATATTATTGTAGATGTTGGAAAGTACAAATTTCATAAATTAGAAAATAAAAATAAGAATCTATTCAAAGCTATGGAAAGATGGTGATGATGGATGAGAGAACAAGCTGAGTATTGTAGAGTATTCTGGCCGACAACTATCTTAAACGAGGGGCTATGGCGTCTGACAAATGAGCAACCCATACTATACCAGATTAAGCACAGAAAGTGGAGCTGGATTGGGCACACTTTGAGAAAGGAACCCGAAAGCATCACAAGAATGGCGCTGGAGTTGAACCCGCAAGGGAGCAGAAGCCGCGGTCGACCCAAGAACACCTGGAGAAGATCAATATGGCGGGAGCTAGCCGATGCAAAAATCACATGGGAAGAAGCAAAAACAACAGCCCAAAACCGTGTTCGATGGAGATGCCTTGTGGCTCCAATTAGGAGTGAAAATAGAAAAAAAAAATGAAGTATTCAAACCAAACTTCAGTTCAATATCTCCATCACTGAGATATGGACAATGCCTAATCCATTATCTCTTTTTGATTATGTTTTTTATATTCCCTTTATATTTGAGTTATTGAACTATTACAGTCACGGAATATTTTTGACTTTATTGACTATTAACAGTTTAATCTTAAATATAAGTATAACCTTCCGTATATGAATGAGGAGTGTTTAAGAAATTCTGTTTTATATGATCTCTGCAATATGCATTACAAACATCATGCCAACAATTAATAAAAATATCAATGTGAGAACTGAGAACAGAACATTTACTGTTATGTCAACAATAACCAGTAAAATATCTTGTGAAGCGGATTGAAATACTTTCTCATATGATTTTGTTATGCTTTAAATGTGGTTTTGCCCAACTTCTATTTGTGTCACATCCTCCATTCATTACGGATATACATATTGTATACATTAGATACAAGTGTTATAATAATGTATCTGCAAGTAAATATGTGGGTCGCCATAAACTTGTGTAGAGAGAGTGAGAGATACAAAAGAAAAAAACAAAACAATCATAATCGCGTGTTAAGATGTTGGATGACGCACGTGAATTGATATATATATATTTTTTTTTATTTAATAAAATTTTAATGATATATATTTTAAGTTCTTTAAGAGAAAGAAAGAGGGTGTGTCATTTTTTGTCAAAATAAAAAACTAAATTAAGTTGTAAATTAATTAATTGAATCCGGGTATACAGTATTTACATTTGTATTTATACATTCTCTAGTTTCAAATAAATTTCTAAGAATAAAAGGTGGCGTATACTTAATATTGCGTGGGCTAGTTTTTCTGGTCATTCATTTCATTTTTGGTGTTTAAGATTATTTAAGATTTTTCGATTATGTAGAATTTTTTTTCTCATTAAAAATCACTTTAAATGATACGTCAATATGTACTTTGAACAATCAAAACAAAAGACTTAAGCAACGAACTTGTTTTGTAATGTGTTGCCAATAAGACAAATTGTTGTTTTATTACTTTTATTTGCCATTTATTTGGTTAATATTTATTTTAATTTTTTTTTAGATTAAAATTTCGGATACAAATAGAAATAAAAACAAGTTAATAAATTATCTTCGGTGCTACCGAATCTTGGATACTTTTCTCATATTTGCTAAACAATTTTAATATCATTTTGTTAATATAATACATACATACAATATATATTTTTCATATGTCCTGCACTTTTCTAATTTCCTCCAATCCTTCCTAACTCTCTCTCTGAGCTGAAGGCCTTTATCGCTATGGCTCATGTTAATAACTAAATCATAATTTGTAATTATAATCTTAGTTCTATATAAATAAATAAATAAATATTTATCATATGGTAAATTAGTGAGAGTGTTCAATTCTCAAGATGAAGAAGGATTTAAGATATATTATCATATAATTTAATCTGTATTTAATATATAAAAAAACGAAAATGGAATCCGAAACCGCTTTACCGATTTTGATGGAATTTTCGAGAGTGTTTGAGTAAAGTTTGGTGCAGATCAGACCATCGGAAAGGGAAGGAGTTGATGGATCAACTTTTGCATAGAAAGCTTAGAGACATATTTTCAAATCAATCAAGTAGTATTAGTGGAAATTGTCAAACATCTCAGCTAATTATGTCAATATTAATAAAAATGTATTTTTGAATTGTGAGGCACAACAAAATAATATAAATATCATTTGTTCGATCATTCCCATACAAAGACGATTTTGATGAAATTCCTAAGTATTGGATGGATCCAATAATGATGTGGAGTCCTGATCCTATTCAAGAAATGTCTTGCTAATAAGAATTTGAATATCTTAATCAATGCAAAAGTTTTGCATATAAAAATTCATAAATAGAGACTTTGTAACGACCTTATCGGTCCATTTGTTCGATTTGTCTATCTTAAAAAATGTGGATGTTGTAGGAAGAAAATCACTGGATCTGACATATCACCTGTGCACTGTAATTTGAAATATCATACTTGTTTGCATAGCAGCGATATTGATTCTTCTAATCGTGGTGATCATTTCCAAAAAATCACAAACACCGTGACAAAAAGTTAATACCTATTCACAATAGTCTTAAAAGTATAAAAAGGTTAATGCAATAAACTTTTTATCTGCAGTTTACAGTCTTCATTCATTCATTCATTGTTGAGCAGTGTGAAAAAAAGCGCATTAAATAAAAAACAAAAGGCCAGCGAAGGTCAGTTAATCCATAGACCAGTAAAAAAATACCAATACCAATTCCACTAACAATAACAATTAACTAAATGTTTACAACAAAAGTCAAGTCAAAATATCAATGAGAAGGCAAATAATACATACAAATAAGTAGATACAAGAAAATATTGAAATCGAATTGCCATCCAAATTGCAGCCTTTTGAAGTTTACGAAGTCTGGGAGAAGAGCCAGAGACATCTGAATCATATTGAGAGAATACTAGTACCATTATGAGCTTAACGGTGAAGACTAGTTATTGGTGATGATGTGTTTGTTAGTGAAGGAGTGTCGTCGATGCTTTATGTGGTGGGCTTGTCAGTTCAAATAAGACCGCCATCAGACATTGTAAATCTGACTATGGCCACTATATACAGACAATGATGATGACGATGATGATGATGAGTAAACCCAAACCCACATTTTGTCATGACTTTTTATGGTTCTACTGACTAACTTCTCTTAGTTTCTACATAAGTATTTTGTAACGGCGTTCGCATAAACGTGACAATTCTGCAGGCTTTAATAGTCTTTTGTCTTCTCTCTAGTTTCTTGTATTCTTTTCTATTTGTCTGTCAGTCTGTCTGGATTTTTGGTGAATCAATTTCTTTAACTTTGTTATTGCATCATATACACCTACCTACGTATGTACATACACATATGTATGTATATACATAGTCAGTAAATGTTACGTGTCTGATTATTATGCAATTTTGTATTTCATCAGCAAAATAGGCGGTTGCATGTAATTCTAACTGTCACTTTGAAGGCGCTTGATTTACATGTCAATATATCCGGCTATCACACCTTAAAACGACTTCTATACTACTACTACTTCTACTACAAGTAATCCCGGATCTCTTGATTTACAAGTACCTACTATACTGAGACGAGTTCTCATATACTTAACAGCGACATTCCCAATCTCGGGGGAGGAATTTACCTTTAGCTACTTTAAAAGGTAGTTAACAATTTGTTATTGTAGATTTTGTTGATTTGTTGTTTTGGTAAAAATGACGCCTATGTTCCCGTCTTACCATTTTACTCTGTAACGAGTTCATTTTAATGGGTTTTCTTTTATTTTTCTTGTTGTTTTTGGTTGAACTTTTTATTTTTTGTATGTTTTTCTTCATTTCAAAATTGTAGCACAAATCAAGATTTTGGATTTCTGATTTCTTATTTCTTTCTGTATTCGCGTCTAAACATTTTTGGTCAATAGCAAAATGTTGTTTGTTGGCATTTTGTAGAAGTTGTTCATTGTTGTTTTTGTTTGTTGTTATTGCTTCTGGTAGTTTATCGGTTTATTTCTTTTTGGTACATTTTGGCCATTTAGAAATGTATCTTTTTGTATTATTTCTGTTGAACTGAATTATGACTAATTTTGTTTGGAATTTAGAGTGTTGTGACTGTTACTTGGTTGAGTTGTTGATTGTATGCGGGTGATATTCTTTTGTTTTTTTCTTTTCGTTTTTATTTAATTTGTATTTATGTATTTGTTTAGATTAATGGTTTCTATTCGAATGAAAAATATACAAATTTAGCAAAGAAACTTTAGATAAAGATGAATACGAGAATGAATGTAGATGAATGTATTGTAGATAAGATACAAAGTGGTCTATTGTAAGTGATCAACAGTAGCAAGCAGCGTTGGTGGTACTGGATTATATTACATTAATAAAAGCCAAGCAAATTCCTTTAAATAAGTTTTGTTTGAGATTTTTTGTTCGATTTCTTAATTAAAAGATTTTATCTTTTTATGTAGCTTAGAGTACAAGAATAAGAAATATAAGTTGGTTTTTTTTTTATTAAATAATTATAAAATTTATTATGTTCAATTGTTATAAGTTGTACTGATTGTTAAATGTTGATAGATTACTCTATAAAATAAAAAAATTCGAAGTTAAATACTATGAAGTATGAGAGAACAAATTAAAATATTTGGTGGTCAATAATCATTTATCAACTGATACTTTCAATTTCAAAAAAATTACCATTTCACAATTTCATTGTCTAAGAGAACATTTTGTTGTACTGTAAAGCGGTTACAAAATGCAAAGAACTTGATGTAAGATGACTGTTTGAACGATCCAAATTGGACTCAATGATATTTTTGAAGCCATTGTTTGTAGGTTCATTAAAGTTAAATAGTGATGAAAAACTCTTGCTATATAAATTTGGAAATACATAGTTATTACAACTCTTAGTTAATTTCTACATTGAAATGATAAATTTATATCCAAATGTATAACTTTCAAATGAACCAAAGTCAATACTCAACCTTTAGCTATGCGTTATAGCAGAATATTTTATAGGATAGTTCTTGGTTTTAATTTCAATGATATTTAATCTGTACTGAATTGGAGTTCTCTTTAGTTATCGAATGTTTCACTAGAGCAATGTTTTTTAATATTTTTCATATCCTCCGCTGCTCCTGTCATTTACAGTGTTTTTTATTATATTACAAACATGAAATCCTTTCAACATTTGTATTTTATTTCATAGTTAGGTATCGGTTTAATACATAACTTAAGGTGCATTTAAATTATCGATTCTCAACGTTTTTTGACCAGGGATCACAAGGTTAAAAAATAACTGTATCATTCTAAAAATAATCTAATCAAATTAACAGTGCTATAATTGAAAACATAATTTTTTGCAGATAATTCAGTTTGCATCAATGAAATTTTTGGGCTTGCACCTTCTGTACAAGTCACTTACTTTTAATCGATTCCAGGACTTGTATTTACTCATTAGTAAATCAGAAAATCCTTCTTCGCATAAACAAGTTGTGGGGAAAAGCATAATACTCGTATAGTGCAAAGCGATATCTCGAATTTTAGTGTATGAAATTGCTTTTTTTACACCAAAACTGCTTCAAAGAAAAAGGTTTCTGCCATTTTGTAATTTAATAAGTTCTTCTTGAATTTCTTCTGTAAATTCATATTAATTAATTACTAAGTGTTTGTGAAAATATCCACAAGATAAGACAAATGCATCTGAGATGTTAGATCACACATTCATTTTGCCAGTCACAGTTATCAATAATGGCATCACAGCCAATCACTTGACTGTTAGAGAGCAACAAGTAGTATTAGCGCTCACTAAAAATCCATCATAAATATTCTTCACTTCTTTTAAGTCAGCGGAGTTCCATTTGTTAGTAAACAAAGAAATAAATGGCAATTGGTAGTGTTACTTTTACAAATCCCTTTGCTCATCGCAAGGGCACATTGCGAACGAAATATGGGAGGAAAAACAATAAAAAAAAATCATCAAAATATAAAAGCTGTTTAACCTATTTATTTATTTTGCGGACTTTATTTGAATTTATTGAAGTGGTGACTCAGCTTAACTAATTATTAATGTGATTCGTGGGTATTTTTTTTAAATTTTGTTTATAATAAATGTCCTTTAATATTTCATTAATAAAAATGTCTTTTTGAACTTTGTTTTTTTTTACTGAGGCTCGCGACCCACACTTTTTAATACACTACACTAGAGTATAGCAAGTCTACATCAAGTTCAGTGGGATGAGTCTCATGTCCTGCTGCATATCTTAGACTAAATCTCTTCTTTCACCGATACTGGAGGATTCCAACGATTATGGAGGAAATCGGGTGACACAGCTATAGGCTCATCTTACGTTTGGAGGACCATGATAATAAATTGGCAATTAACCTGCTGAACAACAACATATATAAAATATCCTCTGAATCTAACGATCAGCTTCCTCGACGAGTGATCCACTGATAAATTTAACAAATTCGCTTGCGATTTTCCAGTTATCAAATTCACATTAACCTAGTGTCTTCGCTGACAGATAGAATGTAAATAATGAAGAACAATAAAAAAAAAAATCTTTTGCTCTTTAGATTTTTCTTGAGTTGTGGTAATCTTGAGATATCAAATGAGTTATTTAGCAATAGCTTTGATGAGTTATAAAGATGCAACATTTCTTGAATCTTTTGAATGCTATAATCTTGTATTTCTTACATTGGCAAATAATTTCCCAAATTAAAGCAAATAATTTGATTGATAAAACGTAATAATAATACTTTTGATATTAAGAAGTATGAGCTGTTCTATTCTATATTAATTTATTGTGATTCTACTTGATTCTATCTTCACTTTACTAGAACAAACAGAGAGACAAGACAAGATTATTGACCCTAAACAATACCAAGGTTCCCTAAACAGATAAAATCTTTACATATATTTACGATTGTATTATAAGTAGTTGGAATTGAATGTGGATCTTGTAATAATTAAAAAAATTGTTTAACAACAAAAGATAATTAAATAAACAAATACGGGTTACGATATTCTCATAAAGAATGATATGGGGTAAGGCGTCAGTAGTAATATGTACATTGTATATACTTATCTTGTAAATATGTCTATTGTTATTTTAAAATTTTGTTCAAAAATTAAATAAATGGAGATATAAAGTTAAATGGATAGCAAAAGTTTTGCCAAAATTATAAAAACATAAAGCAAATAATGCCAGAAAAATAAACTAAATCTGATAAATATATAAATGAATTCTTAAATAGAAAACCTTCACAAAATCTTAACTTCCTGGTTTGTTTAAGAAAAAAAAAAAAAAAACAAACAAAAATGTTGGCTAATCAATCTTTATGTCATGTAACAACAATGCGCAATTTCTAGGGTGTTTTAGATATATTTAGTAAACCAAATAATTCCTATTTGAGAGATCGTACAAATAAAATGAATTTTAATAAGAAATACGGGCTTCGAAACAAGGCTTACCTAAAATAAATAAAAATATGCACACGTTTTTCTATTATTTTCTATTATTTTTGTGTGATTTTGTGCTAAAAATAAATAAAATACGAGTATGTTTAAACATGTGATGAAAGTGTATTTACCCAGAAAGTGTAAAAAGTCACGCATTTAAAAGATAAACAAGCAAACAACCAAAGTAAACACATAATCAAATATTGAATGAGATAATAAGGAAAATGTGGAGAAACTTTCTAAGCATGAAAGTGATAAAATTAAAAATAAAGATTTAAATTTAAAGTTGTCGTCATCATTTGTAAATGATGTCGCCGTCTCCACCGCCGCCTGCAATAAATATCAAATTGATTCATTTACTACAATATAATTGTAAGTCCACAGATCACAGACTAATCTACTGATTGACAACTGATTGACTGAATGACTTACTGACTATGTCTACTAAGTATCAGTTGAATTGAGTTCCGTTGAATTAAGTTGAGTTAAGTTGTCTGAGTATACTATAATTGCCACAAGATAATAATTTCTATTTATATTCAAACACATTTTTATAATATTCACTTATGCTGATAAAGTAACTCTAACCTTAGTTTTAATCTGGGGTCTAATCACTTGATGATGATGTTTGTAAGATACTTAAGAATACATCACACGAGAAGAATTGTATATAAAATTTTATTAAAATTAGAATGGCTTTTCTCTAAACCAATAATTTACTTTATATATTCATTAGTTGTAAGTGTTGCAAAATGCACCAAAATAGTAATAGTGAAAATTTTAAAAATCTTAAGGGTGAAAAGATTGGAATTAACTTGTGATTGTTATGAAAGATTGTGTGACAAAATAACACAGATTTTATTTTAATCCAGTTAAATTAAATAAAGAAGAATCTAGGACTACAAATTTACATCTATCTATAACTATACATATATAAAATCATTAACGTCTTTAAGTCTGTGCACGATTAGCGTTTAGAAACAGCTTAACCGATTTGATAGCTGTTTCCATTGGTGTATTGTAGCAAGCTTCCTCTAACATACCGCGTTTATTTCATCAGAATCGACCTATAGAATCGTTCGAAATTAGAGGATCAAATTTTGCATATAAAGCTTAAAGACATATTTTCAAACCAATCAAGTAGTCCTTGTCAAACATCATTGTATAAGTATACAATTACTTATAACATTCGACCTCATTGTTTATGTTGTACTGGGACACCGCTGCTTCATTTTGTAACCATTCACAATTCCTAATATCTTACTTAACATTCCAAATCATGAGTCATACCTTTATAAATAAAATTGGTAATTTTATAAATAGTTTATTGATTTAAAGACCTCTTTGTTTTATAGACTTTTTTGTTATATATTTTATTTACAATCCTTGTAAGAACTTTAACTTATAATTTCGAAAACCTGAATGATAGGCCTCCTTGTGACTCCTTTTGATTGGTCGGATATACTCACTAGAGTCTAGCATGGTCAAGTGTGTCAAAAACATTGTCGGCTTTCGGCTTAAATTAGCAATTTCTTCATTTATCATCGAAATCTGAAGATTCAAGTGAATGCTGATATTGCAATAATTTTGTAAATAAATAAAGTAAATATTTTCATTAAGAAAATTTATTGACATATACCAGGTCGTTGTATCTTCTATTCATATTTATGACTTTTAGTAATATGTTTTTGTTATTATTACATAATGGAATTTTTCTATTTTCTTCTTTTCCAATGTTAATGTTAATTTCCCCAAAATGCTTGTTTGCTTTAACATTTTAATAGGTCACACTTATTATTCATATGTAAAGTGTATTGGATTGTGGTGTGGTGTTTGTTTAAAGCTAAATATTTTTTTTACATATTTCATTTAAGCATGGTAGTATTTATTGTGAACTTTTGTTTTATTTATTTAAACATCAAACTTTAAAATATTTGCAAATTAAACAATCAACAACAAGAGTTTAAACAGCTGAGTTGAAGTCAAGTTGAAGCTGAGCTGAATTTGTTTGCAAAAGATACCGGCAAAGATGTGAGTGAGGTGAGTTAAGTTCACATAAAGTGCGCATGCGCACGTCACCACAAGATGATGTTTAACCATGTAGTGGATGGTGGTGGAGGTGGTTGTGGTGTTGCTGGTGATGATGGTGATAATAGTGGCGGTGGTGACGACAACTTTGTGCTTAGCGTGTTCATGCAAATTTGACCTTGACACAATTTTTAGTCTCATAACAACAAAAGCAAATAAGTATACGAAAAATACAAAACAAAACACAAAAAAAAAGAAAAAAAAAAAGAAACATACAGAAAAAGCAACGACAAAAAAGCATGTACGAATAAGTTGAAACATTGATTTTGTGTTGTGATGTGATGGATGTACTACGATCCGACGACAATAGTTTACATATGTACAATGTACATAGAGCAACTTAATAGCAAAAGAAAATTGAATATATAAATGTGTTTCTGTATGCGTGTGTACTCAATAGATACATAAGTTTAGTTGGCACAAACGAATGAAGGCGGCAACAACATTTGGCTTAATGAAGTTGAAGCAATGACAACGACGACGCACGCAAAAACACAAAATACAAAATAAAAAAAAAAATAAAAAAATAAATGTAGAAACAAAGCCGGTAAAATTATATATGTAAAAATAAAAAGAAAAAAATTTATTAAAACTTGTGACCAGTGGTTCTTAATCGAATGTAGCCTACGGACCAATATATTTTTAAAAATTATGTTATTTGTTTCTTTATTCAATTTTTGAGGTTGGTGAGAGGTTATTGGTTGTCTTTGCTGTGATCCCTCGGAGGAAGGTAGCAGCATGGTGATCCAACAGCGACTTGCAGCTCAACTTCAAAAAAAAAAATCTGTCTGTCATCATACAGATCCAATTCCAAATAAATATGACGGTTTTTCCTTCGATCCTGTTATTCATTTCCTTTTTTTTTTACTTCATCTTCATTTCCCCAAATTACTCTGCTTTCCTTTTTAATTCACCCTTTTTGTTTACATTACTCCTCCTATCGATAAACAGGACACCAGTGCTACCTGCATTCACTAAAGTGATGCCAAGGTGTTCTGGAAATCATCATTAATTATCGATTTCGTAACAATATTAATTTTTCTTTTATAAAATTTTCCTTTTTAGGGTTCCGTACCCATAGGGAGCTAACGGGACCCTATTACTAAGCTTACACTGTCCGTCCGTCCGTCTCCTGCTCTATCTCATGAACCGTAATAGGTAGAGAATTGAAATTTTCACAGAGTGTGTAATTCACTTGGGTGTAGAATGACAAATACTAAAAATACACATTTTTAGAAGCATTGTTCTTTAATTTAACCTTTTGTTTAACAATTTTTTTTTTTTAGTATTCTTTTAAGCTGTAATTGTAGTATACTTTTAGGCTGTTAAATATCCACATAATTTAATATTTTAAGCAACAAAATCTTGTACGATGGTACGGAACCCTCCGTGTGCGAGTCAGACTTACACTTGGCTGATTTTTTTTATTTTATTTATATTTAATAAGGTTTTTGGTTGGACTTCGTATTCGGAAATTTTTGGTAGTAAAGTAGGTGCATTTTTACTGTTATATTCTTAAGTCTCCCCTGCTTCCTTAAATCCTTAAATGAATATTGACAAATATACATCGATGTAGACCCTCAATAATGTTTAAGAACAGCAGCTTTAGATGAAAAATAATAACAAAAATGAAACAATAAACGATGACACGATTCACGCGACTCTGCCTGCTCAACGATTGCTGGCTCAACTCCGCACAATCTTGGCGTTCCTCTTCAACCGTGATGATGATGCACAAAGTATAAACATACATATACTCGTATACATATGTGCACATACCTATCTATGGGTATGTTTGGTGTAGCATGTAATGCAATCTTTTATATTCATTTTCTATGCATCTTCAAGTTTTTTTTTTCGCAAATATTGTTAGCGCTTCTAGTCTCTGAACTAATTCACAACAAAAACCATAAAAAAATAATATAGAAAACACAAATCACAAAAAATTCTAATTATGAGAATTTTTAATTTAGTAATTTCGCATCGTATATTAAAATGAAACAAACTTAGCCATGTTTTTAATACTCAGAAGATACTTTGAGGTAAGTTTACCTAATCAAGTTACACGTTGCTTTCATCGGTTGATTGGATTGTATGGGATTGGATTTCTGATCTCTCAGTTTGAGGGGGCGTTCATCAATAAATTTGTTTATTATAAACGACTTAAGCAACAAACTTCGGTAGAAATCAAAAGCGATTAATATTTGATGATGTTTTTTATTTTTTTTTTTTGTAAAATTTTTAATTTTAATTTACATATGTATTTCTTTTTTAATTTTTTTTTTTATAAGAAATATAAATAAACAAAAGTCACATGATTCCTCAAAATGTGGGGCGTAAAAAGATGCAAATAGCCGTTTTTTTGTTTTATTTTATTAATTTAGAAATTATTATTAAAAAAAGAAAATAAAAGCAAAATGTTGAAGCAATAATAAGAGGGGAAGGAAAGTAAGCAGAATTAACTTTTAAATTTATGATTTATTGATTTGGTGAGAAATTTTAAATGGAATTTCCAAAGTTAAGCAATATTTCAATTTCATTACTTGATGTCATGTTAACTCAATTACAAATAGAAATTCCCTTAAATTGTATGATTTGGGCATAAAATCAATTTAAATTTGTGTAGTTTTAATGATCTTTTCCTTAGCAAATTTAAAAAATTATTTAGAAGAAGACTCATTGATGCTATTCTTTTATTCGTAACTTGTGTTCTTCCATGGTAAAATAGATAGATAGATTTCGATGTAAATAAGTAGTTCCAAATGTTTGTTGGCAAATTTATGAATATATTAGATAAATTAGGGGTGGTTGTATTGATCTATGATTGAAGCAAGAGATCATTAGAATTTAATTCTTTTTTTGAAAATTTAATAAATTTTTAACAGACGACTTATGTTACATTTGTACATTCCTTTAGTCAAGTCTAGAGAGTGACACTCCTCCAGATATCCAGAATAACAACGATTCAACTGCATCTTCATTATAAGGTTCTGCTGCATTACCAAGTTCTGCTTCTGGTGCATTGCCAGTAACAACCAGTAACAACTGTTCCGAAGCCCCCACCAATCATTATCGAAGGTGTCTTTGACATTAACGGTTTTCGGTCAGCACTCAGTGTAGTTACACAAAGTGCTAGTTCCTATACTTTTAAAGTTTGACCTGGACATACAATACGTGTCATGGCTATCAACTCCAAAGCCTATCGAGAAATCGTAAAATTTCTAGAAAAAGTAAAGGGTATCCATACATATCAGTTAAAGCAGGAACGATTAAAGGTTTTCACCACTTCAACTACACAACATAAATAAAAAGCCAACTCCTGATAATAAACTCCTTAATTTCTTTTTCGTTGAGTTTGAGCCTAGTATGGAGAACAATAAATCCGTTTTTGAAAATAAATGACTCTGTGATCAAATTGTTCTCGTAGTGTCATAGATGCCAGGAATATAGTAATATTCAAATATATTGCTACAAGCTTTATTGCTGTGTTATTTGCGGTGACATGCAGTTTACTATTGAGTGTAAAAAGGAGAAGGTGATGATTCCCACACAGCTTACTACAAAGTCTGTGAGGTTACAAATATGTATTACCTTAAGACACATGGTTCAGTTAGAGTATTGCCTCCCCAAAGAGATTCCACAATTTTGTCATAGAAGCAATAGTTTATTTCGATATTGGTAGAGAAATATTGAACATTGCTTTAAATCTTTGTTGGCAAATTTACTCTTATTCCAGAAGATGACTTACTGATATTGTTCATCTATTCGAGACTTTTATGTTTGACTATACTTCGAGATGCTATTTTTGTATATTGGGCTTTTGTTGTTTTATAAACAATAGAGTTTTTTTATGAACTGTGTGGGTCATTTATATTTCGATTGCTACCGAAAAAGAATTGTTCACTCAATATTATAGTGTATTGATATATTCTTTAGTTTAAGATTAATTTTATTGTAAAATAAAGACAGAAAGATGATGACTGTGTGTGAGTGGCACGTTTTATAAATTGACGTTGTAAATTTATATTCGATGTGCTGTGCCCTTCACTTTTGTCAATGAGACTAGCTTTGGACCTTAACTTTTATTATGTCAATTTAGTGAAACTGTAAACACACTAACCCAAACCAAAGATATTTCTTAAAAATTAAATTTATGACATTCTCAATGTTTTTTTTTACAATTTACTGAAAATAAACAAAAAATCAAATCAAATTCTTTTCTCACACTCAAATTTTTAAATTTAAAATGATTTTGACATTTTTGTGATCTTAGATTTACAATATTAACGTACGTATTCTTATGTAAGTGATTATATTAGTTTTTTGATTTGACAACTTAAACGAAAAACCCCAATTTAGATTGATTTAATAATTTTTATTTATTTAAAATCGTTAACTTAAATCATTTAAGAATCTACACGTGCCGTTTCAAATTTTTATGATGATTTGTTGTCGTCATTATTTAGAGTTTAACCCGTCATTATTTATCTTTCTATTATCGTTGTTATTATTGTTTGAGTGTTTATAGAAAATTTTGTAGAATCATATAAAATTTATGTTAAATTTGATGAAATGAGGCAAGCGAAACCACTTCAATTTGAAACGCCTACCGAATTTATGTCAACAAAATACTCACAGAGATACAAAAAAAAAAAACTCATCTACAATATATATATAATACATCTATGAATATAAGAAGAAAAGAATAGAATAAAAAGAAGCACACGAGAATCAAATTGAAATATTTCTTAATAAATAAATACACAAACAAATATGGCATCAATTACGAAACATGTGAATGGAACAATGAATGAATGAATGAGTGAAGAAACGAATTAAATAATTATAATCAATTTATATTTATATTACAATTTAATAATTGGCACGTGTATTAGGATTAAACAGTGGGATACTTTTAAGCCTAAATAAGATGAATAATTGAAAAATCTTTTGAGATTTGCTTTGATTAATTTGTAGAATTTTTCATTTAGAAAGGCAAAATAAGTAAAGTATGTATTGAGTTTGGGAATAAAAACATTTGAATAAAACAACAACTTTAAAATAAATGCAGTGATACCTTTTAGCATTAAATGAAAGAAATTATGTTCATCACCTTAGAATATACTCATATTCGCAGAAGATTTTCTTATTCTTACAATAATTTTCTATGTCAAAAAAAAAAAAGAAAATTACTTTAATATGAATGGCTCTCCAAAGAGAGTGAGAAAGAGGGAGACAATGGACAATGTCATTAAATATAATACATACATATTATGACCCGTGGTGCATAAGAACTATTCTAAAAAAAGCTTAAAATTAATTAAACTTAAACATTTTTATTTTGAATTATATATTACCTGTGAACCCGCGCGTTGCTGTGGCTCAAAGACTATTAAATATATAGAAATAGAAATAAAATCGCTCATGAAATTGTGTTGTCTCCTGTTTAGTTCAGTCTATTTATTTTCAACAACAAAATTGATTTAATATTGACAGAACTAATACATATACTCAAAGAACTATTAATTCAAAAAAGTACAAAAAAACTTTAAAATATGTATATATAGCTTTCTATGCAAAGTATATTCAACAATTCCGACTTTCCGGTGGGTATGCAAAAACACGTCCATAGTCGAATCCAGAGTTCTGCCAAAATTTCAGAGCAATCGGTGAAGTACTTTTCGAGTTCACAGATCATGAACAAACGAACATTTACATTTTTATTTATAATATATGAGCGAACCCCTCGTGCTCGTTTCTACGCATCGGGACTTATTGGATCATCAATAGATAAAGATTTTAAGAAGATGATTTAATTTTTCTGTAAGTTTGAGCTGAAATTGATATTTTTTTGTAGCATTTCAATAGAAAATGTCTAAACCGTTTCAATATTAGAACTGCTTCACCACATCACACTGCTTTATCAGCCACTGCTTTCTGCTGTTAGGACATTGTCGATACTTTGGTTATGTGGTTAATATAGTTTACTGCTTTGATTTTGGAACCTTAATTAATTATACATCTACTCGTATAGCCTTCCTGATGAATCACTCTGTCCATTGGTTAAGTTATGAATATTTTCAAAATTGACCAATGTAATTCGATGGAAAAGTGATAGCAATTATTATGTATAGATGATCTTGATGATAAATTTTAGTATTTGGGACTACTTCTTTAATTGAACTATACTATACTATCAGCGATTGTATGATCTTTACAAAGAAACAGGCTCACTTTTACTATAATTTTGGTATGTTTTCGATTAAATAAATTGATAATATCTAAAGAAATCAATTTAATGTACAAAATAATGAAATACTTTTTTTTTTAATATTTCAATTTAATAGATTTTTGTATATTATATTTTTTTATTTTATTTCTTTGAACAAAATCAATTTTCCGAATTGAATACAAGGCTAACGAAAATGAATGTAAGAAAAGAAAAAAAAAATGAAAATTAAAAATAAAAATAAAAAACAACCGAAAAACGATATTTGTTAAATTTATTTTTTCTTTTATGTTTTAGTTAGTTAGTTTCTGCCTCTTTGGGCAATAATTGCATGCAACAATTAACTTGAGGCTAAAGACCAAAGTTAAATGTGCAATTTTTAGGCTTTTGTTTTTATTCAAACAATAAATTGTACAAAATTGGAGGCCACAATTTATTATAGCAAGAATTGTTAGTCATAAAAGTTGTGAGTTTTTCACTTCATTATAATAATAAGACTTGATTCTTAAAAGTAGTCATTATAAATGAATAATATTTTATAAATAGACAACTCTTTGGTCTCACTTAAATTTATTCTACAATACAAACTTTGGCATTTGTTATTTTTTGTATTTATTTGAATGAAGATACGATACTTTCATTATTAATTGCTTATTGTTTTATAGTCTCCTGTTAAATTAAAATTATGTAAAATAATAATTATGCGAACATGAGCTAGTCAAGTGTTATAGAGATATCTTCCAGTATTGATAGTCAAATGGGATTCGAACTGAGACATATACCCACATGTACTCATCTTTCGATGAAGAAGACTATCTTAAGAATCAAATCTTATATTCCAGCAGCATGACTGACAATGAATGCATATTAATTATCTACTCAACTCAAATTGGCATTGAAGTTATTGATTCAATCAAAGATTCTATGTTGCTTAATGCCATCAAGAATGGTTATTCGAATTGTATTAATTACATATACATATAATTATAGATGACAAATTTAGCTTTATCTGTCCATCTATCATACTTATTGACTGACTTAGTATATCAGTTAAATGAATTATACTGCTAAATATTTGTAAATTATGTTTCTTCTCTCGATTCTTTCAATTTATAATAATTCTTTAGTGATGTAAGTATATTTTATAGAGGACGTAAAAATGAATTCAACTTCACAATAAAAACTAAACAGAGGCATCTCAAGACACCTTTTTGGTCAAAGTTAATCTTACTATCAGATGTTAAAAACACTCAAATTTTTTATTTTTCTTTGTTTGTTTTCCCTAAGATATAATTTTCATTGCATCTTATTTATTAAACATTATTAACTTACTTTCTTTTAAAATATAAAAGTATATTAAATTTACCTGTTTTGTTGAATCCATTTTTGTTTTTCGTTTTAATTTTCCTTCTAGTTTTTATTATTGAAATTTAGCGAAAAAAATAACAAAAAATAAACTAAGAAATAACACAAGTGAACTTTGTCAATTGACAAAAGTACAACAAAAGCTAAATTTGTTGGTTTATGCTTTCATAAGTATAGTTAGTTTTATTATAAAATAATTTTTATTTTTTTTTTGTATTTAATTTTGAAGGTCAATGCGTTATTTTTTTGTTTTAGTTTTTTCCTTGATTATTTATTTATTTTTTGTTTGAAAAAGGTTTAAGTTTTTTAAATTAATTTTTAAGTATTTTTCTTTGCACTTTTTCTTTTTCTTATTGTTGGTTCTTAAATTCAATTTCAATTTTAGTTTAATGTTTGATTGCTGGTAATTTATGATATTTTATATCTTTTAGTGAATTGAATTATTAATTTAATTTAATGTTATTTTATTTTATTTACTTTTGTTAAATTTTTGATTGACTTGGCTTGATCATTTACTTCTTATCTTCTTTTGGCAATTAATTTAAATTTGTCTTCATCATCACCTTTTGATTGCTTTGATCAATTTACATTTGGCTTTAGTCAAGTTTGAGTTTCCAAATATATTTTTTCTGTTGAATGTTTTCAATTTAAAATTTTGCAAAATTTTGTAATGTTTTCGCAACTTTTTTTTTGCTTTTTGATTTTTGTTTCTTGTTTTTTATTTTTTTTACGAAATATGAAAAAATCCAAATTTATTTTTATTTTCTGATTTCAGTCATTTTTTTTTTGGGTTTTTCGCGGCAAAATTTTTGTTTAACAAAAAACAAATCAAACAAACTTTAAAAAACACGAAGCGGCGAATTCAATGCGTACGAGTTACAATATTTTTGTTTGGTTTTTCATAAGGTAGAAAGATAAATATTGTAGATGAATGAATGAATTGGATTGGATTGGATTTTTTCTGTTTTTGGGCTACACTCAGCTTAGTGGGTTTTTTTTTAGATTTGCTTGGGCTGCTGTTGCCTACTTTTGTTGTTGTTGTTGTGGATTTACTAGATTTGATTTGATCGGTGGCTTTTGGTTGCTGATGCGATTGCGCGTGCACACTCCGTTGCGGCTGTGCTCAGACTAACTTCAAAAGCGACCACAAGTCGGCTGAAGTATTAACAAAAAAAATAAAATAATATTAACGTTTTTTTTTTGTGTATATTGTTGTGTGGGTAATGCTGACATACAAGATACATAAGTAGACATGCAGCTACACTGTGGGAGGGACAGACGGAGGGACTTCAACAAACTTACTCACTTACTCAGTCACTTACATACCTACTTACTCATTACCGACAAAAACTATGTATACGCTATATGGATTCGGCTTTACTCTATTCTCTTTTTTATTTTCAATTTTTTGTAAAATGTTTGTTTTGTCGTTTTTGAACTTTGTGTTGTTGTTTTATTCGATGTAGTTTTTGTTGTTGTATCTTGAGAGCAATGCAATATGAAATAAAAGTCAAGCTAAGCATCATGTTGATATTGCTACTGATGTTGCTTACAACTTCTTATTGCTGCTTCATGCATACAACAAGTTTCATTATCTAGTCAACAGCAGCAGCAGCAACATTAAAGAAAAAATAAAGATTGATTTTTCCTATATCAGAATAGTAACAACAACAACAACAACAAACACATGAGTATTGCTTAGCTTAGTTTTTGCACTTGAGTAGATTTCTATGGCAAAGTTGCCATTAGTAAATGTAGCAAAAGCAGCAGCAATTGCTCTTATTGCTGATGTTGTTATTGATTGTGGGTGTTTTGAGTGTTTTATGAGTTTGAGAGAGTCTTTGGATGCGTTTAAACTCGTTACATTTTTTCTTTTGTTTTCGATAATGAAATATTTAACAATTTTGCAGTTGCAGCTACAGTAGAGCAAAATAAATATAAAAAACAAAAGATTACAGAAACAAGGTTTGAATGTTCTTTCAGTTTTGACCCATAGGGAGAATATCCAAATCTATAAGAAAATTCCAAGCAATGACTAACTAAAAAAATAGTCCTGGAATTGAAATAAATGAGTTATTTTTGTTCCAAATTTCTAATTTATTCATTAACATAAATAGTTTTTTTTCAACAATTATGCAACATAACATTACAATGCTGTTCTATCTTAGACTCAAAATTAATAAGCGTTAGTCGTGTTACGAAATCATCAATAGAATGATTAGAAACTATTGTAGAAATACAAATTCCAATAATTCAATAGTACAGAATTTTTAAAGCTAATAACAAATGAATAGATCAATTTGAATTAAGACATAAACAAAAGACTTAAGTAACGAACTTGCCTTTCATTGTACTTCAAATTAGATTTTGAAAGCAATTAAAATGTTTATAGGTGTTTCAAGTATAAGAAAAATCAAAATTAAATTACAATAATCGGTTAGAGCATGAAATACATCCATTTATATTCGATTAACGTGAAATTATAACTAGTATAAAAACTAGTCAAAATAACACAAAGAGGTTTTTATCAAATGACCCCATGTGACAAAAGTCGTTTAGAAAACACTGGAAGCATTTCGCTGAGACATGCCATCTAATCTAAGCGGCTTATTCACACAGTTTTGACTTCTTTCGATTATCTTTTCTTTTGGCCAAGCAATATTTTAATCATATTGATTTGGTATTTTTCCCCTGAAATATAAACAAATCTCATAGCTGCTGACGAAATTTGTCTTAGATTAAAATACTATGATTTGATTCCAAGAAAAGACTTTTTTATTCATTGACCTATTTATTACAAAAAAAATAAAGATCATAGAATATTGGATTATTTGAACTTTTTTTAATGTATTGATTGTATAAAGCAAGACGTAATATATTTTAAGCCAAAAAAAAAAAAAAAAAACCTACAATTTGAAATAGAAATTTTAAATGTTTTTAATTTAATTAAGAAATAAGCAAACAAATAAAAAAAAATAATTATTTTAATGCATTGCAAATATTGAAAAAAAGATAAAATGTATTATAATTCCATTCAAAATGAAAAAATTAAAAAGAAACAAATAAACATGAAAACGAAAAAAATTTAAAAAAAAACTCATTACAATGAATTGTGGTGAAATCGCTTTCAACGTTCAAGTTGAACAAAATAAAACATAATGAACATTGTTTGACCTTGACACATTTCTTTCCTCTCAACATTTTTCATCACTTGTCTTTCTCCTTTGCTTCGTCGTTGTTACCGTTTAACTTGTGATAATGATAACAATAATAATCGTGATACTGATCATGATGATGATGATGATGATGATGATGATGTTCATGTTGAGTATAATAATGATGATAATGATGATGCGCAAAAGCATGTCAAAGTCAAAAAAATTGGAGAAATAAATAAAGAAATCAAGAGTATCTGAGTAACTGTCAGCGCTCCTCTGATCTCTGTCATCGAACTATATAATCTGAAAAGGTGTGAATGCAAATGCTAAATAAAATTACCGAAAATCAAATACAATTGTAATTGCAGGGTGGATTAAACAAGTAATCAAAAATAAAATTATACAAATTAGTTTAAATCCACCTTAGCATCGGTTGACCGAAGCTTACATACCTTTCACATCCCATTTTTGTCTATACGATTTTGAGTTAATTGTTATTCCAATTATATTTGCAATTTTCTTTTTGTAAATTTAGTAGTCTATGAGCAGCTTCAAGGTGTTAATTTTTTTCTATTTTGTGCCACTTACAGTTATCGGAGAACTTTGATTTGGACATATCAGATGTATTAATGTGGTTGGCATGGGTGGAAATATGTATGTATGTTTGGAGGAATAGAAATGGCTTTATCATTTCTCGCTGTTACACTATTCATTTACTTTAGGGAGTTTCCGATTGTTCTAATATAAAATATCTGTTCAAACTAATGTTAAAGGTAAAATAAATGATTTAAATAGTAAACTTGTAATATTTCTTTTAATTACATATAAAACTGTTTTATTCTATTTCTAAATTTTTACTGCTGATTTTCATAACACTGCATTTGGTCAGTGCCAAAATCTTAACTCTTTGGTCTTGAGATTAAGTGCAGTATGCAAATGTCAGTAGACGCCTCGAAGTTACAGTTAATCTTAGAATAACAGTAATTAAGCTGCCCCGAAGGTTGGCGTTGCTGACATTTATCGCAATAACAACAAAATCCAACCACAAGTTATTTAAACTAACCAAAATTGTCAGCTATCAGATACCCTACAACCACATGCTATAATTTTCCGAATTATTTTATTTCAATAAAATTGTATGCTTTTGAAATAGAGGATATAGAAAGATGAACAGCACCTGATACACAATTTGAGTGATGTCAACTGTTGTGACGATCTCGCCCGATATCGTAAAACGATCGAATTGATATATAGAATTATCACAGAGAAATATAAATAATATCATTTAACCTTAAATATATGATTCAAGAGTTTAAGAATTGTATATAAAATAACAAAATCTCAATTGACTGCATTATTTTCGTACCAATTCTTACAAAAATATACTAATTATGTTATCATGTACATTAAAATTAACAAATAAATTTGGGTTTATATATTTCTATCTGATATTTTAACTTACGAAAATCTCACCTATTTTACATCTTAAAGTAAAACTGTGTAGGTTATCTTACATATCATTAAACAAGAATGCATTCTCTTAGAACTTGCAATATTCCTTAGAGTGAGTGGCTTGGTGTGGTTGAATGATTGAGTAAATTACCACTTGACATTAATACCATCAAGGCATTACGTCACCCTGTAACGCAAACCTAGAAAAGTTACGTGTTTTTTCATTGCATTTGCCAAAATCAGACAGAAACTGAAAATCATAAAATTATTATTGGTAGTTGGTTGTTTTTATAATAGTTAAATCAAGGTTTTTTTGTTTTTTATATCTTTTTGTATTTTTGTGTAATTAAAGTATCTGTGTAAGTATCTAAGTATGTGAAAATGTGTTAAAAAAAAAAAATAAAAGTAAAATTGCATAATTTCATTGGATTTGTTCAAGTGTAAAGAAAACCCCCATGAAAGAAAAAATATATGAAAGAAAAACGAAAGAAATAGTCAAATTTGACATTGAAGTTGATTCATTCGATCACCATTTACCAGCTCAAGTCTTTCTTAATTGCAGTTTGCTCCAATTCGCTTTAAAATAACATAAAAGAGTTTCATGGTGTTTGTTATGTTTTCCACTGTAATTAAGTAGTAACAACAATTTACAGTAAGATGTTAAGTATTTAATTTCTACCTTAAGTAGTTTTACATTAACCAATTTCTCACACATTTAACATTATACCACCGAATTGCCTATTACAGAAGTCATATTATAGATGAAATGAATATACTCGTATATCATTCCATCTGCATTGATAATGTAGTAAATATTAGAATATACGAAATATGACATCAATATATTTTTTTTTTTTTTGCTGAATTTTATTTTTTTATAAAGTTTTTTAGCAGAAAACTGCATAACATATTTTTGTAGTTCTAAGAATAAAGTGCTAGACTTGATAGGGATAGAGATTGATAGAAATCTGAGAAGTCTGTTACATCCTTCTTAGAGGGAGATCTTGCGGTTGTAGCCTTTTTAGTCTTCGCCTTGTTGAGCAGCGGGTGAGGGTGGATGAAAGCGGGTTGGGATGAGTCAGAAGCCTTAGTGATGGGACTGCTGTGTAAATATGTATACGATTCACAATACGTATACTATTTGATTGCTAATACAATGGTCAAATTTCATTAGAAATATATGAAAAAGGGTGTAGCATTCAATGTTTTGCAATAAGGGTATGGCTTAAAGAGAGACATTCCAGAAGAACAATGAACTAACGACACCTCTAAGTTGCTCAAGGATTACTTTCAAAATAAAGGACTTGAATCCAATATTAAAAGTTTGTACAAAAGTTTGGTATGAGCAACACCGATCAACACTTGCCAAAAGCTGTTGGCTTAATTCAGCATACCAGTCAATAATACCCGATTTTCCTGGTGCAAAGTCTCCATAATGCTTTAACAGTAATTTTCTCCATCAAAAAACAATGTTTATTCAACAACACACGGAATTGTATTTGATCCATTTTTTGATTATTACGAAACTGGGGTCACTAAGGCCTTGTAATCTCTAAGCCAGTTGTCAGAATGTTATGAATGCTATGTTGACACGTATCGTTTGAAGGTTGGTAAAATCTAGAAACAGTATGGATATGCCAACAGTGTTGGCTTAATGTGTGTGTCAGACTGGAGACAGTGGATAGTATTATAAGTTTGTCATTAAGTTTGTAACACATAGATGGAGACATCGGAGAGCCCATAAAGAATTGATTAGCTCGACAAGACGAGTTTATTTAGCCATATTCGTCTGAATGTGTGCGTTCTCTTCCCTCAGTTTTTGAGCTAGAGAAGCCTTGCACGAAACCTTGTTTTCACCATACGCAGCACATTTGTCGAAATCAGACGAAGCGGACCACTAGGAGGGGTTCCTCCCATACAAACCCAGATACAAATTAATGTTCTTATTAGAAAAACTTTTTTTTTTTTTATACTATGGGTGAAATTTAGACACTATAAGTGTCTTACTCATATCTACCAACCATGTAAATTTCAAGACCCTCAAACCTCCCATACAAAACATGAACTTAAAACAATATTTAGAAGATATAAATGTTGTGTAAAGAGTATGTCAACTTCGGCATAGCCAAAGTTAATATTATTTTTACTGGTCTTTTTTTTTAAATTTAATTTCTCTGGATGTAATTAATATTTTGTCCAAATGTGTGTAAGAGATGTTAGTAAAATCAGATTAGCTCATTCAAAATAACAAAGGTGCCTAGTCAAGGATGTTTCTGTCACTTTAAATAAATGAGCAAAATAATATCCATATTGCATTGAAATATCATGTGAAAAAAATTTTGAATGTTGATGAAACTGACATTTTCTGCAATAGATCGCCAACTTTTAAAAAGACCATTGATAACTCATTAATTCAAGAGTATGAAAATAAATCTCTCTGAAGTTCAGTGGTTAAACAAATTGGAGAGACTTGAATATTTCTTTTAATGATTTTTTCCATTTCAAATGATTTTTCAGCCTTTCAATGCACAAACTCATCATTATATCTAACTTCAAAACTTAATCATTTTGTTGATGACCAGTTGAGCTAAGTTAATAAAACAAGCCTCTAGCGAAACTTTAATGTAGGAAATACTACCCCGAATTGCTTTACCTATTCTTGAAATGTTCAAATAAAAAACTGGCTAATGATGCAAACAGCAAAGAAACCGCCGATGCCTTATTGATGTAAAAAATTTAACCATGTAACATAAAACACATCCCTTCCAGCTGAAGTGAAGGAACAGATTCAAAAGCTAAAAAACTATTATTTCATAATGAAGAAAACATAAGTTAGTGACGGTTTTTGGACTCATACGAGATTAAAATATTTAATAAAAAAATGTTATCATTAAAAAAAAAAAAAAAAAACAATGAAAATTAATGTTGATTTTTTAAACTCATTCGATATACGTATGTATATTGTTAACGCACTTCATATCAAGATGCCTCGTGTTAAATGAATTTAGAGTGTCACATTTTAAGAAAAATTCAATTGAGCAAAATGAGCTGATAAATATGACCATGAAAAATCAGTTGAAAGACTCTAGCACAATATTAAAGTATAGAAAATTTCTAATATCAGAATTCAGTTAACAGCGATGCTGTAAAATCACCTCTCGTTTTTTTTCTTTTTTTTCCAAAAAATGTGTACATTAAGTTAATTTTATCTGTACCTATGTATATACGAAAAATTGAATAAAAAGAAGTATACTACTAATACTATTATTGTACGGTCTATTGTATTTCATCATCTTCATCCTCATAATGAATAAACGCACATTGCTCGGAATCATTATTCACATTTAATTTACTACAAAGCAGTTCCAGAAAATCACTGAATGACATTCTCATGGTTGAGGAAAGATATTGTTCCCTGGAAGGGAATTTTATTCTTGGAATCCTTGTTCAACGCTTAGTTACTATAACATAGTATATAACTATTAATATATTATAATTATTTCATAATAAAGAAAACATAAAAATGTGATGGTTTTTGGACTCATTCGAAATTAAAATTTTTAATAAAAAAATGTTAAAATTAAAAAGATAAATAATATTGTTGATTTTTTAAAGTCATTCGTTATATTTTGTTAATGCATTTATTGTACAGTCAATTATCAATTATCATCATCTTCATATTCTCATAAAAAAAAATGGTATCATTATTCATATAACTAATAACACAGGTCGACGTTGCTTTCCCCCTTAAAAAACTAATCACCAATTCTGATACTTACAATATTAGGTCCCAAGTTACCAAAAAAATAATAAAAAATAAATGATGGAATCATCATGTCAATTTTCTGAAAAAATGACTTCTCATATTACTTAGTAAAGGGTGTTTTTTTGTAGAGGTTCACAACTTTGAGTTGGCAACACTGCTTTATTTCACAACCGATTTAATAGCTGATAGTTACTTTTTGTTTAGTTTGGTTTGGCATTTTATTATGGATAGACTTACACCAGAGCAACGCTTGCAAATTATTCGTCCATCAGAGCGGCTAATTCATATAACTATGAATACAGTAAAGCATTGAAGAAGACCCACATCAATCAATTCGTCGGCAGTGCTCGGCTAATGGGGTTGTGTCCATCCAATTTATGGAATATTTTACTAAAGGATCTTGGATTGTATGCGCCGCAAAAAAAAAGTATTCGTCATGGTTGGACTACATGCGGTGATTTAAAGATACTAAATATGCTTCTGGGTCAACAAGGTATACAAAATATCCTTGCTTCCTTTGTGAATGGGATAGTGAAAATAGGTTTTATAAATAAAAACTAAATTTGAAATTAATTAATTTTAATTAAATAATTCAAAATTATGCAAGTCATCAATAAGAAAAATTTCTATGTGCTAAAAAAAAAAAAAATATGGGTCAGCGACTTATAGTGTCCAAATTTCGGTTCAATAAGTACAAAAAAAAAAAAAATCTAATAAGAACTTTATTTTTATTTTAAAAGGGGGTTTGTATGGCAGGTACCCCTCCTGGTAACCCTTGGATCATGAAATTTATACGGTTGGTGGATATGGACCAACAACTTATAGTGTCTAAATTTCAGTTCAATACGTCAAAAAAAAAATAACTTTTTCTAATAAGAACATTAATTTAAAATAAAAAAAATCAGACAAGTGTGAGTCCGACTCGCACACGGAGGGTTCCGTACCATCGTACAAGATTTTTTGCTTAAAATACAAAATTATGTTTATATTTAATAGCCTAAAATTATACTACAATTAACAGCTCAAAGTATACTACAAAAATCAAAAAAATGTTAAACAAAAGGTTAAATTAAAGAACAATGCTTCTAAAAATGCGTATTTGTCGTTCTGCATACAAATGAATTACACACTTTGTGAAAATTTCAACTCTCTACCTATTACGGTTCATGAGATATAGCAGGAGACGGACGGACGGACGGACATTAGTAATATGGTCCCGTTAGTTCCCTATGGGTACGGAATCCTAAAAAGAGGTTTGTATGGGAGGTACCCCCATAGTGGTCCGATTCGGATGATTTCCGAACTTGATCGCTGTTTGGTAAAAAGAAACCCATGTACAAAATTTCAGCTCCCTAGCTCAAAAACTGAAGGACTAGGAGTGCGAACAGACGGACCGACGAAAAATTATGAAAAATAAAATACATGCTAAATACATTTTGTAAAATGTTTTTATAAAAGTACATTTCACAACCTGGAAAGCATAGTTTATTATTTAGTTTGTTCCAATAATTGTTTAAAAGAGTTTGTGAAAAAATCGTAGGTGTACGAATTAGTAGTGGTCAGGGTAGTACTTCGATTCTGTGCCATATTTTTAGAAAATTCTTTGGTCGTAACTTGTTTTGAAGCGGTGAATTATAATAAAGTTCTAACTTAATTTAAGCTACTTTGACTTGTTGACACAGATATACTTGGTATAAGTATACAGTTAAATTTTATTTTACAAATAATTAATAACAAAAACAAAAATGTTAACTTTATTGTCAATATAACGGAAAAATTTAAAATGAGAAAAATCCGCGGACCAAAGTTTACAGGCCAAAAATGAAGTGAAAATAATAAAATTTACTTAATTTTCATCATTTCGATAATTTGTTGGTTGTCTACGTCTGCTTGCAGACTACGTGGCATTTACAAATCCAAATTTTTCTGTTTCAGAAAGCGGTATTTCTGGCAGGGCTATAGTTAGGGGTCTTGCAAGTTACTACAGTGTTCCCTTATTTTAATCTCAAAAATTCCCAATCATGTTTAATAAAATGATTGAGGTGGCCTGTAAAACTGCCATGGAGCATACACAGAAAGTATGAGGTATGCTTCGGATCGTTATCTTGAGGGAAAATTCAATGAGGTCCATAATTCAAGCTGTCCACAGAAGGGTGCAATTTTTTTTCTGAAACGTTCTTGTATTGAATTTCATCTATTATATTATCAATTATTCCCCACACCATCATACCACCACCACTATATTTCATAGTTGCAACCAAATTTCTCGGTTGAAGGATAGTGTTAGGTTTAAGCCAGACTTTTGAACAACCATCACTTACAAACAATTTGGATTATTCAGTGAAAAAAAAAAAAAAAAATCCAAAATTGCAAGTCCTTGCTTTTATTGTATACTAGCATACCCGACCAGGGTAATGCAACTAGCACCTTGTTTAGAATCGTTTTGTTTATATTTTCTAACAATACATTGCACACTGGAAAATGCATCTTTCAATAATTAACATAATTCTCGAAGATATTTGCCTTCTTTGAAATCTTTTACGTGATAATTAAAATTTCTATACTGGATTCTATTGTTCTTCCTTAGGCTCATACAGTGTGCACCGGAAACAACAAAAATGTAACAAATACAAAATTATACTACTAAGCAACAAATCTCAGCTAAAAACAAATACAATATAAGAGAACGTAAGTCGTAAGTTTTAGCTGTGTCCCTAAAGTTTGCTCAATGAAATTTTTTTATTTGTTACAAATTTTCAGTTGCATCAAATTAAAACTTTTTCGTGAATGTTACCAACTTTTATTTTTGTTCTTAACTTCACTGTTCAAATTTCAATACTTTTTATTTATATATTTTATTTGTTTGTTGGATTTTTTTTTTTTTTTTTTTTTTTATATTATTTTTTTGTGTTTGCAACTGTCGTAAGAAGTAAGTCACCTTAGGGTTTGGATGAGTTAATCACTCATCGCTAGTGGGTGTTGCTTTTTCAGGCGTAGAGTTTTGCTGTTGTTGTCCAACAAGTTCAATGGCAGGTGATTGGCATGGGCCTCCAACCTAATGAGGTGTCTGTTACTGAACTTGACGATTTCTTCCTTAATCATTGGAATCTGCAGGTTTCGGTGGATAACCGAGTTCCGGACAACCCACTGCGTCCCTACAATCCTCCGCAGTAGCTTGGACTGAAATTTCTGGAGAATTTTCAGGTTTAAGTTGAATGCAGCGCCCCAAAGCTGTATACCGTAAGTCCATACCGGTTTTAGTATGGCCTTGTACAGTAGTAGCTATTTTCTTCCGCCAACTCATTCTTGGAAGCTTCAGGTCCAACTGCCTTCATTTAGTCATAATGTGGGATTGCCAGGTGAGACGCCTGTCTAGTGTCAGTCCCAGGTACTTCACAGTGGAGCTTCTTGGAATGGCGTCACCGTTGATGAAAATAGCAGGGCATGTCGAACGGTTCAGGGTGAAAGTAACATTCGTTGATTTCTCTGCATTGACGCAGATGCTCCACCTCTTGAGCCAAGGCCCCATGAGGCCCAATTGGTCTTACAGGAGAGCTGAGGCTACAGACGGGCCACTGTCACTCACCAACAGAGCAGTGTCATCCGCGTGTGTCGCTATTGAGAGTTTTTCGTCTCTTAAGATCGGGAGGTCAGACGTATAGAGTGTGTATAGGAGTATGGGTCCCAACACACTGCCTTGAGGAACTCCTGCTAGCATACTCTGACTGACATAGAAGGTCCTTTTGAGAAGAAACAATCTTAGTATCAGGAAAAATGTAGCTGGCATCAATTTCTTTAGCTTAAATAGGATGCCGGAATGTCAGACTCTGTCAAACGCTTGTCGGACATTTAGCAACGCGACAGAGCAATACTCACCATGTTGCAAGGTATTAAAAATTGTTTGTGCCACTCGGCACTGCTCTGGGGTTCCGTGACATCTCCTGAACCCAAACTGGTACTCTGGAATCATGCGTCCTTCGTGCAGTAGTGGCAGTTTTTCGAATACTTTGGAGAGTATTGCCAGTAAGCTAATCGGGCAGGCGAGCAGAAATCGTGGGGATTGAAGGTGGCTTCCAGATGATTGTCGAATTCCTGCGCTTTTTCTTCACTTGATCTTCTTTGTTTGTTTTTTGTGGTCATTCCAGAGATTATTGTCGGCACTCCCTGGCTCAGCATCGGCAAGGAATTCACTGATAGCATTATTTGTTGACTGCGACAGTAGAGTTTTTAATTCTCTAATCGCTCGGTTTATAGTGTTTTTCTCCAAAATTGTAAGTTTGGCCCACGTGTCTCAATGCAAGTCATCAGTTGTTAGTCATCTTGCATTGGCATCTTGAGATCATAAGTATGTATTGTAGTATCTAAGAACAAATCCTATTTCTACTGTACTTCATGTTTATGCATGGTAAAAACTCATACATATGAAAATAATGAAATTGTTTAATATTTGTAAATTTATGCTCAGCATAATTTTGATCAAGAAAAATGAATAGTAAAATATTCTGTAGGCTTTTGAAGTCAAGGTCAATTGTTGTTGTTTCTATTTAAGTACTTTTGCTGTTGTTTTCATTTGTTAATCAAATTGTTCTTCTTAATAATGAACATTCAATATCGAAGGTTGGAAATTTTTAAAATTCCTATGCATTTTTTATTCAAAATCTTAAATTTTTATTTAATGTAATTGCATATTTCATTATACAATTGATCATATTACCTGTCTGTATCCTAATTTATATACGAATAAATTAATACATACGTATAATACAATAATAATTACAGCGTATAGAGTAGTAGATTTATCTGTCTATATTTATTAAGAAACTAGCGCACCCGGGCACTCTAAATGGGAATAATAGAAAGAACGATTTTTATTTTATTTTGTTGATAACTGACAATTCAAAAATAAGTAGATACTTGACAAATACTATTTGATTGATTTTAAAATATGTTACAAAGCTTTATACGTAAAATTTAATCCACCAAGTTCGATCGATTCTGTTAGTCGATTGTAATAAAATAAACGTTATATGTTACTCACATTAAATAATCTCTCAGTTATTCGATTTGAAATCCAGTGCTGCGCACAATCAAGCAAACAGAGAGAGAGACAATTCATCCAATATTTATATTGAGCATTTATTATCTGTACGTTTTAGAAAGTTTTATCGAGTTCTCTTTACTTATGCCTGCAGTTACCCTAAACTAAGACAATTATAAAGTCCTCTGTATCATAATACAATGCATACATAGTAAGCCTTTCAGAAAGATGGTGGTAAATTGTGCTATTATGGATAGTTTCCAAAAGTAAGTTTCAAGAATACATTTAATTTCAATTTTATTCTATAAAAATCTCTATCCTATATCGAATACAAAGTTAAATATTATGAGCGATTTGCATCCGAAATATCTATCCTTATACATCGATCCAAAACTTAGGTTTAAAATTATTAGAGAATGATTATTGAACTCAATCGATTATTTTCCCATAAATATCCTTCCTTCACAAAAACGTCAGAGTATAAACCTTTTGAGGCAAGAATGAATTAAAGTAGTCCTTAAGTGAAGAATGAATTAAAAACTCCCTTAATAAAAGAGATACTGAAGTCCAAAAGAAAACATACAAAATATTAACATTTGGAGACATTTTACACTTATAATAATTTAAGGAGAGTCAAAATTAATGTTTCTTTGTGTTTTCAAGTTTCTTCCATCAAATATTTTATTATTTCCTTAATCTTTATTTAAAATTTTATCTATTTCTCTCTTAAAATTGAAAACTAAACAAAAATGAAGTTGTGTAAAAGTCATTGATGTAATTCTTTTTGTTTGAGTTTGTAATTTATTGCATTTTGCGCAGTTAATCAATTTACTCAAAATATTATATTTCTTGTTTCAATCTATGATTCAATGAATCAATGTAGAGAAGAGTTTTGAATATTTTGAATCATTAAATGCTATTTTTTCTTTTGTTCTTCTATGAATATACGTATAATAATATTTCATAAATGCTTGTTTAATCGAAATCAAATAAAACATGAGAAGACAGAGGCAGTAGAATCCATAATTGTGACCTTCGTAATGAGGACGGTAGTTCTGATTTTTTACTGCTTACCACGAAATACGGAATCAAATGTGTAGCTAAGACGGAAGTTACTAGATTTCGAATTCACTTCAAATTTAAACTGATTTATTACATGACGAACAACCCACTAATTGTGGTTATTTGATTTGAAGAGTTTGAGTGCGCTTCCTTGTTTTTTTTTTTAATTACAATAAATTTAATTCAATTTAATTGTGCATTTAATACAAAATTTTGTTCTGCTGTAATTAATTAATTCATTATTGTGAGAGGTGAACACATCTTCCAACTACTTACCTGCCTACATAAGCAAGTGTTTCTATTTCTAATTACTTTGTTCAATAAAGTTGATTTTGTTATATTAAATAAATGATATCATTGCCATTAAAACTATCAAAGCCATCAAAGTTGTGTTTCCCACGTTCTCCAATTTAATCATATGTTATGATAAGTCACACTTTTCTTTTTCTACATTAATGGAACAACTTTATTATAATACTTTTTGTTTTAGATCTTTAGATAGATTTAGTTTTGTTGATATGAATGCACATTTGCTTTTCCATGTAGTGTGTACGTATGTGTATGCATGCTATAATTATGTATAACAAAACACAGCATATACCACTTTATATAGATGGTTTGCAGATTCGGCCAAATATTTTTGTGGGACACTCCATTGCAAACTTCGATGGCAGGAACACGTCAAGAAAAAGGGAAGAACTCCACATCAAACTAAAAAGCATGAATAGACGAGCAAATATTAATACCAGTAGGGAGTTATAGAGCAAATTTATGGGGGTATACCAGTCAAAGCAATAAAAACACAATTCCACGAAGGCCAACTTAGGCCTATTGTTAAAGCACCATGGTATTGCAGAAGTGCTGACATTATATCTGACTTAATAGTGAAATCTGCTAATAAACTGATACTAAAAATTGCATTTGCCCATAGAGTCACGTTATTAAATCATATGAATGAAGAAGCTGCAACTCTAATTGAAATCGAGCGCATCAAACCCACAGATCTTACAGCTTCGGAAAAACTCTACGATTTAGAATATAATTGTAATATTTGGTGTTATTAAACTGTTTTTAGTCACTTGTTAATATATGAGTCACAGTACACAAAAAAATGTATCAATTCATAATAAAATGAGGCATCGATGACATATCATTCACTCTCTCAGCTGCATTCACCAATTTCTGAGATTATTTATTTCATCATATTTTTAATTCTTTTTTTATAAGACATCTTTTTAAAACTTTTTTTGCCCACGATATTTTATTCTTTGGAACTCTGTAATTTGTTATTTTACATCTGATATTTTTGCATTGGCACTGTGGGGTCAAAAGTTGATGCTTTTTGTGTTTTTGACTTAATTTCAACCACTCATTTCTTGAGATTATGAATCCCACCGCCATTATTCCTCGAAGATTAAGTTTCAAGATTTGAATTTCGCGTTCTGCTAAATCGATTACCATCTCTTCATCACTTTCATCACTAGACGAAAACATTGTTAGTTTTTCAATTTAAAAAAAAAAAATTTGGAAAATTTCAATAAATCAAAATTTATATGTGTATTTGTTTTGTGTTGTGTTGTGTTGTATCTTTGTAAACTTTTTTAATCCTAGACTATTTGTCAAAAATATTGTTATATTTTAGAAATATAAAAATAATCAGGTAACTTGTTTGATAGAATTTTCTTTTTATACCAATACTACACACAATGGCAGGGCAGATCAAACCAGACAATTTAGGTGTAAGGGGTAACAACTGGTGAATGGATGTTCCCATTAGTTAGAAACGAGCTTACAGCGTCAATCTCTTTATTTTGTAGGTACACCATTCTCTAATTAACATTGAATTACTAGCTGCCAATCAATAATCATAAAAGTTGGATTAGTTTGATTGGTGTTACAAGAAACTTCATTATAAATAGAAATAGAGATGTTTTATCCCACATTTTTTTTAAATAAACAGTAAAACCTTCTAATATGTTTAGATATTCAATCACACTAGTCGGTACGTTACTCCTTCTTACTTCGTCTTCTCCTATCAATTCTTCTTTATCGTTATGTGAAACATCAGGAAGTGAAATCTATAGGAATATTTTCATCGGATGGGTTGTCCATGGTCTGCACATAAATATCAACATTGACGTAATCTTCAAATTATGCATCAATGTTTTCTACTGCTCTAAATGAAGACTGTAGAGCAGCCAAATGGAATAATGAAAGAAAGCCTTCTTTATCCTAATGAGTACTTTGAGTCTGCATGCAATTTTTCGAAAATCCTGCTATTTCGCTGCGACATTTTTAGTTTGTTCACTGAACACAGGCAAAGACACAAAGCCTCACGTGAGTATTTTCTCTTTTTTTTTTTTTTTGTTGGTTTCCCGGACAGTAAGTCTCAAACATTTTTGTACGGTTTCCAAAAACAATTACATCGATTTTGTTGGCTCTCAAAAATGTTGAATCTCTCCCCGGACTTACTGTCTCGGAATATTAATTTTGTACGATTTCCAACAATAAAAGATTGTATAGAAGTTCACTGTAGAGAAGTCCGATTGTATAAGAATAGATTTATTCAAGTAGATATACTTTTTCGTTTGTCAATAGACAAGTTCAAGTTTATAAAATAATTATTTGTATTTTTAATATTTGAAATCGATTGAAACAGATGTTCAGCAACAGCAAAAGCAGTCTCAAGCTTAAAATCAGCGACAATCAGCATTTGTCTCACTGTAAGTCTGATTCTCTATATGTCTGTCTAACTGTCTGTCTCCTGTTCTATGCAGATGTTAATTCAAGTTAACGACATACAAAACGATTTGAGTTTAAATAAAAAATATAATAGAAAAAAAAAAATGAATATGAAATAATCATGCCAAGTTTAGTAATTAGAGTGCATATTCATTATTTTATGGGGGGGTGCTACTAAAGTTAATTCATCTCGAGAGAAACTTTATATGTACTATGAAAGATCATGAAAACATTACAGTAATTAATGTATTTGGCATTTAAGTGAATATTGTAATAATTGAATATTAAATTGAATTATTACGATTAAGCGTTGGGAAATGAATATCTTATAAATGAAAAAGATTTTCGTCAGAGGCACTCCGAACTCGGTTTAATTTAGCATCCCTTGTCATAGAGCTAAGCATTCTCCTACTTCCTAAAGTCAAATATAATAATAATACTTATCATCTGAAGGAAATTCAATCAAAAAGGATCATGTATTTTATTTATTTTTTTTTTAGATTTCTGGAAACCAAGTTCTCTTATCGACACAAGTTCATTATGTTATGTAGTATGTACGATATATAATAATAAACTAGTTTTTTCATACCCATTTTAAACTCGATTTAAAACATCTTGACCACTCATAGTAATAGGTAATAGGCAACTTCTTGAATTCTAGTTGTTGGGCGTCTTGTTTTTTTTTTAAGTATTTAGAATTAGTTCTCCTTTCAATAAAAATGTATTCACTTTTTTTTTCGTTCCCAATTTTGAAAATTGTAATACTGTAGCATGCTTCTTTTGGAGGTTTGTTTATTGGGATAGTAATTTAGATACTTTGTAAAGATTTGAAAAAATATTTTATTAAAAGCTTGGATCTAGTGTTGTCTAGTTTTCTGCAATCATCCAAAAGGTGTTGAACCGAGAGACTGTTCTTGCATAGTGGGCAGGGTAGACAGTTTGTTTCAAATCCAAAGTTGGCAAGGAGCAGGGAAGTAGATTGGAGTAAAGATAATTTAGTTTACATAATTTTAAGAAATAAAGAAAAGATCGTTTTTAGAAATTTCAAAACTAAATTCTCAATTATCAACAAATTTATTATGAGTAGTCAATGAAATTTTTGAAAAATTTTCAAGAAACTTCTATGTCAACCCAAGTCTCTAAGAAATATCATTGTCAGGTGTTAAGCTCCCGTCAAGTGCCAGGAGGAAATCAGCAAATCACGTACACAATTATGCCATCCATCTATACTTATAGTTATAGATATTTATAGTATAGTATTGTAGATGCTAATAAAACAACGTGTAATCAAAGTAGAATATAATGAAGAGTAAATAATCAATGACGATGACTACGACGGTGGAGGTGGGGGCGGATGGTTAAGAAAATGTGTCATTTGGAAATGAATGCAGTTTAAATTATTGATGTAACAATAAAAAAAAGAAAAAATTAAAAAAACTTAGACACGTTTACAAAATTATTTAAGAAAAATTATTGTATAAAATATTCAGAGAACACGATTTTTGTTTAGCCAAACGAAAGAATGATAATTATTCTTGTTTTTTTCTGAGCTCATTTCGAGTTGATGACTTTGCACTATTCAAAAATGCATTAATTAAATTGCAGTTAGTTACTTGCTTGATAATGAGTCCATATGGTCATGCCCTTTTTTGTTTTTGTATTTCGTTTCTCAATTGATTGACTTTAATATACGTATGACACTAATATTGACACAAAGACCGATTGAATGGCAGGCAGGCAGGCACAGCTGGCCCTATTAAACATTAGATCTATAGAAAGATTAGTTTAAAGTAGGCGTCATTAGAGCCCATGCACAGATGGGAAAGTGAATGTGGGCTACAAATAAGATAAGTTGTAGTGAACAGGTGTTTTGGATTAAGAACTTGAGGTCTTTATATTATAGTAGTAGTAGGTACTTGTATATTAAATTTAATAAGTTTGTTGTTAGGCAATATTTCCTAGGGTACCTAACCAATTAAGTAAATGAGTGAATGTTGTTTAGCCAAGTTATCGGCAATAGACAAAATTGCATATCAATCATGTCATTGATGACTTTGTAAGTATTTTGCTACCAGCTTAACTATCACTGTCACTGTCACATTCACTGTCAATGGATTCATTATCGTTGTCAATATTTTATTGACATACAATATTCATACATACAATAATTTGACATTTCTATTGCGGAATACTGAAAAATGATGATGCACGTGTCTACTTACATCCCGAAAGAGATTATCATTTCTAAGATATTTTCTAAAATAACCTTGAAAACAAAAACTTTTATTAAAGATGACATTCTCTCACTAACTCAGTCACTTATTTACTTAATAAATTTATGTAAATATTTTGAAAGTTGTTGCAGTTTAATACATACTATAAATACTAAATTTAATTAAGATTTTTATTTCATTTTATTTAAATAATATTTTCTTTTGTTTAAAAAATTATAATATTGTATATCTTAATATGAGTAATGCTTTTGTTATGCTGACTCAGTTAAACCACAAAGCTTAAAATCGAAAAATACTTAAGAATTTTTATGAAATTCTTTGGAATCTTATTCATCAAAGAGGAAACCATTAAACTGGCGCCTAAATATAGTATTAAATTCAATTATCATTTTATAATATTCATATTAAAATTAAACAAATTGCTTATTAAATATTATGAAATAAGAAATTGGAATTTAAATCAGAAATATACTGAGAAAACAAAAATCCAGACAAATCAAAACAAAAATATTTTGTATGACGAAATGTGGTCAATGAACGCGAGCAAAGTAAAATGTACTTCAATGTTTTCATAAGTATCTTTAATATACATATAACTTATTGTTGTACATAAATAATTGTTTGTTGGTTTTTGTTGTTATTATTGTTATTATTGTTGATGTGGTTAAAATGAACGACCTTGACAGGGCAGGTGAAGACGTGTTACATACCTTTTTCGATGTAAGTTTATTTCATCGTCTTCATGTCTTTTATTTATGTATTTAATAATTTGTATTTTGTATGCTTCAAGTATTTCTTTTATGTACAATATTTCAATTGTTTATTTATTTTGATTTATTATATATTTTTTATTTTATTATTTCTTGTTCGATTTGTTCGTGATTTTGTTCACGTCACTTCGACAGACACTTGAATTTTTGTAATATTTTGATTTCTTTTGTTTTGTTTAAGTTAAAATTTTTAACTTGACAAACATGTTTCTTATTGTAGATAACAAACAATATTTATTTAAGTAAACACTTAGATGCTTAAAATGCAGTGAAAAAAAAAGAAGATATTTAATAAAATAAAAACGCTTGAAAAACATGTTTAGAATATAATAAACATTTAATGTGCTTAGTCAAAGTATCTAATAACAATTGTAATTTGTTTAATTAATTTTATTATTTATTTTTATTTTCTATTTTGAATTTTATTCTATATTTATGATTAACAATATATAATTAGGGGGATTAATAATTAATTTTGTTTTCTTTGCCATTTAAGTGAGTGGAAAAACGAGTCATTGATGTATTAATTTTACGACATACGCAAATCTAAAAAATTTGGTCGTCAGTGATTTGATTTATCTGTACAGACTTTACTATAAGTATAAGTAGAAAACAACAGGAATATGAGCTTATTAGTTAATCCATAATTATCATTGTTGCTATTATTTGTTATTGCAATTTTATCTTAATATTGTTTCTTATTGTTACTGTATCTCCTTTTAGTTTTTTGCATAATAAATCACTGCATAACAAGACAGTTGGCCTTAACTGGTTGTCCTTTTCACATTAAGACTTTTATGTTATAAAATTTCATCCATTTGATTCTAATGTTTATTCGATCATTTCATTTTGATGTCTCTAAAATCGCTTTTTAATTTTAAATGAACATTTTTGTCTTTATGTCTCCTTTACATAAATATTGAGGATCCTGAGAGTTTCTTTTTGGTTTATTTCGATTACTATCTCAGCGGATTCTAACTCTGCTACAACTTCCATTTCATTATCTCTCTTATATATCATTCCCGCCTCACGCACTTAGATATTTTGCAACTTAAGCGTCTCATGGCAAAGTCTTCGTACTTCCAAATTTGGTGAGTCATTTCCCAATGTTCCTCTGTTTACTCTTTTTGAATAGACCTTCCAACTCCTTCCTGTCTGCATCTCTATATTAATTCAAATCAGTCTATTATTTTTTTAAATTTTCAGTTTCTGTCTTTACTTTAGTTTCTTTTAGTTCATTAATCTCATCTTTCGTTACTGCACCTTCCAGTTTTTTAAAGAAATTATCTTCGAAATTTTTATTTTAAACTTAGGAAATGTGGTGCTTATTACAGCGCGAAGTTCAAATAGTCTAGTTCAATCTAGAAATGTCCGAATCGACGTCCAAGCATAATAATATGTTAAACCAATCATTTATTTATTATGTCCTTTAGTTATACAAGATCTTCATAGTCATTGCAATAAAATCTGAACTTAAGTTCTTTTATTTTCTTAGTTTAGTGCTGCTTTCAACTTTCTCATTTAGCCAATTATAATATATATGATAATCAGATATCGATATAATTTATTCCTCTTTTTTTTTTGTTAATGGAATTATTAACCTCCAACTTAACTTAAATTTTAATTATATTATTATTATAACCAGGGCCGGATGTAGGGTGAGGTAACCGGGACTGAAACCCCCATTAAATTGATAGTCTCCACAAACCTTGATAATTGGATAATTTCTATTACGAAGATGACTCAAAAAAGTCTAGCATATCTGTCATTGCTCAGTAAAGAGAGTGAAAGCTTGGAGAAATGTATATCATTTGACTTTTTTTTTTGCTTATCAGTCAGAAGAGTAATAAATATGTCTTTTTTTACCTTTAATATAAGTCGGTGGGTTCTATTAAGTCACAAAAGGAATTTCCTTTTTTTTACGTTTTCAATTTCATTCTCTTCCACACCCAAAAACTTGCAATATTTCCCATCAAATTCTAGCACTTTTGATGAGTTGAGAATCATAAATGTGAATGAAAGTTTTATCGAATCTCTGTTATTATCAGATTAAATATATTTCGAATGCTATTGTCCAAATACGAACTCTCTAAGTTATGTTGCTGGGATGTTACCTTGTTATTTAAAGACTTAAAAAGTAAATGCATTTTCATTTTCCCTAATTTATAATATAAAATTAAAAATAAGAATTAAAATAGTATTTACTTACTTTGATTGTTAAATTTTAATTTCTTTGGTAGATTAATATTCAGTATTTTCTTTTTCCAAATTGTATATATATATTTTAATTAATTCCAATTGCACACAATTAATTGCAGAACTTTGAAATTTAATTTGAATTTTCTTGTATATTTAAAATTTATTTTTCTACACTTTTTGTGATGCAACCTATACATTCATTTTACACATCCTTTTCACAAAATTATGTTTTAATTTAAATGTATTATTTAATTACCCATACTTATTTTTTAGTATTTTTTTTTAAATATTTTATACACTATGTTTTTTTTTTTTGGTAAATTGTATTGCGTACGCCAATGATAAGCCGTCGACTGAAGTGATACTCAACGCGTTTAATGTCCAAATAATCGACGTTCAACAATTTTTTTTTGTTTTGTCGTAATCGGTCGGGGTCTCTCAGTTGGAGTCGGTGTCGTTGTCAATGTTGTTGGTGTTGTTTGGTGTTGCTGTTGTTATTATTTGTGTTATCGTACTTTTGTACATCAATTTTTCATTTAATTTAAATTTAGTTGACTTTACTGCATACTCAAACTCACACAAATACAATCAATCGCACACACATACACACAATTTGATACTCAAGTGTATATACATAGATACAAATACATGTGTCTGGGTATGTAAATTTTTTTAGTTAGTGGGCGTCTAGACGACGTTCACATAATATTATTTTATATGATGATTTTGTTGTTGTTGATTTTGAATTTTTTTTCAGTAACAAAGTTTAATGAATTCTTTTCAGTATCTTTTACTTATACACAATGCATTTGTATGCACGCACATACTCTCACAAAACTCACGCATTCAGAAACCTTAAAATGGTTTTTCTTAATGAGCAACAAAAATGAAAAGAATGAGTAAAATCATTTTAAAACAAGTGAATGGTGACAAAATACAAAACAAAACCTGAACATCACGTACTGACCAAAATAAAAATTATAAAAATAAAATAAAATAAAAAAATATTCTCAAACATTCTTCATGACAAAAGAATTTGAAAAACATTTTTTTTTTTTGTATTATATTGATACTAAGTATTATTTTATGCATTACATTTGTAACATATCGAAGGAGATATGAAGGTGAACATAGGAATGTATATATGGAATTACAAATTCCCTTCTTCCAAAGAATTCCATTGAGAGTGTCAATCAATTCTATTTCTATTAAAATATTCTGTAATTTTGAAAATTGTTGTTGAGTCAGTTCACTCGCAGTTCTTTATTTAATAAATATCATATATGTTGTACATAATGAATTAATAATAATTAAAAATACATGAAAAAAAAATCAATTAATATGAACCTTAATAAAAGATTTAAAAACATTTTGCTGTCAAAAATAAATATATTTTATAATAAAAGGGAATCTTTTATCATATAAACTTCACAGATTGTTCGCGATATACATATAACATGAAGATGGCGTTATTTGCCAAAGTTATTCTGGAATGATAATTGTATATAAATATACTTATGTCGGTAAAATCGGCGAAATTGTTTTTGGCAACTGTATAAAATTGATCGAGACTTACTGTCCGGGATACCAATACAAAAAAAAAAAAAAAAAAAAAATACTATACCAGGATTAAAAAAGTTTACAAAGATAGTACAACACAATACAAAACAAATACACATATACATACAAATTTTCCAACAATGTTATCGTTTAGTGATGAAGATGAGGATATCAATTTAGCAGATCGCGAAATTCAAATCAATAAACATAATCTTCGACGAATAATGAAGGTGGGATTCATAATCTCGAGAAATGAGTCGAAGAAATTAAGGCAAAACCACAAAAACCATCAATTTTTGACCCCACAGTGCCAATGCAAAAATATCAGCACAAAAATAACAAATTACAGATTTCCTAAGAATAAAATATCTTGGGTAAAAAAAATTAAAAAGATGCATAATAAAAAAGAATAATAAATATGAAACTGCATCCTTTATCCTTATGGAGATGACTAAATAAATAATCTCAGAAAATGGTGAATGCAGCTGAGAGAGTGAATGATATATTTTTATTTGTACTGTGACTCAAAGTGACTAAAAACACTTTAATAGTACCAAATATTACAATTATATTCTAAATCCTAGAGCCGTAAGATATGTGGGCTTGATGCGCTCGACTTCAATTAGAGTTGCAGCTTCTTCATTCATATGATTTATTAACGTGACTCTATGGGCAACTGCAATTTTTAGTATCACTTCATGGACATATTTCACTTTTAGGTCAGGTATAATGTTTGCACTTCTGCCATACCATGGTGCTTTAACATTCGACCTAAGTACTTTGTGGAATTGTGTTTTTGTTGCTTTGAATGGCAGACCCCCATAGCTTTGCTTTATAACTGCTGCCCCTACTGGTTTTAATATTTGCTTGTAGACTAGCAATTTGTTTTATATGGACAATGCTGATCATTGTCATTTAAAAACTACTATAAAATGATAGATCAATTATTAATACTCATGCTATATATTAAATGTGCAACAGAAAAAGGTCTGATCAAAATATTCTCTTCATTAATAAAGAATACTTTATAGATACTTAAACAATTTTGCTATTCTAGTAAGAAGAGAATTTTATTTTCGATGAAATTGGATTTTATATCTTGTTGTTTCTTTCTTATTTTAATTTATTTTATTCTTTTTTTTATGTTGCGTTTGTCAATGAAACTCATTAATTAAATCAAAAGATTCAATGCTTCGATCTTGTGGTGATGATGATAAGGGATAAAGTAAAAATGTGCATGCGAATTCCATGTCATGGTCTTTATTTTATATATAATTCTATCTAACTCCTGACAACTAAGTTTCCCAGCATAATGATTTTAATCATTCGAAAGAGGAAGTTTTGTTCTACCGGAATCTAAAATGTTTTGTTTTTTTGTTCGAGCTAATTTATGTTAAATTTCAGATCAATGAATTGTTAGATTGATAAAAAGAATTTTCGACTCCACCACCTTCTTTCTGCTTTCAATTAAGGTACTTGATGTGTATGGATAGAGTGTCATGGCTGAAAGATTGGTATCCTAAGTTCAAAAGTGGAAACTTCGACGGACCTTATTATGGGTGTCTAGCTGAGTTCGATTAAGAGCACTTAAATGAACTTTTGTACGAAAATTCATGCCAAGGAAACTGGCAGAGAAATTTGAATGATGTCACACTGTTAAAAAGAAACACTTTCATGAGAAAGGTTCAGAAGTGGGTTTCATATACTTTAAGTGACAAGAACAAAAATCATTAGCCCACAGTCTCCGATGGTTTGAATGCTTGTCACCGCTCAACTAATGGACACAAGCAACTATTTCTTTAACCAATCTTCACTGCCGTATCTGTACATTATCATTTACATATAAAGCAGAGCAAGGAATGGATTAGCCTGGGAACAGCGGGAACTTAGTTGCCAACACAATGAAATACCGGTTGAACTTAAAGAAAATCGTTAAATGGCAATGACAATTAAATCATTTAGTTATTGTCAAATTAAAATGAGTTCTTTTCTTAAGTCTTTTGTTTGCCAATTAAAATTTTAAGATTTATTTACTTTAAATTTAAATTAAATGAAGTATTTTTCTAAAAAGGCAGTCAATTTTATTATGTATAAAAATAAATTATCCATTGCAATTATAGTCTTTATTTATTATTAAAAATCATTCTTTAACCATATTTTATAAAAAGTAGTTTGAGTTGAGAATTCAGAAAATATAATTTTCACATAAATAAAAATATAAATAAATTAAAAATTAATTATCTGCCTTAAGCTGTTGTCGTTGCACACAAAACTTGAGTTGTTTAGCATGAAATTGCAACTTAAGAAAAAAGTTGATGTTAATGATGATGATGATGATGATGATGAATGTTGTATTATAAAGGCAACATTTACTACAACATCAACTGCCAAGCTTATATCACACCGTGTCAATATGTTTTAGGTACTTGAATAAGTATATTTAATTAATAATTTATACGTTATAATTTCATGCTACCGTTCGTGCTTCTGCATTACTTAATCACTCACTGTTTGGCCTATGGTGGAAATATTGGAATATTGTAAGTCACTGGGAAAAAAATTAAAAATCATAGTATAAAAATCAAATTTCAATTGAGAATATAAAATCAAAAATCTGAAATGTTCTCTCGATGAAATGTTAAATATATAAAAATACAAAATGTTTATACATAAGTCAGTCATTCAGTCACTCAGTTATATATTTTTGCGTATAAACAATAATAGGAGGGGCGTTTAAAATATATTTACAACATTTTTATGAAATTAAAAAAATATTTGTTTTCTGATTACAATTTTATGCTTTTTACTTAGTTATGATTTATTGGAAATACAAGTACCATTAGCATACATAATGAATTTAACAGATTTAAATTAGATGTATCTTTGACAATAAAAAGAACATTGTGAATTGAGAAGGCCAACGGGACTCATCATTCTTACAAGGCGGGTATTATTGGATGGTGTTCATATGTATCCACAACATTTGGAAGTTATTCCCTGTAGGATTTACTGTCGTTTTAGAATCAACATTTTGAAAGCCGAGCAGGAACTATATCGGAATACATATTAAGCATAACAATGAAATCCGATGAGTCCTAATCCTTTCTTTCAATTGTTTCTAAGCAAATTATTCTCTTCGCTTCGTTCTAAGACTTGATAAAGACACATCTTGTTGTCTTACAAAGAAAGTATTTTGGAACTAGAGTTTCCCAGAACACTAGAAGAGTAGCTTCTATATAAATAAACTAAAAAAAAATTGGTTTTGATTCTTCTTTTTTCACTTTAATTTCTTGACAAGAATCATGTACTTTAAGTTTGTCGAAACTGACAATTTGCATTACAGTTTCCATGGAACCAATAATTACTCCCTTATAAGATTTTGTATTAAAAATAATAATAATAACATGTATTTGTATTAATACATTTCTTCAGATATTCAAATTTAATATTCAATTCTGTTCCAGATCTTAGGATAAATATCTTGCCAGTAACCTATTTCAACCTCAAACTATAAAAATTAACAATACAGCTGTGATGTTTTAAATTTGCATTTTAAATGTCTACATTTTGTGAACGTGGTGGTTTTACACGAGTTTGGTTTTTGTAGAGTGAGGGATGTGAATGGGAGAGTAAGATTTGTCAATATATTTGCTTGATATCTGTCGCTGAGTGTAAACACAAGCAAGAGACACCGAACAAGAAACAACGATAAGTGTCGCAATAGAATCGCTACGTGTAAAACGCCCCTAAAATAAACACTTTTCAATCAACATCAAAGTTCGAATAATGCAATCTCTCGAAATGCCGGCACACCAACGGTTTTTTTTGGGAGACATTGAAAACAACCTCCCTCAAAACCGTTGAAGATTTCTGGCACATGCTCGAAAATCATCCGAATAGCTCAGATTTGTTGTAAGTAAGACATTTTTGTAGTCTTAACTTTAATTTCTATAGAATTGTTTGGAGGTTAATGCATCTAAAAAATTTCATGAAAATTTGTTTGTATTATTATTTGGAATAGTTCCCATTATTTGTTTGATCAAAAACTTATTAAACACCCCTCATAATTTTAAGTAGAGTTGAAAGTTGATGACAAATGTTAATGTAGTTTCTTTTTGCTTAATGATGACGCTAACCAGGGACAACACTTTATTTATTATAAACTGTTAACACATTTTTGTATTGTATTTGTTGTGGCTTCCTTATGATAAACTATAGTATTTTTTTGTATTTGGAGGCATTAATTTGATTTAAATTTTTTTGTTTTATTTTATTTTTGATGACATTGAACTTCCGGATAAATGACTACATTACGTGTACTAAGTATAAGTATACTTATGAAGAACAGCAAATGTAGACAAATGTAGGTAATTGTGTTTCTACGTGTGATTCCTCCCAAGTTTTTTGTTATTATATTTTTATGATTATTTTCAAGACAAAATTAGTTAAGTTCTAAAAACATGTGAATTGTATTGTGTTGCGTTGTGTTGTGTTGTGTTGGAAGTGAAGGTTTTTTTTTTTAAACTCATTAGAAATTCTAAACATAATAATGCGACGTTAGTTTTATGTTTCAAAACAAATTCATTATTTGAGGGATTGGGTGAGGGGGAGGTTGACTAAATGGATGAATTGATGACTTAAAGTGGTGAAGTAATGATGGCCTTTTCATTTTGTTTGTATTCAAATGTTTGAAAGCAAGTAGTACTTAGTTTTAAAAACAAATACATACATACGTAAATACAATAAATGTGCTTTACTTTGTTAATTTATGATGCCATTTGACTTTATTTAGTGAATGAGAATATACGCGTTTCATTGAATAAATGAGTGAACCAGCGAACAAATGAGTAAGTGAGTAAGTAAATGTATGAATGAATGAATGAATGACATTCCTGGATGATTATGTATACGCTTGGTGGCCTTTGATTTTTCTGAAGGTATTACGATGATTAATTTTATTCTTTTTATTTTTTTATTAATTTTATTTTTGTAATTTAAAATTGTGTGTGAGAAAATTACTATATGCGGAACTTGCATGTGACATTTTTTATAAATTTATGCATAAATTAAGTTGAATACTTTCACAGATTGTCAAAGATACTCAAATACAATTAATAAACAGTCTCTCACCTTGCATGATATCATTGATAATTGCCAACTAAACTATGGAAGCAACCAAAATTATTAAAAAAGAAAGAAATGATTAAAAATCAATTAAGAACTTTAATTCCTGCTTGGCGAGTGCCAAAAATTCTTTAGCAAATGATACAAATACATTAATCAAAAAGATACAAAAATAATGATGATGATGATCATCATTGTCATCAGATGATAATACTAATAACGATAGCATTGTTGATGATAATAATAAGCACAGTGGCAATTTTTTAAAGGCAGCAATAAATGCTTCTCACAACAAGTAAATTGTTGTGAAGAGAATCAAAAAGAATCAAAAAAATTCAAAAAATCATCAAAAATTCATTAAATAAATAAATGGAAATATATATTCGAAAAATAAATAAGTAAAATATAATATTGCTTCAATAATAAAATTTATTAAAGAAAAAAAAAAAAAAACAAACAGATGAAATACGCACGAGGGCTTCCCCAATAAATTTATTGTTTTTTTCTTTCAATCGTAATTCATTGATTCGTTTTGATTGCCTTCCATATGCTCATATATATGTATATATACGTATGTATGTATAATACAAAAGTATCTGATGAAGTTGATCTTCATCTTGTTTAGTTTTGATAGCAAACTAGTTGGGTCTACGTTTCAATAAATTGATGACGACAAGAAGTCACAGCAGGCGGTTTCAACGACAAATTCTACTAGTATAAGGTAGAAGTTTTATACGAGATACGCGTAACGAAAATTCCAAAGAATTTATTAAATATAAAAAAATATGAAAACAAACACAGAATAGCATAAGATCCGGAAGTATATATGAAATGCGTTGAGTGATGATAACAACCACTTTCAGTTAAGTTAAGTCAAGTTGAGTTGAGTTGAATTGATTATATAAACATGAGTAATTAAATGAATGACTTTGCTTTTGGCGCCATTAAATTGAATTTGTCAAGAGGGCGGCGCATTCCAAAATTCTATTCATGAGTAAATCATGCTGCCTGTTATGTATTGTACCTACTCTCTGCTAAGTTATGTTAATATTTAATACTTGTATAATAATCAGATAAATAGTAATTAAGATGAGATGATGTATTATAATTAATCGTTGTAATATAATAATTTATATTGTAAAGTTATCTAAGATCTTCATGGCGATTTAGAACTTTCATTTGCATACTAATATTATTATTTCTATTAATATTCATTTTACGAAAGTGAAATGCATATTAATATTGCTTCAGAGTGAGTGGCATCTCGGCGATCTCATAAGCTATAAATTGCAATCATAAAATTGTTTAAAGTTTTAAGATCAAATATTATATAGATTCTTCTTTTATTACCAGATTGGACTTTTGTTGTTTTAATTGATTAGAATGAATAATGACTTAATGAAGAAACAATTATAGCCTCTTGCAAATCACTCGTATGCCTTCAGTAAGGCATGTATTAGGGTCTACCTGTGTGTATGACTCCAAGGAATTAATTTGTCATAGCAATTACTCTACTTTCTGTTTTTACAGATGACGGTAAACAGGTGTACAGGTTTTATTAAGTAAACCTTCTAAAAAGCCAGCATCATTTTGTAGTACTCGTACTTCTAAAACAGATTTAGGTATCTATAAAAACTAATAAAATTAAAGTTAGTTTTCATGATTCGATTTCCAACTTACACTTCATTGACATAATTAATTATACAAAAATGGTACTCTACATAGAAACTATAATAGGAGTTAAGAGTAATGTGAGATACTTAATGTGATAATTACATATTTTTGTGTTGGGTGTGCAGATGGTAAAACTACCAAATTATAAATATTCTAAACATTCTTGTTGGCTATAGATTTAATGATTTGGATATTTGCATAAAAGATCCTGTAAAGACTTAATAATGGGTAACCCAAATAATTTTCATTCAAGTGCCAGAGATTGGGGGCGTTAGAAAAACAGAAGGAGTAGAGATGGGCTAGTAATGTTCTACAACATGCTACTTCATAGTAATAATCATTAATAAAAAAGTCATTTGATAACATAAGTAGGCAGTCAGAGAATGTAGAATGTTTAGTCCGATTTTTTCAGTGTCCAGTAAAATAAAAAGATCATCTAGCATTTATATTGTCAAGTGATCAATTATAAATTGTACATCTGATCACTTCTATGTTATATTGATAAGTTAAGTCCCAAATTGTCTTCAATGTTCTTATATCTATATGATGTTATATTGCAAGGTGAGAAGGCACGAATATTGTTCATATACGGAGCTATGCAATTCGAATCCTTCAATTCGTCAATTTTCAACTGTTTACGCAAAAAATCCACAGTGGTAAATTCTATTGGTTTAACAATTCTTGTTACTAAATACCCATCATCTTTATTTCATATATGTATCACATTCTTATAATTAACTATTAATGGAGACTGAGGTGTTTCAGTCAATGTTAACAAAAATCAAATGCTTGTATCTTCTGTAAAACTTCCTCCTGCACTCAGCTTCAGTTTCATTATTTTGTCATTATCAATTTTATACTGTAGTTCCTTGTCTGCTGATCACCTTCTATACATCATTCTTCTCATGGCTATTTATTATTGTAGAATGCTTCCGAATGGAATAGGAATTCTATTCAATTTATTTTTTGAATGCTTTCCGCTCAATCATTCTTCATCAACAATTGTGCGTTTGTCATCGACTTCTGATTGTGACGCATTCAACAATTTGAAACGCAACCAACAAAAACCAAAAAAACATAAACAAAATACAAAAAAAATAACCAAACAAACAACAAATGATAATTAACTAAACTCTTAAGTCGCATCAAATTAAGTTGGATTTGAGTTGAAGTCAATGGAATTCTATATAGTAGTTGAGTTCAACAACTGAACAACAAAGATCTTCATCATCAAAACATCGTATTAATTTCCATAGTAAAGCTGACAAATGACAGAATCTTTTCACACTTTATTGTTGTTAATGTTTTTGAAGATTTCATCTGATTTCTTTGTCTTGGCCTTTGGTATGGTTAATGATGATATTGTCTAGACCAGAGTTTCTTAAACAAATTTGAAAGTGGAAATATACACGTAGAACAAAAACTTATAAATTATCGCAAAGTTTTGTTTGTAAGTTTGTATGAGTTTATAGGCTTTCATGCAGCCACTCAGAATTAAACCACTGATCACTTCATCCAAGCTCCACTCAATTCTGGGTCTTCTAAAAGACATTGAAATGCCTTATAGTAATATTCGGCATCTGGCCCAGAATGCTATATTGTTTTTTTATTTGTTTTACACTTATTGTATTATTATATAAGTAAATAACAATTTAGAATACCGTGTTTTGGAGGACCGACACTGTATGTCGTATATATACCATTTATTAAATTATTGGGTTTAGTAGATTTGATGGTAAGGTATTCCCAGCTGATCTCAGAGGTCACCCTTACGCTCTGGAAATAACGAAAAGTATCAACGAACAGAGCCAAATCTCGTTGTAGCCATTTTACCGTGTTACCCAAATCATTAATAAATGTTTCCTTAGAAGAAAGGTCCGTCCAAGAAGAACAGAACAGTCACATGGGAGATATTGAATACTTTCAGATTCGTCCTTATCTCAACAGAAGTCTTTATGAAGGACATGCATCTTTTGAGCCATTAATGCCCTGTTTAGACTCCCATCATTGTCCAAATCCTAATCTTCTTAAATTGTAAGAGCTTAGGGGTCCGTTTCAGTCGGAATCTAAGCTAGAATATCCGGACGACTTTACAGCTTGTCTCTTTTGCCCACTGTATGCTATGCTCTACCTGATTCTCTTCAAATAAATTATACAAAATTATAATTATTTTATATGATCTTCTTTATAGATTCTTGATTTCAGAGCAGTAAGAATTGATTAGCCGAGCAGAAAATGCTTCCCGTAGCACAATTTAAGAAACTCTGAACTAGACTCTAAAAGAAAATCAACGAGTAAATTGACTTTTTAGTATTATTTTTGACAATCAAACATTAAAACATGATGATGAAGTTTGGAATACCAAAATAAAGTTTGGGCGGCCTCACTTTGACTTGAGTATGTCGAGCGCCAATAATTTAATTTAATTAAATAACATTACAAGGTATATTTTTTACTGTAAGGCTTAAGCTAATGGATCGGATTGGATCGATCTACTTGTTTGTTAGCACACTTCCGCATGCTCGTGACTATTTATTATTCAATTGAAGTTCGGTTGGCCTCACTTCATGGCGCATTCTTTTTATTGTTTCGCAATTTTTTACACTTTTATTATTAATTTTGTTTTTGTTTTATTATTTTTTGTGCTAAATTTATATATATGTATTTCTTTTATATTATTATCAAATTTTTATTAATAAATTAATTGCTTGCTGGGCGTATGATTGTCTGAGGTTGTGGGGGAACTATGAATTATGGTTTTTTATTTTGTGTTGTTTGGTAGAAATCAAAAAGACATCAATCAAGAAATCGATTTAAGAGTGGGAACCATTTTTTTTTTCATAGATTATAATTTTATACACAGAGATTTTTTTCACTTTTGGCACGATCCAGACATCAATAGGATGTACGGAAATTTAAAATTTGACCGATTAGTCATACATCATTTGTTCAAATTTTGTTAAAGTCATCATGTGTTCGATATATTGGGAAAGTACGTTGGGAAAGTCCGCTATAATGCTGACACGGATTTACATAATATAATAAATAGTGTTTACTTAGATACAAGTATATAAAGAGTACATAAAACTTAAGAGAGAGTTTCATGGTGAAGGTGTTAGTGTTGGTGAACATGAGGGCTCTTGACCTTAGGCAAAGCTCTTCATGTTTTCTAAATGTTCAAATTGGATGAAACTCAGTTAAGTTTCTTCTCATGATTTATGGGAACACATTTAATTATGAATTAATATTTGATGAAAATATTGTAACCACGAATGTGTATATAGTACTAGATAATTCTACTGAGTGAGAAAATAGAATGTTAAGTCACGTACTACGAATCTCTTAATAATTGAAATATTTATGATTAATGATTATTTGACATGAACTAACAGTTTAACAAATTTCTTGAATTTATTTTAAGCACTAAAATTAATTTCCAAAACAAAAGACTATTTTTAAATAAAATATTATAGATGTTTTTCATTTTATTCAATGAGAATTTAATGAAGTATGAATATTACAATTGAAACAAATACTTAAAAGCTTCTAAAACAAATTAGAATGAATTTAATGAATTAAATATTAATTGAATTAATAAATGGAATAATGAAATAACTAATGAATTATGTTATAACTCAGCGTAATTGACTTAGTTTTTGAACTTCCGGAAACAATAACGAAGAAAAGAATTCAATTTGTTTATAGAATAATAGTAAAATTAGTGATACAATTCTTTGTTATTTATAATTGCTTAGTTATAAAGTAAGTTATTATTTTAAATGTTAACATTTTAGATTTAAAATTTAATTTAGAAAAGGGTTAATGGGTCAAGGTACTAGTTTAATGTAAAGTTAAACTTAAAAAAAATATTGTGAATAGAAATAGAATCATTGGAATTTTGACTTTAATATTTATACTTATTAATTATAATTTTTTAATATTGAAGAAAGCAGGACTGTAAACGAGCTTAGTTAATTCTAAGTGTTGAGCATAAAATTGACTGTAACATGAACAAAGCAAACACAGGACAGTTAACAATAACAATAACAACAACAGAGTTTCCAATCATTTAACGCAGCAACAATAATTTCGATTTACGCTGTTACTGTTCTGCTTTTACTTAAATGTTTCTTTCTTGTGAAGTGCAAATATCGGGTTCAATAAAATTCAGAAGCAAACAAAAGCCTGTTACCCCACATGAAAAACAGACTGATATGATCAGCCGCAAGTCAACTACACTTCTTCTCTGATACTCGATCTTTTGAATAAAAAATGTCTTTTCCTGAAAACCGCTTTAATAATATTATAATTATTTTTAGAAACCCATAAATACTTTTTTTTTTTTCAATTATGCAGTGCAAGAGAATCTACAACATTCGATAGTCCACTTTGGGAGTTGATTAAATTTTACCATTACTTAAATAGCCAAATTGGATAAATAAAGAATAAGTTTTCATATAAATTATTCAATTGTTTATGATATAAAGATTTTAAAAAGACAACGTGATTAATTTTAAAATATATCTCTAACCTTTATACGCAAAATTTGATCCACCAATTACGACTTTTCCGGACGATTTTCCAAACTTAATTTATTGGATTTTGTATTGTCATCAGAATGCCAAGAAGTGATTCTAATTCAGCTTGCAGGATTTGACCTAAACAAACTAACTAACAAACATACAAAGCAAGTTAAATAAAAGCTTTTAATAAAAAGATAATAATAATAAAAAATGTATTGAAATTTTTCAGGATCCCCAAAAAATCTTCTCACCGTGTTATGAACATTTGTAGTGCCAGCTTTTTCTTTGGCATATCAATATAAAAGACCAACTTCTTTTCTGAATCTATTTTGGATATATTCCTTTTTCTTTCTCATCTTTTACACACCATGTCTACACTTCCATTTCATAAGCGATGTGTAGCATATATTCCATACATCGTATCCACGAATGTAAAGGAGAAATTCCGAAAGCAAATATGCTTTCGTCTACTAAATTATTCATAATCTTTCATTATAGTATTATGCAAAATATATTCTGCCAACCAAATATTTATTTTTGTTTTATAATATTTATTTGTTTTTTTCTTTTAGTTTCATTTATTTTATAGGAATCTCAATTGGTTTATCCATCCTATTGAGTTTTTTAGTTTTTTAAAAGTTTCCTTTGGCAGCATTCCTTAACAGTCATATTATAATAATAAACCATAGTAATGTATAAGTAATTATATTTTTATCTGTAAAAATCTATTAAAAACTTGACTTTTTAGTAATGCATCATGTCATCTTCAAATTTTCTAAAGAAATTCAATAAATATGCGGTGGAAGACATGAAAATATGAATGTTTATTATGCGCATAATTTACACAGACGTCCACGACCGACAATAAAAGTTGGGTCAAGTTTGATGTGACTTCAGAAACGTGACTTAAAATTAGTTATTATCGCGTTGCGCTTATTACACATTTAATTATATTTGATTAAATTTATTGCTTAATTGCAACTTTGCACGAGCGAAAAGCATAAAATTCAAATCACAATTCATGTGTGAAACATATGCAATTTTTTTTTATGAATGCAACAAAGTCAAGAAATTATTTCGATTTAACTGAATTCAATATACCTTTCACATTCACATTACAAGAAAGATAAAGCAAAACTAAACATATTACAAAAGGTAAAAACTCGAATTTCTTGTTCCAATATCAAATATTATTATATTACTACGCTTATCTAAAAAGTTTCATTGAAATCTTATATTTTTAACATACAAAATGGAAAACTTAACCAAACCGAAATTTTATATTTTATAGGCACTCAAACTGTTTACAACTAAATAAATAAATATTTTATAGACTCTTGACAATCTGGTTGTTGGTAGTATTTTTCCTCCATCTTTGCTGGGTAGCATACATTTTAAGGTTCCTTCTCGGATTACAAGGAATTATTCCTCTATATTTTTTGGTAACTGGTTTGTTATTTGCATCATGATTCATTTCGTGTTTTATATCAATCTTAAAGGTTGCCTTGGTATCTAACTCTATTTCTTCCGATCAGTTAATTAATCTAATCTACAACTTTAATCCAAAATTATATTAACCGATCAACTTAATCTCATATGCTTTATTTTCTGGTAATTGGAATAAATAATTTAGTAGTATTAAGTTAGCGATAATGTATCTAAATTGTACTACTCTATTTTTAAAGTTATAAATATATTTTTATAGTGCTTGCTTAGTATACTCGTATATGGCTGATGACGTTAGATCTGTAGCCATAAAGTAGTCACTTAGTTTGTATTGCATGTCCACTAACTCTAGAAGTTCAGTATCGAAGTGGATTGAGGTCGATACTCAGTCTTATTCGGATTTTAATGGTCAACAGTTTGCATGCGCTCTGAAGGGGAAACTGGCGTGAGATAATAAAAAGAAAAAAATAGTTTATTCTAATATATAAAAATTAATGATTTGTTTGTTCGTATGTTATGCGCAAACACACTGTTCATCTGATTGCACTGACATTTTGTGGTTGTGTATGGTTTGTTCCCGGCTAGGATAGTTTTGTTTTCGATATGTGTCCCCATTTTCCATGATCCGGGATATTTAAATAACCCCAACAAGTAGACACAAAATAACTGAAATAGCATTTTAATTATCTGATACTCAAATTGTATTCTTTGTTGATACTCAAACTGTAACAGAGAGAATATAGCAGAGGTCGCAAATAACCGACAACCATTTTATTTGGTCTTCAAAAGACCCATTTCTAAAAGATTGATTCGAAAAAATCATTTCTGGACCAGTGACTGATTCGAAAATGTCATTTGACGACCAGTGACTGATTCGAAAAACTCAGTTGTCGGTCAGTCTTTTAAAAATCGGTCTTTTGAAGACCGAAAGAAAAGGTTTACGGTTATCTGTGACCTCTGGAATATAGATATCCTAACAAACGACACATATCAGGCATTTAGATTTATTGTACGTACTAGACATAAAGAAAATAATAGACAATTAAGTCATAACATAACATAAGGTATTGAGACAGATAAAAAAAGATGTTTTGCAATTTAGATTTTAAAAATGGAAATTTGTATTGTAGAAAGGCACTCAATCTGTGCTCATAGATTCGGTTGGATGCAAGCCGTGCTATGCCGGCCGATAGCTCAAAATATATATTAGCTATTATTTAAAGTTTGGATATACAAGAACTCATACAATCCTTTTAAACTATACTGGTTTGATCATTCAAATTTTTGATATGTTATTTCGATTTATGATATTTTGAAATTATAATTTACCCAATATAATGAATTAATGAAATGCACAAAAACAACTCAAGGTATTTTCATTTTTGTCGGGGGACTGCTTCTTCAAATATAATAGATTGTAAACTCCTATTGAAATTGTTTAATTTAAGATGAATAGTTCAAATAATGACAGAGTACTTTGGATGGAACCGGACGAACTGAATCAATTTTACTCACCTCTGTGGTCATACTTACTATTTAAAATTACTTTATGTGATTTAAAATGCGTTACAAAAACCACAATAAAGTAATGATGCCTATATAAAATAGTAATAATAACAAAAAATATTACGTGTGAAGGGTATAAAAATGCATTGATGTTGAGAAGGGAAACATATATACATATGTATAAAAATTATTAATAAAAAATTTGCATTGATTTATTTAAACAATTTGTCATTGTATATCAAATAAAAATTAATTGCATTTTATATATGTAAATATAAGTTTTAAATAAAAAATTATTCACTTATTAAACAAAAATAAACAAAACGAATAATATTAAAGTATGTATTTGTAATAAGTTGTATGTATTAACATTGATATATTATGACTAAAAAATCAATCAAATATTTATTTCCATGTACATATTGTGTATAGATGTTAAGACATGATGTTTTATTTTGAAAATTTAATTTTTTTTAAAATTTTAATTGCATATTAATGAATGAGTATGAACAACTCGCACCCACATAAGTACCGCAGTGTACTTAGTTATAACCTTTGACCTTCGTTTTGTTTCAAGAAAAAAAAATATAATGTAATTAACATAAAGTTTTGATTCTTCTCAGTCAAAGTGATGTTGCCTTTAAATTAGATGAAATAAACATAAAAATAAAGAAAAAACAAATTAGCCATTGTACAAAGTATCTAAAGGTAGAAACATAGATAGATAGATAGATAGATAGATAGATAGACAAATAAATAATATATCTTGGTCAATGGGTTATTATGATAATGAACTCTCAATTACAATTATTACTTGAAACGATAAAGAAGACTTGAAAATACATAGTAAGTATAAAGTGTGAATGAAGTCAATAGTGTAGACACCCATAGATGGATGGATGGATGACCTTTGGTTGTTATATACTTGCATGTTGTTTTTATAATGTGAGTTGTGACCTTCATAGGCATAGAAGATTACCACCAATCATCAACCAAGAAGATTTCACAAGATACAATGACAATGACAATATGATATGATGAGATTTTCTTAAGAAATTCAAGAATCAACAAATTACCAAGCAGCATTTTATTCAATTTATTCAAGTAAAACTAAAATTATTTTTAAAAATCATAAAATAAGAATTTAGAAAATAAATATCCAAATTTATTTAAATAATAATTTTATAAATTATTAATTCAGTTTTTGTTATTGGATTTTTTTTTTTTTTTTTGCTGAGGGTCAGAAGTTGACCTTTTTCGATTCTTTGTTATTGTTGTCTCGCGCTTCCAATTATAAGTCGACGCTCCTTTTTATTTTCTAACTCTTCATCATATAAATTTATGTGAAACTTAAGCACAATTTTAGAGTAGAGTAGAGTAGAGTAGAAATAATGATAAAAATCTTCATTACCACTAATTAAATCTTAATTTCATTTGGTGACTTCTGATGGTGACGATGACGTTGATGAAAATAATGATGACTGACATCGTTCAACAAATATGACTGAGAAACCACAGTAAACTGTAAAATTAATTAATTACTTTGGTACATACATGGTGAATGATGAACTTGAATATAATCATTTCACATGTGAACTCATTTATTGTGATTTATGTCTTAATATTATTTACAACAACAACAACAACAACTGAAATAAGAATAATAAATAAAAACTAATAGATAAAAATAGAAAAACAATAAAAAAAGAAAATAGCAAGTTTTTCAATTTGATATAAATGATAAAATTAAAGTTAATTTGACCAAAGGTTACATAAAATTATATAGCAGAGTTATTCCTATACTTGCTGATTCACGGACTAATAGAGGTGCGTTCTTCCTGTTGGTTGAAATGAAGTCACCTTATGAATACAGGTTTGCCATCTTTGAGCTATGAGATGATTGAGTAAAATATGTAATAAGTTTAAAGAGTTGTATAAAATACCAAAGGTTGGGATGAGATCCAATATCGTTATTTGTTATGACTTGTTTGTCATTGAGCGCTAACCAGAATGTTTGACTCTTCAAAGTTAAATTACTGACTTCCGTTCTGTCTCTAATAAGATGGAATATAATATCACACAAGTAGTGTAAAATATACAACAACCTATAACACATATATGGTAGATGGCCAGACAGAAAATAATTGAAATTATTGTTTTTTCTATGGGGAACAACGGCTGCATCAATAGATAAAAAAAGTACAACATTTCCTCACAAAGTTTCAAAAACCCTGTGACATAGACCCAAGGTGGTCATGCTAATAGTACTTAGTATAAATGCATGATAACAATGAAAAACATATACTTTAATTTGTAATTAATCCAATATAAGAACTATGTATTAACATTAACTTATATACTTACTACATATAGAAACTTGTTAAATTTTATCTATTTAATTTTTCACGAAGGAGACTGGTAATTTATTTTCTTCTAATATTGGAAATGTCTTAGTTGAATAAAATTCTTTCATTTATAACAGTCCAATTTAAGAACTTTTGACCTAATCTTGTTACAGTACTATGTATTAGAATTAACGACCAATTTGCAGTGGATTTTGCGTAACAAATATTCTGTATCTAGTATTATAGAAAATACTATACTGAGTTTTTAATAATCTTCTGGTTTTTGCGTTTAAACCTTCTTACCCACTGGGTCGAGTCCGAGGGGTAGATGTTGCATTATTTTACTCACCTGTCGAAAAAGTATAGAACCAAAAAAGATAACTATGAAACTAAAAGCACAAAGTCATCACTGGCTAATTAACTCCATATCTGGATTGAGACTTGAGTACAAGGTTTTACTACTACATTAACTCTGTCATTAAACCAATTTGGGCGTACGGTTCTGAATTGTGGTGTACCGCTAGTGCTAGTAACATTGAAATTATACAATGAGCCCAATCCAAGATTCTTAGAGCAATTACCGGTGCTCCATCGTATGTCTGGAATGAAGACATCCACAAGGACCTACAAATCTGCTTGTGAAAGATGTATGTTGTAAATCTAAATGAAATTATATGGTTAACCTTGCTCGTGATGTTAATTCACTAGCCGGAGCCCGTCTGCATACAAGTAACTCATCTCGCTCTGCTTCGGAATGATCGTCCAACCCTTTTATTTTCTTAGAGGCCCGTAGTCATAAGTGAACCCCGTAAGTAAGAATTGAAACGTTATTGTTAGTCCATTTATAATTATAAGAAGATTCAATAAAATAACAAAGCAAATACAGAAAAAAATATTAGTCCAACTAAACTTTAGTAAGCTTTCTATGAAGAACTCAACATAAAACCATAAAGGTTTAGTATTACATATAAAATATTTAACCTTTTTTGAATACAGTAATTTTTGTGTGATTATTTCAATATTTCACAGTAGCATCTAAATTTATTGGTAAGTGAAGAAAAATAACAATTATTTAACTGCAAATTATTCGGTTTAAAAACTTAAAAATAAATTAATAGCAAAATGATGTTCGACCTTCATTGAATTGAAATTTTTTTGTAGTTAAAGTTTAAATACAATTGGCGGATATAATTATTTTTATATAGATACAAAGATACTGTACACATCCATGAGAAATGTAAATTGTTTTGCCAACATTCCAAAATTAACCAAAAACCAAGCAACAAATATCATTAAAAGTAGCCATATAAATTAATAAAATAAATAAATATGCCTCGAAAAAGTCCAATGACATTTTTCAAATGATATTTTACAAATACATACATAAAATTTGCAAAATCAGACGACAAGATAAAAAGATACTTATGTATCTAACCAAAAAAGAGTATGTGAATAAACAAACAATTAATAATAATTAAAATTGAAATTGTATTTATTTTTGTGAAATTGAAACTTGAACTAATTTAATGAAGCACACATTTTGGCAAATCCAATTTCGAAACTGCTAAGCTAATGTGATCGTAATAAGAAGTTTATTTCATAATGATGTTCTCAATTAAGTTCACTCAATTAATGTAGGAAGGAAGTAGAAAATGTTCCGGCTTATGGTTTCTTAATTTCTTATTTTTATTATATCACGTGCTAATGATATTTTTATTTATTTTGTACTTAAATATTATTCTTTTTAATTACAGACTTTATAATTTCATAAAAAAAATTGAATAAATCATGTTTTTGTTATTATTTGACCATTTTATTTGTTAATATTGTTGTTCTTTTTGTTGTTTATTATTTTCTGCTTTAAAATTTTATTGAATCATTTTTTTTGTAGTTAAATTAAATTAAAGTATAAAAGGATTATGATGTGTTAAATGCTTCCTTATTGTTGTTCATTTTCTGTTTTATTTTGGTTTGGTTTGGTTTGGTTTTATTTTACTTATTGTTATTTTCTTTTTAATTTATGTGAATAAAATTATGCATGCTTTCATGGTTGTTAAACTTCTTTCTTTCCTTTCCCCGGACCAGGTACTATGTTGCATATACATAAGTTAACATAAATTCCAAAATGCTGTAGGGCATTTACACCTCGCATAGATTAATGGCTGTAGCGGCATGCGGTTTTAGTAGTTAATGAGTATCCGCTATTCATGCCCGCTCATCGAACACCAAACGTGTTCGATTGATTTTGATTTCGTGAGTTAAGTAGGTAAATGGTGAAAAATGACAATGATAGCTAGTTTTGATTTGAGACTCATACAAGCACATAGAGATGTTGTAAGTCTATGAACTTGAAACTAATTTAAATAATTGTAACTCCCAATTTTTAAATTCTGGAAAAAGTACACAATTAAATATTTTATTTTTATTTAACGAAATTTTTTGTATATTTTTAAGGAACATCATTCTTCCTAATTATTTTTTTTTAGCAAGGAATGAGACAATCTGGAATAAAAAAAATCAAAAAAAAAAAATCTTTCAAAACCATCAAGAACACGTGATCCTTGCAATGATATTCTTGTCACTCTCTTTGAAGCATCTATTTTATTTTCTTAATCCTATCCTTATTCTTAAGAATCTGGGTGGGTTGATGGATCCAAAGTTGCATTTTGCTAGAGGTATATTAAACATTCCATCTTAGCAACGCCGTCTTAATTTAATCCGCCTCCCGAAATTATCCAGTCGTAGAACGACTCTTGGTGTCACATTCTTGCACAATCTAATTGTAGGCAGCATCTTTTCCCCTTCTTTGCTTGGTAATATTAATTTTAATGTTCCTTCTCGGGTTACAAGGAATTATTCTCCTATACTTGTTGGTACATGTAAGACTACTTATTTGCAGCATGATCCTTTTCGTGTTTTATATCAATCATACAATCTATACTATGACCTTGTATCTAATTCTATTTCTTCCGATCAGCTAAAATCTAATCTCTTAACTATCCTTAACACATATCTATTTAACTTAATTTCGCACACTTTATATTGAATAGGTGAATTACTTACTATGACATACGCGATCCTTTCTGAGTTGTATGAAATTCTTACAATAAGTTCTTTACCATCCTCTCGCCTGATATCTTTCTCTCTGCGCTTAATACTTATTATGGTCCTTCTGTGCTTTCGGGAATCGTCATATTGCAGGCTAGATGTACTATATGACACTCATTGGTTCCCCAAACCTTACTGCACTAGTTACATTGTATGTCTCTGACCACACATGGCTGTATGTAGGGCCTTAGCTCGCTATTTTGCAAATAAATTACCCCCTTCGGCCAAGGGTTGTTCTTTTAAATAAAATTTTTAGTCTAATTTTAAATATTATCATATTCATTTTTTATTTCCACTTTAAGTTTATTGTTAATTTTTTTTAGCCGATTGTAATTTGTCTTGAATAAATAAATAGTAAATCTATAAATATAATAAAATCGTAGACAGAATGTGTTTGTGCGCGCACCACGTAAAAGTCACTAATTGAATTCAAAATCGAATTACTGAAAGATAAGAAGCTTTATTGTGAGTAACATATAGCGTATTATAAGAGTCGTAGGCCTAAGTAGCTAGTACTCTAATATCATTAGGTACTTTATTGTATAATTTACGTAATATAATAAATAAAATAGAATAAAAAAATAATATTTCATTAAAATCAACCTACAGAATCGGTCGAAATTGAAATTTTGCCTGGGAGTAGGAAAGTGCTTCGGGGCAGGTAGTTTGAAATGTTTTTCAACACGTTCGGTAAAATGTTTGAACACAAGTTATATAACGAAATTCAGGATTCTCCCTTTTTTGTTACACTATTCATGCAATATTGTTGTTGTCGCTATAGTTGACATACGTTGCTTTGATGATGTGTTCTATGTAAACACTCTATTCTTATTACAATTTTTTGTATATGATTTTTTTAAATTCTATTGTTATACTACTTACGTGTATTGTTTATTCTTTCTGTTAATGGCAGCAAAGAACAAGGTGCCAAAGTGAAATTATGTTAAACATGCTTTACGCAGTCAACACTCTCGTTATGCCAAACGTCACTTCTTGTCGAGTATTTTATAAAAATAAATTTGGTCGTTATGTGTACAAATTGACATTTGATCAAAAATTGAAATTAAAATCGTCTTTAAACAAAATTTCTCATAATTTTCGAAAGCTGTACTTTTCTAATTTTCTCCAATCCTTCTTAACCCTCCCCCTGAGCTTTTGTAGCTATTGCTTATATTATTAACAAAACTATCAACTTAAATTAAAGTAACAATAATTAAAAAATCCAACTTATACTAGTAAGTGGGAAATAACAATGAAAGAATTAATAGAATCTAACAGAGAAGTCGCCAGGATGCGATTTTTTCAGCCGTCCCGCCAATCTGACTCCTCCCTTTTTGCGCCGGCTTAAGAGGCGCCTGGCTAATATATTTGGACGATTTTTCAACCGCTCTATATACCTCGTGGCCTGACAATTAATCACATCGCAAATTTTCTGAATTTTTAATTCGTTTTCAAGGTCCGCCGATTGCTAAACCACGGAGCTCCAAAAATCATACGCAATGTCTTGGAGTACGGCAATCTGACCTTCGATATATTCAATTTCGCTGCTATGCTGTACACCTGCAATCGCCAAGCAGAAGCAATTATTGTTTTGTAGATATGCAATTTTTTTTCTAAAGACAATTTATTCCTACTGTTTGGGATATATTTTTTTATTTTTATTTATGTATATGTTAGATAATAAAATTTGTGTAGTACCTGGCAAAGGCTGTAAATAAATTTTAATTTTTTTAAAAATTATGTTGCATACGTTTAGGCTTAAAATATTTAAATAAAAGTTTAAAATATTTCTTGGTTTGTGTTTAAAATTAAATATATTTAATTGTGAACAAAAATTAAAATAAGCTTTTTATAATAAAATTTTATTCAAATTTTTAAATTTATGTTGTGAAGGGTAAAATTCTGTGTAGCAGCTGTAACAAGCAGAACTCACCATACATATATTGTATTGTAAGTGTGATTTGCAAATAAGCAAATGTACATTAAGTTATCAACAAAACATATTCTTTTTTAGTTAAATGACACAGGTTTTTTAAAATAACCTTATTAACAAATAATTACGATATAATTGTTAATACCTGTTGGATAGAGAAAATTAAGATAAAAAAAAATTTGATATTAATTAAGCTTCTCCAGATAATTTTTATTTCATTTGACACTATAGAAATTTCTTAGTCTCTGTACATTTTGCTATTTTACAAACATCAGTTTAAGTCGATTATTTTCCACAAAATTACTTGTTTGTTAAAATTTATGTACTTGGTATTAAATGCAAAAGAGAAATAACTTAACTTAATTATCAATTATCTCTTTTAACTTATGTTAGCAAAAATATTGAGATCTGTTTCATCTATTACAGACTACAGACTCGTAATAGTACAACAATCATAATGGAATATTAAATAAGATAAAGAAAATATAGATTCAAAAAGTAAGTCATAAGTAACAAAAGAATTCATTGTTTGATTGCTTGATTTGTAAACTAAAGTAAACTATGTAATATGTATATCATTATTATATTTGTAAATAACTTTCACTTTCTTTCAATTATTATAAATTATCTAGAAAAGTAATTTAACTAATTTTCGATATTATTTCCAATTCACGTTTAGGGGTTTTATTATGTGAATTGCATTCTGATGAACAAAGTGCAATAAATAATAATCTTTACTAATTGGATATTTAATCTAATCATCATTTGTGAGGTAGTCTAAAATTATATAATCAAGAAATCAAGATGTCTATTTCTAAGCATGAGGATAATAGTATTTGTGCGTTTTGTTGCACATAAACTGAAAACAACTAAAGTTTCTATGTATCCGAGTATGTGGTAATTATCTTTTTAATAATGTTTAATTGACACCTCAATGAAAAAACCAGTTTTCCAAAATTAATTGAAATACATTAAAAACATTTTTTTTATAATAAGACAAATAAAATTACCCATGCCACTAGAATAGGTCCGACTATTGAATACCCTGTAATTCCAAAATCAAAAACTATAATTAAGAAGAAAAATAGACCAAATGTTTATCAAGGATAAAATACCCCTTAAGAGAAACAAATTTCAATAACTCTAATTGTTATTAAATATATGCAAATTTTCCATTGGACAATTCGAAAATAGAAGGAAATTTCTTTCATTGATCTCCAAAAATGAAATTATTCCAAAGTGGATATCAAATAATATTGGTGTGCTAACAACCAATCCTTTCTACCCATGGAGTTGCGCCCTTTTTATTGCCTTTGGTACTCTAAGCAATTTCCAGTTCTTGTTTATTATATAAATGATGATTAGATTGTTGAGTTTATTGACAAGGGAGCAACTCTATTGTTGTTGATGTATATAATTTGTGTCTTAGTGTCCTTTATACAATAGTACATATAACATTTTAATACGAAAGGATTTCTCCATCAAATCTCAAAATTAGTGCAAACAGGTAAATATTGTTTAAAAAATGAATACAAATATCTTATTCGTTAAATAAACTTTATTATTAGTTCCAGAGAAACAAGCTATCGAACGGATAGATCGGATATTTATCCACCTTATTATTCTGAATAATAAAAAGGATATACTTAGATACACATTAAGAGTTTTAACTATCCCCCTTCAGATTGTAGCAGTTGCCAAAAACTTAATATACTCTAACAGCGTTAATCGATTATGGGTATAGGGTATAAATCATACAAAATATATTGTATTACCCATTGAACAGGTGGCTTCTTGATCAAACATGACAATAGGGTGCAGCACATTTAACGCATTTAAAAGAATAATAAATAAATAATAAATGCATTTAATAATAATAATAATTTTTTTAATTTAAACTTTTTTTTTTCTGTAAATGTTTTGAGTTAACAAAAAAAAAAACAACTAAAATGCAATAAATTTTAATAATTTTATGTTTTTAATACAAAAACAAAAACGTGGCCACCACATTGAAACGAAAAACAATAATAATTCATTGAAGTTGTTGATGAGGATTTTCATTTTGCAGTTTCTATTTTGTTTCTAATAATTTATGTCAATATAATTGTCAATAAAAATTGTTAAGAAATTTGTTAGACATCACATATGATTTTCTCACTAAACAAAACTTTATTCATATCATCAGTCCATCAGTCTGTCCGTCAGTCAGTCAGTCAGTCATTTAATCACTTGGCCACTTAATAAATTGCCATCAGATGTTAGTCAGTTAGAATCATAAATGAGGTTTGACTGTTTGTCAAAGTGATGATTTATCATTAGTTCATGAGTCAAAAAAAAAAAAAATGGCAGGCGCCCACACTGCAATTCACTTAACATTTTTTCAATATTTTTTCCATTTTCCTTTTATTGATTTTTCCAATTGAAATTTTAATGGTTTGACTTTGGTTATTGGTGTTATTAATTTTTATTATTAAAAACGCCCAGATATTAAAATATGATTACATTTTGACGATCGTTGGCACTTGACAATTATATTTATTTATTTTCTATTATAATAATTGGTGATTTGACTAATAATAAATGTTGGTTTATGACTAAAGTTCATTAGTCTAAGTCAGTGATTACGATACAATGGCAAATATAATATAATATTTAAACAGAAAAGACTTATGGGGGCCTAAATCTAGAAATAGAATACATAAAGAAGCAATTCGAACTCGTTGATTTTAGACATCACAGTGCATTGCTTTTATGAAACAAAAATTCTTTTTTGCCAAATGTTGTAATTTTTTCTTGATTTTATCAAACGATGCAATTAGTTAGCACATTCAATGAAAATCAACCAACGCGCATCTCAAAAAACTGACGGCATGATCTTGCCTGTAGATAGAACTGTATTTGCCTTATTTGGAACTAATTCCTCCCTTTCAGTCCATTGATTTGGTTGCTTCTTCATCTAAGATGTGATATACGGAAAAACTCAACTTTTTTGCTGTGAAACTTCGCCAAACATTCAATTGAAATATCCTGACGACGCAGTTTTTGTTCTATTTTCACATCTAAATTTTCAGTCAAAATACATTGTACAGTACTTTTTATGTCTACCATATCTGCTATTTGGTCTAATTTCAGTAGGAGGTCATTAAGTACTACTTTTGCCGTGGTCAACCCATTAAGTCAACCGACCACTGTGATATTCGTTCGATACTCGTATGGCTTTATTTTTGGTACACTGTTCCACCCAATATTTTACTATTGTAAATGAAGCAGCTGATTCCCCCCGGTTGGACTGAGGCATTTCTAATAAAAGTATTTTATCACATACAATTAAACATTTAAATTTAATGGCTGCCAATCAAATATTAAACTAAGTAGCGTTTTCGAATTTGAAACTGAAGCTTTATAAGGTTAATATATACTTTCTACCATAGTCATTCTTTTCAAATATTAAGCGTCATATATACGTACTTCTAGGACTATCCTCATATTATAAAGTCCTTCAATGTTTGAAATATTGTAATATAATTGAAAATAGAATCTTTACTTAACATTCGTTACTAGTTTGGAATTCAAGATTTTGTCAAAAGGTGAAGAATGAAATTTTCCTATTTACATTTTTCAAGTGTATTAATCATGATTTTACTTATATAAAAATCTCACTTAAATAGAAAATAGTAGATTAAACTATTTATATTATTAAAATACTTTGTGAACAGATTAATGATAAGTATTTTAATTTTGATGAGACTAGTTCACATGGTTCACTAATAGCCTTTTCACATCGAACTGATTCAATGTAAATCGGTTTTGCATTCAGACTGGCGATGCTGGATCATGAACAGCTGTTTTTTGTTTTGGTGTGAAAGAAAAAAAGAGCGGTAGTCTGTCGAAAATGACAATTCCTAACCGGAAATGACCGAAAATTTTCAAACACTATCAGAAATTTGCCACCCCTGTTTTGATTCACAGCCGATTCCATTGCTGAATCTACCTGAATCGATTCACATTCTACAATAACAACTATCATTTTTCCTTGTGGTTGTTGTTCGATTCAATGGTCGATTCAACATAGAATCGAGTCACGTTCGGTGTGAAAAGCCTTTAAGATGAAAATTGATATATAATTCATGTTTTGCAATTTTAAACAAATTTGTAGGGCTTGAGGTTCCCGAACACTAAGCAAACAGAGTAAATAGCCTTTGAGACTTTTAATCAATGTATCAAGTGCCTTGTCTCTGGATGTGTTAGTCAACTCACTTAAAGTTTCTTCGGAGAGGTCGAGGCAATCGACTTCGTCAAGCAAGTGCGCGATGTGTTGAAACACTTTTTGATAGAATTCAGTCACACTACTGTTACACTGAGCCAACGTGGTGGGCAGATACTCAAGCACTAAACAAAATCAGTTTAGATAATTCAAAAATTTCAATCTATGTTCCCATGTGGATGATGCTTATTGGTTTGTCAAATCACCGATGACTTTTTAAGAGATCGGTTTTCTTAGCAAAAGGCATTTAGTACGACTTGAGGCTCATCCCAATGATCTTATCATAGACATTCTGTATTAGGAATCACTCGCTACCTTTCAGCTTCATTGAACTGTAGGATACTAAAATATTTTTTTTTTATTAAATTTTTAAGTCAATTTTCATTTTAATAGAAAATACTGTTGTGAAAGTTGTTGAAGCTGTTTGCAAATAAAATATGTATATGTATATAAAAAATCAGCCAAGTGTGAGTCGGACTCGCACACGGAGAGTTCCGTACCATCGTACAAGATTTTTTGCTTAAAATATAAAATTATGTGCATATGTAATAGCCTAAAAGTATACTACAATTACAGCTTAAAAGTATACTACACAAACAAAAAATTGTTAAGCAAAAGGTTAAATTAAAGAACAATGCTTCTAAAAATGTGTATTTTTAGTATTTGTCGTTCTACACCCAAGTGAATTACACACTCTGTGAAAATTTCAACTCTCTACCTATTACGGTTCATGAGATAGAGCAGGAGACGGACGGACGGACGGGCATCGTAAGCTTAGTAATAGGGTTCCGTTAGCTCTCTATGGATACGGAACCCTAAAAAGAGTCTGCAAGAATTGGAAATTACAGTTAGGAAGAATTATGAAATTCCTCTCATCGCTTAAGAAATGAATCATTCTAATGCAATTCAATACACAATACATAAAACACATAAATTTATATAAAAGATTCTACTGTGATTCTTGAGTAGTGAAGCTCGCTAAAGAAACGTAACACGTGCTGTTGATTTGCTTTGGAATTTAATTCAATTGCACTTTTGCTTGAAGACAAGAAGAAGAAGTAGAAAACACTTTGCAGATAATAAATTATATAATTTGAATGGAATACAAATGCGAATGTGAATGATGCCAGACATCGATAATTGTTTAAATACAATATACGAGTATGTAGTATATCGCGATGCCAACCAATTGAAATAAATATTTTTTTTTTTTACACAAATGTGTGGTCTTCTATTTTGAAATACATTATAAATTATAAAATAATAATAATGTGTCGATCAACTAATTGCACTTGGAATTAAACAATGATAATAAATTTAAATAAAAGTGGAAAAAAATTCCATATAAGGTGACTTTGGCAAGTGAAAATGGCGATTTATTAACTTTGATTATATTGTACAACAGAGCAAATTTAGATTAAACGCCTTCGGCGATAACCTTGAACTGTTGATTATTGGAAGGTGAAGCCTGAAGACATTACAAACTAAACATAAGGCTTTTGACATAAAAATCAACTCACTTGAATGCAACAGAAACAGTAGAAACAGTGAAAACAGCAGCAGCTGGACCACACCCAAAAACGTGGGAATCGGATAACATAACATAATAAAATAAAATGAACACCACCCTCGCAATTCTGACATTTTGCATGTTTTTTTATTATTAAAAAAAAAATAAAAAATAAAATAAGAATTGTTGCAAAAAAATTAAATAAAAACACTGACAGCTGTAAATTTTGATTGATAACTTCAATGATTTGACATCTGGACAAATATTCTAATTTATTTAAGAACTTAGCCGACAAAACACAAATGAGGGAGCAATTTATCTTAGAATTGAAGTTAAAACTACAAATGCAATTCTTGACTTGCAGTAGCAGCTATTAGCCTAGAGAGGGGGGAATAAGAACTACTTCTACCCAAATCAGAAATTATTATAATATTTAGTAATTTGTCCGTTGGTCTAAGCGCACGCTAGGGTCCCGACCTGACCTTCTCTGATCCCCCCACTCGATACGCCCATGAAAAATATACGCCTGCTTAAGCTGCACATTATGATTCTTGAAAACTGGGTCACTTACTCACTATTCACAATAGAATTGAGACCATAAATACAATACAATAAATGAAAAAATCATCTATTCATATAAGATACTCATTCATACAGAATAATGTTTGTGGTTTCTTTTATTTATCATTAATCATAATTATAAAATAAGATACAAAAAGAAAAGAATTGAGTAGAATAGAACAGAACAGAAATTAATAGTTTAATTGCGTTTTGCAATTTGTCACAATTTGTCAGCTTTGGACAATTATTAAAGAGAATTATAAATGTAAATAGATAAATGAATAGGTCGATGGATATGTGTATAGTAAGTATGTATATAGTATAGTAGGGTGTTATGCTTAATTATAAATTTATTCTTTCATTTAATTAAATAATCAATGGCAACATGAATAATAACAAGCAAACAATCATATTTATTTATTGTACAACATTTACATATAAACAACATCTCACTTTTGCGAATAGTAAAATATGCATACAATAAAATCAACTTTGATTCGATTCTCGAGGCTCAATAGCTCAAGAGCTCAAAGTAGAGCAAAACTAATTGAAATGCATATGAATCAATGAATCAATGAAAATGCGTACGATCCAAACACATAACAAGAATAAGTGGCAACTGCATGTCAAAGACAACAAAATGCAATTGAACATGCGTGAAATGTCAACAACAATTGTTGCAGTAGCAACAACTTAACAGATACAATCACCATATCCACAACTTCACAACATCACAGCTTAACAAGTGGCAACTAGTAGCTAACAGCAACATGCCACAATGCCACTCAAACTTAAGCCAGCCTTCAGTGCAACGCAACTCAATGCGTGTGGCACTATTTGACATTTGAAATGTTCACACAGATACAGATGCGATAGATACAATTATACAGTAGTTTGCAAAATTAAGTAACTCATCGTCACTTTGAGAATAGAGAATCGACTACAACATCTACTTTATCGAAAAAGGAGATGAGAGAGTTAATTATATCAATTATACAATAGATAAGATTTCTCTTCCAGATCACTGGAGGACTTTGCGACGGACTTCAGCCAATAAAATACAACAGTTTCTAATAAATAAATTATTTTTAATATATTACACATATCAATCTCAATTCAAAAATTTGCTTATTCACCTTTGGGACAGTTGCAAATAAAGATTACAGTTGATTTTATACGTGTAATACATATTTTCTAAATATTTCGTATCAGTTCCTCTTAATATGGTACTGGGAATATTAATCTATTCGTAGTGCACTCTGCCCTAAAGTTCATCTTCTGTAGCTCTAATCTCTTCTTCCCTACAGACCATAGATATGCATTCGGATGGATTTTTAGGATTTGTCCTCATTGGACCAGAACCATTCTGCGGGATGCCATGGAGGTCTACAAGGGCTGAACTCGAAAAATGACTTGTTGATATTGAATCGCAGCAATATTGGGTTAATACAGAAAATATTAGAGTAGCAAAAACCTTTTTGCCAACCAGAACTCGCAAAATAATTCAAGAAGTACTGGGACTAACACGGAAAGGTATAGTCTCAGGCTTCTTAACTGGTCATTGCAAAGTGTTAAAACATTTACAAAATGTTCGGGTCACTCGACACGATCAATGTAAATATTGCAATGAAGAAGAGGGGACTGTGAGGGCCTAATTTGGACGAGGCTCCGCTATCTGGGTTTGCGGTATATGGAACCAAATGAAATTGTAGGTTTGCCTCCGGAGAACGTGTTGTAAATCTTGATGCGATATTCATCAACTGTTGTTGGTGGTCACAGTGTAATCTTAGGGCGACTACTTCATCAATCAGTCATCTGACTTTGTGTCACCAGCTAGATGGCTAATCTTTTCACATTTTGGGTTATGGAGAAGTATCCACTTTGTTTTAAGAATGTAGATAGATTGAGGTATAATTTATTGATTATTATCTCTTTTCACAAAACAAAAAATTGATACATATACATACATACATGTATGGAGGTCTGATGAACATTTACTCAATTTGGCAAACTACTGTAGATACAATTATGTTTGTGCGTATAAATTATTTAAATAAATTCTATTTTAATACGATTTCAATGGAAATTAATAAAGTCTGAGTTCAAAGTTGAAATGAATCAATTAACTTTGTCTTAGAAAAGATAAAAAGAGTTACAAAGTTATAAAACCCAGAAAGAGTCATGAAGATTGTGTATGCAGCGAGAGAGAGAGAGGGAGAGAGAAAGAAAGAATAATTTAAATAAAAAAATGCATAAAATAATAAAAACTAAACTCGATTGTCAGCTTAATTTAAATGCAACAAATGAACAAAAATGACCAAAAACTCATTATTTATTATTTATGATTTTGTAAATAAATAAGTAAATAAAAATAGTAAGTGCTGTTGTTGTTGTTGTTGTTTTACAATAATTATGCATAATAAATAAATATGTCAGTTGACAGATAGATTGACTGATAGACAGACAGAGGGACAGACGCTTGTCAAACACTGACAGTCAAACAGTTAACATAAAATAAAGATACATGTTCATTTAAATAAGAACCTAAACACATTATGTTTAAAATGAAGGATAAAGACAACAATATGATATATGACGTTGACCTGATTTTGAATATTATGCATTTATTTATGATACCCTACACACAGACATTCATAGTTCATGGGGTATGTTTCATTAATGGCAACACATGTTATAGCACAAATAATTTAATTAGTGACAGTAGTATCGAAAATGTTAATAGTAGCTTAATTGATGGGTAGAGTCATTGATGATTCAGTTGTAAACCAGCCAATATTTGTCGATCATATGTTGAACTATAATATATCCGAATGTACCAAAATTGGAAACCCTTCTTCAAACTGCCAATTTGAAATCCAAAATGATTCTGGGCTGGTAAACTGAAGTTCTTTTATTAATTCTCTTGAATGGAGTCAAATTCATCTACCACAAATAGAATAGTATACCAGAGCCTCTAAAACTTTCAATACCAAACTGCATAAAATTTGTGTTTTAATTTTAAGTATCACCCACCTTTTCAAAGAATTGTTAACAATGTGATCCGAAGAGCATAGTTTGAATTGCATATCTATGAATATATTTTTCTTTTATAAAATTCTTTTCTTTCTTAAATTTATAATGTAGTTACTAATTATCTTCCAAAAGGAAAAACTTTATTGTAATAAAAATGATTATCTTATGAATAAAGAATTATTGTAATCTAGATTTTGGAATCACTTTCTCCTGATAAGTTGTAAAATGATGTCAATATTAAGAGAATTCAATAGTTGAGCATGCATGACTACAAAGCATTCTCATGGTTTTTTTTTAAGTTATTTTATTTATTATGCATTTAAATATTTTTATTTAATGTTAAACATTATTTTATTTCATTTTTTTACTTATTTTTGTTGTTGTTGTTGTTGTTACTTGTTCTGGAAATCACACCTTCCCAAGTAAGATCGGTGAGAATTCTGATAATTTTTTTGCATAATGTGTTTATACTAATATTAACAAGTACGAGTATGTACCCAAATTGTTGGAAATCCCAAAAATGAATTCGAGAAAATAGAAATAATCAGCTTCCTATTGTTCCTTGGAAGAAAACATTTCACTAAGTCCTATAAGAGTATAAATTACTGAAAGTACTTGCCATTAAACATACTGCAAATGAATTCAGTTTTAATTTCTTTAATGCTATTATTTTGCTTAACTAGAATTACAATCATGTGCTCTTTAAAAAAAAAAAAACAACAAACATTTCGACACAATCTGTGTTAAAAATAGAAGAAAATGGTAACAAATATAACACTATTATTAAAATATACACTTTTTTTAATATTTAATTTCTGTCGAATAAAAATTGTCAAATGTCAGAAAAATTTATAAAAATATTGTAGTTGAAAAGAAGACATGTGACTCCTTTTTCAAAATGAAAGACTGTCTCCCAACAAAGGTATTCAAATGTCTAAGATAAACAAAACGGATTGCGGAATTGACGAGAGCAAAACATTAACCAAAAAACATCTGGAGGAGCAAACTAGATAAAGAGTGACATTTGAAGCTAAATACGATTTATTTATTTTTGCAACGCAATTACACTGACGATAAGCCGTCTTACATACAACTGCAATCAAATCCAATTGCTCATATCCCCAACAAAAAATCCAGTTAGTCAAAATAATATAAAATACTTTATAGAACTAATAAATAATCTTAAATTAATTCAAAAAATATAATCTACATAGCTTTAATTTTAGTCTTAGGACACTTAAATTGTAAATACAGTCAAACAAACTAAGATCTACCACCTAGCTCAAGGCCCTAGTTGCTTCAGATTTTTATTGTAATTAGAATTAAGTTCTAGTCTACAATAGAAAAAAAAAAAAAATAAAAAAATTTGGGCAAGTAAACTGGTATCAGTTCTAAAGTTGCTAATTCTTCTAATTAACTGGGAAGTGAATAAATGAGAAAAGATTGTCTATAGAAAATGACTTACGAGTCTTATCACATATCTGGGTTTAAAAAAAAAAACAATTTAAATAAAGAAAATCATAAAAATAAAGACGACGTGAAAAAATGAACGTTATTTTTAGTATCGAAAAATTAAATTCGTTGAATACTCTTGTTACTATGAAATTAACAAATAATATTAAAATGTAATTTTTTCCATTGGAACAAAAAGCGAACTTCTAAAATTAATTAAAAATTAATTTTCTTACGCAATTCATTCATTAAAGTCAGATTTATTAAAATGTATGTTTATCTTCAATATCGTATATCAATTATTCAATAACTCAAGTCGAAAACATATTTTTTCTTTAAAAAAAGACCTTAATATCAATTTTCGAGTTATAAAACGGAGAGACTTTAAAAGTAAAAATTGGTCAAAAATTACATTTTTACCGTCAAATATAACGGTAAAAGGATATGTATTTGAATAAAAGAAAAATGCAGTTATCTATTTTAAAGTATTTTTAATATTCATAGAGGAAAGTCATATAAAGTGAATAAAAAAGAGATATGTACTATTAATGTTTCAGCCTCGGAACTTATTGAGTGATACCAAAAATTAAAAAAAGCAATTTTTTTTATTCATTTTTTATGACTTACCAGTTGTTTATTTTATTTTATTTTATTTTATTTTATTTTATTTTATTTTATTTTATTTTATTTTATTTTATTTTATTTTATTTTATTTTATTTTATTTTATTTTATTTTATTTTATTTTATTTTATTTTATTTTATTTTATTTTATTTTATTTTATTTTATTTTATTTTATTTTATTTTATTTTATTTTATTTTATTTTATTTTATTTTATTTTATTTTATTACCATAATTTTATAAAATGGATTTAAAAATATTACTTCAATTTTCTTTTGTTTCAATACATATGCTTTTACCGGCAAATAACCAGTGAAAATTGTCCTTTTTGACAAATTGTCATTTTTAATATTCGCTCTGGTTCCACAAAAGCAAACTTTGGTGAAAAAAATTATTTTTCCCTTAATTAGTAACGTAGAAGAAACCAAAATTTGTGACGACTTGTGTAATTAATTGTATCACTCATTTTTTAGAAGGAAACCCTTTTAAAGAGAATAAAAGGTATTTATATTATATCAAACTCTTCTTAGAACAGGACATAGCGACCTAACGCACAAGCACCTTCTCAAAGGGGAAAGTAAACCAAAATGCCAGTACTGTGGGGGTTACCTCTCTATTAAACACCTACTCGACAACTGCATATACCTTCAATCGATAAGAGCTAATATATTTGGCCAATCCACTCCGTCAGTTGCAATCGCCAACCCCAGACTGGATAACACAATAAAAATATTTCGATTCTTAAGGAACGGAAAACTTTTAAACCGCCCATAAATTGTTAAATAAGAAGGTCCAGCAGCTAGCACCCTATTTTTTTATATGTATAATAATTAATAATAATAAGTAAATAATAATTTTTATCAAAATAATTTTTTCAGTGTAATAAAGTCAAGTATCATGTTATTTTTAGAATTGAAAGCGTATAGAACAGAGCTTTTGAAAGCTTTCAATTATTTTCCATGTAATGATTTTATTTCCATTATTTCCCCTTAGTAAATTTAAAGTAATAGGACAATAAGTTGATTTCTCTTAGTTGTTTCAATTCTAAAGAAACCTATAGAAAATTATATATTTCTAAAATAATGTAGATGTATGTATTTACTAGTATGTAATGATATAAAAGTAAATAAATCTTTATCATAGAATGATATTCTCTGCTAAGGTAATTTTACTCAGAACTCATTTAGTAAAGGGAAAAGGTAAGAATAATTGTCAGTATATGTACATTAGGACGCTTACTCAGCGTGAAGAAACAAAACGATCTAACTATATCTGTTCATGTGTCCGGCGTCTATTTCTCAATAACCAAAGAACTAAAAAAGTCAAATAACTCCCAATTTCCTTGATTGTCTCACCATTTTAAGAAAAAATATATTTTATAAAATCCTTTTTGCACAGGAAGGTTAATACAAATAACATCTATCATAACTTCCACAGTTTTGGAGATATTGGTTTGATTATAACGTAATAAACTTGTACTTTGTATAGAAATAAAAGCATTAATTAACATATCCTTTCCATTTTCATAGCAATAACAAATTTAATTAAATTCATGTCTTCAAGAAGTAATAATCATAAATAGTTTCACGACTTTAATAGATTTTGTTTTGTGCGTACTAAGTTTCTGACTAATCTGAATTTATTAGAAGGTTTTGTTGAGGCAGAAAAATGGAGAAATATAATCCAAGCTAAAATTATTGTTTATTATTATATAAAAAAGAAAGTTGGGAAAAAATTTTATAATTTCTGTTTAATGAAGTTTCTTGTACCACCCATCAAGTTAATTCATTCAGGAGCCACAGAGAATGTGGCCACTATAATTATTACTGGTTGGATGCTAGTAAGTCAATTTTAACTAGAGAATGGTGTGCCTATAAAATAAAGAGATTGACGCTAACAAATCATTTTTAACTAAGGGGAACATCCTTACACCTTACACCTCAATTGTCTGGCCTGATCCTACCATCGTGTTTAGTATTGGTATAAAATGAAAATTCAATCAACAAAGTTACCTGATTATTTTTATATTTCTATAATACATCAATATTTTTGACAAATATTCTTCTTTTTTTTAGGGTTCCGTACCCATAGGGAGCTAACGGGACCCTATTACTAAGCTTACGATGTCCGTCCGTCCATCCGTCCGTCCGTTCGTCTCCTGCTCTATCTCATAAACCGTAATAGGCAGAGAGTTGAAATTTTCACAGAGTGTGTAATTCACTTGGGTGTAGAACGACAAATACTAAAAATACACATTTTTAGAAGCATTGTTCTTTAATTTAACCTTTTGTATACAATTTTTTTTTTAGTATACTTTTAAGCTGTAATTGTAGTATACTTTTAGACTATTAAATATGCACAAATTTTATATTTTAAGCAAAAAATCTTGTACGATGGTACGGAACCCTCCGTGTGCGAGTCCGACTCACACTTAGCTGATTATTATTTTATTTTTTTTTTTTTTTTGCATACAATTATGTACATACTCGTATATGTATTTTGATAAAATGTTAATCAACGGAAACCGTTTTGAAACATTGATAGGATGAAGTGTTCTGACCCCACAGTGCCAATGCAAAAATATCAGATGTAAAATAACAAATTACAGAGTTCCTAAGATTATAATATCGTGGGCAAAAAAAGTTTTAAAAATATACCATATAAAAAAGAATTATAAATGTGATACTGTGATGTACATCCTTATGAAGATGATGAGATGAATAATCTCAATAATTGGTGAATGCAGCTGAGAGAGTTAATGATATGTCATCGATGCCACACAAATGCTGATCATTTTATTATGAATTGATATATATTTTTTTGTGGTACTGTGAGTCATGTATTAACAAGTGACTAAAAACACTTTAATAATACCAAATATTACAATTATATTCTAAATCCTAGAGTTTTTCTGAAGCCGTAAGATCGGTGGGTTTGATGGGCTCGACTTCAGTTAGAGTTGCAGCTTCTTCATTCATATGATTTATTAGCGTGACACTATGGGCAACTGCAGTTTTTAGTATCCTTATTAGTTCATAACCATGTGCAATTCTTCCCTTCCCGTGTTCCTTCCATCGAAGATTGCAATAGAGTGTCCTACAAAAATCATTGTCCGAATCTGCACACCATCTATATAAAGTGGTATACTCGTATGCTGTGTTGTTATGCATAATCACTTTAACGTGTATTTCGTGTGTATATTGCTTAAACTGAATATATTTAGCACTCTTTAAACTAACCCCATAATACTTATACTAATGGATGTCAACTTTGTGATTTTTTAATGAATTAACAAGTCTGCCCAATAATCCTCGGCATTTGTTTGTTTACATTCGTGAATACGAAAGCAGCTGATTCACACTGAATAGACGATTAACACAATCAAAAATCAAAACAGGTTGTTCACGCAATTGTGTATGAAATACACGTTAATAATCTTTACACGTTGGAGTGAAGACCCTAATTATGATATTTTAAAAATAGCAACATTCTTTTTTCTTTCAGCTAATAAATTTGTCTTTTTTTTTTTGTAAGAAGATGGACAACATTCATTAACTTGAATAATTCAAATAAATACAGTTATTCATCAATAACGAAGTTGTTTTATTTAAAAATGTCTAAAATATAAAAACTGATCTCAATAGTAGTTGAACTCTGAGAAAAATCATGACGTCTTTGGTGTGACAGACGTAGAATAGAAAAGGAATGAAGAAAAGGAAAGATGCCATAAATGACTGTAATATTATTTATGTATTCTTTTTTTTTTAAGTCAAAACTCTTTTTTTAGATATCATTATAAATTCATAATCCATGTCTGCTTACATAAATACAATATCTATAAAATATAGACATAGGCATATAATTTATGGGTTTCTATGTTTTTTTTTATTAATAAAATATTTAAATATTTCCGTATAACCTTGACGTGATTTCTTTTCTCTTTCTAAATTCTATTTCTCTATCATTTTATTTTGTTTTTGTATTTTTTTTTTTTCGTTTTGGTTTTATAATCCATAATTTGTATTTCTTAATTTTATGATGATGGCGAAGTTCAACATCATCGAATTACAGTCTGATACGATGACAAATGACGTTTAGAACACAATTAAACCAAATGAAAACATTAATAATAATAATAATAATACAAATACAAATAACAACAAAACCAAGTTCAATGCCAGTCAATACTCCCAAACTCTGATAATCATCATCAACATCAGCAATATTTGTGCATTTGTTTTGTTGTTTTCTATGGACTTCTTACAAAAGCAGTCAATAAAGAAATAAATAATAATTCCCTTTAAGCAATTAATCAATGTATCTCACTCACAAATTAAAGTTGTTTGTGCTTTGGAACAACTTTTGTGACATTTTTAGCCAAAAAAGTCGCGTAAAAATTAACAGGTTCCAAGCGAGCGCTGTATACAGGCGAACATTTAGTTCCTAAGCCATTGGGATCGATTATAATCAAAGAACAAACAAAACAATTTTAATAATCAAAAAAAATGGGGGCGTATACGCAATGTCAAAAAACAAGAAATAAAATTAATAAAATATTAAAAAAACAAAGAAATCAAATTTAAAAATAAAAAATTGTTAAATAAAATTTAAAAAACCCGTTTAAATTTATTTTTATTTAAATTTCTTGATGCTTGTTTCGATGTTTATTTTGTTGTTATTGTTGTTGTTGGAGAAGAACCCTCCTTGTGCATGCTGCATAAATGCACGTGTGCGCAAATTAGCAAAATCAGCAGCAGAAGCAGCAGAACCAACAAGTGCATTAGCCAAGAGAAGACAAACATAGAGAGAGACAGAGAGAGAAAACATGTTTACTAAGGAGAACGAATCTGAGGTTGTTGTAGACGTACAACATTATTTGACAATATTTGGGTTTGTTCAATTAAATTGATATTTTTTAGATGACATTGAATGATTGTCCAATATACATATAAGTTGTGCAAAGTGAACTTTCAATATTATAGCGAAATAAACTCAGTTGTTGGGTTTTTGTGACATGGTGATCATGATGAGTGATATCAAACTTTACTTGGGGAATAATCGGAAGATGAAGAATCAAAAGAAAGGAAAGGTTTAGAAAGATGGGATCTATTTACGAAATGAGTATGACATGCCGAAAATAATTTACACTTTACTGACCTGGTTAGTCTTTAATCTCAATATCTCTTGCCGATAGTGAAAATTTGAGCTATGCAACCACGCGTTGCTGTGGGTCGATCTCAAAATTGTGTCCTCTCATGTCTAGTCCAGTCTATATGTTTTGTACTTTAATCGAATTTAACGTTGCGTCAAAATTTCAGAGCAATCAATAGAGTACTTTTCACAAACACAATTATAGCACAATAACATAGTACATCTAGTGGCCGCTTAAGTATGCTGGAGGAAGCTTGATAACCCACAATTCGTGGGTGTGTGCACTTTTATTTTAAATAAAATAAATAAACAAATTTTGGTTATTCTGCAATTTGTCGTTGTGCGACACAGAGAAAACAATTTTCTCAAAAACTAAATACTCAACAAACTTAAAAGAGGCAACATGAGACATGAATACAATACAATACAATACAATACAAGAGAGTTAAAATTTAGTTAAGTTTAGTTGTTGAGTAGCAACAAACACACTATATATGAGAGTGTTTATTATTGTTTTAAACAAATTCTTATTTAATAAGAGAGGCAAAGTGGGAGAGATGTACAAGAGAGTGTGAATGGCAAACAAGAGATTGGCTAAAATGCTTTAGATGGCTGCACTTCGTGCGCAGTAAATATTCGTAAGCACAACGCGTCGGTTCGGCTAGCGGAAAACTTTCAATAAATTGACGACGAAACCGATGAACGACTACAACAAGATACTTAAACGAAAGTGATACGAGAAAAGACGAGCAACAACAACAGAAAAAAGAATTGATCGTTTCATTAAATTTTTATAATAAATTTTGTTTTGTTTTGTTTTGTTTCTTTGAAAGCGTGAGAGAAAAATAATTTGAAAAATTTCCAAATCATTATTAATGTGAAATATTGAAGAAAAGAAAATACAAAATAAACGTAATGACGCTCTAAATTTGGCAAAAAGAATAATAGAATACAAAGTACCAACATAATTAGAAAATAGAAATAATAATAGAGAAAAAGTGTCTTCTGTGTACTACTAGCAGTGCGCATCTATTTTTATACCCAAAAATAAAAATAAAAAAACAAAAAATAAAAAATTGAAAGATAAAAGTTCAATGCGTTCGTTCCTTAAGAACAAATTTATTATTACTTACTATTGTAGTATAAAGTGAAGAAGGCTAAAGAAAAAGCTAAAGAAAAAAGAAGAAAAAAAAATATATTATATACAAAATGTGTGCATATGGTCGAGTTCACTTGTGAATTGTGTTCCAATAACAACAATAACAACAACAACAACCAAGAGTAATACAAAATAATAAAAAATAATAAAAGCAACAAGTTAAGAGAGAAAGAGGAGCAACAACAACTAAAGGAGCAGAAGCAGAAGCAACTACAAAGTAAGTAATTGTTTTATTTTATAAAGATTTCGCATTCATCATATTTTTATTCTTTTTTCTTTGGTACCCTACCCACTAGTGAACTTTACTGGCATGTCCATGATGTTTGCATAGCAAACTCAATACACATTGAATAAACATTATAGTATGTATATAAGAAAGTATAGTAGCACTTTGTGATGAATCGATTTAGCCAAGACAATTCAAGCAGGGACTTTAGTTTTTAAGATATCAAGCTGAAATTTCGTATTTTCTGCAATTTCCTTCTATTGAAAGCTACAGGACTATCTCCTTCATTGTGTATAGAAAACAGACATAAATAGTATTACTGTATATCTGAACCTAAACCTGTATATATAGTATATCTTATTTGATCGACTGGGTACCTACAAGTGTATAACATCGAGCTTTTAAAATGCATTGCATCTTTTTTCAATTGGTAATACTGCGAGGTATTGCAACATTTCATATTTTCTTCCTTTACTTATATACATAACTTTACTTTGTTTGAACCTTCTGCCATATCGTTAATGACAGATGTTAGTTAATATTATTTTTTATTACTCTCGTGATGGTATATGTTGCTGATAAATTAACCTTTCACTCACGTCTTTACCGCTAAATGTTTTTTTTTATTTATTTATTTATTTATTAAGCGTCAAAAAGGGCTTATAATGCCCTATAATGCTCTTTGTTTCTGCGTTAATATATCGACAGGTTTTTTACATCGTGAAAAATATTAATAAAAAGTACAGGAACGAGATTGCTTATGGCCTGGAGAACCCGGGTGGGAGCCTCCCGATTGGCTGTTGTGAACTAATAGACGGTCGTCATATCAGCTTGTGTAAGAGGCCACCTGGTCCCCAACTACCACCAAATTCATGTCTCTATGAAAGAGCATACCATGGACATCCTGTCATTAGGCGCAATGTCTTGTTCTGCATGACTTCCTATCTCTTTCGTTGGGATTTAGCAGCAGTTCTCCATATCTGGATGCCGTATCTCTATACAGGGACAATGATTGGGACATAGCTGGGCGTTTATTCCCAAAAAAGCAAATGTTTTTGACTGCCGACGAAAATTCTCCATCGTTTCAAGTTTGGTTTGACATTTAAGTCGTGTTTATTTCTTTGTTATTACTAAGAGTTTAGTTATAATTTAAAGTGACCAAAAGAAATTAGAAATATTTAGAAACTTTTTTTTTCTTTCCAAATACCAATTGCTAAGAAATTAGAAATATTTAGAAACTCTTTTTTTCATTCCAAATACCAATTGCTATTGAAGAGTTTTTAGATCCAGTTATGTTTCATAATTTTCCAAACTTTTGGAGAAGATGGTGAAATCAACATTATCCATGTCCTTGATGAACATTTCTCGTTAACAAACTTTCATCTGCCGAATATGGTTGATTGCTGATGAAAGTTGACCATCTGTTAAATGACACCATACTAAATTTAAAAAAATTTATAAAACACCTGCATCTTCATTGCTAGCACGAATACATGTTGATTGACCTTTGTACTACTTAACTAATATAGAGTAAGATCTCAGCAATTTTTTGAAAACTTGTGACGATATCATTTCACATGGTGTTTACCAGTCTTTTTAAAGTCCGAATTATATGTCGTGTATATCCCGGCCTAATGAAAATACTTACAAATTTTAGTTTTTTATTGTATAAAGAGTACTTAAGTTTCAGTGAGACTAATATGAATAATTTTTCATCTTTTTGGTGTAATAAGCTTTATGGCAAAGTTTTTGTTGCCCTTTCTCTTCTTGGACTTCTTCATCATCCTCTTCCTGCTACTTTATATGAAATTTTCAAACGGCTTCCGTTCAATGTTGCTGGGGCCTTTATCGTATTTCATATTTACTATGTGATCCATTTCTGTATGATTTTATTGCACTAAATAATTTATTCAAACAACCAATATTTTATTTTTATTTTATATTCTTAAAAAAGCCATTAAGTGATTTTGTTTCATTGTAAATTTTAGTTAATTTCGAAAAAGAGTTCAGAAACAAAGATGCGAAATTCAAATTAAGATAAGCTTAAGTAATAAAGTGTTGAGCACAAGGGGTCCGTCCGGGTCTAATCTGAACAAGTTTCAGCAAAAAGTGAATTAATTACAAATGAATAAGCGAACGAACAAGAGAACGAAAGAAAGAACTCATACGTCAAAAGAAAAGAAAACCAGAAACGTAAAAATTTTAATTATTTAATTTTTTTCACAATTTTATGTTCTCTATTTTTTCCTTTCTTATTTTTGCATAAAATAAAAATGAAACATTTATGTAGAGGCTTCATCTAATGGAGATCTACATATGACATATGTATGTACAAATATATAGTTTATTTTTTTTTTATTTTAAAGGAGCAGATGTTCAAAAGATTGCACTATCTTCTTTTAATTGATTTTTGGTCACAACTTCAAATTTTCACTAGATTATATACTCGTACATATACGTATGTGGGTAGTTTAATAAGTCCTTAGAATATCTATCCGAGAGATGGCGCTCGAAGCATCGAAAACAATTTTTTTTTTATTAAGTATCGTCCATCACTAAATATCAGTTGAAGTCTCATTAATATTGACCACATGGTTTCATTTTTATTGTCAATTTAACCAACAATTACAAACTGTTTCAAAAAAGCAGATTTAGCAAAAGTTATAAACTGGATTCTTCTGATCTCAGAGCAAGATGCCTCTACCAGTATTGCCAATCTTTCTAAAATGATGATGAATTGATTAAAGGTTTTCTATGAGAATTGTGATCGATATGAACATTTGATTTAATTGATGTAACGTTCAATGATTTTATAAATGTTGATAATGATGTAGCCACCATGGAAATATTTGTAAAAAGAATTGATTAATCGATAAATAAGAATGTGAATTTTCGTTTTTTTATGACTGTGAACTCGAAAAATACTTTATCGATTGCTCTGGAAATTTGACACAACGTTGCATTCGACTATGTTTTTGCATACTTATTTTTTTCAAAAAAAAAAAAATCAGAATTGGTGGATCAAGTTTTGCATATAAAGTTTAGAGACAAACATATTTTAAAATTAATTAAGTCGTCTTTGTCAAAAATCTCTTTTTGATTGGCTGTTTTTGGAATCAAAAATTCTTTGAATTCGAATGTAATTCGAATTAATAATGCTTATTTTTTTTTTTAAATAAACAACCACTTTTTTTAACTTTTCAAACGCAAATAAATCTTATTCATAAGTACTACATACAATGATAGATTGGCTATGTTGTCTACCCAATATAAGAAATCCTCTTTTATAATAAAAATTGTGCTATTTCTCACATCAAGAACAAATCTTTTGACATTTATCGGCATTAAATTGTCGTTGAATTTTTATTTTATTCGTAGTCAAAGTTCAAATTTCTTAAATAAATATATTTGGTTTTCATTAAACGACCTTATTTTGTTGTTGTACATCTATGCCATTAAAGTATTCTATCATTTCATCAGGTTTTCAATTTTTCAAATCAATTCAACCTCCACAAAATCATTTGTTCTATGCTCGCCTGACCGATAAACCGACTGACTGACTGACTGACAAACTGGCAGACCAACCACCCACCCACCTACACACAGCATAGCATTTTTTATTGTACAAAAAATTGTTAATGTTCAACCTAGGAAACTTTTTTAATTTAGTATTTTGTAGAAAAAATAAACAAAATTATGTATTTTTTAAAACGCTTCAATTTTTTTTATTTCGTTATTTGTTGAGGTTTTTACTTAGAAAAACCAATGAAACCAAAATCACATCATTTTTTGTTTATTTAGTTGAAAATCCAGAAAATTTGTTTACAATTATTCTTTATAATTTTGTTTCTTAAATTTTTACATAAATTTGTGGTTTAATAAAAAATAAAATGCATTGCAAATAATTTGTAAAAAAATCAACAAAATGGACAAAGAAAAATGATTTTTTGTCAGAAGTGGGATTCGAACCCACGCCTACAGAGTAGACTGCGACCTGAACGCAGCGCCTTAGACCACTCGGCCATCCTGACTACTGATTTGTTTTCAATTCAATTACCACTTGCTACGTGGCATTCTTCCATAATTCTATTTACGATCGTTTCATTTGTATCGTAATACTGCAGAATCCCGATAATTCGTTATTGCAAAGTAAGAGCATTTTTTACGATTTACAGGAGTTCTCGAATTATCAAGATTTCGATTAAACTAGGTTGATTTTCACATATTGTTTAATTTTATTAATAGGAAAATAAAAACAGAAACATAAAATAATAATAGTAAAAGAAAAATCAAGCTTTAAAAACTTAGTAATTTTTGATTGCTTGTAGTTCTTTTCGCCTATCTCTTCAATTGAGTTTTCCAAACTTATTAAACAATCAAAAACATTTTGTTGGACATCATGATTTGAAACATAATATCGAAGTTTTTAAATGGCTACAACTTCTTCCAAAATATCGTTTTCTGTCAACATACCTAAAACAGCCACGTCAATATCAACATTCACGTAATCATCCAAAACGACAACATTTTCAGAGTTCTCGTATATACGATCCCATAGATAATTATAATATAATCTATGTTCAACTGCGCGTCTTGAAATAAATTTTCGTTGAAATCTTATTTAAAAACGTAAGCACGGAAGCCGTGCTGACACTATCCCACGCTTTATAAGCAATTTTCATTGTCATAAAAACCGTAATTTTTTTTTTTTGTTTGCATTTTGCAATAACAATTTTAAAAATGAATTACGATTTATAAGAGGTTTTATGTTCATTGAATTGCAAATAAAAATAAGAGTTAATGAAGTTTTTTCAAGGGACCAGCATGCTGCAGCAATTTGTTGCAAATTATTGAAGTTTCCGATTTATCGGGTTACGAATTATCGAGATTCGACTGTACTAAGAATTAGGGTATTCCCCATTAAAATAAATGTGGTGAGGTTTTTTGACAGCCCTTCAAAATCAGCTATTCAGTTATAAGAAAAAACATATTTATCAACAATATACAATTACGGTCCCATCTTTTACGAGGTTTAATTTCTCGCCGGCAATATCCTAAATGTTATATGTATTATGACTTTAAATCAGAGATCGCTAATAACAGTCAACACTTATTTTCAATGTGTAATTAATTTATTTCGAGAGATTAAGGGAGAGAGAAAAAAACCCAAAAGAAAAAGGACTTTGGTTGAGCGAAAACCGAAAAAAAAACAAATACATCGAAAGGGATTTTTCTTCCCTTTTTATTTGTTCAAACCCAGTCCTTGGAAGACCAAATGCAAATGTTGACGGTTATTTGCGACTTCTGCTTTAAATTTATTTTTAGAGACAATGTGTTATACATAGATCCTAACAGATCTTATTATATCATAAGTTACTCGTATTACTCTAAGCTTTGTTCAAGTTCTCTTCATATCTTTCTCTAAATACGTGTTTGTGTGAAAAAAAAAAATTAGAGGGTTTTAAATCTAAGCATTGACTAAGATATTCTTTCTCATCCTTAAGACCAATAACAAAAGGAAACTCCTTTATGGAGCCAGGTTTAAGGTTAGAACTTTCTTATGAAAAGCATCTTAGCGTCCCTTTTGTGAGTATCTTTCAGGTAATAGACGTAAGTATTGGCTAATTTCAACATAGATTCTTCTGACCTTAAATTAAAATTTTTGAAATAATATAAACTAGAAATCTTCTACACAAATTTGAATAAGTATATATTGACTTAACAACGTCTTGATTAATCTGGAATCTACTATAAAATTTCAAGATTCTACTTAAGTCTATTTATCTCTAGTTTAAGGTTTTAATCTTAATGGAGTATAAACAAAACCTTTAAAACATTAATACAAATAAGATTAGTATTCAACATTCGTAGAACATATGTATCTAAATTTGTATCTACCGCAAAAAAAAAAAAAAAAACAAAATTGTGTAATTCGCTCTTGAACATTCTTAATTCATTCTGTTGGTTTTTATGACCAATTAACATTAGAACGCTATAAGTATTAAAAGCGGCGACAAAACAGAAATCAGTTTTATATGCGAGAAATACTCGTACTTAAAAGAAACTATAAAATTTGGCAAATGTTTTTTGTGGTAGAACAAATCATTTTGACATTGAATTATAAAATTAAGTGAAATTTTGTACCTATTTTCTTTAAAATAAAATGAAGAAAATAAGTATGCTAACACATGGATGCGAGGGTGGAACATCAATTTTATGATTCATTCCAAATTAAAAAGATATATCAAGGCCTTCAAACATTTTCCTGTTGTAGAAGTAATTAAATAAGATATAAAATGTACAGAATACATTTATAAGGTCTATCAGTTATAAAATTCTGATTATTTCCATTTAAGCTTGAATCGAAGTCTCTGTCCAACAATGATTTTTCTGTAATTTGAAATGAATGAATATGAGTTAAAGAAATTACGTTCAAACGAATGCAAATTTTAATCCAATTGTAAACATATTATGATCTAATTTCCTTTTAAAAAGCTTCTACAGTAATACAAATAAGAAAAAAGAAGATTAACGTTGTCTATGCCGAAGCAATATGAGAAAAAAGATTTATATTAATTAAAGATCTGAAGTTTAAAATTTATTAACTGATCAAAAACCTTTGACAAACATGAAATTACAAAATCCAAACATATTTCTTTGATATGCGAATATGATGGGAAATAACTGAAATAAATGTTTATGGAATCTATGCAAGGTTTCCTTTCCCAATCTGTAACAAACTCAAAAACAAGTTAAGATTTCCGGAGATTTTCATGTGTAAAGAAATCTGTTTTCTATACGATATACTATGTATGAATGTATGAATTGCCAAGCCCCTTTTCGTAATATAGTACATACATATATTAAAATATATGCTTAAAGCATCCATAAATTTAATGTTCCAAAACTGTTGCTAAAACATTGATTATTGAAATTTGTAATGCCTTTAAATGTCCATAAGAGTACAATAGTATATTATACTTTGTTTAGTAAAGTATCGTATAGAAAAAGAGGTTTGTTCGCACCCATATAATTATAAAGATTACAACTTAATAACGCAATGATTTCATCAACGCCGTCTGAAGACCCTACGGTCAGTGATTAACCATGAAATGCTAATTTCAAACGCTTATTTATTATTTCGCTCAAAGCAAATTGTGCCGACAAATGCAATTAGTTAAAAAATATTTCATTATAAAAAAAATACATTCATACTACATACATTTGTAACTCCAAGCAAAGTTAATCGAATAGACAAGTAGAGAACAAGAACAAGAACAAGAAAAAGGAAAAGCAAATTGAACATTTGTTTATTTTTCAAAAATTATAATAACCGCAAGTATAGATGAAAATATCAAGGAACGACAAAAATCTTCAGGATCAAAGATTTGCAAATTCGAATAAATTATATGCAAAAAATTATTTAATGATTCCATTGTGCAGAGGGAGAAACGCAAATCGGTTCTATTACGTTCTGCCAATATACTAAAGCCCACATTAAAGAAATCTTGGACATATTGCTTCAAATTCGAAGTTTCCGAATTGTGGGCAAATCGAGTGATATATTTTTCGAATACATTTTGTATATTTGACTTTTCCAATTTCGTATAGAGAATATCATAGACAGCTTCCTGAACATATTTGTTGAAACCATGGTCACATTTCAATTCATATGGATCAGATAAAAAGCGGAACCTTTCAAAGATTTCCCTTGTTCTAGTTGATTTCCGCATTATCAAAAGAGCATCACCGCAAATCGAATTTTGACGATACATAATAAATTTCAATGAAATGTCTCTCAGACGTGGCATCTCAATTGTAAGTAAATTTACAAGAATATCACAGATGAAGGTGGGCAATTCATTGTAGGCTTTACCAGTTAAATCGATGACACAATAGTACAAGACAAAACTATAGCGTACGCAGATGCCATTCAAGAGAAACACCAAAATGGCAAATCTATTCGCAATGATAATCCTATCAAAGGATAGAAAGCAATCCCTATGTTCCTCATCAAAATCAGCTATCCTTGTTGCGATGGCGCTTGTAAATTTTAAATATTTCCGGCGTATACTTGGATTTGGGTACTTCAAAGCACGTCGATAAAGTTGACGACAAATATTTTGATCTTCAGGTTGTAAATCTTTATATGCACGAAGTAATTCAATTTTTACCATATAATCGGACATTTTTATAAAATTTTGTACATAAGTATATGTTTTAAACAAATCTTAATTTTTGAAAAATAAACTGTATAATTTCTTCTACTGTCAAAATATAAAAAGAAAGGAAATTTTCCAGTTTTTTTTATTTATTATTTCCACACTTCATAGATAATATAAATCTACTGATAGTATGTACATATACGATTATATACACACCCCAAAATTGCATTATTTTCTTGTAACTTGTATGCCCCGATTTCACCCAATTAAAATGGGAAATAAAAAAAAACAAACAGATAAAACTCCATGATCCAAGCATAAAATATGAGTAATTCGAATTGGGAAAAGCCCAAAGCAACAAAACAAAGGGTCACCGCATGTGTTTAACAACCGTCATAAGTTAGGTGGCGTTACCCATCCCTAAAACATGCACTTTCCCCTTACTCTCACCTCAAGCCATCTTCTACAAATTGAATTCATTATTGTCAGATTATGTATGTATCTTTCTGTCATGTCAAAGTTTATTTTGTTTTCCCAACAAAATATTTTATTTTATTTATTTATTTATTTACTTGTCAATGCCCCTGCTAGGCAGCGTCGCCTAGCGAACTACTAAGTATGCCACATTATCAGTGAAGGTTTGTTGTTGTCATGGCAAGCGGCGGCATATTTTATCACATTAAATTGTATGTATGTTTATTTATTTATTGTCAATGCGGGATTTTCGCTTTTGTCTTTTGCCCCAAAAAACAATTTTTATTTACTATTTTGTTTGTTTTTATTTTATTTTTATTTTTCTTTTAAATGAAAATTGAAATAAAATACAATAAAATATCAACAAAATGTTTATGATAATTTTCTGTGTAGCAGCTACGCATATTTAGGCGCCACATTTTCTAATTTGGATATCATTTACTATTTCTAAATGTGTTTTAATTATTCCATCCACAAATGTATTTGGGTATATTAATTTTTCCAAATGTTTGTCATGTTTTCTGATAGAAATCATGCATGTTTTATTAAACGTCTGTAATTTTTTTGGAATATTGTGATGAAAATATTCATAAATAATATATTTTAATTGGAATTCTCTAAAATGGGGAAGAAGAAAATTTGATTCTTCTAAAAAGATTTATAACTTTTCAAGAGACGATAAAACATTATAATAAATCTAGTAGTCTACCATATTAATAGGACTGTAATTTTTGAGCTATTGTGATGAAATTATAGATAGTTAATATATAAGTAAATATAAGATTCCCCCAATTATTGGAAAAGAAAAAGAAGATTCTTATAAAAAAAACTGTCTAATCTTCATATATAATACAATATTGTATATTAATATATCATACTGAAAGGACCAGAATCATTGTAATAGTCCCATAAATGAATCTTGCAATATAAAAACGTTTGCATTCATACTTAGTTATGCATCGCATAGTAAATCAAAATATTGTCCAATTAAAATAAGATATGATTTATTTATTATTATTTTTATTATATTTGATTTCTTCAAATATAATTTATTATTTCAAAGATGTAAGAACACAAAATATGCAATTCATTGAAACGATCTTAGTTTGTGAAAGAAAGGTTTATAATCTTCGGTATAGCTGAATTTTCGTGTTTATTTTCTTCATATTTTTCACATTTATATGCTGCCTTCCATTTTCAATATTAATTTTGATGATTTTTTTATTTAAGTTAGCATGAAATTTATTATGAGATTTTCTTTCGTTTTTTTTTTTTTTTTTTTTATTGTTGAGGTCTCTTTGGCCACACCAAAGTTGTTTTAAATTTATTAGACTTTCGATCTTCTCACATGGATTTTTGGTTAGCGTAGCTATTTTTAATCAAGTATTTGGGACATGTTTATTATCATGAAAACCAAAAATTCGCTTTGAACAAGAATCAATTTGGATTTAAATGATTGCAAATTTGTAGTTGTTGGCAAAAGGCGGAAGTCTTTTGCTTAGAAGAACATAACACAATATGCGAGTATGTATGTATGTGTGTATTTTCTAAAATGGAGGTCAATAAAAGTAATACTATAGTAAGTAATAGCGTCAATGAATGTGTTAATTTATTTTTAGTTTTACGTACAATTTACTTAAGAGCGAAAGAATGATGAAAGAAATAAATGTTATTTTGTACTTTCAAAAAGAAAGCAAAATTTAACAAATTAAATAAAATAATGTTTCACTATGTTAAGGTAATTCACCTAGTGAACTCATACTCGTCATATAACCTTGAATTCTACTACAATTTACTCTCAGTCTTGTTAAGAAAAATGTATAATTAAGCCAGATAGTCATGTTAGATTTATGTTGAATTTCTTAACACAATTTAATGACTTATAATTAATAATGTGACAATGAGTTTTGGGTTTAGAACCACTCTGAAAAGATATAATTCTTAAGGTTCTATATGAATATACAATACAATATATTTTTAATTGAATCAATGATATACAAATATACAAAGGTGGCACTTGGATGTTATGAGGCAAATTAGATACAAAAAAATACTAGTGTATAATTTAAAAATATTCTGGAGTAGATATAAAAACAGAAAAATAGAATAAAACTATAGAAAACTATATTTACTTAAAATCGACAAGGGAAAACAGTTACGGGTAACAGCTGTTTATAGCAGTAAAGATATAAAAACAATATTAAATGTTATTGTTGGTAACATCTTCAAGAATCTCAGAAACCTACAACTACCAATTGTAATAGTAATTAAGAAAAATGCTAACTTTGACCAGATCCTGCATATATTTTACTTCAAAACAGCTTTCATATAAAATGATATTACAATAATATTAACAGATGTCTAAGAATAATATTGTGAAGTTGATATCGGTTTAAAGTCACGAGTCTTCGGAGGAGATTGTGTTACGATAAATCGTAGCGATTGTTAGATACTGCTACGACGATGATCAATGTGCAGTGTGTCTCTGGAATGATTATCTGTGAAAGAAGCGTAAGTGGTTTAAAGATTAAGGAAGAAGAAGGAGAATAAGAATATGGTGGTGTGTTGCAAAGAAGGATTCCCGCTGAGGATTGGTAAAGAAAAACTTTCCCGCCATTGAATTGTGAAAAATAAACTTTCGTGGCACAAAAAAAGGGTGAATCACATAATTCTAAAGTAAATAATTCGCTAATTTCATTCTTTACTTAGCATTCCTTCACAATTCAAGATAGCAGATGTTCATGAACAAAGCAATAGGCAGACCAAGATCAAGATCAATAGAAAATTAAATGAAAAAGTTAAAGATTAATAATTGGAGAGGGACATCGACAAATCGAGTTATACAGAGGACTCATGTGCAGCAGACCAAAGCTCACAAACAGCTGTTGAGCACATGATGATGATGATGATAATGATGACGACTTAGCTTAGTCTAGCCTAATGCTCATCACATTATTTTGTTAAACTAACTCAAAAATTGTGAAACGAGACCTAAGTTTTTGCATTTCTTTATAAATTTCTTTTAAATTCATTTAATTTTCATCTTAAACCGATTAAAAATAATAGTAAAAAGTTCATTTTCAAATAAATACAATAAACATTCATTTGTTTTTAAGTACATTTCTAAAGGAAGTTCCTTAATTAGATCATTGTTAAAATTAGAATACTTCCTCCTCAAACAAAACATTATTGTTGTAATTATGATAATTGTTATTTTCCTTTCAAACCCCCACTTTACTTGTAATTATCATCGTCATGCAAAGCATAAGGCGCCATCAGACACTGGGTAGCCTTGAACATAGATATGTATGGCTGTGTTTTCTGTTTTTTTTTTTTTTTTTAATCCGGTAATACTTTAGAGATTTTTCGTATCTTAAGCTCAATAGCTCAATAGCTTTCAGTGGTTAAACATTTGCTTTCATTATAAATAGTAAATTAATTCTACAAAAAACAAAATACACAAGGCACTGAACTCACACGACGAAAGAAACCTAAGAATTCTCAAGCTATTCTTTTGGTATTCGTATTAAGCTACCCTACCCACCACCATATGGCAAAAGTATATTTATATGTATATGGCACATATACGAGAATATTTATGTATGTATGTAGATACATTAGTATCTTGTCTATTTAGGTATTGTATTGTAGTAGAAACATGCATAATTATTTATTTATCATAGAAGAAGCATGTTAAATTGGTTTGAAATTTGTTTATTTAAAACAAATTAAGGAAATGAATTAACAAAGATTGATTTGTTTAGATACAAAAATCCAAATGAACCAAAATTACACAAAATATACAAAAATTACAATGCTTTCAGATGCATTAGAATTAGAAAAGAAATGAAAAAAATCATATTTATTTATTTAATAATGTAATTTTGCGCGCATGTGCATCTCATTGTAAATAAATAAAATATGATTTCTTGTAGTGGAATAGTTTTGTTTCTTCTTATCATTAGATTAGAGAATTTTGAGAGGAAATCATCAACTGGGCTTATTGTAACATATCCCATAATTGCAGTTGCTTCGAGAGTCTGGAGTTCATTAAGAATTCCTAGAATTTCAGCGGAGATAAGTCCGAAATTTCTGCTTGGTTTTAAGTACTTTGATCTAGAAAATACTCAGCTGTTTCCTCTTAATCACTACATAATCTTGTATTGGTCACTAAAATAGCTTCAAAACTCTTCAATGTCTAATCAAGAAGCCTGAGTATCTCTTGAGTTATTTTGTGAGAAGTTTTTCACTGCTCTATTGTTTTCTATTTTCATCCATTATTAGTGCGATTTAAAAATAAAAAAAAGAAAAGAAAGAAAATTGGGACAAGAAAATTTTCTATAATTCGAAATTAAGCGAAATGAATTGGGTCAATAAGAAGTCAGACTCATACTCATAGTTTATAGTAGTTGTCGGTTGTCATTTGTCCGACAACATCAACAAAAACTGTTACGCAATTTTAATTCATTAAAAACGCATCAAATACAAATTAACTTAAATATTTAGATTAGATGAATTTTTCTTCTGAAAATTTGCTTGCAAAAATAATCAAAAAAGAAAAAAATATTGTACAATAAAATGCTCTGCTCAAACATATGTATAATGTCAAGACAGCAAATTGACAGCTGTGAGCGGGTTTATAATACGCAAATATATTGTGTGTATATTCATATGTCTGTACTTATTGTGTATATTTATAAACACATAACAACAGCAATCTGATATCAAACATTTTAAGTTTGGTTTTACTTGAAGCTATTTTGATTTCATTTAATTTTAGTTGAGTTTAACTGAGTTGCCTAGTAGATACAACTCGATTCACTCGGTCGGTGCACATTTAATTTTTAATTTAATCTTTTTTTCATTTTTATATTTTGTGTTCATGAAAATTGTTGATTACATAAATCTCTTTTAATGTCTCAAGATTTTTTCGTTGATTTTATGCAAACAAGATGAATGTTGTCCCCTCAAGTACGGTGAACTTTAGATTTAGAATAAAATATGTAAATGTTAATTTATATCAAAAATCGGAGGGGAGGATAGAAATTTTGATTAAAGCAAAAATTAAAATGAAATATTTAATTAAGGTATTATAAATATTTCATTCAATTTTTATGTCTTTACTTGTAAGGAAAGTTCAAACATTTTCCTATTCCAACAATTCTTTTCTGATTATTCATTCTTCTACTCTTCTACTTTTTTTTTTTTATCACTCCACAAAATCAATAGATTTGTTCAATTTTTAAATCTAACAATACATTTAAAGAATTTAATATTTATCATTAATTGGTTTATAACAAATTACTTAAAAGTAATAATGATAAACTTAAAGTAGGAACGTGAAAGTTAAGCCTGTGAATGAATTTATTTGCAAAATAGCAATCTATGCCACTACTCACAGCCATGAGTGGTTAGAGATACATAATCGAACTGCTGCTATGTAGTTTAGAACATGTAGTCTGCAGTGTATTCCGATTCCCAAAGGCAGTGAATGATGATAATATTAAGCGCAGAAGGCGAGAGGATGTGAGAGAACTTATTAAGTATAAAAAAAAATCAGGCAAGTGTGAGTCGGACTCGCACACGGAGGGTTCCGTACCATCGTACAAGATTTTTTACTTAAAATATAAAATTATGTGCATATTTAATAGCCTAAAAGTATAGTACAATTAACAGCTTAAAAGTATACTGCAAAAAAAAAAAAAAATCGGAAATTTTATTTTATAATCTACCCATACTTCCAAAGGGTTCTCATTAAATCTGCAAACTGAAACTCTTAAACTTGTTTAAAAAACTTTGCGATACGATATATCGAATAAAATATATTGATTATAATACATAACTCAATATATGTTTATGCAATTATATCGGATTGGTTATATCAAACCAAACCAATCGATGGTTAAATGTCGATATTTATTCAATATCGATATCTATCGATCATCCTTAATTTAATCTATGTTTATGAAATGAAATATTTATTGTAAATTTCATCAAAAATACCACATTTCCTTCCCGTTTTATCTGAGAAATTTTATAGTATTGATATTAATGGATTTTCCCTTACACTCATTGACAATAAAATATATTGATTATAATATAATACATACTTCGATATCTGATGATGCAATTATATCGGGTTAAATATCGATATCTATTCAATATCGATATCTATTTAATCTTAATTTAATCTACAATATGTTTATGAAATGAAATATCTATTGTAAATTTCATCAAAAATACCACATTTCCTTCCAGTTTTATCTGTGAAATTGTATTGTATTGATATTGATGGATTTTCTCTTATTGACTAGGAACTTTCATGGGACACAATTTACGAAAATTCTTATATGTATTATGAATTTAACTTACAATAAAAACAAAATTTTAACTTATTGTAGTGACAAACTTAAATGCAACAGCAGGGTTACATAGTCAACAGATCTTTACTGACAATACTTCTTCACCTTCAAGCTCAATTGCACCACAAAAGTTCATTGTATTAATCAAACTCTTAAATGAATCTTCTTAAAAATATTATGAATTAAAATATTATTTACAAATACATTTATATGTATTGTATATAACTCAACGAAATAATTAATTAGTTAGAATACAAATGTCTATAGTCCAATATTTAAATTCATTCTATAATACAAAGGAAGTAAGTTATAATTTTTCTTATTTCAATTTAAATTACTACAGATGTTCTCAATAATCAAATATGTTGAAAAACTCAGGTTTCAATTTTATTATATTCTGCGGCGCACTTTAAACAATTGTAAAACAGAAAGTGCACATCTTTACCGGCTTTCTGTCCCCTTTCTGTCTGATAGACTTACGTATAACTTACTAAGTAATATAATATACTAAAAGAAACTTGTCTTTAATCAATAAATTTTTCATTGCGAATCTCAATCGCTTGTAATATTTTATATTTTATTTACAAAAATGGTAATGACAACAACAGTTTTGTTATTTAAATTAAATAAAAAATTATAATAATATTAATAATATAAAAAAAAAAATAAAAAAATAAAAAATCAAAATGAATACAAAATGTTGACTACAAAGAATTTTTATTTTTTTAATATAAGAAAACCGACACCAAAGGCAAAAAAAAAAAACGAAATAAATCAACAAACAAAGACGACACAATTATAATTTATATATAAAATAAAAAAATCATAACTCATGAAACAGAGAAACACAGAAACAGAAAAACAGAAATAGAGATATAAAGACTCAATTCAACGAATCTAGTTAATCAATCCGTCGGTCGGTAGATTCGTCGATTGGTCTCTGTTGTCGTGTAATCCGAGATCTGTTCCAATATAGCGTAAATGTAGGTTGTGATTTAGGGCACTGGCTCAATGCCATAAAATGATGACAAAGACGTTGATGATGACGACGATGACTACTACAATAAATGATTTCTTAGATGGGGACTCACTCACTTTGTACGGGTCAGTTACTATTGTATTATTTCGCTGACATATGAGAAAAATTAGGTGAATTCATGTTCTGGAAATTATTGTACTTATTAATTAATTTGTCTTTTTATTTTGCGTAATTAAAACAACAAATTAAGTCAAAGTAACAAAAAAAAAAAATTATTGCGTTTGTGCATTTTTCTGTTTGCTTTGTTTTCACTTTTGCATGTCAACAGGTGCCGCAAGGCTAAAGGTTTGGCGGCGCGGTTTATTTATCTTTTCTTCTCATCTCTCTTCTATGTACGTAAGTTGTTAATTTTATTATCTGCTTTATGTCGCATTTCGTGTCGCGCTGTTTTTTTTTTCGTTTTATCTTAACAAGTTGTCAACGAGAGATAAATAATTTGTTTAGATAAAGAAAATCAACAATTTTATTATGTTTATTGTAACTTATAAGCTGAATTTATCATTTGTATTTCTCTTTGATTCATTCATGTGCAAATGTTTGATTTCAATATCGAAGAGATAAATTACTATGTATTCATAAAATTTTATTTTTTTTTAACATCGATTTCTTAATTTAAACTTGAAACTAAAATCCTATCAAATTAGAAATAAATAAAAATCAAATTATACTTTTTATTTCAATGAAAAACACACAATTTTATATTACAATTGTATTTATCTTTTAAATAAAATAATAAAATTGTATAATATTTTATGAATACATACATACTAACAAAAAAAAACTTATTAAAAAAAAATAAAAAATTATTTAATAAAAACAAAATTCTTTGTCAGAAGTGGGATTCGAACCCACGCCTACAGAGTAGACTGCGACCTGAACGCAGCGCCTTAGACCACTCGGCCATCCTGACTTTCTTAATTTCAGTGCCAAATGACTAACAAATATATAATCAACTGTTATATAAAACTAAACTGTCCTACACACACACAATTACAATATGGTCGTTTTATATTGTTATATGAAATTAAGCAGCACAAGCAAACAAGTCAGGATGGCCGAGTGGTCTAAGGCGCTGCGTTCAGGTCGCAGTCTACTCTGTAGGCGTGGGTTCGAATCCCACTTCTGACAAACATTTTTTTTTTTATTAAATTTTTAAATTCTACATTTTATCATTATTTTATCTGATAAAATGCTGACTATTAATATGAGATTTCTCTTTTTCTCCTAACGAGTCGCCATTCTTTTTGCAAGTGAGAACTATTATTAGTTAACTAGCTGTCCGGCGCGTTTTGGTACTCCCCGGCAAAATTTCATCAAATTCGGCTTTGCAAAAAAAAAAACAAATGTTTGACAAAGATTATGATTTTAAAATATGTCTCTAAGCTTTATATGCAAAAATTAGTTCCACCAATTTCGACCAAATATGTAGGTCGATTTTGACGCCATATGTTACTCACAATAAATCTTCTTATTTTTTTTAGTAATTCGATTTTGAATCCATTTAGTGGCTTTTAAGTGATGCACAAACAAACAAAGTCTACGATGTAGAGAATATTGGGATTGAAGAACGCAACATACAAAAAGAAACCGAACAAACTGTGAACATGTAACACAAACGACGAGAAACATTACATAATATAGCACAAGAAGATACAAATGACTCAGTTCCTAATTTATGTTAGAAACTTCCATTCCTTTTATTTTTTACATTTTAGGCAAAATTTGCTGAACGGCGTTTTAATGTAGCGTTAAACTGCTTATTTGTCTGACATAATGGGCTCCGGCCCAGAGGGCTTTCAAATGTTAGGTAGTCATTCTTTTTAAATCAAATCCCAAACAAAATTAAAATATGTTCATGGTGCCTCAAAATCTCAATAAGAAGAATGTCTGATCCTGAAAATGCAATAAAAAAAAACCTTCGGAATATTTTGCCCCGCCTTCAATTCAATGTAAATATCATTTTATGTATTTCTGAATCTCATTTTGTTTTTCACCGATAGTCTTAGTCCGCATCTGCAATGTAAATCAATCTACTTTGTCACCAACCCAGGAACTGTTTATGGGAGTATCGTGGTGGCTGAATTTATTACCCAGATGCGGGTAGAGTTTTAAGTGTGGAGTTGCGTTTTATTACCGAGTGCTGCGACCCACAGAGCAGCGGAAGTTTTCGATAGGCCTCAACCCCAGACCAAGAGGTGAGTCATATGACCAAAATAATTACGACTCGAATTTAGTACCTACAATTCCACGGGGATGTTGATTGACCTTTATCAGTCCTGTGTTCGGTACCGTGCTATTAAGTGTTCATGAAATGTGTTCACGTTAAAAAAAAATCGACTACTTTGCATCTGCAATGTACTAGGATATTACATCTGAATAAAATTTGAAATTCCAGCAGATTTATCATACAAATAACATATACTTGTATGACCCATCTAATATTTTATAATATTGTACTTAGAATACTTTGAAAATGAAATGAAAATCAAATTGTACAGTGAACTACATAAACATAAATCCTGATTTTGATTCATATAGCCAGGTATTTAATCTTTTGCAAAAGTATTGTAAATAAATACAAACTGTGTAAATAAATACAGATTAACTTTATTTTATTTTTTCATCAAAATATATTGTATATAATTTCTAACATTTTAGAATGTAAAAATACTTATTAGATGGTTTACTCATAACCTCAATTAATAATCAAAAATAGCTATAACCGCACGAATGTTTTCAAATACAAATAGACGCAATAGTTTTGTGGGCCATGCCTTTATGGTATTGAAATGCAATTCCAGTAGTCTTAGGAAGTCTTTCGTACGTTCGTAAGTACAATTGGTGAACACAAGTTCCGAATTTGTTAAAAGTAAATCATAGGCAATCATTTCAAATTCCGAAATGAAATTGTGAACATCTACACTAATTAAATTGTGGAACAAATGTTTATAGCCATCAAAGATTCTTTTGATATTGTAGCGGGTAATCTTCGTGTACATAATGTCACTAACTGCATTGTACACATCCTTTTGGGTTCGAATGTACCGTTGCAGTTCACATGGAGTAAAAGCAATCATTATTTTGGCTTGGAAATTCATCTGTAACAATTTGTCCAGTGCACGATCGGTCCATTTCGAATGTTTCACGAGTACAAACTTCAAACAGAGTCGCTCAAGTTTTGGTATATCATTTTGTAAAATATTCGCAAATATATCCACAATGAATGGGGCTATACGAGTTTCTATATTCGTGCTGGTCATGACATTGTAATAGAGAACGAAACGATAATTGTCAAAGATGCCATTGAGCATGAAGACCAATACAACAAAGCGGTCACCTATTTCCATTACATCGAATGTAAGGAAACAGTAGGAACGTTCCGGACTGAAATCTTTAGTACGTTCCATTATGTCCTCGGTACGTTTAAGATACTTATGCTGAAGACATCGATCGTTAGGCGAACGCTTAAATGCCTGAAGGCATGCAAGTTTATCCGCTGAATCCAATTCCTTATAGGATGGAATACCCATTAGGATATGTTCCATTTCGATTTGTCCGCGTTCAATGACATAAAAGAAGGTAAAGCAGAGCTTTGATCTTGAATCCTAATTCCGTCGATCACCACCAAAATAATGTATGTATTATGTATTTGCATATAACGGGGGAAATTTAAAATACTTGTAGAACTTTTTATATTTTGTGATTTGTCAGAAAGATTTGGATTTATATTTCAAGTTCCAAAGCAAATATGAACTGAGTTTTATCGAACAACCTACGAAGTTACATTTTTAAATTTTACTCTGCTCGCCTCCACAAATCGTGTGTCAATCAATGTCAAGTACGCATACTTGACCCAGCTCCGATCGAACATTAACGAACTAACGAACGAACGAACGAACGATTATCTTAACGACTTTTACACAAATACTATAAATAAATAAGTACTATACTATGTAATCCATCTTCAAATACACAAGTTGTAATGTAAGCCTAACGACGAACACGCCTTCATTTGATTAATTGATTATTAGAATTTTTATACTTTAAGGATTTTGCTAAATACACTACACAACACTGGTATAGTTTTACAACTGTCAAATGTTTATAATTCTATGAAGAACAATGCATCCAATACTTCACAAAACATACGATTATACTTAATACGATGTATACATGATCAACATTGCAAGGGGTGTCATCTCTGTCTGTCTTATATGATTGGATGGATATCTGTCGTAATCCCAAAGTATTTGAATTTCTTAAATGAAATGTTGAACATAATTATCCTTTATCTTATACAGGTTTCAGCAGTCGTGATTCGACTACTGGAAGAGGTAATCCTCATACATCCCCATCCCATAATTTGCATCATTTTCAAAGAGAAGTGAAGTGAGCGTAAGATTTTGTTAGACCTAACGTGTTTCTATTGACAAATGAATGTAAATTAATTGTTAAATCACCGCAAAATGTGAAGTCATTGATTTTCACAAATCGAATCGAATTGAATTGAATCAAATTGAATCTTGCTAATTGAGCATCTCATCTCATCTCTTCTATATAATTGCAAATTGTTGTTCAAATTGAAAAATGCCAAATATTTTTATATGTTTTCTTTAAGGCAAACTGCATTTCACATAAAAATTGTAAGAAAAGAAAAAGAAAAAAAAAAAGAAAAATAATTTGCTTAAAAGAATATTTCAAAATCAATTAAATGCTGCATGATTTGCATTTATCATTAAATGATGATAATTTGCATATTCATGAATATCGCAATGACAATTTTCATTAATCAAAATGTTGTGCATTTCATAAAATTTGCATTAATTTATTGAGTATTATTTTTCAAAATTATTGTGATTAAGTTCTATTTTTGTTAATAAAGGGACGAAAAAGTGTCCTAAAACAGATGAAAAGTCAAGAATATCTAGTTATACTCATAAGTAGGTAGCTCAATCCTTCTTAAAGAGAAATTGAAAAAAAAAAAAAAATCGGGAAGAGGTGGTCAGTAGTGTGTATGTATATTAAGTCAGAGAATGGAACAAACAAGAAGTGGGATTTGTCGATAACAGCTTCTATATAAACAGTGAAGTGGATTATTCAAGGTGCCAAACACTTAAACGATTGAAACTCCAAAAAAATCACCACTAAATCCCGCTCGCAAAGGAAGCTCATTTCCTTTTGCATAATAATTGTAATAATTTTAGAGGTCAGATATTGGAGATCACAGGTTCCATAACACCACCTTCTCGACTGTAGTGACGTTTCAGATAATAACACATCAAATTATATCCGTCCGAGTCATCTCGTATACATTTTTTCGTCCGAAAATGCAATGAGTTTCCGTTTCGAATTCCACATTATACAATTTTTCTTATTCTTTTGTCTTACTTTTTTTTCTTAAAATAGTTTAATGAATGATTAAATAAATAATGATTGTAAAGAAACAAAGTAAATATAAACTATTTTTACTATGAAATAACCCACAAAATCATTTAAATCGGTAGGATTAGTAATTTGAGGTCATGGTTATATTAAATGGAAGCGTTTTATTAAGATTTCAAGTCAAATTGCATATACACTCCCGCTCACTTGAATAGCACCCCCTAAATAACTATTTTTAAAACCTTATATTTTCCGATACAGAGATGGTAGAGACTTATTTTTTTTTAACAACATGATATTTAATAATGTATTTAATATATTATAGTAAAATATATTTAATAAGTACTTCGGTTGAATTTATATGAATTTTCTCCCAAAAAAAGAGGAAATTAACGTAATTTTCCATCTTTACTGAACAACTATCGATTTGAATGCTGATTATCTAAAAATCGAACATAATCTATAGTTTAATTTTGACATGGAGTTAATAATTATTTTACTTATGTAAGTATTATTCTTTCTGTTAATGCAAGTTCTAATTTAAAATTTTTCAAATTTATCTATTTGCTATTAAAAAATATATGTAGGTATATTTTAGATGCCTTATAAGTAGTTTACGTATATATGAGTCTTGTTAGCTTGCGGTTTGACACTTACAAATGACACTTTCAATCGAATGTTGCAATGATCAATGAATCAATGATCAATCAATGCATGACTGATGGATTGATGGCCAGACAGTTGGCTAATTAGTTGTCGATCATCGCGAGCAAACTCACACTCACCTAAACATCAAAAGTATATTAAACGTATCAATTTTAAATTTATGTGTATTTTTCACAATTTGGGTCAATATTTTTTAATTTAAAATTATTAATGAACAACAAATTTAAATGTACGTCTTATGAATTTTTTTTATTTGTGCTAACATTCTTTGAATATTTGATATTTGTAAATCAAAAGTAATTTAATGCAATTTCTTAACCAATAAAATCTAAAGAAATAAAATATTCAATTGTGGTTTTTCTAAATTATTTATTTTGTGGTTAATTTATCTTGATGATATTAAATTTTTCTTAAACTGAGTTTAAAATATCGCGGCTAATAAGATACTGATTCTGCTGCTGCTGCTGTCAATGAAAAGGTTAAAATTTCCTCCATGACATTTATTTATGATAATTTTTTATAATTAATAATAATAGTCAGTGAATAAGAATTAGAATAGATTAAAGTTATTAACTATAAAGAAACAGATTTTTACCAGAAGTACACCAAAATAAATATAAAAATCTATATTTAAATGAAAGAAACGTTTAAATAATTGCATTTTCCTTATTAAAAATGTGACAATAAGACAAGAAGATAAAAGTTGACTACTGAAATGACATTAATTATCAGTCATATGTGGCTACATAGCAGAAAGCACATAATTTTTTTTAATAAAAAATAATTTAAATTGTTAAGATTTTGCAAAAGACCTCTCTCCAACATTCCTTACAAAAGGTTTCACATTGATAAGACACCAGTTTTTGCGTACATTTTTTCAAGTTTGAGAATACATACTTCAATAGTTCATAGGATTTGAGTTTCTTGGAAGAAATATTTGGACAACTTAAGACTACATCTTTTGTAAAGCAGGATGAGTATTAGTGTTCTAATTGTCACAAGCACTCCAGGTACCTTTGAAAATCTTAGCGCTGGCTTCACAAGAACATTGTCCACATTATTCCCATTTGTACTTTTAATGCCTTTAGATTGTAAATTAAAATAATTATCTCCTCACTCTCCAAATAACGAAAGCTGTCATTGATTTAGGATATCAAATTGACCAAAAATCATTAATTTGTTTTTGGGGTATTACGTGTATTTTTATTGTTGTTCTTGATCCTTGATCTGTGCTAAAACTTATAGAAAGCTGTTAAAGGTATAGTATCAAATATCGTTCAATAAATAATCGGCAGGTTGATATATCGGTATTATTCTTTAAACGTTGTAATTTTGCTTTGAATACATATTTATTTTATTTTGTTGTGACTGACAAATCAACAACAGATATTAGTAGCCATGTGCATTTATGAACACTACTTGATTGATTTTCAAAAATATGTCTCTAACCTTTATATAATACACCAATTTCGGATGATTCTGCAGGTCGATTTTGAAAAATAAACGCTATATGCTAATCAGAATAAAGCTTCTTATTTTTCAGTAATTCAATTTTCAATCCAATGTGGCTTTTACGTGATGCGTGCACAAACTCTTTCAGTCTACAATTGTATTATATGTATAGAAGAAAAAGGTATAGACGACACTTCTTTAACTTCTGAGACACTTCTTTATCTTTTTCTTTGCATCCTCGCTATTTTATGCTCTCTTTATATCCGATGTACACGTAACTTAGTTACAAGGTTACAAAGTTCCGTTCGTAGTAAATAACAAACTATAAAAGTTAATGTGTATAACACTTCATGACTCTTAAGCGACAATTGTGTTAGCACTAAGCTGCGCCTTACAGAGTTATACTCTGTAACCTTTGAAATCACTTTGTAGGGCACTTGTGAAAATAACTCATTTTCATTTTTTTTTTCTTTCTATAAAACTATAAATATTGTCTAACTTTCTGATTTACTATTCCTTTCTGACTTGGAAAATCGCGGTTCTGCCTTTTGCCCATTTTTGTTTTTATTTCAGACATCGCCCATCTGGGGCAATATGAAGAATCCTTGCGTGTGTCGAGAAAATCTTCGCAATCATAAACTATAATATTTGTGCTTATCCAGAGGATTTTGTAAATATTTTTTAATAAGCATTTCTAAATGAAACCGTCACAAAATTATTTTATTCTATTTAAAACTACTCAAACTGTATTTAGCATGAAACGAGGGATGGCTTTTGACAATCCCGGGCTTTCGGGATTTTAAAATGGTAAACCCGGGATCCCGAGATTAGTTCTATGATTTATTTGTTCCTAATTTACACACACGAAATATTTTCAAAATCATATTTTTTTTTCTTTTCAAAAAATCATATTCATATATTGTAAATATAACTAAAATGTAAATATGTAAAACTAAATTAACAAAAATTTAAAGGAACATTGTTTATGAATCACAAATACGTACGAAATCAACTAAGCAATTCACATTAAGTTTAAAAATATTTATAAATACTTATAAAAGTAGGAATTACTTTCGAGGTCAAATTACTTATTATTAAAAAATGATCTTAAAAAAACTAAAGCATTCAAGGTGTTGTCTTCCAACCGAGATCGAAATTTGTTGGCAATATAGCTTGCCAACGAGAAACACCTTTCTGCCTCAAGACTTGTTGGTTGAATTGTAATTATACGCTTTCTGCTGAAAGTAACCCCTGTCTCCACCATTCCAAAATATGTCAATTTCTTTGACAATTGCTTTAGACAAAGTATAAGTATTTCTATTTAAACTATTTTCTGAACTTCTAGTTAATACTTTCTGCAATGTTTTTTTCTAAGTTCAGGGTTTCGTTTAACTCAATTACATATTCATGTAAATCGGTGGTATCCTCAAAAGAGTATTTAAAAAGTATATGCTCAAGCTCTTTTTTAATAACAGTAAAGGAGGGGTTTTACAAAAATCATATTTATTTTCATAAATAAGATTTGGGTTTATTAAAAAATAAAAAATGTCTGATAAAATGGTAGATGGAATTACATATATTTTGGATAGTACAATATTCAAAAATATATCCCGGGATTCACATCGACTATTTCCGGGATTTTCGGAACTTAAAAAAAAAGCCGGGGCATCCCTATATGAAACCCATTTAAACTTACATTATTTTTGTAAAATTAAATGAGAAGAGATTCCAATTTGTTAATGATCATCAGTTGTATTGCTATCCACTGGAATAATATTCTTGAAAATGTGTTGAATAAATTCTTCCTCCGTACCGTCGCCATCATCTTCCATTGCCTTTCGATTTGAATCAATATAAATTTCAAAAGTAGCAGTGGAATTTGAGTTAGGATTCAATCTTATCTTTGTAATCATCTTCCATCAAAATTCGATCAGCATCAATATTGATCCAGAAAATTAAAGGAATCGCCACTGTCGCATGCTATTATTTAACTATTGAGATCTATGTACATCTCTATCATGCTTTTACATCAAAAATGTTTTACATAATCTGAGATTTACCGAAAATATTCCACTTAAGTTTTAATTGTTCGAGTTATGGAAGTTTGACTGTTTGAATTAAAATACCCCAAATTATCTTCATGTAAAATTGATTTCAACTATTTAATTTTATACTTAATTATATGCATCAATATCATCAAACTCCCTCATCCAGTTCTTTTGAAACATAATTTGAATGTCTCTTTTTGTGGTTTATGAAATCGTGACTCAACTAATTATGTGGAAAAATCCAATATTGTATTTACCTTAAAAATCTGTAAATTTCTGTTATTAAAAAAAAAAATACTCACATTATAAAGAGGAATTTCTCTTATATTTATTTATTGATTTGTACTTAAATAAATTCATAAATTTTGTTTCATTTTGTTTATTGCAGATTCTGTGCTAAATGGGGATTTGCCATATTGGGCTGGAACGTCACCCACACAAAATCACGATGACATTTTTGTTGTTATAGAATTTATTTGTATTATTTTATTGTTTTTTTCATTTAATTAAATCTCGTCTCAAGTTCAAGCCATAAATGTGAAATACCATCAAAATAAATTACAATAAAATAAATTAATTTAAAAAGAAATACATATATTTATATTGTATAAAATATTGTATTATTGTGTTTGTTAAGAAAAAAAGAAAAGGTAAAAAAATACAAATTTTGTAAGTATAAATAAAAAATAAAGAAAAATGTTGGTGTGAATTTAAAGTAACCAACAATAATAATAATAACAAGAAAAGTGTTAAATGACGCCACCGACGCCGCCGCCGTCACCGCCATCAAATGCAATTTATGCCAAGTAGGTCAAAACGCATGCAGACAAAAATCGACGGCAGTTTAACTCATTGAAGGCGTAGAGGCCCGTCACGTCTTTATGTCTGTCAGTCTACATGCAACTGCAACAACATCAGTCAACAGACAACAGACAACAACCGATAATAAATAATATAAATAACAAAAACAAAATAAACTTACTTACTCACAATATATAGACGACGACATCGTTGAAGGTGCACAACAAACATTAAAGGCATTTAACAAATTGTTATTTTGCCATGTTTTCTTTCAATTTTCTGTTCAAATTTTGTGTAAAAATTACGTGAGTTGAATAAGAAAAGGAAAATAATATAAAATCCGGCAAAATAAACAATAAAATTATGCAACAAATGCTGTTTGTCTCTTTGAATGAAATTAAAATAGCAATTTTCATTCATAAAAATAAATAACAATAAGAAAATCAACTGAACGTAAACATTGAGTATTGATTTACGTAAAACACAACACAACGCAACAAAACGTATACGTAATATTAATTTATTTTTCTCTTTAAATAAAAAGCTTTTTTTCTCAAAAGTTCGCTGTTCTCTTACTTTGTGTTTCAATAGTAAGAGAGAGAATCAAAGAGATTAGACGAGTGAGTGAGTGAGTGAGTGAGTGAGTGAGAGTGTGGAATAAATTGTAAATGGTGATCTTTGCTTAAATAAAATGAATTCACCACAACTTGTACACACCGCAAATACGCATTCCCACCACAGCAGTGGCGGACTTTATGGTAAATCAGCTGATCAGCAACAACAGAAACAACCAACAATAACAACAACAAACATAAAATCAATGCCGGCTACATCAGCTGTTTTGGCTTCATCGGCACCACCACCACAATCAGAATCCACAACATCCACAGCAGCATCGACAACAGGAAATAAATTTGCGCCTGCACGTAGACTAGCAGCAAGACAAACTTTACGCTTGGCCATACCAAAGCAACAGGGTGACTCATCTTATTTATTAAGCCAACATCCTCATGTCATCCATCCTGCTACTGCCACTGCCACTGCCAGTGCCAGTGCTAGTGTACCAACCAATTCAATTTATCGTCATTCACCATCACAATTACCACCAGCCCCAATACTCAAACGCAGCATTATACCGAAATCCACATCACCATTGGAATCATATAATTTACCAAATGTAACACCATCACCTACACCATCTTTGTTATCCTCGACTTGTTACAATGGCACATCAGCATCAGTGACACCATCTACTGGCAGCGCCAGCAGTGGTAATACTTTCCTAAATATACGAAAACCAACGTTGACCTTAAATTCATCCGATATACGCAATAATAATGATTTATTTGCTTTCGCCCGGGACTTGTCACCAGCTGTGGATATAAATGGTGAGTGATGACAATCTATAGTTACTAATACAAAATTTTAAACAAAACATTTTGACTCTTACAGATCGTTCACCTATTTTTGCTATTTCTCCGAGCACAAGTTCGGGTTCACCTACACATCATCATCAACTTGGACGTCTATTTAATCTGAGTCCTTCGTCTATGCGGAATTATGGCAATGTAAGTAGAAATATTTTTCTTTTAAATCATTGACTAATATACAATAAATGAATCAACAAAGTCAATGAAAAGGTCATGGGGCTTTATAATTAAAACTAAAGATTTGTTAATGATTTTTCTTTCTGAGATTACATATCCATCCACGTGTCCCATAGTCAATAATCAGTCATTTTAAAAAGAATTTATCCGAATTTCACACGAATAACTAACTAACTGTTGGCAGCTAAACACAAGGTTGCTCTGTTTTGTGCAAAGGTTTTAACACTTCAAAAAAGAAAAAAACACCTCTCACATAACTAGACACTCCCTACATTCATATGAAGGTATGTATACGAGTTTATGATATACAACTTTCTCATATGCCCCTGTCAAAGTCGAAGCATCTAAGAAGATTTTACTACTTGTGTGCTGACAAAAAGATTTTCATTAAGTACAGTGAACACTGTCCTTGTCCAAAAATATTCACTAAATTTACATAAATATTATGGATAATATCGAGGTTTTTCATAAATAACACAATTGAAACCATCGGAACAAATATGAAATATGTGAGTTCAATGTCATGTTGAGTGAAGTGGCAGATCCTAGAAGGGAATTTATTGCAACTATGAGATCACTGAATAAGAAGAATGCAAACTTCGCAAGGCGTTGTAATAATAAAATGATATAAATCTGTTAAATCTCTTACTTAGTTCTACATATTTTATTATAGTGAATTCTACAATAAACTTTCCAGATGTTAAGTTAAGTATGTATCCATGGTATTAAATGAATCCTGAAATCCTGAATCAAATTGATGTTTAGCTAAATCAAATAAATACCATAACCACTTTACATACGAAACATTAAACGAAATTAAAATTTCAATCTTTGATAAATTGATTGAAATATCATAAAATTTTTAAATTTAAATTATTAATTAATTTAAATTAAGATCTTGAGAAAGTAACAATTGTTCAAGAAATTAGTTACTTTTAATTGGTATTTACTGTAAGTCGGGGGGTCAGAAGTTGTAGCGCCAACTTAATTAATAAATAACGTTTAGCACGTTTTTTTTTTTAATTTTTATTTTTTTGCTATTCGCTGTTAAATACTCTACGGGTGAGGAATGAATATCGTTATAAGTTATAAGTGGAATTATGTATGTAGTATTTATGAATATACGTTTGTATATCTGATTTTGTGTATGTTTCAGTTTATATGAGGGTGTGTATGTGTGAATGTATTTGTGGGTATATGAAGTGGTTATTCTGGTGTGGTTGTATACCTTGGCTGGGTTATTATTATTATTATTATTATGAGCTTTGATTTTTATTTTCTTATTAACATTTGACTTTGATGAGCTGAAGTCTGACTACTTTAATAACATTTGGATATCCTCCTATGAAAATATGAGTCATTTTTTTAAGAATTTTAGAATTTAAGTTTAATAAAAACTTTTTATTTAAGAAAGGAAATCATTATACAAAGAGATTGTTGTAATAGAAAACTAAGTACATACTACAAAATTAAGTTTCAGACAGGAACATTCACAGAAAAATCCAACCAAATAGAAAGATTCTGTCAATTAAGTTCCATTCCAGGATGGAATCTTTGTAACATCCGCCATATAGCTGGGTTTCGTAGGGTAGACGTCAATGGGTTAGAGTGCGTCTGGAGCTGTGTTAGATGCTGGCTGCTATAAACCTGCCTTCTTCATCTTTTTTTAGAAACTGAGCATTACACAACATATGTTAGTATATAAAAATATCATACCTTTTCTTTATTTATATATGGTTATTATATTAAATATTGATTCGATCGATACAATTTACAAATATTTTGTATAAACTGTCATTTTAAACCATTTTGTGCACTAACTTAAATAAAGTATAAGTTGTCATCATATAGAGCATAGGTCTCGAAACTAAGGCCCGCCAGTGTCATCAATCCGACCTGTGACAGCTAATGGGTTATTGTTGTTATGAAAAGTTGGATCAAAAAATACACTGGCAAGAAAATTAAAACTGTGTTGGCCCTTGGAACTCACTGAAGTAAGTTAGTAATGATCCCAAGGGTGAAAAGTTTGGAGACCAATGATATAGAGAATTGTAAACATAGCTTGATTTGTTTGGTTGTTTTGGCTTTTGGTATGAAAAATACTTCTTTCAGTAATCGAGGTATTAATATCTATTTTATATAATTCTGGTTTATAAGGAAAAATTGCTTGGAAGTTCACAAAATCTCGAATTGATGTGTTCACTTAGTTTTATAATAATCAGATTTATATTTTTCTATCTGCAATGTATGCTTCAATGCATGTACGAGTATCAAGGGGATCACTGATGATATTCATACATTTGAATCACTTTGATTCCTCGTTAATTCTTCACAACAATTCTTATGGAAATATTTGAGGAATATTGTGTTAGAATCATTAATTTTCAATACACCTCCGTTAAAATCATGCTGAGGCAGATGCCGAGGTGGATGTTCCGTGAACCTCCCTTACAATCCTAGACTAAATAATTAAAAATCCAATTCAATTCAATTTTTGTATAGGAAAATACATATTCCAGTAATCTGGGGACTTCTGTTTCTATTTGATTTTAGTAAAATTCCAATCGATCTCCAAATATGTTCCTATGCATGATCTATCTATCTATCTATCTATCTATCTATCTATCTATCTATCTATCTATCTATCTATCTATCTATCTATCTATCTATCTATCTATCTATCTATCTATCTATCTATGTGTTACAGACATCGTGACAAAGTGATAATACCTAATCGCATTAGTGTGTTGTGGCATTAACGAATAAAGAACGTGAGGCGACATTGTTGTTTATATTGTTGTTTATATTGTTGTTGGTGTTGTTGTTGTTATAGTTGCCTTTGTTGTTGTTGTTGTTGTGAAAACGCGCAAGAATATTAATTTTTGTTGTATTTTGAGAAATGACTTTTTGGTGATTGTTAACTTTTTCTTGTTGCTTTTTGTGCTTCGTTTCTATTTAATTTTCTTATTTGTTAAAACTACATAAATACAAAAACAAAATGAAAAAAAAATCGATTAGAAAACAAGGAATAAGGTTTGCTTATTCGTTCGCTCATTTCGTTTCGTTTCGTTCTGTTCCGTTCAGTTCAGTTCAGTTCAGTTCGCTTGTCTCTCATCATTTTTGTTTGTAGTTTGCTTTTTTATATGAATACTTTATTATGTTTTGTTGTTGTTGAGACTTCGACTACGATGAGTTTCGAACGGTAAGAAGCACAGCACACTCACACACACAAACACTCGGACAACACACACACAGAGACAAATGGACAGACAGACAGAAAGTCAGGCATACGCAGAGAAATATACTCATACGTCTGTATACCGATTTAATATTATAAAATAAAATAAGAGACATGTAGACTTGATGCCGCTGCCGCCCGCTGTCATTTTGCCATTTTGTGAGTTATTTTGTGGTTTTGAAAGAATTCCATTTTCAGTATTTGCTGAATTGAGTTTCACGCCGGTTCTGGAATCATTTAGGTTCTTAGTTTAAAGTTTTAAACAATTGCTTCCACACGCTTGTGCCATAACAAATGATTATTTTCAATTTAATGTGTTGTGTGTTTCGTGTTTCTGGAAATTTGTTTATTTTACAATAAAAGAAAAAAATTAAAATTTACGCATTTGAAATTGGAAAATTTGTTTAGAAAATTTCCATAAACAAAACCATTGAATTAAAGAATAAAAGGAAAATTGCAATAAAAATGTAATAGTAAATTGTGAAAAATAATTAAAAAAAAAAAATTTTAAATAATTTTGAAAAGATAATCGAATCGTAGAAAAACGGAAGCGTTTTTTTAAAAACTTTCAATAGCATGGGCAATCGTTTGAGTAGTTTGTGGTGTAAATCAACAGCAGCAACAAATGCATTACAAATAAATGATAATCAACAGAACCAAATCAACAACAACAATAATAATAATAATAAAAATAATAGAAATAACAGCAGGCGTAGTTTTAAATTGGGGAGCAGTTTTCGTTTTGGTAGCAGCGTGCGACGTTTATCATCATCATTTAATTGTGCGACGAGACGAGATAAAAAGTCATCAAACCAACAACCAGTTATAGATACAACAACACTACCAACATCAACTACAACAACAACAGAACCTCCGACAAAAGAAATACAAACAAGAGATAATCCAACAACCGAAACAACGACAACAATAAGAAATAATTTGTTAAATATTTCAACGATTGAACAAGAATTTCAAAAGCTCATGCAAACGTGCCCAGCCACAGATACACAAACACCAATACCAACACCAACGAATATAGTAATAGATAAAGATACTCAAATAATAACAAATTTAGATTTAACAATACCAACAACTTCATCAACATCATCAACAACAACAACAAAACCAACAATTTCAACAACAACAAGTGATTTGTTTAACCCGAAAAACGAAATCATGAAATTTAATGCAAATTTTGTACCCACTGTCAAGGTAAATACTACTACATTTGATTTATCATATAATTAATAAAGATTTGTTTTTTTTAACTTTTTTCTATTGAATGAAATTGTTCATATTATCATGTTGTTTGTAACATATTAAAGAAAATATCATTGACCCCGCATTTTCATTCATTTATGGTAGTCATGTGCATCTCATTTTAAGCAAATGAGTCTCACAATTTCTAAGCTGATTCATTTTATTTTCATTAAATTGGTGAAGTTTTCAAGATTTACAAAAGATTCTCATCATACTAATTTGATTTATAATAAATTTTCGGTAATAATTTTGACTAAAATATAAAAATCAAATACATAAAAAAAATCCACTGAAAGTAACAAATTTTCTTTAAAGAAATTTTTAAATCAATCTACTTGGGAACATAAATTTTACTGAAGGTTCTAAAAAGAGCATAAACTTGTTATGCTATCATAATTAATAATCAAAAGAATCGAAAATAATACAACTTAGAACGATTAGAATTATGTTTGTACAAACCTAATTCCTAAGTAATTTCTTGAATGTTTAAAACTGTGTAGTGTGCAATGTATTCAATATTCGGTGATATGTATTCAGTTAATTAATGAAGTTTCTTATTTTCGCTTTTGTTTTTAATATTTAGAGGGTGTGTGCATTCATTAAAAGAATGACAATTTAATTAACAAATCAAATAATATTGTAGAAGATGTTGAAATACTATTCATTCATTCATTAGGAAGATTTGACAGAAAATTTAAACATTTGCAGAATATGAAAATAATTATTATTTTGACACTACTTTTTGAAATAAAGGCAACATTTTGTATAGGATTATGGTGTTTTTGGTCCCGACATTCTCTTAGCAAGATTGTGCATTAGTCTGTCATTATGTTAGTCATTATTATGGCGATCCCAATGGCCTTGATCATTCATCATTCTTCCATAATCTTCATGTCCTGATAGAACTTTTCCCCCCTCAAAAACTGTATTATAAGCCCAAGTTTCATATGTAGTGACACAAGAATAATTTTTTCTCCAATGATCAACAGTTCATGAGCGATGTTAGCTTTTCCTGTAGTCATGCTTATTCTCGACTGTCAGTCTTTCCTGCTCCAGAATTCATTTTTCGCACTGTCCCATGAGAACCAAAGTTAATTCATACAAAATTATTTTTAACAAGAGTACTTCATTCATAATCTTATGCCGAAGTAAAACATTTTTTTTTGTTCCCATTTGTTGTGAAATACGTTAGATTTTTTACATTTTATTATAAAAAAGATAATAAAATTCATTTCCTAACTTCTTAATATAGAAGTGATAGAATAAAACATGGATATTTTTTTTCGATATTCAATTAATTACAAATGTTTATCAACTAAAGAAATTCGTAGAGAAAATGAAGATTTACCTACCTAATCTTTAAGGCAAGGAAGAAGTTCGTCTTGATACCGAAAAAAACTAATAAATCAGACATAAATAATTAAATAATAAAAGTAACTAAAATTTTGTATTTTTCCATGCATTTTTGATTACAATTTCATAACTGAAATACTTAGTTTTGTAAATGTCAATTTTGAAATTATCCAATTAATTAGGAAATTGTATCATCATTTTAATAGTAGACCTTGTTGGCCTTACAATGCTGTTGCTGCTGCTACACATATATTGATCGGTTACTTTAAAATAAAGTTAAGTCGATTTTTTTAACTTAGACTTTGTTCAATTACGTTTTAATGTTTTCTGGTTTTACAATTATATTTTCACATTTAAATGTGATTTATTCACCAGTAATTGATAGACAAATATTTTTTGTATAAAAAAAAGTCAGATTAAACATGAACTTTCAGGTCCAACAAATATTATATATATTTTTTCCACAAATTAACAAATGTTTTACCAAAGCATATGCAGCTTTCACACTCTACCCGGGGAAAATAATGAATGCCAAGTTCATTCATATGTTTGTTATATGGCTAAAGATGTATCGTTATTTTTGAAGGTTCTTAAGTTTGTATTAACATTAAATAAACCAATTTTTTTGTTGTTTTATCCACCAATTTCGACTGAATCTGTAGTTTTATGTTTTTCACAATTAAGCTTCTTATATTTCATTAATTGAATTTTAAATCCAATGAGTGGCTTTTGCGTGAAGCGCGCACAAACAAACAAACAGACTGATAAAGTTTTTCTCAAACATCGTAAATTTATAATAGTACACATCAATATATATAAAAATATATAATAGCCACTCAGTTACATATTGGCTGTAGACTATTGTTATTGGATATATTAAGTGTGTTTAGGACGCTATTACTAAACCACCCTAAATTTCTATAGCGTCTTAAAAATGATTTCTGTGGATCAATATGTAGTTGAAAAACTAAGAGATAAAATTGCAAAAAAATCGACACAAATCTTAGGTTTTTAACTTCTCCATCAATGCGTTACAAACATTACAGGTAAACTGATAAAACCTAATAAAACTACATTTGAAGTGTATAAAAACTTATTCAAGTCATAAAGTGCGTAGCTAAAATGACACGTGAAGTAAATAAGCTATTATAACCAACTCTGACATCTGACATACTGTCGTAAATTGCATTTTTACCTCCCTCCCATTTATTTCTATCATTAACTTTTCCTACTACATATAATAAAACTCATTTTTAACAACTTAAACAGCTGATTTAATAGACACAAATGCTGTGAGAAGCGTTTCCATTTTGATTTGTAGAATTCTTTATAGTTTTGGATCTATCAATTGGGTTTTTTTTTTATTTATTCAAAGCGATTTTGGCGTTTATTGCATTCTAATGAGTTGAAAATTATGTCATATACTTTAAGATATTTTTCTGTGTGTTTCAAAATGAATTTCATGTTTTACCGGAATTGAAATACAAATGGAGAGACAATAAGACGACAAATAAAATATTCATGGTCATATCTAATAAGAAAACAACTCCAACAACAATAGTAATAAAAAAAACACCCAAATATTTCTCTGTTCTAATTATTACATTTATGAAAATTTTTTCTTTGGCTGAGAGACACAGTTCATGGCTTTTGATTTAATATCTGATGAAGTTGACATTCCATGAAGCATTTGTCATAAATCAAAAGCGTAGTAAATCAATTAAAAGCACACAAATGTACCACAATCAATCTATGTAGTCTATGTATGTCTTGATGGGTTAAAGCTACCGTAGGACGCGAGTATCTAAAGTGATGCGTATAACATCTAAGCAAACTAGTCAAATAGCCAAAGGCATAACACCATGACACACGATCCAACAACGTAGTACATGTTTACATGCATAAGATACATGATGTGATACTATTCTCTAAAAGATACATTCAACAAGGGAAAAACACTCAGACAGTGAGGCACTCAGACAATCAGAATACTGATAACTGAAGCGGAGCAAAGTCAGCATAACAAAAATCCACTTCCGTTGATTGCCTCAAGGTTAAATTTAATTATATATACCATACATTGTTTGTACTACTCTACACTCATTCACCTGATTTATACCATAATAATATTACAATATACATGTGTGCTTGTATCTCTGCTTACATGTGGGAAATTCAAGACTCTGCCATAAAGTTAAGATACACATTAGTGTGTCTGTTAGTTGCAATTCGACTGACTCATCATTGAAACACGCTTCAGCAATTCTTGTTTTTTCGCACGCTTTGCAATTGTTGCTTTTCGCGCTTATTAATCAACTGACAACAGACTACACGATTTGTGACTTGATATCGAAGACGACGAACGTAGACGACGTCGTCAGCACAGATTTGCCAGATACAAAATTGTATCCGCAACGAAGATGTCTCAGTTGATGGCGGCGATGACTCAGCCAAGTTTTAGGCGAAAGTAAGCTCTTTCCCTTGTATAGACACACTTAGTAGATATTTAGATACACATACTTCGTATATGTTATTACACGAGTGTTGTTGGTATATTATTTATAGAGGATTGCAGACCTAAGACTCGTCTCTGTTTGTACTCAAATCGCGCTTCATTGGCAAAAAAGCGGCAAATTTTAATTCAATCAAAAATTAATTTCTTTCTTTCATTATTTTCCTTTCTTGAGATATATTTGGATCTGTTGGGTAAATTCCAACTAAACGATGCTGAGTCACGCTTCCATATACAATAGTACCTATTATTATATTACTTATATTAACATAACATAAGCATTTCACTTAAGAAAATTTAAAATTAAAATTTTAATATTTTAATATCACATAATATTTAAATGTTGTTAAAGTATCTCTCTCTTTCATACTTTGTGACTAATTCTTGTCTGACCTAATTACATTTTTTAAGATATTAAGATACTTTTTCATTTTTCGTTTTCTCAAATGAATTTAAATTCAAAAAAAATATATTGTGGCTTTGATGGATTAACCAACGAAATCCTAAAAGTGTGACAATCTTTTTCTTTAGTCAAAATTTGTATGTCGCATAATTAATGAATGTGTTGATATTTTGAAGGTTTCTTCTATTCATTCCGATGATTAAAAGAACTTTCAATACAAAATAATGAGTTCATAATCTTCATAAAGAAATCACTTGTCATAAATAGAATTATTAAATTTAGGATAAGTGAAAACAATGTCTCAGTATTAAAAAAAAAAAATATATTTAATTTTAATTATTAAAGTTATGTAAACTGATCTTATTCTTCTTCGCAAAACCTATTGCTATCGAAATAGGTTCATAGTCAATTTTTGAAGTATAAAGTTTGTTTGGGAAACGTTACAAAAAAATTCGTTGAATATCATTTAGGAATTGAAAATTTCTATCATTTTTCATTCATGTATAAGAACAAAATTTCAAAATCAGCTTTCTTTTTGTACACATAAACAGAACCTGTTCAGTTAACTATGCTTGTCTTATACAAACCTTTTCATTAAAAGTGCTGATCTTTAGTCCATACACATTTCCCTTATAGTATTTCAAGTCTAAGCATTACGAATTTTTTATGGGTGCAATTTTAATTTTGTCAAAGGTTAAACAAATATACTTATATTATAAACAAAACAAAATACTTGGGATCACTATTAGTTTAACTATATCAGTTTCATGTATCCACATCTTTCAGTCAAGTCCTTACATTAATTCTCCAAAGTCTCATTCAGTTTCCGCACAGTTGATTTGTACACTAGTTTTTCCAAAAAATCAATCGTTGATTATTTTATGAAATTCTGTAAAACTAAATATTATAAGGCTCAATGATTTAATAATAGTCATAAATATCTTGGATAAAGGATCCGAAATGATAAGTAGTTCATTCTCATCTTTTGTTATTCTTAAGTTATAAAATCAAAACTATTATCAAAGTTAGTTACATCGATGAAATCTTCTTCTAATATATTGTATAAAATTTTGTGTTTTGTTTGTTTGTATGTTATTCGCTGCTTTTTGAGAATGTGTATGGTTGATTCCCTGCTTGAACATAGGATACTTTTGGTTCCGATATGTGTCTCCGTTACCGAAATCCGAGATATTCAAACAACCCCTAAAAGTATACTACACAAAATGAAATAAAATATCACTTCGATTTTCCGATACTCAAACAGTGTTTTTTGTTGATACTCATACTATGATGAAGGGAAAGGAAACATATGTGACATTTAGGTTAAGATTATTGTACTAAAAAGACTCAAAGAAAATAATAAACAAAAAAATATCATCAAAAAAAATTTGATTGGATGCAACCCGAGCGAAGCAGGTTGGGGACGCTAGCTATTTAATAATTATAAAAATATTGAAGACATTAGAAAAATATCAAATTTTTATTAATTTTTTTTATCACTATTTAAGTGAAGACTTTTAAATTCTTTGTTCTTGAAGCAAAATAAACTTTGTATTTTAAGTAAGTTCAAGAAATTATAAAAATCAGCCAAGTGTGAGTCGGACTCACACACGGAGGGTTCCGTACCATCGCACAAGATTTAACACAATGTATGCAAATTTGTTTTTGTCGCAAAAGTGAAATATTCAACAGCCTAAAAGTATACTACAAAAAAAAAACTTTCCGCACGTTTTTTGTATGGCGACCACTCTATCCTTTTAACTTTATTTTATTTTTATTATTTCTCGCTCTATACCCAATTGAATTACACACTCTGTGAAAATTTCGACTCTCTACCTATTACGGTTAATGAGATAGAGCCGGAGTCGGACGGACGGCGGAAGCTTTACAATAGGGTCCCGTTAGCACCCTTTGGGTACGGATGATCTTCTTAATTACCAAAAGTTAAAATAATTTGTATAATTTGGTTCAAATTTAAAATGCGTCCCCATTAAAGTCAACCACCTGCTCGGTCATCTAAAAATAATGAAACTAACGCCAACGAATCTTTAATTGAAACGAATTTTTATTTTGATATTTATGACCTTCACTAACGCGGGTTAAATTTGCCTCCGCCAACCACCTTGGTTCAAGTGCGTTCAATAAAGTTGCAAATCAACAATAACAATAATAATAATATCAACAAGAACAACAAAAACATCATTTTGTGATTTTTTTGTTAATCATCTCTGAATAATAGTTTAACTATTATAATCAAGCATACATACATAGTATTTTTGTTTTGTTTTTCTTTATTTGAAGCAGTTCAAGGTAGTTCTTTCTTGTAAAAACAAATAAATTAAAATGTTTATTTATGTTGTTATTATTATTTATTGGAAATTGTAGTAAAAAATGCAAAATATTGCATTGTTTTGAAGGAAATTTCTTATAATTTCGATTCCACTGAAAACTAAATTGTTCTTCTAATTCGTTATGAAATTTCCAACTCATAATTTCCACTTAAATAAAACCAAACGAATATTAATTCAGAAGTATCCCATAATAATAATTGTTATATTCACTAATTTTTTTGAAATTGTGAATATATAATATTAAAAATTCAATTCTACTGTACTTTATCTCAATTTAATTTAAAGAAATGTAATATCGATGAATAATTGCTTAATGATTCAGTTACGAGTAAATTCTCAAATATTTTATTTTTGAACTTGTTGAAACCCCAATGTAAGCAAAGAAGAAAATTCAGATAGATATCTCAAAAATTGATGAGTCCGATTCCAATAATGGCAGACAAAGAAAGATAGACATATAAGGTTTAATCAATTTATTGTCGATACTTCAAGCTCTATTTCATTTAGTTGCAAACTTTCTGGCCAATTAAACTTTCTTCATACAGGCAGATTTCTGAAAGGTACTGTATACTGCATATTTTTCTATATACTTATCTATTGAATCCAAGTGTAAAAGTAACTGAACGCTTGTTGTGTTGTATTGTGTTCTGTACTGTTTAGTCGCTTAACTGCCATAAAAATTTAATAAAAATAAATATTTAAACGATTTGGCACGATCTTTAACCAATGTGAAAATAAATTTAATGCGGTATTTACACATATAAATAAAAGTTCAATAATATTAATTCCGGGAAAACATTAAAAGAAAATTATGTTGTTGTTTTTATTTCATTTCATTTAATTTTTTTTTTTTTTTTTTAATTTCTTGTAAATAAAATAAAAATTCGAAAGAAAAAATTATTTGTTTTGCGAAAAAGTAAAGCAATTTTAAAAAAAGGAAAATCCCCTTATACACGTGTCTTTTATTCATTTTGTTATATTTTTTAGTTTATTTTTCTTAGTTTTTTATTGAAAAAATTTTAGTTTTTCATTTTAAATGCTTTTCTTAATGGAGGAAAAGAAGGAGAAACATGTTTCTATGAAATTGTTTATAATATTTTGAAAACGGAAATATATTCAATTCCAAAAGTATACAATCGAATAATTATTGAGAGTGGGTTTATGAGTGGAAAGTTTTGGAAAAACAAAAATTGAATTAATGAATGATCTTCTTAAGAGAGATTACAAAGAGAGAGTAGAATGTAAGGATATCCAAGCTTCTTCTCCCGTTTGCATTTTATTTCGATTGGAATTAAGAGGCTAAGGTTTGGGTTTTTTAAGTAAAAATAATTATTAATGGGATTCCATCCTCACATTGTCACATTTTCTTACAAGTATCAAAATTAAACACTACAGTTCCAAAGGAAACCATGTTTAATATTGGGATGTATATTCTGTATAAAAAAGTAGATTGGTAATTACAATCTAATATATTAAAAAATGTAGTAATTATGAGTGGTATCAAAAAACCGTTTTCATCATTAGAAAAGTATCCATTTTGACTTCTTATCTTTTATTTAAATATGGTGATCATCAGTTATCTTTTATATAGTCCCTTGTCTTAGCCCCGTTCACCTAGAAGATCAATAAATGTATGTATGTGTACTTCTTGAGTAAAAGCTTGAAGAAGATTCCTTATACAAGCAGAGTAGATCACTTCAATCCAATCCAACAATGCATATCCACACATTAAAATCTAAAATGAAATAAACAAATGGTAGATAAACTAAAGAGTGGAAACAATAAAATTAAAGAAATAAGAAATAATCATAAAAACAAAAGACAAAACACAAATAAAAATAAAGAATAAATTGAAGACATAATAATAATGAAACAAGTTTTGCTCTGCCTCAGATACAAATGGATGAATGAAGAATATGAAAAAACAAGAGCAAACCAAAGCAAAGCAAAGCAAATCCAAACCCATAAATCAAATAATACATACTATAAGAAGAGCACACGACCGATCAACTTACTAACTCATCATTTAAGCAACTGAGCGAGTATCTGAGTGAATGAGTTGAATAACTACAAATTATTGAGTATCTGAGCATTTGCCACAACCAAAAAGCTATACTCAATTTGGAGTAGTTTTGTGATGGTTGTTAGTGGAAAGAGGCAGTCAGTCACTCCATCAGTCAGTCAGTAAGTTTTGGACTTTGGTAGATACACAAAAAATATTCTGCTCTGAATGCTCTTTACGCGCTTTCAACAATCAGTCAGTCAGTCTTGTGTCGAACTCTTAACGCTCGAGTCGCAGCGATCGAAGACAACGGCAAAAAAAAATTATGGTACTAAATTGAAAAGAAATAAAAATAATATCTCAAAGATAAAAAAGAATAATAAAAAAAATCAAATTATAACGAATGCGTCGCGTGCAGTAAAGCGTAGCGTTTAAATTTTATGTAATATATCTTATTATTTTCTAATATGATTTTAATTGCTCAACAACAAAGAAATCAAGTAGTACGCGTATATCAAAGATATTTGATTTGTGAAAATTTTGGTTAAAAATATATTTTAAAAATAAAATTTAAAAAATGATGTGGTTACTTTAAAGAAAAGGTGAATGATTGTGCGTAAATTGTTAATGAGATGCACGACACACATAAAATAAAATATTTCAAATATCACAAAAACTAAAAAAAAAACGGTGGATCCGAATTTTATAGTCGTGGGTCATAGCAAAATCTGTGACGTACATCGAATATGTGATCTAAAAAAAAAAAACTAAAAATTATTTTTGGCAACTCATAAAAAAAAGAAACAAAAACCTATATAAAGAAATTCCTTCCATGTGGGATACGCTGCTATATATTAACATATAAAATGATATAAAAAAAATAATGTTTAGAAGTCTTCTTTATTGTGCGATAAAAAAATAAAACGAAACAATAACAAAGATATTAGTCCAAAAATTAAATAATAATAATAATAATATACAGCAGAAAATGTGCTTGACTCTAAATAAAAACATATTTTTTCTTGTTGTTGTATATAGAAATTAATAAAAATAAGTAGATATTTTCTTTTTTTTATATGTAATAGATTTATATAGAACTTGCTCAATATAGAATTAATAAAGTTCTAAGCCAAAAAGGGGGAACAAAATTAAGTTAATGGAGACAATTCTGTTAAAAGTTTTCTATTTAAATATGATCTGATGTTTTAAATCTATTTTAAACATTTATTCCTATTAAGATTTCTGAAATATTTGTTAAATTCGTACATCAGCAATGATAGTACGAGGATCATTCAAGAATTAATGAGACAAATCGCTTCAGCTAAAAAATTATTTATTATCATCATCATCATCAGGCAGCGTTACAGCTCGGGGTGAGCTTTAGCTTCGTTCACAATCCTCTTCCAGGCGCTACGGTCTTTAGCCTCCGCCCTCCAATTTTTTACACGCATCTTCTTCAGGTCTGTGATGACTTGGTCCAACCATTGGAACTTTGGGCGTCCTCTGGCTTTTGTCACTGGTGGATTAAAAGCGACCATGCTTTTTTGAGGACGGCCATCGTTCATACGCTCCAAATGGCCTAACCATTGTATTCTATGCGCTTTGACAATCTTTATTATGGTCTCTCCTTTACGTAACGAGTTGAGTTCTTCGTTAAAACGGATTCTAAAAGTTCCGTCGCTATCTCTGACTGGCCCAAAGATTTTTCTAAGTATTTTGCGCTCAAAGACCTGCAAGCATTGCTCGTCCCTACTCGTGAGTGTCCAGGATTCGCACCCATATATTAGCACCGGTTGAATTACCGAACTATAGATGCGTAGCTTGCACGATCTCGGAAGTAATCTGGACCTTAGGAGTTTTATATTGGCGAAATATGCCTTGTTTGCAGCCATGATTCTGTCCTGTATTGTGTTGTGTATGTTGTTGTCGTTGTTGATCATGACACCGAGGTACCTAAATTGTTGTACACCCTCGAAGCAGTAGTTACCGATTGTAATATTTTCTGGGCGGCGCCTTTCTTCAAATCTCGAAAACTTCAAGTATTTTGTCTTAGCTTCATTTACTCTAAGACCAACTGATTTGGCGCCTTTTTCAATGCCAAGAAAAATTTCGGACAGATATCTTTTGTTACGAGCTAAAATAGCTATGTCGTCGGCGTAAGCAATTGTGAGACCTGACCTACTGAAGAGGTTACCAGATTTTACCTCTTTTCTTACTGCAAAGTGTAGCAGCAAGTTGAAAACAGATGTGGACAGTGAGTCTCCTTGTTTGACGCCGCATGAAATTTCAAAAGGATCAGTTACCGCTTGCTGCACTACGACTTTTCCAGTCGTGTTTGCTAAAGTCGCCATTATAAGGCGCGTTAGTTTTTTGTTTATACCAAGGTTTGTTAAGGCTTCGGGAATTTTGCAACGATGTATGCTATCGAAAGCTTGTTTAAAGTCGATAAAAAGCATGTGGACATCTACGTTATGGTCGTAGCACTTGTCGAGGTTTTGCTTAAGCATAAATATCTGGTCCGTTGTTGAACGGTTGGGCCGAAAGCCGCCTTGGTATTCGTCTAAAATAGTTTCTGCTGCATTAGTAAGCCTGGCTGCTAAAATACTTGAGAAGATCTTGTAGGCAGTGTTGAGGAGGGTAATCCCCCGGTAGTTTTCGCAGAGGGTTTTGTCACCTTTTTTAAATAGCGGAATTACAAGCCCTACACGCCATGCTTCGGGGATGATTTCTTCACGCCATAGTCGCACTATAAGCTGTAGGATAATTTGAAGTCCTTCGTCGTTTAAAGCTTTAATAAGCTCTATGGTAAGCCCGTCTTCGCCTGGTGCCTTATTGTTCTTCATCCGACACACTGTCTTACGAAGCTCCTCCAAAGTAGGTTCGGGTTCTGCATTGTCATCTCCAAGAGGGGGGACAAGAGATGTCGACGTTGTCACAGGATTGTAAAGCTCATTGAAGAATTCTCTCCAGCGCTCAATCACTTTCCTTTCTTCGCTAAGTATGACACCGTTTCTATCCTTGCATGAAGTAGGTCGTGGTTGAAAGTCTTTTGTCTGCTGTTTGAGCTTGTGGTAGAAGCTTTTGCTGTTTTTGCTGTTATATTCTTCAACCATCGCTTCCAGCTCCAGATTGAGGGCGTCTCGTTTCTTTTTTCTGCATAGTTTTGTGGCATATGCTCTCTTGGTTTTATAATTTTCCTTATTTGCTCTTGTAAGCCTATTGAGCATCTTTGCTCTTGCTTGGTTCTTCTCTCTTATTGCGAGCTCGCATTCGTCATCAAACCAGTCCAAGTTTTTGTTTTTTCTTTCTATACCCAGTACTTCTTCCGCGGCGGTGGTAAGAGCACCTTGAATACTCTGCCATTCCGCGTTTAGATTGTCATCATTGCTTGGATTATATTGGTCGGTAAATACTTTCTGGAACAGTGGGGCAACGTGTGTACTATTCAATCTATCTAGGTTCCACTTCGGTCTGGCTACCCCTTTCTGCTGCTGAGCTGTCGTGATTCTATGTTTGAATTTCGCCTTCACCAGAAAGTGATCGCTGTCTACGTTTGCGCTGCGACAAGTGTGTGCATCTGTTATCGATGACTTCCATCGTTTGGATATCAGGACGTGGTCTATCTGGTTCACTAACGACGATCCTGGGATAGTCCAAGTCCCTTTGTGAATGTTTTTGTGTGGGAAAGATGTGCTACTTATGAACATATCCACGCAATTGGCGAAATGGCAAAGCCTTTCACCATTGGGTGAGGTGGTGTCGTGCAGGGAATGTGAACCCGCGACGTCCATGAAATGCTTCTCTTTGCCGATGCGAGCGTTGAAATCCCCAAGGATGATGATGGTGTCGTAGGAACATAGTTTGCTAATAGTGGATTCCAGGTCAGAGTAGAATCTGTCTTTTGCTAGATCTGTTGCATCTTCTGTCGGAGCATATGCTGATAGTATAGTTATGTTGTTAAACTTTCCTTGAATCCTCAAGGAGCATAGCCGTTCATTTATAGGTGAAAAACCTAGCAGGTGTTTAAACATTTTTTTCACTACAATAAAGCCAGTGCCATGCAATCCACTCTTGTTCGGCGTCCCGCTGTAAAAGAGCCGATAGTCATTTTTTCTTATTTCGCCTTGATCCTTCCAGCGTAGTTCTTGAAGAGCGAGGATGTCTACGTTTACTTTTTGCATTTGTGTTGCCGCTTCATGCATAGCACCAGCTCTCAGTAAAGTTCGAACATTCCAAGTTCCGAGAGTCAATTCGTTTGTCCTTTTTCGTTGCAGGGGTCGTTGGCCGTTAGTCGTTTTGTTTATCCGAGGCTGTGAACGTTTCGTAACATGGTAGTTTTTATGATGTGGGTTGTTAGCCCAACGATCAACCAAAGACCAAATAGGTTTTGGGTTTTTAGCTCCCTCTCTCGTTGGCCGTGACCTTAGGTTCCTGGTAGCTCAAAGACTGCCTCTCGCCATAGGTTGCTCACGTTGCCCGAGGTGCACGACGTGGACGTGAGAGTAGGAATTGGGCTCGGAGGACCTGCTGTAGCTGCATACCCAGCAGTGTTCTCCTAACCCCTTGCACCTCAATTTTATTATTATTTATTATTTATTATATCAATACAAAACTTCGGCAACGTCCCATCCATCGTTCTTCTAATTTGTGCTTACCTCCACTTTTGGACCTTTCTTCATTGGATCGAAAATACAACTTGCATAAGTTTTCTTGAACTGCAGCTTATACTGAATAATGTTATTGATAGTACCACTTCTTCAGCTATATGTTCTCTTGAATTAACTCTTGAATTAACACGTTAATGAGAAATTCGAGAGAGGAAGTTGCAACTCGAACCGGTCGTTGATCATCACAGACACTTACACGGTTCACACTATTATTCTCGTACATTTTCAACTTTATTCCGTGGATTTCACTACCTTTGATACTCTCTGCAACTAAAAATCCAATTTCTGCGAGTTATTCTTCCGCTGTGCAATGCTTAAGCGGACTCGCTTGAGGTTTCTGAGATACATCGATTTGTCTCATTACTTATTGAATGACCCTCGTAGTAAGGCCATGCTTAAACTCAATAAACCAGAGTTATATGGTTGCTTTTGAGATAGAACAAGAGTCCCCATAATAGTTATTAACTTTTCAATACCTTTTATTGTCAACTGTTCTGAAAACTACAACTTGATTTGTCGTCGAATGAAGTAAAGTTTCATACAAACTGTTGATTCTTTGTAGAAAGAAAACCATATGGATTTCTCATCTATGAGCTTGTCTCGAAAAAAAAGTGATGAATTATAAGTATATTATTGAATCTCAAATGAGATATAAAAACTATGGACAAGTTACATATTCCGGTATTTTTCGCTTACTTCAAATTATGTTATTTATTCAAAATGTTTCATAGATTCTTTTGTAGTCGAAAAATGACTACGAGAATAAGAATTTTTTTTTTTTGTATGTAACATAAGAAAACTGATACAAATGTACAGACAAATTTAAGATTCTAGAGTAGAATATATCACTTTATCACACAAGAAAATCTTTGTTATACTTAATATTAACCCTTATCTCTGTTATCTTTTAGAATAATGTGCAACGATCAAGCCAATAGAATGTGAATGATTGATTTATTGAGCCCAAACATAAATTCCTGTTGTCAAAATTACATTTGAACTTTAATAACCTAAATTTTTACGACTATATGCTTTTATCGAATTATCTAGAAATATTTGAATTAACTTTTTTTTCCGAAACCAAACGAAATCATGTCGACCATTTTGTCATCACACAGCCAAATATGATATTATCAACTTTAATATATTTTGCATAAAATATTCAAGAACTTTTAATTCAAAACTATTGAAAAATCTCATGGATTCTAAGTATAAAATATGAATATAAAATGAAAATTACCTTAGAAAGAATCTGTAGCTTTTGAAAACTCACTTTAAAAGTTGATTTCACAATAAATTTAATTCTTTTCATAAATAAATAAAAATGCATTCAATTGTATATTTTGAATTCTAAAGAAAATCCCCCACAATAATAACAATCGAATGCCTTATATGGGAAACTACTACTAAATATTGTTAATGGCGCGCAGCTATCGCACATTTAAGAAAAATACTTCGAGAGAAGCGATATACTTGTGCATACATATGTATGTAAAAAACCAAGATAACCAAATTCAGAACAGACGCCAAGTTAAACCGCAAAACCAATACTTGACGCCAGCTCAGATACATTTGAAATTATTATTAAAGATAAAAAAAAAAAAAAAAACTGAATTGAAAATAGAGAATTGAATTGAATGGTGGACTACTTGTATTTTGTGTAGGTTGAGAAACCACAGCAACAATGTCTATCTCTATCTGACTTCACTTGATTCGACTTGGTTACTTTGAGCTTGAAATTTCGCAATTCGTTGAAACAACAACAAGAAGACAACAAACTAAATATACGAGTATTATACATAGTAACATAACATAAAGATCAATCAAACGCCTCTGTATGAGCACAACAAGTCAATAAACTCGTTTGTAACTGAAAACCCAAAACAAGTTAAATACGTAAAAGAATAGTAAAACACAATTCAATCATAATTCAGACACAAAGTTTGACTAACCCAAAAACATACAAATATAATAAACATCAATAGCAACCAGTTAATACTCACCATGTAAACCGCAACTCGTAATATATTATATTGTTGTAGTAGTAGATGATGATGATCATCATCGTCTATCTGTCAGTTTGTCAGTGGGTCTGTGTATCTGTCCATCTATCTTTTGGAACGGAAATTCATTAACAAGTTTACAAGAAAAACATACAAAAAAAAAATCAAAAATCATTTTTGCATAACTTGGCTAATGGCTTCATTGGCCTTTTAACGTAACAAGAGGGCGATGGCTTTTTATTCAGCAAAACTTGTTGCATTTGTTGTTGACACTCCACTCTTCTTTACTCCATCAATCCAAGTGAATGCAATTAAACGGAAGTTGCATAGTAATATTTCTTTTTGTTATGCAGATTTAAACGTAGGTTGATGATTACCCACGTGGTCTACGGACGTCAAACTGTGACCAAGATATCAAAAAGACATGAACTTGTCTCGCTTGTTTACAGTAGTAGTATAAGTAAATAGTATAAGATACACATTACATTGAGATATTGGGCGTCATTGGGGCAACTCAAATGACATGTAGTTTGTTATATGGCCAAAGTCAGTCAAAAAGTCAAGGATTTTTTTTTTTTTATTTATAATCAACATGTGAAGTCTCAGTCTCAGATGAATAAATCAATCAATATTTTGATGTACGTGTATGTAGTAGTAATAAAGGTGGAAAGCATAAGAAATTTCTTAAAAATTTAATGAAGTGGAATGGAATGGAATTTTCTATTGTAGTTTTTTAATCTTTTTGTTTTTATCAAGACAACATTCCTGAGTTCCATCAGTTTAAGCTCAACCAAAAAATACATGTGTATATCTTATATACAAAAAACTCAGTCAGTCAGTCAGTTAGCATCATCGTCGGTTGGTTTGTCGGTCGAATTCACTTTGTTATTGTCGCCTTTAAGCTGAAAACCAGTTTTAAATATTTTTTGTACTAAGATACTTTACTTTTTCATCTTCTTTCTTTAAGTAAGCTAACAAAAGGAAAGAAATAATAATAAAGAAATATAAACGGGAAGAAACGAGAGGCAAACAGACACATAAGTAAAGAGTTCAAAGATTTTTGTATTTTTTTTTTTTGCACTTCCTTTTTTTATTTATTTATTTATTTCTCTTTCTTGTAAACATTGTTTATCATTCATACACCATACACCAATCACCATTCACCATGTGTTTGTATCTACATTTTTCTTTATGCTTTCGTAGTCCTCTTTGTCGTCATTTACTCCATCTGCTAAGCCCCTATAATTGTTTATATCAATAAAAGTATCTTTTTGCAAAAATAATAAAAATAAAAAAAAAATATAATAAGAATAAACGAAACTAAAATGAGGAAAGAATAAATTTGTTAAGAATTCTTGGAAACGCACGCAAAGTGATTTTGTTTATATAAACAAACACACACACAGAGATGCATACAGAGATAAACAGATATATAGATGGACAGATAGATAAACGATACAAATGTATCTAAAGGTTGTATGAAAATTAATATAATTTATGATTGAAACATAGAAAAACTAACAAAACTCGACGAAGATTGATTTTGAAAAAATCTTGAAAAGCATTTTTATTGATTGATTTCAATATTGACAACCATGAAAAATTATAAAATTAAAATTAATGAGATTTTTCTGTTTTTTTTTTTTTTCCTTTTAAAAATTTAAGAAAAAATCCAAATAAAAAAATATTAAATAAAAAAAGGGGAAATTTATTAAAATTTAAAGAAGACAACAAGAAAAAATATATATTCACAAAATTTATTTAAAAATTAAAAATAAAATAAAAAGATACATAAAAAATACAGTGCCAATATGGTTGTAACCTCAACGCGTAGCCCTTTGGTTACGCAACATCAACAATCTGGAAATCCCACAACATCAACAACACACACAGGACTAAGATCACGTTTGATCTTTCCACGAAATCATTATCAGGTAAATTAAGATTGTAAATATACATACATACAATATACTACTACTATGATGCAACGAAAGATTCAATATTAAAAGATAAAGAAAAGTAGAGTATCTTTTGCACAAATTTTTATGAATGTAAAAGATAAAAATTCTTTACAAATTCAATTAACATCTCAACATCAATTTGAGATATTAAATAAAAGAAAAAAAAAAACTATACATAGTGGTAAAGGGTAACAAGTCCATTAACCTTCAACAACCATTGCATGCACTCAATTGTAAACATATATATGTGTTTATTGTAATGCAACAACGCAAGTGTCCATTTCAGTCCCAGACAATTTTATGATATTTGTAGATACATATAAGTACATGAAAAAGAAAAAGGCATAACTACTTATGAGCACAAAATCATTGAGTTATACATACGAGAGCCAGTATAATCAAGAAATATGTGGAAATAGTAAATGGAAAATGGGAGACATACGTACAACTGACCCATAGAGTGGTGACGCTTATAATTGAGATACAACATATTAAACAAAGATATTCAACAACAACAGAAACTGATGTGTATCTGCTTTGCATCATAATGATATTTCTTTATTATTATTATTATTATTATTATTATGTATTATGATTATTCTCAATTGGCGAATTAGCAAATAACAATTGATAACAAAACAAAAATTCCCGTCAGCAAAAGTTGCAAAATCAATCGATCGTACGTATCATTTCAGATTAATGAAACAATTTATTTTGTTTTTTTTTTTTTTTTTGTTAATTAAAAATACAATTGAAATGCATATATTTTCATATTTTCCATTCTATGTCTCTCTTCCAGAATTTTGAAAATTCGGAATATACTTGAATTGAAAGGAACAAAATTATAAATTGTTGGATGCATTTCTCTAGCAAATATTTCAGTCTAAAGTTAAAGAAGCGTAGTGCCTCGTTAAGACTCCAGTCATCATCCAAATTCTTTTCTTGTAAAAGTGTAGGAGCTCGGAGATCTGTTTTGATTGGTAGCAAGGCCAAAATTTCCTAGCGACAGCACAGCCAGGCTCATTCGCCCACCATTCGTTAGCTAGCTCCTTGTTTTTTGTTTCCAGTCTTAAAGGGATGTCTCGTATGGGTCTGATTCTCCATAAAAACTTTTCTGCGAATTTTCAGTGTGACTGTTTAAATCTTAGGGACTATTTCGTATACAATAAGACCCTCGGACAAAATGTAAGACGGATTATTCAAATTTTCAGAGCTATAGCTCAAAAATTTAACAAATTTATTTGAAATTAAACGAAAGAATGATGGTAAAAATAGATTTTCTTGGCTATTTTTTCTTTGGATTCCTAAATACATTTAGTATGTACTTATAAAGTTATAGTTCTATTAGTAGAATATAGAATCTTATTTAAAAACAAAAAGTATCTCTTAAATACATAATTTAATTCTTTTCACTTGAAAATTTTCTCATCCTAAAATAAAAATTATCTTAATTCGCAAATGAAAATCGCAATAAAAAATGATACTCAAATTTCAAAAAAACAAAGAAACAACGATAAAAAATTCACATAAAATTTTTATGATTTTTGTTTATAATTAATTAATTAATTTGATTTGATTACACAAAAAAAATGCGATTAATATTTTTAATTGTTTTATTGTGGTTGTTATTGCTATAATTTTACTATATGTAAGTACATATTTATTGTTATTATTTCAAAAAAAAAAGAAACATCTGTTTTTATTTTTTATGTTTTAGTTGAGAGCAAAAAAAAAAAAAAAAAATATAAATATAAATAAAGAAATACTTATTAAACTGAAGGAATGATTGAATGAAGAAATAATTAAACAAAAAATTAATGAATGAAAAATCCAATATTTTGACACCTGCTAATGATTTGTTTTTTTTAGTTTTATTTACTTAAATTATTTGTTGAAATAAGCTAAATGAACACAGATTGCATTGTTGGCGGTATTTGGAACGGAAGTACAGTTAAACCCCGTTAATGATGATTTATTTTTCTTTGCTAATTATTTTTAAAATTTTAAATCGTGTAAAAATTTGTATGGTATTTTTACTGTTGGCTCTTTGAATTGAGTTCAATAACATTCCAATATAATTAAGAGGTTCTTAAGTTTGACTTCGAATTGATCGAATCTGTGATCGCAAAAACTAAGTCAACTTGTGATATTTTTTTATTATTCTCGATCCCATACCCGCTGGGAAAGAAAATGACATCTTTATAAGAATTTTTCATAGAATGCTTATTATACAATGCATTTTTGCTTGATATTGATGAATTTTCCCAACTCTATAAGACAATTTATGTATATGCTGAAATTCTGCTGAAATTCAACAATTTTAAGTAAAATTCAATGGGATGAAATATTAGAGGAGAAACAAATTCAAAGTATGGAATAAATCTTGTCTCTGTAAATAGGAAATAGCCCAGTAAATTTGTGAAACATATCACAAGAGGTTGCAAGCTGATTACCTTGAATTAGTTTCTCTATTTTAAGCACTCATAAATTAATGCTAAGAGTTAGTGGAATATGATCTGAAATATGTTTCATCATTCAATACTTTAAATTTCGATTTAATTTCTTGGAGTGTCTTGGATAATTGTGTATAGAAGCAAGCTCTACAAAAAAATGAGATAAAGAAAAAACTAATATAGTGGATCCGCTTGTGCTGTAACTTACTTATGTGTACATTATTGCATCTGTCAGCTTACAAGTATGTAAGGTAGGAAGTAATGCTTTGGTAGTTCCGTAGGGATTAAAGGGTTACGAAACAATAGGGGGCTTTTTAGTCGGTAGGAATTCGACATAACTTGTGGCTCGAGCCATGAGTATCTTTTTTGAAGATTTTCTCCCCCTTGTTTGCAAAAAAAAAAAAAAAAAAGTACGTATATCAAATGTAATTTCTCTTATTATAGAAGTGGTGTGTATTTTTCTAGAATTTTTGACCTATCCTATCATTATTATTTTATATTTTAGATCTTTCGCAATGCCCCCCAAAGAAATGCAATGAAAGCAATTCTCCATTTGATGCACAACCCACATGCATACGTCAATCGTTCCAGCCACACTCGCATACATACAATAGATATGTAGATACATTCGTGTATCTATATACGAGTATATATACACACGTAGATACAATAGTTGTTGCTATTTTTATACTGCTTATAAAGAAAACTATAAAAATTCATTTGTATATTTAGAAAGATTCCTTTTTCCTCTTGAAGCAAAATCGCATACACAATGAAAGATTGATTAAAGTTTGGTGCGTTTTTATAAAGGAGGCAGAGGCAAGCAATCGCGCAGTCTGTCAGGGAGGCACTCAGTCAGTTAAAGAGCATTTACGCATTTTCTTTGCTATTTTAATGTTTTTTCTTTTCTATTTTATTTTTTTTTAATTTTTTATTTTTATGTTTCCATTTATTTTCTTTTGTGTAAGCAAAAAAAAAAAAAAAGAGAAACGGTAAACTTTAATTTCTCAAACGAACGCCATAATGACGCGCCAGGTCTCTTGACGTCAGTCAAAATGTAAATTGAATTTAATTAATTACTTACTTATATTTTGTACTTAATTCCTTTTTTGTATTTTGTAACACCAATTTTGTTTGAATATATAGAACAAGAAAATATTTTCCATTCCATTGCTTTTAGTGTTCAACTGGATTGATAAAACTAAATGCGACCCCATTCAATTCAAATGCTTATGTGTGTGAATAACAATGAATTTCAAGTGTTTTTTAAGGATTGGTAGGCCAATTTGGAGTTCCCTCATGCCCGAACATATCCATGGCTTTGTTTCAAATATGATTATAAATGACTTCTCGCCTTCAGTGTCTTAATGCGGTCAACTCGATCATATGAAATGCACACTATACTTAATGGGGACCGTATCAGGTATTCCATTTTCGTGAAAGTATATCAGCCATCGACTGAACTAAATGGCTCACGCCACTGAACTGATTCCGGATTTAATTTTACAACTTTTGCCACAGTCCATCAATTGTTTTGTTATCCGTAGTTTCACTGCTATTTGTAGCGTCATTCAAAATATGGAAGACCACAGAATTTAGTTTAGTTTAAATTTATGAATGAGATCCCCATTTACTTTTGCTTTAAGCATCAAGCAAAGCAAAGCAAGCCAATCCAATTAATAATATCAAAGGCGCACGCGTCACTAACGTCGCCAAGCTTCCCAATGTGTGTTTATATTTGACACAAATTTAATGGCATTTAACTGTTGCTTAATGAAGCACCACTTCCACCACCAACCCAACAACAATTGAAACCACAAAAAGATAAAGCGATAAAACATCTTGTGATTAAATAAGAAAAAAATAAATAAAAATAAAATAAAGTACCAACCACACCACAACTTAATGCAACTCACTTGTAATAATATGAAACAGGCAAACAAACAATTGGGGATTTTCCTATTGAAAACGCATGTTGCAAGCCGCTGATCAACAATACCCAACGTCAACGACATTCCTCCGATTTCTCCAATGTTTAAAGAAACAAACAACTTATCTGATGAATTGCACCGCTCTCCTCTACCATGCCAAGAAAGAGAGCAAACAGAGAAGAAAACATGTGCACTAAGAGAAGAGAGAGTATGAGAGCGATGCTCTCTTAAAATAAATTAAAGAGCTTTAAATGCTTCGACCAGTGTTGCTTAACAACTAACAACAAAGCACATATGAACGCGCCAAAATCAATGAAACACTTTTCTCAGTGTTTGTCAATGGTGAAGAAAAATGTGTTCAAGAATATGGAGAACGAAACGATAGAATGTCAAAATGAAAACAACAACAAAACAAGTTTATTATTATTATTTTGTTTTAGCTTTTGTTTTCTTCGGTCTATCGTTTCTTCGTTCGCTCGTTTGCTGCTATTCATTTTGCATTTGCCATTTTTCGTGTTTGTTTGTCTCAGTTTCGTTTCGGGCTTCGCGTTCAAAACAACATTATAAAATAAAGAAAATCAAAACGCAAGCGAATGCAGCGTGCGAATGAAAGGTTTTCAAGATTTCCAAAAAAAAAAGTTTTTGGTTTTTCTTTTAGAAGTTTAATTAAAGCCAAATAGTTTGAAATAAATAATATTTGTGAACAATATTTAACAAAAAATTTTTTATTGTAAAGTGTTAAATAATAAAAGCAGATACAAACAACAACAGATGTTACAAAATATAAGGCAAAAATATAATGAATTTATTTGCAAAATAAATAAAGGTAAAATGATCAAAAATTATTTATTTTATTCTCTTGGAATTTAAAGTTTATGAAACCAACTACCCAACTAATTCTCTTCATCAAAACATATCAAAATTAAGTTATCAAGAAGTTCAATAATAAAATGGGTTGTTACACAAAAATATACAACAATTAATCCATATGGAAGTTATGTTATTAATGTTTTAATATATTTATCCATTTATTTATTTAAAGAACTATGTACTATTAAGAGCCCAAGCTGCCAATTTCAGTTCCATTAAATTATTAATAATTCAATCGTTCCAATTTCATAATATTTTTTATCAAAAAAGAATTTCTGATATGTATTTCCAATTCTAAAAAATGCAAGAATTCTAGATGCATTATATCATTTTTATTGATATGATGGTCCAACTATTTGAATTAGTATTGTAAAGGAGGTTAACGGAACCTCCGCTTTCGACTCTGCATGTTTTTACAGTGCTTTAACGGAGGTGTATTGAAAATTAAAGATTCTTTTTGTCAGTATGCCAGCAAATATAATATTCTTCAAATTTCTCTTAATAAATTAGTGGCAATATTGACACCATAAGAAAACATAATATCATCATGCATATCATCAATGATCCCATAGATAAATGTAGTATTATTACGTATATTTCATAAATCTGATTATTTCAAATATAATTGAAGACATAAATTCTAGTTTTTGAGAACTTCCAAGCAATTTTTCTTTATAAACCCATCTCCGTTAACTTCTGTTACTACCCTATTGTGAATACATTTGTGAATATTTTGATTTTCTAGCATAAAAAATGAAAACATTCATTATGTAGAAACTTGTTTCATATGGAAACTTTATATTCATAGAAGAACAATAAGATTAAGATGAAACTAAGAACAAAATTTGGCTTCTTGAGTCTTTAAACTCTTTACTACAAGACTTAAAAATTTCGATTTTATAATAATTATATAAATTGATTGGGTGTTTATCTATATATTGTATATTGTATTATAAAATAAAGACCCCCCACTGCGTCTGTCTGTTTGTCTGAATGCGATGAACTCAAAAACTATCGAAAGGATTTTCATGCAATTTTTACCAATGAAGCAAGTGATTCATGAGGAAAGTTAATGAGAACAGAAAATTTGAAAAATCCAAAGGCAACAACCGAAAAATCGAAAAAATAGTGAGGTTTGTAAGTGATACTCGTATGCATATAAAGCTCCGGGAAATATTTTAAAATTAATCAAGTCATCTTTGACAAAAATCTCATCAGGTCAAACAATCTATATCCAATTATTTCTTGGGAAAGAGAGGCAGCACAGCGTCTACCCGGGTATCTCGTTTGTTATATGAAATAGCTTTTAATACAATGAGGGAAATAGTATTCTTGTAAAGGGTTGTTTTAACAGCAAAGAGACTCCGATACTTTTTGTCAGGGGTAGCTGAATTCGAAATTTTATATTGTTATTATATTTTCTATGCTTTTATACTTATATTATTTGTTTATAATTAAATATAGTACTTAGAAACTTAGTATAATCCCATTTGCTTCGTTTGTTTGTTCAATTGGACACTTAAAATTAAATTCTAAATATAAATATAAAGTGTGAAATGTATTTGAAAGATATGCCTAATAAGCAATTCAAGCTCAATTGATTTAATTGTATTCATATTCATTTGTATTTTATTTTTTAAATATATGTAATTTCTACGTAGCCATTAAGTTTACCTTGTTATTTTACCTTAAATTTGGCAGAAAGCCAACAACAACAATTGAAGAATCAAAAGAAGGAAATTAAAAATAAATAAAATAATAAGATAAAAGATGGAAGAAAGATGAAGATAAATACGAATAATAATAATAAGCAACAAACAAACAGCTTTTCTTAACAAAAGATGAACAAAATTACCGGTTTTTTTATTGTATTAAATCTTGTTTTTTCCAATAATCACATAATACCCTTTGCTAGGCGCTTGTGGCAAGGTCAATTCATATGAATGATGAAAAAAGTTTACAACTTGTCCAAGTGTCCATGGCGCAAGCAACAAACAACCTACGTAGAAGCACGTTCGAGAAAATCGAATATCTATAAAATGTATCGCAATGAAAGGCGCCCACATGCAACAAACAGACAGACTGACATTTTATAAGAAACACTTTGGACACACCTCATTTGATAGATACAATTATTTAAGATTAAAGACACACGACAACAAAGTCAGACAAAATTCCATGTGTGTGAATTCTTTTTGCCATGTATAAGTAAATAAAGCAAATCGTTGGCTCTTGATGTCCTTTGTGACCTGATTTGCTAGATGTATAAAAACTGAATGTGAATGTGTCCTTTACTGGCGCCAAAAAAGTTGCATGCTTTCTCATTGAAAATTCCATTTTTTATACCATGCAACTATGTCAATTGTGGCATGGCATTTTCTATGTGAATAAACAAATAACAACACAAACATCAACATCAAGGGTTGATTTTAAAGAAAGAATAGTACATGCCATAAATAAAGTTTTAAGGGTAATTTCAAATAATAAAGTTAACCTTGACAACTTTATAAGTAATAAGAAAAAGTAAAAGGAACTGTATTTTTTTTTAAATCGTTGAAGAGAATAACAAAGAGAAATTGAGGAAACTTAAAAAATAATTCAAGTTTCTAAAAGATGTAGAAAAGAGAATAGTTTCACTTATTTGTATGTAAATGATCTTAAGAAAGTAGATTTGAATAGCGAGACAATTTCTCAATACCCAAGCTTCTAAAATTATCTAAAAGTATGTGATGCTTCCGCTTGCTTTTTCAAGGAAAATGAAATTCATTTCTACATCATCATTATCATTATCACCATCAACGCCAACATCATTATTATTGTTTGCTTCGCTTCGTTTGGTTTCATTTAGTTTATTTGTTTTACTAAATTAATTGACAAATTTAAATAAAATCAAATTCATTTTACCTGTGATTAGACACGTTATTCTTTGTCTGTTTTTCGCTGAATATAAATTAAATAAAATGAAAGATAGAAAGAATAGTTGGCAACGATCAAAACATGTATAGAATCAGAACTAGACATTTATTTCGATTCTACCGAAATTTACATACCTTTCACAAACTAAATACAATAGAAACATTAAGAAAGAAAAAAATATATTTTAGTACAAAAATATAAATTAAATTGATCTGTTATAAATTAAGGTGAATCAATCAATTTTTCACTTTCTTTTAATAAGTTTCAGTGTAGTTGAATAAATTATGAAGCTGCCCTTATAAAACTTTAGTTTTTCTGTTGACTTATTGGTTGAAGATGGTTAAAGATGATGGTATTCATCATTCACAGAATGGGGGCTATATGTCACATTGAACCGTCCGATCAGCCCAACTTTCTGATATACTTTATTAATTATTATGTTTTAGAAATTTGTTAGTGAAGTTCTGTTATATTTAGTAGTTTTAAAAAATAAAAAAATTATTGAACAAAACATGTTATCCAGCTTAAATAGTAGAGAAAGTATGCAATCCCTTTTTGTAATCTAAGAACTTCGTGTGAATCTTATCTAATATATATATTTAATATATCAAAATTAGTGTTTTGTGTGTTCGTATGTTATGCGCTGCAATACCGTTTATTTGATTGCATTGAAAATCTTTGTAATATGTATGGTTGTATGGTATGGATTAAACATAGGATAGTTCCCGATATGTTTCCCGGTTCCCGAGATGGGGAATATTGAAACAACCCCTAAAAATATACAACAAAAAAAAAACTAAAGTAGCACGTGTTACCATCATTCCAACAGAGATGCCATTTGATTTCAAACGACATCAGTTCTCCATACGAATATCATTCTCAATGGTCACTTGAATAAGAAAGTCATCCAAAAAGATTCGGTTGGACACAACCCTCGAACCAGGCTCGGGAACGCTAGTAGCTTAATAAAAACACTTCTGTGTCAACTTAAGAACTGAGTAATTGTTATAGTTTGCATAGATCAATTCTCTTCGTCACCCTGGTCGTTGCCATATGTAAATTATAGGATCTCCATTATACAATACTATAGGATACAAACCTCACAACAAAATGATAATAGCCACTCCAACTAGAATGTGTTTAAGGTACAAAATAAAAAAAAAAATATCAACGACGAACATAACTAACAAAATCATGGCGGCGGCTAATTGGGGAACGCAAAAAATAGCGTTGAAAAAGATCTCGAAACAGCTGCGATCGGCAACAAATAAAGAAATAAAAGCACAACAGCAACACAAATAAAAGCAATAATAAATTTTAAATAAAAATAAACATTTTGTTGTTGTTGTAGTTGTTGCTGATGTTACTGTTGGGATTCATTTGCATCTGGGCTTATTATGCACAAGAATTGACCTTGAACTTGACTTGATTGGCTTTGGCAATAAAAAAAAACAATCAAATACAAATTGCAAAAACCAAAATTACAAAGATAATTTACATAGAGTTGTAAAATCAATAAAATAAAAACAATAATAATATTTTTTTTTTTCTTCCTTTGTAACTCAAAAGCAGAAAATTTCGATTAGAAAAGCATTTTCAAATCCGGAAATACCAATAGAGTTGCCTCATAAATACTATACTCGTAATACTCGTTCTATATTAAGTAAATAGTAAGTGAAATCGGATTGAGAGTATCTCAATATAAACAGCAGTGGGAGGCAATGCCAAGCAAAGGGTAGAAAGTGTCTATCGCTCGCCTTCTAGTAATGTTATTTGGTTTTTTTTTTCTTTCAAAAACAACAATAAATTTCTTTATAAATGTTTTTTTTTTTTTTGTTGTTGTAAACAATTGATTGCATTCATAAATGAAATAAAATGATATGAAATTAAAAAAACGCCCCACAATTTTACATGATGTCTCCCTCTTGCCTGTACTTGCCTTTTCTGACTTACTTGTCAGAAGTTTATAAGTTTAGCAAGTCAAGCCTCTTTAGCCTCATAGAATCAATATCAATGATGATGACGACGATGATAACGATTACGAGTAAGCGGCGGTTCCTTTTAACTCAACTTTGCCGCCATTAAGTGCATTTCTTCTCCTTCTTCATTGCAAATTGGAAACAACAACAAAAACTAGAAAATCTATTCTATTTAAAAACATAAAAAATTAAATTAAATCTTATAACAAACCATGAAGCAAATAAACAAAAAAAAAAAACAAATAGTTTAACATAACCATAATCGTAAACATTTTAACCTTTTTTATGATCATGAATATAAAAAACACCAAAAAATCACTCAAGCGACACACGTACACTACATATGATCAAATATGTGTGTCTACATAAAATTTGCACATTTTACTTAAATTAAATTAATTTATTTTATTATGTAAATAATATTTAAAATCATGAAAAACCCATAACCACTTAAGGTTACATAACTTCCACATAAATAGATAGAAGCATGAAGAACAAGTTTTGTCATATCAAAAACACAAATTCAAGTGATATGTTTAATTAATTTATAATGTGATTCGAACGAATTAGAACAAATATTCATTTTACATGGTTTGTCATATCATGTTTCAGTAAAGTTCCACCTCTGATTGAAGAAATGAAGAAATGACCATACAAAAATTTTAGTATTTACAGAAGTCTATTATCATCTGTTTGTGTTTTTTATTTTAATTTTTCGAAAAACAAACTATATTATTGAGAGCTCTTAAGTGATTAATCCAACTGCCACTGCATCTTGTTACTCATCTTTCTTAATTGCAATTCATTATGTAAAGTTTTAAGACAATTTTGAATGCCGCTATAATCAAACTCAAGTTGCACAGATTATGAGTACAAAACAATAAGAAACATCATCTAAGCACAATTTCATCTACATAACTTGTAAACTGAGAGACTAAAATGCATAGAAATGAAGCGATAAAGTGTTATGAAATCTTCTCATCATTCAAAATATATTCTGATATTTTGTTCATCAAGATAACTCAATTTTACCTATTCATCTGTACGCGCAAGATATTAATTTTTTATTTTATATATCTCTTTGTAAAAAAAGTTGACTGACTTTTTTATTTCTCGCTATTTGACTAGCATGCATTCATTGAAATTGACGAAGTCGAAGGCACAGCTAGTATTGCATATGTGAAATATACCAAATTATGATTTCCTTCCTTTCACTAAATAATTTATTAGAATAATTCTGAATTTAGTAATCTTTGTCAAGAAAAGACAGAAATTACTCATAGAAAATTTGAAATTTGAATATGAAGACAGTTATTATGGTAACATATTTTATAGTTGTTCAATTTCTTTTGACCTTGTGCAAAATTTCAACTTATAAGTTCAACAGTGATGGTCTAGTCTAACTAGACAGGCCATATCGGTTATATTTAGATTTATCACGTCAGTTTCCTTTCCTTTTTGATCTTAAAATATGAGTTTTCACCAAAATGTGGAAACACACTTGGTTTGCTGTCGCCATCGAAAACCTAAAAAGTCTAAGTAAGATTTTATACGAGTTTCCAAAAAACAAGAGTTCGAGCACATTAACTGACATAGACAAATAATATTTTAGTTGACTAAGAATACTTTATAAATATAATATTATACAAGAGTGCATGCGCATATGTTCTGTTAATTCATAATCTACCTGATTCTTGGGGTGACATACTTTTGCTCTAACTTAATATGCCCTATTATCTCAATATATGTAATGAATACAAAGACGTATAAAAACGTAACAAACTTTGGACGTTATCACTGCACGTTGCCTTCGGCATTCGGCGTTCGTCGTCATTGTCGTTAGTGTTTTGTGATCACGTTTTCTAAGTTAATAATTCTAAGTTGATAATTTTTTATATGAGTTTTCAATAAAAACACACTATAAATTAATAGTATTAAAATGGCTTTCACACCACATTTACCTTGAAATGGTTTTTATTACATTTTAACTAAAGTTTCATACTATATTTTTCTATATCTTTACCTTCTTGTGTGTTCCATTTTTTTTTTTTTTTTAGGTTCTTAAATAATTTTATTGACATTAAATACTTTTAGTACATAAAAGTCACTGTACAAATACCTGAGAAAATAACTCGTAAAATTAAATTTATTTTAATTAAAATTTTACAAAATCCAATTACAATACAAAATTTATAACAAATATTACAAAAAAAAAAAATACAAACAAACAAAATAATAACAGTTTAACAAATTTAATAAAATAAAAAATCACTTATATTAAGAATATGCTTATTATGTATGTAAACGATCTTTCAATTCATTATTTGTTTGGACTCATATAAAAATATCAAAAATTTCAGCTTAATATCCTTAAAACTAAACGATTACTCTTTATTGACAAATACTAGTGAACTTTTTAATAAAATTATCTTATGACATATTGAAGAAATCTATATGCATATACCTACCGCTTAAATTCTTCAAAAATGTGGACATATTGTGGCTTTATTTTTTACCTGAATCTGGTCATTGGAAAAACTATCTATACTCCCGAACCGAGTGAAAAAGTTCCCAATATTATAGCAAATGCCCGAACTGCTTTACTAATAATTTGAAAAATTCGTCCATATATTTCGTTTTAATCACAGTACTGATTAGTGATGACACAATTAATGTAAAAGTACGATTAATCGATTATTTCTATTTCGATTAATCGGACTACTTAAGTTAATTTGATTCGATTGATCCGACAAATCACCGGAGGTCCAATTTTGCTCATCACTTTTTTAAAAAAGTCGTAACCTGAGAAAACATTTAAGTAGAATTTTTCTTTACCTGTTTTATTGTGAAATATCCCATACATATAAGCAAAACACTGAATCTTTAGTTCAGGACTATCCAACCCGCGGCCCAAGTGGGTTCAGAATGCAGCCCAATGCGATTGGTTTTTTATGTGGCCCAGGCAACCAAAAAGGTTGGACAGCCCTGCTTTAGTTGATATACATATGTGACTATAAAAGAACAAAGATTTAACTTTGATCGAAATTTGGCACACGTGCTACAATAGAACCTGACAGACGGGAAGCTAAGATAATTATATTAATGAAAAATTTTCTTTTAATTTTTATAGAGAATTAATCATAGTGATCTATCAATGATACTCAACGGTTCCAGTCTATTTATTGAATTAATTGATTAATTATTTCGTTTATTTATACATGAATTTTTAATGTGATTCGCCACGGTAATTTGCTTTCTGATTTTCGAATTAAATGTCAATAAAAATAACAAAAAATAAAAATAAAAATCTTAATAAAATTTATCTAATTAAACCATAAATTTGAATATCGTTCGTCTTATATCAACTTCAGCAAAATTTTTAATTTAATTTATGTAAATTTTATTTATCTCGCTTTTATCACTATGATATATCACAAAAGATAACAATAAAAATAACAACAAAATAATGAAACCAGTAGCCAATCGAACCAATCGAAGGCATTAAATTATTAATAATTTGACCAACTGTTCAGTGTCAATGATTCAATAATTTATAAGGTTTTTTTTTTTTTGATAAAAGTTGATTTTAAAGAATTGAAGATTGCCAAAGAAAAGGAGATAATGAAGTTAAGAAGATTAATAATATTTGAAATTTATTTGAATTATTGTGTTGATGAAATGTTTACTTTAATATGAATTTCTTGGTAAAACAATTTTTATATCAAGTGTTTAAACGGCTGCGATGGTTTATGAGCATGCAATTTTGATAAAGAATTTTTATGATTCTCTGTCTAAAAGAATTCAAATTAAACAAGTTTAAACACGCAATGTCACGTGCCACACATGTGGCATGTGGCACAAAGAAGAGTTCATGAACCTTTAAGAGTCACATTAGAAATTGTAATTAAAATATCTTGTTGTTTTGTTTTTTTTTTTTGTTTTGACCAAAAGTGTTGAGGAAAAAATCTGAAAACAAAAAAAGAAATATTGTAATAATTTTACTTTCATTTGTGATTAGACTTCAACGAAAACCGACAAATAGAAAAGAAAACTTGGCATTAATAGCAAATCGCGTGCTAACAAGTAAAACAAACCATAAAACCATAAAATAAAGGTGAAAAATACAATAATAGTATGTAAAGAGAACGAGCCACTCCTAAGAACAGAACAACAACCAGCAACCAAAAACCCATAGCACCCAAAAACGGCACATGAAAAATGGCAAAAGCGTGTTCAACGAAATAGACAAAATAGTCAGATAGACAAACAGACAGATTGAGTGACTAACAAACAGACTTGACCTAACAACACTACCGCCAGCCATAAGATTTATAATGTAAATCTGACTAATGAGAGCAGTAGAGACCGAGAAAGGAGGGCAAAAAACTTTGTCCAAGAAAAAATACGGCTAAAATCAATAAAAGCCTATCCAAAATTGGTCAAAATACTCAAATAAAAAAACCATCGCATAGTGGTGATTCACATGCGATGTTGGTTTTTTATTATTAATTTCAGTTCATTCTGGTTTTTTCTTAGATTTCGATGTTCTTGATATTTGCTTTTTTTATTGTTTTTATTCCAGAGAATTCTTTCTTTTTTGGCCATAAAATGTTTTCCTTACTTTCGGTTACCAAGAATTGAATAATATTTTAAGCAAATATGTACTTATAATAATTACAATTTCAGTTGAATGTTTATCCATTTTTTTTTTTTTTTTTTGTTAAAATTTAGTTGTTTAACTAAATGATTTTTGACACCACTTTTTCAATCTCAGAGACATAAACTACTTGAGTTTTGTTATTGAAGTGTTTGCACATGTGAAACAAAACTTGAACTGATTTCTTATTTGTTTCATCAAGACAAGAAGCAAACACTTTACCATTGTGTGTTTTTGTCAATCAATCAGTCAGTCAGTCAGTCAGTCAGTCAATATTTGTTAAATCAACTAAATGATAAATAGAATAGAAACGAATATAAGTAAAGCTTTGAATAAAATATTTATTTTTAATGGACCTTTTGAATCAATTCACCTCCTATGAAATGACCTTAAACTGAAGTGGTTTCTCATACTCAATGGATATCAATTTTCATACTTCTCTGTTTATATATACAATATATGAACTATTCTTCTATGAAAGTGATAATAAGGTCAAGGTACTTAGATTTGTGATTAAATTCTTTCTCTACTTTCGTCCCATATAATTTATAAACTTCTTTTAATGAATTACTGCTTGATTGTAATCCCTTTCGTCCGCTCGAATATGTATATCTCATTAGTTTTTTACTTGAATTATGACTTCTTTGGTGTATGATTTCTGTACTTTCGTCACTTACAGGTTAAAAACTTTTTCTGTTCTTATACAAAAAAATTGAAAATAGTTAAATTCTCAGTCCCTTATCCCTACACAAACAGTTATCAGTATTATAATGTAGTATAGTCAATGAATGATTTAACTTTTGTCAAGCCAAAAACTTTTGCTCCTTTTTAAATGATCTCTCTGCTCAAATATACATATATGGGCATTAGGAAGTGGTATGGCATTACTCTATACTTTTCCCGTTTATAACCTAAAACTGCTATGTTATGGGATCATTGAGGCCTGTGTGATAATAATTTCCATTCATGGTTCTATGCAATTAATCAATTATCGAAAACTATCTTCTTTCGTTACTTATAACATTAAATATTGTTTATTTTTATTTTGTGATTCCAGATTGATTGGTTACTTTTTTTTATATTATTTTAATGTCCAAGCAACCGAGTCGGTTTTTATATATGTATCATCTTAAGGAAATTTACATGGACTTAGAAAAACATGACATCTAAACTATTGATAAACTAGTTCACTACTTTAAACTCATAAAAATTGTTCATTTAAAATAGACTTCGACAAAAATGATGTTCACTTTAATAAATCAAAAGGTCGATATACTTTGGAAAGATCTTTTTAGCTCCACAAAAACTTGTTAAAGGGTAAATCAAATAGAATTTATATGATCAATGGATGTGTTTGTGTGAATAATCCACAAACAATATAAAATATTAATTTTAATAGACATCTAATCTAATAATTGATGGACGTTTTAATACATGCATATCTTTTGTTCAATAATAAATCAACAAATGTGAATATTATTGTGAATATTTTCAAACTATTAACTTATATAAACTCATAAATATGCAAACATTGCTCCTCTTGTTTATTTTCTATTCAATTTAGAATAAATCTTAAGAGATGAAAACAGTTTAGAATCATCAATAAATAAAACGACATAAAACTCGTTTGTTGTACTTAGCAACCCACACTTATTAACAGGCAAAAAAAAAAAAAATAAATAAATAATCTAACTAACCTAACAACAATAAAAAATAATTAAAAACATTGCAAATTTCAGATTTGCAAAAACAAAACAAAAACAACAATTACTAAATAGAATAATAACAACAACAACAACATCAACAAACAAATTAATAAAAAACCTACGTTAAATTTATCTTTTGAAAAAAAAAATTAAAATAATAACAAATGAAATTATCATAGAAACAACAACAGCAAACAAATAACAAATTTAGGGGTCGACTGGGGAAATGATGAAAAATAAAAAAAAAAAATTGTCGTAAAACATCAAAAACCGCAGGGTGGCGAATCTTATAGATAAATCAATGAGTGACAATAGAACCAACAACAACAACAACTACAAAGAAACTAAAAAAATAATGAACATAAATTTAAAATTGAAATAAACAATAAAAAGAGAGAAACTGAAAAAATTTTAGTAACCATAACAACGAATATAAACAAAAAAGAGAAAGGAAAAGTAAAGAGAAAATAATTATTTATTCAATGCTGGCAGTGCTGGTTTTTGCAAAACAGTTTTGGAAGCACAAATGGCAAATAATGAAGGTTTTTAGAAGCATTGAGGCATCTTCATTACAAAATATCATTATAAATTAATTTAATATTAATAAATGTTTAATATTCATAAATAGTAGTACATATTTAAATTCTACTTTGGTTACATTTTTAATCTTTTTCAGTGAATCAATATTATTGCAAAACAGTTTTATTTACACAAATGCCAATCAATGAAATATTGATATACATATAATAAAATATAAAAATTCTTTGATATTAAATGAAAGAAGTGAAAACAATTATATTTACAATCAAATTTTAAATTTCTCTATCAATGCAAAAACTCTTGCAAAACTTACTTAACATTACAAATTTTATAAGCACTGATCAGATTGAAATACACACAGCTGAATTTGTTCATACTATATCTGTGGCAATAAGTCATAGTAGCTTATGTCGAAAATCTATGTTTTGAGATATTTCCCATTTTGTGTAAAGTAATTTCTGTTTGGTTTCATTTCATATTTATAAGTTGCTACATAAAAAAAATTATAGAAAATAAAATACATGCTAAATAAATTTTGTAAAATATTTTTTTAAAAGTAGATTTCACAATCTTTCTAACAAGTATAAATTTTATTTAGTTTATTTATTCCAATAATTGTTTAAAAGAGTTTGAAAATGAGATTTGTGACAAAATCATAGGAGTACGAATTTATAGTAGCCAGGGTAAACTATATATAACTATGATTCTGTACCATATTTTTAGAATTTTTTTTATCTAAAATACGTGTATTGAAGCGGTAGTAGTAGCGTTCAAACTCAATTCACCCATTTTTCGACATAAGCTACTATGACTTATTGCTACAGATATGTAATAGATAAACCTTCTTTATTGGACCAACTTTAAGAAAATCTTTATGTTCTGTCTGGCATTACCTTTACATACCAAAATAAACAATGTGATTCCCATAAAATTTACCAAATGAATTTCCTTATTTTTGCCTAAATAGAAACATCGAACTTGATCAATTTTGGGGTCTTCTTGTTGTGCTTTGTTATATAACATAGGTCACATAGGTTGTTAACTTGCAAAATGAAATCCAACAATTCAATCGAATGTCAATCCGACTGTATTATAGCTTTATTCAAATTTATGAACTGAAATTCGACCGTTTGTTCGGATACTGCTTTCATTTTCCTGACTACTGACAACGTAGGACATTGTTATCATAGCAAGCGCTGCGCTTCTTCTAATCATCTTAAATCTTGCTTGAGTGGTCCCTTGAAAATCTTTACAACTACTTTTAAATTATATTTATAATTCGTTATATTTCTCAGTAATTTCATTAAAGTTGCAAGTATTCGACTCCTAATGAAGTAACCAAAGTTTGAACATAAGATTGAAAAATATATTTTTATTAATATTATATATACGGGGTGTGTGCAAGAAATCTCCGACGGTATTAATGTCGGTTGTATTCAATTTTACAAAAAAAAAACGTAGGTGTATCAAACAAGGAGATTTCATTTTTCGGACATAGATGTTCGAACAACAAACTGTTGATTGAAGAATGTTTGTTTTAGGGCTGTCTAACACGTCTTCTTTGATGTCTTTTGCTAGTGTTTACACTCAGCGACTGATGCCGTATAATAAAATATTTGACACTTCTCACTCCCTTTCACATTCCTCACTCTACAAAAACCAAACGAAAAGAAAAAGTTCCCTTCTTAACAAACAAAAATCGTGTAAAACCGCTTCGTTCACAAAATGCAGACATGCCAACTTTCACCAATAAGATTATTAAAACTTCTTATTGAACATATCACTTTCTACGAATTTTTAAAACAAATTAAAAACACCACAACAATTAACAATTATTAACATTTATATTTTTTTTAATATATCATTTAATTGAATTAAAGGTATGCAAGCAAGTTGTTTTTACTTGTTTGATTGATTTTCCTATAATGCAAAAGAGATTTGGGTAAAATGTAAATTTATACTTAAAAACAAGTAAAATGTTGAATTCTGTAAATGCGAGGAAAACAATAAGCTACAGTTAATTGTTACTTATTTTTAAAGATAACGGTGAATTCAACCAAATATCCTTTACAAAAGGCGATTTCAAAAACGTCAAAAGAGATTTCTGGCACACCAAGAATTCCAATTGGGTTGGAATTGAATTTTTTTCGAAATTTTTTCATTTGCATTAGTTGCTATAAATATTTCTTTTTATTTAAAAGTTTCAAAAAGATTTTAATAGTTTTGTTTTGCAAACGTACAAATTTTAATAATCATCATAAAAATAATTAAATTACGTATACGTAATTTTATTTCATTGGAAAAATATAAATAAATAAATTTAAAAAAAAATTGAAAATAGAAAAATAAATCTGTTATTTATTTATTTTTCCATAAATTCATTTAATATTTAATATTAAAAACACTAGTTGTTATGGCTTTCAGCTGTTTAAATAATGTATGAGATCAGATAAGACGCATCGGGGTATTCAGTCGAATATGTGCATTCACTCCACTCACTCTTTATAGGCCTTATTTAATTTTAATTTGTTGTATACACAGCGACTCAAAAGTAATCATCCTCTAAACATAACATTCATATTCCATGAATATAACATATTGTAGAAGACAATGGAAACTTCATTTCTGGAATGAAATGTATCGAAAAATGTACCCAAATTCTTATGATTCTTACGAGTTTTTTAATTTGCAAGTATTTTATGGATATAATGGAATGTTTGCAACTTGATACATTGAGCCTCAAATATTTAGAACCATGCACTTTGTAAAATAAGTTTTCCGACCCCTGTTAGAAAGGATTCAGCAATTCATGGCTTTATTTTCAAACAAGCATCTAATTTACAATGTTCGCTATTCCCTTTTAATCAAATAACCATAAAGTCGTTTTATTTTTCTTATTTTTTATATCGTTACTAAATACGCCTTCTGAAACTGCTTTCGTCGTCACCATTAGAATAGATTAATTGATATTAACATATCATGAACTCACTCAACTATCGCCCCCAACTATCGACAGTCTCCAACTGGTTTTCATATCTTTTTTCCAATTCTTAATTCAATTCTCGTTGTATTTTGCATTTTATGGGTGTAATTTCATATGTTGACTTAACTTGGTTGTTGTTAGATTCAATTCGAATCGTTTGAATTACTCTGCCAATGGACATCAGGAACTAAATGCATGTTGCATTCATTGTAATTTATTAAAGACCAGTTTTTTTATTTATTTATATTATTATTTTTTACTTTAATGACGTTTATTTTGTATGTTTAGTCTGATGAATGTTAAAATTTAAACGATTAAATTGCTCAGTTTCACTATCTGTGTTCCATGATAATGATCATGATGATGATGAGAAGATATGCCCTTAAATAGAAATATTGTCGTAGTTTCAATTTGCATGTGATTAGGAAATGAATCAGCAGCAACAGCGTCAAATCTACACTATAGTGTAATCACGTCATAAAGTTAAGATGAGTCAAAGGCACGCGTGCTTATTTGCACATACAGTTAATGAAACATTTAACTAAGATATATTCTGATAAGATATTTATTCACTTGCATACAATGAATATTTTAAATGAATGAATTCTAAGAATTATTTTTCTCATTCTTCTCTTTTTAGATGTCAGATTTCTCGGATAGTTCACAAAATGGTGTCATAAGTCCAGCATCATCGTTAATTGAAAATTTCCATAAGAAAAATGTCAATGGCAGTGGTGTGGGAGGAGGAGGGGGAGTCACTATCAACAGCAGCAATATCAACAACAACAGCAATAGTATTGTTGGCATTGGTTCAACAGCAACCGGTTCCAGTTTAACACCACCAACAGCAACTGGAACAGGAACAATCACAACCATCAATGGAGGAAGTCGTCACATGAATGCAACATCGAGTAGTAGTAGTCTTAAGGAATCCACATCATCAACAACATCCTCAACATCACAACAGGTAAAGCCTAAAAGTATGCTAAAACTTTAATGAAACCATTAACATATGTATTTATATAGGAAAATCTATTAATTTTTTATAGTGCAAATCTAAACAAAAAATTATATAATAATTAACTAAATATTTTTTCTTTATATTTTCTTTTCCATTTCTTTCAACAACAACTTTTATTTTAGTCATAATTTTGCATATAAAGAAACATATTAAGTATACGACATGTGGTATATACAATTTTATGTTCGTTCTCTCTTCATTATTTCTTCTCTTTCTTTGTATTTTAAATTTCAAAAAGAAATGATGTTTTTTATTTATTTATTTACTCGTATTTCTTTGTTTATAATAAAAAAATAAGCAAAATAATGATTAAAAAAGGCAAACTATACAAAATTGCGCATTCGCCATGCGAAACATAATCATCAGCATTTAAAAACAAAACAATTTTACATAAAAAATAATTGATAATTTATTAAAATTTCTAATAATTCTGTTGATAAAAATCATTAATCAAAAGATCAATAATTTGCTTGAAGTTTTGTTCTTCAAATGTCTTTACTTCTCTCAGTGAATGAAGTGTAAATAAAATGATAATAACAAAACATAACAAGTCAATTGACTGATTATATTAATTATACTTCAGAACCATTTGTGCAATGAATAATAGTTTTATTTTTATAAAAATTACTTAATATAAAATGGAAATAAAATGAAAACTTAAAATGTTATCAGTTCATAAAAGTGAAGAGAACAAGCAACCTAATGAACAAAGTCAATAAAACTTTTTTTGTTTTATTTACTAGTAGAACAACAGTACAGAAACCTTCATTTTATTGTTGATAAACAAACACATGCACACACAACAAATAACAATTCTAGTTTCCGATTATTTAAATGGTGATCTTAATTGTAGTAATCGTCGAAAGATAAGATATCTTATTTTTCATTGTACAAATATCACACGGCAAAGGAAATTCAACATATTTTGCATTTAAAATGAATAAATTTTGGTTTCTTATGGCACTAAATTAATTCACCCCAACTGATTATGAAGAGAAAATAATTTTATTGGCATCTGATCCACCTTGAGATGCACTGCCCCAGATAATTTGTTATTCAACCCTTCAGCTTATTTAAATTTCAAGCTTTTTATGCCTTTTGGCACATGAAATGTCATTTGCCTTTGGTTTAATGAAAGTACAACTTCTTAAAGACATGTTTGCCTCATTTTGTGAATGAAATAAAATGAAAAAATAAGTGAAGAAAATTAACTAAATTCTTTAATTGAAAATGTTTATTTATTATCTACGAAAAAGTATGAGTATTTGAACTTTTCAATGTTCAATTTCTAAAAATTAAATTGTGACTCATTTGCCGGCAACAAAATAAAAATAAATAAAAATTGTAAGAATAAAAAAATTTATTCGCACTGCCGACAACAAAAATAACAACAAATACAACAATAACAAAGTATAACACTCTACAATTGACAAAAGCGTCTAAATTTATTTATAAAATTATAAATAAAATATATATACAAACACACAAGTCTAGATCCAACGTCGCATCGACAATCGTCATGAATTTGCCCACTGTGTCCCTAATACAATACTTCTATGAAATTCTTTAATATCAAAGTTCTCATAGAGAGAGAGAGAGAAAGATGAGAGTTCAATAAATGGAAGGGAGAGAAACAAATAAATACAAAACTGAAACAAACTTTTGCAAAAGTTTGATATTTTTTATTTCTTTAAATATTTTTCTCATTTTATTGCGGGTGATTTGCATTAAAAATCTGATTCTGAGTTTTTGTTTAAGCTTAAATTATTAGATTTTTAATTTTTTCATTAAATTTATTGTCATTATCTCACTCGTTCAGTTCTTAATTCAATTCATTCACTCAATTATTTGTTTGATCAATAAATTTACTAAAGAAATGTGTATGGTCTTGTTTCCCTTAGAATTGTTTTGTTGACAATATAAAATGATTCTGATGAAAATATTTTTCATTAAATGCACAAATAAGAAATTTGAAAAATTCGAAGAAATTTATTTAAAAAAATTTATTCAACTGAATAAACGAAAATTGATAAAATAAATTGAGTATGATAAAAAGTGTTGCTTTCTTCGATAATAATTTATTTATTATTTGCAATCTGATGATTAACATACAATCATTTTTTATGAATTTAATTTTACGATGAATGACGATATGATTTATGTTACCATTATTGACTTAACCATAATCAATTATCATTTTTTCAATCACCTATTAGATTCGAAACAGGTCAAAAGGTTAAAAATATTTTTAAAAAATTGAAAATTTGTCAAAATGCTATGTTTTTTTCTGTTAATCTGTATCGATAGAAGAAGAGCTTTCGCCACTAATATTGACTTGAAATCGATGTCTTTGCTTGCGAAGGAAACCTAATTTTTATCGGACATTACGTGTTGGGCTCTTTTTATGTCATAATTATTTTTACCATACATTTCTTGTTTTCCTATTTTACTTGATTACATTATCCACGACATAACTATACGACCACTTAAGTAAGTAACCAAACATCGAGAGACATTGCAGATAGATTGATCGATAGAGACAGCGGAGCGAAACACAACTTTGATTACTCGCTCGAAGAGTTTGGACACTCATTTCAGTCCTTCTTCATTTTTGTTAATTCTTAAAGAATTTGCTCAAGGTTACAAACCTTTACAATTAATATTTTGTTTGGAATAGTTTAATTTCGATACAAAAGTAAAGTAACAACAAAAAAAGTTGTTCTATCATTATAAAAAATTACTAATAATATTTGCGAATTCCTATAAAAAAAATATTCAATGAACTGCATATACAAATAAAAACAAAAAACATTTAAATAGTAAAAAAATTGAGAAACCACAGCAGGAGATCAAAAACCTTCATAACTTTGACTGAACAAGAATATTCACGTTTCAATGAAGAAATAAATACAGAAGAAAGATCTAAGAGATTCAAAGAGATAGACAGAGATTCGATGATGCTGCATCATTATTTTTTAGATTTATTAAAGACACCAAAACAAAAAATAAAAATAAAATAAAATAAAATAAAATAAAATAAAATAAAATAAAATAAAATAAAATAAAACAAAACCAAACCAAACCAAACCAAACACAACAAACATAAAAACAGAGAATACAAATCCTCTTAAATAAAAATTCTGAGCAAAAAGCGCGCGTCTCATATTTTTAGCACGCGTAGTCATTGATTATTAGCAAAAAAATATAAAAATCATAAAAATTAATAAATATAAAATATTCAAGTGGCTGGAAATTGAGAGAACTTAGTAAATATACGTACATATATATATTCAGGCGTGCTTACATATTTCAAACAGAAAACAAATAAATAAATAAATAAATTTATCTTTGTAGTTAAGAATTCTTAGAAAATCGAATAAAATCGCATTCACTCATTTGCTGAGCTCATTAAGTCAGACACGACTATCGTCGTTTCTTCTTCTTCTATTGAATGAAGCAGTGGATTTTAAACTGTGGTTCATGGCAAAAGTCCATAAAGCAATTTTAATACAATATTAAATTTACTTAGCAATGTTTCTACCATTTTACATTTTACAATTATTTGTTATTTAAATTATTATTGAAATAAATAATGAGATATGCTCTCATTGGAGAGATGTCCTCATCTTTAGAATATCGGATATTCCACCTCATACCCTTTAAAACAGTTTCAAAAGTAAACGCGTATAAAAAAGAATACTCAGCTTTTCCAAACATTTGTCACCTCACAGTTTTAATAACAAAATATCTAAATATCATATCATTAAAAAAAATAAAATAATAATAAATTGACCACCGGCTAAAAAGAAGTCACTCTGTTAGCCTAAAATTATTAACATTTTTGAAAGATTCAATATAAAACATAAATGCCAAAAATTATAAAATCGAAACAATTATTTTGCATCTTGGCTTGGCCTGAGTCAACCATGAATACAATTTTGTTCATGTAAGGTTATCCACAGACTACAAAAGCTTAAGAACCACTGGTCTCTTGAATGAATTCTTAAGACCACTTGCTATTACATTCATACCTATTAAGAACAAAAGCAAACCCACGTACGTTAATTTTACGATCACTTAAGTAAGTAACGAGACATACAGAGACATTGTGGAAAGAGAAACTGACCGAGAGAGTGTGGAGTATATGCGAGAAATAACTTTGTTTCAAAAGAGATTGTGAATAGTAATAAAGAAGAAAACATCTAAAAAAAAAAGCTTTCTCAATCTCTCACACCTAGTATGCTCTTTTCTCTTCATACTACTGTATTTGTCACTGACTGTGACTCTGTCGCTCACTTTTGGTTCTGAGTATTTATTTTTTAGATTTTTGCGCTATTTTAGAAAACGAAACGAACGAGCGAACGTCGTGCAAAAATCCGCCGGAAGACAAAAAGTTCAACAAATAAACTTTTGTCAAAGCGAACACGCGCAGAATAAAAATTCTACAATATTTCAAATAAAACGAAATAATAAAATTGAATATTCGAAAAATAAATACAAAATAACAAATTAAAGTGTTTGCTGGAGATTTTATAATTTTGTCAACGACTTCGTCTAAATAAATCATAAAAATAAAATTAAAATAAATTTATAAAAAAAGAATTATATTTTAATATTAAAAAATAATTAAAACGAAACAAAACAAAACAAAAAATAAAAATTAAATAAGAACGACAAAACGAAAGAAAATAATAAAAATATCAAAAATAAAAAACATAAAAGAAAACGAAAAGCAAAATTAATTTTATTGAATTTTTTGCACTAATAATAATTTTATCAATCGAAAAAATCTAACATACTTATATAAAATAAAAAATCAAACAAAACGAACTCTTATCAGTATTTAATAATAATAAAAAGTTGAAACACAAAAACTGAATAAAAAAAATATACAAAATTACAATTGTTTTAAGCAATTTTTCAATCGTATAGACGAGTACTACATATGAAGAAGTTCTTAGAGAACTAAAATCAACTACAACGAAATAAAGTCAGAGGAGAGACACATCGAGAGCGTTAACTTAAAGAACTACAAAACGAACGAACGAATTCTTAACTTTAGTCGCATTGGAACTTTGAAACGAGATTCTTGCGTTAACAAATCCAAGTCCAATACTATAACTATTCAGTAAGAATCTAAGACATAACGACAACGACAACAAGACAACAACAACTACGAGAAGAATTATAACAAAAAAAAAAAAATAAAAAAGATCTATTAAAGTAAGTGATTGTTTCAGGGGATAATTTAACTCCAATAATACAAAAATACCATAAAAATATAATTGGAAAAAAGAAAAAATTAGAAAAATAATAATCTCATAGTTTCTCTTCTATCTATCTATCTATCTATCTATCTATCCAACAACTAAAAGATACTTACTTACGAATGTGTACTTGTATGTGTATGTATTGTGTAGTGTAGTGTGTGATATTTGCAATTGTATGAGTTTCTTTGATAAGAAAACTAAACAAGGCAAAAACGAAATATTGTATTAACTTTGGTTCACCGAATTTTTCATGCCTTTCACACAATCCAACTGAAGGTGGAGAGATCATAGAGAAATTATTATCTTAGTTAGGGCAATTTATATGGCAGCTATAGCATTTTCATTTGTGTATCTTATGGATATTTTGTGTGAATTGTCATTCTAAATAGATTTGCATTTCAATAACTTAAGATATGCAAATGTTTTCCAAGCAAAACATCATTCCAAGTCAACTATTATATATATTGTATGTACCAATGTTAACTATTTCAAAAGAATTGCCAACTTTCAATGATCTAACATCATAAAGAACTAAGTAATCAGTTTGAAAACCAAAGCTTACATATCTGGTAATCAAGAAACTATATCTTCGATATATGTACATGTATTACCTGTGTTCAATAGCAAAACGTTTGCTATTAACTGATTTTCTTTTTCATCATGATTATTTCCATATAATTACTTGCACCATAAAATGTATGTGTTACAAACATTATATCAAAGTAGTAAAACCTATTCACACATGTTTATTAAAAATGATTTCCTATTTTGTTTATTTTCTTTTTCCTTATACATTCAACGAATGACAAAAGTAGCAAAATATAAAAAAGTATCTAAAGAGAAGAAAGAAAAAACACAAACAAATTCAATTAAAGTGAATAATTGAACAAATTGTTAAGTGTTAATTACAATAAAAGCAAAAACAATAAATACATTTTTTACTAAATCATAAATTAAAATTATAAATAAATCAAAATATGCAAATACTACTTATTGATGGCTGCGAGGCATTTGTTTGGTTTTTATATAAATTAATAAATTAATAACAAAAATAATTGTAAAAATCATCAATAAATTAACATTTGTCAGTGTAGAGAATTAATTCTTTTTATGTTGATTTTTTTTTTTTTTTGTTTTTTTTTTTACTTTTTTTAGATTAATTCTATACTTTTGATGTAGAAAAAATGATTATAAAATTTTTTTTTATTGCCATAGCATTATTAAGAACATAATCCCAAATAGTAATAATAGCATAATCATCTTTTTAGCTTATAGAGTCTTGCACGAATGCATTAGAAACGGCAACCAAGTCATTTGTTTCGTTATAAGTGAAGCAAGATTCAAGTACTTGGTCGAACGAATAGAATGAATAGAGTTTCGTGCCGACACTTAGAAATACTTTTTTTGTTTTTGTTATTATTTCATTTAATGTCCAACAACCGAGTCGGTTTTTATACATTTGTATCATCATAGAAATTTACATGGAGTTACGATGTTCTATTAGGGAGATCGTTGGGGTGAAGTCTTTTCAAACGACGGCGGGTTGTGTTGTGTGTAAGACAAAAATGAAAAAAATTCAAGTAAGGGTTGAAAAATATATGCTCGCGCACGAATGATCATGAAGTCGATTGCGTCCTTTCGTATATAAATTTAAATTCTCGGTTCACGGTTCACACTTCTTTGTGTGTCTCTTTTCTCTTTCATTCATTCTGAGTTTTTCAGCCGCAGAGGTCTCGAAGCAGAACATTTACAAATATTATGGATGAACTTCCAAGTACTTGAAAATAAACCAAGTGAACCGAGTGCGTGGCATTTCATTTGATTCATTTGATTTTTTTTTTTTATAACTTGATTCATTTGCATTTGCTTTTCTAATGAACCAATTATTATTTATTTGTTTGTTTATTTTCGTAACTGAATGTAATGAATTTTCGAATGTATTTGAAAAAGTTTGCTTGTAAATGCATTTGTGCAAGGATCTATTGAAAATACTCAATATAATAGTAATATGGATGTTCATTATTAAGGGACTTTGTATTGACATACATATGTAAAAGACTAAAAGAGACATCTATGAGTTCATATTGCCATAATCCACGTACATATTGTAGTATGTAGTGTGTCTGTCGGTATAGCCAGTACTTCGCACAAAATCTTCTTATTGTCAGAAGAGAAGGTTTATTAGATTGAAGTATGTAATTCTACTGCTACAATACTACATATGTTTTTATATGGGAACAGTCAGTTCATTCTAATCAACATACTTATATTTCCTATATAAATCAAGGGCAGAAAATTAGGTGATTCCATTAATTTGACCGATTGAACCAATGCCACTATAAACATTGATATACGTACTTATTTATTATATTATCTTAGTTTGTAATAGATAGAAAATCCATTCCATATTTTACTGAAATTTACAACAAGAACATGAATTTGTTAAAATCGGAACTATTAAACCACCATACCTTGTATTCTTTATTTTTATTTTATTTTATATAATTGACATTAGAAGTGCATACATACATATTTTCTTTTTCATTATTTATTTATGTTGTTAAAAGAAATATAATCTTATTGTAGATCCAAAGTTAATGGGTTCTCTTCTTGGTCTCACTTATAAATATACTTTTGTATAAATATACATATATATATATATATATATATATATATGCCGTGTTGGTAAAATTGATAACTTATCAGAGTTATATTTTTTCTTATTATTTTTGTTGTTTGTTTATTTATTAACTGATCACAACACTTTATAGGACAAGAACACTTCGTCACAATAACAAGTGAACTCAAATGTATTATTTTCTTTGTATTTCTTTCTCAATGTTAGTTCAGTATATTGACCGATATGGTTTATACTTATTAACTATATCTTATTCACTAGTATAAAATAAGTAGGCATATCACTTTGATACATAGAAATGTGCATCAATTAACTTTCTCGTGAGATTAACTTAAAAAAATGTTTAGCTAAACATAATTTTATTGTACATGATGATGATAATATTTAAGAGACTAAAATCTTTTAATTAAAATATTTATTTTTTCTATGATGAGTATAATGTTTGTGATAGAAATATCTCTTCCCATCTCTGGTATGTTGTGATGCAAAAGATAAGATTTTATATAAAAAGGCAACGAGACTCATTTGAAGTTCTTAAAAAAAAAAAATCAAAAATTAACAATAAACTTAAACTATCACTTCTTTATATGGATATTTTAATGGTCTTAGGTTGTAATATTCCTCTAATTCTTATATTCACCATCAAAGTTCAGCCTGAAAAATAAGGATGTAGTTTGCATAGAATCAGACAAACGAAGAGAAATGGACTGAAATATCAACTTATAATGACTTGCATCATACAGAAGCATAATAATAACCAAATTCACTTTGTCCCAATATTTGTATATCTCTTGATCATAGGCAGCTTTTGTCGTTCTAACCCATAAATGAGTAAAACTAATGAATAATTTCTTAAGAAAGCAAAATCATTTAAAATTTCTACATAAAAATTTATGAAAAATTAGGCAGAACTAATGAGATTTCTATCTGTAAAAAGGTAAATCGAATATGTACAGATAGATAGATAGAAAGAAGGAAGAGTATTTAAACAAAATATTACTCATACGTAATGAATATAAAAATAACTCAATGCAAAGATTGGCGCCAAATTTTGACACAGTTGAATTTCACAATAATTTTGCAAATATTCACAAAAATTAAAATAAAAACAACTAAAATCTGAATGAAAGAATAAAAAGAATTAATTTTTATAGTAATAATAATAAAATAATAAGAATTATTAATTTGCTTGTATTTCCATTTACGTAAAACTAGTGAAATTAAGAATTATAATGATGATGATATTGATCATGGTGGTGATGATGATGCTGCTGTTTCTGTCATAAAAGAATTATAAGGTGAAGGCAACCCACACCTTATACAATCTTGTAGACAAGAGATTTTTGCCAAATCCGTTCAAGAAAACATTGCCAAAATTAGCTGTGATTACTAAGAAATCTCTAGAACACTAAACTCTGTCATTTTGACATGAGGAAAGCGCATTTTGTGACAACTTTTCATACAAATACAAGAACTCGTAACAATAAAAGAAATTCAATAGAATCATAGATGTTGTTTTAGAAGAGATCATTCATTGTCAATAGACTTTATAAACAAGACACCCATCTCACCTGCTCATTACAATTGATTTAAGAAATACATATAAACATATAGAAAGAATTCTTTGCAAATGAATAAGTTATTGTGATAACAATGGAATGGGTTAGCCCTTATGGGGAAAGAAGCTTATATAATACTAAGTTTGTATTGCAGTTAAGTTAACAAATTATGTATACTACAATAAATATTTTTATCACTTTCAACATTCCTTTGATAATTCAATACTACATACTACATATAATGTAATCTTTATACTCTTTTAGGTCGTGAATAGCGGCAGCAGTAGCAGCAGCACAACGACACGCGTTGAAAAGAAATCCCAACGCATGCACCATATAACCTCATCATCGTCATTGTCTTCAACGTCATCATCATCAGCCGAAATGAAAGCAGCAGCTGTTAAACGCGATCTCAGTGGGATCAAGAGTTCCATGTCGGAAATCAATGATTTAGCCTTGGACCGTAACACCACGACAACGCTATCACAACAGCCTTCCATCAACGATCTCAACAAGGCGTTGAACAGTGCAGATGCCATTAATCAACTTAAGAAAAAGTGAGTTCTCTCCCTTACTTATACCTTTCCGGGCAATGGGGCAATTGTAATACACTGTAATTTATTTTCTTAGAATCCGCTCATCAATTGAAAATCTTGTCGATGGCAGTGATGAGCCGATTGTCACAATGCCAGATGATGATGATCATCACCATCATCATCTTAATCACAATCATTTGGGTCTTGGCATGGATCTAGTAAGTGCCTCCGATAAACTTAGCGCCGGCGGTTTAAGCGGATCAAGTAAAACCATCGCCTTCGAAGAGAAACGCACACAAACCCAACACAAAACGAAAGTCGTCGCTGATGGGTTCAGTTCAGAGCAAGCAACAAGTAATTCAGCAGAAATGAAACGTTTACAAACGGGCGATATCGACTATAAAGAAGCTAAAGCAGCAGCAGCAACCCGTAATCGTCTAGAAGTTGATGGTGTCAAGACCGAAGAAAATGCCGCTGTTATACAGGTAAATAAGTACTATAAACTATACTAAATTAAAGTGAGAAGTTATCATGCTGATAATGTTAGTTTATTAATGTAGTTGTCATTATAGAATTCATATTAAAATAATTAAAGAAAATTACAAATAATAATATTTCCCTTAGCTTTCTTTAATATTTATCTTCCTTTGAAAGCTTTACTTATCAACATGCAAACCTAAAGCTTTTTCCAAACCCAAACTCTAGCCAACTAACTGACTACCTTAGTATGTAGAAGTCTAAAAATGAGTTAGCACACCCAGTTAGTCATCAACTTTGACCCAATACGGACACACACAATAAAGAAATCAGTTTGTTTACCCTAACAACCACAAAATATTGTATTGTATAACCCGAACAAAAGTGGCATTTAGCGGAGAATTTCGGGAGCGGCATTGACACGCAAAGTGGCATTTGAATTATACAATATTAAACGAAAAAAAATTAAAACAAAATTGTCAAACAAAAAAAAAAAAAATAATAATAGGTCAAAAGAAGTTTTCCATTAATTTTCTCAGCAAAAAGAAAAATCTCAAAGGATTTGTTGTGTGAAAGTGTAAACTCCTATTCGCAAGGAGTCTCTAAACGCGCCAACGTGACGCCTTAAAAATCGATTTTAATAACCTAGTGCAAAAATTCCTATCCTTCGTGATGACGGAGCAACCAATGGTGAATATCAAAAGAAATGTATTAGTTGCGTTTAGTTAGTCGTCGTGCAAAGAACATCAAATCTTTAGTTGTTCTGTGCTATTATGTCTCTTGAAAATGCTTCTCACCCGATGTGTGCTCTCAAGAAGTAATTGTAGTTTGTGGTTGCTGCCGGTTTCTTGTGAACATGCAAAATTACGTCATTTTTCCAAAAAGAAATCACCACTAACTAAATTAAAGGTAATTAAATAATCTATGACAATTATTACAATAATTGAATTGAAGAACAACCATTGCACTCCACTCTACTCGTACTTATCTAATCTTGTTGTCGTCCTCAATTCAGTTGTCGACCTATCGAGTTTTTGAATACCTTTCACAATGTGAGTAGCTTATGAAGTTCACACATGGGTAAATAAGGAATCGGAGACTCCATTGATAATCAATTTAAATTATCAAACAAATCGATCTCACCATAATCGTTTGACTGTATACAAGCATTCAAGTCCCTTAGTTGTTGAGTTATTTTTTTTCCTTTTATTGATTAGCAGGGTCAAGATCAGAAGAACAGTATGTATACATAATTTATAGTAGATACATTTGGATTCCTATATAAAGACATTTGAATAATTCGTATTTAATTGAATTGCATTTAATTATTAAAAATTGATTGCACAATATATCGAAATTCTTATGATGTAAAAGGTATAAATTCTTCGATGAAACTGAAATTAGTATCTGTTCTTATTTTTATTATATCCGTCACATTATTACCTTAATTACCTTAATTTACTTGTTTTTAATGAATTTTAATTGTTTTATTACCCAAAATTATTGTCAATCGAATAAAATTAGCTTATTATGTTGCATATCATTCTTATCATATTAAATGTTATGAAATGATAAGAAAAATAATCGGACGAGCCTCCAATGATAATAAAGTTTAGCTTTTCCCATATAATTAGACATTTTGAGGAAAATGTATCAAACTTATAATAAGTAGAAACAATTTTAGAGACTTCAATTTTCTCAAAGCTTCTAATAAATGAAATATTGTAGTTTTCTGAATACACAGTTCACTTTTCTAAAGATGAGCTAAGAATGAATGATACAAATATTCTCAATGAGTCAATATTTTCTTTACTATTTCAATGGAATCATGTCAGACATCATTATTAATAATTTAGCAAAATATGACAATTTATTCTTCTTTTACTGTGAATTTTATGAACTATAAAACGTGACATATTAAAAATCACATTGAAAAGTTCATCACTATTTAACATGTTAAGCCAACTAAAATCATTTCGTCATAAATACTATTTTGTGTACATATATTTTTCTATATGAATGTGACCAAGAGATATAGGAAGCCTATATACATGCATATATGTACATACTTATATCGTATATGTAGTATAATATTGTTGATGGACATTCTCATTTGGGAAACTCTTACACTGAATTTTTAAGCATTGAATCGAGAAAATATTTGAAAAATTGCCAACAGTCAACAAAATCTTTATATGTACAATTAAAAAAAAAAATCAAAATCCAAGAAATATTATTAATTTTGGTCTCAGTAAATTTCGAATACCCTCCAAACAATCATTAATTACCAGTTACCAATTAAAATTTGAAAAGTGAGAGTTGGTGAGAAGAAATTACTTATATACAAATTATTATGTGAAATTTTGTTCAAAAATACTCTATGATCGATCCAATTCCAATGTTATAAGTATTAACATATCGCAGTTTTCCATATAAAAAAGACATTGTCCAGTTCCATTTATCGTCCTCTAATCAAGAAACTCTAACTAAACACATATTTTATTAATATTCAGATCAAAAAATCAATTACTTTGTGCAAATTGCCTGACATGTGTTTCAAACATCAACACAAATTAATAAGATCATTCACATTCTGTCTGAATGTTTGATATAAAAAAAAAACAAAAGAGTAATAATGTTATTTTGTCTATAATTATAAGAGGGATCACAATAAAAATTGATTTTATTAAGAAATACTACATATACTCGTAATGATTCTTCTTGTTTTGTTTGTACCCGTGAACTTGTTCTACTTACTCAAACTGACTGACACATTCACGCACATGTAAAAGAAATGCGTCAATGGAATCAACTTGCGAACTGTGAAAGTTCCCACACGAAATCATATCAAACTCAAATATTGTTTTTGCTTTTATTATTGAATATAGTATGTATAGACGAAGTGTATTCCTAAGAATTCTACCCGTCATCCTATTGAATCCTAAAAGATAAATGAACTTAAATATAAAGAAAGATTTTGCATTACTATAATAACATCATCGTACATTTCTATCTATTCATCTGTCAAGAGTAAATCTAAAATGAGTTCGGGATCTATTCGTATCATTTCGAATTGGATCGTATGCAATCGGATCGGATCCGATCGGTGAATGAGTATTTTTTAGGGCATTTGCTGTATTGTATATGGAGGAAATTGAGAGATTCAACGAACGATAAATGAACGAACGAACAAACGAGTGAATAGTAAATGTTCTGAGAAATTTAGTCTTTTGAGGTAATCGTTGTGGAATAGACGCTTTTGTTTCATTAGTTTAATTTTCTTGTGTTTCGATTTTTATAATTTCCTATTTAAATATTGTATTTGACGGTGGTTCAACAAAAGTTTATACAATATAAATTTTTTATTTTCGCTTATACGTGAATTTTCAAACCAATACACATATACATACACACATATATATATATATATATATATAATGTATATTATGTAGAAGAAAAAAAAAATATAATAAAAAGCAAATGGAAATCTAAGAAAATTAAAAAAAAAAAAAGGAAAGAAAAGAAAAGAAAAGAAAAGATAGAAAAGTTGTTGTCTTTACACTTGTTTCCTCATTACAAGAAGAACGAAACGCCGTCAATGAATTGACCAATTAACGAACTATTGAAATTGAATGACATCAAAACGCGGGTGCTGAAATATTTGTCCAAATAAATTATATCAAAATATTATATACATACATATATTGTATTTGAAAATACTATAAATACGTGTGTAGGTATATACTATATTATTGACCTTCTACACACGACATACAATGGAACTAAATATATAAAACGCATCATTGTTTTTATATTGACGAAAATAAATAATAAATAATTAATCCAAATAAATAAAAAAATAAAAAATTGTATAAAAAAGTTTTTGGAAAAAACAAATTTAAATCAAATAAAAATACTTAACAAAGATTTATATGTGACAAAGTTAAGAAGAATCTGTAATTTGTTTAAGATTTAAAATTCAAATTTTTTGAAACTTAACGAATGTGTAAAATATAACTAAAAATAATGTAAAAATTGGAAACAAAACTTGTAGCCTGCAAAACTTAATTAAAGTGAAATTAGTTAAAAAATCAAAATTTTAAAAAATAACACATATTGAACAAAGAAATATAATATTGAATGTTCCGGTATAAGTGGTGACCCTCAAAATAAGAGAATCTCAGATAAAGGAATATTGAATATTTGACGAAGAGTAAAAATTTGGATTCAAGGAATCTTATTAAAAAAAAAATAATTAACGAAGAGTGACACTCAAAAGAAGTGAATCTCAGAAAAAGGAATATTAAATATATGTATGACGAGTTCAAAGGAATCTTCTAAATCAAAAAAAAAATTAACGAAGACTAAACTTAAACTTAACGATGGCCTATCGTTTCAAACGCTATGTGAGCTAATCAACAAAATTTGTTAAATTACATATGTATCTTTGTTAAATGTATCTTTTGTCTTTCTGTACATCTCACAAAAGTCTACGTTCTTTGTTCGTTAAATTTCTGTTTATACCTTCACTTGTAAAAATTGCATAATATGACTTACGTTAGTGAGAACAATATTTCAGTGTGAATAATTTACATCTTTTCATAAACTTAAAAAAAAAAACGAAAAATTATCTATCTACTTATTAAAAAATAATAAAAAACAAAACAAAATTTACACTTAACAAATAAAAAGAAAAAAAAAACAATCAAGGGCAGCAAAGTACAGTAAAGTAAAGTGTCAACCAGCTGTGTGATTGTTTCTGGTCACCGACTTACATCGCGCGCCTCCCTTTCCATTTTCTTGGCTATTTATATTTTAAACAAAAATATAAATAAAAAATAAATAAACAAAGAAAATCAAATTTCGCGCTTATAAATTATTGTAAAAACAAAAAACAAAAAAACAACTTAACGAAGGGAAATTTTATTTTGTGTGTTGCCATTTCCCCCATTTTATTCGATTCCTTTGACATTGGTAACAATAAAAGCTTTAAGTAGAAAATGTCCCAACAAGCACCTTGGCCCGTACGTAAGGGCATCTATCGCACAAGCGGACAATCAGATTTTGTGCCCACACGCTCACCGAGTCCCATAGTCGAGATGCCACTTTCTCCGCCACCAGTGCAAACTCCAGTTAGTCGTTTTGCGCAGAACTCACCATTTTCGCCTCCTCCTCAGCCTATACAAGTTGTTGGTGGAACCCCAGGACCAACATTCTCTGGTACATCGAACCCATCAACAGCATCATCTGCAGCGGCCACCAATAGTTCAGCTTCAATGTCGCAGCATTCGGCAAGGACAAGTGGAAGTGGAAGTGGCAATAACAATAGTAGTAGTACCAGTAGTAGTAGTAATAGTAGTAGTAGTAGTGCTAGTAGCTCAGCCAGAAGAATGTCAGCTAGTGCGGCTTTATCGTCCGCCTCAGCCTCAGCCTCCTCCTCTTCATCATCATCTTCAGCCCGTAGTGTACGTAAGACTTCTAATCCCATTTTTAGTAACTATAGCAGCAACTGTCCACCTTTGCCACCGCCACCAACCTCGCACCAACAAACTCCTCCACCATATCAATTAATGTCGCCACCTGTCATAATCACCGATGAAGACAACACTCCCACCAATGAAAATCCTCACAATATCAACAACAACAACAAAACAACACGTCAAAAGACACCACCAAATGCAGTAGCCAAGAAATCCATACGCGAAATACCCATTGAGGTTGAACAGAGTAAGGTACATACCCATTTAGGAGACAAAACACACAACCATTTTCAAATTTTATTTATAAAGGATAAAGCATGATAACAATTCAATCAATCAATCAATTAAAATCAAATGACATATTGGTTTATCGTATTAATACTAATTTTGTTTTTATTTTTATTGACCACCAGGAAGCACTTTCGCTGCGCACCGGAGATATCACACAGCAAGCAAGCAACAATGTAGCCGCCGCCAGTATTAAAGTTCAGAGCGATAATTTCTCCGCCGATAAAAAAGCAATTTCACAATCGCAACAATCACAGACAATGACTTCGAATGGCATCATTAGCCAGGAGAAACACATGTCGTCGGCATCGCAATCGAACTACACAATGACACACAAAGGTGTCTCCAGTTCGGGCAGCAGTATGATCTCGTCATCAGCCATGTCATCGGCTTCGGCAGCAGGTGCAAATGGTTACATTTACAAGCTAAATGACCTGAAATTGGATGACTTGAAATCACTCACAGCGGGCAGTGGGCAGCGCGAGATTGAACAAGCGATTAGCAAATATTCGAATATGCTTACCTCCGTAGTAAGTTCCTTGCAAGACGATGGCAAAGCCTTGACAGCACCCGGCGAAAAGACCTTATATTTGGACAGGATCAATGAGGTGATTCGTCGAGCCTGGGAAGTGCCCACACATGGTCATGAATTGGGCTATTCCCTGTGCAATTCACTTCGCCAGAGTGGTGGCCTTGATTTACTGATGAAGAATTGCGTACAGAGTGATATGACAATGCAGTTCTCCTCAGCGAAATTACTCGAACAGTGTCTGACCACTGAGAATCGTACACATGTTGTGGACAATGGTCTTGATAAGGTTGTGAATGTAGCCTGTGTTTGCACAAAGAATTCGAATACGGAACACTCACGTGTCGGCACAGGCATACTGGAGCATCTCTTCAAGCACTCCGAAGGCACTTGTTCCGATGTTATTAAGCTCGGTGGTCTGGATGCTGTTCTCTTCGAGTGCCGTACAAGTGATGTTGAAACATTACGTCATTGTGCCAGCGCCTTGGCCAATTTGTCATTATATGGCGGCGCTGAGAATCAAGAGGCAATGATTTATCGTAAGGTACCAATGTGGCTGTTTCCACTTGCCTTCCATGACGACGATAACATTAAGTACTATGCCTGCCTCGCCATCGCTGTACTCGTTGCCAACAAGGAAATCGAGGCAGAGGTACTCAAGTCCGGTTGTCTGGATCTTGTCGAACCATTTGTCACAACACATGATCCCTATGAATTTGCGAGATCTAATCTGGCCCATGCACACGGCCAAAGCAAACATTGGCTGCAGCGCCTGGTGCCTGTCTTGAGTTCAAATCGTGAAGAGGCACGTAATCTAGCTGCCTTCCACTTTTGCATGGAGGCTGGTATTAAGCGTGAACAGGGAAACACAGAGATCTTTAAGGAAATTGGTGCTATCGAAGCACTCAAAACTGTGGCCAGTTGTCCAAATGCCATTGCATCGAAGTTTGCAGCGCAAGCATTGCGTCTCATTGGTGAGACCGTGCCACACAAATTGTCACAACAGGTTCCCTTATGGTCTGTCGAAGATGTTCAGGAATGGGTGAAGCAAATCGGTTTCGGAAATTATGTGAAACAATTTGAGGAGTCACAAGTCGATGGTGATCTGTTGCTGAAGCTGAATCAAGAGAACCTGCGCGATGACATTGGCATATCGAATGGCATACTGCTGAAACGCTTCGAACGTGAATTGCAGAGTCTTAAACGCATGGCGGATTATTCTTCAAAGGATACTGCTAAAATGCATACTTTTCTCGCTGATATTGGACCGGAATATTGCACTTACACATATGCATTGCTGAATGCAGGCATTGACAAGTTTAGTTTGCCACATCTCAATGAGGATATACTGATGACAGAATGCGGCATTAAGAATTCAATACATCGCCTGCGCATACTAAATGAAGTCAAACACTTGGAGAACTCATTGCCCAGCTCATCTGAAGAGAATATGGCCAAAACATTGGATGTCTTTGTTAGTTATAGAAGATCTAATGGCTCACAATTGGCGAGTTTACTAAAGGTGAGTTGGTATTGAAGATAATAAAAAGGATAATGATGTTGATTATGATATGAAATCCCTTCTTCTTCTTCTTCTTCTTGGTTTCAGGTGCATCTTCAATTGCGTGGCTTTTCGGTCTTTATTGATGTAGAACGTCTGGAGGCAGGCAAATTCGATAATGGTCTATTAAACAGTATTCGTCAAGCGAAAAATTTCGTCTTAGTTCTGACGGAAAATTCACTTCATCGTTGTATTGCTGATGAAGATTGCAAGGATTGGGTGCATCGAGTGAGTAATTTAAATGGATTTGTGTGGACAATATTTTAATGATGATGTTGATGATGATGATGATTGTAGGAAATTGTTGCTGCTCTAACTTCCAATTGTAATATTATACCCATTTTGGACCAGCAGTTCGATTGGCCTGAAACTGATCAGTTGCCGGAAGATATGAGGAGTGTTGCACATTTTAATGGTGTCCAGTGGATACATGACTATCAGGATGCATGCATCGATAAATTAGAAAGGTATATAAAGCGGCGGTTGGTTACATAATAATACATTGTTAATACATTGCGGACATCGCGACTAATTCACCACTACTCTCTATATGGTCTGCGCTTCAGATTTTTACGCGGTGAAAAGATTATCGATCGTATTACGGCGATGACACCCGGTACACCCGGCTCCGTGACATACCAAAGAATGACCAGCAGCGATTCCGATTATCAGGCAGGCAGCGTCGTTGGTGTCGTCGGTGGCAGCAGCAATATGTTGGACAGTTGTTGCAATGGCAATGGACAAGGTGGGACACAACAAAATAATAATAATAATAATAATAGTAATATACATAATAATAATAATAATAATAACAATAATAATAATTGTACAACAACAACTACAGCTGCTTCAGTTCCATCAACAGCAAGTTCAAATTCAAGTCCAAATTCAAATTCAAATTCCGGACGATCGAGTGTCGATTGAATTGACTTGACTTGACTGGTTTGCTTAAATCTCATTCTTTTGAACAAAAGAAGCAAAAGCAAAAACAAAAAAAAAAATGAAAAAGAAAAAGAAAAAGTTAATCTTAATCTGATTCTATCATCATAGAATATAATGATAGAATAAACATTACCAGAACTACTACTACACTTACTACAACTACTACTTACTATACATATACTACTACTACTACCACCTACCTAAAACCATAGCAATAACTTCTATTACTACTACTACTACTACTAGAAATTCTACCTCTACCATTAGCTTCGAATAATATTATTATAACACAAATCCTACAAATCCTTCAACAATGACAATTAACGACTTAAACCCAAAACACTCACTCCTCACTCATACAACTACTATATACAACATAAGAAAGATTTGAATTTGATATGTCTGCTAGAGGATTTTAAGCCCATGAATATTGATTTGGAATCTTTGAATAAGAAGAAAACAAAATTTAAAAACAAAAAACATCCAAATTCAATTCGAGGAAAACAAAAACAAAATACATGTACACAACAAAATAATTAATGATAATTATACAATAATAATGATAATGATAAATTAATAATTAAATTAATACTAATCGCAAACTAGCAGCTAATCACCAGGCTAATAGATTCCGGCAATCACCATCACCAGCTCGGCAACGTGTCTTTAGCGGCGGCGGCAGCGGCAGTGGATCGAAACGTAATGTCTTACCCCCCTATCGGACCCAACAGCCCAATTCCACAGCAACAACAATGGCTTTGCACAAACGTAATGCACCCTCACAACTGATTGGCGGTTCCATGCAGAATGTTGCACCCCTGACATATTTGCCACCGCGACGCAGCTCAGCAGCTGGCATAGCCAATCCGAGTAAATCCATTCCGGGGAGTTATCGTTCGCATAGTGTTGATGGTTTGCTCGAAGGCAACAGTAATGACGATAACCTCGATAGCCTTAATACACCAGAGCAGCGAATTGCTGCCGCAGCTGCTTATGTTGCTGCTGGTAGTTCAGCCCTGACAAATGCCAGCTCCTCGAGTTCAACACTTCAACCTGGCTCTGGCATTGGTTCCGACTGTGGTCAGTATTCGCTCCTTTCGCTCAATGAGCAAATAAATTCCGAACCACCAACAGTGGTCGCCCGACGTGAGAAAAATACAAGCTTGGCGCCCCCAAATATACAGCATCGCAAATCACGTAGTTTAGATCATATAAAGGCCTTGGAAGCGGTTATGACGTTCAATCCCAATCATGGCGAACTCACCGATGAGACACAAAGTATGCAGAATTTGGCAATGCCAATGACACCCGTTTTAAACCGTGTCGTTGTCACACCAACAATGGTAAATGGACGCTCATCGAAATCCTCAACGCCAGTATCGAGTAATATACGTTCAGGGCCCCCTGTAATGATTCGTCGTAGTCCCGAGGGTATTAGTTCTACAGAGGATGAACGTGAAGATACAAAATCATTGAAATCAAGTAATACACAAAGTATTGGTGGTGGTGGTGGCCGTAGTCGTTCGGAACGCTCGAACCAGACACGTGCCACTGCCCATGTACATCGCGGTGGCAGTCAGCAGCAACAAAGCAACAAAACTTCCACATCATCGTTGGGTTCTGCTTCGACAAACAGTGCGAATGCGAATAATAAAACGATTTTCAATCGAACTATGAAAAAAGTTCGATCGCTCATCAAAAAGTAAGCAACATACACACAAACACACCGTTATTAACAAAACTACTACATAACTTCCTCTCTGTTTGTCTGTCTGTCTCCCTCTCTGTAAACACACAAACACACATACATACACACACACACTCTATTTCGCTCTGTCGCTCTCACATTCTATTGCCGTCTCTCTTTGTCTTCTGTCCAATCAATTCATAACTACTGCTCAATGTGAATAAAAAAAAGTATCTTTGTCCCTCTCTCCGCCTTAGAAATTACATAACATTTTACCGTTATCGTTAGTTTTAATGCATCTACATTTAATTGTAATTTTAAAGTGCCTCTTCATAAACGTAGAAGAAGTGCCTTTCTCATAAACTTAAATTAATATCTCTCAAGAATAGAAGAAGTTGCAATGTGTATTCATTAAGAAAAGTATCCAGAAAATGTAAAAAAAAACTCTATCTGATCCCTAAAACTTTTTCTAATATTCTCATTGATTCCGGTAACACCAGAATTTAAGTCAATATTCTTTTGCTTCATTCTCAATTTATTCTTTGTAAAAATTGTCTCGCTACACTGAGGTGTATTGACTCTGTTACAAGCTCTGAAATATCTTACGATCCCCATGGAAAGGATCTATTGAATGGGTGTTGCTGGAAATTTAGAAAAGACCTGCTAGTCTCTGTGTAAAATGTAGCCAGAAGTTTAGGCTTTCAAATAACTTATCATCTAAATTTTTTCTACGACAAATTCAAGTAATTTGAGCCTTAAAATGTTTTTGATCGCGACTTTCGTTCTACAACTAGGAGCCAAATCTGCTTAGCTTCTGAAATATATGTAACCATTATGATTAAACACTTAGTTTTATTCAACATATTCCATAAATTAAAGAAGAATCTCAAAATACAAAACTTAAACGAACACAGTAAACAGTAAAAGATACAAAACAACAACAGACATTTTTTGAAATTACTTTTTAATATTTTATTTGAATGAAAACTTGATTCTTGAAAGTATTTTATAACGATTAATATCTTTTTTCTTTTGATATTTTGCTCTCTCTTTTGTATAACCAAAAACCAATCAATCAACCAACAAACCATTCTAACCTCACTTTAGATACTTTCGGTGTCTTCGCTTGCCTATTTGCTCGACTTCTAATAACTTTTTACTTTAACCATCATTAAAAAGAAATTCCATTATGCGTTCCGTTCTGTTCTGTTCCGTTTCGTTTGTTGCTATTGCCGTTTCTGCCGTACGTTTAATAAAAATGAGGTTCCACCGTTTCGTTTGGGTCCCCAATATGGAAAAAAACCTATCTACTATTATCTATCTATCAACCTAGTATCTATATAACATGTATGAAAACGTGTATTTGCCTTGTGATTAGTTTGCGCAGTTATTTATTATTCTTCTTAAAAAAAAACAAAAAAATTAATAATACTTAATATGACTGCAATAAAAATTCTACAATAATTTTAAATTTGTATTTATAAAAAAACGAAAAATATATATAACTGTAATATTATATTTATAACTGTTAAAAACTGTATAAAAAAAGATGTTTATCCATTTACGTTTCTACTTCTCTTTTCTTAATGTAACCGTCCGGATTTTTTTCCCCATTTTTTTTTTTATGAAAAAAAAAACATGTTTAGTGATATTTTTATGAACGAAAAATTAATTTTTTGTGCAAAAAATTAAATACATAAAAAAATACTGTAAATTATTTAATTGTAAATTTATTTGAAACGTAAAAAGGATACAAAATTAATAAATAAAAATAAATTATTTATAAAAAATAATTTTAAAACAAAAAAAAAAGAAAAAATTATTGGCGTCTCTCTATTTTTAATTTCATTTTTTTTTTAATGTACAAATGACAGATGTGTCGTCGTTGTCAGTTAATCCAAAAAATGTCCTTGTTTTATAATCCTTTTTCTGTTCTGTTTTGTTTTCGTTTTGTGCGCTTTTTGCTTTTATTGTTCACACTTTTTCGCATGTTTCATTCAATTCTTTTTTTTTTTTTTTTGTTCATTCAATTAATTTTTCTATTAATTTTAAAAATAAAAATCCACTCTACAGTGGTGGTCATAAATATTAATACATTTTAAAATATACAATACAATGTAATAATCATGTGTAAATTCCAAGTTTTGTGTTCATAGATTTTCTCATATTTATTTAAAAATTTTTGTAATTTATATAAAGATAATTATTTGTTCAAGATTTCAATGAATTTTTATTTGATATCGAATTCTATACACATATAAATGTACTCCTGATAAAAATGTATTATGCTTGAAATCTCTTAAAATTATAAAACAATTAATTTTTATCTTATTTGATTTCATGTTAAATTTAAATTTTTGATTAATTTTATAATTATTCATTTTTTTGTGTTGTAGTATAAACATTTTTTTGACCACTAGTGTAGAGTGTACAGTGTATGCTAAAATTGCATATACATAATTTGTTTGTGAAACATTTTCTTCTCTCTACCACTATCGCGTTTCTCTTGATATCTTTCTCGTAGACCATAGAAGTGCATCAACGCCAATATCACCACCACCGCATTCTACTTGTACTTGTTCTTCTTGTCGTGCTCGTTACCAAATTTACACCGATAATACCAATATCAATACCACCACGAACAACAACAACAACACGATCACGTCCACCAGGTGATTAGGCCACAAACAACCATACATCAGTCAACAAGCATGGGGTGCGACTACATTCATTAGTTATTTTTTTATATGCGAATAAAAAAAGGAAAATTGCCATTCAATATTCTCTTCAATAAAAACAAAAAATTGTATATATACAAAGTACTACTAAATAATAAACATATCTGTTTAAATTACTTGTTATTCTCCCCCTACAAACAAACACAATATAGCAACGAGCTCGAGGATGAGGAACTGTCTAGTATGATACTCTCAAAAGCGACGGCGCCATCAGCAGGACGTATGATCTTCTGGTGAAGATGGCAGACTGAAGACAACACCAACAGCAACAAAAAAAAAAAACAAAAAAATACTTTTATAAATAAAATAATAAATTATTTTACTTAATTTTACATCGATTGTTGTTTTTGTTTTTTTTTACTTAAGATTCAAATTTTAATTTTAATAAAAAGAAAAGCTTTTTAAAAATAAAACTGTTTTTACAAACAGTTGAATTGTGGTTGGGGGTAAATGATTCCTATACATAAGTAAGAAGTATGTGCAATTTACAAAACGCTGCTAAACAATAGGACAAATTCCTTAGCAATACAATACAATACATCAATTACATCTCACTCGATCACTCTCTCGATCGATTGATTGCTCGCTATCTTTGGAATGGCAAGGCTTCTTTTTCCTTTACTACATATCGCTGTACATTGCTCAGACTACATTTGCTGGCCGCGTTGTAGCTGGTTGCGCGTTTGGTTTTGTCATTAGGTCAACGGCATTCTTAAAAAGTTGAGTTTTTACGAAATCCGTTGCAGCTTCATTCAAATCCTTGTTAGAACCATAATTGCACTTCACATAACCATAAAGATTAGCACCGGTTAAAGCTATGGCAATCATGACGAGTAGCAGCCATTTGAATTTGAGACCAAATAATGCAATAAGAAAGAAAAGTCCCCAAAAGAACGGGCACAAAATCAATCCTAGCCAGAATACTCGCGCTTCATGTTTATTAATGCGACTCTGTAAAAGAGAGAATATTACAAAACAACATTATAAGTTTATACTTGATGGAAGCTTGGTTTTACTTACATTCTTTGATTCAAACACCCAATGCGAGACACCATCATCGTCCACATAATTCCACCAACGCAGTCCCACAAGCAAGCGGCCTGTTATATTCTTTACAGTCCAGAAATCCGCAGATAAAAATAATACCACAAAGACAAAAGTTGTTATGAATGATTCACTAAACCAACCGCAGAATATATAAATGACAATGGCAGCACCGCGAAAGAATAAATGGAAGAAAGTGACATAGGGATGTCTGTAAAGGAATAAATGGAATTTTTGGTTACTTATTTGTACATCAATCAACTCTGATTAAGGGGCGAGCTTACGTGTATTTTGATTTAATTATACTTGGATCTTGCATCTCATCCTCCTCACCGAATGGTATCGTATCATCGTCAAGTAATGGCACCTAGGCACACAAACAAGAAAATGCACATTAATAAAACTAGTAAATCTCTGGAACATACACACTCAGGAATCTTATCACTGAATTCATTTTAGTGCTACGCACATCCAAACCGGCGGCGCCCTTCAGCAGCATAATTCCATTTAACCTTTATTCTGTGGCATACATACATTTCTTACCGTTGCTGCGGACATGCTTTAGCTCCTTTTGATCTTTTGCTACAATTAATCTGAAAACTAATTATGGCTACGTTAATAAATAATAAACAGAAAAACAGTTCTTCTGTTTATTTTGCTGCTGTTCTATTGACGTTGACTAACTGCAAGAATTAGTGTTGGTAAGGACTAAAAACAAAATGGACCAAAGACCTAAACGCGTTTCTTATGGTCGAACTCGACACACATAAGCTAAAGCATAGCACGCTTTGGGTGCTTGGCTTTAGACGCGTTGTTACGGCTTTCTAGGCATTTATGACGTCAAACTACACAGCTCACTTTGTAAATAAATAACAAAATTCATATTGTCAATTGTGAGCAGTTCTGCTTTGCTATTGCTAATTATTGAACAAAGAAGTTGATTATTATATTCAATGATATGAATTACATATATGTATTATATTTTTTCTATCCTTGTACTTATAACGGAAAGTCTTGCAGTTTACATTTGGGATAATAAATGTAAACACTTAAATAAATCTGAATCATTTTATGAAGTCCAAATACAGAAAAACCCAATAAACATATGCACTTGTGTTTCCAAAATTTAACTGATTGGTAAATTTGTTAGGTTTCATTCACATATTACTTCAAACGCTGAGGGGTTGGGATGGGGTCAACGAAGTGTGATATTGTATGACAAGAGGTGAGAGGGGATCATAAGCGTTGTGACGTCAAATCTAAACTATTAAAACAAGAAACTTTAACTGTAAAAGAAAAACTTAAAAATTTTACCAACTTTATCTTTAGGCTTTGTGACTTATCTAGAGCCCAGGTGAACATTAAAAGATAAGAGAAATTAAGTAAACGCTACATTATCGGTTCACACATACATATTAAATGGGAAATTGCTAAATACAAAATTGCGAAATTGCGACGTCACACGAATCTCCCAAATGTGACCACCCGTTACAGGAGGGTGGTGGTTAAAAAAACCATGGATTTCGAGGGACTTAATATATAGATATCCGGATATTTCGCAGTTTTAGAAGAAAGGCATTAAAATTAGTAAAACAAATAATATTTGGCAAATGTTTTTACTTCATTTATTTAATTTATGATTAATCTTCAGTTTTATAAAACAAATAACCAAAATTATTATTTTTAAAGGGAAAAAGCAAACAAAAAAATTAAGGCACCTCATTCGGACAATTATGTACATTTCATGCACTATGTTTCTACCCATAGAGTTACACGCATTTTGCTTTGAGTTACATCTAGCTGGATGATCTTTTCAAACTTCGGATTCGGAATGGCGCCCACAAAGTCATTTAAAAAATGTGTATCTGTCCTTACTTTTTTAATGTGCAAACGTTTTTAAAATGGGATTACATGTCAGAATCTGCAGAGAAAAGCCTTTTTCATTTTAAGCGTATTGCTTAAAAGTAAAGTTTATATCATGCATTCGTTGCTAGATAGGCAAGTGTGGTAAGAGCCGGCTCATGATGCAACTAAGCAAAGATTGTGAGTTCAACGCCAGTCCCGCAGTTCGGATTTTTTTTTTTTTTTTTTAATATACAATATATCGTCCCCTTTTTGCGAAATGATCGTAAGCGACAAAAAGTAAATAGTTGAGCAGACGGTTTTTTGATTATTTCAAAATTGGGTGCGAAAAGTTTCGCCAAAATTAAATTGGATATGTGTTTTAAGCTGCTTTAATTATTAGTAAAAAGGAAATTACTTAAAAAAAATTGTTTTCTTGTAAAAACATTAACTTTTATGCACATACGATATTTTCGTATGAACAGCTTGATTGATTTAAATTAATATTTTTTATAACATTGTTCATTGGATTGGTCATTGGATTTTTTTAAATGTTCCAGTACACAACTTGCTTAAATTTAACTTAGAATTATTTAAAAAAGTTAAATTTGCAAATAATTTCTAGTTTTGGAAGTTTGTGTGAACACATTCGTAGTTACATGGCGTGCGTGAATAAGCGCGCGCCATTCACTAGGCACCCATATGGTTTGATATTTTATAAAAAACTCTATTGTACTATGCACAGAGTCAACCGGCATCATAGTATGACCCGGAAGTAAATAAATCACTTTTAACTTCTTTGAAGAGTTTAAGAATTATAAAAACACCGCTTTGTTACGATTTTGGCCAGGACTGCTGTCGCAATACAGGCTTAACTCACAAGAGTATTATCTCAAATGAAATCTAAGACAACTGTTTTCGAATAGAAGAAGGTGCAAAGAATGCGTAAAATCATTGATCTTTCCTCATTATTTCATTCTCTTTTTTTTTTTTTTTGTACTGGAAATTTTCCTCATGCTCAACAGACTAAAATTTGTATGACACATGCAATAATTTCCCTATTAACGGAAAATACACTGTGACATATGATAAATTTGAAACTGAATTTCCAACGTAATTATTGCAAGTTTTGCTATAATATTTTAATGGATGATGTATTAAGGATTTTAGAACAATTTTACATCAAAAAGTTAATTTCTAAAAAAAATATCGCTTACGATCATTTCGCAAAAAGGGTAGTCCCCTTTGCTTCATGAAAAACGTTTTCACGCAAAAACAATTACGGTAGTGTAGCGATACTACCTGCCCCGAATTTTTATGAGGCCTTATGTTCTGTAAGGGGAATACATGCTAAGAAGCTTATGTAAGAGAATGGGAATACTTAGAATGTAAAAAAGCTATTCCCACGATAAAATATGTGGTCTCATAAAAAAGTAGACCAACTTCTCGCTCATATTTATTCATTAAATGCAATAACTAATGCCTAAAACAAAATAAAACATAAAAAATTGTAAAATTATAAATCCCTTATATCTTTCATTTGGGCATACAAATAATTTAAAATAAACGTTTACTTAAACATCAAAATTCTGTTTGCCATTCACAAAAACATCAGATGAGTCTTCGACTTAACAAATCAAGAGAAAAGTTGAACATTACTCAACTTTTTATGCCAGCCGCAAGCAGCTGTAGAGTTTGTTTGCTTTATACAAAATTTGTATTATACAATTCAATGCAATTCGATTTTTCCATACCAAGCCAACTAGACGACAAATTGGATAAATTTTAGTGTGGAGTTCCATCTTAATGCATTGCTTGATTTACCAACACTTGCAACTGATAAAGATGCGAAAATTCATTGACGAAAGAGAGAGAGAGAGAGCGAGAGAGAAAAATGGAAAAGATTGATAAGAGCAGCCAGTTTAGAGAGTCCACCGTCTTATTATTATATACAATAAATCTTATGAAAAACATTACACGATCATTTAGTAGCTAGCAAAGATCAAGCACGAATAGTCGATAGTCGTCGTGGTGGCAGGCAGCAAAGTCAACAGCTGTGAACAGATATTATACACAGAACGCGAAGTGTGCAAAAAGTACACAACCCAACCAAAGACGAAGTGAAGTCCGTCGATTTGATGAGCTGAGCAGAGCAGTTGAAACAAGTTACAAGCTACAATACAATAGTCAATAGTGAAGAAGAGCCAACGCTTTGCTGCGGTCAGTGATCTTGGATCTTATATCAACACCTCCAAGCAACTAACATCAACAATAGCAGACGCTAGTTTAGCGTCATCGCCATCATCAAAATCCAATACCAAACCAAATACCACCTATTTCAAGGGTAAGTTGACCTGTTTCGACGATGAACCTGTTGACAGACTGTTGACGGTTGACAACGTGTTTTGATCAAGTGAATCAACGCATAGTAATTTCGCTTAAGTTTCCCTCAGCAGCAGCTGTAACAGCATCAGAAAAAGCTTCCAATCATTTGTAATAACATATTTTTTGTATGTATGTGAGTTTTGTTGACTTTGGGTATAGTATGACACAGGTAATCTGCTGCTGCCTAGAACTTTTGATGACGTCAAAAGAAGAAGAACTAAACTTTGCAAAATATTGTTTAGACTTGTTTGACCTAATTTTCACTTTCCTACTTTTTTAGACTCGTTTCGATCATTGATCGATTATCATCGTTTGTTTGTGTGTCTTGAGAAAGTAAATTAAACAAACATATAAAGATGACACCACCCACTTGTCTAGTCACAGGCGGTGCTGGCTACATTGGGTCACACACTGTGCTCGAAATGTTGAATGCAGGTTACAATGTCGTTTGTGTTGACAACCTGTGCAATGCCTATAGCAGCGGAGCTGCAAAGTTGCCCGAGGCCTTGAGTCGTGTACAGGAAATAACCGGCAAGAAGGTGCACTTCTATCGTGTGGACATTACAGATCGTGAGCAAGTGCGCGCTGTTTTTCAAGAGGTAAGAAGGCAAGCTAAAATAAGTAAATACATAGTCTATCGTGTTGGCAATTTCGTGAAATAAAAACCAACTGCTGACGACAACAATAGGAACTGTGAAGACATTTTTGGTTATTTCATATTTGCACTACATTATTTAATTTATCATTATGTTTTCATATCAAAAAGGGTGAGGTGTGGTGTGGTGCGGCATATCATGGAAGTTGTAGTACTGTTGTTCCGCTTTTAAGTGTTTCGTTGCTTATCAACGACAGTAAAATAGCAGAGCAGATCCCACGTCCGCCGTCATTGCTGTTGTCACCTCAGCTGTAACGCGGTTTTTGTTTACACAACTGCGCCAGCTAGCGCTCTCATTAATTTGCTTGATTGCTTACTTATGTAGCTTGTTTTTCTATATTCGAATGGCCTTGGATAGTGCAACGTAGAGGTCACAATGGTTTTACGTTGTAATCGCTTCGCTGCCATTGCTTTGGCACTGAATAAGCACGTCTGTCTGTGATTAGCAATCACATCAATTGATGATATACTCGTTCATATGAACTCGAGAAATTTCAATCAAAAGCTATGTTAATATAATATAATGATAACTACTTATACATACATACATATACTCATCTTATCTTATATTTATTTATAGCATAAAATTGATATGGTGGCACATTTTGCCGCGCTTAAAGCTGTTGGTGAATCCTGTCGAATTCCTCTTGCCTACTATCACAACAACATGACAGGCACCAATGTGTTGCTTGAAGCAATGGCAGAACATAATGTCTTCAAATTTGTCTATAGTTCAAGTGCAACGGTTTATGGAGAACCAAAAGCTTTGCCTGTCACAGAAGCGCATCCTACGGGCAATTGTACTTCGCCATATGGCAAAACAAAGTACTTTACAGAAGAGATTCTGAAGGATTTATGCCAATCGGATAAGGTGAGCTTTTCATTTCAAAATAAAATAATTGTAAACTGAATAAATTTTCCATTACTTCACAGCGCTGGGCTGTTGTTTCGCTACGCTATTTCAATCCAGTTGGTGCACACATTAGCGGACGCATTGGGGAGGACCCTAATGGTGAACCCAATAATCTTATGCCATACATTGCACAAGTTGCTGTTGGTCGTCGCGCAAAGTTAAGCGTCTACGGTAGCGATTTCCCTACTCACGATGGCACTGGTGTACGTGATTATATTCATATTGTGGACTTGGCTGAAGGTCATGTAAAGGCTTTAGATAAGCTCCGCAACATTGCGGAAACTGGATTCTTTGCTTATAATCTGGGCACTGGTGTTGGCTACTCCGTTCTCGATATGGTACATGCCTTCGAAAAGGCTTCAGGCAAGAAAATCAACTATGAACTTGTAGACCGTCGTTCGGGTGATGTGTCAGTTTGCTATGCCGATGCTTCGCTGGCAGCAACAGCCCTTGGCTGGAAAGCGACGCGTGGCATTGATAAAATGTGTGAAGATACATGGCGTTGGCAGAGCAACAATCCGAATGGTTACGCTGCCAAATAAGTAACAAACAATAATATATTGCAGATAAAAAATTAGTTGATGGCAACGCGAAACGAAGTGAGGAATTGTAACCCTTCCGCAATATCAACAGTACACTACATACATGTGTATTTTTTGTTATTTTCTTTCTTTTTTTTTATCGTGATCGTCGTTGTTCTTGTTTATGGTAGTCAGTGAGTCATGTTTATCTATTGTATTGTATTTGTTCTTATAAATTTCTTTTAATTATTTTCCAATGGATGGTTCCTGTTTTTCCAAATAATTTCTTTAGTTTTTCTTTCTTTTCCTCGAGATTAGTTAAACTTTAAACTCAAATCTATTAGTATCGTCGTTCTCTAAAAGTTACTTGTTTATTCATTTATATGTGTATAGTAGTAGTCAGTCGTGTAAAGTGCAAATATTATTTTAAGTAAAAATTTGTATTTGTAATTTATGTATGTGTTATTGTAATATATTTGTAATTATTATATTTGACTATATACATACATCAATATCAATCAAGGTTCAATTATTTCTATTGTATTTTCCTAACATCCGTAAACAAACCTAATTCGTAAGCGGTTTCTATAAGAGATCTATATAAGTCGTTATAATGTATGTATTCTATGTTACAATATTTTGTACTCAAATTAAGTTTTCTTATAAAAAAGATAGAATTCCTTTTTTTGTTTTGTAATAAAGAAAAAAATTAAGTACAAAAAATAGTTTCCAATTCAATTGAATAGAAAGAATTTTATTTATGGATGGCTACTTGCCATTCTTATCTTAATTAAATGAGAATTCTGAAATTCATAGTACTATTTCTTCTTAGACTTAGGCTACTGCAAAAGGCCGTTCGACTTGTATATATGTATGATTTCTTTGCTCTGTCAAATCGGAACCGAATATAGACTTAAGTTTCAACTATCTGTTATTTGAATAGGGAAGATAGTGACTTCTACTAGCACAAGTCTACTGAATATAAAAATAACAAATATATTTTAAAACTAACTAACGCATTGCTGTGGATCTGATACGATAAAAACTATAAACATATAGACTGGAAAACTCGCTTACGAAATTGTGTCCTCTTATGTTTAGTCCAGTCAATATGTTTTGTACAACAAAAATGATTAAATATTGACAAAATTATTTATAGTTAACAGAATTGATTCTAAAAACTACCAATCAAAAAGAGATGTTTGTGTCTAAGCTTTTCGACTTTTCCGGACGATTTTTACAAAAAATAAGTACATATGCAAAACCACGACCATAGTCCAATGCAACATAATTTCAAAGCAATCGGTAAAGTACTTTTCAAGTTCATGAGCAAACTAACATTAACATTTGTATTTATATATAATCTATATTTCCAATTCTTAGAAAAAAAAGAATTATGAAAAATTAATGTCTAGTCTATGTTTTTAATGGTCTTTGCTTCGAAATTGTTAAAGCGCGTAGTTTCTCAAGCGCCCCACGCGCATTCTAACTTACCAAAAAACTGCAACAAGCCAAGATATGCATTGGAAATAGTCAAGCAGTTTTAATCACTGACTAAAACACAATATTATTAACATTATATACCAACTAACTAAGTAAATACAGTCAAATTTCCATAACTCGAACTTCCATAACCGTAACCATATTTCGGGGAAATCCCTTTTTGTATGCTCATTTCGCTGATGACGTAATCATCTTCACATGTGTGATTAGTTGTCTCATTCAAACTCATAGAACTGATTTATTTTTAAGTTTATTATTCGGGGAAGTCCATATTTGTAAAAATACTTCTTCATTAATTTTCAACGACGTTGAGCAAGTTCAATTCAAGCGAGCTATAAGAACGGACTACAATAACATGCTAGTGAAATAAAAAAAAAAATAATTTGTCATCAAAAAGTATTTAAAAAAATTTAAATTATTAGAAGAAGTAAAAAGGGGATCAAAGAAAAATGATGTAGCTAAAATATGGCGTAACGCCGAGTACAAGGAATCAACAAAAAAAAACAAACAATATTGCTCAAAGCTAGTAAGCTAGTAAGTCCAACGACGTTACGGAGGGTGAATCTATTGAACGTGTTTCCAAGAAAGATCTACCGGATGCCTTAGCAATTTTAAATACATATTTAAAATTGAATAATTACACAATTGACCATCATTTTAAAGCATTAAAAAAATTAGAATATCTTTTTTACCGACTCTAACAAAAATAATGTAAATGATAAAACACAAATTTCTAAATAATTTAAGATGATACTGTAACTAGAAAAACTTGATGCTAAGTAAATAAAAATGTTTGTTATTCTATAATTGTACATTTCGCCAAATTCCATAGTTTCAATGAATAATTCTATAACTCGAAATTCATTGTGGTGATGCGAGTAATGGAAGTTCGTTCGGCTGTATCAACATTATCAAGTTAAATAAATGTAATTTCGTAAAATTTGAAGACTAGTGCACTCAGTTTATGATGACTGAAACCTTATGCCTTCATAGATTTTAAGATGTTAAGGGGTTACAAAGTTTCCTCTTAGCAATAAATCATTCCAATTAAATATTAGAATTAGTGCAAAGTTAATACAAATTTGATTGCTTCTTAGAGACATAATTTAAGAAAACTACCTCAAAATCTTACTCAACATTAATGGAATCTTTCATGGCTACAAAGTTATTTTGTTCATAGTGAGAAATGAAACTTAATTCAACGTTTTAATTTTTTTTTTTTTTTTTTTTTATTTAATATAATTTTAAACACATTTATTCGATTAATATTCGCTTAAATACAAAACAATTACATCGACTGCGACTGCAATTAAACATTTTTCATGTAAACTAACAAAAATACAAATACAAAACTTAATAAGACAAACATCATAAATCAATCAATCGATCAATTATAAAAATACAATACAATACAAAAAAAAATAAAAAACAAATACAAAAAATTAGATCTGTTTACAATTCTTTATCACAAGTATTCACTGCAAAATATTTCTCTCAACATGATTTATACAATAAAAATTTATGTATTTGGAATGGTGATTAGCAAATGATGATATACATATATAAAGATTTCTGTGTGCTTCAAAATGAAATGAATAAATGATTTCATTTATATAATCTACACATTTTGTTTTTGTTCTAGTTGTTGTTGTTGTTGTTGATTTTGTTGTTATATAAAAGTACAAAAGCTGATTTATTGATTTGTATCTAACAAGTGTTTTTAAAAGGTATTTCGTTCATATAAATTTGGCAGTTTTATTTTAGTTCAGTTAGTTAGCATTATTTGGATTGAATTGGCAATTTACAGTTTTTGAATAAATATCTTATGTACTTTTTCTTCTACTTAAGCTATTAACACAAACGATTATAACTTATAGAAAAGATCTTACATGAAGCTGTTGTTGTCTACACAATTTGTATTTAAGTAACTACGATCATTTATAAATATAGTATAAGAGATATGCATATGTTTTGTTTTTTTTTTCATAGTAAATATGAGTTGTTTTTGTTTTTTTTTTTTTTTATATACTTAAGATAGTTTAGTTTAGTTAGGTTATATGTATTTGATATAGTAGATATTTCGACAAGGAGAGGAAAGAGATCGATCCTATAGCAAAAGAGGCAGATAGTATGAAAAATAGAATAGTTTAATACCAACCATTATTTTAGTTTATAGATAGTAGCCCTCTTAGATTTGTTTTGTTTTTACCATTCAATTGCGATTGGTACTCAAAGGGACACTTTAGTTAAAAAAGTTAAATTTTGTTGTGCTTTACGTTGAAGTGACTCCTTTGCGTGCGACAAGCATATTAAGTATTGGATTTTTGCGTATATAGCTGACAGCTTTTTTATGAGTGACCATAGTAAAATCATAGCCATTGCATTGAAGAATTTTATCGTGTATACGAAGACCAGCACGAGCTGCAGGACTTCCCTCATGCACTTCAGTTACATAGATGCCCTAAAAGAAATCATTTAAGTTAATATGTAAATATATACAAACGAACCCACTAAACAGCAACCAATTTGAACAAAATGAGTAAAAACTAAAATTTTCTTTTTTTTCATTACCTAAGCCTCCATAGGACATGGGACATTACTATTACACTGAACATACACATCCCAATTGCTCGGAATCGGTAAACCTGTCTCTTTCCCAATTGCCATAGCTGAAGAATGCACAAATTTCAAATGCCTATAAAGCAGTTTAAAGTTGCTTGATGTTCGCCACTCAAAAGAGACACTTCTTGCTGCATATTTTTGCTTTTGTCTAAACCATTAACCTGAATCATAATTTGCTGATATTCTCTCTAATCGAATAGCATTAATCTAATGTCTTAGGAAGTACAATTATATTTGGAGGCTGTAAGGCTTTGACTTAGATATGTAACATGCAACATTCTCCACGAATAATAAGATGATACTTTGATGATTCTTTCCCAACACCTCCAATCATCATCAATGCTCATCAATTACCCCGTTTATGTGATGATTAAATCTGATTTAACAAAAAATTGGTTAGTTGGCATTCATAAACAGAAATTATTGTCTCAATTTTCGATTCATCGATTTACAATTAAAAGATATAAGCTGAACATTGCGAAACCAATCTAATTCACTTAAAATTTTTGTCTGTTTCATTCACTAAAAAGTTGCTGCTAAGTAAATTTGATTGACTGAATATAAATAACTCACATAGTCCGTATAGCCTTGTGGACTCTTTTTGTAATCCTGATCAATGCCACCGCCAATTTTGAATCCACATTTAAGTATTTCACGTCCCTCTTGATCGTAATCCTTCTCCTTGTGCAACGTTATGGGTATCTATAAAATAAGATACACACACACACTCATTTATCATGCATAGCTTAGCAATAATTGATGACAAGCGGACACCACCCAAAATAGAGAGCTAGTTATGTAGGCTCTACTAACATGAAAGTTGACCTAGTTTTTCTGTTTTGTTGTAAACAAAAAATACTCACGCTTAGACACTCCATAGCCGTGCCGGCTTGATGTTGAAATGCCATTTTCGCCATATTGCAAAGTTTTTTAAATTTATTTCCGTTCTTTTATAATGAGAGACAATCTATTTTCAGCTAAATATTTCTATAAGCAACAAATTATTGTATTTCGTCTGTTTCTTCTTCTTCCGCACGCAGGTAGACACAACAAATTTTGTTTGAACTTCAAAGTAGATTGTAGACGATGAATACTAATGAATTTGATGTACATACAGTCATTCACTTCTTATTAGATTATTTTTAATTATAACATTGAAGAATAAAATATGTTAATACTTTCTATCTATTTATTTGCATTTTAAAAATACTATACAAGTAAATTAATGTTCAATTTAGGTAGACTACAAACGATACAATAAATTAATATATTCAAACTGCTAGACAGGTTGGCAGCACCATTAAAAAACAGCTGTTTGGTAGCTTTCATAAATTTAGTTGCTTTAACAGCTCATAATATAATTAAATATTCGATTAATAATGATTGTGTTGTCACAAACGGAAGGCCCAAGGCTCTAATAAAATCAATTTAAGGCAAAATTGTTAAGAAACTGTGTATAAATACACAAAATATTAAATAAACACAATGTACTCCACGGGGCGCGTTGTGCCTCAGCTGCGTATTGATCAGCGAGACCTGAAGTGTCGTCAGGGCTGTGGCTTTTATGGGAATGCTCAGTTCGATGGACTCTGTTCCAAGTGTTTCAGAGAACGCAACGATAAGCGCAAGAGACGTAAATAGTCATTTTTATCTTTTGAAATTGCATTTGTAATTGCAATGATTTCTGATTTCTATTCGTAGAACAAGCAAATGAAGCACTCTTTCTTGGTGCCAGCACCAGTGGTGCATGTGGTGTGAGCAGCAGCGGTAGCAATGTTATGGAACGCATATCACCACAACATCTCTTTGGAAGTTCACCATCGCGGAAACAAAAACAACAACAACAACAAAATGCAGCTACACTGCCGAGTCAAAAGAAAAAATCTATTATGCCGGCTGTGTTTCAGAAAACTCTACAAACGCATACACAGAAGGGTAAGACAATTAAATATGTTTCGGTATAAATTCATATTATTTGAATCACATTTAAAGCTGCTCAACAAAAAGCTTATGTGCCTGATCCTACTGAAAATGAATTTATACTGCAACTTCGCCAATTGCGCATACCGGACGACGGCAAACGCAAATTAAAAAGTGAAATCCAGAAGCTGGACAATGCCATACGTAGCTTTATTAACAATAATTCTGTTAAAAATGTCGATGAACTTTCGGAATTGGTACAGAATGCATATACAAAGGTCAGTGATATCGTCCACAACGATCCACGTTTCCAGATAGCAACAGATGAGGATCGAGAAAGTGCCATTGATTTCTTTGAAAAGGTCGTAATGACACAGAACCACAAGTAAGTCATAAAATTGGGGGGCGAAGAAATCTTTTCTTAATGCTCTGTTGTTCCTGTAGATTCCTCTTCTGTCCTTACTTCACAGCTGATGAGGAGAACGATGTAAAAGTTCAAAGGCGAATACGTCAGCTAAGTTGGATAACAGCACAGCACTTGGCTTGCAGTATCGATGAAGTCAATGCAGAGTCACGCGATTTAGTGTACAACGCTATAACGGAACTTGTGGGCATCGATTCGTATTACTCGCCTCAGGAGAAATTGGAGTGCACGGTACGTTGTTGCCGGCACATTTTCGAATTGCTCAAACATTCTGTAGGTGGTCCTGCAAGCGCAGATGAATTCTTGCCTGCTCTGATTTTCGTAGTTCTTAAAGCGAATCCCGTACGCCTGCATAGCAATATAAATTTCGTGACTCGCTTTACAAATGCAACTCGTGTGATGAGCGGCGAAGGTGGCTACTACTTTACCAATTTGGTATGTTGAGCTAAGATGAATTCATTATAGGTACTTCTGTTCATATATTTTGTTTATTTGTACAGTGCTGCGCAATATCTTTTATAGAAAACTTGAAAGGCGAAAGTCTTGGCATAAGCGAGGAAGAATTTAATACGCTCATGTCTGGGGATAACGGCAGTAGCACCCCTTGGGAATGCGCCCTAATGGCATGTGAGAGTATGCATCTACTTTCGGAAAACATGAAGCGCATGGAGTCTCTAAAGAAACGAAGTGAAATTATTAGCCAAGGCTATTTAAAGTTCGAGCAGGATTTATTAGATTTTCAACGTGAAGTTACTGAAAAAGTAGACACTTGTATTGCTAATAACCCGCTGACATTGTTACCCATACAGACGCCGCCATTTTTAATTAGTAAAGCGCGTGCTCATCTTGGCTATGATTCTGAAGCAACCGGATGTGATGTTTGCCTTGAATCGAATGTAAAAAGTACAAGCGATACAAATTCTTCAACAAATGAAAACAAATTTAATAGCCAAATAGACACACAGACGGCTTCTGAATCACCTTTAGACGATCCTACACATACGTTAGCCTTAAAAGACAATAGCACTACATCCATAGGACGCTTGTCTCCATTGCATATGACAGTACAAAATCCAGATCAACTTTTCGCTTCACCTATTTTCAACTATACGCCATTTGACACAGTTTCCTTTCTGGAAGAGTCAACGGAAAACACAGACGATTTAGTCCTGAGTACTGACTTCCGTGGTGGCCTAACGAATATTAATTATGACTTTGATCTCTCCGATCAGAGTGGAGAGAATAGTGTCGCTGAAGATCATAAACTCAATTTGGATGAATTCGATCCATTGACAAGTAAAACAAATCAAACTGCGACGACGACGCTAACACAAAGTAATATACAACAACAACAACATGCGATTCCATTAACACCGGAAAACATTAACGAGACTCCACGGAGTTTAATCGACAGCGATTTACCGCCAAATGGCGTACAATTACCATCACCATTAAAGCCTGTCCAAACAGATTACCGAGGATTCTCTAGCTTCGAAATTCCATCAATTTCTTGTAATACTGGTGACTTTAGTTCCCTAAATCATTCTGTTAACGATGATGAGACCAACAACACAACGCAACAGCAAATCCAACAAAATTGTGCAACAAATTCTACATTAGAATCGAAATAAATGTTTCATTTCATTTGGTATTCTTTAACCACCCTATTCTGTATATATTGTATGTGTGTATGTCACTTTTTGTTTATGCCTAAGAAAAATTAAAATGTCTACGTACGTGATTTCTGTACTGTTATATTATAAAGCTGATTTGAATGAATCTTTTTCAAATTTCTCTGTATTAGTCTATAATACTAAAGAACTACAATATAAATTTACATTGCCAGAACGAAGGTTTAACTTTGAATTTTCGAAATTTTAAATCTATATTCCAACTCCACAGGCATGAAGCTGCATCCGACTCCATGTGGCATAATGGACTTATCCACAAGATGACATTCTTAAATTTCATCCCAAAATGATAAAAATTGTGAAGAGCTTTTTAAGCGTCCATTCGTTTACAATACACTTTGGCCTTATGCATTTTGCACCCAACAATCTGCGTGCAGACTGCTCTCAGGGGTCGTGCCCTTCCCATCTGCTCTACACTTCTTACTTCCCATCTCTTTATGGTTACATTGCCTCTATTTTCGCTGTTGATACAGCGATATTCTACTATTAGCATCTGACATTGCTATTAAGTTGCAGAATACTTTTAAACCCCTTCATGACTATTTTACTAAATGGGAGATAATAGAACAAACCTCAAGCCATCTACTTCACTAGGAAACGGAAAGCCATATAAAACACCACAACGACCATATTGCTTATACTATAATTAATAAAGTAAACTGCTTCATTTCATTGTTGTAAACAGAATCTCTTGCTTGAGTAATGAAATCAAAAATGTATTTCTTCAGATCAGTATTTCAAGCTATTATCTGCTATTAGGACCCAATTTGGCTGATATTGCTCGAAGCAATTTAAAAAGACTACTGGCTATGCAAAACTTCACTTTCTTCAATGGCAAAGGAATATAACAAATTTGAATCAATGTCTGTTATTAGAGCTTGAGTTACTTAAAAAACTTGATTGCATATCCAATGCTCTTTTTTAGTTTGAAATCATCCTCGATGATTCGTTAAGGCACCAAATCCACCAAAATTTCTAAATTGAGTTTTGTGGTAATTCTTCCCTTTTGTCCATTGGAAAATAAAACTCACTCTAAAATTAAAATTTCAAATTCATGTTTAATGCTGCAAAACTCTTCGTTCTAAAAACTGGAAGATTCTAATTTTTGAGTGAGAATGGTCGCTCGGATTTTCGTTACAAAATTAGTTGGCTTCCTATCATCGAGGTTCACAAATCCAAAGTAAATAAGAGAATTAAATTAATAATTAGTTTAAATTTTCCGTTATGATTAACCGAAAATAGTATGGAATTTCTTAAAACTACATTTGATGATTTTTTTGCATTCATGTTTCATAAATTAAGTTGGCATGTCTGATTTCAATACTCTCGTATTGGAATATTGTTGCCTGCCCTCGAATGTCATTAATACTAGAAAGTTCGAATCTCTACGGCGAACTAGTTCGCTCTTCTAGTTCACTAGTTCGTTATTAAAAAACGTTTCAGTAGAGGTAATTAAATAAAAAAAAATGTACTTGATTTTGCATTAAGAAATAAAAAAAATTAATGTAATTATTTTTATTCACTCTAAATTATAAAAACTTAATAATAATACTTAATTAAGTATCGAGAACTATTCGTTGATATGGAAATAAAAATAAAATTAAATATGTAAACGAAACTAAAAATTTTGAAATTTAATTGAAGCAATTATTCAAGTATTTCTAACAATTATTAGAAATGGAAGAGTAACATGTCATCAGAATGACCAAAAAAACGGCGGAAATTACCAAAAACTTGGCAGCAGCACTCAAACTTTGCCAGCCCTGGCTACTGCAATTTTTGCTTTCACTTTTGCAGCAGAAAAAATGTTTCTTCAAAATACCCAAAGCAACCATGAAACTCTGTCATTTGTCTGTTGTTGTTGTAGAAATTTAGCAACTTTTTGAGTTGCTTACAAAAAAAACGTTGCTTCTGATCAGTCTGAATCGGGCATAACAAATGAGCGTTTTTCGAACTTGTTCATATGCGAACTACCCAAGACTAAAAAGAACTAGGAGCGAGATCATTGACGAACTAGTTCGCATAGTTCACATAAAAGAGCGCCCTTTCGAATTAGGTCGTTCGCGAACTACCCAAGACTAATTAATAGCTAGAGGCCAATTGTTTCCAATGTTTTGAAGTTTTAAAACAACCACACAGCCATGGTCAGCAAATCCGACGACAGGTAAATGTTTTAATCAAATTGGGGTAGAACGAAGTCATTAAGCAAAAGGTTAATGAATGCTCGGAGTGATTTGTGATGAATGAAGTATTAGATGTTATGCAATTGCGGTGTGTTCAATAGGCAAAGTTTAAACGAAAAGTTGATTGACATTTGTCATTCGTTTATGTGAGTTTGTTACAAACAGCAAAACAACTGCCATTGCGGAGGCTGCATACACTTTGTGTTTGTGTTTAGCTTTTGTTTATTGTTTATTTACAAACGTAAATGCTAACTAAAACGACCGACTGACGACATAAGAATGCACGACGGTCTAACAGCTGCAAAGCATACGAGGATATAGTTTCTATGCCCCCCGCTGGTTAACACAAGCGTTTCGAACGTAAGATTAAAACGTTATTACGCAGCAGCCGAGTTGGTTTGAACTTAACCTTGAACTTCGCATTGTTGTGTTGTCTAGAAAATGCAAATCATTTAAAATGAAAATTTTCTTTTTCACTTTCTTCCTTCAGTTCAACGAAAGTTCCGACTTTTCACATTATACGCGAGGTCTACGACAGCTCAAATGCACACGAGCGCTTCGAGGCAGAGCTCGATAAAGCTTTGGAAGCTAGAGTTGACTATATAATAATTGAGCCACCACGTCTGGGCGATGAAACTGGCCGCTGGATAAAGGTTGGAAACTGTCTGCACAAAACAGCGGTCGTCTCGGGCTTCGCTTCACTGATTTCCAGTCTGCTATGGCATAATCGACCTGTCATAGCGTCGCCCATATGTGCAGTCTCACTTTTCTGCACGGGATTATACACTGTATCGTGGAATTATGATCCTTGCTGCCAGTATCAGGTATTAGTAAGTATCCCACATAACATTAGCCATAATTTGGGTTTTATGATAATTCTTAAAATTTTTATCGTTTGGCAGGTGGACAATGACGATGCAGTGCTGAACAAATTACCATTGGCTGATGTTTCTTCGCCTGTGATTTTGGGCTATAGTCCAAATACAAAAACCAAATACTTGCATCGCGGTGTCACACTGCTCTCCGCTGCATTTTGCGCTTGGCAGATCTGGCGCACATACAAGTAGTGCGTCGGCACTTATTCCTCAAATCAAACAAAGTCAATCTCTGCAAGTCAAATATTGTACAAACGCTCACATTTATACTTACATATTATGCCGCGACTTGTGGAAGCAGTAGAGTAGAGTGCGTATAGCGAGCGTACTAACGCAGTATGGGCGACTGGGTTGCCGATCGAACTATCAATCAGTGTTGGCTGTGTGTTGTTTGTTGTATTAAAGAGCTGAAAGAAAGAATGAACTGTCGTCGAGTTGAAGTGGTTGTGTGTGTCATTGTCATTTTTATAAAATCAGTTAATCAGTTTGTGTCTGTCCGCTTACAAATTAGCTCGAATTAGCTCCCGACAAGCAAAGCTAAGGTTTCAATATCAATGATCGTTCATTCATAGCAGCCAATGAAACACAATGCATTTTTAAATATTTTTGATGTTTTATTTTTATCAAAATTTTATATAAAAATGACAACTGTTAAATCACTCGTATTTTCAATTTTTGACCATTTCGTCATTCGTCGTTAAATATGCGTGCGTGCTTTGTACTTTGTTATATCCCAATGCCGATTATAAAAGTCTGAAAAAAGGCAATTTGGCTGAATTCATTTCCTAATCTTTTTTTTCAATAAATTTATTTAATTAGTTTAAACTAAATCTGTAGTAGTTTTGTGATTAAAGGAGTAAATAAAGTTGGATGTTTGATTATGTAAAGGCCATTGATAGCGTTTAATAAGAGATTGCAATGAGAAGAAGACAATGTTAATTAAATTATACATTATTTTATTAATCAAAATCTAATGTTACATATACTCTTACTCCTTGTCTTAGTCGATTCTAGACAAAAATATGAAAAGCAAAATTATAATAAAAATTGTTTAAAAAATTATTTCAAAACAATTTTGTATACTTATATGTATGTAATTCTTTACACGGTATTTCAGTTAATTTAACAATAAGAAAGAAATATTTATATTCTAACTTTTATATCATTAAAGTAAGTAATACGATACCTCTCACTGTCTACAAAAGACGTACAAATTCCAGACCATACTACTGCTAAATAGTTAGAGCTGACTCTGGATACCAATCTCAAATGGAATGGGAACATAAAACAAATACAAAGTTTTCAGAACAAAATGCTGAGATGTGCTGTGAATGCGCTCTGCTACGTCCGTATCAGCGACATTTAATCGCGATTCAGTCGACGCTACTATACAGAGATATTTGAATTCACATGTGGAAAGGCAAAGTGTTCATATTAATAATGAAGCTTCAAGCCTTATAGATCCAAGTGGTTGAGAACAAGGCTTAAACGCAAAAAGCCGCATCAACTCATAGAGTAACTCAAACCTCTGCAATCAGAGCGCCAACAAAATAATGAGCATTATGCTTATCCCAATTCAAATTGCCCGTTAGTTTACAAACACCTTTCCAATAAAAAACATACATAAAGAAAATTGCCATCTCAGACACTGATTACAGCCGATTTTATGAACTGGATGATGAAATACATTCTTTGTCAATGTCCTGCAATTGCTAAGAAATACTTTCTGACAGATACAATGCCTCTAGTGACCGGTTGCTTGCAGATGGCCAAAATTCATCATCCCATCTCCAGCAGCAAAAGAAGCAAAAGAATTATCGGTTCGACAGCATAATGAGTTGGTTTAGTAGAGTTAGTATTTGCTAGTCTCACATAGGAGTGCACACCCCAACTACAGCACTACTCCGGGCGTTCTTCCTCGATATGTCGATTATAGCGAAATGAGACTTCCCACTAGTACACGGATCACATTAGCTCAGTTATGGTCGGACTGGACTCTTATCCTGTAGTGCTACAAGAAACGTATATTCACTCTCAATGACTCATAGGTACGACAGGTAGAGGTGGCTGCCTTTTTAAGGCTTTCTATGGGGTGGACCATTTATTGTTGCGATTTTGAACCGCCTGTTGTTAATGACGCTGTCAATTTGAGCGCCATAAATTGTTGATAGTAGGCTACTTTTAACCTACCGCTGAACGAATATGGATCGCTTCTCTTTGCAACAACGCTTTAAAATACTGAAAACTTATTTTGAATGTGGATGACCACAAAAATTGTGTACAAAATTTGGAAGAAATGAAATTTTGGCAAAGTCCATTGGCCTGCTCGCAGCTGCGATTTGACGCTGATGGACTTTTTTCAGTGGGGCGCATTAAAAGATAAAGTTTATGCCGACAATCCCCAAACAATTGATAACTTGAATCTTTATTCCCCTTTCCATATTTATTGCAATGTACCTCTATTTGCAGACCAACCCCCCCCCCCCCCCCCGTTGCTGTTACCAAAACAGCAATAACCGCAATGCTTCCATCACAAATAAGGAGTAATAAACCTGATATGGTGCTTAAATTAAGAGCATCAATTTCTAAGATTACCATGGTCAATTAAGTACTTTAGATCTTTGGATGTTACTGTTACTTAATATTTTCATAAGATATTCTTATCTTATGCCGTCTTCTTCACAAGCAAGATTTAATAGAATGGTGACAGGTTACACTTTTATCGCTTACAATAGACCTGGAAATTATTTGTTATTTTAGGTATTTTGAATATTTTCATATAGAAAATATTGTATATTCTTTTATCTTCATCTGTGGTTTTTAATTAATTGCCCACTTTTCCAACGTTAATAAAAGAAAATTGTGACGTGATACAGCAAAGCAAATGTAGGCTTATGTAATTAATAATAAAATTGTTTTTGCATCATTTAAGTTGGGTAACAGTAGATTCGGAATGGTTCACAACCGAACTTTAGAAGGCTTAGAAAATATAGTAACCAAACCTATAAAAACAAATTAAAACACGAGTTTTTGAAATGAAAACCCACTGTTCTAGTGGCCGGAGTATTATTTTCAATCCTAACCTAAACCAAACAATAAAGACCACTTAAATCGAGGCTGTCCAACCTACGTCCCGCGGCCAAGACGCGCTTGAAGTGACAACAGAGGAGAAACCGAAATTTCTTTCCATGGGCCGCAGCACAATGATTTTCTCTGTCGCCAACATTTTTTTTCCTTTCCACCTGCGGTCCAACTCACAAAGTTGGACATACATGTTTAAAATACTCGAAAATAAATAAAATTATTCCAGAATTCCTTATAATTATTTTCCAAAAATTCTTTTATCGCAGTATATTTGTTTAGCATAGCTAAATACCTTAAATTTTATAAATGTTACGTATAATATGTCCCAAAGTGGTCTAATTAAATTTCATTGAACGGATAACTTAGTCAGAACATAACTTCGTCTACTAAACTTTCATTTACCGGACAACTTAGTCCAAACATAATTAGAAGGTGAGTTGAAGTCTTGTTTGAAAATTTTCACAATTTATTAATCTTAAATTGGTTAGAAGAAAATAAAATTGTCACATAATTTTCATTCTGACAAATTTACTATTGTCGAACTGTACATAAAATTCGCAAAGAATAAGATCGAACAGAAGAATATTGTACAGTTGTCCTAAATACTGTTCTAAAAGATGCATGAATGATTTTGTCTTGAGCATTTCTATTAGTATCTGCTTAAGTATAGAAAGATAAAACTAACATCAATTTTACAAACTGTACTTTTTACCGTTTTCTGGGTGCCAAGAATATTTTGAAACAAATTCGTATCTTTATGAGTCTCTTTGCAATTATGCAGGTAATTTGGGCTCATATTTTATTATCAACAACTGTTTCGTTACCGAAACTCATTGATTTATCTGCATCTGTGAAAGAGTAAGAGAAAGGAAAAGAAAAATGCGAGTTCGACAGACTGCTCGCGGCCTTTGAAATTATCTACATACTTACATATATACAATACATACCTTTTTGAGTAAGTATTTATTTTTCGGAAATAACAAAACAAAAACAAAAAATGGCGTATTCCTTGTCTGAGACATTCGTTGACTAAATATGAGAACGAATTACTACTTCGCCTAAGAGTGAGGAATAAACAATTGATAAGAACTTCAATGAATTGTATCGTATATTGCTGCAGTCTTTGTTAGTTCAGCATCGATGAGTCTGAAACGGGGCACGTCATTGCTTTGATGTCAGAGCGCGACAGAGAAGTCCAGTTTGTAAATAACAAATAAAGTACACAGTAGAACCCATAAAGTCTTTATACAAATCATGTTTTCTTTTTATTATTACAATGAAATAGTATATACATACATAGTAGTTAGGTACCATTGTATGCGGATTTTTCGAGCTGCATACATACACTAGTACACTTTGTATGTCCAACATTTAATCGAGAAATAAGTTTACGTATTGAATGGATCGGTCAGTCAATTCAGTTTCATCTATAAATTTAAGCAGAGCGCATCGACACTCTGTGATTAAAAAATAAATCAGTATACAACTCATTGCTAAGAATATGTTACACGCTCATTCCCAGAAGAATTCGGTACGATCCGGTTTTGGTGATCGAAAAGTAATCTGAAACTCGGTCCTTGTTTTTAAGGAAAGTTTATTTCTTTTCGAATTGAGTTTGATTTGATTTCATTGTGATCGTGTGTGGGAAATGTAAAAAAAAGATCTCTTTGGTATTAGAGAAAGATCATTCATTGTGCGTGCTTCGGGATATCTTTCAAAGTTCAAAATTATGGCAGGTAAGTTACCTTAGAAGTGGTGGCGGTGGTGGTGGAGTCTAACAAGTGCAGATAAAAATTTAGCTACAGACAAATTTGTGATAAGATAAAACGCAACATTCTGTAATTTGACTCGGGAGCTGCATTTATACTTAAATGTCTCTAAGTACATTCGAGATGTCACACTTTGTCAGCAGCCACAGCGTCCAGTTTGCAGTCAAATATTATAAACGACATAGCGATAGCTTGGATTGGATCTCTTATCAAGTTTCCTGCCTATATTTTGTTCTCAAACGTTTTATTATTCATTTATCACTTTTGTGTTTATTTCAAACGATATATTCTTTATACTTTTCAACATTTAAAGCCTCCGACAAAGACTCCAACAACAGCAGCAGCAACAGCACCAGCAGCACCATCAACATCTCAAGTACAACAGCATCATACGGCACTATTAATTCTGTAAAAACATTGAACATTGAGAGTGCTTCCGGTGATGTCTACATAGCAGTCGAAGCAGGCGAGAGTACACCCCTGCTAGGAAAACAAAATGATGACTCTAAGTGTGAATCGAAGAAAGAAAACCTCAAGCAAAAGCCGAAAGCGATCGATTTCTCGACTATTGCTTTTTTGGCATTAATTATAACTGGCCTAACTGTGGCATCATATCTTATGTGGAAGCAATGTGAGTCTTTCTGCCTGTTGTGTTAAAGATGAAAATACTTTTGTAAATAGAAATAATTGAACGAGTTCTGCTCGAGAATTTTTTGCAAATATTGTAGTAAAAAAAATTCTTAATAATAAATATCGCATGTCTTTAATGACACTAGATGGCCAGTTAGAATTTATAAGAAACTAGCGCACCCACCCGGCTTTGCACGGGAATGATAGAAAGAATGATTTTGTTGATGATTTACAATTCAAAAAGAGATGTTCGACAAAGATTACATGGATGATTTTTATGTCTCTAAGCTTTATATGCAAAATTTATTCCATTAATTCCGATAGTCCGATCCGTATCAAACTTAACAGGAACACACTCCAGACTATGATACAGTTTCCCTGAAAATTTCATCAAAATCGGTAAAGCGATTGCGGAGTCCATAAGGAACAGACATACCTACAGACTTATTTACAGAAATAACTCGATTTTTATATATGTATATAGATACTAACTCTTTGATTGGGGTCAAAAATAGATGCTAACTTAGTCACTCTGGTAGTTTATATCACTTATCACAATAAATATATGTACGTTCTTTAACCAATTGCAGCAAAGGATCCCGACATTGGATTCGCATTAAATCTGGTGCATCACGATGTCTGGAGCACCTTGACATTGCCAACAGAAGGTTTTTTGGATCACAACATAGTGCATAATGTACTTATAACACATACGGGCGGAGAGTCTTGTACTTTACCACATTCTTGTCGTAATGTGCTGAAAAAAATGCAGGTAAGAATATTGTGGAAGAGATACACGTGCCATTAAAATCAAGGAACCTATTGTACAAAAATGACTTATTAATTTTTTCAGAAGCAGCACAAATCAGAAGGTGAATTACAATATAATTTTCTTATTGGTGGCGATGGGCAAACATATGAGGCACGTGGTTGGGATTACGAATGTGGCTACAGGGATTTGCCACAGGAGACTGCTCTAGTAGTTGCGTTCCTAGGTAATTAACAATTACTTCTTATTATATGCTAAACATAATTGTTTGATCTTCTTTAAGGAAACTACACACAAACATCTCCGGGTATAACTCAATTGAAATCTGTCTATTCGCTCATCAGGGAGTCCATAAAACGCAGGAGACTCTTGCCCAGTTACCAAGTTTACGCCGTCCGAAATGCATCCAAGTCGTTGACCGATGGAGATGGACTCTTCAAAGAAATGATTCACTGGCCAAATTATATGGGGATGCTGCAGTTCACATAATTTTAAAAATTCCGCCCATGTTGGGAGTAAAATAAATGGATTTAAATACAATTTCAATTTATTAAGATTTATTTTTATATTAATGTAAACAAGAAGCAACAGGAATAATATTGCAGGATTAACAAAGTATTTAAGAAAGCGTAGAGTACACCAACAACTCCGAGAAACATGGGCCATCGGAGTCGAATGTGGCGCATAGATGAGTGAGTGTGTTAGCGTCCCAACTAAATTGCTTAATACTATGCAGCAGACGATGCAATGAACTACGATCTAAAAATGAATCTATGCGAATTGTGAATCGTATGCAATTCGAGGATGATGCCTAATCGAATTCCAATTTTCGAAAACTGCCTTCAATCGACTCGATTTGTGAGACAAAGTTGGTGCCATTACTATTCTTCTCTGAGTTATAACTGCTCTTGCGTTGTATGCCGCGATCACTCAGCAATTTGCTGTTGTCCAAAGATAGCACCAGATCTCGCTTGGCCACCAATTCGGCTTTCCACAGTTCGATCATGTCACACATAGGTATACTGCCGCCCATCTCCTTTGGAAGACACTCGGCGTCAACGCCTTTGACGAGATCCTTTTCGTTTGTATAAATGATGAGGCGATTCTTGATCTTAGAGCTTACGCGGTTCTTTACAAAATCAATGAGCCACTTGAGGGTCGATGGCACATTGATCAGATGAATCTCTTTGTGGCGCAGCGGTAGCGATTGCTCACCCCACTTGAAGACGCGTGCAAATTCAGTAGGGTTCCAGTTGGTGACATGGGTCGTTGAGACACCTTGAAAATCACCGACATGCGTTAGACCCATAATCTGTGTTTCTTGATCCTCCATCAGACACTCGTAGGTAAGAAAATGTGCTTTCGCCTGATCACTGGACGAGTATAACTTTGGATTGAAGCCTTTGGCGTTGATAATAACCACACGACGGCCATGTTTGTCGCGCTTTGGCGTCGCAAAGATGTAGCCATTGCTCATAATATCATTTAACTTGGGTTCGAGGAAATCTAGTTTTGTACTCATGTGTGGAAAGGTGCGTCTAACATTCAAATACTTGAGCAGCGTTTGTTCAGCCATGGGAACGCTAAACTTCTTGGCACGCAGGAATCTTAATAGAAACGTATCGTCCGATCGAACATTGAGCAAATCCTCGTTCTTTGTGACCCAGTTGCGCAACTGCTCTAGGCTCTGTTCACGCGTAAATTTGTCCTCGCGTAGTTCTCGCTTAGCTATCTTCAGTAGAGGTTCAGGCAAATCCATACCGAACTTATCGTCTTGTGTTGTTTGCTTCATTACTGCCGATTTGGTCCTGGTCCTCCTACCAATGGAATCTTTCTCTTTATGCTCTGGCGATTTTAGGCACTTATCAAATTGAAGGGATTATGCTGCAAATAAAAAAAAAAGTTTATTATTTCGATGTTTTATTGTACATGTTTCCCTTGCTCTACATTAAATTAAAGCCAAGCCCGAAACCAAACCAAGGGCGATAGTTAAAAAAAAAAGATTTACAATTCGCAAAAAAATCGCTAATGAAAACAAACAGATTAAAAAATAAATGCTAATATAATGGAGTATTGTGATTCAGATTCAAAGACTACACGCATTTTTTCCCAATCGAAGAATAAAACATTGTAAAAAATTTACGACTTGTTGATGGGGCCACTGATCCACAATGAACCGGCCTCACTCTCACTAATTTCAACTGCAAATCAGTTCAAGTTCAAAATTGTTTTATTTTTAACCAGGTCAGAGCATCTATCCGGTCTATGTCTGCATTAATGCAAATATATGGCGTGGCTACAATTTGACCAAATATTTTATGAACTCATTCATCCATCCAACCAACGTATGTACCACCGAGTTAACAACCTCTTAGCATCCATATACGTACCTACCTACCGACCTACCTATCTACCTACTACTACTACTACTACTACTACTACTACTACTACTACTACTAACAACAAATTCGCGCATAATTAGTTGAGAGTAAAGAAATCAAAAACAAAAAATTTATTAGTGTTTGTTTAAATTAACATTGCGCAATTACTAAAAATGAAATATCCCGAGTTGAACCACACTGACGACGTCACTTGTCTTAATGTAGTAGATACTACATATTACAATAGGTAGATAGCCAGATAGGTAAAATCGGTATCTTACAGATACTCATGCATATATATGAATGTGTAGGTATATGTGTGTATGTAGTGGCGGGCACAGTTAAGCTTAGGCCGTCGTATTTGTTGCTATACGAAAGCAAGGGAAAGATGGGGTTAGGTTAACATTGGCCCAACAACGACCAACATCACTGGCTTTGTCGATGACTTTGGTAATTAACACACAGAAATAAAAGATAATAAACAAAGAAAAAACCTTTTCATATGTCTCTTTTTGTTTTAAATAATAAAACTAAATAATAATAAAAGAAATAAGATTTTTTTATAAATAAATAAATATTTAATTTCATTTATGTTTATAATTTTTTTAAAGTATTGTATATCCGTTGAATTTTTGCATTTATATTATTTTTTTTTTTTTTTATTTAAATATCTTAGTTTTAATTAAGAGATTCTCTTGAACCAATTACAAATGTATTGAAAGATGACTTCGAAATAATAAAAATGATGATAATACTCAGAAGCTTCTTTCTTTCTTTTGCAAATTTGGAAAACCTCACTAAAAATTGAAAAATCCAAATGTGTCTAAAAATTATTGTGGATTAAATTTTTTTTAAATAAATAAATGTTAGCATAACTGGTGCAACGATCGAAGAAATTAATTTCTTCAGCAAACGATACAATGAATGATTATTGAAGCTCCTCAAATCCCTCGAAAGGTTATAAGTAATAACACAACTCGCCATTGGGTGAAGGCTTCATCACAATGATACTAGTATTTTTAATATCCAATGAAGATGATACAAATAGAAAAAAGAATTTAATATTATGTGTATATATGTATAATGAATGATTTACTAAGATAAGAATTATGGAATTTTACCAACTCTCTTATGATTTACAATTAATGAATACAATGATTCACTTTTTAATGATCCTTTAGGAAATGAACTTAATGTCCAAAAATTAATTAGATGACAAGTGTAACAGAAATCACAATTTTTTGGACTAATAATTAAGATTCATAGATAAGCTTTAGTATCAAATACTATTAATGATCCATGATATTTGGTTGTTGGAAAATTAACTTCCGGAAAGAGAGTCATGTTTGAACAAATCCTTTTCATATAACAAAGTAAATTTATTTAATCACATATTTTTCATTATTATTGATGACCTCTTCCCCTCTTTCGAGTAAAACCAAAAACCAGTAGATATTTAGAGGATTAGAGGTTATAACACAAGTGTGTGGCCTAGCGTTATAGTGGTGAAAGACTATGCCCTCTCTGAATTTATTGTTTGCCCGGGTATGAGTAGCTTATAATGCAAGGAACCTTTGCAATCCCACCAAATGCACTGCAAAGACTTTGACGCAGATAGCGTCATCTTTGCGGTGCTTTGACCATGACCTTTTCGCACATTATTGTTTTGGACAGAAAACGTTTCAAACCATTTCCTTTTTGGCGACATTTCACAAATTGAAATGAGATCAATCAGAAACATATTTTTGCATAGCCAGCCGCATAGTGGATGCCAAGAACATTAGCGATGTCAAGCATGGCTTTACCAAGTCAGCCAGCCATTCATTGCAGTATCGCATTCCCAGATCGAATTAATATTGACAGACATTTCTTTATTTAAATATAGCAATACAATTTTTCTAAAGTTACTTTTATTTATCAACCCAATAAATTATGGGAAGTAGGTTTTATGTATAGGTACTTTTTACTCAATACTAGTTAAATTATTTATGTTGATTGAATATTGTAAACCTGAATTTCTGAAACTAAATTCCGTGGAACATCTCTCAGTACTTAGCGAAAGTGTAGTAAATGTTTACAATTAAAATTATCTTATATGTGAGATATGGTAGAATTCATTGATACGCGTTATATTTTTTTTTTACTGAGGATATGCTTTAAAATAAGAAAAGAGAAAAGGAAATGGAGAAGAATACCCTCCACACTAATGTAAAACCTATAAATTTCTGCATACTTAAGAAATTGGATTTATCACTTGTCACACTTGCATATGATTAGTAATTAAATTTTTTTGTTAAAAAATGCATTTTGAAAAGTTTTATTTATTAGAAATAAGGAAAATAAATTGTTTGACCAAATCTTATTCTTGGTTCCTATTATTCATATAGATAAGATTTGATGTGATGTAATAATAAATTTATGTGTTATATTACTTTTTAACATATGTATGCAATTTAAATCCCCATATAAAAATAATAATAATAAGTTCTCACGCGAACCCAAATGTCAATAAGAAAACGTGTCTTGTTATGGTAATAACAATTTTTGATTTTGTTTTTGGTTTTATTTTTTTTTTAGCAATTTTAAACGATTTTTGTATTTATTGTTGAATATTTCAAAATCGCACGAATTTAATTAGCGGAAGTCAATTTTCGAAAAAAAAGAGAAAGAAAAATGGAAAAAACCAAAACAAAAAGCCGATGAATGAATACAGTAAGAAAATGAAAAACCAGAAATAATATTTGAATTTATTGTACTTAAAATACACAATTTCAAAAATTGAGTAGGAACAAATTTTATGTTTATATTAGACCCACGTTTTCTTTTAGTGACACGAGTAGACCATAAAACAAATATTTTTTTTGTTTTTCTTTTTTTTTATGAATAACTTAAATTTCTTAGATTTACAAAACAAAATAATAAATAAAAAAAAATAAAAACATCCATAAAGAGAAGCCCACCAACGCCTCAATAGTTTTTGGCCACGCGCGTCCAATCATCATCTTCTTTTGGACGTCATTGAGGAGACTCTCACTTGTTTTTCTGATACGAAAAATGCAACTTTAAAATGCAAATCCATCCAGAGACGATTGAGTAATTCCCATAAACATATATACATACACACACACACACACACACGCACACTCGAATGCACTATTTCGAAACACCTTTATTAGCCAGCAGTCAATGGATGAATGAAACGATGAGGGATGAGGATGAATGGATATTTTTCTACCAAAAAAGGTAATACTATTTCTTTTTTTTTCATCACTTTGATTCAGCAGTTTTTTGTATGTATAATTATTATTTCTTTAAATATTGTAAATAAACCAATCAATTTAACTTACTTAAATTTTAATTATATAATTTTTTAATTTTATTATAAATTAAACGCTCAAATTTCGAATTTGAAAGTCCCGTTTAACGCGGCGTATGATTAATTGAATTTAATGCCTTATATTGTTTTAAATATATAATTATTATTTAATTTTTCTTAATGTATCTCGAACTAAGTTTGTTCATTCGACGCACATATCAACCCATCGACGTCTGAACATCGAATGAATTTTTTGCGTTTGCATTTACGAAAAAATAAGAAAAAATTTTTTTTATTTTTATTTAAGAAATTAACTGGATTATACAACAACCCGCAAGACCCACAAATACATTCGTATGCACACAATCACATACAGATACACGAACAAATGTACATATAGGAGAGTAGTGGTAGACAAAATGCAACAAAACGCTCTTCGTTAATTCGTTAGACAATTGTTTGAGGCAACAGCTGCCTCCGGTAGAGCGTCAGAGCTTTGGAACAAGTTTTTTTTTTTTTTTTTTTTTTAAATTTATTTATTTTTATTTTGTGTATTTTTATTTTTTGGTATCGAAAGTTTTTCGAAAAATGTGCAGCGCTGCCACAAAACTACTAAATAGTAAACCTTTTGCGCAGGTGCAACTTTATGCTCTCCAGCCTCTGGACTCAAGACTCAGTCAGCCCGCATTACTAACTCAGTCAGTCAGTCAGTGTGTCAATCATTCATTTAGTGATTCTGTCTATTTATATATCTATCTATCTGTTAGTCTAACTGCCCACCTTCCATCAAAGGTTTGTTATTTATTTCTTGAAAAAAAAAAAAAAAAAAAAACTATTAAAACTTCATTGAGCTGAGTACCGTCTGTCAGTATGCCAGTCAGTCAGTATGGATGATTGAGCAATATCATTGGCTTCATCAAGCGTTTGCGTTTGTTCGTTTTGCTCATTCATTTACTCAGTTGGTCATTCAAACACTCACTCACTCTCCACTCAAATTCATTCACTTTTTCATTCACTCATTCATTCAAGTCAATGAGAGTTACTCTGTCAGTTGATCACTTTGTCAATCAATTGTCTTTTGAACGGTTCGTTGGTGGCTCAGTTGTTGGTTGTTAGCCAGGTTATTAAACGCATTGTGTTCCACCTTCTGAGTTTTTTTGTTTTTGTTTATTCTTTCTAATCGTATTTTAAAATTAACGATTAGACTTGGATTAAAACAAAACCAAATAAAAACAACAATAACACTAAATCAACTACAACAAACTTAATTGGGGATTTTGTATTTTCACAACAGAAAGGTTGAGTTTATGTATGTTTTTCTTTCTTGTCGATTAACTTTACTTGTTGCACATTCATTTGGACCTTGAAAATGCTTGCAACTTGACTTCATAATAACGATAATGATGATCCTAATGATGCCGACAATGACGACAATGACGTTGTATAATTATAATATGTTAAAAACCATTTGGCCATTTGATCATATATGAAACAAGTTTGCATTTTAGGATTTGATATTAATATATAAGTGTGTACATAAAATTGTGTACGAATACATAACATAAATGGATTTGATAGGCCTCAAACAATGTTAATCCAAGGCGTTTATGACTCGACAAACTTTTATTGTTTCCAAATTGCAAAGGTTTATTGTGGGTATTGAAACCCTTCACATTTCATTTCATTTCAATGTTCATATGCTTTGTACTATCATACTTATGTACATATGTACATACATAGATATGAGATATTTGTAACAATCATCAAGGCAAAAGATGACGACTAACTAATGTAATAGTTACTACTTTGTTTAGATATACGGACAAATAGTTTTGGGAAGAAAATATCTCATTCAACAATGGGCTCTTTATTACTCAGCTCGGTCTCATACAACATCTCATATACAATAACTTTTGGCAACTTCCTTTAAAAACATTTGATGATTTCAAACTTTTGAATGAAATCCATTTGAAATTTCCTACCTTCATACGTAGCGTATTAAATTTTCCACAAAACTAAGTAAACTAAACTAAACTGAAGTTAAGGTATTTTAGTTTTTATCTTTCGTGTTTTTTTCAATTAAAAAAAAAAACATTGCAAAAATATGTATGTCAATTATGAAGTTTAATATTTTATAAACTTTATTTATATAGAGATTCAAGAAATTTAGTCATATGTTTGTAAATTTTTATATTATATTTTATGAAATAACTTAGCATCAGTCAATACACAACAAGAATATTCAATCAAATTGATTTATAATGATTTGGTTATCAATTTCCTATTTGGTCAAGACTTTAGGATATCGTGGAAAAACGAGAGAAAGCGCTTTCGAACATCAAAAAGTTTATTTAATGGTTTAATTTTAAATTGATATAATGTTGTGTGTAGTTTCTTGTAAAAATAATAATTTCAGTTGTTCCATTCACAATTGCCCATAAATGTAGTAAATCTTTGCAAACGTATGTATGTTATATGTTATGCTATTATTGTAGTATAGCCTCCGCAACTCACACACCTCACTCTATCTCTCTTCATTTCACTTTGTTGGCTCATGACCTTCAAGGTCCCTTGACCATTCAAATGCTATGTGTATCTATGTATAAAGCAAGAGAATAAAATGATTGTGTAATTCCCGAAAAAGAAACTTTACCCACTCATTTTACATGAAATATGTACATATTTGAATACACGTTTGGTTGCAAATACTAGTTTTACGTTACACACAGACATCATCATAATCATCATCATCATCATACAGGTGATGACAGACGAATGAATGACCTGACAACAGCCTATGATGAACAACAGAAACAACTATGTATGTACATCATCTAACATTGTTCCAAATATGTATAAACACGTGCAAAATATTAAAAATCTTTAATTAACATTAATTTTAATACCCTTTATAGTACAAATAAGGTAAGGTAAGCTTATACAGAAAGCGGAGAGTAATAATTCTCGAAAATATATGAACGTGCCTAGTTTGTCAACTGATTTCTCTATATGTACTTAGAAGCAGGTTGACAGACCAAGTAGTAGTTTATTCTTAATCAGTTCAATAAAATTGATATCAGGAGCGTTTACTTATTAAAAACTATTAGATCTAAAATGCAGAAAAATGCTATTATCTCCAGAGAAAAGAAAGTGGTAATAAATATAGCAACTTTCTTTTAAATTCTCGATTTATCCTGTCCTCTCGCATTTCTTCTGAGCAACACAATAGAAAACTATCTATACAATTGCAATGCAGTAAAATCTCTAGTCGGACAGTATTTTTCGTTATATTTTTTACAATAAAATACATTCCGGTGGTTGGACGATCCCTTGGCCGGATACATTTATATACTTTTCAAAGATATACCTCTTTTACAGACGAACAAAGAGCAATTTATTGCGAAACAACTCATGGACAAGACTTGCAATATATGATCTTGAATCATTTCAACACTTAAGCAATTTAAAAAATCACTTCGCGATGGGCGTTGATATCAAATGGCAACTTTAAGAAGTCGACAATTCACCATTTTTTTCAACACAAATAGTTTGAATTTCGTCAAGTTTACAATGAATTAAAATTTCTTTATAATAAAATTATAGTATAAACATTTAAAAGAAGATTAAATTACTATGTAATGTATGAAATACAAGAAGGTAAACGTAAGTTGAATTGATCTCAGAAAAAATATGCTTACAAGTCTGGAAATAAAGTTCATACATACATATACTATTTGACAAGGAATCATTAATTTTGGTTCTGTTGTGAATTGGTGTACATATGTATGTACTACTAGATTCTTTATTTCTTCAACATCTCCCCCAGGCGGATATTTCCTGTGGCCGGAAAATTTCTCTGGAACCGTGGGTTTCCACCCACTGGACATTTTATTTATTAGTATAATATTTATATCAAAGATATTGATATGAAATAAATTGTCATGAATCTTTATCTTATGACCGATTGAAAGAGAGTTTATTATTGAATACGAGTATATCAAAATCGAAAATATTGATTCAAATTTAAATATTTTGTTTAATATACATATACATATGTATATGCATATGTATGAATTGAATGAGGGTAGATAGAGGGTATCCGATAGTTGGACCTACTCCACTAAAATGTTTTTACTTGATTTATGTGAACATCATTATCACATTGTACTTAAAGATAAAAATATTATACATACATATTATATGTACGAGTATATGACAAAAAATAAAACAATCATTTAAACAAATATTCGCGTCTACATACAATAGTAAAAAAAATCTGCGTTAATATACGCAAACAACAATATCAGCAACAACAGCAGCAGCAGTAGCTAGTGAACCATTGTAATAAAATGACTTGCTGACTAACAGATCTTACGTCTATTCCAAACTCACAGAGTGTCTCTCTGCCTAATTGTCTGTCTGTTTGTCTGTCTGAGTGTCGATCTATTTGTCTTATAGCCTCGAGGGCTATTGCATTACATTTTGCTTTAATACTCGTAGTTTACACTTTTGTTGTTAATTTTTTTCATCTTTCTTTCAACGACAATTTTGTAGCATTTTAACAAAACAATTAACAGTCAAAACAAGCGAGATACAGGTAAAAACCAAACCTCATCAACCAAAAATTAAATAAATATTTCGCAAAGGGAAACTCCAAAGGAGAGGAGCTTTGAAAGCCCCAGCTTTGCCTCTTATTTAAATAATAACTCTTAACTCAAGGGGTATGTAATAGTTTTAACTGAATATGTTAAGATTATTCAAGAAATATGGGAAGAGAGAGAGAGAGAGGGAGGGAGAGTTTGGTTTTGTATAATCAAACAAATTTGAATCAAATTTTTTCATAGCAAGTTAACAACATTCTTTGAACTCATTTCTAGGTACAAAGGGAAGGTATCCCATTCAGGACCGCGGATTCTCTTTGGTAATGCAAGGCACTTATGTACATGAAATAAATGCATCTGGATAATAAGGAGCTGGATATATAATACATAAGTGATAGTGGTATAATTAATTCAATTGATAAATGCGAAGAACTCGCATTAATCTTCCAAGTCCTGAAGTAGCTTGATGGTTCTACCTTCAAAAATATTTTTAAAAAAAATAATGCCTTGAAAGTTTGTGGTCAATATTTTTGAGCATTCGTGCTAAAATTTTGTACAGACAATTATAATTTTATGTCTTATACAGATGTAGAGTTACTGGAAGAAGGTGTCCTTATACAAAATCAATTTCAAAGGCAGGAATTTTGTTCTTTTTTTTTCAGCAAAGCATTGAATGTTAGACTCATAATAAAATTATTTATTTTCAAGATCATCTGATGGGAAGTTTTTACATTCATATATTTAAGCAATGTTTTCTTTCTTGATAATTTGCACAAATGTTGGACCAATTCTAATTGCGCAAAATATCCAAAAATTGTGGGAGAAGAGTATTTAAAAGTGTCGGTGAATTGAAGTTAATTTTCTGTCTTTATTATATGTATTTGTACAACGATTAATTTGGAATTGGTAAATGATTAAAGCCCATTACAGCCCCCTCAGACAACGCAATTCATTGTTAATGCAATTAATATTTTTTAATAATATTTTTATTTTTACACAATTTTATGCAATTCTTGTTCGTTACAGCAATTTTGCAATTGAATTGGTTCTTGGTTTGGTTTTCTATCCTTTTGTTAGTATAGTTTTCGTTGTTATTGGATATTGAAATATTCATACACATGTGTTATTAAGTCTATAATATACTTTCCTACAAATACCAAAACATAATATGACCTACCTCATTAACAAACTTCTCTCTATAGAAAAATAGTCACGCAATTGTTTCTTCAATTTTTTGTATTTTTTTTTTTTATTTTTAATTTGTATGTTGTTACACTTTTGTTTTGTGAACACCGCTTTACTTCCGTTGAAAATTCAAAAAATTAATCATTCAATTGATTTTGAAACTACGAGTATTTTTCAGGCAAACAATTAAATTGAACTCTCGATCGTTTGTAACGTCTTAAGAGCGCGACGGTTATACGCTGAATCGAATCAAAATCTTTGCGTAGAGGGTCTAAATACTTGTTGCTGACCAGTTTTACAGCTCAAAACTTTACGCTGATGAGCATAAGTCTCATGTAGTGATTACAAATATGTATAAGAGAAATTAAGCTAGCTCTCTCGCTACGTCTATAAATATCATACACATACCTACTTTCATATATGTAGTATATTCTTATCATATTCAGATTTATTGTTCGTACATTTTGTTGGAAATAAGTTATGAAGAGTTAAAGTCATATCCTATATAGTAAACTATAATATTTGATAGATCAGGGCTCTCGCGTTTCTTATAGTTTTTTTTATTTTATCATATAGATTAATAGGTGGACTTTCGTGTTTTTTAAATTGTCTAAAAAAACATTGTTATATCAGTTCACATTCACAATGAATAAGCAGCTTCTCAAACTCCAAATGTAACAATTTGGGTCCACCAAGACAGAGATCTTATTTTTCAGTGAAAAGATATCTTGTAGCACAAAGTCTACTCTTAATTAACTCTATCTAAATCGAGAGTTAGTCTTGAGTTGACAATTTGGATGGTTCCCAATTGTAAGCATCACAAGCGTCATTTGCACCAAATCAATCTTCCAATTCCTTTAAGGACTTATTTCGAATCCCATAGCTGTAAGAGTCAAATGATTACAATGCTCTCCAAGATATACTCCTTCGAATTAAAATATAATAACTATGAGAGTTTCATGTTCTGAATACACCTCTGTTTTTAATTTTTTTTTTTTTATTCTTGTTTCAACATTCTTTCTTTACTTTGTCTAAAAAATTTCATATGCTCTATAATAATCAACTAATTTAATTAATCGAAAAAAAATTTTCTATGAAAACTAAAAGATTTTTTGGCACATACAATCTCCTTTTAACCAATAAAGTTTTGTGAGCGCTATTTTAAAAGTATTGGAATTTCGATAATTTTTAGAGCAAAACTCTTATTTTTAAAAGTTTTAATTACTTATGTTTAAAGCAAGACAATGTAACTTAAAGCAGTTTAATATTTACGTTAATTGTTTCACACTGAGTAACGTCGTCCATAGGTGGCGTTAGGAAGCTAACATTTTTGAATATTACAACTGATGTTTCAAGCCAAGCTTTGTAACTTAAAGCAGTTCGAAAGCGATCATTTCGCTGACGAAAAAAAGAATACTGTTACATATGTACGTACGATCAAATTAATTCTGTATTATTTCCGTAACTGCAGTGATTTTCGAGTTTGAAATTTTATTACATATTATTTTTTTTTTTTTTGCCGTCGGTCACATATAAATTTTTGAATAAATTATGTAATTTTATTTAAAATTATTTTGAGAATTTGAATCCATACAAAGGTCAAATACATCGGGGTGCAAATAGATCTGCGGTTGTTTTTGTTTTGAAAGGCGTATTTAATATTTTAAAAAAAGAGTGCAGCTTAAAACAAATAGTAGATAGATGATTGACTACTTGGTTCATTGTCGCAACTTAGCATAGAGGACGTATGCAAAGATATTGTAGTGTAGTATAGTATAGCAAATCCTCCTTGATATGTGAGCAATTTTGAAATCCACATAGACCTGAAATTTTCATCTGTTGGCGATAATGAAGACATCAAGAAGTTGCATAACTATAATACCAACAACCTAAGAATGAATTATTTGACAAAAATATGGATCTTAGGCACCGAAAAAGGTTTCATGTCTTGGACCATCCACATATCGAAGTAGTTATGTGAATTTGTGAACTATTTAAAATTTAGATGTTACAGAAAACTATCACGAGAAAGATTACAAATAAAATTCTATTTCTAAATACATTAATAATTTAATGAAATTAAATTGATTTGAAAGTGAGAAACATAAAATCTGTAATCATTGAATATATTTTGTATATATATAAATAAGCTTCAACTCTATACACATTTCATGTATGAATAGTGAGATATTGTAATTTAAAATTATTATTATTTTTAGTTAAGATTATTTAGATTGATTTTTATAATTAGTATTTAAATGTGTGTTACGTTTCATTGAATTTGTTGACCCTTCAGCTTCAGATTTCATTTTTTTCTTCATTAATAATATCCATTAGTTGTATAAATTCTTTGTTTTCCTCATCAGTGAAATCATCGTCGTCGTATTTGTCCTCTGTATCGTCCATCTGAAGTGTTTGAATATAAAAATATTAGATTAAATAGATATTTATAAATATAGAAAAAGAATTTACCTCAAATCCGAAGCAATTTTCTTGACTGATATTCGAATAGGAGAGTTTTGACGTTGAACTTTTTACATTTTTCTGAGTATTTTCCATTTGCAAATTTTCGTCCGATTCGTCATCATCTTCATTTACCACTTCAAGCACCATATACTGTTCCTCACCATCGATTTGGACTGTAATGAGTTCATCGTTAGGCGTTTCTTGTTTAATCCTGAAAGTGAGTACATCTTTGGGATCCCCTTTCGCGTTCGATTTTTTTAGGCTCTTTTTATTTTGTATTTTGAAACTAGTAGTTTCCTTTGAACTGGACGGTTCTTCTTCAGTATATTCGATGACACCCATATCGTCATCATCATCTTCATCATATAATTCGATGACATCATTTCCTTCACTAAGAATGTCACTATCTTCTTCCATATTCGATCTAATGCGTATATTACGTCCTCTTTTTAAGTCAAGCTTAGTTTCAATTACTTTGGATGATGGATCATGCACCTCCATGTGTCGCATAAGATTGCCTTTGTGTGTGAAGGTGCGCTTGCAATGTGGACAATCATGGACCTTTTCACGTGGCTGAGGCGGAACGTAACTTTTGTTGTGATAAACATTTATGTGACGCGTAAGTAATTGTCGCTGTCGAAACTCCAAGTCGCAGTACTCACACTTAAATGGTTTTTCCCCAGTATGAACCAGCATATGCGAATCCAAGTGGCGTTGTGAAATTGATGCATATGGACAAATCTTACAGCGATAGCATTTTTCGCCATCATGCGACTTTATATGCAACTTGTATGAGTAGCGATCGGGCAATTCCATGCCACACCGCTTACAGGGTATTGGCTTATCCGACTGATGTAAATTCATCATGTGCATGCGGAGATCAGCCCTGCGTCCACAAGTCGTCGGACACAGAGTGCATTGAAAAACTGGTTTATCGACGACACTATGTATCAGTCGGTGAGATTTCAATGAATTGGACTGGGTGAAACGTGCTTCGCATATATCGCAGACGTAGGGTTTTTCGCCTGTGTGTGTACGAAGATGCCGCTTGAGCTTAAACGAGTCCGGCGAAGCATAAGTGCAATGTGGACACTGATAAGGACGCTCGCCCGTGTGACAGCGTATGTGCCGACGCAGCTTGCTCATCTCAACGCTTGCGTATCCGCATTCGGTACATTTATGGGGCTTCTCGCCTGTATGTTTGTAACGAACATGACGTAAAAGTTCTCCACTGGTCGTGAAAGCGCTATCGCAATCCTTGCAAGCGTGTGGTCTTTTTCCCAAATGTACATTGACATGATTAACCAAAGCAGCATTCGTTTTAAAGCCCCTTTCACAAACTGAGCACTTGAATGGTTTTTCGTCAGAGTGGGTTTTTTGATGACGTTGGAGCAGAAACTTTCTAGTAGTTTTATACTCACAGATATCGCAATTGAAAGTTGTACCATAAAATTGGGATGCCGGTTTAAGTCGGATCACTTCAGTTTCTACTTCGTAGTCATCAATAGCTTTATTATCATCCTCATCGTCGAAGCTTTCATCGAAATTATAAATTTTATTTGTGTTATTATGCGACTCATCGTCACCTTCTATAACAATATTCTTCTCATTGTGTTCCTCGCCTTCATTGTTGGTGACACCGACCACAACTTCAGATTTATTTATTCTAGATGTTCCTCCTGTGACCTTTGACTGTGTAGCTGCATAAACTAAGTTTAGACCCACTAGTATTCTTCAGTATATTAATTGAAAGCTTACCTTTGCGATTTGATGAACCTAGTGGACGTCCCCTTGCGGACCGTGGTTGTAGTTGGGGTTTCTTAGGAGTGTTTTTTTTAGTTTTTTCTTGTTTGTAGCAATTTCCATCATCATCCAGATAGTACGTTACATCTTCATCTGTCCCACCATCATCCTCGTCAGCGTTGCCTAATAGAATTTTTTCCACAACTTTATCGCCACCAGCTAACGAAGCGACATTTTGCGAGGTCAGGGTCACCGCTGTACTATTTCCCTCTTCGATTTCCTTTTGAAAGTTATCGAGAAACTCCTGCAAATCCTCGTTATCGTCGGACATCTGAGAAATATAAAACATTACATAGTATTTTTTTCTCCAATTTGTTAAGCATATTGAGTGAATCTTGGAACAATCTTTGTATCCTCGCTAGACAAAGGTTCTTTTCCCTTTTTTCGAAACTGACAAAAGATATAAAAAAGAAGCATAGCGATATCACCACCTAAACTTGAAGAGACAGGGGAGAATTTAGTATGAATCAAGATATCTCAAATTAAAGTGACCCAATCACAGTTACTGTGGACAACAACTTCATTACTATACAAAACTAATAAAAGTCCATGAAACCAGGGAACAGAATTGAAAGTACTTCCTCGCAACTGAATAAATTATCTCACTAAACTGATCAATGAGTGCTTTCGTCTTCGCTATTTGGCCAAGATATGAAAAATCTCCAAAGTTATTTTTATATTTTGTGAATAAATGAAATGAAATTAATAAAAGTCTTCGCTATAGAGAAGCTATAACCTTACTTCAACGGAATTTTAAAAATACGCATATAAAAGCATAGTTTTTGTTTTTGTTTGGCGGCTGTGATTTTATCCTTCTGAAGGAAATCTTCCAACATGTTAATGTTACACAAATATTTCTTCCAAAAAAATCACTAAGCAATTCATCAAATGAATGAATATGAACCAATGATTTTTGTTGTTTTAAGCACTTAAGCTTTAGTTTCGACTTACAATATTTCTTACAAAAAAAAAAAAGAAAACACTAAATATGTATGTACAATATGCGCGTTTGATAAAATTCGTTATAGGAGTGTTATTTTATATGATGAAACTCTGTTTGAGCGGTACAAAAACTTTGTTACATGGAGGTTCAAATATATGACAAAATTGAAACACACAAAATTACTTTGTTTTGAGGAGCCCGACCGTATTTGCCGCGGCACTCTCACGCACTAAGTTGTTTGTTTCCCTGCCTAACAACCCAAACTTGTATTATCAATGATGCCGTAAATATGTATACAAAACAATGTTAAAAGCCATAGAATGGCGCGGATTCTAACAATAAATTCATTAAATTAGCAGATTTGATGCTTTTTGGTTTCTTTAAGAAAGCGACGCTCATCGGCTGCAAGTCGCAAACCGAACACAGAAGAACACAGAAATAAGATGGCGCTATAGTCTAGCTCAATTTGTATCAAATCGATATCCGGGTTTTAATTTTCTTTTATTTATTTCACTTTTGAATTAACAATGGAAGTATTTTATTAAGTTCTTACTTTGTTGATGTTCACAAGAAATTCAGAAATTGATTTTATAGTTAAAACAACTAATTCTGTTGCAGATATTTCCCGTCAGAGTATATTAGAAAATAATTCACTCGTTCACTGACAGTGTTGCCAGATTATAAACAAACAAAGGGTAGGTAGGTGGAAATGTCAATTACAGACACATACAATACATGGCACATAATCGATAACAGTCATTCGATTTACTTTAATGGAAAAACAAAATTAATTCTTAATGTAGTAATGCAAAATTGGCATTTTTTTTTTTTTTTAATTAGGAATCAAACCATTTGTATTATGAAACTCTGGCAGTGTCTGACCGTCTACTGTACCTACCAAATGACCTCTTGACATCTGTCGTCACTCTGTTACAAGGTTAAGGGTTATTTCCGCCTTTATGCGATTTATATACCTGCACCCATACATTTGAACATGAGAAATGAATAGCGAACAGATATTTCTTTATTGATCATAAATGATCAGTAGCGATACTCGTATGTATTTGCAAACATGTGTGATATTTTGTAAATTTATTGTTATTAATTGTTTATTTGATATTTAAAACTTAAAATATGGTTTATATTCTTAAATATTATACATGCAGATATGTAACTATATGTCCTTCTTAAAGGTATCTAACTAAGCAAAAAAGCTGGACGATCGTTGCGATGCAAACGAGGTGATTTACTTATACAAATAAGAACTCCACCTAGTGGATTAAAACGTAAAGCTAGATTATCCCGATGGTTACATTTTTATCTTCTTTTTCGGGTCTTTGTTGATATTTTATTTTTTTATACATTGCGAAACGCCTTTTATTGTTCTAAGGATTTGGGATTAAGTTCTTTGTGAAGCTTCAATGCTACTCGCCCTTGCGTTGGCCCACAATTGGGAATTATATGACAAAATTGAATGGCCAGTGGAGACTTTATGCTTCTAGTTTCATATGAGCATTTTTTTTTAGTCGATATTATCCGCTAGGTAAGACGCCAAGGTAATTTACGTCCTGATCTAGCATTCGTTTTAAGCTCTCGTTCAGAAATTGAACACGTGAAGGTCTTGTCAGTGGAGTGAACCAACTTCATGTTAGCAATCATTGGCAACATTGACAATAATCACCAACTTATTTCAGTGTTCCATCTACGTATCCTATTATGGACCATTCACCACAAGATGTATTTTTTATGTACATAATACATACGAGTACGTGCTTTTTATATCATGATACAATAATACACCATGATACAAGGTAGCGCCAATTCGGCCTGTTACTCTCTCAAAAATTGCTCACTCTCAATTTTGACTTCATAAGGATATTTTCGGATTAAATCGCTGAAAAGCACGCAGCTTAAGGACCTTTTTGTGAGAGCGAAACTTGCGAATCAATATTTCTATAATATTCTTCCTCTCTCTCACTCTCTACCCACTGCTTTCTAATTTATTTCATTCCAAATTCTATCATCAATAGTTCATCAGTTTTAATGGGTGATCAATCAATATTTTCAATTGAAGAGAATAAGTTTCTTTCATATGATTTTTATTTGTCAATTATCAAACTCAGTTTGAATTTCCATCGATCACCTCTTTTTGGAATGGAACTAATTTGAGAGAGCACTAAATATTTTAATTTGAAATTTGTTGTATTAATATTAAAGTCTGGCAATAGTTTTTTTTTTTTGTTGCGATTTCGATATTTTCGATATCAACTGAAAGCAAACGAGAGTTGCCACACCGTTGCAATAGAACGATGGGCTGCATACACCATCATTCTGTGTAGACAATTCATTATTTTTATACCTTGTTACCCAATATAAGTCAATTATTTTTTCTGTGCAGCTTCAGGTAAAAATTTAAAAATAAGGATTAAGTTTTTTAGGTAAAAAGGGGAAGGTAAATGACGATTGTGTGTGTTGGTATCATTTGCTACGTGGTTTACTAGTTTTGGTTTACATGGCAACGCTTTAAATTTTACATCTGCCGTGCAGCATTTTTCGTTGCCGGTCTCATTTCCCGCGCATTTATGTGAAAATTGTGAAGGTATAAGGACTTTGCTTCGTGTCAACTGAGATTATTTCCAATTTGGCCAGCATTTGTATAACATTGGGAAATCTCGGCGGCACGGTAAGTGTCATAAGGATTTTGAAAAATTATTTGTCTCGCATTCTCGCTTATAGGCTCTTAAATCGTTTCAATTGCATTTCAATTTTGATAAATATTTTAGTGAAACACGATTTTTGTCTAATCACTCACTCAAAACAGACTTTACACACATCACTAAAACAGAAAATGCCACGAAGAAAAGCACTTACGAATAATAACAATGCTGGTGAGGTTGAAGAAGTGCAGAGAAAGAGACGCAAGGTATTAGAGCTTCCAACCCGGCGGCAAATAATTGGAAACGTTTTAGTCTGTGGTAATGGCGATACCGGCCAATTGGGTCTGGGAGAAGACGTTTTAGAGCGGAAGCGTTTGACCATAGTGCAGAATATACCAAATGCTGTCGATGTGTGTGCTGGCGGTATGCATTGTTTGGTATTGACAAGCGAAGGTGACGTCTACTCCTTCGGTTGCAATGATGAGGGCGCTTTAGGGCGAGACACAAGAGAAGATGGCTCCGAAGCGAAGCCAGCGCGGATTGATCTGCCCAAAAAAGTACTTTGTATATCGGCGGGTGACTCCCACTCGGCTTGTTTGCTAGAAGATGGCAGCGTTTATGCTTGGGGCTCATTCAGAGATTCGCATGGCAACATGGGTCTCACTATTGACGGCAACAAACGTCAACCCATTGACATAATGGAAGGCTTCGAGTGCAGTAGTATTGCTTCTGGTGCCGATCACTTGGTGATTCTAACAAACACAGGCAAAGTGTATACAGTAGGATGTGCTGAACAAGGACAACTGGGACGTATTTCAGAGCGTTCAGTCTCAGGCGAAGGTAATACGAAACACACTTACCAGATTGTTAAGAATAAAGTTTTTAATAGAATAAAGTTTTTAATAAATTTATTGTATTTCGTAATTGAAGGTCGACGTGGAAAACGTGATTTACTGAGACCCGATCAAGTTATAATGAAACGTGCCAAACCAATTGAAGCTATTTGGGCCACGAATTATTGCACTTTCATGCGTGAATCCCAAACTGAGACTATTTGGGCAGTCGGCCTCAATAATTATAAGCAATTGGCTTATGAGAAGGAACAAGACAGAATCCTTATACCGATAAAGACGCCGCTTCGGGATGTAAAGCAAATTGCTGGCGGTCAACATCATACTCTAGTTCTAAAGACTGATAAAAAATGTTTTGCTGTTGGCCGCCCCGAATATGGACGCCTTGGTTTAGGTGCTTTGACGGATGTTGTTGGCGCCTTAACTCCGGTTAGGGGTCTTGCTGGTGAAACCATCGATCTGGTGGCATGTGGCGAAGCCTGCTCGTATGCAGTCACAGGCGATGGAAGGCTGTACACTTGGGGTATGGGCTCAAATTTGCAATTGGGCGTCGGGGATGGTGACGACGAACTGGAACCGGTCCTTGTTAAGAGCAAGAATACTGAAAACAAAAAAGTAATACTCGCTTCTGGTGGTGGTCAGCATAGTATATTTCTAGCTGAGGCAGATGCTCCACAAACAAGTCAACAACCACAAACAAGTCAACACGCACAAAAAGAAGACAAGAAACAAAGGGCTTTAAATGGCAAGGAATCAAAGGAAAATGATGACACTGGCTCACAAAAATCTAAGGAATCTGAAAATAAGAAGGACGAATCGTCTTCACCCCCAACTAAACGAGGCAGAAAGAAATAAGCAACGAATGAGACTAACATACGACATCCGCCATCAACTTGCAGATCCTGATCACACGGATCCGTACTTGAGAGTATAATTAATGATATACGCGAAACTTTTTTAATTTATTTGTTATGTGTAATTTGACAGAATCATTGAGTTTAAGTTTTGTTTAAGGCCGTTTGCTGTTAACAATATTAGCTTAACTTATTTACATTAAGATATCTTAATATCTTAAGTACACTTTGTGTAGTTACTTGAAATTATAAATAAATAATAAAAAGGACGAAAAGTTAAGTCGATTATGCTACATATGGAATATTGATCTTAAGACTCATAATATCTACATACATAACATGCATAAATTTGTTCAAAACTTCTAGTTGCTTTACGTAAATTATCATACATCATATTGTTTAAATTGATTTACAATATTTAAAATCGGTATGTGAAACTTAAAACCATAAATTTTTGTATTCCAATCATTTTATACAATTTTCCCTATGCCTAGCTGTTTCTTCATCCAGGAATTTCTTAATTAACAGCATGGACCTATGGAACTCAGTTTTTCAGGCTAAAATAAAAATATATTCTGACAGTATGGTACTTTACAAGTATGTACCTCATAGCTCTCGCAAAAAGGAAACCAGAGATACTGAAGCCTATTTGGAAAAGTGTTATGAAGCAATAACACAATATGGGGAAAAGTTGTGACGACCGCTGAAATGAAGAATAGGAAACAGCAGATAATTTGCTGTGCCAATGTGATGGCCTAATTTCACTCAGACTCCAATATCTAGGCAATCATTTCCTACAACCTACAAAAATTGTAGACTTATCTCAAAAGAAAATCTTAGAATTCTTTACCAGACTCTCAGAGTAGCTGTAATTATAGGTTTTGTTTCAAAATGAGACTGCAACGACGATTTAACTAACTCCTATCCTTCCCTGTTTAATAAAATCTAACTATCTGATGGTTCAAATTTGGGATGGTTATGCTCGGCTAGAAAAGTCTTGACAGGCAGTTCAATGCGATATGTGGTTATAAAACAAATTTAACTTTTGCATTCTTTTTATATTCCTATAATTTCACAAAGTAAGTTAACCGGCGGTTAGATCAGATTACATTACCATTATGTGGATGGATGATTGAAAACACTGAAAACCCCGCTGATGTGAAGAACATTTATTGTACTTCTTATGTAACGAAGGCCACAACTACAGAATTATGCTTACAGGAGCGGAAGTCGTGACAATAGAAGAGGTTGCAAATGAGTAGAATCATCAATTTCGTTACACATCGTAAAAACTACGTTAAAACCATGAATAATTTAAATTTGGTTGAGTATCCAATGTAAAGTTTACAATGGATGGACTTGAACAAAATTGAAATACCATGAAAATGATTGATTGCATGGCTAAAATTTGGTGAGTTCAATAAAAAAGGAATATTTGGAATAGGAAAAATGTACAATTATTAGAAAATCTAAACATATTTCATTTCGAACTTGGACTTACTTCACAGATATTTATACAGCTAATGAAATATCTTGGATGCCACTGGTCAACACCAATCATGCCACACGAACTCTGATAGCTTATCAGTAGTTTTCTTTCGGTTGGCCTCAGATTTATTGTGATGTGTTGTTAAGTATAACCAGCACTACGACAAAAAAAAACGCAAGCAAACGGCTATGAATAAATAGCCGATGTCTCTGAGTTTAAAGAAATCTCAACTAAGCCACAATTAATAACTGAAGGAGACCTAAACGACTTAGTTCGCGTCTTGAATTTGTCAAAAAACCAGTCAAAACTCTTAGGATTTTTATTATTTTTTTTTTTTGTTAGCGAGCTGTTATATGCTTATGAAGTCACAACATGTCACTCAAGATGCATTTTTTAGATTCACACCTCTTTTTTTCGTAAGAATTTGCATCAGGACATTTCACAGATGGAAAAATGCTATAAGGCAAATGGAACCCAATGATGTTGGTCGATTACTGCTGGACAAAGAAAAGCAACCAACCAGGAGCTAAATATTCTAGAAAATTTTAAATTCGTAATAGAATTTATTTTATTTTTTTGTATCAGACGGTTATTATTTTTTGAAATATGTATTTAAATTACATCAGTATATAAAATCCTTTTCTCTCACGAAATCGTGTCTCTCTCTCTCTTATATTTCAATTCTTTGGATTTCTTGGTATACCCACAACTTCACACAAAATTACAGACAATTTGTTGTTGGATATCCAAAGAATGAAGATTTAAGAGAGAGGCTTAAGTGAAGACTAAAAAGGCTACACATCCGCACGATCTTTCCCTAAGAAAGAAATAGCAGATTTCTCAGCATTTCAATATCAACCCCTACCAAAGTCTAGCACTTTATTCAGCTCACTATCCTTAGAATTATAAAAATTTGTTATGCAGTTTTCTGCGATATATGTAAAAAATAAAATTAAATGAAAAAAATATATATATATATATATATATATACATATACAATATAATGAAAGCATTTTTAAAGTATTGCTATAATTAATTACTGAATTTACTTATTAATTTTTTTTTTTATTTATTTATTTATGTATATTAATTATTGTATTATAATTATTTATTTTCTATATAACTTTGACAACTTTTTATAGTCACGTCCTATGTTCAAAAATGTTAAATTATTGAACAAAATAAATTCAAGTATGTAATACGAGTAATAATACAAATGATTGATCTAGTATGTAGTATATATATTTATTATAACATATATATCGGCTCCACATATAATAAATTATCTTTAATCATCCAAACTATAGAACTTACATGCACAATAACTTCAATTTATCCTCTAGCGATTATTACATCATAGCACCGAGAGAGACTGAGACTATTAGAACCCAAGAAACATATACATATAATATAGATTACTATAGATTATCTCGATTTATATATTATATATAGATACATTAATTTATGTACATATGTATGTATTTATATCTGCTTTGAGTAGAACAGAATTAAATCTAAATACACACATTGGGCTTTGTGACTTTTTAATTTAGTTTAATTTTTTTGTTCATAAATTTAGTACATTTGATTCATCATTACGAGTACATCATGTTTTCAAATATGTAATCATAAAATTATAAGCATACGACAGACATATCGATTAGGTCACATATGTATGCAAAATTTGTATATAAATAGAAGTGATTTTATTTATTTAATTGACGGATTTATTTTATTTTTGTTTTGGGTTTTTTTTTTTTGTTGCAAATATTTGACACCAAAAACTATTGATTGCAGTACTTGATTTTAGAGTATTGTATATGTTGGTGGCTAATCGTTTGTGTCAGCAGTGTAAGTTGGATGGTTGCTGCTGCTGCTGGCACCACTGCTATGGTATGGAGGAGGAGATAATGTTAGGGAAAGACCCACAGACGGACCAACGGGAAATGATGTTGTCGTTAATGAATCCATTGAGGATGGGATTCTTGGTGCAGCACTAAAATAATAGCTTAAGAATACGATACAAGACAGCAATGATATCGACATTAGAACACGTGCGAATTTACGTGCAAATGCGATCAGACCAAGCAAATAGCCACCGCCAGCAACACCACCATGATCATGACTCTGATGACTATCTTGCGACGCCTTTAATCTTGACAATAGTAACAATGCTTCAATGCAATCACATTCGTCAAAATCCTCAATGGCGTCGTCAGCATTCCCTGGGCTGATATAATCATCGTTATTTAAGTTGTTCTCATCAACAATATTATCATGATGGCCTAGGTTCATAGTTCGTTCTAATACTGTGCCGGCGTTGGTGATGTCTGCCTGCTCCAGCAGCTGCTGCCTGGTCAGATTGCATTTCAACAGTAAATATTATTTTTTGCAACCTTGGACCTTGCCTTTATAGGGGCAAGACTCCGGTGAAGGTGTTTGTAGGGACATCAAATAAATGATGGCTATAGTCAACAGAGCGAGAAAAACAAGTGTCACGTATTGTAAAGTCTGAGTAAATTTAAGCTGCTTTTGCAGATCCGATACAGGTGACTGTAAACAGAATTAAAAAAAAAAAAAAAAATTAAATTAGTTTCAAATGTCATATGTTTATCATATTTAGTGAACTTACATCTGCAAGTCCTGGAGCACTCTTAATAGCTGCTCTCCCATCTGCTGATCTACCACCGCAGGTTACTTCCATGCCGCTTCCTTTGTATTTGCAAACTAAGCGATGCTGTTCGACATCGAAACTATTGGCTGGTTTATTTTTCCATAATTCTGCGATTTCTGCGGTATTGCATTCTGTTGTTGCCGCCGACATGCACATAACAAGAAACTTGTCTTTTGATCCATCCGAAAGTTTGTGTTCCGCTTTGAGCAAAATGCCAATGTTTATAGTTTCATTTGGCGCCAATACTCCGCAACGTGGACGAACACGAAACTTCTCCGGTGACGTTGTCTGAATCTATTATTGTCATCAATCGCCATCATATCATTTATTAATAGAATTTCTCAAAAATTCATTCATTTTGTCGTTATGTATCTACTTACTTTGTATGTAACTGGAATTTTTGAAACGCTGGTTAGTTTGATGCCACTTTCGTTGGTGTCACCATGAGCGAAATATATTGTGTCCACCGGATCAATACGCAGCATATCTGTTTTGATTTATGTTAACAAAAAATAAAAATATAAATTTTGGGGTTTTATGACTAAGGAAAATTTTGAGAGTAGAAATTTATTTTGATGTGATTTTCAAATGTTGCCTATTCTAAATGGCATTTTCAAAATTATGATTTAATGAATACATAATACGTTTGTATACGTAAACCTACGTTCCAATGGTGTATGAAGATCTTTATATTCCACGGTGGCATCAGATGTTCGAGTCATAACGTTATTTGCAAAATGGACCTGAAAATGTAAAAAACAAAGAAATCAAGTTAAAATTAGTTTCACAATTCTATTGTAAGTTGAAATATGAATGACATTAATAAAATAATGAAATTATGTGGTTGCAGCGTTTGTATCTGCTGTTGTTGTCACATATTGACTTTAATTTTCTTTGTATTAGCAGCTGTTTCGCACTTTCCTTTTCGAGTTGTCCCAAGATGAAAATCAGCAACTGAATGATTCTGCAAACGGATTGTCATCATTTCTATGTAAATATCTTTGTACAATATGTACATACATATGTATGTACTCGCATACTATATCCAATAATTTACAAAGGCTTCATAATCCCCTAACTAATAATACATACATATATTCACTAAAAATCAAAGAAATATATTCTTATTTCAGTTTTTTCGTGATAACTTCACGAAATACGTAATCACATATTGTGAACCTTAAAATTGAACCAATTTTTTTTTGTTTGTATTTATAGTAATCTACTAAGTAGTATATGTATAAGTCCGATTTGGCAGATCAAAGAGGACTACAGAACTCAAAAACTGCAAAAGTCATTAATAAAACTCACCAATTTTAAATAATCGGTTTCCATGGCAACTAGGGATGCGTTTAAGGCCTTTTCGACAGTCATATCAGTAGTCACAGTTCAGTTTCTTGTTTCATTTCAGTTCGGAAGTTGGGTTGCTTTTACACGATTTGTTCAGTTTTCACTGTTCTCAGCAGTTTCAGTTCTTTCTACAGCTCTAAATAAAGCATGCGTCTGTTTTGTTTCACAAACACGGTAAAGTTTTATAAATGTCAATGAACTCTACAATTCTTGGACATAGCAACAGTTGTATATTGCACATATGTGTGCCAGATTTCAAGAGAACAAACTTGATTGAAAGGACTAAGGCATGACAAATGAACTGAAACAAATAGGTCTATCCATCCTATCTCCGTTTCTGTTTTCCCTTTTTACACGTAGGAATAACTGACAGTTCGATTGAAACTGAACTAACTGAACTGATATAAACGTCTAAAACAGAAATGTCCTACACGACCGAAGTGAAGCCTACATTCGGCCCAGACGCGCTCGAAGGAACAACAATCTGGTCGATTTTACTGTTCATTTAAATGAGTTAAACACGTGACTTCAAGGCAAACGCCAACTGATCAGCACAGAAGCACGTACTTATGCGAACATCTTTTTTCAAGATTGGAACACATCAAGTCGAAGATTTAAAAAAGCATCTTGGATGAACGCCTGAAGGACTGTCTGAACCAGATATTGACGCATTAGTATCCAAACAACAGTCACAGATATCACATTAAATGTACGTAGAAAAGGATGTCTTGTTGATGGACTGTTTCTATCTCATAACCTCGTTTCACCAGGGGAAAGATTATATTGAAACTGGCGAATGGTTTTTATTTCTTACCACTTTGTCGATGGACAGCCCTGGTGTAAAAGGCCTTTTATATAGAAAATATACACATACATATATAAGACCGATTTTAAATATTCTGGCAATATTTATTTCATAATAATAAGATTTTGTGCAATATTTTTTATTTTTTTCAAAATTTTTATACTGGGGATTCTAAATATCAAGATATATATTTTGTTGATAGAATGTGATGTATTTGCCCTCTCAGCATCAGCATCAACATTTTCATGATCTTGCCCTTTCTAAACAAACTTTAACAACTCATGACCCCCATGGATCATACCTACTTCGAATTGTCTTGTCGCATTGTCTGTTACAAACTTGTGGACAAACTTAATATACCAGTCACAAAGTGAATGATGTTTTCTACATTTATTATGTACCTACATAGGAGAAAGTGATTTCTTTATACAGCAGTGTAGATGCATCATGAAACCAAGTGTATATTTGTTCTTAATAAAAATGGTCTCAAAAATATGTAAGTATATGTAGCAATGAACTCGTTATGTCTTACCAAGTGACAAATGGACCTTCTAACACATATTTGAGGGTTCTTCACTATTTGCTTTCTAAGCGTTTTCCGATCACACTTCTATGTGTATCTACAAGTTTTACATACAATCCTATATACTTATGTATATATGTATGTACGGGTATGTATATTGTTGCTGTTATTAAATGCTTTGCTCGGTTTGTTTATGATGTGGATGTGGTGATCCAAAAAAGTGGGTTAATTTGGACTAAAGTGTAATCTAAATGTAAATGAATCAATAATTATTTACAATGTGCACCAAGCACCGAGGGTTGTTTAAATATTTAAATTAAAATAAACTAAGCAAAAGCCGAATGTGAATCTTTCATGAAGAGGTAGCAATAAACATAAATGGTTTATTTGCCATTGACCATATTAACACAAATCCACAATAAATTATTTAAACACTGCCATAGGATCTCATGAATGAATGTTAAATATTCCTTGATAGATTTAATGAATTACATATGTATGTACATATAATCGATTGCCAATCAATCTAGCAAATAACAAACCTTAATGTTTTTGCACTTTGTCGTATACTTAATCACTTTGTTTTTAATGATTGCTGATTTTATTTAATATAATTTAATTCACTTTGTGAATGTCTCACAAAAAAAAAAAGAAAGGAAGACCCAACCACTTGCAAGCAGAAAACCTTATAAACAATCAACCCTATTCTTCAGCTTTCTATCTATCCAATGTTGACGTACGTTTTCGTTGTCATTTGCACTGCATGTGTTCATGGAATGTATGACTTTGTCGTTAAGTTTGTAACACTGTATCAGACATTTTACCTATCTCATCCCTGACTAAAGGCCAAACTACACAAACGACGCCAGCACTGATCGGGTTAGACAAGTTTAACAAGTCCAACAACATATATAAATGACGTTTGGAGCATTGGTTAGTCAGCAGAAAAATGTCTTTGCAATTCACTATAACATCAAATTATTGTTTAGCATTCATCAAAACAGTGTCTTCGGTTCACAGAACAATTAACTTTGTGGTCCACAAAAAAAGTTCTTTTTTTGAGAAATGATCAACTTTTGTATTAACCGGCATTCAGGACTTTGCTATGTTGTTTATTTCTTACAAATCAGTACAGTTCAACTTTTCTCGTGAATGTCTGAAAAATATCCAATGCGATAAACGACGTTTGGCCTTAATGGTATTTTAAAATTTTTGTAATTTTCCAAAATTGCTCACATACCAAGGAGTACTTGCTGTACTATATAGAGATGTCGGATGTCTATATAGTACAGCAATCCATTTTTAATATTGAAAGGTATTTCATATTCGGTAAAATTGAAGTTTATTATTATTTTCTGTTTTTCAGTTGACAATGTCATCGTCTTTGTTGTTAATCGGTATTGTCGATATGACGTCATTGTATCGTTATCGATAAATCAGAAAATCAGTTGGCAGCTCTTTAAATAACCACTTGTTGTTTTCAATATACAAAAACTGCAAAATATTGCTAATTTCATTGTTTTCTTAAAAATGTGCTTACTTGCGTGTTTTATCTTTTCTGATTTTAATTTTATCTGATCACAATAATTTTTAAGCTTGACTATGATTATAAAATGTATTTGAAAGTACATAATTATTTCATATTATATTCGTTCATTTACACGCAATTCTTTAACACTCCTCTTCAAGTTTTCAAAATATTAGCAATTTCTATTATATGTTTACTATAAACACATGTAGATAAGAGAATCATTTTAAATTTTATAGAAATTCATATTTCAGATCCATTTATGTATATACATAAATATGAACTTATATATGTATTTATTTAATAATACAATATAATGACAAGACAATTGTGCAGCTTCTTATCATACAAAATTGGTATATAATAATATTAAAAAAAAAAAAAAAAAAAAACAAATTGAGCCATGATATTTTCCAATAACAAAAGAAGGTTATGACTATTATAGATCGGAGCTGGGTATAAATAATATTGAATCTGAAAGAAATCTGTTTTTTATACTCTGATTTGAATTTTAAAATTCACTACACTAAAATTAGTGCATATGTACTATTGAGAAAGTATCCCACTTTTGGACAATGTTTTAGGTTTTTGATACAATTTGTATTGAACCTAAAGAATGTAAGAATATTAATTGATTGATAATCCAAGCAATCGTGAAATTATACTTTATAAAATTTGTGATTGCTTCTTGAAAATGTTTAGTGTGTTGTGAAGTTTAGATTCTTAATATTCATACGAAAATGAATACATAGTCGTTGTGAATGTTCCAATTGTTACATAAATTATATGTACTCGTATACTCTGCACGCAGTGAATAATACTAAAAGTTTGTCAGATACAAATTAATGTTCTTACAAGAAAACCTCTTTTTTTTGTACTATGGACTGAACTTTTGATGCTATAAGTAACTGATGCATACCAACCAACCATGTAAAGACCCTCGGACCCGTACCTCCCACATAATCTAAATAACTTTTCTTGATGTTTTTTTTTTTTGTTATGGGATGGACTATGTATTTAATATACGTATATATTATGGTATGACTGGTTAAGAGACATCTTCCGACTGAAACATTTTTGTATCTGTTTGGAACAAAAAAGAGATTACAAAATGTTAAGCTCTATCATTTATCTTAAAAATCACAATAGATGTCCGGACATTTTTAAATTGATTTCCCTCTTTGTGATGCTACTAATACATAGAGTCTTCATATATAAAGATAAAATCATATTTCGCATATATGTATGTACACAAAAGGAAATTGATCACTAACAATCTATGTAAGATTGATATCATTTTGTCGAATGATGTTTGTAAAGTATTATATTGTATATGCGTGTAATCTGACGTCCCTCTGAGTATCAGTCGAAGTACCAGTCTGTACCTAAGCATTTTCTTTCTTTGTTTTCATAGTAAAGTATGGTGTTATTTTACCTATAAACAGAAGAAGCTATCATGCGACGACTGGCTGCAATATAAGCCAATGTAAACATCTTCTATTTTTCTTTAGAAAACCGGCCAAAACCTTTTATATCATATGTATAATACAGTATAATATTGTTAATCCGGATTAGTTAAAACAGGCTCAATCCGGATTACCAAAGGAATTGTTCTTTCTTATTCATATTCATACTCTGACATCCATTCTCTTTGAGAACCGTCAACGAAATATTGCCATCTGAAATCTCTGGATAACAAAGTATATGCATTTTTTCAAAATTTACTATTGCTTCAGGTTACAATTTGTTCTAAGATTTCGCAATGAAGAACGCATCATCTTTAATTATGCGATTTTAAATGAATTTCGAAATGAATTCGGGGAATTCCAAGTGCTATGTAGCATACCTTAACGTGTTTCATTTTACTGAATTATAGATCATTGCCATATATGTACGTCATGTGATCAGGATTAGCGAATTCGTGGTCGATGAGGATTATAAGGGATATATTAGAAATTTTCAATTATTTGACTCTGACTGGTTTACAGAATGATCATGATTGAGCTAGACCATTTCTTTATGGGTAAATATTTCATTTCCTCAGCTAGAGAGGGTTTTCGTCTTTTCTGTCATTATCTCTTGATAAAAATGAATATATCGTATAATCTTTTAATTTTATTTTATTTTTACCGTTTTAAATATAAAAATATGTATTGCATCGGAATTAAGATAGATAGATAGAGAGCGAGAGAGTTTATATTACATCAGAATTCGAACTTCATATGAAGTTTTTCTTGCGGAAATAATTATTTTCTTTTGTTCATATTACTTCATAGCTTTGCAAACAACTTGAAATACCATTTTGATGGAATCTTGAATGCTTTGTATTACCTTCTTGAAAACTGCTATTAAAAAAAGATATTTGTTTATGAGTATAATGATGATTAAAAATAAATTGTTTTATTTATTTACATTAAAAAGAAAGAAATCCGTTTGTACTCATTCTGATCAATTGCTGAAACTGTATTGATCAGAAATTGCATGGTTGCATGAATAAATAATATGTTAATTGCAAACTGATCTCATTCTCATATGAAATTAAATTATTGTATAATGGATATATACGAAAGTAATATACATAGTTACTGATCGCATTATGAATTTAACTTAGATATTTTATTATTATATTTATTTATTATTATTATTTTCAAAACACAAATACACTCATGAGCACACACCACCTACCCTGGGCATTTTGATTTAGGATTTGAATGTCGCCTAACTTCCGTCTTTATTATGTATGTATATATTACAATACAATATTTTATGTATTTGAAATGCGTTAAATGTTTGTTTAATGAGAAGATTTGATTTGTCAGCTTTTATTTTTTCTTCGATAGTGTTTTGTTTTATGTACAAAAAGAATTAAACAATAAACTATACTTTTTGTATCTAAACGCGATAAATTTTATTAAAAAAAAAATGTATTTCTTTCGATGAAAGCACAACAATAAAAACAGTGACAAAAACGAAAATATTATAAAATGAAGAATAAAATAAATAAACGCAACAACGAAAGAGCTAGCGACCAAAGATGACGACTTCGCGGCACGACAAACAAAAACAAAATTGAATACAAAAAATGTCAAATTCAGAAAGAGCCTCAGAAACATAACAGACAAACACTCACACATCCAAGACCAACACAGATACAGGAACATACCTACACATTTACATGAGAGCCCTCATTCACACACCCACACACACACTTTCACGATTTTAAGTCATCAGTTCAGAGCGGCAAGTGGTCCGACAGACAGTGAAAAGCGAACAGTAGACGCTCAATTGATCGTTTATATTGTAGATGAGTTTGTATGGCTAAGCAAGAATTTGTGCGATGCGAGCAACATTATTGCGCAATTAATTCAGTTACTACGTATGTATCTGTGGCATGACGTGACACCGCAAAAGCAAAACAAAAGAATAGTAAAGGTCGGAATTAAGGAAAAGGTGGTTTTAAAAGATAAAAAAGGACACTCATGAAACAGTTATAGATATAGACTACTGCATCCGACCCGGATTTGCACGAGAATGATCAAAATAATGATATTTATTTTATAGTGTAGATGACTTACAATTAAAAAAAAAAAAAATTATTTGAAAATATGTTTCTAAGCTTTATATGTAAAAATTGATCTAACAATTTCGACTTTTTCGGTAGTCCGATCCAAATTTAACAGGAAAACTCTCAAGACTATGCTATAGATTCCTTGAAAAATTTCATCAAAATCGTTCCAGCGGTTTCGGAGTCCATAATCAACAGATATATGTACATCTGTACTCGTATATACACACATGCAAACATATAGTTTCAATATAAGATATATACAAGTCATACATATATGCGTATAAAGAAAACAAACACTTGTAGGCTGGCATTATAACGGATGGATTATGGTGCAATTGGTGCTTGTGAACAAAACATTTCTTTCAGTGTTTACTTTTTTACACGAGGAATGATGGCCCTCAATGACAGCAATTTACCATGAAGAATTTGTATGCATGTATACACGAACCAACTACAGTCGTTGATGTCCAAAATATGGATATTTTACCTGCTCTGGCAATTTTGACAAATTTCTTTTAGCGTCTGAATATCAATTGATGCAATGTAAATAATTGAATTTTTTTTATTATATTCCACAATATATTGTATAATTTTTCAATCTCAGCTACAAAACGATCATATTTATTGCACGAGCCCGAACTATTAGCCAATAATATTGTACGTCTATATGCCGCTTAACAGATAGACAGACAGAAAGACAAACTTACCTGCATAAAATGAGAATAAAGCGAAACAGAAGCATAAAGAAAAGTCAAAACAAAAACAAAATACATATTCAAAAGCAAAACTAGTACTATGTAGCGTAAAATGAAAATAGACAATAAAAAAAAATAAATGAGAGACAAAAGTAAAATGATCAAGAGACCAAGAGAGTAAATAAAATCTGTGATGATCAAGCAGCTGTTAAAATTAACTTGTTTTGCTTTGTCAGCTGTTTTTCTGAAGTGACTTCTTTATTTAGTTAGATAGATAATAATAATATATATATATATAAACATAGAATATAAAAGACAACAGTGGCAACAGTAGTTTGTTTTGTAAGATCAATGGAAATAACGGGAGTCATGGGGTCATTGGTGTAATTGTGTACAATGGTTAAATTGTTAGAAAAAATTACACACATGCTTATTAACTATCATCTGAATTTTGTGGTTCATTGTACTCTCTTCCGATTCAATTACCAACATTTCTATTCATAGCCTCTGGGTGTCCGTTATCCAGTAAATAAAACGAATAATGAAGCATTCTTCTAGTTAGCTAAAGAGCAGTCACCCTACAGGCCTAAAATTCTTAAAAATCTTTTAAAGCAAATTCGACTAAGGCAATATCAATCAATATTGGTTCCTCATCTATGACCTATCATCATCATAGATCATAGAACGCCAAAAAAATCTTTGACTTGAAAGGGGTTATCAGACTACATATGTACATAAATACATAAGTATAATATGTAAGTAAGAGGTTCTGACAAATCAATATGAATCAATGAAGCTTAGTAAAAGTAATAAAACCAAAAAATTGACAAAAGAAGGGTAGAAAAATGTTACATTTGTCCAATGGAGCATAACGACATAACTAAGTAAAAAGGTACATTACTAGTACCAACATGTGTAAATAGAATTTCAGTTCCGATGTTTGTTTTAGGTAAATCTAACTTGATTATTTATGCACTTCATTATTTTTTTCGGCCGCAGAACGAGAACAGACACATGCTCGGAACTTGTGGTAAGAAAACCACACGCAATTACAAGTTGGACAAGGAATAATTTAGGACATAGCATTGTTAGAGTCTGGTTTGTGGGCGGGTGACTGCTGTGGTCTTAAGCTCAAATCGATATTGCTGTAAAAATGCAAATCAATTAGAAAATTTAGTAGACAATGATTGCGTGCTAGAAAAAGAAATCAATTAATGAACACACTTCCTGAGAATACACAGGTTAACAAACACGCCCAAAACGAAGACTCATTCATTCATTCATTCATTGGGACAATTGTATGACTCTCGTATTATGACGACGGTCTGGTCAATGTCCCTTGTTGCCGGTCTACTGTCTATCAATAGTATTACGTTTTAGGGTGCAGCAATTGTCAATAAATTAGGCACTCTGAACATCACATTGTCGGTTTTGCTTACCTTCTTATCGGCATTATCTTTCTCCTCCACAGCAGTATTTGACAGTTTAGCGGTTCCATTCAATGTGGCCTTAGCCGAAGGTTTTATTTGCTCTGGCACAAAAGTGAACTCATAATCATCGATACCGCCCCAACTAGTAAGACAATTGGTTTTGTCCACATACGTGTTTATGTCCTTTTTGGATGCCATCTTTAATATTTGAACAGCCTTGGGAGGTAGCAGTGCTTTGATTACTTTAAAGGCGGCTAAAATGAAAGTTCGGTAATGTCAAAAGTCAACAAAGTCATTTAGAGTTCATACATACCGCTTAAAACCCAGGCAAGCTCAAACACAACAATGTAATTCAAGGCATTTGGGTAGTACTGTTTAAAGGTTTCAATAATTCGTTTCACAAAATCAACATCCAAATTAGACATTCCTGTCCTAGACATGTCAAAGAAAATTGTCATTTGCGTTAAGTATTTTTCGCGTTGTGTTCGCTCAATCCAGTAGATAACAATACGCATGATGTCCTCTATGTTTCTTGACTTATTATGTAATCGTGTCTTGAAAATAAGTAGAGGATAGCCATCGATATCACGATTACGAACAAATATTCCACCTTCCATCAGATAGTCCAGACGTATGTTCTCCACCGTGAGATCATTGGCGCCATATTGCTGACGCCAAGTGCATGTGTTCCATAAATTCTGGAGAGCGATATCCGCATTCAAATCATACATTTCTAGAAAACGTTGGCACCACAAACTGTCATTTTTAATCCGATCAAGATCCACCGGATGAAAGGGTTCTGTGAAACAAACAAAATAATGCTAATAATGAAATTTAATCTAATCGATGAAGATTATAATTTGGTAATAAATTTAGTCACATTGATAAGAGAAAAATAATTTAAATAGTCATGACCTTTACCCTATTTTTAGTAAGATAACATTTTTGGGAATTTTGTCTTTTATTATAATATTTTGATTTGAAATCATGAGGATGGCTGATACATTACAGTTGTTGACCTTTGTTTCAAAAGTGCAGGGAATAATCTGAATGAGTTTATAGCTCCAATGCGATCTATTGTTAAACTTATTTAATGCAAATCATTCATTATGCAATAGTATCGAAGTGGTTTTACTAGCATAATGCTGTAAGAGACTTTGTTCTCATAAGAACAAGTTATTTTAACGATCTATACATACATATATGATTTATTTCCTACGTTTGTAATTAAGCAATTTCGAAATTTATAAATTAGAACATTAGTACGAACTACCGATAAAATTTTTGAGTTTTATTGAGTTTATTTTCTTATCAGCTCACAAAATTTATAAATGTATATAAAATTATATATTGTAAGTAAAATCAAGAAATATATTTTGTTAGAGATTAACTAGTACAAAATTGAATTGCCTTGAAAATGTTTATGGATGCAATTTTTTCTATTCTATATACGAATACACACTGTGCATACTACAATATACATATGTAATTGTCAAAGGTCATTATTATAAAAATATTAGTTTTCTGAATCCAATAAAAGTTTACAAAAATTTTAAAACTGTAGAAACTCCCCAATTTTATGTCAGTAAATCACAATACCCAATAGCACCTAGTTCTATGTAAACAAAATTTTGTAAAATCATTTTCACAATGTGTATTGTAAATAAATAGTAACTAATTAAGAAAATAAAATGAGGTGTTACTTTAATATTTGTCATGCTGCACTTTAGTTTTTAGTGTCAATAAAACTAGAGATTACTTTGTGATGCACTTTGACCGCACACAGATATTAGCATAATCAAAATAATAGAGAGTCAAATAATTCTCAGGAACATGAATGTTTGCTCACCTTCTGGAGGAGTTTGTTCATATTTTTGAACAAATAATTTACGCAATTCATCGATTTGGGCCTGACTGGGTGTTTCTAGTGCTACAGGCATGTTTGTGTTCGCACCGGTTTCCGGCAAGAGCTCTTTATCGAAGGAGCCAAAATGTAACACTGAAATTTGGACTCTGATCGAACCAAATTGGCCAAGAGTGCCCCTCCAGCTGTCGCCTTATCGGAAACGTTTTGAGAATTTTACTCGACACTTGTTGACTTTCACTTCAGAACTAAACAAAAATTTATATTTACAATAAATAAATAAAACACGTTTCGATTTTAATTTCAATTTTCAAGTAAAACGAAATGAAATGAAATAAATTAAACAAATATATTCTCTTGGCAACGTTCAGGCGACAACTAACGGCATTCGATGGATTGCTCGTTGCTACAAATGTAGATCAGAATTGTCGTTGGACTTGCCAATGACGCTCAGTGCTAAAACGCATATTGAATAATAATAAGTATTGGAGAGAGTTTATCTATTGAAACGGGCCCTCAATTGAGTTAAGTTGTTAAAAGCTTTTAAAATTTAACTCAATTGCATTGAGTTAATTTATATATTGTGAGCTTATAGTACTACTACTTATAATAAAATAACTCAATCAAAATGAAATTTCAAATCCTTTATTAGTTGTACATATTGTATTTTTATTTATTACATACTGCAAATGAATTTGTAAGTTTGACTTAAATGTATTTGTATTCAAAATCATCATTGCCACCCCAGATCTTTAGGCAGTTGTCTTTATCGATATATGTATTGATGTCCTTCTTTGAAGTGACCTTGAGAATCTCAAGAGCCTCGGCTGGCAAGAATGTTTTGACAATCTTAAAGGCGGCTGCTAGTACAAGTAAAAAAAAATTAATTTAGTATTCTTTGATTTGATTTGATTTGATTTTCTCTTACCGCTAAGCAAGAAAGGCAATTCATGGACTAGGATGTAATTCGGTGTTGCAGGGTATTTTGTTTCAAAGAGCTCAATAATGCGCTTGATAAAGTCCAAATTCATGTTGCTCAAACCAGTACCGGTCATGTCTAAAAGAAGGGTCAATTTATCCAAGTAAGATTCACGCTGTATATGCTCCACCCAATAGACAATAATGCGAATCAGATCATCAAGGCTCTGACTTTTTGCATGTTTCTTCATTGTTAATATAAGCAAGGATTTGCCATCTTTATCCTTATTATGAACAAAGATTTGACCATCTTTCAGATAGTCCTGATTTAGATTGGCTTCCGTGAGATCATTAGCCCCAAAGCTCTTGCGCCATGCACAGTTTTCAAATAGCCGACAAATAGTTTTATCAACATCAAGATCATAACTCTCTAACAGTTGTGCTACCCAGGTATCGTTGTCTTTGATACGTGCCAAGTCATTTGGATGAAAGGCATCTATTGATGATTCAATAAATAAATATTTATTGTAAACAGATTTATTGTAAACAGATAATAACTAACATATACTACAATATACTAATCTTGTTGATCATGAATTTACTCACCTTCAGGCGGTTCAGCTTCATATTTTTCTAGAAATCGTTTTTTCACTTCATCAATTTGATCCTGAGTGGGTGTTTTTCCGATAATAGGCATTATGGTTGTCGATCTCAAATTCGATCTTGAGTCTTTTGTCCAAGCTTTTGTGGGCTCAAAATTCAAATATAAAATGACTGCTTCTATTTTAGATTTTTCTTTTTATATTGAATGTTAATTCTTTGTAATGAAATCGGGTAACTTTTTCGATTTTTTAGTGCCTTATCAAGTTCTGATAATGAATGCACTACAGGAAACTTGAATACTTGATGGGATTTTACTTAAATTGAATTAAGTAGAATTAAAGAATCATAAAAAAAAACTGTAACATTCAAATTAAAGTGAAGACTTTCTAACGCCAGATCCAATGAAGCACTGACAACTCGCTCAGTTCTCGTATGCATTGAGTGCTTCTGATCATGTATTACAATATTTCAATGAATGGTTTAGTTTCGGGAGCGGCATCAGGGAACCCATTAAAAATAACAAAAACATTCTATATAAAGAAACCACATGCCAAGAGAGATACGTACATAGTCGTATGTATGAATTGTTTATATGTTGGCGTATCGGAAGAGAGTATCCGACGTCTAGCACACATTATTTTCAATAGCTGAGTGATTAATTGAATCTCTCAGAGTTGGAGAACAAGGGAGCTCGTTTTCAATTGCAACAGTCAGTTTTGTTTTTATCACGTCTCAAATAAAAAGAAAAATAGAGATAAATAGAATAGAGGAAAAATAAAAAAAAAACAAAAACAGAAAAAAGTTTTGAGTGAATAACAGTAGTACCCAGTTGAGCAAGAATATCATCACTCATTGGATAATTTTGTTATATTGTATTAATGAACAAAAACAATTATATTGTACATATATGTACATATTTATACAATTCACAAAAAAAGTGAATGGTATTATCACTTTGCTCTGATGTTTGTAACATATTACTAAAAATGAAGCATTGCTTGCAGAATCAATTTACACAACAAGTATCGTCAGTTAAGATTCTTTTTTTTCTATTCGTAGCAAATACTTGGTATTCGGTCGTAATTCCAATCACTACATTTTTATTAAATTTGGAGACCCAATATTTCACAAAACACAACACAAAGCCAAAAATTCCAAACAATTGGATTAATATATTGAATAGAAAATTGAGATTTTGTATGAAGTCAATAAATCAGTAATCAATTTTCACTTATTATGTTCAATAATTGAATAACTTTGACATAAGTTTCACATAACATAAATGAGTCGTTCTTTCTTTTCCATCAGAAATTCCAAATTTAAAAAGCACTTTTTTGAACAGTATGAATCTACTATTTTTCAAAATCATCAATGCTTATGCTTATTTAAATTATTGGGTCTTTAAACCTTTTGTGACTCTTTCCGTTTGTGTGTTATCTTCATAAAACCGATTAGTGATGGTGGTACCATTTGACAATTATATTTGTTTGGGTTCCTTTCTTATATAGAACTAAATAAAAATTCTTTTAGTTTTGGAATAGACAATACTTTGTACTTAAAATTTTTTTAGTTTGGAATTATGTCATGTTTTGAAAAATATATTTAGGATTACTTTGCTAAAATTGTAAATATGTATTTGGCTTACCAATTATTTTATTGTATTCATATAGGTCACTAGCTGATGGGTTCGTGTTGCAACGCCGTCGCTCAAGGAAAAAAAAAACAAAAAGAGACATAGAGCTATAAAAGAAACCTTTTTCTACTACAAAAACTGGGAAAATTACCGAATTGTGGGATTGTGTAACTACACAAATAGTCATGTGGTTAACATTTGTTCGTGTGTTTAACACAGTTCACTGCTTTGGTTTTGGAAAATAATCGAAATTTCGATCTGCAACAAACACTCCCAAGACTATGCTAGAGTTTTCCAGAAAATGTAATCAAAATTGATAACGTGATTTCCGAGTTCCTAAGGAACAGACACACAAAACCACAGAGACACATATATTGTACATCCCTGGCGTCCGGGGATGGTTTTAGAACGTAGGCACCACATGAGACTGTTTGTCCGGTGAATCGTGCATGCTAATAGGTCGGTCTGCTAGGATCTTTGGAAGATTTACTCCTCCTTGGCGAATCAAAATAAAACATGTAACAATAGTTTTAGGTGACTCTTTACTTATTATAATGGTCCTAAGAGATAACTCTCCCATCATCATTTAGTCAATTGAATTATCAGTTAATTATTGTACTTATTATCTACTAAGAAATCTTATCAGATAAAGTATATCAGTAAACATACTTTGAGTACATCGTCTCGAAAAACTTTCAAACATTATCATTTTAAAATTCGTCGAAGTCGGTTAACTGAAAAAGTATTATGTCTGCATTGTTTGTTTCCGTTGTAGTTTTAGTCCTATCTTTGCTGTTTTCAGCAAGTCTCGTCTATTATTATTTAATCTATTACTTTAGCTATTGGCGAAAACGCGGTGTCGAGGGTCCACATCCACATTTACTCGTGGGTTCATTTCCCAAGACAAATGCTGGCCAACTGAATCTTATTGAAGAGTTACATGACATCTACCTTCATTATCGGGGGAAGTATCCTTTTGTGGGTGTTTTTAACTCACGCAACCCTAAACTGTTTATTCTGGATCCGAAGTTAGCTAATGAAGTCCTTTCAACACATTTTAAACATTTTCATGATAATGAATCTTCTCGTTGGACCACGTCTCGTGTTGAAGCTTTGCGGCTTTGCAGTCCTTTCGTTTTGACCGGTAACCAATGGCGCCAACAACGTACGGAATTAACACCGGCATTGACTCTTAATAAGGTGAGATTCATTAATTGCGGATGTTTATCAACTGATACATTTTTATCTTATTAATTTGTAGCTTCGTTTGCATCATGTTACGTTGCAGCGATCAAGCAAAAAACTTTTGAAATATCTTTCGGTGAAATCAAAAGATGGAGCTGCATTGGATGCTAAGGAGGTGAGTATGATAGTTTAAATTTAAGATATCATAATTAAATAATCTTCGCATGGGTTTTTATAGCTTGCCAATCGCTTTACGGTCAATTTTATGGGACAATTTATTTGGAATACTGAGGTAGACTCATTAAATGAAGTTAAGAGTGATTGTGAACTCTCACCAATTCATGGCATGGCTGAAGAAATGACTTCCCAGGCATTACGATGCGTTGAGTATTATGCGCGCACAGCTGCCTGGCCTTGGCTACGATTTTTCAAGCCTGTACGTTTTTTTACCGCTGCAAGCGAACGTTTTTTTCGACAACTGGCTAGAGATGCCTTTAAGCTACGTGAAGGTGGAACTCTATCCACAAGTGCTGATGTCATCAGTCATCTGTTTCAGTTAAGTGCAAAGAAGTCATTAAATGAAATTCAAATAACGGGGCATACAACAACCGTCTTAATCGATGGGTATGAAACGGGCGCTATGCTCATAGCTAATACTTTGCTTATGGTAAGTATGTAGAATTTTATTTAATATTGGTTCCGATAAATAATAGAACTTAGTCATCTTGCTAATGAATGCAGTTGGCCCGACACGAGTTGGTGCAGAAAAAACTTCGTCAAGAGCTTAAGGCGGCAAGGAGGTTCTTAGATCTTGATCACGATGTTCTTAGTGAGTTGCCCTACTTGGAACAGTGTTTGCAAGGTAATCTTGCCTCTAAAATAATCCTAACTTTTGCAATCACAATACGTTTTTCCTTCTTTAGAGACACTGCGACTGCTCCCGCCTTTGCCTACACTCTTTAAACTCTGCACCCAAGACATAGTTTTGCCGTTCGGCGATGGTTACTCTACGCAACATTTACAGCTGCATGCCGGTGATTCTGTCTATATATCCTCGTATTCGTTTCATCATGATGAAAGATATTTTGAACAACCGGAAGAATTTCACCCAGAACGCTTCGACACCGATTTGGGTGGTGTGCGTCAATATCGTGATTTAGGAGTATTTTTGCCTTTCGGTGCCGGTCCCAGAATGTGTCCAGGTTTGCCTAAAATATCTTGACACCTAAAAAAGAGATCTCAATAATATCAATTTTTATTTTATAGGAATGAAATTGGGCTTGACAGAGGCCAAATATGCAGTATCTGCTATTGTAAGCCATTACCACATATCTCCAAGTCCAATGACTCGGTGGGACAATAAATTAGCTCCTAAATCATTTCTATTAGCTATAGATGGTGGTATACAATTGAAATTTGAAGAGATTTCTACAGAAACTATTTTTTCGTATTAAGAATGTTTGAGTGTTAATTGTAAAATTTATTGAAGTATAGTTAGGTAAAGCAAAAACTGATTTAATGAATCGTGAAAACATTGCAAACAAATATAATTTCAAAACTGGTTTTCTGTTTATGCAATTTAGCAGTAAAATGTGCATCTGAAATCAATATAAATATATTCAGGTGGGCACGACTATCGGCTACACTTTACTCCAAATAGAAACTTAATGGAAGATGGTTTTTAAAGATTCAAAGGATTCGGTTGAGGTAGATGTTCGTGTATAAACAATTTTTTAATCTTAAAAAACGACATTACCTATAAATAAGTGATTTAGAACTTTCTGAGTCAACATACCGAATTTCTATATTCTAACTTTAGTATCTTACCTGAAACATGCATATAACAGAGGAAGGACAGATAGACAGTTATGGCTAAATCGATTTGTTTCTCATACTGATTAAGAATATTTTGCATATGAATACTTTCTGATCGTTACATTCATTTGCACAAACCTATTATACGAGTATCTCTACATTGATGAAGGGTATATTAGAAAAATACTGAATCATTCACTAATTTCCCGAACTTAGATGAATATTTGTAATAATTACAGACTAGTATAGTAGTTTTATACGTGTATGCATAGTCGTGTTGTTGGGTGCTAGATTAATTTGCTTAATATAAGTAAGACATTTTTAAGTAGGGTTTACGATTCCCAAGCCATCTACAGTATATGTTTGATTCATAAAATCAAAAGCTTTAATGAATGCAAAAGCTATTTCCATTGGGAAAACCACTAGGTTTTTATAAACATTTAAGAGAAATAAATGAATCAGGTTCCAATATACTTATATATTGTGGATTCTTTATAAAAAATATTAGTCCGATTTTTGTTATCAATTGGAAATGAAGCTTCTACTTGCCGTCATATTCAGCGCTTTGCTAAGCTCATGTTTTAGCGCAACTTTAGTTAAATCTAATAAGATTTATACAGCAAAACGAAAGGAATTTCCCTATCATGTTGGATATACCGTTTATCATAACAAACCTGTGACTAAGTGGTGTGGAGGGGCCATTATTGGTGATCGTTGGATACTCACTTCTGCGTCTTGCTTAAATCACACTTCAGTGTAAATATTATATTTTGTTGACAAAAATTCAGATTATTTACCTTCAATTTCAGTGTTGGAGTTAATCTTTACCTTGGCATGTTGGATTATTATGCTGAATCTGAAATTGGACTTCAGAATATCTATCTTGAGTCAAAGCATTTTATTACACATGAAGACTTTCAACTTGAACCCTTAATTAATGATATCGCTTTAATACGTTTGCCAGTAAATCTACAATTCGACGAATATATTAATAGTATTCAACTACCCTCACTTAATAATACCAATCCTGACGTTTATGTGGGGCTAATGGCAACTACCTCCGGTTGGGGTGAAGATTGTAAGTCTCTAATTAACATTTACCAAATTTTTTATGCAATCACTAATCCAACTTCATCTAGGTGAAGATAAAGAAGATGTGAATAACCTGAACTACGTGTCCGCTCCTATTATATCCAATAAAGAATGTAAAGAAAAGTGGCACAAGGATAAGGAAGATCGTCAGTCTTTCTTTTCGTCCTCATATATATGCGCTGATAATTCCTATAAAAACATTAACTGCTATACCGACTACGGAAGTCCATTGGTTCTTAAAGATAAGAAGAAGGAATCAACTTTACTTGGTTTAGTCTCATTTGGCCAAGGTTGGACTGATTCGGTACCTGAACTGTATACTCGCGTATCAATGTATCTAAATTGGATTGATCAAAAAATGAAGCAGTTCCCATAAGAGAATTTATGTTAGTTATTGATTTAATATTTTATACATAAGTTATGAAGATTTGTGATAAAAATACAATTGTTATTTATAGAATGAACAATCTTGACTCATATTATACGCAAGCTATGTACAATATATGCCTATGACGTTTGTATGAATGTTTCCGATATGGTAAAATCCATGAAGTCTACAATTACATATATACATATGTATTTGTCATGATTCCCATGACAATATCAGTAAATTAAATCATGCTTTTGACCTGTACATAAAAACCAATTGCTGAGACTTTCAATCTGAATATTTGTTAGAGCTGAAGGCCTTAGTAGTCTTTTTTAGGGATCCGTACTCAAAGGGTGCTAACGCGACCCTATTAATAAGTTTCCGTCGTCCGTTCGTCCGTCCGACTCCGGCTCTATCTCATGAACCGTAATAGGTGGAGAGTTGAAATTTTCACAGAGTGTGTAATTCAATTGTGTGTAGAGCGACAAATACTAAAAATAAAATAAAGTTAAAAAAATAGAGAGCTCCCCATGCAAGAATTAATTAATTATTTTTTAATTTTTTTTTGTAGTATACTTTTATGCTATTGAATATTTCACTTTTGTGACAAAAACAAAAGCAAATTAATTTTACATAACTTCAGACAGAGGTACAAATTTGCATACATTGTGTTAAGTCTTGTGCGATGGTACGGAACCCTCCGTGTGCGAGTCCGACTCACACATGGTTGATTTTTCATATTTAGTAACCATTGCTTTTTACTTAACTTAGTTTTTTTTTATTGATTTGCATACATACAGACAGACAGACGGACATGGCTAGATCAACTCGTCGCTGATCAAGAATATATATATAATTTATGGGGTCTCCGAAGTCTCCTTCTATGTGTTACAAACTTCATGACAAACTTACAATATTATTTACTGCGTGAAGAGTATAAAAATAACATCATCAAATATTGGATCGATTTGTCACAACGGTTAGTAAAGTGAAAGCTTCACTTTCTGCAATAAATCAAATTGTAGGAAATGCCGCCGTCAGTCACTGTGGCAGTATACTATGTGGATTAGTAGGATGCCTCAAGATTTCATAATCTTGTGTTAAAAGCCGCTTGCTTCAAACCTTACTAAGGTTACCTTAGTACCAAAGGTCCGACCATTTATCGTTTCCACTTCTTATTGTACATAGAAGTGCAAAACTCGATATCATAAAGTAAAGATATAGATAAACTATAGCCCCGTGAAAGGGTAGAGGATAAAAGGTCACCAGTGAGCTAGTTGCAATTGTTTCTACAGTTGCTTTACTGAAATAGTTATCCGCGTAGAACCGAAAGATGGCTACTTATCAAAATTTAACGTCGAATTGGAATAGATGTAAAGTTGGGCGAACCCGTTGCTTTGTGATTACCATTACATATGTACATACTTTTACTGAAAATAATCTTAAAAGAAATGGCGTTTTCTTCATGAAAAGAGGCACACACAATGTCATGATCTCTGTTATAAAACTTTGTTATTTTTTATTTATTTTTTGGAGTGGAAGAGGATTTTGCTTTGCTTTGGTATAAATTTGCGACTTTAATAATAATAACCCATGAAAAAAATATTTTTTTTTCCTGACATTTAAGAATCTTAGAATGTAACCTTCTTTTTTGCTTTCCAGAAACATAACTTCTTTATTAAACGATGCCTGGATGGATGTTTTTTTCAATAACTTAAATTAAGATAGGATCTCGCTGATGTAGTCACATATGAAATTAAGAAGATTCGTTAACCTGTTCCATTCACGTGCCCTCCATTCGACTTTTTTCTTTTCTTTAATCGTTCCATTGACTGGATATTAAATGAAGCGGTGCCAATGTGCTTATATGGCCAACCTTCTAGGAAATGAAAATCAAATTTGTAAGATTGTATCGGCAATGAGACGGGTATGAATCGTTCGTCTAAAAACAAATTTCTAGCTATTAAGTGTCCCTAGTCATTTATAAATATATTTATCACCATTAAAATAAGCATAACTAATAATATTTGACTTCAATGCATTTACCACATATAGACACGAGTGATTCACATTAGACACCTGACGTAATGTACACATTACTATTGTTGAATATGCTGGGAAGTTCCGTTTACTCAAGATCGCAAATATTTGATATTACATTTACAAGAAAAGGTTTATATTGATTTGTGTAGTCCTTTGCAAATAGTTGTATAAGAAGCTGCAAGTAAATCTCTAAATTAAATTAATGGCCATAAGATTTAAAATGATAACTAACCGAAACATTTGTAAGCTTCCTAACAATATCGGCATCCATATTGGTAACAGCCATGTCCCAACTCACAGCTCTTAAACGACAACTGGCATTATGTAAATAAAATGGATTTGGGAAACACTCTATCTTAGTAGTCTTGTAAACGACATATGTCCTGCACTAGAAGTACATATATATATGTATAAATTCACTTAAAAAGTTAATAAATATGTATCAACAAATAATAACTATAGTAATATTTACATGCTCAATCATCAGGCAAGTAACAAATATTAACAAGAATGAATACATTTTGGAAAAACGTTTTTAATAAACTGTTATGAAAGCTGTAATTTCTATGATTTTTATTAATAATCATTATTTCTGCATCAATAAGAACAAATAAAGCGTAATAAATAACTCAATTTAAATTAATTTGGTGCAATTATAAAAATTAAATTCGCATTAAGGAAATTTATTTTTACACAACACATTTTGCTATCAGCGAACATCTCGTAAAAACAGTGATACGAGGATTGCTACTTATATTTCAGGACTATACGGCGGATGAGGCATCAATTCGATGATTTGACGGGTCAAAAATAACTTTATTTGATTCGATGTTTGGGAACTCGCATTGTCGTGATGAAGTTTAATTCGCCTCTTCTTCTGCTTTTTCGAAGACCCGTACAGTGAATTGCTTTTTTGTTTAGGGCTCATATACATAGATCCATGATTCGTCACCTGTGTAGATGTTATACACAGTCTTTGATTAACGTATTTTATCAACATTTCCTTGCACGTTTGTCAGATTATGAATATCTTATTGATGCTCGTCATAATAACGCTGTGAAATGTATTATAAATTTGTTATAAAGTTTTCAACACACAAAAGGAAACATCGAAGACCTCATAAAGTAAAATATATAATATTCTTCATCGGAGCGACGAGACGAGTTGATTCAACCATGTCCGTCTGTCTTTGTTTATGTATGCATTCTAGTTCCTCAGTTTTTGTGCTAGAGAGCTGAAATTTTGCACGAAGATTTACTATACGCAATACATTTGTAGGAATCAACCGTATCGGACCACTAGGGCGGGTACCTTCCATACAAATCCATATTCAAATTCATGTTCTTATTAGAAAACATTTTTTGGTGTTTATAATAATTATAAAACTCTTGGGCTAGTTGAGCTACAGAAAAGGCACACCACATTTAACCTTAGCATTGAAATAGAGGATATTTTGGAAGATTTTGGCATTGTGAAGAGCCAAAAAAAGCATTTGCATTTCTTAGTAACGTTGTCTAGCCCGAATGTATTTAAAACAATATAAGATTTAAAGAATTTTAGAAGATTATATATGCAGTGGTTTTAGAAGCGATAACATGTATTAAAGTAGCGCATGTAATTGTAGCATGGTTTATTAGCAAATTTGTTAGCAAAAAAGCATTTTAAATTTTATAAATAAAAAATGTAATAATATTTTGTGGGTTAATTTAGATGAAATAAAACCTATGTTGTGCAACAAATAAAGCTTCTTGTGTTTCAGTAATTTGATTTTGAATAGAATGAGTGGCTTTTTATTGATGCTTGCACAAATCAAAAACAAACAGACAAAATCTACGATATTGTTATGTGTGTATCCAGAGCTAGATGTAGCAACAAGATGAAATCCATCATTTACAATGTTGAGTAAACATCTCAAATTTCAAAGTCACCTTGAAGCTTCGGTGAATTTAACTTCCTCGAATTGTGGCGAAATCAAAAGCCTTGTAGATGTCCTGATGTTTTTCTTTACAGCGATGCAACTGAGCAGCTTTACATGGGCGTCTTTTATAAACTCTGGCTGAAGCTAAAATTAACAGTCAAAGCAATGAATAGTTCTCACAGCCTACAAAAAAAGGGAGGAAGACTTATTGAATAATGAAGTTGTCATTTCCACACTTTACTTTAACCCAAGAATGCTTAGATTTCTAATTCAGAACCCAATAAATCTGATGTATGCGAGGAGCCAATTAAAGAAACTTATGCAATAAATATGCACTCTTCGGAAAAATGGAATTATGTTTTGCAAGAAGCCATTTGTATGTGTATATTTTTTAATGTTATCACTTTTTGCAGAATGATTCAACAACTTCAACACAAATTTCGAAATTACCATACATTACCTTCTCAAGACGATAATACGCTTTTTTGTGACAGTAATACAAGTTCATTGTTAAATGAATTTTTAGATTCTATTCAAATGGCTTCAAGCCAAGAAGAATCAGATGATGATCGTGACGATGAAATGAGAAAGGCTATCAGTGAAATTAACAACTATCTGGATATTATGAAGTTTTGGGAAGATAAACAATTCAAATATCCATATTTATACCAATTGGCAACAGTTTTGCATAGCGTGTCTGCAACACAAGTCATTGTAGAGAGAACATTTTCTGCATTAAAATTAGTATTAACAGACTTAAGATGTATTTTATCCACTAATTCCATCCATAAACTACTTTTTGTAAAATTAAACCAAAAATAAATACCTAAATGTTTTTTTTCAAATTACCACAAATAAGTTTTATTTTCTGAGTAAAAAAATAAAATTTGAGAATAATGATTATTTTCTGAGCAAAAAATAAAACTCACAAATAAGTTTTATTTTCTAAGTAACAGAACAAAACTCACAAATTAGTTTTATTTTCTAAGTAACAGAATAAAACTCACAAATAATTCATAAAAATCAATTTTTTGAAATATAACTTATAACCGTTACGGTCCCTGCTACATTTGGCCTAGCGCCGCCACTGGAAGTCACATATAAATTTAGGGAGATTCGTTAACCTGTTCCATTCACGTGCCCTCCAATCGACTTTTTTCTCTTCTTTGATGGCGCCATTACCTGGATATTAAGTGAAGCGGTGCCAATGTGCTTATATGGCCAACCTTCTAGAAAATGAAGATCAAGTTTGTATGATTGTATCGGCAATGAGACGGGTATGAGTCGTTCGTCTAAATACAAATTTCTAGCGATTATGTGACCCTAGTCATTTATAATTATATTTATCACCATTAAAATAAGCATAACTAATAATATTTTATTTCAATGCATTTACCACATATGGACACGAGTGATTCACATTAGACACCTGACGTAATAGACGAATTACTATTGTTGAATATGCTGGGAAGTTCCGTTTACTCAAGATATCGCAAAAATTTGATGTTACATTTACAAGAAAAGGTTTATATTGATTTGTGTAGTCCTTTGCAAATAGTTGTATATGAAGCTGCAAGTAAATCTCTAAATTAAATTAATGGCCATAAGATTTAAAATGATAACTAACCGAAACATTTGTAAGCTTCCTAACAATATCGGCATCCATATCGGTAACAGCCATGTCCCAACTCACAGCTCTTAAACGACAACTGGCATTTTGTAAATAAAATGGATTTGGGAAACACTCTATCTTAGTAGTCTTGTAAACGACATATGTCCTGCACTAGAAGTACATATACATATGTATAAATTCATTTATAAAGTTAATAAATATGTAACAAAAAATAATAACTATAGTAATATTTACATGTTTAATCATCAGGCAAGTAACAAATATTAACAAGAATGAATACATTTAGGAAAAACGTTTTAAATAAACTGTTATGAAATCTGTAATTTCTATGATTTTTATTAAGAATCATTGTTTCCGCATCAATAAGAACAAATAAAGCGTAATAAAGTACCCAATTTAAATTAATTTGGTGCAATTATGAAAAGCAAATTCACATCACCACACATTATGCTATCAGCGAACATCTCGTAAAAACAGTGATACGAGGGTTGCTACTTATATTTCACGACTGTACGGCGGATGACCCATCAATTTGATGATTTGACGGTTCAAAAATTCCTTTGTTTGATTCGATGTTTGGGAACTCGCATTGTCGTGATGAAGATTGATTCGCCTCTTCTTCTGTTTTTTTCGGATTTCTCCGATATCTTCTGGCAAACAAATGGTCGTGTATTTGGCTCGTCTTCGAAGACCCATACAGTGGATTGCTTTTTTGTTTAGGGCTCATATACATAGATCACCTGTGTAGATGTTATATACATCCTTTGATGCACCTTGAACCTATTTTATCAACATTTCCTTGCACGTTTGTCAGATTATGTGGGATCCAACGCAAACAAATTTTTTTTACGGCCAAATGATCATGTAATATCTTATTGATGTTCGTCATAATAAAGCCGTAAATTGTGTTATAAGTTTGTCATAAAGTTTTCAACACACAAAAGGAAACATCGAAGACCTCATAAAGTAAAGTATATAATATTCTTGATCACAGCGACGAGACGAGTTGATTTAGCCATGTCCGTCTGTCCGTGTTTATTTATGCAATCTAGTTCCTTAGTTTTTGTGCTAGAGAGCTGAAATTTTGCACGAAGATTTACTATACGCAATACATTTGTCGGAATCAACCGAATCGGATCACTAGGGCGGGTATCTCCCATACAAAGAAATATCCTTATTAGAAAACCTTTTTTGGTGTTTGAACTATGACGTAAAATATGCTTACTATAAGTGTGCGACCTATATCCACCAACCATGTAAATTTCACGACCTTCGGACCACTTGGAGTGGTACCTTCCGTACCAAACATGAGCTTAGAACACTATTTAGAAGATATAATAGGTGCGTGAAGAGTACTTCGACTTTGGCATAGGAACGTAACCTCTGTGTTAAACGAAGCCTGGATGGATGTTTCTTTTATTAATTAAGATAGGATCTTACTGGTGGGTCACCTTAGGAGCCCTCGAAAAAAAAAATGTAACAATATTATTAAAAGTTTTGTTATTCGTACGTATAGAGTCGGAGAGTGGTCTGGAGTTTGATGTTGATGATGATGTTAATCATCGACTGTTTATTTTTATCTTTTGTCCGTTATCCAACAGGTAAAAATAACATTAATAAATAAAGAAAGTCTGTAATTCGTCAAAAGTTATTTATCATCCATGTCCCATGAAATAATATGTAGATGCAAATGTCAGTTCTCTCCATTAAAGCGGTAAAGCTTAAAAAAATTCAGTGAGGCTAAAAGCCAACAAAAGTGTTTATTATACTCTTCCCATACAAACCCCATTTTAAATTAATGTTCTTATTAGAAAAAGTTTTTTGTTTTTTGACTTATTGAACTGAAATTTGGACACTATCCAAAGACAATATGAAAGTTTCTGACCCATATCCACAAACCATGAAAATTTCAAGACCCTGAGACCACTAGGAGGGGTACCCCCCACACAAACCGGGATCCAAATGAAAGTTCTTATTAGATTTTTTTTTTTTGTACTATCCACTTAAAATTTGGACACTATAAGTGTCTGACCCATAATCTTATAAATTTCAAGACCCTCGGACCACTAGCTTTTAAGTTGTAGTTGTAGTATACTTTTAGGCTGTTAAATATCCACATAATTTAATATTTTGAGCAAAAAATTTGTACGATGGTACGGAACCCTCCGTGTGCGAGTCCGACTCACACTTGGCTGATTTTTTATTTTTTATGCCGTGTATAATATATTGCATTACTACCGATAATGGGCACAATATGATTAAACCTGTGGAGCTCCTCAGAATTGGAAAATATTTTGTGGGCCTCGATAATGAACAACTTGATGAAGAAGAACTGTTAAGAAACATAAAAACAAATTCAATCACGTCCATTAAATGCGCCGCTCACACACTGCAACTTGCAGTCAAGGACTTCTTACAAGAGATTGAATCAAATAGTAAAAAAATAGTAAAAAATTTAAGAGCTCCTTGTAAATGTCCTGATGCCTTTCTTTACAGCGATGCAACTGAGCAGCTTTACATGTGCGACTTTTATAAACTCTGGCTGAAGCTAAAATTAACAGTCAAAGCAATGAAGTTGTCATTTCCACACTTTATTTAAACCCAAGAATGCTTAGATTTCTAATTCAGAACCCAATAAATCTGATGTATGCGAGGAGCCAATTAAAGAAACTTATGCAACAAATATGCACTCTTCGGAAAAACGGAATTATGGTTTGCAAGAAGCCATTTGTATGTGTATATTTTTTAATGTTATCACTTTTTGCAGAATGATTCAACAACTTCAACACAAATTTCGAAATTACCATACATTACCTTCTCAAGACGATAATACGCTTTTTTGTGACGGGAATACAAGTTCATAGTTAAATGAATCTTTTGATTCTATTCAAGTAGCTTCAAGCCAAGAAGAATCAGATGATGATCGTGACGATGAAATGAGAAAGGCTATCAGTGAAATTAACAACTATCTGGATATTATGAAGTTTTGGGAAGATAAACAATTCAAATATCCATATTTATACCAATTGGCAACAGTTTTGCATAGCGTGTCTGCAACACAAGTCAGTGTAGAGAGAACATTTTCTGCATTAAAATTAGTATTAACAGACTTAAGATGTATTTTATCCACTAATTCCATCCATAAACTACTTTTTGTAAAATTAAACCAAAAATAAATACCTAAATGTTTTTTTTCAAATTACCACAAATAAGTTTTATTTTCTGAGTAAAAAAATAAAATTTGAGAATAATGATTATTTTCTGAGCAAAAAATAAAACTCACAAATAAGTTTTATTTTCTAAGTAACAGAACAAAACTCACAAATTAGTTTTATTTTCTAAGTAACAGAATAAAACTCACAAATAATTCATAAAAATCAATTTTTTGAAATATAACTTATAACCGTTACGGTCCCTGCTACATTTGGCCTAGCGCCGCCACTGGAAGTCACATATAAATTTAGGGAGATTCGTTAACCTGTTCCATTCACGTGCTCTCCAATCGACTTTTTTCTCTTCTTTGATGGCTCCATTGTCTGGATATTAAGTGAAGCGGTGCCAATGTGCTTATATGGCCAACCTTCTAGAAAATGAAGATCAAGTTTGTATGATTGTATCGGCAATGAGACGGGCATGAGTCGTTCGTTTAAATACAAATTTCTAGCCATTATGTGAACATAGTCATTTATAAACATATTTATCACCATTAAAATAAGCATAGCTGATAATATTTTATTTCAATGCACTTACCACATATGGACACGAGTGATTCACATTAGACACCTGACGTAATAGACTATTTACTATTGTTGAATATGCTGGGAAGTTCCGTTTACTCAAGTTAAATCAAAAATTTGATGTTACATTTACAAGAAAAGGTTTATATTGATTTACAAATAGTTGTATATATATGAAGCTGCAATTAAAAATTTAATGAATTTAAAATTTTCTAAATGTAGTACATATCTATTTTAAAAGATCAAGAACAAAATTTAAATTACGTCGTTTTTTTTCTAAACATTTGCTAAATCATAATTTATCCAAAAATAAAGTACTCGTTTTTTATAAATTTTTTAAAACGATTTGGTAATTAATAAGTTTTAAATGGCAGATGGATTTTAAATAAACATATGTGAAATCTTTACATCTATACATACATACATATGATAAAATCATATACGTTGTCTGTCCATTTTCCATGTAAAGCTTAGAGACATATTTTAAAATCAATCTATTAGTCTCTATCAAACATTTATTTTTGAATTTTGAATCTCCAACAAAATAAAATAAATATCGGCCTTTCTATCATTCCCGGGCCGGGCCGGGTGCCCTTGCCTTTAATATAATTTTCGATATATGGATATATAGTTGATAAAACTACATATAATGATGATTTAATTTTGGATTCTAAGCCAGATTAAGCATTTTGGGAATTAAAAGTTATTGTAATTTATTTATTTCGATTGATAATAATAAATATCGTGTTCACACTCTTAAAATACTTTCATTCAAATTTACAAACATTTGCAAATCTAATAAAGAAGGTCCACATACAAAAGCTGTCCCCTTTATGATATTTACATCTGATCAGCCGATCCAGTTTTAGGAAAGTTAAAATATAAAAAAAAGTTCTATTTACGAAAACTCTGTTTTACTACTTAGACATTTTGTGGTATATATATATTTATTAACCCGATCGACTACATTCTACTACTTATCAAGTTAATAGTTAGAATAGCAAGGAGAATTTGTAAAAGTTCATATTTAATTGACATAGAAAGATGGCCAAAAATAGATCTTAGGATTAAATATGGGGTTTCAAACATCAAGATAATACTCTATAATACAATAAACGCTATGTGTTTTATTAACTTAGGATTCCACAATTGTATCCACATATTTATGAAGATTTCTATTTAATTTACCATTGACCATTCCATTGACTGGTCATAAAGTATTACGATTCCTACGTTCTTGTATGGCGAACAATATAGAAAACTAAAAGTAAACTTGTACACTTGGATGAGCAGGGTAATGGGTGTGTTCATCTACATATAAATGTCTAGTTACTACTTATAATCAGTACCAGCACAAATGGACATGAGTGATTCATATTAAGCACAGAATGATCGATCGTTACGATTTTTGCATACGTTTGAAAGTTCCCTTTAGTTTGTAATGAAAAAAATAAAAAATAAATTGGGCTCAACATTTTGAACAGATTCCTTAAGACCCCAGCTTTGAATAAAGAGCCCAAGATCTCATCTTTTGTGACTACTTGGAAGATTAGGCTTGGGAGAAATATACATATATAAATCAGATCAGTTTACTAAAGGAGGCATTACGTGAAAAAATGCAACTAAAATTAGTTCATTGGAGGAAGAAGTTATAATAAATATTGTGCCCACACTCTTAAAGCAAGTTTCAGTACAGTTTAGCAAATGAAGAATTTACCAATGTACAATATATTGTTATTATTACAGCAGTGTAATTCGTTGCTTGTGTTAAAAGTTATACTGATTTGAATATGAGTAAAATATCTGAAGAAATACGCTATGTGATGCTTTTTTAATATAAAAAAGGGAAAAACATGCAAAAACATGTCGACAAATTTTTGCAGTTTAAGGTGAGAATGCTGTGAGCGAACGCCGGACCCAGGAGTGGTTTGCTCGATCCCATTCTGGAACTTTGATGTAAAAGATGCACCTTGCAATGGTCGGCCTGTCACAGAACTAGTCGATGGAATTTTGCAACTGATGGAGCAAGACCGGCACGGAAGCTGTCAGGAGATAGCGGAGGCATTAAACATCAACCATATGATAGTTTTGAATCATATAAAATGATCAAGCTACTCAAAGAAGCTCGATGTTTGGGTGCCACATGAATTAACTCAAAGAAATTGATCGAATTAACCATCAGTGAAACGCTGCTGAAACGTAACGAAATGGAATCACTTTTGAAGCGAATCATTACGGGCGATGGAAAATGGATTAAATATGAGAATATCTAACGCAAGCGATCATGGGCAAAGGCCGGTGAGCTTTCACAAACGACCTCAAAGCCTGGATTGGCGGCAAACAAGGTTATGTTGAGTGGGATTGGAAGGGAATTGTCTATTATGAGCTGCTACAACGTCCTCTACTATGCACAAATCGACCGTTTGAATGAAGCATTCAAGAAAGAGCGACCAGAATTGGCCAACAGAAATGGAGTTGTCTTCCATCATGACAATGTTAGGCCACACACATCTTTGATAACTCGGAACAAATTGTTGTTACCATAAGTGAGCGACATGAGTACCAACATAACACCAAAAAAAAAAAAAAAAAATCGAAAATAGAACATAGAACATACGTAGCCATCGTAAATTCAAAACAAACCTCGTTTACACGTATACCTTTTTCAATAAAATTAAATTAAATAATCTGTACTATTCATATTAATTTTCACAAGTTGTATATTCATTTACTATTGTAATGTGGAAACTTTTATTGTCCTGTTATTATCCAGTTGCATTCACGCGCATTCCTTTTGATCTTATATTCCGCTTTAATTGTTCCATGGATTGGATATAAAGTATTACGGAGCCAATGTCCTTATATGGCCAACCTTCTAGAAAATGAAAAACAACCTTGTACACTTGTAACGGTGGTGAGATGGGCACAAACCGTTCATTTAGATATAAATTTCTAGCACTTAGATGACCCTAAGTTCATAAATATGATTATCATTGATTGTATTTTTATTTTTTTATATTTACCACAAATGGACATGAATGATTTACATTAGTAAACACACCCAACATGCGCGTTACGATTGTCGTATATGTTTCAAAGTTACGCTTACTTAAGGTATAACAAAGATTTGCAGTTACATTCACAAGAAATGGTCTATATTGATTAGTATAGTCCTTTGCAAAGATTTGCAAATGAAGCTGATGTATAAAAGATAAAAAATATAAAAATATTAGTATGTATATTGACAGCCATAAGAATGAAATGGGAACTAACCGAAACATTTGCAATTTTTCCAACAATTTCGCAATCCATATTGCTAACAGCCTTTTGCCAATTGACAGCTCTTAAACTACAACTGGCATTTTTTATATAAGCTGAATTTGGCAGACATTCCATTTTAATGGTCTTATATACGATGTAAGCAGAGGACTATTTGCAATATAATATAGAAAAAACCAGTAAAGAAATGCTAAATTTGGCTATGCCAAAATTATAATTGTCTTCAACGCCCTCCTGGTGGTCCGAGGGTCTTGAAATTAATATGGTTGGTGGATATGGGTCAGACACTTATAGTGTCTAAAATTCAAGACGATAGTAATAAGAAATTTAATTTGGCTGATTCCGACAATTGTACTGCGTATGGTAAAAAATTTCAGCTCTCTAGCTGAAACACTGAGGGACTAGTTTACAGACATACAGACGGACGAATAGACGGATAGCCAGACGGACATGGCTAGATCAACTCGTCTCGTCGTGCTGATCTAGAATATATATACTATATGGGGTCTCCGATGTCTCCTTCTGTATGTTACAAACTTCATGACAAACTTATAATACTATTCACTGCGTTAAGAGTATAAATTTGAGAATAATGTTATTTCTACGTACTTGTTTGATTATAAGTCCCAAAAGCAATATGAACTGAATAGTACACATTTTAAATGAAACTAAATCGATTCTCCGAACGTCCACATAAATAACATAAATAATTTGCTGATGATAGATTTAAAATGAATATAACATTTTGTATTGCCCTACAGTTCAGAAATAAATGATTTTTTCTTATTGCAAATCAGTTTAGAAATGAAATTCGAATACCAATTGCTATATAGAGCAGAAAGAGAAGACTAACTTTGTCTATACCGAGGTTGTAATAGTCTTCACGCGCCTTCTAGTGGTCCAAGGGTTTTGAAATTTACATGGTTGCTGGATATGGGTCGGAGACTTATAATGTCGATAGCACAAAAAACAAAATTTCTAACAAGAATAAGAATTTGGAACCATGATTGTATGTCATTTCAGCTCTCTAGCTCAAAAACTGAGAAACTAGTTTCCATACATACAGACAGACAGATGAACATGGCTAGATTAACTCGTCTCGTCGTGCTGATCAAGAATATATGTATATACTTTATGGGGTCTCCAATGTCTCATTCTATATGCTACAAACTTCATGACAAACTTGCTATAATACTTTACTGCGTAAAGAGTTTATACGAGTATATAAAAATTTATGTTAGGCCACCGATATGACAAATAAATAGCTTATAGATCTCAATTTTCTTGTACATATAAATAAATAATAATTTCTTATGTTAAGTTTATGTGAAAGGGATGAATTGTTCTGTGAAAACAAGGCAGTCGTAATGTTTTTCATTTTATTACTGTTTATAATGACTTTGTTGTTTTTTTTTTTTGTTCTTTTAATTTCATTGTTATTTCATTATTTTTTTAATGATTTCATTACTAAGAGGTTTATAATTACATATAAGTATTAATAATAAATTTGTTGTATGTAATGTAATGTAATGTAATGTAATGTAATGTAATGTAATGTAATGTAATGTAATGTAATGTAATGTAATGTAATGTAATGTAATGTAATGTAATGTAATGTAATGTAATGTAATGTAATGTAATGTAATGTAATGTAATGTAATGTAATGTAATGTAATGTAATGTAATGTAATGTAATGTAATGTAATGTAATGTAATGTAATGTAATGTAATGTAATGTAATGTAATGTAATGTAATGTAATGTAATGTAATGTAATGTAATGTAATGTAATGTAATGTAATGTAATGTAATGTAATGTAATGTAATGTAATGTAATGTAATGTAATGTAATGTAATGTAATGTAATGTAATGTAATGTAATGTAATGTAATGTAATGTAATGTAATGTAATGTAATGTAATGTAATGTAATGTAATGTAATGTAATGTAATGTAATGTAATGTAATGTAATGTAATGTAATGTAATGTAATGTAATGTAATGTAATGTATCATAAATCGGATTTCCATGGGAATGATAGAAAGAATCACAATTGATAATATTGTATATGAAGTCGTTTTTAAACAAATCCCACAAGTAATGCAAAATTAGTTCGCGGCACACAAATCTTAAAACAAGATATTCATACAAAAATTCCTCGAAAAATATTTTGTTTTGTCACTTGTTCATTTTGTTATACCGCCCTGAGCTACTTAGTTCGTCAATGCCGAGACAGTCAACGTCTATTGCTGTACACAAGATCATTTTTCGAAAGTGTTCTCCAAATAAGTAGTTACTTAATCCTTCAATCGTCCGTATATAAGCTAAGCCTTCAAGTTTAAACAAGTTCCTATGTTTTATACTTAGAAAACTAAAATTTTTCAAAGTTTTATATTATTTTTGATACTTTTTTTTTTTTGTCATACCTGAAACCCTCAAAGAACGAGTTACTGTCATAATGTTATAGTTACATCTTTCAATTTCAGTTTAAGTGGGTTATTCATAGAATATTTTTGTAGTTAAAAGATTGTTTCGTGTTTATTTATCTATTATAATAAGTAATTTTATAAATAAGTGTAAACATATTAACACATATATTTTTCACGATTAATAAAATGCAACAAATTTGTATAAGTAATTGGCATAACGATTTGAGCGATATGCTTCCAAAACACACACCTATTAAGTACATAGTGATAAAAATTACAAACTGTAAGTAACATATGTATAAGTATGATCGACATTAGACGTGTTTTATATCTCATTAAGATGTACTTATTATATATTAGCTATTTTTAATTATGCGCACAAATCTTCGACAGACTCGCCTTGTAGAAGAAGACGTTGCTCTTTGGTTTTCTTTGATGTAACCTTGGTCTTGCTACGGCGATTGACCACACCATCCTCCTCGTCCATCATACGCAATATGGTGGTCTATATAGTAAAATACAAAAAAACAATAAATGACAATGTCATACAAATATATATTCCATTATTGATCATTAAAACGAACCTGATCGGAGCAATCCAATGGAGCCACTGAAATATCCCGAACCGCTCGAAATTTACCCACATTGTTGAGATGTTCATTCTCCAAACGAAAATAATTCCAAATAAAGCGGCGAAATACTTCAAGGGGACTGAGAATGGTGACCATTACATCACTACCAATATAACCAGCTTCAATGAGACTCATTGAAACAGTCCAGCCAAAGCGCAATATTAAATCTTCAACTATGCCAAAGTAATAAAACCACTACGCAACAACCAAAATTCAATACAAAGTATTGTATGAAAATATTGACGATATTGATTGATTGCGGGATGAACTTACCGTTGAAGAATAAACAATTTCCTCACGTAAAAACCGATTATCACCTGCTTTCGAGTCGAAGAGTCCCCAATCCATTTTGATATCCCAAGTATACGCATAGCACGAACTAACAATAGCAGCCACAATCCAACAGTAAAACCAGGGGTTATCTTTGGAGTGAGCATAATCAACTGAAAAGTTTTAGACGCTTTGATATCGTCGTAATCACCACTAATAATGTTGAATACTTACTGTTTGTAGTTTGATATTTGTAAGCGAATATAACCACGAAGAAAGATGTTGCATATTTAGCGGCATTAACCAGATGAGGAAAAGCCTCTTTTGTGTCACGGTATCGACGTATACACTGGGCGAACCGGAAGTAAGCCGGCATTATTGCAACCATAGGTCGCACAATAGAGATATCCTCGATGCAAAATGTTCCATCTTTGCCAAAATCATAACATCATCTTACAATATTATAAACAGTTTTGATACGACTTACCTCTGCCTGATTTGTGCCATGTTGGATTGCGTCCAAAGAAGCAAATTACAAATGGTATGTCGAGGAAAGCTGGTACAATACTATTCAATTGATCTGCCAACCAGAAATCGGCAAAGTTCACGAAGAAGAATGGTGCCATAATGACGCGAGAAAGGATGCGAATGGCCCAATATCGTGCTTCGTGGTGAAATGTCCTGGTTGGATTAAGTAAGAAAGCCGCCATCAAAATGTAGAGGAAAATAGGAGCCGAATATTGCGGAAGTCCCAGTGGATCACTAAAGATGTAACACAGCACACAGATTGCCCATATTACACCAAAGACCGATGCTATTTCCATAATATTCTGTTCGGACAAATGATTCCGTGGATCCAACTCGAAGATCAGGACATGATTAACGCCGGATGAACGCCAGCCATAAACATTTACGCCCCACAAAAACAAGCACTCGGTTATTAAGAACGGGCCCCGGAACATTCTCAAACCAATGCGCCAATCCTCACCAAAGCCATAAAATAAAGCCGAGATCACAACCGTGATAAATAGCACTACGAATGCGCCTGAAAATAAACCCACCTTAAAAGTTGTCCAGGGACTTTGTTGCTCGCCGAGCGGTGGTACACGTAAACGTTTCATAGCGCGTTGCCGATCACCCCCTTCAATCTCATTGGTTACAGCTGCTTCGGTTTCTTGGATCAGACGATCGATGTCCTTGTTTACATAAAAATGTGCCACCTCTACATGATCAGTACGCCATTTGGCACCGTAGTCAACACACAACAATTTGTCGTGTTTCTTAAGAATCTTACGGAAACCCGTAAAGTTAAGATTTTGATAATTTTGCAGCAAGATCAAACCTAAATAAAATTCACTGAATGCCAATTTAAGATCCTGTAATTTGCGCGCAGGCACATTCTTTTTGCCGAGGGGAGTACGAGCCTTCCAAGCAGGTTGCTTCTTAACATGTCCCATTTCCAGCGCTTCAGTCAACTCACTGCGTAGATTGCCAAACTTACGGGTTGCCTCTGCCATTTTCTCAGAGTAGAATGTGTTGATTTTGGCCAATTCCTTATCGCAGTAATGCAAAAATTCTTCATCGAATTTAGCGAAATAACGTGTCAAGACTTCACGATCGACCAGTTCTGCCGACGGTGCTTGTTCGACAGCGGCATAAAGCATGGCTTTCATTTCCTGCACGGCGTTTTAAATGAGAAATATAATTTAGTGAAATGTAAAAATATTCATCATACGCATTATTTTTGACAGACTGTAGCTACTTATACTTGTACTGAAATTTCCCGTTTGATGTTTTTTTTTTTTCCTTTCTCAAAACATATTCATCCATCATCTGCCTTTGTTTACGTTTGATACTAGCAAAACAAACACTGTGAAAGTAGCAAGTAGCAGGAGTAAAGCGCATGCGCCAAAATTGGCGCCTAAAAAAGCTTTTCTCGTTTGACATTTGGCAGTGTCTTCCATGTGACGTCAGAGCACCAGTTGACAGCCAATGTCAGATAGAGAAACATACGATATATTTTAACATACGTATGTATGTATGCATGTACAAGTGTGTGAGTGAGCGATACACATTTTCCTACGCTCTTCACTTGCACAATTGTTTTTTCCAAAACAATTTTTCCTGCTTTACCTCATAGTTGATATATTGTTTCCTCCATTCTGGAGTTATGTGTGCCGTCAAATGCTCGGCAAACTTCATAATTGCATCAGCAGTTGCACGCAAAAATCCGTCGAAAATGTGTAGTCTCTGACTTGTGTATGTTCCGTCCGAGTCGCTCTATCAACTGCAAAACTCTCACATTTTCTGGCAGTAATCAATTTGTACGTGTTACACTTTCGGAGGAACAAAAAGAACTGGCAAATTGTCTATGTGATGCACAGATGTATACCACACACAGATGTGAGGCAGCTCGCTCCTAAGTGTATACACAAACCGTGACATGGAAATTCATCTAATAAATCGTTTTTACATTGTCCGGCAGAGGGTTTGTCCAATTTAAATACATATTTGTCATTGCATTTTGCTTGAGCTTTATTTTCTGATCGATTTTCTAACAGAACTGTAAGTTTAAAGATTAAGAATTTTGTCTCATGCCGCTCAACTCAGCACTCCTCTCATGATCCTTGTTTCGTATCGTGCGCAAAATTAACTTAACTGATCACTGATAAATCATAAATACAATTATCTATAATCTGTAACATATTCTAAAACATGCCTTCATTATCTATATTAATTGAGAATAAACTCTAAAATAACTCATACTCCAAGCCCCTGGAACAAATAACAGTCATATATACTATCTTCCAAACTGAAGTATTTATTCACAATTTGCAAAATTAAAACATACAAATTTCATTGCATTGCATATTGGTAGGAGAATAGTTGTTTTACTTTTTTTAAGAGGATTATGAATTATATTTAGATCCACTACTTCATTAAGATTGTGTGGAGTTTTTACTGCTGTCGTTGTTGATGTTGGCCAAGTATATTCAATTTTAAGCCACGCTTCATTTCTGCCGCTTCACGAAGACCAATTTGATAAATCTCATCTTTTAGGTCTTCGATTTTTTCAACCAGTTGTTCTGGTGACAACATACTGAGTTCTATATAAAGATTAAATCAAATTCATTTGAAGTTTTAACAAAATTTTAGCTAAACTAATAAATGCTTACCCATCATTCTCTGTTCTTGCAACTCGGCAAATTCTTCAGTACAATCTTCTAATTCATCGATCGAGCCTAAAATACCCTCAACTGTATTTTCTATAAAAAAAAAAAACAATAAAATAATTGTCTTCATCAATTGTGAAAATTCTAAAAAATATTAATTTTTCTATTACCGGTTTCAGGCCACTGATCTGGTGAACGCGCCAATTGTTCCATTGATAGCAAAAAACTGGTATCAATGTAATCTCCATCAGTATCCTGGTTGTTTACTGATGGATTCTTATTTTCATTTTCAGCATTTCTACGGCATCCACTCATGATTGATGACGTCTGTTAATTATTAAAAAATATTTATCGAAAAAAGCGGTAGAAGTCGAATGGTTATCTATAATTTAAATGAAAGGTTACGCTCTTCCTGGTGCAGACAAGTGAGCTATTTTGCGCAAAGCATCGAATTCCCATGATTCCGTCAATAAAATTTTAAAATAATAAAGGTGTCTATGCGAACAAAAGTAATGTCTGACACTTATAAGAGTCCAAATTTTAAGTCGATAGTACAAAAAATAAAAAGAAAATCTAATAAGAACATAAATTTGCATGTGGATTTGTATGTGAGGTACCCCCTAGTGGTCCGATTAGGCTGATTCCGACAAATGTACTTCTCTTCGCTAAACCAACTCGCCTCATCACACTGATCAAGAATACATATACTTTATGGGGTATCCGATGTCTACTTCTCTGTGTTACAAACTTCAGGACAAACTTTTATACTATTCCCGCAGTCACAAGATATGAATATATTGAGTACTAGCATCTATGGCTATTGGCTTCGGAGGATAATAAGAAATTTACATGAGTTTAGTACAATACTTAATAATCCATTATTAAAATTATTCAATGTACTCAAAACCAAAACAAAAAGCAGCTGACTGAAAAAAAAGCAGTGTAAACACCTGCTTAAAAAACAAAAAATTTTATGCAGTGTAAAATGACTATTAATTAACTTTCATATAAAAAAAAAAAAATTAATTTACATACATTACAGGCAAAATGGAATAATCAAGTGAAACAAAATAATATACGCCATTTTAAAGATTTTTTTTTTCAACTTGAATGTCTGTAGATGTTAAGCTGGGCATCAGCACAATAAATTTTTATACAAAAACAGGAAGAAGCAACAATTTGAGTAAAATCAAAACGTTTTGATTTTCCACAATTTTTTGTACAAACTAACAAATGCGCCATCTACACAACAAATTTTATTCAAATTGCTTCTTCTTCCTGTTTTGTACAAAAGTTTGTCGTGTGGATGCCCAGGGGCGTACGCAGACAATTTTTCAATCTTGCAATTTTTATTCATATTTCGGGGGGGTTTGAACCCCTAACCCCTCCGTACGCCCCTGTGGATACCCAATTTTAGACACATTTATTTTGTTTTGTTTAAAAGCTAAATAAATGTAGAAAAAAAAAATGAACAATAATAATTATAATTGATAGATAAATCTAAATTCATTTCATTAAAAAATTATTCGAACTACTCTACTCCATAGAACGCAGATTTTTATTTTCTAAAAATAAAAATGGTCGCCAAAGGCTAGTGAAAGCGGTCATGATTAAATAATAAAAAAGCGCATTAAAGTTAGTGACTTTTGTCTTTTGCAATACAATAAGGGTTCAATCCTTAATCTCTACTTAATGAGGGAAATAATTAAGTAATTTAATTATGAAATTATGAAAATTAATATGAGAGTTATGTATACAATTTTTTTTTTTGTAGAGGACACTATACCGTGGAATTTTTTATTGTATTTATTAACACATGCTTTCTCTCCTTCTTATACATATTTGTTGTACATATTTAATAATCTCTCAATAAGTTTTACATCAAAATAGCAATAGCAAAAAAGAAAATTGTTTTTTGTACATACCAAAAAATTTTAGTTATCAAATCTTATTATGGCTTTTTTTTTTTTGTTTTGTTTAATGTGTATCGTATGATATATTTCCACAAAAATGCAACTAAATAAACAAAATGTAAGGAACACAAAAAATTATTGTTCAATTAATTTTTTTTAATATTAACACGTATTTTATAATATTTATGACATTCACCTAAATGTTTTTTCCAACAAAATGCCGAAGTGCAATACGCTAAGCTCAACTGAGAAAAATCACGTACATAAACTGAAAACAGTTAGGAAGTGTTGCCACTCCATAGATATGACGAAAGCGACATCTACACAACATGTAGAGAGTAGTTCGCTATTTAAAACTCACGGTGTTGCTATACTGTTTTTCACAGATTTTGTATATATGGCAACACTATTTTGCCAGCCCTGTAAAATTAGCGACAAGAAGTAGCGAGTATTTCAACAATTGCTAGAAAAAATGCATTTAAAATTTACAAAATGTAAGTGATTTAAAAGAATAAATATTTAATTTAAGTTAACCTTTTGCTAATTTCTTGTTTTATTTGATAAAAACTGTGTTGTACATTAATAAAAATTAAAGTTTCGTTCAGTAAAAAGAAAAACGGTTTGCGTGTGTATGCGTGCGTGTGTGTGTAAAGATAAAATGCGTTCATAAACTACCCAAGCTCATATCAGTTGAGATTTGTTTGTTTACAATGAAAAGAAGAATCTTCGTAGCCGACATTCAACAGATTTGATAAGATGAATGATGCCGCCCTCTCAAAATACTACTATGGCAGTGATTACCAGGTGAGTGGAAAATACTTTTAGTACTTGAAATGTTGTAACTTCACAAATAATAATAATAATGATAATAATAAAAAAAAAAAAAAAAAAACAATTTCGAATATCGAATAGCATGCAGAACTCTCCACGCCCATACACTCGTGGGAGCATGATACTACATCTAACATGGGAGGAAGTTACGTGAACAGCAACTGCGTCGGCGGTAGTTTTTTAGAGGACGAGCAAACATTTTTTCATAACAACATGGTGCAAACGCAGCTAACGCAGCCAATGCAGCATGAACTTTTGGGTCAAGATCAGTTGTTGGAACCAGAGATTTTTAAAGAATCAACTACATGCCTTGACACTTCGATACCTTCGTCCAATACACTAAGCGACATTCCATTTGTTCAGATACACACCACGAATTTAGATCCTCCAGACAAAAGTTACCATAATGTTTTCCGACGCAAAGCGGAACCAATTAAGGCTGAACCTATTAAATCGGAGTCTACAGATTCAGGCAAAGAACGCATTAATTCAACACCTACGCCGCCGGCACGTAATTCCACATATGCAAGCATAGAAGGCAATGTCAATATTGAAGTGAACAAGAGTAACCATGCGGCAACTCCTCAATCAATGCCGCCGAACATGCACAAGTGTTCAGCGTGTCCGTTTATAAGTCTTTATCAGGATTGTTTAGCAACTCATGTAGCAAATGTACATGCAGGGGGTGTTGTGGAGAATTTTCGTCCAAGAATCCTTTGTCCAGGCAAGTAAAAATATAATAAGTACATACAAAGATAAAATATTATTAACAAATTTTTTGTTTTAGGATGTGAAAATATATTTTATAGTTTAAATTCTTTTGATTTACATTTACGTGAAGACCATTTGATGGTCCCTGATGAAGCGTCTTCCATATTTTATAATTTACAAAACGAACAAAATTTTGCTGAATCAAATGCTCCTGCCCAGACAGGTGCATGTGTAGATGCAGCGACAAAGACTAATGGCAGAATTTTTATCAAAAATGTCAATTGCCTCAGAGCACCACAGGGAGGAGTAGGAGAGGTAGGAGGATCTGGAAATGGTTGTACTAGTGAGCAACAAACCGATATAAATTTGGAAGAGTTTATCGATGAGTCAAACAATAATAACAATGTGCTTAGCTTAAATGACCCAATTGAATTGAGTGATTCACCATCGTTGTATCAAAAACAAACAATATCTATTAAAAGTGTTGATGTCCTACGCGAACCAGGCCTCGGCCAACATAGGCCAACATATTCCAATTATTCACAAACAGACTCTGCCAACATCAACAACGGTAGTAACAATAACCACAATAATAATAATATTTGTGGCGAAAATAACATCAACAAAAATTACAATGACGAGCAGCAGCCACCAAATGAAACTTTGGAAATGGAAAATATTGAAAGACCCAGACGACCGAAAATCTATATAAAAAATGTTGATATTCTAAAAGAGCCAATGCTGTTTCCTCGTAATCTGAATGTGACAAACATACAGAATATGAACTTCAATTTCGGTACCCAGAATATTGTCTCAGGCTCATTTCAAAATAATAATTCCTGTGTCGATATGCTAACACCAACGACAAATAATGGATTCGAAAACAACTGTCAACTGCAAACTATGGCCAATGTACGTTCCGAGCCTTATCTATATGATAATACCATGGTAATCAATCGCAGCGGGACCAATACAAATATCAATGGCGCAGATTATATAGAAACTTATGTGAATACATCACCGAACACAATCATCACTAATCACAATTTTACCTTGGACAATACTCGATTTGTCGATGACTTGGATATTGGTTATAACTACACAAATACAGCAACGGTTGTCACAGAACCCACACCGCCGCCGCTGCCAATGACATTGCCAACAGTAACAGCAACAGTTTCATTGTCCTCAACTCCGGATGCCGATCAAACACAAATGCCGTCGTCGGATCAATCACTTCTGTCTGAATTAACTATACCAAAGCAAAAGATTTTTATCAAAAATGTTGATATATTAAAAGCACCTCAAGTCCACATAGGACAGCAGCATCAAAAAGGCACTCTACACCTGCGTACAGTAGATGAACTAAATTTAATGAATCGTAATGATGTTGAAAATCTAATGGCACCAAATCATCATCAATTTAATGAAGAGCAGCAGGTTAGTGGAAATGCTGCTGCTGGTACTGGTCTACAAACAACTACTGATGACGACTTAAGTGTATCACAAATAAGCGATTTTGTAACGGATTTTCCTAACAGTTGGTCAAATGAGAATTATGATTTGGGCGATGATTTGGACTGCATTATAACGGATACCATTGATCCATTGATGAATATAACCAAATCGTTTGTGACGACATCATCACATAAAGTCGATACAGATCCTAACTGCCCGCAACAAGAATGCAGTAATTCACTAACATCGATATCCGAAATGGATACCATAACGAAAATAGCAGAAGATTTACTTAATGAGGCCTTTGTCGGTATGTACAATCTGCCAGGGGATCAAATGACTCAGAACAGTCCAAAGCAGGAAATAAGTTATAGCAGTGTAACGCCAACAACCAACCAACCAACGACCAATGTGGATGTCACAACAAACCTGCTTGGTATAGCCGAAGGCGCACCACTTATGCCAGTTGCAGCAACACCAACCAGTAGTATCAGGACCGATATGCCAGCTTCGAGTAAATTCGAAATTCTGGCCAATGTTATAGTGCCACCATTGGTGCCGCTACTTAATAAAGTTGAGGAAAAGCCAAACGTTAGCAATGAATCATCAATCATCAAGAGTAATTCCGTTGTAGAAGAAAATAATAAATCAGAGATGCAAAGTGTTTATACCGATAAGCCTGCTAGAATTTACGTTGCTAATAATCTTCTCCAGGACTCTAGTTCATCTTCCTCTTCGCAGGATGTGGGAGGTAGCAGATCCGTGCGCGGACGTCCGTACGGATCAAGACGCTCAGGCATTACCAAACTACGAAAGACGAGCGGTGCTGCTGCTGAATCACAAGTGGGTGTTAAGTGTACCATAAATACCTGTGCGTACCGGTTTAAAGAGGCCGAGACGCTTGAATACCACAAACGTTGCCACAATATTGAATCAAATCCAACGCAGCCAATGATTTGTCCAGAATGCCAATCTACAAACTTTAATAATTGGAATTCATTGCACACACATCTTTGGCGCAGCCATCAAATCGACATGGAGCTCTATAGATGTCCGCAGTGTGCTTTTAGGACCCCAATTTATTCGCGCTTATTGAACACACATTCGAAAATCCACTCTGAGGAGCGGAACTACAAGTGCGATGAGTGTGGTAAGGGATTCAAGAACACGAAACAACTGAAGAACCACCGCCGATGGCATCGCAATCAAGGCACACACAACAAATCAGGAACACAGTCTGGCAAGAGCACTCAACCTAAACTGTTTCCCTGCGAAGATTGTGGTGCCGCATTCTCCTATATACACTCTCTGCGTGAGCATTTGTGCAAAAATCGAGATGAACAGGTTAAATGCGAGTTCTGCGAAAAGTCTTTGTCTTCCAGGTCCTCGCTAAAATTACACATGTTGACTCATAAAAGCGAGAAACGATTCAAGTGTGATCAATGCGATTACGAAGCCAGCGATCACAATGCATTCCGAAGACATCGCATGGTGCATCTTGATAAGTCAATGTATTCATGTCCACACTGCGATGCCAAATTTATACAAAGCTGCTCATTTCAGGTTCATTTAACAATTATTTATTTTCGGTAAATTCAATTGTTTACTTAATGTTTCCTTTTATATTGCAGCGGCATATTCATCAAAAGCATCCAGAGCAGGCGGCTGACATAGTTCACAAGTGTACACTTTGCAATTACACCACCATCAATCGAACATTGCTCATTGTGCACCAGGCTAAGCACGAGTGTACGTCGGTAGCAAGTAACAAGCAGCAGAAACAGCGAAAGCAAGTCCAAAAGGACTCAATCATGCCAGTAAAGAATCAACAGCAACAGGTTACTCATACGAGTATCGAGGCTGTTGCTGACTTGCTGGTCCAACAACATCAACAACAACAGCAGCAGCAGCAGCAGCAACAGCAACAGGTGTTAGTTCCTGAATCTGCACAAATTCCATATGCAAATCTAAACGAATGCTCAGGATATATAAACAACAAACCAAAAAATCAGAATAAAAAGAATTTTAATACTGAAGCATTCCAAAGTGGTGAATCTACAGAACAACAACAACAACAACATCACGGGCAATTTGTTGAACAGCAATTTTCTCAAATATTGGGATAACAATCAGCAGAAATCTTGTTCATGCATGTACAAATGTATATAAGTTATATTCAGTAAGTAAGAAAATGGTTTTACCATACCTCAATAAGACAATAGTCGTCGTCACCAGGAAACATCGAAACGAAGTTTATACATAATTGATTAATATGGTCAATATCACGATAGCGGACCTGATTTTTTTTTTAATAAATAGGCAAATAATTGAATTTACACACACAGATCATTTCATTCAACTGAAGTTCTGATCTTATTATACAATACTACGAGAGACATATCCACGCATAAAACGTCAAGTTTCTTTTCCATTTTTTTTAAGTAAGGAAATGAGCTTATTTTATTAAAACTCTTTGTTTCATATCATTTCAATAGAGTAGTAGTGTATGTGTTAAAAATTTTAAATATTTTTAAGGTATCAACAATTTGTATGAAGTTTGTTTCAATAAGGATCAATAGATCAAAGTTGTAGTACGTGGTTAGAGAGACTTCGGAAGCTCACAGAAATTTATAGAAGTATATTTTTCAGTAGAGAAAGTCTTGATCTAACAATTTGACTGTCAGTCCGCTTGTGAGCAAACTCTGATGGCTTAGATTTGAAGCCATCATCACCAATAATATATATATCATTAAATGTTAGATCCTTTTTCTGCTAAATTGTACTGATTTGGGGAATATCATACATTTTTGAACCAGGAACATTGCATCAATCGGATGTAAATGCATAGACGACACATAGATTTTATATGGGACTACAATAGCTCAATTTACATGATTTTAATTAAAATTTGTATGTTTTAAGAAAGGTGCGAAATCCTTGATGAAACCAAAGTTGTTTTTTTTCTTATTTTGTTTAATTTTTTTTTTTGTATTTTAAATTTAAGATTGTTAATTTTATAACTTAAAAATTATGTTACTACATATTGTAATTAAATGTTTTTATATTGTAAATGTGTAATTATTGTATACTACAATATATATTACCATTACCATGTTATCAAACATTAATGATTTTAATGAATTATGTATCTTCAGTGAGTGGGTTTTCGATAAAGTGTGGAATTTTAAATTGTTTTAACTATCTAATTGTATCGTGTGTTTTTCTCACCAGCTTTTTTAGTTATTGCAGTAGACTCAGGTACCATTTGAATAGGCTGGGTGTAGGCAATACTACAATATTTATTATAGATTCTGTAGGGGAAGTGATGAAAACTTACTTCATCTGATAACAAAATTTGGAACACTTATGCACAAGAGGTTAAATATTTTGGTAAATACATTTTTAACGGAGCGAGAGGAGCATTTGGGTCCTTCAACAATATATGAATTTTTCAATATATCAATAGATGATACAATCACCGTATGCGGTTTATGGAGGTGTTCCATCTATTACTGTCCATTAGGAGTACCACTGATCTCAGTTCAGATGATCTACCTCTACTCATATAGTTTGGAGTTGGTGCCAACTGCTAAGAGACTAAGCCTAGATTACTACCAAGAAACGCGAATGTAAAACTCTTAAAGGAGAAATTGAAACAACTCACCAATTTAAATATTGAAATTTGGACTGATAATATTGATGATGCTGTTGAGCTTTTCATATTCATTCTGCTGCTGAATTTGCTACAGTACAACTACTACTTCGATATTTTGTCTTTTCCAATAAAGCACCTTTCCACAACTCTCGAATTTTTGGTTTGTGATTCGCCATCGCTGGAATTGCCTTCATCTAAACTCAAAGAGTGCAACTTTTGATTGCAGGCTGCTTTGATAACGTGTATGCTCTGTGAGACCAAGTCTTAAGCTATGAACACACTAGGCGAACGAACGCAAACGCACGAGAGCGTACGATTGTTTGCTCTCCACATTACAAAGAAAAAATGTCTATTTCTTTTTTCTTCATCCTAACTATCGTTTTCGTAAATTAGTAAAGGTACTTAAGATTTGCAAAGGCATAAAGTAGTATATGATATAAAGTGAACTATTTTACATTTAAATTGATAAAAGATTCGTAGTGAAACTTATTAATACTGATAATTGGGATTGAAGGAAAGCGGAATAAAAATTGAATAACTTTGACATTTGTCAACCGATTGACTTGAATCGTCATTTCAGTACTATTTTAACTATGAATCGTTTCACACCACAACAACGCGCCGAAATAGTGACGCTGTACATTGATAATAGTCGTTCAGTAGTGTTAACTCAATATGTATATCGTATAAAATATCGTGGTCAACCGGCACTGCCTGCCAACACTATTCGTCGTTTGGTGCCGAATTTTGTTGTGAACGGCACAGTGAGAGATCTTCAGCATGCCGTTTATAAATGACCAAGACGTTCCAATGATCTAGTTGAAGCAGTCAGAGAGAGCGTTGGCCAGAACCCAAAAGTGTTGCATCATCACCGCATTCATGATTTTGGCATCATTTTGAAGGATGATTTGCATTTGTTTCCGTATAAAGTGCAATTAACACAATTAATATTGCCGCCAGAACGTCCACGTCGCATGGAATACGGGCAAAAGTCTGATGTTAAAAAGAGACGACATTGTCTGGCCACCCAGATCTCCAGATTTGACCCCTTCGGATTTCTTTTTGTCTGGTTATTTGAAAAGCAAAGTGTACGCCAGCAAGCCACAGACGATTGACGAGCTCAAGGCAGTCATTCGTGCCGAAATCATCACTTTACAGACCGAGATGCTAGAAAAGAAAATGGAAAACGCATCAAAAAGGGCACATTTTGTTGTGGCCAAAAAAGGTTTTTTTGTCAAAGTTATTCTATGTTACCGACATAAAAGATGGCGCACCCCGTATGTCAGTTGCTTGACACCATGTTAATTGAGTTTATTGCAACTGGACATTTCCACAAGAAAACGCCGCAATCACACAGCTGGAAACACAACTATTAACAATTATTTGCCTCAAGAAATATACCAGTTTTGGTGTTCGGCATTTAGTCTTACATGACTTAAACTCGATTGAGTAAATTATATTAATATGGAAAGGAAATTATTAAAATACTGAATTAAATTACTATTCTTTTAACATTTCTGTTCAATATATAAAATTTAGTCATATCAAATATTCTTTCTCCCCTGAGGTAAATACATAGTTTCATACTCGTATGATTTGTATTTTATCTATTTTATCATTTATTTGCCATCAGTTAAGTTCTATTAAAATATGTAAGTTTTTTTGCAAGAAAATAATCTGAAATATGATTAATTGTTATTATGATTTTTTTTTCACATCTTATCTTCTTTCTTCAAAAACGTATTAAATTTCCAATTGACCTTGGTGGTTGTGCAAAGAAGGAAAGTAATACAATACATAATAGTAAATGTATCGTCCCCATTTTGCAAAGAAATGCTTAAAAAGTCATCATAAAAATGTGACACTCATGGTCAAACACAAAGGAAGGCATCAAATATACTATGACAAGAATACATCAACTGGGGCAAGCATATGGATAAAGATGCAGATTTATGACGAATTGTATATAAAAAATGACATTGGATTGACCGCAACAAATGTGGCAAATTGGATTTTTATGTGATTTTTATGTTAATGAAATAGACAAATTTCATACAACAACAGACAAGAATAGTACCACAAAGGACATTAATGCAGCTGACGCAAAGAATTGTTGAGAGGAAGTTTTATATTGTAAGTATATATTTATTATTTGATTTAAAACAAGTTCGCATTAGTTGAGAGTACAAAATAAATAGAGGTAAGATACAAAATATTATATCAATAGCATTTTAAGTTGTGCAATGATGAAGATAAATGGAATGGATTTCATGAAATGGAACTTCAGTCTCAATCCTCGAAATTAAAGCCTATGTTCCTATCAAGTCCGGCGTATTTGACTTTTCCAAGCACAATCCAGTGCATCCATACTTCTATAGTGAGCATTAACCCACAAAAATCCATAAGAATTACAGAACATAGTTCACCAAACAACCGTTCCTCAGACCACCAGTTATTGACAATAGCGAAGAGGAGTATTCCATTTGAGACGTATTGTAGTATGAACATCCCCATCCAGGGTAGAACAAAAAGAATGAATAGTTTGGACTCCAATTTTATTAACGCATGCTGGTATCGAAAAGACAAAACTTTGCCGAACACCTTGCTGAGGAGGTGATCTGTACCAACCATAGACACAAGCGTGGCAATTAACGAAAGTATTGCGTAATTTTCGAATCCTTCTTTAGACAGAGTTAAATTCGCTTGATACGGTGACTTGAATTTTAACAAATTGAACCAATCAGTATTGTAGTCAATTTGAGCAGCCAGCGGTACAGTAGTGTAGTAGAACAGTCCAGTGATATAGGCACATTTCCAAGCAAGCATTTTCATAGCTTCAACATAAGAAGTTTTTATCAGTATGAAGCTCATTCTTAGCTATTTTATTTATAATTTTATAATTTTTTGCAAATATTTATTTTTGCACCAAGTACGAATTTAGAATAATTGGAAAATATTCAATTAAAGATCAGAGAATAGAAATTTTAAAGTGAATAGCTTTATTTGATATTACAGTTTTTGACACAAAACAAAAAGGTAAAACAAAATAATTTCGAATATAATTATTGATGTTTGTAGTATTTCATTGAAACATATATATGTATGTATTGTAAAATGTTTTGGATGAAACGTTGCTATTAGTTATTATTGCCTACATGTTCCTGAATATGTTGTAGATTAAAGCCTGAAATATTCCGGATTTTGGGCTCTAGATTATTGGCGTAAACATCAGTGACTAAATGATGTGATCCCAGCTCAGGATCGCTTCGAGCCAAAGCGGTTGCCCTGTCGATTTCTTTTTGCACCTCGGATTTAATAACATTGAATTCCTCATTGGATAACAGACCCAAATTTTCGCATAATTGCTTAAAATACGAAATAGGATCATGATTCCGACGCACTGCGTCTACTTCACCTAATGGCCGGTAACTTGTACCTGGGTCCGACATTGAATGACCTCCATATCGATAGGTACTTAACTCGATAACTAATGGACTCTTCTCTCGTACATAGTCAATAGCGAACTCCAAGGCGCTGCGCACGGCTAGCACATCCATGCCATCGACCCAAATTCCAGGCAGTATGTCACCACGTTTATAATATTTCTGATTGGAAGCGGCACGTTCTTCACTTGTACCCATGGCATAATGGTTGTTCTCACAGACAAAAACCACAGGCAGCTTCAGAAGATGTGCCATATTGTATGATTCAAAAACTTGGCCTTGATTGGCAGCACCATCGCCATAAACTGTTAGACAAACAGAGTCCTCGCCTTTGTATTTACTTGCTAAAGAGATGCCTGCACCAAGTGGCACCTGTGAACCAACAATACCATTGCCACCATAGAAATTCGGTGCATACATATGCATTGATCCTCCTTTGCCTCGAGCACAACCACTTTGTCGTCCCGTTAGCTCAGCTAATACGCCTACAGTGGAGACTCCCATCAGGTAGGCCAAGCCATGTATTCTATACGAAGAGATTATATTATCTTGGGTACGCATAGCTGCTCTCATTCCAACTGCACACGCTTCTTGACCAGAGTATAGATGACAAAATCCTCGAATTACTCGCTCCTGGTAAAGTTTGGTGGCAGCTGCTTCTAAACGACGTATTGCCATCATTTGTGTGAAGTACTTGATAGCATCCTCCTTTTGCAGTTCAATTTCAACTTTTGGTCCTTCAATTAAACGATGCAGTTCAAAGGGTGTACGAACTTTTGCCTTCGTCATACCGGCAAAAGCTTGTTTCAATGCCCCGGACATGATTCACAACCAAAAATCTTTGACTCCAAAGAAAAACTAGAAAATTCTAATTTATTTGTATTTTTAAAAGAAATTTAAAATCATCATTATAGACTTCTCAGGCTTCTTCAATTGTAATAATAAAATTCCTTTTCATACAAAATCAGAATAGCAGTCGGAATGAACCGATGAGAGAAAACTTATAGACCATAGTTTTATATCCAGTATAAGTATTTAAATCGGAATATGAGTAAGCAAAATACAAAATTTCCATTAATAGTGAAGAGACTTTCTATAATCACAGCTGATTGACGGTTTTCGTCTCTTTATTCTTATTCTTAGTACTATTAACTCGATATCAGCTTTTACCTTCACTCATTATAGTCGGGTCAAAATAGAATTTAACTTTGCCAAAATCAATATCTTTATGTGTTGCAGAATGAAAGTTTTCTCAACATCGAAGCGATTAAAAATTTCACTGACATGCTAGTATGTTTTAATCTAGGATGTTTTATAACTAAAACCTACCTAAATCGGATTATTAGTTTTTAGAAAAATCGCTAATAGGACTTTCTCAGTGGTACTAGATGGTGTGGAGTCCTAGCATTAAGGCTATTCGTAGCCCAGGGTAGCATTTTGGAACCGACTCTATATACCCTGTTCACGCATGACATGCCCAATGGCTCAGAAATACCGCTAGAGGATCCTCAGGAATTTATTTATTTGCCACGTTTGCATATGATACGACCATCCTCTCCAGAAACAGATGCATTTATGAAGCCACGGACACCCAGCAACAATACCTGCATAATTTTGAAGTCTGGACAAGACGATGGAACATTGGCCTTACGGCCGGATGTTTGTCTGGGAATCTTTATTGGCAACCAGCTGCTGGAACACCATTCAGGATATAAATACCTAGGTGTGTATTTGGATAGGCGGCTAACGTTCAAAACGGGTATTTCAACTATCACGAAATCGCTCGGACAGAGAATTAAAAAATTGCGTTGGCTCCTAAACTGTAGGAATAAATTATCCTTGAAAATAAAGTGCACATCTACAAAGCAGTATTTGCTCCTGCTTGGCGATACGGCTTGCAGGTTTACGGCATAGCTGCGAAATCAAATATCTCGAATGTCACAATACTGCAGGTCAAGATATTGCATATGATTTTTGGAGCCCCGTGGCTCATGCGAACGGCGGAACTTGAGAATGACTTAAATATTCTGAAAATTGACGATGCAATTAATCGTCAGGCTAAGAAGTAGAACATATGGAGATGTTAAAAAGTCAGCCAAAAAAATTAACCATGCGCCTTTTAAAGCGACGCAGAATGGGAGGAGTCAGAGTGGCGAGCTGGATGAGAAGATCGCATCCTGTCGACCTCCCTATTAGATTCTATTAATTCTCCCATTGTTCTTTCCCTCTTACTAATATAAGTTGTATTATAAATTATTGTTAGTTTAATTTAAGTTGTTTTTATAATAACAGGAAAATTATTTTTTTTTTTAATTGGATAAATCGCGAACATATAGACGGGTCAAATAGGTAACCTTACTTAAAAAATAGACAAATTTCACATAACAACAGACAAGGAAGGGGATTTATACATTTTTATTATTTTATTTAAAACAAAAATCGCATTAGTTGAGAGTACAAAATATATACAGTATATGTAAGATTACAAAATAGCATTCAAACCGGCGCGTTTTATTTTCCAGAGCACAATTCAGTGCGGCCATATTTTTATCATGAACATTAAACCAAAGAAATCCATTAGAATTAAAGAATTTAAGTTACCAAAGAACCGTTCCTCATGCCACCAGTTATTGACAATATCAACGAGGAGTATTCCATTTAAGACGTATTTTAATATGAACATCCCCATCCAGGGTAGAACAAAAAGAATGAATAGTTTGGACTTAAATTTTATTAGCTCATGTTGGTATTGAAAAGAGCAGCCAGCGGTACAGTGGTGTAGTAGAATAGTCCAGTGATACAGACACATTTCCAAACAAGTAGTTTCATTGTTTCAACATAAGAATTTATTATTAATAGGAAGCTCATTTTAAACCATAACTGTTTTCTGTCGAGTGCATCCCAAAATCACTGACTTAGCGGCATTATACAATATTGTTTTGATAAGTTTGCCACACTTTCTCCTTTTTGCAACCATTGCTTTCTCAAATTCATATTTACATTACTTAACTGATCAATAGGAGACCAAAGTAGAAAATGAATGAAAAGCAATGAAGGGACTCCCGAAATCACAAAACGTGTACATTAAGTGTTGACAAGACTAAAATTTGCATTATTAAATTTGGGACTTGTTTACGTTTTAGAATTGTCAATGTGAAGAAAAAAGTGTTCACATTTTATGTGGTTTACTTTATCCCGAGCGCCCTGTATTGTATTTCTCAATCCAAAACCCGCATAATCTGATAAACGCTTAAAAGAAGGCTCGTGTCGGTTGGTGCAAGGAAATGTGGAAAAAATACGTTCAAGGTGCATCAGAGGTTGTGTATACCATTTACATACAGTAGGTGACAAATAATTGTATAGGTCTTCAAAGCCAAATCCAACCAAAGTTGTTCGCGGAAAAAGCACATCGAAGCAAATGATTGCCTGTTTCTTCGGCATTATCGGGTCACGTGGCGACAGTGGCGTTAGAGAAACGCAGGATGGTCAATGTTGAATGGTACACGACTTTTTGTTTGCCAGAAGATATCGGAGAAATTCGAACAAAACAGAAGAAGAGGCGATCATTCTACATTACGACAATGCAAGCTCTCACAGATCGAATCAAACAAAGGAATTTTTGATCGGTCAAAACATCGAATTGATGGCCGTACAGCCTTGATTTGGCATTCAAAAACTATTTGTATTTAAACAAATCAAAAATAAATTACGTGGTCAACGATTTTCCACACCCGAAGAAGCGGTTGATGAATTCAAAACGCATGTTTTGGAGTTACCTCAATCGTAGTGGAAAAAGTGCTTTCAAAATTGGTTCAAACGCATGCAAAAGTATATTGATTTTCATGGAGAATATTTTAAATAACAGTAAAACAAATTTCGATCATAAATATTTGCTTTTTCATAATTAGGCCAGAAATTTATATCGTATAAAAGAAAATAAAAGATGTCATTTGCAATAATTAGAATTATATTTATTTTGTGTATAATTAATTAACTGTGGTGCTACAATTAAATCGTATTTTTTCCCAATGGGTAAGTAGTTATATACTAATGTATGTATATGTATTCGAGAGCATTGTGTTATATTATTAATTAACTTAAATATTAATATTTTCTATTTATATATTTTTATTTACCATACTTTATAGTTTTTAGCAATTTCATTGGGATTTGTGTTTTTATTATACAAAAAATAATAATTTTTGATTTGTGGGTTTCTATTCTATAGGGGACTAATGGAAAGACTTCAGTAATTTGCAATATAAAATGTGTGTTAAAATAATATTCTATAAAATTCAAACAGATGAAAGCTTAAAGAAAGCAATTGATTTTTGTTTTTGTTAATAAGTCTATAAGTACGATTTTGGATTATACCTAAATACGAGTATAAGAAGAACAATAATAATGAAAATAATTTTTAACTATTTTAATTAGTTTTCGTTAAGGTAATTTTTTTTTTTTAATTATATATTATAATTAAGAGGAAGCATTTGATATGTAGTACAAATTTACATTAAGTTCTCGTTACTAATATTTTACATTAAACATTATATAATTAACAACAAATTAGCAAATAAGTTTATTTTTTATATATTTTATTTTTTTTATTTTTTATGTTGTTTAAATTATATAAAAAAAATATTTTCTTATTGGCACAATATCGAAGTCTTATGCAAAATGGGCTTATTTTTTATATTTTACTTAATTAGGATTTTTTTTATTTTAATTAATTTATATTTTTATGAGTATTTATTTTTTTTTATAAATTTAATATACAAGCTTAATGAATATTTAACAACATTGAATGTTTTAACATTATTTTTTTGTTCTAATATTTTTTGCACATAATTTTTTAGTTTAAAAACTAATTCAATGGAAAAATGCCATTTACAATTGCAGCCTATAATATTGTAGTATAAAAACTCTATTAATTTCTAAACATTTTGGAGACAGGAAAATCTTTCCTGCCTTTTGGTGACATTTTTCTAATAAAGTCATGTCAGAAGTCATCAATTTACTGCAAGCCTCAAACAATAATTACAACAATTAACTGTCTATAAATGGGATTAAGTGTGTCGGATGTCAGTCCCATAATAATGACAACCCCCCTCACAAGTTGGTACTTTCCCGACCAAATTGTTTCATAACCATAGAGACCGGGTGTTGTTAATCGCATTTGATTTGTGTTTTCGCTTTGTCTTCTCTTAGTAGCTCATTTCTTATTAAATGACAATGGAACGTCTTCATTCGCAAATAAAATTCGCAAGTTATATTCGTTATATTCGTATTCTAGTAGTGTTATTCATTCTGCCAAGATATCATCTGGTGTCTAGTCTCTTTTGATGTCAGTCGTCTTAATGTACTCACATAATCCTTGGCAAACGTTTTTGGCACTTTTCCTGTCTAGTCATTAACATTTAATAGCATTTTCTGTGTTTACAAGTCAAGTTGCCTTCCCACGTACATTTACATTGGAGTTTCTTTGGCACTTTCACCCCCGCCTTCAGTGGTTAGCGAAGCAATGCGTCGGGCGTGATGGCTGGGGTCATGTTAATGTAATGATGTGCGTTAATAATGAGATTAGTGAGAGGAAACGTCTTTCGGTTCGAGTGAACTGCTGTGTGCGTGTGGGTGTATTTTCTACATTTTATGATGATTTTATTGTAATGTTGTGTGGTTTGTGGGTCACTGTGGTTGTTCAGAGATTTTGAATTTGTTTAGTTGCCTTTTCGTACATTGAAGAACATACGTGCTACCTTACCGAGAGCGCCAACAAAGTCCCAGCTTTCCTTAGTAGCCAACTGTGGTGCCATGGTTGTTGATTGCCTTGGCTCTGATTGCTGACAGTCTGCGAGCTGCCGCTGTTGCAGATCGACCTATGATGGTGTTGAGTACCAACCGCTGCTAGGGGCACCCTTGGCATGGTAAAGGTGGAAGCTGGAGTGGGGAGCAAAGTATTGCGGCTGATCAAGATTACTGTAGGTGACGCCACCTTCTGATGTGGTTGTGGAATGGCTGTGCGGATGCATGGTTGCTGCCGAATAGGGCTGTGGTTTCAGGGGGAGCGTTGCTGCTGTAAGGCCACCATCGGATGTGCCCGTGGGCGTGCCGTACTGTGTTCGAAGTGGGTCGACATATTCGTAGCCAACGGGACCGCCACCACTGCTTCCACCATTGCTACTGTGGGTAGGCCCTTTGGAAACAGTATTTAGAGAGTTGTTAGTGTCACGGGGCGAAACAGAGCTTGGCGGTGTCATGGCATTATGATAGTCAATGGAGCTATGATAGCCGCCATATGTCGAAACAAGGTTGGTAAAGGCATCTGCTGAAGGTTTCTGTGCTGAGTGTAGTTGCAGGTATTGATTCTCATAGGAAGACTCACTTCCGGGTGGCGTAGGCAATGGACCGCTCTGTTGGTCACCATAGAAAACGCCAGTAGGCGTTTGACGTGCAGTTGCACGAATCACACTTTCCCGGTTTGCATAAAGTTGGCGGAGTAATGCCGTCGCGGGCATGGGAGCAGGCTGTTGATAATGAGGTGCACCAATCCATTGAATTGTACTACTCTTTTCGTTTGGATCTTGTGACTGTTGTTGTTGTTGTTGCTGCTGCTGCTGTTGATGCTGTTGTTGCTGATGGTGTTGTTGTTGATGTTGGTGTTGTTGTTGCTGCTGCTTCAGCAATGCATCAGCACTGAAGTCAGTGTTAGATGTTGGAACATTGTTATTGTTGCTGACTGGCGAAGGCAAATGCTTTGACATGGCATGTTCAAGATCTTTGACAGAGCTTTCCGGCTGTTGCTGCTGCTGTTGTTGCTGATGTGATGACGCTACACTAGCCAGTTGCTCATCCACCAAGGACGGTAATCGACTCCGAGGTGTTGTCACACGTTCTAAAGCTGGGAGTTTGGCCATCGGCTGTTGATCTACCGGCACTGTGGCAGCGGTGACCTCCGTTTGTTCTTCTGCTTGTTGAGCTGCTTTACTCTTGCGCTTGCGCTTTGTTGTTGTTGTAGTCGTTGTTGGTGTTGCAGAAGGGGCTACGGCTGTTGTTGGCAGAGGGGTTGTAGTTCCCGAGGAAGGTAAGATTCCTCCAGAGCTACTATCAACTTCAATGCCCAACGGTGTTGGACTATCCTTGATTAAGGTCAAGTTGTGTACGTTCACACTAGCACTTGAATTCGCGCCACGGCCTCTGCCGCGTGAGTGCTGGCTTTCAGTTTCAGATTTTGAGACACTACACTTGGTATCACTTCCAATATGAGGTTGGCCATCGCCAGCAGCATCACCGCCGGGTGAGCCAGAGCTCTTATCACTGCTACCCAATTCCTCATGCTTGATACTATCCACACTGGGTTCAAGCTGACAGCAATCCAAAATTAAGTTTTCATTTTCACGATTACTGTGTAGAGTAAAATGTAGTTATGATGAGCATTTTTGATTATGATCCACAATCCCATGACAGTTCAATAAAACTTACCTTATGACATAATTAACACAGATAATGTTCTGTTCGTCTGCGTTCTTGGTGCTGCACACCACTGTAGCACACGTCTGTAGCCAAGTGTACCCGCCGTTCTTGTTCATTAGACGATAATAACCTGTCAGCACTTGACCTTTTTCAATAACTGTAAGAAGATGATTTTATTTCCATGAAAAGCCTGAATATCGGTTATTCATTTTGACTTACGATCCGAATGACTCTTGCGAAGTCGGTTGGCATCTTCAGCATGGCACAGTGCATATAAACTTTTATTTACTAGATCCTCAGGATTGTAATCAAGTAAATCGGAGACCCTGTAAAGTTAATTATGGTTATATGGTTATCTTTAGTATTATTGAATTATAGACTATGTATTGTGTACTTACTTTGGCTCACAATGAGCTATACGTAGATCAAAGTTTACGCGTGTCACGAACATGTCGCACTCCAATCGAATTTCGTGCACCGAGGGCGGTGGCAATGCGATTGCCAGCGCTACCATACCCAATAACGGTGGCTGTGCTTTGCGGGTGTGTGAAAACGTGTATTGTGGGCGTAGCTTGCAGAGCAGTAGCACGACCTAAAATGGGTCAAGAGTGTTGGGTTTCTGGTTAGGTCTCGTCGAATTCACACGGTGCGGTGTAGGTGAATAAGCAAAGCTGGTGCATTATATGTATATTGACTTAACAGAGCGATTATGAATGGTTTCATGAGATGATTTGGTTCGAGAACAGTTTCTCGATACTAACAATTATTAAGTATATTACAAAATCGCCGTATTCGATACTGATCAATCAAATCAGTTTCACATATTGATCCCACAAGAATTCGAATTAATACAAAAAATGATTTTTGCTAGTCCCAATCCCTTTACTTTCTAAAATATTTACATAACAATTTACAAAAGCCCAGCTTAGACCACCAAGAACTCATTCAAATGGATGATGTTTTTTTTTTTTTGTATTGATGATTTTTTTCAATATTCAATCTGATACAGATACTACTACTGATCTGAACTGGGCTCATGACTAAATAATTTTGTTCAAAATTTTGTTTTATTTGTTGGACGACTGATTTTTATGATTGATACGTACCGAATAATTTGTGCCCGGATTTTTACCATTTTTACCACAATTGCCCGACGCATCGTTTGCCTGTAGATAAGCAGTGGATGGGATGGTAATACATAATACTCAAGTTAAAAATCAATTCGAGTAACGTTTTTCAGTGAGTTTTCAATTGTGAAAAAATTTTGACAAAACTAACAAGCCAAAAAGTAACCACAAACCAAATCGACTAACTAAACTACATACACAACTAATGATCTAAGTAAGTAAGTATATAAAGTTATGAGCGAGCAAAAGGAAATTCAAAAACTACTTTACACATCATCATTCACTAGAAATACTCAGTATAGATGGACACTTACCCGATAACCGGAAGATTTAAAGTGACAGCCTCTTTTAGTTAATGTGGACTTCATGCGAATGCAAAACGAACGATCATAGCCCTTATAGCCACTTGTCGAAGCCGTTGTCATTTGGGCAGCAACTAAAGAAATGAAAATAAAGATGAAAATTGAAAATTTTGTAATTGAAGTTTACAATTTCTATAGAATAAATAACAAATATTCTTTTATGGTCATTCATCACCCAACCTAACGAATGGGGGGCCCACACCAAGTTAGACTAAACTCACCGTCGGGATTGTTCGTACCGTGTGTGCCGGTGCCATCATCAGAGGCACCGGAAGTAGGTGAGGCAAGACCTGCTGGTCCGCTGCCACCACTCGAACCTCCAGCTCCGCTAGTCAGACTCAGGCCAAGTTGTTCAGCAATTTCCGCATGGTCCGCTTGGTGTATGTAATCGAAAATGCTACTGCCTGTCATCTCGACCTGTGATAGACCAAGATAAATGGATACCGTTTCCGATATGTACAGGAAGCGTCCATCTGCAGCAACGGCCAAAGCAAAACCGTCCAATGACTATATGTAATATTTACGATGGTGGTAGCGGTGGTGGTGACGATGATGATGATAAAAATGGCGTGGAGAAGGAAAAAGAGAAAGTCGAGAATGCAATAAAATGAAAATGTTTAAAGAAATTAACATAAACTGACTTGAAATGACTCTTCTTTCTTTGTTATTGTATTTTTTTTACTGTATATTTTTAAGGTGCGCATTTGCATTTGAAGAGTTACGCAGTAAAAATGGTCGACTGTCGACATGGGTGCGTCACTCTATACTCTACGAGTATCAGTAGATACATACATACATATAATATAATTGTAGGTATATGTGCTTACCTGCAGTATGTGGGTGCCCTGATGTTGCTCGAACAAATCAACGGCGGGACTGCGACGGATGGCTGCACCTGCAAAAGACAATAATACAATTATAATGGAAGAATGGTTAAAATTTTGATAAACACAATAAATAAAAATACAATGGCCACAAGTACCAAAATCAATGGTAATCCATTTATGAGCTCATATGTTTATTTCTTTTCTTTATTTATATATTCATTTTCTTAAGGAAAAAATAATAGTCGCAAAGAAACCCCTAAAAATGGACAACACTTTAAGTGGTTTTGCAAAGGAATGGAATGGAGTGAAATGGACTCATTCATATATTTTCTCAGCTGATACTTAGTGCCCTTATGCTTATTTTTGCCATATTTATTTAATTCAATTATAGAATTTTACGATTATTGCACAAAGGGCCGGAGGAGGAGTGAGGACAAAAAACGCAGAAAAAATATTATTGCTTTAGAGACAACCCCTCCAATACTGAGACTCATATTTCGGCACTTGACATCATCACACTTCACATTTGTGTGAATGCGAATGACTGACCGAGCGACCCACTCTTGTTATTATTCTCATTTTTTCCTTGGGCATTGTAAATCCCAAGTGGCTTTCGTCTTAGCACCGAATTCGAATTCATGTGGTCAAAATAAGCGTTAAGTTGGCAAACAGTTTCCGTTTCCTGTTTTTCTGTTTTTTCAACATTCATTTGGACTTGCCTTAGCTTTGTTTTGGATCACAGAGAACATTAATGACCTTCGAACGCCCACTTTCATGTCAATTCAATAATAAATATTTTCCGATTTTTTTTCTATGGGTCGCCACTGAGTCAAGGGTGTGCAAATCGAAGTGCTTTTTATTGCTCAAGTCGAAGGTTGCTCTTCACAATTTAGGTCGTAGATACTCGTACTTTTTAAGCACATTCAATGCTGATGCTTATTTGAAGCTTAGTTGCGCATAATAATCCAATTCAGGTTCGACTTACTTCCATGTGTGTGTGTCCTTTTATGGACACCAACAACAGAACATGTGCACCAAATAATACATTCCACCCCATTACTTTCTGGATTATTTTTAGTGTTTTTTCCTCATAGAATTTGTTTTTTTTTCTTTTGAGATGTTTAGTTACCTTTGCTGACTTGACTTGGCTTTAGCTTTTTGGGGGCTTTTTGTGCTGGGAATTTCTTTAATGTCCAAATATTTGTCTGTCCATCCGTCTGCCTTATTGTCTGTCTGTCTGTCTGTGTGTATGACTGTCGTGTTAGCAATTGTTATTGCATAAGTGTAGATTCAAATTCTTGCGGGGAGATTACTACTAAGTTGTAGTTCACGCTTTCCCAGTTCGTTTATTCGTTCGTTCGTTCGTCATTTTGACGTGACAATAATGTGACATCAACTTCGTGTTCGTCCAACCATGACTTTGTCAAAATACAAAAAAAAAACTGAAAACGGAAAAGTGAATCAAAGGAAGTAACTACGATGAAATTTTGTATTGTAATTCATTGTTATCGAAAGTTGTACTATATTATCCATTTTTTCAATGTCATGACTGAAACATTAAATTTAGTTTTAAGCTTGAGTCACTTAAAATTTAAAGAAATGAAAACGAAAAAACTTTATAAAATTTACAATATTAAATTTATTTTTATTTTGATTCTTCCTTCTTAAATGAAAATTATCAATTCTCTTTAACCATAAAAGTTTTCGATTATTAGATTTTATTTACGCCATAAAATTAACCTTCTGAAATTTCATTGAATTTCAATAACAAATATCTAATTTTGTACTATGAATACATTTATGTATGAGTATCTAGTACCTCATTGTATAGAAATTTGTTAAAATGATCGAATGACGCGTGTCATCATCATTAGGAGAAGACAGACAAATCACAAAATGGCTGCGCATGCGAAACAAATAAAATAAATTTTCAGTTTAATTGTTTTTTATGCAAATTGGGAACTCAAATAAAAAGTAAATAATGACAAAAAGAAAAAAACTATCTACGAGTAAATAATTTTGTTTATTTATTTAAGGTGTGTGTGTACTTCTTTCTATTAAGCATCAATATTTCTTAAATTTTGGCTCCACACAAATAACATGATTTTAATTGTAGGAAGCTTGTAAAAAATAGATAATTCTTAACAATATAATTTTATAATACATTAGTACTGAGTTTCTCTTTCGATTGATCTGGAGCTAAGATCTAAGGAATTAAATCACACCAATGAGTTTACACATCGCACCTTAAACCTTCTAGTGATCGGTTAATTGTTCTTTGAAAACACTATATGTGAATAAATAAAAGAATACCATGTATAAAATCTTTGATCTGTATAGGTACAGATCATTTTTGGCCCAAAGTTCATCTGAATAACGATGAAAAAGTCTGATTAATGATTAATAACAAATTAAAAATTATTGAAATTTAATGATGAATCAAATTTTTTGATTAACTATTAACTATGATCAAGTAATTGTGGCAATTCTAGGAGTTTTTCACTTTATCTTTAAGGCTAAATATTTTTTAAGTCATCCAAGATATAAGAAAAAGTGCTGCTTTTCAAAAGAAGTGTATAAACTTTTTTATCCCATAGCCTTTAACAATCAACAATGCAGCCAATGATACAAGCCACCAGCAAGACGAGTTTCTTTGATCTCAATTTCGATTCTGGTGTGTGCAACGGAATCAGTTGATAATAAAAAGATAGAGGATTTGATAATTTCCATGTTTTTCTTTTGTCGAGAGAAGCACGAAAGCTTCTACAAAGTTATCCTCTTATGGGCAAAGCATTAATGATGTATGAATTTAATCAAATTAATCCATTAATGATTGAAACAGTAATCATGAATTAATTTAGTCATAACTAAATTAACCAAATTAATTAATTGATTAATGGCAACACTGATACAGTTTAATATCGTAATAATACTGTATCAATGGCTGATCTGGCAGCGCTTTAGCCAAATTGTAAATCCCGTGAAATTATTTATTTTTTTCGATAATCAATAAACCAACGGTTTTTATGCTTTTTTTTTTTATTCTCAATATTCGCATAGCTATGAGCTTTCATATCGCACATATTTAACTAAAGTGTTACAACTCAAATTTTTCCAATTTTTGATTTTTTGTTAAAAAACAATACACAATGATCATCCCCAACCCCTGTAAAAATCTGGTATTTATTTCTCTACACTTTACCAAAAAAAAAAAAAAATACCATTGTTTTTCTTTCTTTTCATATACCATCAACGTGAGCAAAAACAGTTTTTTACCTCTACTGAAAAATTGAAAATTTTGTGTTGTAACACTTTAGTTAAACATGTGCGATATGTTTTAGCAAGTGTATCAAATATTTTACATTCCCTTTTTGTAGACTTAGTACTATGAAGGACCTGGTGTACGCTCTAATGGTTTCGAAGGATTCTTTAAAAAGTAAAAGTACCTCAAAGTATTCTAAGAAATGAAGTTATTATATATTTTACAAAAAAATATTTAAAAAAATTAATTTACAATATCAAAAATTTATCAAATCATGGCCATTTCTCCCACTGTGCAGTGTTGTGTTATAATCCCCTATTTTTAAAAACTTGTGCTTGTTAATTGTCATTTTAAATAGTTTTTTTAAGAAATGCAAAAGTTTTCTATATAAAACAACATAAATAATGTTGTAATTGTGTAAAAAAAAAAAAAAATTAAAACTTTAAAAGAAGTACATTTGCCATAATATACTTAGTAGAATAAATGAAAAAGGAAAACATAGCAATGATACAGTAAAGTCTAAGTCTTTCTTCTTATCACTTCTTTTTCTTTTCTTTACGCATTAGACCCAAGATGGCTGCCATTAAATGCAAATGAATTAATTTTTATCGAACTTCAACGCTTAGAACTAACTTTACAATGAAAGTTGGAAAAAAAATGTTGGAAAATATCTACTCACTTTTTAATTTACTGCTACTTGAGGCCTCGCGGGTCCATGGCGGATCACCGTGACCAGAGAAGTCTCTTAGTTTCAGATAGCTTATTGTCAGTCTTATGATGGAGGCCTTATCCAATTGGCTAGTGATCGCTGCAGGTAAAGGCAGCATTTTTGCTAGTTCATAGAACTCGTAGTTCTCTTTACCGCGTCTCGAACGGGCTGCATCGCGAGATTTCTCCTTTCGTAGTTCCAAAATCCTGCAAACGGGAAATATTGCATATTAATCACAATCTCAAATGAATAAAAACAATCATCTCTCAATAAAGGAAATAGTCATATCAATAAAAATAATAATAAGTATTTATGTTGCTGTTGTTGTTATTTAAGTAGACAGTGAATAATATTCCTGTTGATCTTTGAATCCCTTGACATCACCTGTCGTTGCCCTTTGTTGACAAAAGTCGACGAAGTAGATGGCTCATTATGGAACTACAATACAAATAATATTTCAATAGTAAATATGTAGCTCTAAGCCAAGTTGAAAGTTGGCCATAACTCACGGCATTCACAATGGGCCAACATTCGATGACGAAAAGCTGTCAGACAGTTTTTTTTTTGTCTTCATTGTCTGCAGGGAAACTAATTGCAAGCAATTTATCTACAGTTGAGTCCGGTTCTCCTCTGCTCAGCTCAGCTCAGTTCAACTCATCTCAACTCGACCTAAAGATACGCGTACTCAATGCATATCTTTCATATCTACCACGCGTGAAATGCATGAGAAGAAAATTGTTTCAGCCTGTGAAGCAGCAAGTGTTCTCACACAAAAATGCATTAAAGGCGATGACAAGAGGAACGATGCAAGGGATCAAGGCGAAAAGAAAAGCTAGAAAAATTGCCTCATTTTGTAAGCGTTACAAATGTCTGTGTGTTGTACGAGTATCTTTGTATCTTTTTGCTGTGTTTCTTTTGTTTGTCATTCATTTGATATTTTTATTTGTTTGCAGAAGTCAAGATCGGCTTCGTTTGACTACAATGACGACAACGACGACAACGAGAGATGAAGACAAGACAAGTCAAGTTAAGTTAAGTTGTTGAAATTCATCGTTTGTATGTATCTACATCTGTAGATGGTCCGTCTTTCTGTCTCTCTATATGTCTGCTCATCCATTTGTATGTAGTATGTTTGTCTTTATGTTCAACTAGTTGCCACCGAGTTGATGCCGCTTTGTCGTGCGCATTGATGTTGATCTCAGCGGCTCATCCGATCCGATGCGATCCGATCTTAGCCCGAAAAACATTTCATTCACAAAATCGTCTCATCTTCCCAAAAGCTGCCGTCCGTTGAACGAACGAAGCTCAGTTGGTCGGTCTTTTTGTAGCTTGCGATTATCTCGATCCAAGTTGAGCCAAGCCGAGTTGCGTTGAGTCGAGTCGAGTCGTACGAGTATCTTGTATCTTCTTTGGAAAAACCTCATTTTAAGCGCTCATAATTTTTAATTTCTGCATTTCTGTTTTTTTGTAGTTCTTCTTATGGTTAAATTTATTTAAATGTTTTTGGAATCTGTAAATACTCTCATCACAAGTTTTGTCTTTGTCGCTTCATAATTTACTCATCTTTTTTTTTATTTATTTTCGTATAGTTTTTTGTTTCTCTGAAGCTGCGCTCAATTGATGTTTATCTCTTAGTTGTAGTTATTTTTGTTAAATCTTCGTGTTCATAAAAATATTTTTTTGATAATTAAAATGAAACTACAATAAAAGCAACTAAAAAACTTGCGTTTGCCACGGGCCAATCCAGTTTTTTTTTACCTTTTTGTTTCGTTACGTTCTTTAAATCCAACACAGATATTTAGATACGTTCACATTTGTAGGTAATTTCTGTATTCTTTGTAACATAAATATAAAAAGTTGTTTGGCAAAATAATTGGATTGCAAATGAAATTATGTTAATCAAGTTAATAATTATAATTATGAAGAAAAAACTTTGAAATTTTAAATATATTATTATACTTAAAGATGAGTTATTTCTTCAGTTACAGTTAAATTTGTCGATTTGACTTCTGTACCCCCGATTGGAAAATATTATTAGGGTAAAACGAATATTAACCTATAATTTGATTACAAATCTTTAATTCTTGTAACACAATTATAATAATTAAAATTAAGTTGAAGTGATCCAATGCGGTAATATAATTTAATTTTTCACATTCTTGTACTAGGCAATATTCAATTAACCACATTACCATTTTAATTTATGAAGAGAACAATTGAACAAATAAAATAACATACTAGTATCAATAATATTGGAATGTATATGATTTAAAATTGTATCCATTTCTCATATTCTGATATTGTATTAGAACTAACTTTTTGGATATACATATTTTATTGAAGACTAGCGTATCCAACCCAGCCTTGCATGGATTGTATCCAAGATAATTTAACAGTGTTCCTTTGATTCCATATGTTCCTCAGTTTTTGACATATGAAGCTAATATATTCTATAAATTTATTCCAAACAAAGTTCGCTTAGGATATCTATTTAAATCAATGTTTGCGTTTACACACATGGTTTTCTCACATAAAGGTTCAAGCTCGTCACTCCGTGTTAATGGTGTTACGTGATACCAATGAGGGATAGTGGTAAATAACTCGGCAAAAATTTGGACAAAAGACTCCACAACAGTCTTTATCATATGAAATATACTTGCCAAAAGAACGACTTTTTCTGGAGAACTACAATAACTAAAAGTCAGAAAATTGTGTTTGTAGACTCACTTTATTCCTACATTGATGATGTGAAACAAGAATTTATTCCAATTCCATTATTATGCTCTATTTTATACTCCGTTCCCAAGTGCCATTTTTTTGGAAACTAGAAAAACAGGTAATCGGATTTTTGATACTTCGTATTGATATTCTAGATTCTTTCAGTAACGATCAACAAATATAACAATAAATAAAATTTTTCACTTTTTTATTAGTAAAAATTTGTGATCAATTAGTTCAACTACATTTGTTGAAAAACGAACGTAGAATGTAGTCAAAAGTACATCAATCTCTAACTGCTCGTTTCGTTCAAATCATCATCATTAATCGCATATAAATTACTATCAATAAAAGAAGGAGCAAAAGAAAGTACGATATTTGACATCGATGAAAACAAAAATAAAAAAAAAAAAAATAAATTAAATGAATTCCTGATTTTGGAGACAATAAAAAGTAGACTTGTTTACATCATGTTATGTTGGAACAGAAGTTGTCAAGACATTTGTCACAGGACACGACGAATTATACTACAATATATAATGTCGACTTGGGCTGAAGTGATAAATGATTTTCTCAATTTTCTTGCAGAAATTCAATTTTGCAACAAAAAAAAAAAAATTCACATTAAGCGAACTGAAAAGGAGACGAAAGCAAATGTTAGTGAATTTTAGCTTTTCGCATGCCATCATCAATAATGACAATAACAATTTAACGCCTGCCATTTGTATCAATAAGTGAATTAAAAGAAATACTATTAATATTGTAATTGTTCTAATTTGATCATTGGATTGGAAAACCTCACAAGTTCAAATTTGTCTTTAGAAGAATAACAAGAATTTCCTTGCTCGTATTCCATTTTGTACCCTTTTACATTAATTCTGACTACCTGAACTAATCGCTTTATTCGGTGGCATTTTCTTTTAGATCGAGATTTTTGCAAATTGCAAAACTATTTTGCCTTGATATAATCGAAGAGTTGCTTAATTCTTGTCAAAGGATACAATGCTGAACAAAATGATATCAACACATGGATGGCATTAAACTCGTTCAAGCGCAAAAGCCGCTTACATCTAATACAAGGAGTTTCCACTGATTTTTAAGAGATTAAAATTAAAAGAAAAAACAAAACAAAATCATCCAAAAATTAGTCCTTGTGATAAAATTCTTTTATCTTTAATTGTATATAGTTTTTATTTGTATTTTCGAAAACATGTTTTATCAATGTTATTTTATTTGTTTTAGTTTTTTGTTTTCTTTTCTCACTTTCGAAACAATCATAGGGATGAGTTATGTTAGTTATGTCCTATACCGTTATCCCTGATCTTTAAACCAACAGAAACACAGGCAGGGCAGGACATCTTATTTGATTTGGTTTCTTTTGTTATTTCTCAGAAGTGCAAAATTTTTAGGAGCTGCGATCCTTTCTTCAGTCTATCTGATTTGTTCATCTCATAAAGATATGTACAATATTTTTATGATGTTGATACACGTATTTTCGATATTTGGATTATCATTTTGAATTTGAGGTTTTTAAAATTCTTGAATGTTTGTAGTTTGATAAAGAGGTGTTTCTTAATTTAATATGTATTTAGCGATTAGCTAAATGATTTAAAATCTTATAATGATTTAAAAAATTTTATAAAACTTCAGACTAAGTGTCTCTTCTCATTGAAACAAAATTTTTGATAAAAAATGAAATAAGAAAAGAACACCACATATTTTTGTAAATAAAAATTTCTTTCGCCTTCTGCGATTTTTTTCACTGTGCATAAAACTCTTATCAATGAATGTAGATTAAATATTTCATATTTCCAGGCCATTAATGACTGAAGACTTAGAGTCGTAGGCCACAGTAGTTAATAATTTAATTTACCTAATAGACAATAATAAAAAAAAAATTCTTTAATTAATTCCAATGGATAAACTTCTGAATCACATATTCTTTAAAGTATATTTGTTTAAAATTTTAAGTCTTTGGAGTTATAGTCATCTGCCTAAATCTAATCTGAAGTTTGGAATATGTAATACCAATATAGAAACCAATGATCCCAGAATAAAAAGATTACAGATTTCTATGCTGAATCAGAGAAGCCACATTCAGTTATTGAGATTTTGAGATGAATTTTCTTCACTACAAGGCATATTTTTTCGATAAAAGGCAATTCTTCAAATCCTCAATAATCGGTTATTTTTCGAAGGAGACACTGTTAATATTTTTATTTAAGTGACTATTAGATGTATAAAGGAGTTTATGTGAAAGTAAGTGACAGCTATGGCGTAACAACTAGAAGAACTACATAGAGTGCAGAAGAACTGAGTGGTATCTCTGTACTCCAGGCCCTAGGTTTTTGAATCTTTTTTGCCAAAAATACATATACTTATGTAGTTGACTATAAATCCACAAAATATCTGATTAACAATATGAAGTGAATTTTGGGTAACGCAATGTAGAAAATACTTCCATTGAATATAGTATTGTTTCTGTTTATAATTTAAGACATTTAATATCTCTTGAAACTGTAAACTAACCCGGGTTCAATAGGTTGCTGCTGAGCATGCATTCCAGGCCCACCAGGCTGATTGTGATTTGGCATTTTATTATATGGCGACATGGCACAAAGATCCTGTGTGGGTACAAGCCATGAATGTGTAAATGGCGCGCCGGACATGCCTAGCGAACCCATGGTGGTCATGTGGCTGCCAGGATGAACGGGTGTTGGGGGCTGCCGTTGGTAGCCGGCATAATCCATGGCAACAGCTTGATAAGGTAACATTTTGAGTTTGTTTGTTTTTTTTTTTTTTATTAATTAATTTTTTTTCAAATTTCCAATTTTAGATTTTTTAAATAATTTAAATATTGAGTTGTTTTATTCTTTGTTTAACACTAACACATTTTGTTGTTGCTGATGTTGTTTGTTTGTTTGTTTCTTTCAATTGCACATTTTTTTGATTTTGTTTACTTTTTGTTTGTTATTATTGGAAAAATTTCTCTTTCACTTTCGGAATTCCTTTATCATTTCAATTTTTGAGGTCAACGTATTCTTTCTTCTACAGATTAAGTAGAAATGTATCCGTGTGTGTGGGCAATTTGAACGCGTACGTGTTTTTGTCTACTCAATTATCCTTGACGTACAACTCAACACTTTTCAATACCGATGATGATGATGCACTCACGCACGTAACCACACACTCAACGAAGCAAATATATAAAGGGATGGACACACACATACACACTGTGTTTTAGGGACACGGGATACGGATGAACAACATAGAACACGGCACGCGTATGTTTTTGTTGAAGGATTCGTTCGATTTCTACTAAAAACTACTCATCACGTCGTCGTCGATATCGACATCAGTGGGGACGCGTTCGATATTGGTTGTGGTTCCTCGGCGCATTCAAATTAGCGATTCCGTTCGAATCCGATTCGAATGAATCCTGTTCTGTGTGCTAAGCACGAGACGGGAGCCTGAGACTAATTCTCGTTTTCTGGCTGTATTTCGTTCGGTCTGAATTGGTTGAACTGGACTGAGCTCGACTTGGCTAGTGGCACGTTAAACGCGTTTGGCACGTAAGTGACGAAATTACACTTGGCAGATGACGTTATGGTCCAGCTTACGTTGTGTGTAAGCTTGTGGGTGGATGGTGGACACGTAGCCGAACTGAATTCGAACACGGTACGCAAGCAAATGGGCGCCAATTACAAATACACGCACACGGCACTTTTACAGTCAGTAGTATCAAGACACGTAGCGTAGAACTATAACCGCGTACGCTCGAGTTTTTCACGTTCATTCGTCGGAGTCGTCTAAGTACGTCCGTAGCTGGCGACGAATACGTGCAGAATAAATTCAGAGTCACGTTCGCGTCACGAACAAAACCAAAGTAAGTAAGGCAAAAAAAGAGAAGAGTCAACCAACCAAATAACAAACAAAAAACAACAGTCTCAGTCTTGGGAAGTAGCCGCTGTCGCAGTCAAAAGAGTCAAAGACTTGCACACTCAGACACACTCTCAGTTGTACGTACTCTCAAGTAGAAAATTTTTGGGGGTGACATCTTGACTTCGCATGTCTGCACTAGTAGTTGTCATTCTGTTGTTATTGCTTTTGTTGCTGCTGATGTAGTTGTTGCTGTAATCGCAGTCTTTCGGCCGCTCGCTTGCTATTAGAATGAAGGAACGAAGAGCGCACTAGCGAACGATTGAGTGTATAGCATTACAAGACACGAAGGCGAAGTACTCGCACACAAAATGAACGACCAACGAACGTGCGCGGCGCTAACGACAGACAACCAAAGCAACTAAACCAAAACAGCTAACTTCATTGAGAGACTCACAGGGCTGTTGTTGTTGTTGCTGCTGCACCTGACACGCCGCTCGGTCATGTACACGAAGCACCAGTAGCATTTTAAGCAGCCTCACGCTCCAATTCGTGGCAGTTGCACGAAGTCTATCCGTAGACGTGCTCACGCACACACTCAACGCGTAACATAGCCTGCATTCGCTTTTCATATCTCTCTCTTTCTTTGTCTGTTGCACTAACTCCTATGCTGGTGCAGGTTCTTGCATCTTACTCTGGCATTCACTAACTCATTCAGTCAGTCTAAGTATCTGTGTGTGTGTATTGTGTATTTGTGTGTATATGTATGCGCAAATGGGCGGGACGTGACTGCCGTTGGGTTTTGGATGGTTTCTTGCTCGAAGTGTGTATGTGTGTGTGTATGAGTGCGCGTCTCATCGAATCGGATTCGACATAACACGCATACATAATGAGAGCAGCGTATTGTTTTATATGTGTGAGTGTGAATATCATAGATACAAAGATAAAGAGAGAGAGAGAGAGAGAGAGAAAGAGAAAGAGAAAGAGAGACAGAAAGAGTAAGCAAGATAAACTTCCTCATTCCTGTTTGTTTATGGTTGTTGTTTCTGTACGTGCAAACGATGTCAAGCAACATAAATACACTATAAACTGGTTTTATTGTTGTTGCTCTTCTCGCTTATTGTTGTAGCTCCTTCTCTTTTCTGCTCATTCATATGTATTTAGCTTTTTCTTTCCCATTCACACTTTGCATCTAACTTCTCCATTTCAATTTCCTTTATATACTTTACTGAGTTTGTCGCACTGTCGCGCAACTTTGTTGCCTTGTAGCGGCGCAATTTATCCCGTCCCGACTAAAGAAGTCTTTAGCACTTTTTTCTCTCATTTAAATTCCGTTCCGCTGCTCCTCTCTCTCTGATGGTCACGCACGGCAATTAGTTTTTGCTTTTTTACACATTTGGGAATTCAGTTGGGGCTTTGATGTTTGCTGTCTTTGTTCCACGTATGCATTCAAATAGACACGTATAACAGTTTTGTTTGTGAGTTTTGTTGGTTGTTGTTGGTTTTAGTGGGAGTTGTTGCTTTTGTTGTTGTTGTTTTCTATATGTGTATGTGACCAAAATACGAAATTGCCAATGATATTCCTTATGTCGTCTGTCTGCCCGCCCGGCCGCCTGCCCTTCTGAGTACCTTTTCATGTTGGCTCTGCTCAAATGGATGGATGATCCATGAAACAGGTACCAACAACTAAGAGAAACAAGTTCACGTCCAAAATCAAAAAAGAAAAGTCTCGGCTTAAGAGTGGGCGTTTATTATTTTGCTATTGTTGTTGTTTTTCTTGTTTTTGTTGTTGTTCAGTTCAGTTGTCTTTACTAGATTTTCTTCTTATGCGTGTTTATGACAATCCAACAAAAGTAAAATACATAAAAAAAAAAAAAATGAGGAATGGGGAATTGTCAAAATTTGTTGGAAATTAATATGCGTCAAAACGTTTCAAAATGATTTTCACTTTATTGATAATTTCGATCATTATTGGATTTCATTGCAAAAGAGAAAGTCTGGCAATGAATAAATACAATAATTACTATTATATTTAACATTCATTCTGAGGAGTTCACTTTAAATTTAGAAATAGTAGTTTCTATTTAATATTAAAGATTTAATGTTATATCGATGATTTAGAAATCATTTAGTTCAGACTTTCTTTCTTTCATACATAGTGTTAATTACTTCGGCATAAGATTTGTAATGAATTAAAGGAGATGTTGAAGACCCCGTGAAACAGTTGCTAGACCATTGAAACACTACAAGACCAGAAGAATGTAAAATATATCCCTTAATTTTAGAAGAAGAGAGATGAATTTACCAAATTACTTGATCAAATTACTGCATAAGTTGGTATCTAATTTCAAGAAAGATTTCATTCTTATTATATAAAAGGTCATTCATTATAAGTATCTACACGTTATCAAATTAACAAAACCAAAAGTTATGTGGTGATATGTTTCTAAAAAATTAAAAATGTTGTGCTTCAGTTTCTAGTTTTTAAATAAACTTTCAATGGATTTGTTATTAAAATTTATATCTAAAAGTCAAGAAACTATTATTACTACTGCTTTAGCAAACAACTTTTTGTTTCCTTAAAGGATTAATCCATTTCCCATATCCCCCTTTATCCTTCTCAGTATTTCTTTGTTATTGCTAAAACAGATCAATTGCTTAACTCTCAAAATAGTGTGCATGAGTATTGAATGAGTTACACAACTTTGGTCATGTGTAAAAGTCAAAACGTGATCGATTTTTTAACATAATACAATAATCATTTCAAGAAAAACAAGTTGCCTCGTCACTATGGTTGTGGTTACCACCAATTCTCATATAACGTAGCGCCAATTGTGAATTTTAAAAAGGAAACGTGCCAAAAGAGCACTATTGGTTTCGCCGCCACCAAATGGTCGGACATTTTAGGAAGCGAGAGACGCCGGTTGAACTCCCAATAAAAAATCGAACGTGGCCGGCCAGCAAAACTGTTTCCGGTGGCATCGGCAGCAACAACATTAAATTAAATCCATCAACATCATCATTATCAAGAACAACAACAACAACAACAACAATGAGAATGAGAATGATGGTAAAGATGCCTTATCGACTTTGACTTCATGTAGACATCGCCCAGACATTGAGTAAGAAGACGACTAACGCGAACGGGCTCTTGAATTGCGTTTTGTAGGTCGGAAATCGAATGTTTTCATGCGTATGAACCAGTAACCACTTACGCCTGAGAACGCGATGAGGACAATGACCATGAACGTGTGCAACTTTCCCCATGCCATACACCATACAGCATCATCATCATCATCGTCGTCGTCATTCCTTACCCCCAATTGTAATACTACTTGCAACTACATAAAGGTGCTCCTACAACTGCTCCTACGACAGCGTGATGCGAGTGTCAATAGCGTTTACGTCAAGTGAGGTGAATACATGAATTTTCATTTCAGTTTTTCAAAAAAAAAAAAAAAAAAACCAACAAAAATAACAAAAAACAACGAAACGTGAAATAAAAACGTATTCCAGTCAGGATTGAAATCCGGTTGATGTGGTGCGTGAGTGAGTCTGCGATTCTGTCTATGTAAGTGAGTGAACGAATTTATGAATGGCCAAAGTTGATGTCTGTCCGCGTTTTTCACGTTTGCACGTTCACTCGGTCGACGTTCAGCTTCAGCGTCTCTAATCAAGTGGCGCCTCCGCAACGCGGACGTGTGTCCGACGTCATTCGTTTGCCATTTGTGAATTTTACGCAAAACAATTCAGACAAAAATATCACGTCGGCGTTCTTGAACTACACTCACATACATACACAAACACACGCACATAGATACACATATACAAACACATATGTAAGTGAGTAAAGTTGGACAAAAATGCTCATCATAACAGCAACAATAGCACGTCATTAGGGCTTAAATCATATTGACCAGAGACAACTTAACAACGCTTGCTGTTTGGTCTCAGCGCCTCTAAGATGCGTCACATCTAACTAAGTGACAGACAGTCAGACTGACTAACTAACTGCCACTCAGAAATGGAGACAGACAAGCGGACAGTTGTCGACGTTAGAAACAAGTTGTGCCACAATTTTCAATGTTCATGTCCATCACGTTTTCTCGGACATACGAGGCGTCCATTTTAACTAATGCATCATCATCATCATCATCATTGAACTCCTTCGCCTACGAGAGTTTAAAGACTCTGAAAGAATCTCACATGTGCATTCCATCTAAAAAGATAGAGAAAGGAAAGAGATGGGAAAGAGTGTTGCATCGCATAGAACTCTAAGATTTAAGCCTTCCTTAATATGGTGAGTGAGAGTACGA